>OX443563.1:44793186-46054020 GCA_949372485.1 Cheilosia soror
CCACAAATAGATAGTTATGCTGCCGCTGCGGTCTTGAGATTGCATTGCTAATAAAATAGTTGTCTATGCAAGAAGTTCGTGGACAGATTAAACAGGAGACTTAGTGTGTTGGCTTACTTAGGCGTATGTGCAAATATATTAGGTACTGTCTATCGCAAGGGGGAAAGTGCAGCATGTTGGAAACTTGCTGATCTACATTGTAATCAGAATTGCTATACTGGAGACGGAAATAAAAGTCTACATCTACACGGAAACATTTTTAAGAAAATCGTGAAAAATATATTGTGATAAAGTCACAGGACCTATACTACGAATTTGTAGAAAAACTTTCTTATAGCCCAGACATCTTTAAAGTATTTTTTTTTTTAAATCCTACTTTTAAAGTCTTTTTTTATTTTGAGTAGGTACCTACCATTAATGTTGGGGTTAAAATGAAAATTAGTCCGACATCTCTGGGGATTTTCCCTGGTAACTTACAGTCAGTGGCAAGGTATCGAGAGTTATAGAGAAGAGAATTCACATGGATTGTATGGCGTACACCCGGAGCATTTCAAATTTAATGATTGAATGAATGGCCAAAATATAATTCAAAGATTGTTACACGCATACGGTGGAAGGAGCTTTAAAACCATGAGTTACAGAAGGAGTTTCAAATCTAAATGAAGAACGACAGTTGCTTTGTCAAATCCAAAGATGGGGCATTTCTTTTCATTGAGAAGTATATCCTACGTAAGATAAGACGGAGAATGGAACGGGAGCAGGAGTCTTCTCAGGAGAACTAAACATCAGCCACTCATATCGACTGGCAGACTATTGTAGCGTTTTTCAGCGGAGATCTACGCGGTTAAGAAAGCTGTGCAAACTGTCTTAGTGAGAGAACTACCAGCAATGGAAATTACCTTCTGCGTGGACAGCCAAGCATCACTTAAAGCGATTAACTCCAATCTGGTAAACTCCAAATCAGTGAGCCAGTGCCTTTTAGCACTGAGAGCATTAATGCATCACACAGTAATGCTGTTGCTGTTGGTGTAGAAGGGAACGCGGCAGCTGGCCAGATGCGGCTCTGAAATGGACGTACTATTAGCTGAAAGAGAAGTATTACCAGCTTTCAACGCAGCTAAGGGGTTCATTGATAATGTCACATTAAGCTTGGCTAAGGAACGATGCGATGGAACAACATTCCCGGTTGTACTATAACTCGTAGCTTGTGGCTCGCAATCGACACTAAAAGGTCAAAGATCCTAAAATCTTTTGATAGAAACCAAATCCGAGTGCTAGTCGGGGTAATAACCGGACACTGCATAATTGGGAACATGGCCAAAAGACTAGGTATCTTCACAAACGATTTCTATTGAAGTTGCAGAGATGAAGAGGAAATAGAATCTGTGGAACATTTCCTGTGTCACTGCCCAGCCCTCCAAGAACGCCGCTACGGGAAACCGGGAATTTTCCCGGAGCGTTTCGTTTTAGGGGCGTTTTTTTTCAGAAAAAGTTGAAAATATAATTGACACAAATTTTAATGTTGATTAATTTTTTCTTATTTAAAAATTAGTTCTTCTCATTTTTGTACTGGGTGTGTTACCCATTGAAGTTCATGGGATTTTTAAAATAATTGACTGAAGTTCAAATATAACCGACAAATTCGCGGTGGATTTTTTTCTGTGGTGAATTGATAAAAACTTTCTATGTGTGCGTATCAACAAGAATTGCAACAGACATCATGGACGTGGATCATTTGTTTCACTTTTCAGTAATTTTTCTTTCAGCAAGATAATCAATTTAATTAAATAAGAAATGGTCGCGAATATGTCAAATTCGGTACGAGATTGTGGTATTTACGCTCTAATGATGGATTCAAACACCGAGAACTTGGGATCAGTGCGTTTTTTTCATAAGATTTGTAAATGCAAATAATGCAGTCGCTGAACGTTTGATTGCGATAAAGAGAGTCATTTCAAGCCAAGGTAAACATCTTTTTGATTTATTGCAAGATGCTTTAAACCAATGTGGCCTTGACTTGACGCAATGTGTGGCAGACTGGTTCGATGGGGCCGCAAACACGAGTGGCCACATGGTGCCATGCTCATGTACTTAATTTAGTTATTTCTGATTGCACGGTCCCTGCTGTATCCTTATTCGGTTCGCTGCATTGGCAATACGCGCTGGTCTTCCAAAAGTAATGCAGGTAAAATAAGACATGAAGCGGTTTGTTTACTCAATCGGCTCTTGAAGTTCGAATCTGTTTTGACACCTATGATTTTTTCAATGATTTTTGATATAACTACTTCAGTTTCAATATATTTACAAACCACTAATTTGAATTATGTCCAAGCTGGGTTTAAGTTAATGTGATGCTTAAGCAAATACAAAAATTACGTGTAAGTGGTTTTCATAGCGTATTGCTCACAAATTCGTAAGGAAATAAATAAGTATTTAGTAGACTACGATGTTCTCATAGAAGAACCACTGCCTGAGCAACGAAGGGCTGACTCATCGAACAAAGCTGTTCTAAAAAATTTTAGATTACCAACTTTAATGTTGTAATATTTTCGACAAAATAATTATGTCAATTGAAAATCGCTCTGAACATAAAGATTTTTATGGAAACGTTGAATGTTTCGACCCACGCATAAAAAATTGCCGAAAATGGTTTGCCAAAATGCCAACACTTGACTTAAATGTAAAATACAAAAAATAAAGTCACATGTAAAATTACTGAAAATAGTAAAAACTATCACTAGTGAGCTCGTAGAGCAATCGGTTGTTTATTATTGGGTCTCTACAGATACCTCTAATTTAATTCAAAGTAAAATAACTGTAAGCGATAATATTGCGTGAACGTCTGACAAACATCCGAGAGTATGACTGTCCTGAAAAAGCTTCTCAATTCAGCCGTTCGGACTCGGCATAAAATTGTAGGTCCCTTCCATTCGTCCCAAAAATAGAAACTCACACAAACGAATGGTTGCGAGAAGCTGGGCCTAGGGTGTCTACCGCCTGTTGCGCCGCCTATTTTTTTTTTATAATATTGCGTGTTTCCTATTGCCAGTTGCTTATTAAATGTTGCCTTAATGTGAGAGCCCACTATCAGAGACGATGAAACAGAAAAAAATATCAGAAGCTTTTATCTGGTGGATATAACGTCATGTGACGGCTAACTATCCGAAACTTTATCCGGAACCTTTAAAACTGGCCCTTAGCATTTTAAATTGTACTTGTCACTTTACTATCAACACTTGACAGAAACTCAATCGCCTGTCAGAATTGTCAATGACACTGACAAAATTGTACATATATTATTTTTCTTTCCATAAAAAAAATTGGCAGTAAAAATTTATTTCTGAATTCATGACAATTCTCAAATGTCAAATTGACATCAAATTTATATCAAACTCTATAAAAAAAACTTGACATATACAGCATTTTTTTTTAAATTGTTTGACCTGTCGCTAGTCATCTAGCGGCCAGTGGAACCCGGATATTGTAGAAAAATTACAAATTGGATTTTGCAATAAATTTGATGAAACCAAAATTCATTCTTTTCCTGAAAAACTATTTGTAAATACAAATTGGTGAAATATGCCACATTTGTTAGTCTACAAATTGTCACCCGTCATTTGGCAATCAACTGAGACTGCTATTGTCGAAACGATGTGATTTTACGTGATCTGGCCCCTGGTGTTGACATAAGTTATACAAGGTTAGATATACAAAATTTGAATGTTCTTAAAGCATCGAAAGTTTTAAAATTTGTTGACAATTATTTTCAAAACTAAAAAACAGTGCCAAATAAAAGTTGCTTTCGAATCATATGGTATTTTGACACTGACAGCTGTTTCACTCTCTCATTTAGTCAGTATCATAACTCCGCAAAAGGAAGAGAATCACTCTACGTTTGAAAATACATATTGCAGTGCGTTTATTGAAAATATAAGTTTTGCCGAAATTAAGCATACTCAACGCGTCTGCTGTACGGTGCAATACCAAGGTCCGCGTCGTCGTACGGTGCAAAAAGACAGGAATGTAGTTGGTGCAACAAAGCAAATGCATCGCCAGTGCCACTTCTGCAGAGATTGGCAGTTTTGGGCCGGATTTTGGAGTCGTGGCATCATCATCGATCCACGGTGGTCTATGATTACCAAAATTTAATGATGGGCACAGCACAGCCCATCAAACAATCGGTCTCTATTTTGCACCCTAAGTTGGTTAATCGCTTCGGAACTGGGATTGGGATTAGACCGCCAGCTTTTTCAATGTTCAAGACTTAAGTTTATTTCCATCCGCAAAAAATTCGCCAGCAATTTGTCACCTGAACAGCCATCGCTTTTGAATGATGCGAATCGCTTTTGAATAAGCCTCTAGGTCCAGATTATGTATAATTGCTAACCTCGCTTTATTTTGTACGGGTGGGCGGAAATTTTGACTTTGCTTTGGGTCGTCCTCGCCATCTGCAGAAGGGGATTTTCTGTATTCTCAACACCGACTGTGACTCTACTATAAGGATTCCTTGCTCTTCTTAAAGCCTCTGTTCAGGTTTTGATACCTTGATACGTTATTTTCACGTTTTGGCAAAATTTTCGAATGCGCTTCTTTTGTTCTTCCCACCTCTTTTGCTCATTGACCTTGCTTTGTTTGTAACCCGTTGGTCCCTTACTTATTCATAAACACCTCCACAGATCAGGTTTTAATTGAAAAAGAAATAGTGCCGCTTTCAGAAGCGACATTTTGTCACTTTTCTCTTTAGGTGTCCATTTTTTGATGGTTCACCATAATTACTACTGATAAATTGAATTGCATTTTTCACACACTACAGAAAATGCTGATATTATACAACGACCTTATGTCAGACAAAATTCCCATGAATGGGTTTTATGCTTTTTATTGCCAGCGATAAAAATATCAACGATGTCTATTTTAAAGTTGATATACTCGTATTTCCTACATATTTCTACGAACCTACATATAATTTTGTATAAAATATCGAATGCTGATGATGAAGAGAAATATTTTATGCTAATAAATTACAACGCGCTTATTTCAGTAGACGGGTATATCGATAACAGGTAAGGTACCAGGTTTACTTTTCATGCGCCTTGAAAATGCTTAAATTTGTTATTATAAGCTTAGTTTTTCTCAAATTGCTACACAGTAGGTTTGTTCTCTTATTTTTTCGGCCAATTTCGTCAAATGTCAAATATCAGGGGGAATGGCGATAAAGAGTATTATAAATGTTCTGGTTCTGCATGACACACATGTCAAAGTGAGAAGGAAAAATCAAATTCATTCAAAATATATGTCAGTATGTTTTTTTTTTAATTTTTAATAAAAAATAATACGTATATTTATGGTGTGAAAAATGTATGTATAGTAATTCATCAATTGAGAACGGCTGGGACGATTTGGCTAACATTTTTTTTCAGTTGCTCGTATTTCCCAGGAGAAAGCTTTAACTTTTGGTTTAAATATTGGGAAAACCCTCCGGTAAAGTCGGGAAATTTAAATAAATCGAAAATGTAGTTTTTGTGTGAAATTTTGTGTTCTATTGTTCCGGAATGGCTTTTCGAATGGAAAAATAGAAAATTACGGAAAAACGCGAAAAATTTGAATTTTTTTTTCGACGAAATTTTGCATTTTAGAAATTAACGAGACAAATAATAGATGGCGCTGTGCTGCGATCAGTGCCACAACCCGATTATGCTGGGTTTCCACTTGTCGATTTGAAATTGACAATTGAAGTATTTTTATGGCAATTAAACAATTGGCAAGTGGAACTAGCGAAAAATGGCTGTCAATGAATTGACAAACAGCGTTTTTCAATAAATGACAAAGAAACCACTGGACAGGTGGAAATAGCTGAATTGTCAAACAAAATGTCACTTTGTCTATAATTGACAGTGAAAATTAATTCGCATCGAGTTCATAAGTTGGTCAATCAACTTACAAACGTTTTTTTTTTGCAAATAATTGACAATTGACATACACTGGTCGGCTTAAGTATTTTGACAAAACTTAAGTTAATTCTACTCATAATTTGAACTTACTTCATGTAAATTTTGGCATCAATGGAAAGGTCATTTAAATTCGGTTTGAATGACATAAAACTTTCCTTAACCCATTAAGTACCCATTAAAAATTTGGAACTTTTGTAAAAGTCTACTTTTTTGACTTTTTTCCTCGGCCCAAAACAAAAACTTTTTGCATCAAGTTTCTTCAAACAATTCTAATAGTGACAGCAAAAATTTTCAATAAACTCTTCACTAATATTTTTTATGATTTTTTATGATAATGGGATGATCTCAGAAAAATTTTGTATGAAAAGGAGGAAAAAGTGACTAAAATAGTAATTTTTAACAATTTTCAAAAAATCATAAAAAATATTAGCGAAGAAATTTTTGAAATTTTTTTTGCGGTCACTATTAGAATTGTTTGGAGAAACTTTTTGCATCAAAACTTTTTTTTTTATACCGAGGAAAAAAGTCAAAAAAGTATAGACCTTCACAAAAATTTTAAATTCTAAAATTTTTAAATGGGTTAAATTTAAATGACCTTTTTCCATTGATGCCAAAATTTACATGAAGTAAGTTTCAAATTATGAGCAGAATTAACTTTAGTTTTGTCAAAATACTTATGCCGACCAGTGTAAGTGGAAATGAACTGACGTAGGTGTCGTTCAGTGACTTAAACACGAAAGCTGTCAAACTTTGTCAATCAACCGACATGTGGACGTTGACTTAGGCTGTGCGCTATTTGACAGGTGTTTATTTTTTCGCATTGTCATTGTCTATTGAGCAAATGTGCTATTTACTATCTGTGTTTTATTATCACTCTGGAGTTTATCTGAAGGCGTTAAATTGGGGGCGAGACGAAGTTCGCCGGGTGCGCTAGTTTGAGATAAATAAGAAGCGTATCTGAAAGTGAATACGATTTTTAGCTCGTTTGAGATGCTGCGGATAGCGAAGCAAAGTTCATTAAAAAAAAACAGTTAAAGTTGGTAAAGAAGAAACTGGGTAAAAATTAAATCATAATCTAGTTCCTTCTCATACCGAAGAGGCATACAAATATGGTATCTATGCAAATCTATAAGTGCAGACAAGTGCTATATGGAAAGAACTTTTAATGCAGTATTTTTATGGTTTGCTGGACATGAAGCTTATAAAGGGTTTCCCATAATTCACATAAAATGTAATGTTGGATAGAAAATGGCGGCAACATCGGATAAATGGCCGCCACGGTTACTGACAAGTACTTACTCTTTTATTGAAATTTTGTATAACCGTTTCGCATAAATGTGACTGAAATACACTTCCCAATTTCCTCTTTCAAGGCGTTGGTGGTCGTGGGCTTGTTTGGGTAGACCTTTGACTTCAAAAAACCCCAAAGAAAAAAATCCAATGGTGTTTAATAGCAAGATCTGGATGACCAATTCTGATCGCAAAAACGGCCGATTACACGATTAGGCATAGGCAATGACTCATTCAGTAATTGAATTCTTTCTCTGACTGTATGGCATGTGGCACCGTCTTGTTGAAACCACATGTTGGTCACATCCATATCTTCTAATTTAGGCACTAAGAACAGGGTTATCATGTAATGATATAACGAACACCACTAATTGTTGCTGCCTGACCAGAAGAATGGTCCGATAATGCCTTTAGCCCAAAATCCGCACCAAACAGTCACGCATTGTGGCCATTCACTTGTTTCTCAACAATTACTCGTGGGTTCTATGAACCTCAAATGCGACAATTTTGACGACTAACGAAGCTGTCAAGATGAAAATGAGCTTCATCATGATTTTGTTCGAACAAACCTTCATAATTTTTAAAATATTGCCCAACAATGAAAATGCGTTGTTCTTCCGTATAGCCCTCCATTTTTACTAACCCAGAACTGTCAGCTGTCACATTGTTATCTTTTTTTCCATTGGCATCACTGTACTATTAAATGGCGTAAGATTATGGGACATAAATACATATTGCTATATTGAAAATGTGGAAAATAATATGAAAAAATACAAAATGTAATAGAATCATAAACTCAACTGTTTGTAGACTTGGTCGAAGAGCTCTACGAATTAACGAGATTGAAATGACATTCTATAATTTTAACCGAATAACCGAATTTATTTCAAGGAAGCTAGGTACCGAAAAGTAAGTTTTCCAAAATATATACATAAATGCATTGTTACCTAAAGACTCATAAGATTACATGAGTGAAAGGACATTTTATTCGGCAAATCGATTTCAGAAGGAGCAACTATTCTGGTGGACAGATAGAAAAAGAAGTACAAGTATTTTTATGTAAGCGGGTTGTGACGAGAAAAATAAGTTCACTCATGTTAAGGGTTTCCGAAATATTCTCCTAATAGCTGGGTATATCGGACGTTATACAACACTCGACGGAGGTAGTTAATATTTTTGAAATTGACTTATATTAGAGAAATACCTACGTCCTACATGTTTAGAATTTTCTCCAGACAACTTATTAGTTCCTTAAATTCTGGTTCTTTTTCCTATTAACTTTTTGCCATTAACGAAATTTCGTGGTCCTGCTCAGGGTTTTCCAAAATTTGTTTAATTGTTTTATCGACATCTTCGTAGTCAGAAACATCACATAAAATTTGCAGATCATCATCATCTAATGATCATCAATCGCAGCACAATCACCTTGGCTTTAAATAATTTATTGCAAAAAGTAACTTACCAATTTGAAGACGATGGAATGCATTCGGGATATTAAATATTTATTTTTATTGCTGCTTTATCCATTTTCCTTGACAAATAAAGCACCAGAACTCAATTAACCGAACAGCCAATTTGAAAATTATTTTTGCGATATTTGACAGCAATGTGTCACGTGTCATTTCATTTATAACAAACTAGACCAACGAAATTTCATCGGCTAAAATTTACAGGTAGTTTTATGAAGGAGAAAGAATTTTTTCTTCTCATTTTGTGGCTCTTCTCTGACCAAATTTTGCATATGAGAACAAAGCTTAAACAAAATTTGACTAATCTGTTTGAATGCATTATCATAGTCTTATTTGAGGCATGTTTTTCTGAAACCTCGCCAGCCACAGTTCATTTGGATTTGGACAATTGCTAGCCGAACGAAACTTTTATATCGCCAAGTTGGTACACATGATTCCCTTTGTGCATGGATACACGATCATTGGCATCACTTTTATTCCCATGAACGATTTGACTACACACAAAAATAAGGCGTCATTCCAATGAAATAAAATTTGGAAGGTAGATGAATAGTGAACTTTGCACTGTGCACTTGTGCCTTTACATTAACGTCATTTCCAGCGAGACAGGTAGATTTTATGTGAGTAGAGGGATGTTAAGAGGTAGATGACACAGAAAATGCAACGAAAATCCATTTTCAGAAATAATTCTCGCATGAAGGTTCTTTTCCGCAATATTGCGCTTTCGATACAAATTTCATTTGACATTTGCGTTGCGTTGATAAAGTAAGGACGTCAAAAAAGGTCGTCCGCTTTGGCGTTACAATAGAATTTGTTTGTTTAGTGATTGCTAAGTGGGTAAATTTGAAAAGATTGCGTACAAAAATCCATACTGTGCTTCTATTATCGCGCGCGCGGTGGTGGCAAATTTTACTATTTTCCAAAATTGATAACAACTAACAAATCTACGTAATAAAATAAAGAAAAAATGCAGATAAATTGCTTTAGAAACTGCACAAACAATACAGCCACAGTTTCATTTATTTCCAAATGCCGAGTCGAACTTTGTTTTAGGAAAGACAGAAAGCAAAAACAGTATGTACCTATTTAAGTTTTGCAACCACTTTTAACAAATACTAAATGTCAATTCTGCAATGTTTTCAATTTGTATTTCGCAGTTTAGGTATTACTATTAGGTATACAACTTTTCCCCAATAAACTAGGTAAGTTAAAACCTATCCCCGGACCATATAAAATTTCGTATGTTTTCAAAGTCGTTAATGGGAATGAAAGTCATGCCCATGACAGTGTGTCCATGCACTTTATGGGTTGTTCTCTATTGTGATTGTGTCGGCGAAATTTCGCAGTGCCACTGTATTATGCCGATTTTCATTGGGCAAAAAAAAGCACTTTTTTTAAGATTCAGATCACTTTTGCGAATCTCGAGAGAGAGATTCGCACATACTTTCACCAATACCAAAACAAGTGACATTTGTCAAACTTTGAGGTTAGTTATTGTTAGGGGAGACTGGGGCACATTTGACCGTGAGATATATTTGAACATTGCTAATAAAACAACATTTAAAAAAATATTTCAAAGTACATATAAACCAAAATTTAAACTTGGTAATACCGTGTTCTTTAGTCGTCAATGACTTTCGGATGTCTTTGCAGTCGTGTCGCCTGGAAGTAGCCGCATGAGGAGGTTTTATGCTTAAATTGCATATTTTAATTGTTCTATTTGTAAGAGTGTACACATTTTATAGTGAGCTTTTCTTTTTGTGTAAAATATATTTTTAAGGCACAACTTCATTTGAAACGTATAAAGGTACGTTTTTTGACAAATGTGAAAAATATAAATATTTGTACCTTTGAACATAAGTACCTACTTCCTACTACTAAATTTACGTAGTTATTTGTCCAAATCAAAGTTTATTTCCATTTCGTAAAGTGAGAATACTTTACAGTTTAATAATTTAAACAAATAGGATTTTATGATACCTCAAAGCAAAAAGTGTACAAATGTGCCCCAGTCTCCCCTACCTATTGTGGAATAAATTTGAAAATTGAAAATGGATATTTGTAGACGAATGGATCGTCGTATGGGGTTGTTTTCATGGGGAAGGACGAAGTTCTAGTTCAAAACAGAACAAGTAAGTAGTTATTGTACAAGTACAAGTAAAAAACTAACAATTAACAATTCAATTTTATAAACACAAATTGGAATGTAAAAACAGCTGACTGTCAAATCACACACCAACACAAATGCAAAAAAAATTGATCTCATTTCATGTTCCATTGGGCAGGAAAAATCTGAGATCTGAGAGCAAAACGGTAAAAGCCCAATGAAAATCGACATTAAACTTATAAAATACTGTGGTATATATTAATTAATAAATTAATTAAGATTCACAAAGGTTTTTTATTGTATATTTGTTCAACCACCAGCAGCACAATCACAATGATCAAAAGCCGGTATGAAAAGAATAACCTAAAGGCGCATTTTGTAATGAGCGCGTCCAGCACAACATGGTTGCGTTCATCTCATTACAGCCACCAAACCAACTGCTTTCTAAGCTATAGGGTGGGGCTTTCTGTGCCACCTGTTTGTGAATTTTCCTGCTTGGGAGAAAATCACAGAAAAACACGCCTTTTATAGATAAATTTTCGTGGGCGAGTAACAACAACAATGACATAGAGAGGGACATAATTTGCCTGCCAGTTTTCAAATCCTCAACTTCAAATTTATTAATGCCACAAAAACTCGTAAACTTGCAAATTCCCATAGCAACTTCTAAGCATAAGTAGGTTTTTATTACCTTTCAGCTTTCGCAAATAAATGAACAATTTAAGCCGACACCACATTAATAATTCTAGTTCATATGAAACGAGCAACAGACGTAAAACTAGCTCAAAGATACAAAAAGATCGCAACATTATACGAAATTTGACTGCGCAACAGCTTGCCAAAACAAAACCTGCCCAAATTGGTTTATCTTGATAAAGATAACATCTTGAATGGCCAAAACTCTTTTGCATGTCATTAAATATTACACGCAGTAAAACAAAACTATAACGATACCAACAGCCACCTCCGCTACTTTCCCATCAGAGAGCTCTCGACCACAGCAAGTTCTCTTATAGTTTCTAGAGCTATAGACGATATCTGGTAACCAAATCTGCTTCGGATTGCGTGTTGAAATCCCCTATAGACTATACACGAATAGAAACGTGAATATACAAGTCAAAAACACATTAATACCAAATGTGAAATAGATTTCATCATCGCGGCAGTGATACTATCGCGGCCAGATACTAGCCAGGAAATAAGTCATTCGTTGAGCCGAGCTTCAAGATCATTAATTTCCACTTTCATGCATTTGGATGATTAATTGCGGCCGTATTGGGTTTCGATCCCAAACATTAATCTGTTGCACTTCAGTGAATACTTTAAAGCTTATAATACCAAACGCCAACGCTGCGCTTTGAAAACTCTGCGACTTATGGTCTCATTTTCGGCACAGTTTTCCTGGACCAGTATCTCCATTTCTCACCTCACAACTAAACCAGATTTGTCCGATTGTCATGAACTCTCAGATCGTCAATTTATTATAATTTTTGTTTTGCCCCGAATATCTTTCTGTTGTGGCTGGCTTTTGTTTTGTCGCAGCTTGAAGTAATTAATTGGTATCTCAAGTTGGCTACTCGCTGTCGATTGTTGTAGTGTAACCCTTATCGTGGTACACGCATGTATTCCCTTGTAACCCATCGAACAAGTTCGTATTCTATCCGACATCGTGCGCTAATGAGGCACGTCCCGCTGGGGAATATACGAAATGGGGGAAATTCCTGTCGAAGCCACTTAGCCTTTTCCGAGTAAGAATCGTTCTTTTATTGAGTTGTCAGTGCGGCATAGGTGTACACGGTTCTTTTGTTTTAACCCTCAAGTGACATGTGACAATTATTGTGTGAGAGAAACACGTTTATAGGCTGTAGAGATGTACCGGCCTAGGCCATGACATGTACCTGGAACATGGTGTTATGGTGTTTTGGGGCGCTGCAACTATACGGACCTTGTAATTTATTTCGTCCGAACAAGAAACTCTTACTTTTGTGCGGACACTTGTAACCATGGCTTGGATATAAATATTTTGGTGTTTCGCTTTCCTATACGACGCACGCGGGCTCGGGCAGTAAAACCAAAGATCTTGTTGGAACATTTTTGGGACACTAAACATTGGTTCGTTGTCGATTGGATTTCATTGCATTTGCCGGCCACAAACGTGTTTTGATGGAGGCAAATCGCAGCGAACTTCAGATCAACACGAAAACGTTATTACCGCGACGATGTGACGTGACATGTTTCCAAAAGAGTTTTATGCGTGCTCTGGGGGTCGTATAATTTCCCCTGTCAAGTTTTTTTCATGAGTTCAAACATTGGAAATCCTTTTTGGGAGTATGCGGTATATAGAGCGAAAAATTGATGTAACGGTGAACGCCTAACAAAACAAATGAATGATTTTACTAAGCTTGGTCTTAAATCAAACTCTGGGTATATTGGTATTCAAATTCCAACGATGTGTGTAGCCTATACCCGCATATTTTGGGCTTCAGTCATTTGGTTCACCTTTGCATCTATACATGCATTGTAAATGAGTTTGGACTAACCTGTATAGAAACTGTGGTAGCAAAGTGGTCTCTAGACGATTGGACAGTTATGGGACAATTATTGGACGTTTAACATTTTCTTTAAAATTATGCAGTCCACTGGGCCATAAAAAGTCGAAATGAATAAATATAGTCGAAATTAGTTTGGTAAGATAAGTTGTGCCGAGTTGGCTGGTGGAATGGTGGGTACAAACATTTGCATCAAGTTTAGGCCTTGCAGGTTGGACTATGGACAAACAAGTGCATTTTAAAAATTGCTATCTTTGGAACCGCTCAATGTTTTTAATTTAACCTCTGCCATTACTCAAGTAACTAGCGGTCCCGGCAAACGTTGTTTTGCCTGGCTCGTACATTTTCATTGTCCGTCATTGTTATGTGGCTGTTTTATTTAACCGATAAGTCTGGACTGATTCTGTACTCCGTGTGCTTTGACCGTTATTTCCTCAGACGTGTGCCCAGGAATCCCAGCCACAACTCGCGCGGTTGTTTGTTTGGACAATGCATATCAAAAGTTGTGTTTTTATGAAACCTCCCCAGCCAGTGGTTGCCAGTAGTGGCCAGTTGAGGCACATTTCACATGCTAATTAAAACAACAACCTGCTGTCAACTGCTGGCAACAACTCTTGATTTTCTCCCCAGTCGGAGAGCTGCTGGCTAAATTCAATTCACAATGAACAAACAGGTGGCGCTGAAAGCAACAAGTGGCTTAGAATTTTCGTACAATTTGCTTAAATCATAATGGCGTTCTTATCTCATGCACACAACATTCCAGAGAAAATTGTCAGAATTTATCCAATATCTTTACCAAATGCATAATTTTATACGAAATGCTGGTTAGGCGCATTGCCTAAATTCATTCGGCTGTCTTCATCTTGCTGACAATTGTGCTGGCAAATGAATGGCTGGCTGGCGAGGTTTCAAAAAAACATGCCTAATGTTTACAATTTTACAATTTTATCTCCCACGGGTGTCGAGAGATTCTTGCTTTTTATTTTTTTTGTTGAGTGTTAATTATTAGAAATTTTATTCATTAGCTTTTTGCTTTTTAATTTTTTTTTTATTTATTGTTGAGTGGTTATTATTTGAACTTTTGTGGAATCGGATCGCAGCGCCACCCACCGGGTAAAATTGTGAATCTAAACCATCCTTAGACCCATTGAAACACACACACAAAATATCACTAAAATCGGTCTAGCCGTTTAGGAGGAGTTCGGTTACAAACACGTACAGAAGATCGTGTGGTGGAAGGCCACGGAGAAAAAATACCGTCTATCAAGCCTCACTAAAGTCCAAAGGGAGGCATATACATTGGGATAACGGGTTCCCTACGAACAACACCCATCGCAGCAATGGAGGTGATGCTAAAACTCACTCCTCTGGGTATTTACTGCAGCAGTAGAGCGGTTAAAACCGCAATCAGAGTAAGAGAGTCTGGAATATGGTCAGGTCATCCAAATCCTATGGGCACGCCTTCATCGAAACACAATGGAGCGCGGCGAATGAGAAGATAATTACCAGACTATTTACCCCACACCCTAGTTTTTGAAAGGAGATTCACAACCAGAATTCCGGACGGATGCGAATGGGAGCACAGAGCAGTTACAGAAGAAGGGGAGATAGCCCTCTATATCGATGGTTCCAAGATGGATGCTGGTACAGGAGCAAGTATCTTCAGCGGAACACTAAACCTGGCGAGAATCATTCCGAATCAGCGATGCCTGTGGTGTATTTCAAGCGGAAACAATCTGTAACCGTAGCGGAAAAGGACCTAAAAGAGACGACACATTGCCGACAAACAAATCACTATATACTCTGACAGCCAAGCGGCCATAAAAGCCATGGAGTCAGTCGTGGCAAGAAATACCTGGACGAACTATCGTTGGCATGCGACCCTATGTTGGGTACCGAGGCATTATGGATATTCCTGGCAATGAACAGGCGGATGAGATTGCAAGAAACGGGTCGAAGATGCACGCATCAATGGCCATAAAATCTGTAAGAACTCCGCTAAGCACGCTTGCTAGGAAGATTGACATTGCATCCTTGAGTAGAACAAATCTACGCTGGAACAATCTCAACACCTGTAGGCAACCAAAAGAATTATGGCCAGAAGTGAGATCCAGATTCATGATCAGACTGAGCGGCAAGGAGATTCGCATACTCACAAGGGTCATTACTGGACACTGGGCCCCATACTGCATAATGACTTTTGCAGAAGCTGCAGAGACGTTGAGGAAATAGAATCTGTTCGCCATCTGCTTTGCGAATGCCCACCTCTTTAAAACAGTAGACAAAGGATGCTCAACAGCTTCTTCTTCAATGAACAAGAAGATCTGGAGAATGTTGATCTGAAGGAACTCCTGAGATTCATACTCAAATCGGGGTGGTTCCAGTAAGTCAACAAACTCCACATCCTTCGGTTACTCTTAGGACAAGCTGGAAATCTGGACACAAGAGCTTGTGAATGCCTGTGATTTAATACCTAATCTAGGTGACTCAGTAAAAGCGGTATATTCTTTGTCTCCAACAGGTATGAAATGGAAGGTTCCCGTTACTGGACACAATGGACCCAACTGATGGTCTATACGTGAAGCTGTGGCAGCCGTCACAAGCGCACCCAATTACCTACCTACCTACATACCTAAGTACCTAACATCTGACAATCGTGTGTATTTAGCTTTAGTAAAAAAGGTAAACTTGCATTTTGGAGGCATTTTTAAGATCTTCTTTTGGAGATCTTCACTTATAACCAAAATATTGTATCAAACTCTAATAAACGACGCAATCTCGAAATTTGATTACAAAGAGACTGTCACACTGATGCTGAGTAAGCTGATCTTAGGAAGTCCTTATGAATCGATGTAAATTTACATTACACACCTATCTGCGTATGAGAATGACATATATTACATCACATTTTAGATCAGCTTTGGCTCAAATTGATTATAACACGCACTTAAATAAAAAAAAAAACCTATATTTCAAAAACAACTTCCACGATGGTTACCTAACTACAAGGACCCTCCGACCCAATAATACCTTGATGTCACAAAAGCTACTTATTCATTGTCTCTCCATACATAGCTACAGATGGATTATACAAATTCCTTGTATAATCCGCTCAGTCTCTGCGTATATGCGATTTGCAAATCTGAATATTTTTATACTCATAGTCATAGGATATCCATTACATGGTAGGTTGACAGAAAATAAAAAAAAAATTCTACAAAGCTAGCCGTCCACCCGTTGTGTCATAAATACGCATTCATAACTATCCGATGGTATATACCAACTATACACACTGAGCAACACAAACAGAAGCAATTCATTACGCAGATTGCCACATTCAAAATTGCAATTAATCAGAGAACCTCCTTGATATTTAAGATGTTGACAAATGCCGCCAAGGAAAATATTTATTTGCCTCTGCCCCCGCCGGCCGCCGGACTAACCGGGGTGCTTCTATAGCCGGCACATCTCATCGCACACTCATTGTCGCAGGAGAATAAATTGCTGATTGCAAGGGGACAATGGTTCTTCTGGATGACTTTAAATTTGAATCCTTGGTGCGATCTACAATTTCAGCAAAGAACTGCAAATACATATATTTCCTGGGAGCATATTCACTTGTAAAAGATACAATCGCTAGCAAGACGACGAAGAAGAAAAAAGGCCAACCAGGTCAGGTACGCAAACGAAAGACTGACTTGCGATTCCATTGTGTGGTCAAATGCATTCTCGATTTCATGGTTTATTTGCATTTTTGAGTAATGCGTTTCTTGCAGGAGTCATGCACAGGTGTCCAAATCGGTTCTTAAAAGGGCGCTTTGTTTACAATTTAGGGGTTGTTGGCATTATAAAATCGTAAAAAAAAAACTGACAGCAAGCTAAAATTAGAAATTGAAAAGAGATGAAGGTAGAAGGTAGGTCTTCTTTTTAATGTCATTCGTTGGCAGCCTTGCTATTGGGTTAAGATAATGCGGCATTTATACATTGAAATTGTATTTTTTGACTGTAAATGTATACTATTTCGTGGCCAATATAATCCTTATGAGTATAAAGATCATAGGGACGCAAATAACAGAATGCGCAGACTACAATATCATCAGGTATCCTAATAAGTGGCAAAGTATATCTCCCCACTTTGCTATATATTGGAACTATTTATCAACGAATTATTTATTGTTAGTTATTTTTTATTTGCACGAAAAAACGTTCTAGTACTCTTTGTAAATGAATCGATTTGAAATTTTTAATTGTTGGCAGCATTTTATTCATTATACGTAATTCTTGCTATAACAAATGTCATAATGAAATGTCAATTCAGTAAATCCACTTTTGTGCGCAAAATTAAGATATACAAGGAATCGGAGCTGTATAACGATCGTTGCCTTTTATTTTTTTTTTTTTTAGAAGACATTTTTAATAAAAATTTCAAACTTTGCTGAGGAGTTTACTTAGTTTGCGCTACAGCCCGGGCCGGGGTGGACCGTGGACGGTGGACCTGGGCCTCAACAACCAACATGCCTTTCCGTCTCCAGTTTGGCCGAGCTTTGGCTAATCGCTTCCAGTTGCGCACTCCAAGTTGATTGAGGTCCCCTTTTACTTTTGTGCGCACCACCTAAGGCGAGGTCTTCCTCTACTGCGTTGTCCCTCCATGTTGGAATCGAAGACTCTTCGGGCCGGAGCGTTGGTGTCCATTCGCCCTTAATGACCTAGCCATCTTAGTCGAGTAAAAAGTATTTTTCTGACCGTCAATGTCCCTGTACAGCTCGTAGAGTTCGCTGCTAAATGTCCTCCGTCAACGCAAACGGGACCCAAAATCACTCGTAGAATTTTGCCTTCCATTGACCAAGAAGATCTTTATTCGCCTTTGTAACGTCCATGCTTCTGCGTCATAGAGCGGGGCTGGGATTGTGAGGGTCTTATATAGTTGGCAAATCGTTTAATTTCTGCTGTGATGTAATTATCAGAATCTAGAGCGCAGCCGATGTAGAGAAAGTCCCCAACCACCTCAAAGTTATAGCTGTCTAGTGTCTTTCATGACTTTAGTGTCTTGAATTTATACATGGTCCTTCGAGCCGGGGTATACTTTCTACGCATGCAAGAAGCACGGCTTTTTTGAACACGGCCTTGAGCATTGATCTGGCCAGAGAAACTGATTACATTTACATACATGATTTCGAACCAAAATTTCGTAAAAAACTCATTCATTCATTAATTTTCAATGATCCGCTTGTCCATTAAGCGGGTCGCGGGTGTAGGTTGCTCAAGTGGACCCTCATTAGCTCTCGATTCTCCGATGGGCCCCGATGGAATTCTGAATGAGCAAACCCCGTTCAGTCCTCCTGATAACAGAATGACCAAGCTATCTCAAAATTGCTTCAGCCTGACCAATTCTAAAGGAAAACTCAGCATTGCTCCTTCCATCATTCGTGGATAAGAACCCGAGATACTTCAACTTCTCCACCTGTTTCAATGGGACTACACTAACATGCAGAGTGCATTGAACAGGCGTTCTGGAAACGGCCATCAGATCAGATTTGTTCACGTTTACCTTCATCTCAGCTTCAACACAAACGGCTACAAACCGATCAAGTGCGCTCTGAAGTTCAGTCGTAAAAAAACTAATCTGCTTAAATATCCCAAAGACAGAATTGGAATACTAACACGCATGTAAGAATTAAGAATTCCAAAATCTACACTGACGGGCGGAGGCGAATGCAGGAAAAAATTTGGGGCAGGGGCAGCGATTATTTGGATATTGGATGTGGCAAACTTAGGCAAAAAATATTGAGCTATATCAATATGCGTTAGTAAACGTTTTATAACAATCCCACATCAAGGCTAAATTTAGGAGCTCCTCTCCTCAACAAAGTATATGATATGAGCAAGATCCTAAGTACGTCGTTAAAATTGTATACTCAGTGATTTATGTCAGATAAGGCAAGGAGGATACCTACAATCGTAAAGCATAGCCTGCTATACTATATGAAACCACATCTGAAATTTGTTTTCCTTTAACATTCATAAAGAAACAATGCTTTATCCTGATCAAACAGTCAGCAAAATTGGTAATCTTGCCATCTACGTAAGGCAGTGGCTGCAGGTGTTCTAGATATCCGAACTTTTTGAAATGCCGACAGCCTCGTTGTTGTAGCCCAGGTACGAATGCGTATGTCTCAGGACCCTGAGGAGGTTTAATGCTGAACGGCTTCAATCGCAACAAACCGCCAGAGTTTTGAGTATCCGTCAACCTACATAGAAGTCCTATATACCGCCTTCATCAATTTCCATAGACCAATGGTATCTATGCCAACTGGCCATCAGAGATGTGGTAGGATCCATCCGAAAACGAAAAAGCCTTCGCTTTAAGAAGAGTGCCGGCAGCAATGCAACTCGCTACAAACCGGCACACTCTGCGAAGGACGCATTTTCCACACTTGCCTGACATAATTTCCGAAATTTCTGACACATTTTCCAAGGAAATTTTCGAACATTTGAAACACAAACATTTTCTGACATTTAAAAAAAATCTGACGTAATTCCCGGGAATCGCAGCCAGGAAAACCACTTTTGCAGGCGACCAAAATTCTGATGTGAACGAACCGGTGCCATGAAATAAAGTCTTATGCAAAAAGGTCCAAAACGTAATTATGGACTTTATTGCACTTCTGAAATTGCAATAAAGTCCAAAACGATTTTTTGACTTTATTTCATTTTCAAAAGTGCAATAAAGTCCAAAAAAGTCCAAAATTACGTTTTGGACCTTTTTGCATAAGACTTTATTTCATGGCACCGAACGAACCATTCAATCTGGACGATGAAACTCAAGTGCAACAAGGCTGCTGCGCCAGATAGCCTGCAAGCCGACCTATTTAAGGCATCAGAAGACAACTTGGTGGAGAGCATACACCAATTCATCTTCCAGATTTGATCAGAGGAAGGTATGAGTGTATGACTGATAAATAAAACCATAGTTTGTATTGCTTCTTATATAAAATGGACTCTCTCTTTTTTTTAGTAGCAGATATTTCGGAAGGGAGTTTAACCCCCAAAAACCCTACCTGCGTTCGCCCCTGCTGACGGGTCAAAAATGTAAATAGGTACAGCGGTCGGAGTATTCCGCGAGTCCTAATGCAGAAACGACTCATACAAACTCCCCAATGAATGCAGCGTCTTACACGGAAATATGGTCGCCATAGACAAACCAGAAAATAAACATATCCGCGAAGAGTCTGGACCCGTTTAAAATTACAATCTTCATAGGCAGTCAAGCGGTGATCAAAGCACTAGACGCGTAGCTATAAGACAAAAATTATCGAGAATACCCAGAGAGCCCTAAACGAAATAGTCGAAAGATACAAAGTCACCCTCTGTTAAGGTTCATGAGATAGGGACAGATCACAGAGGAAAATGAAAAGTCCGACCAGCTGGCAAGAATTGGTTTGGAGTCGGAACTTGTTGGAACGGACATCATTACACTAATAGACATTCCAATTAGTGTGACAAAGAGAACATTTGATTAAAAATTGAGAGAAATAGACCACCACCCAGTCTAAAAGACACGATACACGAACCAAGAACCGACGAAAAAGAATAAAATTCTATCTGAAAATTTTGTGTACTGACAGGCCATTTCGCCATAGGTACAATGGCGATATGACTAAGTCGCAGGAGCTGTCCAGATATAGAAAAAATGGAAACCATCAAGCAACTGTTCTATGAATGTCCAAACTTCCAAACTAGTCGATTCCGCTATCTGGGAAACATACCTGTTAAAGATGTAGTGAACAAAGCACAGCACCATTGACGGATACAATCAGGTTTGTAAAAATTAATACAACATACAACAAGCAAAGGAACCACCTTTAAACCCATCGTTGAGGTTAAATATCTCGTTGCGCCTGATAGAAGACTTAATTTGAACGCAAAAATCAAGCAAAACATGGCCAAAACTCAACAAAATACTCTACTCGATTCCAACAAGGGATGGTTTGTACTATCCCCTACGGTTTTTGAAATTTTTTCAAGGTTCAAATATTGGACAATAGCAACAGTACCCTAAAAGCCTTGACTGATTGACCAACGAAATCTGGAGTTGGAGCTGAAGTCGTTGGACCTATCATCGAAGTCACAATACCAATAGGTGTAATATCTCGATGTATTCCAGGCTGAAGTCGAAGCCATTAAAATTTGCGCCAACTTTCATAAAGGTATAAGGGTCGCCAAGATATAGCTTTTCAGATAGTCAAGCAGCACTTAAAGCACTGTCATTCAACTCTATAGACCCTAATGACAGTCAAGTGCATCGCAATATCCAGTTTTATTATATTGGGTGAAGGTGAGTAACCGGGTCGCAAGGACCTGGGGGCTTATTACCAAATGCGCGGCGAATCGCTTTTCATGGCGGATTGGTATTTTTGTATTTCCAAAAGCGATTCGATCCATTTAAAAGCGATAGCTATTTAGGTGACGGATTTATTGCGGATAAAAATTAAACTCAATTCTTGTGATGGGAAAATAAATGGAAATTTGGAAGTCTAATTGGAAAAAACTGGAAAGCACAGTTCGCATTTGGGAATAAGCAAAAGCGAAGACGGTCGAAATCGAAGTATCGCTTTTAATACGATCCGCCGCGCATTTGGGAATAACCCCCTGGTTCAAAATTCAGAAGCAATTTTTCTTACGGTGACCATACTTTGCAATAGACAACCTATAAGCATGCACACATAGAAAAACCCAACAAATTCGTGCAACTTCTAAGAGATCCCTCTGCAAAACATGACATCACGTGTAGATCCCCAATACAAGGAGTATTGTTCATTTAATTTCAATTCGATGCTCCTACATTGCACGTAGCATAAACATGGCAATAACAAGCCATGAAAAATATGCAAATCTAAAAACGAGCAACTGGTCTAGGATCGGAGCTCCTGCAGAAAGCCGAATTACTTACCTATGAAGCCATTCAGTTGAACATTAATTCCGAGTTGCTTCTCTTTATTAGCTATGATCATAGCCATGCTACCATGGCTATCATGTCCCGCCGCCGATACGACTTGTCGTTCGAGCACTCATTGGGAATATGAAGATTCCATGGCACCAGGGAGCATCCACGACCGTATACGTTTATTTGCATGCCGTGCTCTGTGCGGAAATAAATGATCACTGAGAATCTTTTGTTAAATTGTATCGCTTTATCTATATAGATAGGCAGCAGTTGAAGAAATATCTGTTTTTAATATTCAGATACGTATATGAAGATTGAAAATAAATTACAAGCCATCGGGATCGGGACGAATGACGCGGGGAGCCAGGTCTCGGGCGGAGCATGTTTGTTAATGTGGTATGGCTCCTTTCATTCGGTTTGACCCCGAACCCGAAAAGGAGTGCACGGTTTGGTAAACATGCAAAGTAGCTGCGGCTTTAACGGCGGCATAGCCACCACGAATATTAGTATACATTGTACGAGGCATTAACAATTCGTTTATGCTTTTGTTTCTGGTGTACTTTGCGCTTAGGACTAGAAGTCCGTAGCCACGAATTTCTATTATCATGGAGTTTCTTTTCTATAGATATATGAATTTCGATATGAAACCAAGGGTGCTTCTACGTCAACTTATATTCGCAATGTTGGCCTAGGGCACGGTTTAGGTGAGTAACTATTGCCTTATTTGATTTAGAGAGGAGGGAGCAGGATATGGATTTTTAACTTGCGGCAGACTTAGGCCAGAAGTCTTGAGCTATTGAGACGTTAGTGAACGACTAATGAAAGTCCTTATCAAGAATAAATCCGTCAACATCACCCAGATATACACTCATGTCCCACAGAAGAAAAAGATGATACCGGCAAAAATTGTATTTACGAACTCCTCGAACAGACCTACATGCCCAAACACGGGTTTTAAATCATACGCAGCGATTTTAACGCCAGAAAAGGCAAGGAGAACGTCTTTGGTAAGACGAATGGTATAAGCACAGTCTACACGACAATACGTCCGGAAACCGTCAACAAAATTGAATACATACGCAACAGGCAAGGCACGCCTCCACCGGACGAAGCAGCCTGCGTTATATCGAGAATCGATATTCTTGACAACGAGATGAAAAGGATCTACCTTAGGCAAACAGCCAACCGGAAAGAGGTCCCTCATAGAGGGGTCAAAGTAGACGAGAGGGAAACATCGATGGCACTATGTCAAGCCAGGTGGGATAACATGGCAAAAGGCACATGAAATGACCCACAAACTAATCCCCACCATATGGTCAAAAAGAACAAACCGGGGACTGCAACTACTACCTTACGCAGTTCTTATCGGCGCACTGCGGCTATGGGAAATACATTCACAGATTTGGTCACGATAGCTCGCCTTTTTGACCCGAAAATAAGACACGCAAAGAAGAACACGCAATGATTCATTGTAAGCGCTTTGCAGGGGGAAGAGCGAACTTACCAAACCCAACAAAGTCGAATATAAGCCTTATATTGAGGTCAGAAGATGAATGGCTGGAGGTGTGCTCCTTTATAACGAGCGTACACGAAAAATTAAGGAGACTTGAAAAACTTAGAAGAACCGAAATGGCGGACGCAGAGAGTTTAGCATGAGCTGCTAACCAGCCCCGCGAAGTAATTCCTAACGGCACTCCCGCGGGGAGAGTGGTTGAAGGACGTAGGGTGTGGATTAGTACGTTTAGGCGTACTCCTCGATTATTCGGGATTGCGAATCGTGCATGTTGGTAGCCCGGGCTACCGCATCTTTAGAAGATTACAACATCTATTGGCGCAAGAAAAAAAGGCACGCCTACAGGTTTTGGATCTACGAACCTTCCGAACTGCCAACATTCACTTGGATCACTACCTTGTTGCAGGTAAGATTGCGGATATCCAAAACACCTGAACAAAGAAATACTGTGAGAAGTGTCACATGGAAAAGCGCCAATAGCAACAGGCTGCCAGAATCATTGCCAATCGCGTATATCCCGATGCGTCAGGATTAGTCCTACAAAATAGCAATAGCAAATAGCTAGCGCATAAGTCGAGTGCCAACATTGTCGCGACTGATGTGCTGGGCACAAACGGCATAGAACTAGACCGCCAACTTCCGTGCACCTACACGATTTGCCCTGGAATTAATTCCCCTGTCTGTGAATACGTGTGAAAATCAATGGCGGCAATGATTATACCATGATATACCATGGGCGTAGGATTGTTCAAGTATGCGTGCGTTAATGGCGCTCCTTTGATTTTGTACAGCACCAATCCATGAAAAATCCTGGGCCCGCAGGCAGCTTGTTGGCAAAGTCCGTTATGTGGGAGGAGTCGACGGTCTATTCTATGTGGTTTGTGGTGCTGGGTTTCACTTGACCGCGGTTTGATGAGGAATGTCCACTACCAAATTCAGCAAAACAAGAGGCATACCAAGCAGCGCTGCAAAACGAGGTATAGCTCTGCTAACGAGCTCTAAGACCAAAAGAAATGAGGGAAACATTCGAATCTTCAGAAAGAAAAAGAAGCGTGCTATCGAAGAAATTGATAGATGCTACTGCCAGGAAAATTTGTCGAAAGTTTTACGAAAAGGTCAAAAGGACAGAAAATCCTGTACGTGTTTGTGAAACCTACAAGTAAATTTATAGTAAGCCTTGAAAAAGTTATTTCCACAGGCTCTTTAATGGCGACGAAGATCAGAATTACGTTTAGTATAGTGGATAGAGGTAGAGGACGATAGACAAAACTTCGTCATAACGAAGTGAGGATAGCAATATAACAGGTAAGGTACCAACAAAAGCTGCCAGAGCCGAGTCTGGGGAGAGACTCAATTCATTCAATTCATTTTGAATTCAATGCAAGCCTAATGTTTGCCCGGTCTATAAGAAAGAAGACTGTGATAATTACAGAACTATCAGTCTCCTTAAAAATAAATAAATAAATAGTTGGTGCATCAGGTCCTTATAGGCTCTCTAGGCCTAACTTCTCAACACCATTCGTTTGTATGAGTTTTTATTTTTAGGGACCTACAATTTTATGCCGAGTCCGAACGGCTGAATTGAGAAGCTTTTACACTTTTACAGGATAGTTATATTTACATAATACTCTAAAGTCTAAATTATGATTTTCAGTGCCCAGGTTAAATTTTAAGACCACAATCTTTATATAGGGATTGGGAAATTGTGTCGGAGGAGGAACCCAAAAATGGTGCAAGAGGGTATATCGTACTATTCGATGAGCCACCTGCAGCATTGAAAAAGGAAATGCAGATGCCGCTATCATTTGCAGCGAGCGAAGTGACTCTCAAGCTCCTAAAGCGGACTGCAGAGAACCCAAAGGCGACCGAGACGGAGGAGGTGATGGCTACGACCAATTATGAGAGTAGTCCAAATAAACCTTCATCATAGTAAGGCCGCCTCAGGCAACCTGAAGCTTCTCCTCGAGAAGGAGCAGCTGGATCTGGCCCTAATCCAAGAACCATGGATAAATAAAAATCAGGTGATGGGGTTAGGGTCGAAAAACTACGATACTCTATATGTAGGAAACAAAGGCAAGGTAAGATCGTGTATCATGGCTAAGAAAGAACTTCACGCACTAATACTACTTCATTTCAGCACAGGTGACCTGACAGTGGTGGAGATAGAGGGCAAGGGCGAGAGCTGCAGGGTGGCGTCAGTGTACATGCCAGACGACGGCAACACACCAGCCCCCCCAGAACCGGTAAAGGCGCTAGTTACGGCGTCAGAACAAGGTAAGAAAAACTTAGTCTTAGGCTGCGATGCTAACGCCCATCATACTATTTGGGGTAGCTCCGATATAAATGCTAGAGGTGAGGCTTTGTTTGATTTCCTTCTCTGTACCAATCTGCTCATCTGTAATCGGGGAAATGATCCCACCTTCATTACAGCGAGTAGAACGGAAGTTTTAGATGTAACATTTGTGTCACAAAACAATTCTGTCCAAGTTTCTAATTGGAGAGTATCTAGTATGGCGTCGCTATCCGACCACTGCTGGATTCTCTATGAATTGAAAATGACTCAACAGGGTAAGAAACAGTTTAGGAACCCCAAAAGGGCGAACTGGGATAAATTTAGCGAGGAAGTGCTGAACCACAATAACCTCTGTCCGGAAAGAGATCTCACCTCCAAAGAAGAGATCGACGATGCAGTCGAAACTTTAACAGGGGTGCTTTCCAGATCCTTTGAAAAATCCTGTCCGAAAAGCGGAACACGTGGGAAGAAGCGCCCCCCCTGGTGGAGCCCCACGATCGCGGAGCTTCTGCGTAGCTCAAGGTCCAGGTGGAACCTCGCCAAAGAGGGATACATTGAATGGGCAACATACAGGGAGAGTGTTAAACTCTTGAAAAAAGAGATCAGATTCGCAAAGAAAAACTCATGGAGAACCTTTTGCGAGTCAATTGAATCTACAACAGAAGCGTCTAGGTTAAGGAAAGTCCTCTCAAAGGCACCGACACCGATGTCTTCGCTAAGAAGATCGGACGGCAGCTGGACTGAATCACACAAAGAGACGCTGGAGATACTAACGGAAACTCACTTCCCAGTATGCACCGAGGTGTCGGACGGCTACGGCGTAACAACACCAGGCGCGAGGGAGGGCATGGAGTTAGTAACGATCAAAGAGATTATAAACGACAAAAAAATAGCCTGGGCAATTAACACTTTTGCCCCGCTCAAAGCACCCGGAATAGATAATATTCGACCCATAATGCTTCAGAAGTCAGAGGAAGCTATAATTCCATGGCTAAGTCGCATCTACACGTGCTGTCTAAGGCTATGTTACGTTCCGAAGGCATGGCGAGAGGTGAGAGTGATATTCATCCCAAAAGCAGGGAAGGCTAGCCACACCACATCCAAGGACTATAGACCAATAAGTCTGTCATCCTTCATGCTGAAAACACTGGAACGACTAATCGATCTGTATATAAGGCAGGTGATCGGCGATAACTATTTATCAAAATCACAACATGCGTACATGAAAAGCAGATCTGTAGACACTGCGATACACAAGGTAGTATCGGTAGTAGAAGAATCCCTACAACATAAGGAATATACACTGAGCGCGTTCCTAGACATTGAGGGGGCATTCAACAATATAGAAGCTGACGCAATCCTGTGCAGCTTGAGGAAAGCCCACCTAAATAGCAGCCTATGTGACTGGATTGGACTTATGCTAGGCACGCGACGGATTAAGGCACAGCTAGGGGACGTAAGTATTGAGCGGAAAGTGAGTAGGGGAACACCACAAGGTGGGGTTCTCTCACCACTCATCTGGCTCCTCGTAGTTGATGAACTGCTGAAAATACTGGAAAAGGAAGGCTTCATTGTGAGCGCATACGCAGACGATGTAGTTATCCTTGTCCCGGGTAAGTTCACTCCAGTTCTCAGCGAACGACTTAGTTACGCACTCTTACTAGTTAACAACTGGGTCGCGGGTCGTGGACTGGGAGTGAACCCATCAAAGACAGAGATCTTGCTGTTTACGAGAAGGAGAGTAATCCCCCCATTTAATCCACCAAGGATGGGCGAGGTGGATCTAAAAATATCAAAGACAGCGAGATATCTGGGTATTATCCTGGATTCCAAGCTTAGCTGGAAGGAAAACATAGAGGATCGCATCAAAAAAGCATACGTGGCACTATATGCCTGTAGAAGAGCATTCGGCAACACATGGGGTTTCAGGCCGTACGTGGTACACTGGTTGTATACCGCAATAGTGCGACCCATCCTAACATATGGTACAATTGTGTGGTGGAAGGCCACGGAGAAAAAATACCATCTCGCAAGCCTCACTAAAGTCCAGAGAGCGGCATGCATTGGGATTACGGGTTCCCTACGAACAACACCCACGGCAGCAATGGAGGTAATGCTAAACCTCACCCCTCTGGATATTTACTGCAGCAGTAGAGCGGTCAAAACCGCGATCAGACTAAGAGAGTCTGGAATATGGTCATCCAAATCCTATGGGCACGCCTCGATTGAAACACAATGGAGCGCGGCAAAGGAGAGGATAGCTACAGACTATCTACCCCCCACACTCGCTTTTGAAAGGAGATTCACAACCAGAATTCCTGACAGGAATGAATGGGAGCACAATGCAGTTACAGAAGAAGGGGAGATTGCCCTCTATACCGATGGTTCTAAGATGGATGTTGGTACAGGCGCGGGCATCTTCAGCGAAAAATTAAACCTGCGAGAATCATTCCGAATAAACGATGACTGTAGTGTGTTTCAAGCGGAAATTGCTGCTATAACCCTAGCGGCAAAGGACCTAAAGAGACGTCACATTGCCGACAAACAAATCACTATATACTCTGACAGCCAAGCGGCCATAAAAGCCATGGAGTCAGTCGTTGTGAAGTCGAGGGCAGTAAGTCATTGCAAGAAATACCTGGATGAACTATCGCAAGCCAACACGGTGACCCTATGCTGGGTACCAGGGCATATGGATATTCCGGGTAATGAACAAGCGGATGAGATTGCAAGAAACGGGTCAAAGATGCATGCATCAATGGCCCTAGAATCTGTAAGAACTCCGCTAAGTACGCTGGCTAGGAAGGTGGACATTGAATCCTTGAGTAGAACAAACCTACGCTGGAACAATCTCAGCACCTGCAGACATGCAAAAGAATTGTGGCCAGAAGTGAGCAAAAAGAGATCCAAATTCATGATCGGACTGAGCCGCAAGAATATTCGCATGAGCTAGAGGATCTGGAGAATGTTGATCTTAAGGAACTCCTGAGATTCATACTCAAGTCGGGGTGGTTCCAGTAGTTCAACAAACTCTACATCCTTCGGTTACTCTTAGGACAGGCTGGAAATCTGGATACAAGAGCTTGTGAATGCCTGTGATTAATACCAAATCTAGGTGACTCAATAAAAAGCGGTATATTCTTTGTCCCCAACAGGTATTAAATGGAAGGTTCCCGTGACTGGACACAATGGACCCAACTGATGGTCTACGTGAAGCTGTGGCAACCGCCACTAGAGCACCCAATTACCTACCTACCTACCTTATATATGTATAAAATTCTTCTGTCCGTGTTTGTTACCGTACTCCTCCTAAACGGCTGGACCGATTTTAGTAAAATTCTGTGTGTGTGTTTGAATGGGCCTTGCGATGGTTTATATTCACAATTGGACACGGTAGGTGGCGCTGCTATCCGATTCCACAAAATGTCAAACAATAAACACTCAACAATAAAACGAAATTAAAAAGCTAGAATAAGCTCATAACTAAAATTTAAAATAATATACACCCAACAAAAACAAAAATATGAATAAAATGTCAAATAAAAAATGTACGAGCAGGCAAAACAGTGTTTGCCGGGCCCGCTAGTAAACCTATATAATTCTTCTGCACGTGTTTGTAACCGAACTTCTTCTAAACCGCTGGACCCATTTTAATGAAATTTTGTGTGTGTGTTTGAGTGGGTCTAAGGATGGTTTAGATTCGCAATAGGACCCGGTAGGTGGCGCTTCGATCCGATTCTACAAAATTTCAAATAATAAGCACTTAACAATAATACAAAAAAATTAAAAAGCAAAAATCTCATGAATAAAATTTGAAATAACAAACATTCAACAAAAAAAAAAAAATTTAAAAAGCAAGCTCATAAAAATGCCGGGTCCGGATACCTCCGGCATAAAAAAAAACATTTTAAATGCTATTTCTCGACACCCATAGGAGCTTAAGTTGTAAAATTGTAGACATTGACTGGGTGGAACAATTCGTGGGCCCGGACAGTGGGCACACGTCTGAGGAAATATCGGTCGAAGCACATGGAGTACAGAATCAGTCTGGACACCTCGGCTGAATAAAACGACCGCAGAACATTTGACGGACAATGAAAATGTGCAAGCAGGCATAACAACGTTCGCCAGGTCTGCTACTTTCAATAAAAAATTGTCTATTGTGACCTTAAAAATATTTAAACTGAATGTATAAAATGATTTAGTAATGCCCATTGAAACTTCAGCCCGGCAGTCTTTTTGTGCCTTGAGATTAATCGTGCTGTCAGAAAGAATCAAATGGAAGACAACAATTTAGTCAAGTCACCGGACTACAGTCAAAAGCTGAATGATTCTCTTTAACGTAGCTCCAATGTGTCAATGTGTTTCCACTTTAGTCTAATTCCATTGAGTTACCAAGAGCAACGCCGAGTCTTCCTGAAGTATTAGTCAGACACGTGGGTCAATTTTGAGCTATGTCCATCTGTTATCAAGAAGAGCGAACTTGTTTATAAGTCTTTGATAAGGTGGTAGCAGCTCTTACAAAAAATTGGAAAACCCAATACCCGCACCTGCACTGCATTATGTCAAATACCCAACGAAAGTGTATTCGTTGATACCTTTTCTGCCAACACTAGCTATATGTAAATTATTTTCCTCATCACATTTATCTTGATTGACGCTTATTAATTGCCCTGTGCGTGTCAGCTAATTAAACCATTTGTGTTCACATAATTTAGATAAAAAAATCTTGTCGCAAATCAAAAGGCATTTCCAAACAAGTTTTAAATCTGATAAACTATAGCACTATACACGATAACAGTATCGACATTAAATCAAAACGGTGGTAGCGGCCAATCTGCATGATCAACGTCAAATACCAGTTCCATGTGACAGTGTCACCAAGAAATTGTGTTTATATTAAAAGAGATCGTTGTGTCTCCCGTCACATTCATCAACATCATAACGATCAGTAAAAAAAGTGAGAAAGACGATCGTAACCTACACCTGATGCAACGGATGCGATGGAAGGAATCTTCTAAGTCACGCTTGTATAATTGAACTCGTCACATAATAATTAAATCAGATTTGCGTGTACGATTTCTGACACGTCAATAGAATAGCAAGGAATGATTAATCCTTACATATAATAAAACTGTAGGCATTTTCTTTGTCAGCTAAAAACTCGAAAACTACTGGACAGATTTCGATGAAACTTTTTTTAAATGTTCCTTAAGACTGTGAGACTGCTATAGGCTATGTCGTTTATAGCCACGTCCTTAGGAACAGTTTTTAGCCAAAATGTATTTTTTGAAGTGAAAATATATACATACACATATACCTTGCTACGAATGGATGTTTATACTTTTGCGATCGTCAAACAACCACATTCGATAAGGGTTGATTTGTTTTCGCAGTGAGTGCTATGGTCAGTTGTATATTATGTAGGTATGTATATTATGATTGTATGTCCGAAGAAGGATGGGGATGGGGTGAGGCGTGCGTGCTGCAGAATGGCATGGGGTATATTAATAATCTTCATAAGAGAAGAGACGTATAATACAAAACAGGTTTCATTTCAGAATTTCATTCGATATGTGGTATGGTAACTGTGTTGGGTTGGGGTAGGTAGTTGTTTGGATTCTATAGGAAGAGGGAAGCAAAGGAAAGGAAAGGAAAGGAAATGCAGTATATTAAACAAGTAGCAAGATCAATGAGAGGGAGGGCGATGCAGAGGGTGCACATTATATATCCAATGCATTACATCCATTATCGCATATCGCCACGCAACGCAGTATAGGAATTTTATTCTGATATGACGTAACAGGGTAGGGTTGGGGTAGTTGTTTGGATTCCATAGTTCTGCTTTGGGGTTGTTGTCGCACATCGAAAGCAATTTTTCTTGAACAGATAGGTACTGTGTATGAGTGACTTACTTCTGTCCAGCCAGTTTGTGAAATCTATATCTACACATATAATAAAACTGTAGCAATTTTCGTTGTCAGCTAAAAACTCGAAAACTACTGGACAGATTTCAATGAAACTTTTTTTAAAATGTTCCTTATGACTGTGAGACTGCTATAGGCTATGTCGTTTATAGTTACGTCCTTAGGAACAGTTTTTAGCCAAAATGTATTTTTTGAAGAAAAAATACTACACATTCGAAAAGGGTTGATTTGTTTTCGCAGTTAGTGCTATGGGCTGGGCAGTTATATGAAGGTATGTACATTATGATCGTATGTCCGATGCAGGACGGGGATGGGGTGCGTGCTGCAGTATGGTATGGGGTATATTAATAATCTTCATAAGAAGAGAGACGTATAATACAAAACCGGTTTTATTTCAGAATTTGGTATGGTAACAGGGTAGGTTTGGGGTAGGTAGTTCATTGGATTCCATATAGGAAGAGGGAAACAAACGAAAGGAAATTCAGTATTACAAATAAGTAGCAAGAACTAGGAGAAGGAGGAATTTTCTTTTTCTAATAAAAGCGCGAAAACTACTGGACAGATTTCAATGAAAAACTCAAAAGTGTAATTTTAAATGAACCAAATATAATTTTGTGCGAGCGGGCAAGGCGAGCACGGGTCCAGCTAGTTAATTCTATACAAGGCACTTGAAAGCTTCAGATCATATTTAGAATGTTATATATTGCATTTGAGTGTATGTCCTTCTTAACTAGGAAATATGTAGGTACCTAGTAAGAGAGAGTTATTATTTTCGTTAAACATTTACTTAACCTACTTGACAGCATACAGAGACGAGCAGTTTGACTTATTGGAGACCCTACACTCACATCGAATCTACAAACGTTGATGCACAGAAGACAAGTCGCTGACCTTCGCTTGTTCTATAGGTACTTCCATGGTAGATGTTCCAAAGAACTCAAAAACATTATCCCTCGAAATGTAACTTTTGGGACAGGGAGCTAATGCTCATGACCATACAGTTCACTTAACAACCGCGAGGACATCAATTTTCCAAAACTCCTTCTGTTACAGGACAAACAATATTTGGAACTCGCTTCCTGAAGGATATATTTCCAGGCGACTACAATTTGCAGCAATTTAAGTGCAGAACTAACGAACTAACTTTTTTTTTGCACTGCCAATACCTAAGATTGTCTGTAAATTTGAACTCAATTCGACGGTTTTCGAGATATAAGATTTCGAATGTTTTTTGTATGGGTGGAGCCACGACAATTTGTCCAATTTTGCTCAAACTTCCCAGAAACCATAATATGGACCAATACCAAAGATGTGTGAAACTTTGGTTAATATCGGTAAATGCGTCAAGGCGTGAATTGGCAACAAACGAACACAATTTTAAGGCTCAATTTTATATGAATTAAGACTGTTTGCTTCAAAGAAGGTACATACTTGCAAAAGTTTTTAAAAAACAATTTTTCTAACACTTTCAATTGTGGGCATGGAAAGGGGGGGATCTTATTTCGGCAGATTGTATCCGCGATATTTTTCGTTAGGTCAACTTCCAAAATTCATGACCATTATCTATAGCTAAGAGTTTGAACAAACACCGAATTAAAGATCGATAACTAAGCTTAGCAATTTTTTCAAGGGCTGCATCAACTCTTTTTAAAAAAGCTGTGTACTCCGATTGCACTAGAGCTAGAGATGATCTTTTAAGCTTTAAGATTTTAGACATTGCTCCCAATACTCTGTCTGCCAATTGGGGCTTGCTATTTATCCACTTACGACTGAATAGACATTGAAGGTGCAGGTGCTACTCCTTGTATTCATAAGGCATAAGCATAACCCATTTGCTTCGTTTAGGAGACACCAGAGCTTTGTCTGGCTAAGTGTGTAGAAGATATTTTTGATTAATAGCCTGGCCTAACAAGTTCCAGGTCTTTTCCTGTGCTTATTCTAAATCGATGACGCTGTCAAGAAGCCTCTAATGGTACATACATAGCTCAACCACCACAAACCAGAGAGAATAGACCTCCAGCTTCGGCCAAAAATGAGAGTTTCATAGAGCCAGTTTTTAAATAAGTAGCTCCGCCTCTTTTTCTATCTGTGAATACGTGTGAATAAGTAAAAAAAGATTAAATAAGACAATTGAATCTGAGATGGCTTTGAAATAATTGAAATAATTGAAATAATTGACCACTATTGGGACGTGTTAAGCAAATGGTGTGTATGGTGTGGTGAATTAATTGCATAACTTATGTTTTATTCATTCATTCATTCATTTTCAATGGTCCGCTTGTCCATTAAGTGGGTCGCGGGTGCAGGTTGCTTTTATTAAAAGGCATAATAATTATATTTGCGTAATAACTGTTTTTAATGATATAACTTCCTATGACATTATTACAAAAAAAATATTATTTTAAGCTGTAAAACTAAATTGCAAGCATAATGAAATCAGCTAAACGGGATTCTTTGCAATTTTGTTGATATACATTTTGAGCTCTTTATTCTTATATTTTCAAGAACAGCTATTTTGGAATAAATAAAGTTAACGAAAACTATTTTGGTCGTATATAAATAGGCATGCTTATTGTTTTATTTTGTCTATAAGAAGAATACGATGAGTGGTTTTTGAATTAGGTTTTATAAAGAATTGGTTGTTCAAAAATTAAAAATCAACATTTTGTCACTTAAAACATGGACATTTTAATACAAAACCTGCTAGAAAACGTGTTTTAAAACATCATACATAGGCGCTACGGAATGCATAGCATAGCCTATACACAGGCCAGGACGCCGTCAAATTTAAATAAAAAAGTGGCATTTTTGATTTACAAAAAAAAAAAGTTCGTTTCCATAGTAAAGGTGGGTTTCCACATGTCGGTTGATTGACAAAGTTTGTCAATGGCATTGTTTATGGCATTGAACGAAACCAACGTCAGTTCATTTCCACTTATGCCAATTATTGGCAAAAAATCGTTTGTCAGTTGATTGACCAACTTATGAACTCGATGCCAATTAAATTTTCTCTGTCAATTATAGACAAAGTGACATTTTGTTTGACAATTCAGCTATTACCCCTTGTCCAGTGGTTTCTTTGTCAATTATTGACAAACGCTGTTAGTCAATTCATTGACAAGCAATTTTTCGCTATTTCCACTTGCCAATTGTTTAATTGGCATAAAAATACGTCAATTGTCAATTTCAAATCGACAAGTGGAAACCCAGCATAACGCGTAAACTAAAGCGAAAAGTGAACTGTACTGAAAGGTTTAGGTACGTAATATTTTAATTTAATTTAATTTAATTATCTTATTTGTTTTGTTATGTTATCATAGTTTTGTTTTTTGTGTAGGTATTCTTTTGTTTTTCACAATGAAATTATAGGTAACATAATTTAATAATCCATAAATTTTGAATAACATTCGCGTTTTTTTACTATTTTGATTCTATGTAGTTTTGACATTCAAATATAGCGGAAAAATTTAATTGTATTAAAAATATTCCCTGAAATTCGCGTATTTGCCCTAGCGAAAGTGTAATAGATGTACGTGTACATATATGTTAATAAATTTTTATTTACACCTCATGCAGATTCCTTGTGTTATAAGCCGATATGACAATGCGCACTTACGATTTGGTGTGCAAAAAACGTATTTCATTTTTAGAATGCAAATTTTCTTAAATTCCATGACCAATTTATTTGTTGGTTAAAATCAATTCATCACATTTTTCTTGTAGTCTGACAAAACAAAATGTCCTCCTCTTTTTTTGTAAATTATTTATTCCAAAACTCAGTAGGTACACTTTAATAAAACAAACAATCAAGGAAAATAAATAAATGTTCGTTAAAACATATAGAAAAAGGTCTACATTTATATCAGCAAAACTAAAAAATCATGTTTGATGTTTTTTTTTTATCATCCATTTTAGTTTTGCAGTTTAAAACCATTTATATTTGTTCGCTTTTTAAAAAAATATAAGTTGGTAATAATTTCCCCACACCGAACAAACAATTTGCTTAACACGTCCCGATAACGGCCAATTTATTTGAATTATTTGAATTTTTTCAAAGTTACCACCGAATAACTGTAAATGTTACTATGTGCCAGTGTATGCGTGACCAAATTCACCCTCCGTTTACTTTAAAATTGCACGCATACTTAACCACGCAGTAACTTTTTGAAACTGGCTCTATGAAACTCTCATTTTTGGCCGAAGCTGGTGGTCTATTCTCTCTGGTTTGTGCTCAACCACCTTCTGACCACCATAATGGCAGATGAAACAGATATTTTTGCGATATTTGGTCTATGATGCATATCTGCAACACCATGCATTTAGAGTATGATTTTATTTCATTAAAAACCAGTTGGATTCAATTCAGCACTTCCCATACAAAGAAAAAAAACATTGTCCATCTTATTCTCAAAAACCTGCAAAGTCACTGAGTTCAAATTTTCAGCCAATCTTCCGTATTGGCCTGCGAGTGTTTTTGTGAAGTTTGGTCAAAATTTGACAAAAGGGCGTGGCATAACCTATACAAAAGAAAAGATTCAAAAGTGCATATCTCGAAAACCTCAGAAATGACTAGTTAGAATTTTCAGACAATCTTCCGTATTAGCCTGCAAGAGTTTCTGCGAAGTTTGGTCCAAATTGGACAAAGGGGTGTGGCACCTCCCATATGTATAATATCCTAAATTATATACCGTCAATGCATGACGTTGCAAATATGCATCATACTGAAAAACGCGGTTTTCAAGAAAAGCGAATAACCAACATTTTTTTCATATTTTTTTTTCGAGTTTAGATAGCTTACATAACAAAACATTTAATTTAAAAAAAAAATAAAAAATCATGCATTGAAGGGTTAAACCTGGCCGGCTATACTGAGCATGACAAGCCGAACGTTCGAAAGCTGCCACGCACTTCAGACCTGCATCCAAAGGGCGCCCTGATTTGATAGACTTGGTTATATCGGACGCTCGTTTCAATGGTTTTGTCAGCAACAAGTTAATACGAAAAATTAATTTTTATGTGACAACTGATACTTTATATAGAGAAATTCGTAAACTAGTTTCGCCAAGTATTAAATAATTTTATAATGAACCCCTTTCCCCCTAAACTGGGAACGTGTGTAGGCCTAAGCATTCAATTCGAATGTGAATGTTTCGAATCGAATATCATTGATCGATTAGCATGATTACCATGAATATAAATGTCTTCAGTCATGTTGAAATTAATATTTTTGATAACATTATTGCTTTGGTCGGCCATATCTGACCATACTATACTGATTTATATGGCCTATAAAGAAAATATTTTATTTTTATAATCTCACGAAGAGCGAAGATCGTGTGAAGATTTTTTTCTTTGGCTTGTCTTATACGATACCAATATAGGCCAAAAAAATCGACTATTTTATTTTTTTTACTTAACTTTTAGAAACTAGATAAATCACCCTTTACAAAAAAAAATATAGTTAGCTTAGTTAATTTAAGTATGGTTTTTGGTTAGAGAAGAACTTAGGCCGTTAGTCGGCTCATATTCAGTGTTGAAAGATTGTAGAAATTTTTCCTTTTTGGGAAAATATTTATAGTACTCGAAATGAGCTAAAATGGAAACGGAATACTTTCTTTCTGTTTTCCAGAATAAAGAAAAGGCAATTTTGGTTCTTTGAAAGTCTACTTTAATTTTCTTGTTTAGCTCTAGGAAAATAATTTCCTTTAGCTTAGCTATACATTTTCTTGAACGGGCCATTTATTTCATACACCTGAATGGATCCATGAACAAGCACTGGTAGTGACACAAAAAAAAAAAAGAAGAAGACCTGTTTTTTTGCAGTAACTAATGAAGACAAAACTGAGCTTGGCGTCGACGTAAGATCTATTGTACCAAACGTTAGAAAGAGGGTTTGGGCTAGTCCTAGGAGGTTCTCTCCAGTTTTTTTTTTGTTAAGTTTATAATACTGCCGAAGAGAGTTTTTTTTTCATTTCTTCGTGGTCCAGTTGGTTCCTCGGGAAGATCTTCTTTCTAATTCCACATTCGCAAATAATTTTGTTTAATTTTCTTCAATACATAGCCTGCACTCCACTAAGTTGGCTAGATTCATTTTGGTAGTAGCAGTAGTAGTAACCCATGATGTCCTATGAGGAATGAGGAGTCCTATACTAGGCTTCTGATATCATGACTGCTATTGGCATTGTTTAAATGGCTGGATAGGATAACTCATTTGGCCTGTCCTCAACCTGGAATATTCTTTCAATATATGAGATGCATTTTGTGCGTCTTATGGCTAAGGTTATAGCCGATTTGGGGTCAAATTGGTCAAGCACTTTAACAACAGCATAGCAGAAAGGTTCTGGTCCCATGAAAAGGGCTCCTTCGTTTCCTTCAGACTTCAAAACCCTCATGGCCAGAAACCCACCATAAATTTGGTTCTGTTCCCGACGCTAATACTTTGAAGGGTGTTTAAACAGCTTCATCGCTGCTTTACGGACCAGGAATATATTACAGTGAGTGTCAAAAGTGAGTGAACACCGAGCCTGACCACCACATTATGATCTCGTATAAAATTATCGATCTGATAGAACCAGTAAATTATATTGCTGTGAAGCAGTGTTATGGCTTGAGGGTAGGTAAGAGGTGGTATATTGGCAAACCGAAAGTGGGAGAAAGTGGTAGTTTTTAAAACATACCAGAAATGCCGCTATCACGGTATCATTACCCAAAATAGGATGAATAATTTTTTGCAAACATTCAGAACAAATTTTCTTGATCTCTATAAACGTCACCTCGCAAAGCATCACCGGTATTTATTTTTTTTTTTTCAAAGTTCAGTACCAGTACCAATTTTCTAGTGCACAACAATCTAAAATTATTCAACCACTCGGTTTCTATTGTGTAGATTGTGGTGCCGTGAAATAAAGTCGAAGGAAATAAGGTCGAATCGACTTTATTTCCATTTCAGATTGGAAATAATGTCGAATAGCCCCATTTTTCATGGTAGACTTTATTTCCATATTACAATGGTAATAAGGTCGAAAAAAGGGAATTTATGTCGAAAATTTAAAAAAATTACAAAAAGGAAGAAAAATTACAATCGGAATAGAATGGTAATAAAGTCGAAATTGTATTCAAAGTAAACGAAGGCGCTTATCAGTTAGGTAGCATGCAGACAAGTTTAGGAAATAAAGGCGAAATTCTTAACAATGCACATTGGTTGTATATAGAAATGTGCAAAACAGAGAGAAATGTTGTTTTTATATTGTTATAGCGTTAGTTCTCTCTCAAAAAAGGCCTGCTTTTGTTGTCATAAGTTTCCATAGGATTTGCTTATTTTAATTCATCTGTGATGAGTTACGATTAATGTGAGTTTGAAGTGACAAGTGTTATCGGTCGGACCTAATTAAAAAAAAAATTTAAAATGTGTGAAGAGATGAACGCTAATGTTTTTGAATATCAAATTATTCCAGGCATGAGAAAAAATAGTAAACTCTTATTCATTGCCTCAACATATCAAATTTATAGAAAAAAAAAGTGTCGGGAAATTTAATATATTATGTGTGCTACAAAAAAGACTGTCGTGCATCGGTGGTTATCGACTTTAATAACGATCACTTTTGTAGAAAACCAAAAAATAATTCGGACCATAATCACAAAAATCAAAAAGAATTTTATGATAAGTTAGTTTTAGTAAATTCTATAAAAAATGAATGCAAAAACGTTAGTTTAAAACGTTCGAACATAAGAGAAATTTTCGATGAAAAATGTAAAACTAACCCCCAAGCTTCGACATCTGTTGAGTTCGGTAAAATGCGACGACAATTGCTTAATATAAAAAAAGAAGTTTTTCCAAAATCGCCAAACAGCTTCCATGATGTTATTAATGTTTTCCAAGATGAAAACATTAGAAAACATTTTGGAATGTCTCGTTGGGATGCCGAGCTTCCCTTCTATCGAGATACGATAGTTGAGGAACATTTTGGGTATTCCATTTTTGCGTCCGCTAAAATAATTCAGGAAATAACAAAATCAGAACACCTTTCGAGAGACTATTTAATTGATGGCACTTTTAGTATTGTTCCATCATGCAACGCTTTTAAACAACTTTTAATTGTTCATATTGGTCTCCCTGAAGTTGCAAAATTGCAAGTAATGTGAGTTAATGTGCAAGAAATAATTCAGCACAGGTGTAGTGGATGTTATTATTTTGGAATTTTCTGAACAAGCTTTTTGTTTAAAATGCAAATGGCAGTATGTATTAGTTTGGGCAAGGTAAAATTAATTTTTCTTAGGCCTGTCCACTGTCCACGTAGCTGCGCTTCATTTCGTAGTCGCACATGCGGTTTTACCGCTCCGTGGACAGAGCTTGTTTGTTTATATTATGCAAGCTGCAATGAAGCTGCAAGCAAGCGTACAACAAGTTGCAAATGACGAAAGCGTGCGAATGAAACGCAGCTTCGTGAATAGTAGGATTTACTCCTAGCAATGCGCCCCCAGAACTTGGCGCCCTGTGCATTTGCACATCTTGCACATATGGTTGCTCCGGCCCAGCATATTGCTCATGGTGAACACGTAAGTAGTAAACTAATATAACATTAACAACAAAAATTAATAGATTAGGTACCTACCTATTTTTATTTTTTTTAGACGTTTCCATTTCTCTACATACTGATGTCAAATAAATCTACAGCTGCATATGCACATGCTTTCGAGTTTATAAAACGAAATATTTTTGATTTGAAACCAACATCCTTTACAACAGACTACGAAATGGCTCATCGTAATGGAATAAGAAATGCATATCCGGGAGTCAAATTTGTTTGGTGTTTGTTTCATTACACACAAGCAGTTCGACGGTATGCTGCGACTAAGATTCCAAACTTTATTTCGGAATTAAAGAAAAATAAAGAAAAGAATAGAATTTATAAAAAATTTCTACTGCTGCCACTTTTAAGCCCCAGCAATATACACACTGCTTTTGAAATTTTAAGAGAGGAGATAACAGAACTGGAAATTCAACTTTTTTTTTAACCGTTTTTGCTTTATATTGAAAATCAGTGGCTGAAAAAGGTTTGCAATATTACTAATAATTTTTTTTTCATTGTGTGTTCCTTTTGATGCGTCGATAGAATAGATTAAAAAGACGGGGCCCTCCCTAAATAAAGTAATTTAATAATTCCATAAACCATTAATATATTCCAATACAGGAAGGACCTGAGAACATATCGTGCCACAAAACCATACATAGGACTACCAGCTCTTTAGAGGGATTCAACAGCATTCTTTCTACGAAGTTTGCTAAGCGAGGTAATTTTTTCAAATTTCTAGATGTACTGTTGGATCAGGATTTCAGCAAAACTAGTAATTTCTTAAAATCTGTTTACGGCTGTGTTCAAATGTACGAACCGAGGAAGAAAAAAACATCCGTATTGCCTGTCCCTTATTAATCGGTGGCCTTCTAGGTATGTGATTATTTGACATTTATTGCCTTTCCATTACTTTTGAGAGCATTGAAAGTAACGCTATTGGACGATAGAGATAGTTTTGTGGCAGACCCAGACATTTCCTCTCTTTCTTTGGAATAGGTTGAATGCGAGCGGATTGGGCGAGTGACGAAAGGTAGCTTAACCTGCCTCGTGAATAAGACTAACTCCGTTTTCGTCGAGTAGACGCTAAAGCACCAGTTATGTGATGGATGACAGAAAATGTTTGAGAATACTTTCCCGAACTGAGTAAGGCGAGTTCTCCATCGAGAGCAGAAACACAACACAACAATGGAACTATAATTTCACCTTAGGGGTTTTCTGGGTGCACGCGTTTTTCGACAGCGCTACTACCAAAGATAGCCTTCACCAAAAGTATCTAACTTAACTTCCTTTTTTTAATGTAAAAAATAAAATGACTCCGCAATAATAATGACTCGCAAAGCACTCAAGTCCAAATCCCCTGCTGTAAACTAAACGCCATCATAATTACAGGATAATTTTCCCTTGACGCCATTAGCTAAAGCAATGTCATACTGACATTCGGGGTCTCAGAAGTATGCAAACAAAAATTTCAACTTTTATCGGCAATCCATGTTTTCTCAGCCACATGCCAGATTAATGGCGTTTATCCCACCATCATATACTCGCAAGCTTACAAGCATGCCTCCACATGGACGGCTGTTTGCATTTTTGAATTATTTCGTCGACATGGTTTTTAAATTAATGCTGGCATGCCATTTTGATAGTAATTACCATTACTTTATGATGCCTTGTGGTGGTGATTTTCACAGCACACTACTCTCATCAAAACGGACAAAAAACCATTTGGCATATTGATATCGGCAAGATTAACATTTTAATTAAATTATCATTGCACACGAAGTGAGCTTAAAAAAACACACACACAGAGAAACCTGATTCCTTGGGGCCAAATGCGTTGCATTAAACATAAACATATCATTCAGCGTGGCAATTCTGCGGTAGGTTAATACGGTTTTAAATGGGGTACACAATGTTGACGTACCACAAACGCAATGCCTTTTGTCTCAACTTAACATTTATACGTGTTGCAGACAGGCAAATGGAACTACCTCGCACCTGGAGGATGCTGGCTGTTGGTATGGAATTGGCTGACAGCATGAAATAGCTTTTTCATTATGATGAAAGATAAAATCTGTGAATGGCTCCGGTGCCTTGGAATTGTGTCTGCTCCATTTCAAGCCGTAGAAATGCATAATATCCTGCAGAAGCAACCACGAAAGGAAAACTCATTTCACTTCACATCAAATTGCTGCTAATTAATCTGACAAACACCATGGAAATGGAAGGTCGCCGAGGTTCCTCGACACACAGGGCGTAGGTAGGTACCCTTTCAGTTATTGGTGTGAATGCTGAAGAGTTGTGTCAATCGGGCACCTTTGGCACTTTCGCACTTTGTAGCATGATATGTAGTGTGCCTGCATATACTCGCTCGAATTGTGTGAGACAATTGTAGTTAGTTTTTATGACCCATTCAAGGAAGAGATTGGCTATATGATCATTTAAATTGTGTTACGCAAACGGTTATTATCCCTCAAGGTATATACGCGAACAGGACTTCGTTAGGCGTCCATTCACTTTTTTAAGTTGGTAGGGTGATTAAATCGAACTTAGTTCACGATTCGGAGTAACTCTGTATGGTTGTACACATGGGTGTGCATGTTAATGCGTCTTGTTCGAAATGACTAATGAACCTACTATTAGATATTCAAACTCTCATAGAGTATACAAAGAGAGAAAGTCTTAGCCACATTTTGGAGCCTGCTTAACTTTACTAAACCGTCAAACTACCTTTATGTGATTTCAAAAAGTTTTTAAGTCAAGAATAAATTCAAGAAATGAATACAGTTAGTGGAGTAAGCATTAAATATCTATTATAAATTCATGTGCCTCCAGGAATTATACTGCTTAGATATGCTTGCTATAGGCCTCAGTCTTTAGAAGCTGGTTAATATTAAGGCTAAGTACACACGATTGTCAGATCTTACAATATTATCAGATCTGTCAGTGAAAAATACGTCCCAAATGTCTTACAACCATCTGAACTTACAATTTTGTCTGACAATATTGTCACACTTCCATTAGACAATGAAATTGTAAGACTTTGCGACAAAAGTCTAGGCTAGTTTACTATTGTAAGCTCATTGTCAGTCATTGTCAGAGTATTGACAGATTTGACAATCGTGTGTACTTAGCTTAAACCAAGTGCCCTACTCTTGCAATCGTGCTAGAGTTTAGGAAGGAATTCAGAAGAGTTAAGGTTTAACTTACTTTTGCACTGAAAACGTAAAAGCCTGTCCTAGACATAAAAGGTAAGTATTTGGGCTTCAAGTTGTGACCTTGTGGTCAACCCGAGAAAAACTGAACTGATGCTGTTCACTACCAAAAACCAAAATATCCGAATATACGCTACCCCGTCTAAATGGTCGACCACTCACACTCTCCTCCAGGACTAAGTAGGTAGGTACCTATCTATGGGTATTGTACTCGATTCAAGACTTTACTACCGACAGACATCGACACAGACACAAAGTAAGGAATTCTTTACTTAGTAAAGAAGTAAAGATTTCAGCCAAAAATTACCTTGCCGATGTACACAGCCATAGTGCGTCCATTTCACACCTGGATCACTTAGAATCAAAGTCTTAGATGGCGGGCGGCCTGCGTTGAGTAAAGGCTACAAGCTTACGAAACTGACAAGACCGCAAAGGACAGTCAGTGTGGACACCACGGGTGCACTGAGGTCGGCCCCACGGATGCCCTTACTGTGTCCTTGCATCTTTTAACTTTTGACCTACGCACAAAAAAGATCGGCGGCATTTGGTTAGTTGCTGGACTTCTGTGCATGGTCATATCTTAACGTTTTTTCCAATGCGCCACCTCTCGCGAACTTCGGACAAACATCCGAGTTTATAAAAATGTCTCAATTCATACATTCGGACTCGGCGTCGGCATAAAACTGTAGGTCCCTTCCATTCATCCCAAAAAATAAAAACTCACACAAATGAATGGCTGTGAGAAACTAGGCCTAGGATGCTACGGATTTGTTGTGCCATCTATTTTTATTTTCACGCAAAAGATACCGCATTATAAGACTCAAGGAATCTAGGAGCTAAACTGCAAGGCCGTTAGGCCACAGCAGCATCCTCGACTCGTAATCAATGCTTACGTTTCCAACCGACTACATCAGACCCAAATTAAACTTCAAAAAAGGCAATACCGCCGTTCTGCGTAGGTCTCCTCCCAGAGCTCAGTATGGAAGAGAAAGGTCATCGACACGCGGTAATATACACCGACCGACGGATCTAAACTGAACTGTATTATGGACTATGGGGGCCGGTGTCTACTCGGAACTACCGAAAATAGGGCGTGACACAAGGCATAAACAAACCCATCGACTCGGCTACCATATCCTTCAAACTGGTGTAGGAGTGCCAGTACGAGCTTGCCTGTGCGGACGAACGTTTCAGGGTTGACTAAATGCATCCTGTCAAGGAAAATATGGACTACCTTCGTTCAAAATTAAACGTTGAACCTACTAAGAAGGCGCCGAGATATCTCCAGAATCAGGGCGAAATCGCCACGGGGTATTCGCATTTGCACATTGGAGACCACGCTTCCAAGCTATAGCAATCCTCACTACATCTGCCGTAGTTGTGTACAAATGGGAGTACAAATGGCAGAGAAACATTCTCCCATTTCCACTGTAAATGTCCGGCACTAGCAAGAGCCAGATTGAGCGATCTGAACCAAACATTCGTCGACCAGCTTAGCGACATCTCGGGTAGAAGGACACAATATTTTATCAGTTTTCTAAAAAGTCAGATTATAGCGCTACTTGAGTTCTTTCTGAACCGCAACCTTTACCTACTTAGAAATGTTTTTGTCTATCAGGACAGTGGTCTCTAGCGTTGTCTAAAAGTAGCGTTTGGAGAGTTTTTTTTTTTGTAGATATGAGAAGTGTCGAGCCCCTGTGTCGATTCCCGCCAATGAAAAACTTTGAACAGGCAATAAACCTATTTACTTAATTTTAAGGCCAACGTTGGGTGCTCAAATTCGAGACAACCGGTTCGGTAAACAATCAGCCAAAACCTATATACGTCAAAGGAACGGATTGGTGATGAAATCTCCTTTTCCAAAATCCCCTTTCCAAAATCCCCTGTTCTGAAATCCCTTACTACCTTACCCTAAGAGAAAATCCCCAGGTACAAAATCCCCCAATTTTAGAATTGGTGTTTAGATTCTGTCGCCGCGACACTTAAAAATGGTGTTAAAAATGAGATAGGTAGGGGGGGGGGGGCATGCTGCCCCTTACAACCCCTCCTGCTTGTGGTCGGGTTGGTGATGAAATCTCCTTTTCCAAAATCCCTTATCCAAAATCCCCTGTGCTGAAATCCCTTACTCCAAAAGACTGTGGGTCTGGGGTGACTGGGTTCATTGTAGGATTTGGAGTAGGTGCAAGGTTGGGTATATGCAAGGTTTATAGTTACCTTGTGGGAAATTTTGGCATAGGAGATTTCGTCCCGCGAGATTTTGGAAAAAAAAAGAAAAAAATATTTAAGATTATGTCCAATAAGGTATTTTGGAAATGGGGATAACGTAGGGATCCCTAAAGGAACACCACCGGACGAGAACATTACCGTGGTCTGTGAAAGTGTACGGGAGAAACCGAGGTAGTTAATTCCTTGCCGCTCACAAGTCGGCATTTCTCAGATATCAGGACTTGTAAGACTTTGGACTTACAAGATCCGAGAAAGCCTTCACGTCAAAGAACCTATCTTTAAAAATAATGGAGCACCACCGGCTAAATTGGTACTGCCCTGTCATAATGAAAGGCGTTGTCTATCAACGTTCCTTTCCTATACATAGGGAAAGGGAGGCAGGCCAAAAATCTCCTGGATCGCACAAATATAAAAACAGCAGCTTTTTATTGGCCTGGAGGAACTGATCCGACCCCGTGAGGCCTTCAGACACTTTCTGAGAAAGAATGCGAATCGGAGAACCCTCGGTAGGTATTTATGTTGTAATAATCTCTAAAATCTAGACCATAAACTCCCCGAACAATAAGGAAGAAGAAGAAGAAAGACTTGGGCCTTCACCCGTCCTGAATTAACTGATCTAGGAGATCATGTGTTAATGATGGTGCAGGGAAATAAGTCCCCGGGAACTAAGTCCACTAAGGGACTGCAACCCCCCTGCTTGGGTTTACTGTCAGATTTGCAGTATATGTGCGAAATTGGGTGTATTGAAAGGGAAATAAAACCACTCAGAGTTTTCGGAATTTATTTCCCACCTTACATGGGAACTAAGTCCACTTTCCAAAAGTGTTTTTATTTCCCACTAGATGCCAGATGGGAACCAAGTCCCTCAGTGGACTTAGTTCCCGGGGACTTATTTCCCTGCACCGTTAATGACCATAGACAACGCTGTTTTGATCACTGACTGGGCTTCGGAGCGTTTGCAAGAGGACCCCAATTTAGGCCGAAAAATCATCATCAGCGACGCCAACGAGGGACATTTTTAGATGCGATGCGAGTGGCAATGTTATGTGTAGGAAGACGCCGAATTAAGCACTTCAATGACCATGTCGGCAATGTCAAAGAAATGCAACGCAATCGCTATATCGCTCACTGAAAACCATCGATAGCTATATACTTGAAACTTTTATCTATAAAACTCTCAAACGGATCAAAGCATTTGGCAGACGAAACTCTTGAAATTAGGAACAAAGTAAAACCCATATCGTTACTTTTAAATCAACAAATACTGCAGGCAACTTTTTATCTTCATTTCTTCTCTGAGTAGTATAATTACAATTGCAACTGCTCCATGACAGGCAAAACAAACGAACTGCACATGCCTTCCCTACTCGCTTCCGAAATACCAAAAGAACGCTTTCATGGACATGCCTATAATTGATGCAAAGCAAATGTCATGCATTGCCCTCGAATGTTTTTAAAAATAAACCGATTTCAAGTGATACCAAACTGCAATAACACCATCGCCATTGGATCCCTATAATTTCAGCAGACAGACACCACCACCAGCAAGAACTACAGCACCGCATGTCAGCGATGAGGCGCATTTCAATTGAAAGCTATGCAGGGGCCAGCCGATACTCCCCAATCAACATGTGGCCATAACGCAGCCATCACGGGAATCCAATCAATCATAGAGGAGGATACTTGATTCCACGCCAAGATGAGATAACAATTTGTCATCGTTGCGAGAAGCGCCACAGTCTGACAAATGCCAAACGATAGACCGTAGACTATAAGTCCCCTCGTTCGATTTGGTGTCGTCTGGGCTCTTGGTTCCATGGAATGACAGATTGGGCTTTTTTAAAAAAAATGTGTTGTGTGCGGTATTTCCTTTTGCCCACAGAGCATACCTCACATATACCTGGCCGGTATAATGCGGGAGCATGACATACACATAGACATACCTAGACCTACTCGTAGCTAATCAGAATACAAATCGTTGGCCAGTTGCACTTGACGTTTTTATTAAATAAATCCATATTCGATTCTATTACTTTGCGAATGAATAAGAAAAATGGTCTGTTGTAGACAATCCATCATAGCATAGCTTAGCCATTGCCGCAGCGTTTAGAGCCTAAATTTGAACGCACACATAGACGGCATCGGCAGAGAACTGCAAACGATATAGGGTACAATAAATCTCATTTGGTTGAAGAGAATGAATTCCAATTGGGGTGGGTGGCATGGTAGTGCAGGTGGTTAGGGAAAATCCAAAGATTTGAATTGATTTCCCCGGAGAAATAATGCCGTATGAGTGTGTTGGAGCGGATTGTTCAAAGCGCCGTAATTAACACGTCATATGTAGCTGGTGATCGATGGACTTCAATTTGCCAGCCAAAGCCCTTAGTTTGCATACAAATTACCTGACAGTAATGTCTGGCATTACGATGAAAATGATCTTGTGTGGATGGGGCACTGTAAGTAGAGTGCATTGGGAAGCGATGTGCTCCATATTGTTACTTGTAAGCAACTTGTTTGTAATCGAAGGAGCACAAACCATTTGTCGTTCTAAAGTTACCGTGTATAGGGAATTATAGTCAACAGATAACTGTGTGCAGATTTTGCGCTGACATTCCTGGTGAACCAGGACATAGATAGATAACGCATGTACGGACTATGTATGCTGTACGGATACAAGCCACAAAGGAGCATCACAAATCAGTAGGGAATACGCAATCTGCAGTCTGGCCCGGAAAAGAACTCACCGAATATTTTGTTAGGTACACTTTTTGGAGGCAAGCAAGGATGCTTACTATCGTTGTAGCTCTTTGCGTTGTATATAAATGATTTACACGAATCTTTAGAAGGAGCAACATAAGGTTGCTTCTGTATGCAGATGATATGGTCATTCTGGCGGATTATGTCAATGTTTTACAGCAGATGGTAACGCGCCTAGAAACTTACTGCGAAATATGGGGCTTGGAAGTTAACCTATCTAAAGCAGAGATTATGGTGTTTAGAAATGGGGGAAGGCTATCTTGTCAAGAAAATTGTAAACTTAATGGAGAGAAAATACGAATAGTTTCTTTCAACTTAGGAGTTGTATTAACAACGAAGATGTCGTTTTCAAAGCATGTAGAGAAGAGTACGGCCAAGAAAAGCATAAACTCGACATGGCGGTGCTTCATATCAAAAAGAAACATCAGTCCAGGATCAAAGTGGAAATTGTTTCAGGCAGTTTGTAGAGCAATCCAAACTTATGGTGCACAGGTCTGCGGTTTCGGTATACGTTCCAAGAAGTAGATTAACTTCAACGCTATTTTTTGAAACGAATTTTAAAACTACCCGCATTTACTCCGTCTTAGAGACGGGAGCAGAAAACGGGCACTATTATACCCTTGATCTACACCTCCGATATATAACAAAAGCAATGTTCGAGTACAGTGACCAAGACTACTAAATCAACTTACAAAATTGCTCTTGAGGAAAAAACTGTTCTGGGTAAGAGAGGTAAACCATCTTGGACATAGGTTCGGGCTGCATTGGGATGGGAGCGAAAACTCTCAAAGTGAATGGATCCAAAAAAAACTTTGATCTAATGCAAATGCTCAAATTAGAAAACCATCAACAAAACATAAGAAAGGCATCGAAAAGCAGTACTCGAGTATATAAACATCTAGCTCATTCAAGAGGACCAATCTACATCACCCACGGGTTCGAACTTAGCAAAATCACTTGGATTTTTAAGGCTGTGACTTAATTAATCTAAACAGGAATAGGTTTGGATAGAACGAAACTTCATTATGAACTGTATACAACTTGAGGGTAGAAGAGAACGTCCATCACTTCTTAGGCAGATGTCCAGGTTTACGAGAATTCCATTAAGTGTCTTTGGGAGAACCAGCTTAACATACGATGAAGTTATCCGTATGGAGAGAACTGCCACGATTTCGATAACCTAAACAATTAAATCACTGTAGCCTTACCATACAGAAATGAACTAGTGAGAGAATTCAACCAATAAAAGTTTTCTTAAAAATTCATCATAAAACTCTATTAAATTGTTAATATTAATGTTTAGAATGCTTATATTGTCTTAAATATTATGTTTTTTGATCAAAATCGTTAGAGCGGTTTTTTGTAAAAATATACTGACAAATGTTACAACTTTGGATTCAAAAAGCACTGTTATTAAACCGTTTAGCTGAAAACTGAGTAAAGCTACGATTACACGGCCATTTTTTCGAGTCATTTAACTGACGCTCTGACGTAAAAATCGCGTCACATAGCAGTCATTTAAATGGCGTTCCGTGTGATCGCCATTTTTGGGATACCATTTTTAGCGTCATTTAAATGACTAGGAAACTGGCGGAGCAAATGGCATGAATTTTGTGCCATTTAAATTGCGGAAAAAAATGGCCGTGTGATCGCTCTTCAATGACGCCTAGGACAAATGACTAAACTTTTTGGCTGTTGCGCCATTTAAATGTCAGCCTCCAAAAAATGGCAAGGCTCGAAATTCATGCTAAGCCATTTTTCTACGCAAATGGCAAATGACAAAGCATGTAATACGATATCTGTGCTGATATCATTTGGATTTTTGACTCGTGGCGAAACGTGTAGATTAGATTAGATATTAAGTCGGGAGAGCTTTTATTGGGCTCTGGCAATGCGGCCTCTCTAAAGGTCCATATTGTGCCTTCCCTGGTAGGTTCATAGAGCAATCTTTTTACTCCGGAGACAGTCAGGAAGAAAAGTGTGTATCTTCTCTGGGGGTATTCCAGCAGGATTTGCTGAGTTAACGAGTTCTTCGCCAAGGACATTCTTTCTAAGGCAAAAGAGAGCCGGACATTCCGTGAGAATATGAAGAGAGGTTTCGTCGCTCACCAGACATAGTCTACATGTGGAGAATATGGACGAGTATTTGCCTATAGGCTGACTGAAAAGTTCGCTTGAGGCGATTCTCCATAAATGCCAGATCCAGTCCCTGTATCCATCTTGGGCCCGTCTCTATACCAGGACTCTTACCTTGGAGGGATGATAGAGAGGTTTTTTGGAAGCCATATTAAATTATTATATTAGGGAAAGGTGACCTCCGGTGGTAGAAATGGGGGTCGATGATTTACGAATGGAATAGAGGATGGATAACCAGGAAAAGGAATCGCAGCGATCGAAAACTCTCACCAGTGGCGAGGTAGCGCAGCGTGATTGCCAGTCGTGCTTCCGCTGAAACGCTCTCTCACATATTGGTGTTCTGTTTTTCGATGTGTGGCTTCACCAACCTCAACTAATAATCGAATTGATTGGCTGACATACGAAGGACATTGCGATATAGTTCAGGTTCTTCTTCGCGCAATTCGAGTAGTAATCCAGCGCAAAATCCAATCTTCTCGCGACGGCTCAACCACTTCTTTTGCCAAATACTCCGCTTTCGTCGCGTTGGCTCGTAATCAAGATCGTCTTCTTCCAGCACACACGCTGCTAAATACGCCGTCTCCGCAATTTCCACCCATCATTCTTTTTGACATTTTTTATTTATAATAATAATTTTTTTTCCTATTTAATATTACATTGTCAGTATTTAAAAGTTCTTTGTTTTATTTCTAATGTGGTTTTCCATTGGGACAAGAAAGCAATCTTTTTTTTTTATCTAGATCACTTTTCATGTTCAATTGGAAAAAAAAACATTTTTTTTATCCGGATCACTTTTTGCAGATCTCGATATTTTACCTCCTCCAGAATTTGTTTTTAAAACAAAATTACGAAAAGCCTCTTATTCAGCAATTATTCAGAGCAAAAACGTAAATAATGGACATGGACTTAATTTTGGAGCAATTGCTATCATCTTCGTCATATTATTATTTTTCCTCGTCATCTGTAGATTTCGGTTTTTTAACGATATCATTATGCATATTAAGTTCGTATGTTTCCATCGGCAAACGAAAACAATTTGCACAGCTGATGTACAGTAATATCTCGCTAATCCGAACCACCTTTAAAAATAGATAAAGGGGTGATGAGGCGCTATTTTTCGACAGTCATAGGAGCTAAAGTTTGGAAAATTTGTAACATTGATGTGCATTGTCCTGATAGGCAAGAATATTATCTAGGCAATATGTTGAATCCGTTAGTTACACTCTCGAATGTTTATCAAACCGCGAGAGATTGCGCAATGGCAAAACGTGCAATTGGTATTTTCCCGGGGTTTCAAAAATACCTTCGCTCAGTAGTCCAACAATTCAGCCACATAAAACCTACAACATCCAAGCGATGCATTCGCTAAAGCTGACGCGTAAGAGTAAAATGTGAACTTCTTAAATAAAGAGTATACAAATTCATCTTACACGAAGATACAGCACACCTTTTATGGAAGCAAATGCAAATTTTAGGGTGAAGATTGTGTCTCAAAACTTTGCCTAATTCAGCAAGCCCCTTTTTAGCAACTTGTTCATAGAAGTTCTATAATTGCACATTTCAAAAATATCAGGCCATCAAACAATATCAGGCCTACCAAAAGCACAACCTTTGGTATAATATTTAAAGCACTCCCATAGTCCCATAGGAGCCTGATTTATGACCGCAATAACCTGAACAAATTGTGATATACCTACCTTACCTATCCACCATTGTGCGCAATTTTATGGAAGATGTCAGAAAAATCATTCATTATGACATTTTGCGTATTTTTTTGTTCGTTAAAGTTTTAGCCATGGGAATGTTTACTTTAAACCCGTAATGACCTAGCTTTATGATGCAATGTAGCGGGTTTCAATCTTTATTGCAGAAAAAAAAAGTGAAACTCTTGAACAGCGCATAATAGATGTGGGTGCGGTGATTGCGATTGCGACTACGCGTACACTTTTTGCCAAGATAATTACTTTTGTTTTTTATCATTTTTCATAAATAAAGCTAAATTTGTATCTTTAATGGAGAACTTAGCGGGTATGCTACAGAGCAAGCAATAAATACGGATTTATAAGCATTGCTGAATTAGTTATGCCATTTTTTCAGGCTTTAGGATTTGCACATATAAAAAATACATTATTCATGAGCTACGCTTGCTATCATGGCAATGGTTAGCCATATAGATGTTAAATGAAAAGTTAAATTTTATTGATTTAGCGATTGATATTTTATTTTGTGCAAATAGCTGGCTAAGCTCTGTATCCACCCATATTTATACATTGTTAATAAATCAAATGCCAGAGTTGGTTTTCAATTCGTTCAAACTTTTTGTAGCATAGGTACTCGTATACTGTTGTATGTAGTGTGCTATTTATATTATTTAATGGGATGGTATGGGATGGATATAGAAATGACTTTGCTCTTTTGGTATAACTGCCTGTCATTACATTACATTGGGATCGACAGCGATTGGGGCTTATTTTTAAACATTTTGAGAAAAATGGCAGGCCTTTAATTGGTATGAAATTTTAACACTGGGCGAAATGTTAAATGTAAAACTTGCAGGCTGACCAAATTGTCGTCAGTTTAATGCGGCAGAGTAGTCATCGCAATACACGGAACGGAATCATTGCCCCATTATTATCTCCTGCAGGGCTTACGTAAGGGTTTCCATTACCCCTTTAGGATGATATCAAAGGGCACGGTAGGGCCCCATCCAAGTTCTCTAGTGAAGGCACTACTACCCTTTTTACAGGAACAAACTCAGGCTGTTTTCGACCCCCCTCTAACTTCGGAACCAATGAAGCCAAAAACTTCAAACTCGAAACATTTAACAAACTCATTAAAAACGTCCACCACAATGTTCATCTCTATAGCATTAGTGGTTCTCAAAATACAGGACTTCAAAAATCGCAGAAACCGTAACTGACTGACTCACTCACTCACTCACTCTTTTAGATGATGATCATCAAAATTATGAAGCACTTCCGGCCATCCTAGAATCGTGAAATTTGGCAGAATGCTAGATCCTGTGGTGCATACACTGGGAAAAGTCCAAAACTTGAGATTTTGCATTCAGGGGGCGTGGTATACACCCACTTTTGAAAATTGGTTATTATTTATTTGGGCCACTTTCCATTGCCGTAGAATGTTGAAATCTGGTAGAACGATAGGACTTGCAGTGTACGAAAGGAGAATGAATATCAAAATTTAAAAATTGTTCATTTAAGAGGCAATTGGTAGGTTTACTTGGAGGTTTACTAGGATGTCCGAAGTATCAGCAGGTCAAACAGAATGTGTTGGCTCGGAAACAGAGGTCTGAAGAAGAGAAGGGTCGAAAGAGTCGCTCGTTCTCAAATTTTGTTGCACCCAACGTGTCATTTGCCCAAATGGTATCTGGACCGGGTAAGGCAAATACAAAAACCGCACCAAAGGCTCCAACGCCTGAAGCGGAGCTGGATTTGAAAGCGATCCTTCTGTCACTGCACGGAAAGATCGACAAATTCCAGAATCAGTTAAACGAACAAGCGGCTCGAATAGACGTTATCTATTCGACGCTGTTTGCTGACTCAACCGCGCCATAAATATGATGGGTACGCTGGACGAGGTAAAACTAAAGATCCTTGCGTTGAATGTTAATTCAATGATCAGGATCGAGAGAAGGATCAATGTTTCCAATCTGTTGAAAGCCGAAAAGCCAGATGTACTTTTGGTTAGCGAAACTAAGCTAAATCGAAAGCACAAAGTAGGCTATAGAAACTACAAGCTAGTCAGAAGAGATCGGCCCAACTCCACACAAGGAGGCGGTGTCGGTATCTTAATACGCAGAGGCTTGCGCCATAGGGTCATATATAGCGGGGACGTGCGTAGGTTCCGGGTGCTGGAAGCGTGCATCGTGTGCATTCCCCTCCATAGCCAGAGGCGGGTGTATGTGGTGTCACTTTACGCACCTGAAGCACCCCAACCCATTATATTTTTAAATGAGCTCGAGACGCTTTTTCGTTGCTTACAGCTTCAATCGGAGGACAATTATTACTTTTTGGGCGGAGACCTTAATGCTAAACATGCGGCATGGGGAAATGATACTCCGAACCCTAGGGGCAACCAGTTTCACGACTGGTGGCGTCATAATATGATTGAGTACAAACTCGAGTTGTACGCGACGGATTTCCCGTCTTTCCCTAGAGAAGGTTCTTTCTTGGACTTAGCGCTGGTTGACGAAAGACTAGAACTGACAGACACAGATCGACGAACGCGGAACTGTTTACGAACGGTCGAGTACGATAGTGACCACTACGGACTCGCCGTCGTAATACGGATCCCGAACGAACAAACGCAGCTGGAGGAGTACGATCAAGTGCGCTCCTTCGATTATCGAAGAGCACAATGGTCGCGCTTCTCCAGAGTTTTACAGCGTGATATACGTTCGAGTGAGATCAACCCACCGACAAACAGGAACTTGACAAACGATGAAATCGACATACATTTATTGCAAATGAACGTCGTCATCAAACGGACAATGGAGCGGACTATCCCCAAGGTACGACGTTCCACTGACGAAGAACAGACTGAAAAGTATCGAAACGCGACAATCGATGCTCTATACAGACATAAAAGTAGACTGCTCTCGAGGCTTAAACAGCTGCACAGACAGTTTACTGACAGGAACGATCCCGAGATGAGGACACTGAATTCGATGATCAAAAACCTGAAACAGTTGATCGTGGAAAATTACAGAAAATCTGTAAGTTTGTATTGGGGCAATAAAATTCGGGCTATAAAATCCAGTAGTCCGAACATGTTCCCACAAATAAATAAACTGTTCAGGCGGAAAGATCATAACGACATTTCATGTGTCCGAATCCCTCGGACGAACGAGAACAGACAGACACTACTGACTGCTGGCATAAGTCCTGAAAGTGCCGACTCGAACGACGGTTTTTACGTGGTCGAAGACCCGCAGGAGAGAGTGGATTTGATGGGCGCTTTCTTCGAGACCGTGTATACTGTGAACAATCCAGTTCGCCGTAATCACGACCTCGAGGAGAGGGCCTTTCTGAACCATATTTATCTGCGCACCGAACTTCATAATTGGCGATCCGAGAACAACGGTTTCACCGTGTTCAATGACGACAACCTTGCAAATGGCATAATCGCCGATGAAAGGACAAATTTCCAGTTGTTCGTGAACAAAGATGAACTCTTGTGTATCTTTGAGTCACTTAAAAATAAAAAGTCGGCGGGAATTGACGGTGTCCCAAACGTCGTATTAAGACACCTGCCTCTAGAAGCGATTGAGATCTTCGCCACGCTATTTAACAATGCGCTGAATAATGCATATTATCCAGTGCAGTGGAAAATGGCGGTGGTACATCCTATCCCCAAAAGGGAGAAAGATAGGACCAACCCGGCTAATCTTCGGTCAATTAGTTTGCTCCCGAATGTTAGCAAGGTATTCGAAAAGGTCGTTAATAGAGCTCTTTTAAAGTGGGCTGAAGAAAATAAGATTATTCCGGACAATCAGTTTGGCTTTAGAGCGGGGCATGAAACGATTCATGCCGCGTCGAAATTGGTGTCCGACATTCAGTGGCACAAATGCAAGAACCAATGCACGGGTGCTTGCCTGGTCGACTTTGAGAAGGCCTTCGACACCGTATGGTTGGAGGGGCTCTTCTATAAGCTGACGAGGTTGGGTATGCAAAAACCATTGCTATATATGATTTATGACATGCTTATGGGAAAGAAGTTCGTTGTCAAAGCTGGCAACGTGACTTCGAGCAAAGTCTTTGAAATTAAAAACGGCTTACAACAGGGAGCGGTGAATTCTCCGATCCTGTTTAATATTTACACGAGTGATCTGGTGGGTTCCCTCAGACATGCTATAGCGTACGCAGACGATTTAGTGGCGTACAGATCAGGTCCAAAAGTCGAGGTCATCAACATCCTTTTGCAGCGTGACTTCGATCAAATTAAGAGGTATTGCGATGATTGGAAATTGAAAATCAATTTCCAAAAATCGGAAACAATCCTGTTCAGAACTCCTTTGGCTAGGGCCTCTAGGGATACCAGAAAAAACTGGCGAAAATTAGCCATTATTGGACAAAATGGACAACCATTGGCGGTGCGAAGCGTGGTCAGATATCTTGGCATCTGGCTCGACCAGTATCTATATTTTGACAAACATATAGATGCTTGTCTTGCTGGGGCCAAGAGGGCTTATGCTCTGACAAGGAGACTGTTTCGCAGCAGTCAACTTGTTTCCAGAGTAAAGGTCATATGCTACGTGGCCCTTATAAGGCCGATCATCGCTTATGGCTGTCCCATTTGGTTTAATATAGCGCCTTCCTATATGGAAAAGATTCGGGTGTTTGAGAGACAGTGTCTCAGGACCTGCCTAGGGTTGTTTAGAACTCCCGAATCTGAGTACATAAAATATTATCCCAACAAGACCCTATACGATGGGGCTCGATTGAACAGGATTGACAATTTCCTAATTAAGGTGATTCGAAGGCACGTTGCAAGAGCGATGGCCAACGCTAACAATCTGATCTCGGGTGGTTATTACCCGAATTTAATGTACCACGAGAGTACGCTCCGGTCTGGCTTTGTCCCGCCTGAGGCATTTCTTCATGCAGACATGAAAGGGTTAGTCCAGAATAAAGATGGTGTGCCGGTATTGTACCACAGCCACCGCGGCGCGAGGGATAAGCGGCTCATCCACGACGGGTACGCCGCCAATGCTCAGGAGCTCCTCCGTTTTAGTACCGCAATTGCGGATAGGGACACGGTTGATACCTTAAAGCAGTTCACCGAATTTTGGTGGCTTGAGGAAGAGGTGAGGGCAGACACGCTCTCCCGGGTCGGTGCGTTACCTATGTAACATCCTCCTTAGTTTTAAGCTAGTTTGTAAGTTAGTTAGGTATATTTTAGGGGGTTTTTGGGAGGGGCCGGGCTCGTCAACATGAATGAGTGCTACCGAGACTTGACCGACGCTTATGGCCTCGCTCGAGTCCCGGCGGCGCGTGTGCACATTTTGGCGACTGCCAGGCGCCCATCGACGCAATCGGGATGGTGACTAATCGAGAGATTGCTCATCACCCTGATTATAGGTAATTTAAGTTAAGTAGCTTAGGTAGTTTAAGTAGTTTTAGGTAGTTTTAAGAAAAATAAAATAATAAAGCATCCAAGTTTTAGCCAGTTTTCTTGGAAATTAAAAAACAGCGCAATAGATATAAAATAGATAGATTTAAGGCCGAAAGGCAATAGTTATAAGAATAAAGTTAAGTTTAGAGTGCTCGTTAAGAGCCAGTAAGCTAGATTAAGATACATGTTAGTTTTAAATTAGATTTAGTCATTTTTGTCTAGTAAGTAAGTTTAAATAATGAATGAATAAAAATGAATTTAAAAGTAGTGGTAGGTTTACTTGGCAAGTTTTTCATTTATAACTTCATTATATTGTACAATATACCTATATTAGAATTTGAAAACTTAAGAAGTGAAGCTACCAATTTTTTTAACATTTAACCTTCTTAAACTAAGAACTTGGCGTACATTTTGATCTTATTACTTGTCGTGACTGACTAGTTACTTTTTGCTGTTCTATATAAGAGAACTTGGCTCTTTTTTTTACATTTATGTTTTTGGTGTGATAAAAATGACAAGCTGGTTATAACGAAATATTGAATGAATGGTATCAGAATCGTTCACCAGTAAGAACAAAGAAGAGTCAGCAAATATCAGGCTACCAAGAAGATTTATCTTATCTACCCCAGTGCTCCACAATTTGCCGGACGAAAAAGGGCAATAAAACCAGCAAATTCTTCGACAAAAAAGTCAAAAGCGAAGGAAGCTGTCCAAAGTCATTCAATTAAAACCATAGACACTGTAACTAAACTACTAGCACTACATCTTCAGCGTCAGATATAAAAGCAATAACTGCAGAAGAACCAAAAGATACCTACTGCAGTGAAAAGAGAGGAAGGGAACAAATCGAAAATATCTTTCTGCAGAGTCCGTGATAAGAAGGCGAATAAATTAACGAGAAACTATTTGAAAGCTATTTTAAAACAATCAGTGAGTATTGTATGTAGGCGCAGTAGCGCAGTGGTTAGTGTGCTTGACTACTGTGCGAGGGATCCCAGGTTCGATCCCCGGAAAAATACAAATTACATCTTAAGGTTTTTTCTACTGCGCCACCTCTCGCGAACGTCTGACAAACTGTCCTGGAAAAGCCGTTCGGACTCGGCATAAAATTGTAGGTCTCATCCATTCTTCCCAAAAATAAAAACTCACACAAACGTATGGTTGTAAGAAGCTAGGCCCTGGGTGTCTACACGCCTGTTGCGCCAACTATTTTTTTTTTTTTTTTGAGTATTGTATCTACCCTGTACGCTCAAGCTTGAAGCAGGGAAAAATGTAAGAAAAAAGTCGAATAGTAGATGGACTTCCATGAAGGGGTTATGTCCTTATGTCATCTTATACGGAAGATAGAAGATTCCTTTCCATCCATTGGAGCACAATAAATATCTACATATTTTATTATTTATTGTATATTAAGAATTATCACCTTAAGACGCCGCTAGTAACCCTTTTAAAAGTAACCTTGCCCTCTTTAAGCCTTCCGAAGAATTTGAACTACAGTATTTGGCAAAAATTTGGCATTAAGGTGTCGTGAAACTAACTCTCTTTTTACCTTCGTCATATTCAAGTTTAACCTAGGCAATGAAAGCGAAGACTTCCATCCACCTTACCGAAATGAAGTGATGATAGCAATAGCCAAGCTGAAGTCCAACAGGGCTGCTGGACGGCTTAACTGCCGAGCTTTTCAAGGCAGCGGGAGATGGCTTGGTAGAGAGCATACAGAGGAAAGTATGTCTGAGATAAATGGAGCCTCAGCATTGTTTGCCCGATCCATAAGAAAGGAGACCCTATAAACTGCGCCAACTATAGAGGCATCAGTCTCCAAAACACGGCTTACAAGAGGCTGTCTGCCGTATACTGTGTGAACGCCTAAAACCATTTGTCAACGACTTGATTGGACCCTATCAGTGCGTTTTTAGGCCCGGTGAGTACACAACCGACTAAATATTCACACTACGTCAGATCCTGGAGAAAACCCAAGAAGTGCAAATCGATACTCACAGTCACAACTCACCGTCTATTTATCGATTTTAAGGCCGCATATTACAGCATTATTTAGACGAGCTATACAGAGCCATGTCTAGTTTTGGCATCCATGCCAAACTTTTTAGATTGTGCAGAATGACGATGGAGAACGTTCGCTGCTCCGTAAAGGTCGGAAACAATCTCACCGAGACCTTTGAAGTTAAAAAAAGGATCTAGGCAAGCTCTGTCATCTGAATTTTTCAGCATGGTTCTTTAGAAAATTGTGCGAAACTCGCGGCAAAAATGTGTTTAGTGTTGAATGAGGGCAAAACAAAATATATGCTGTCAACAAGAAGGGACACACAACATCGACGAATAGGACAGAACCTCATGAAAGACAGCTATAACTTTGAAGTAGTTCGGGACTTTGTCTACGTCGGCTCCGTTATCAACTCTGAAAATGACATCGCATCAAAAATCAAGCGAAGGATTACACTTGCCAACAGCTGTTACTTCGGCCTAAGAAAGCAATTGAATATTAAGGCCTTGTCGAAAAACACACAAAGGAGACTCTATATAAGACCCTTATCATCCCAGTCCTGATTAAGGTGCAGAATCACGGACTTTATCAAAGGCGGATGAAGATCTCCTTGGTCGCTTCGAGCGCAAAATTTTTCGAGTGATTTTCGGTCCCTTTTGTTTTGACGGACTTTGGAGAAAGAGATTTAACGGCGAACTCTACGAGTTGTACAGCGACACCTGGTAAGAAAAGTACGCATCACTCGACTAATATGGGGTAGGAGTAGGATATTTTGAGCGAATGGACACCAACGCTCCGGTAAAACAACGCGGTAGAGGAAGACCTCGCCTTAGGTGGCTCACACAAGTGGAAGGGGACCTTAACCAGTTTGGAGTGCGCAACTGAAGGCGATTAGCCAAAAACCGTGCTACTGGAGAGGCGTGTTTGTTGAGGCCCAGGTCCACCCCGTAGCGCCACCAAGTAAGTTTTAAGCTGAATGTAACAAAAAAAAAATGTTTGAGGCACAATTTCTCGACATTAAAGGAGTTAAATTGGCGACTTTGATCTGTTTATATCTTAATGCAGAACTTCACAAACTTTGTACGAAATTGGTTGGACACAAAAAGGGATAAAAAAACATATTGGTAGGTATATAGGTTAGGTACCTACCTACCTGGGCTATGCTATCTTCTTTGATCATCCAAGGAAACATCAAATTCAGTTGATTTTTTTAGATAAGTTGTCTTGATATTAGGTATTGAAAATGCCTCACTAAATAAAAGATCCAATAATGAGCACAGTAGGTATGCCTCTTTTGTTTCAGAATTATAACAGATATTCCTTTTAGCCTGCATAATAATAGATAATAATTTTAGTTTGAAATGCATTTTTTTTTCAATAAATGACCTCATTCCATCGACCGCAAATTAATGGCAAAACTAGAGATTAAATTGCGGTCAGCGGAACGCGGGCAATGTCGTCTCTGCACCTACCTTGCTTATACAAAATTGGAAATTCGAAAACAAGCTCGGATTATGATGGAAATTCATCCGTTTAGAAGTTATTGGATTTGCTTCAAAATTGGTCGTCAATTATTATATAAATTCAGTCATCTTCTGGTTGAATTCCTTTTTACTGATAGCCAATTTATTTAGGTACCAAAGATTGTAGTTGTAGTGTAGGTATATTAATGGCAATCATGATCCCGCGATTATACCATTGTTTCGCAGAAAAAGAATGTGAACGATTTCACAAGACAAACTTTTTTTAAATAATTTTTTAGAATATTTTGAAGTTCCTTTGACTTTTTTTCACAGGGCAACTATATTTTATAAATCAAATCCTAGATGGCTCAATGAACTAGGTAGGTAATAGATAGGTAGCTGGCGATTGGTATAAGAGGTAAAGGATGAAAAGGGTTGCTCCCAGTCCCAATATGTACCTAAAGGGTGTGCCATAATTCATGCAAAATGTATACCTAATTTTGAAAGTGAATACAGATTTTTTAGAGTATACAGATTGAGGATATATATGGAATAGCACATGGGATAAATGGCCGCCATCCGCCACGTCTTTGCTGTCAAGTACTTACTCTTTTATTGGAATTTTCTATGACCGTTTCGCATAAATGCGAAATACAAAACCAAAGACAAAATTCCAATGGCGTTAAATCGCAAGATCTGGATGGCCAATCCTGATCGCAAAAACGGCCTTCAGCACAAAATCCACAACAAGCAGTCACGCGTGGTGGATGCACTTATTTCTCAACAATTACTCGTAGGTTTTCTGAACCCCAAATGCGACAATTTTCACGATTAACGAAGCCATCAATATGAAACTCCGAACTGTTAGCAGTCAGCTGTCACATTGTCATCTTTTTTGCCTTTTTTTTTGGAACTAATTTCTGCTTCGGTGGTATTGGCCCAGCTTGAATTTCGGTGCGGATTTTGGCTGTTGCTATTCGCACGTTGTTCGGGACACGACTACGTAACGAAATGTCAAAGTTTATATTGCGTCAAGTTGGGGTATGTGGCTCGCTACGCTCGCGGCAAGGACTCTAAACTCCAGTATAATCATTTTCGGACATTATGCCGTACGTTTTGGATCCAACTTTTCTATTTATAAAGAGATTTTAATGAAAATAGGATTACGTTACGCTGATTACGTAGTCGTGTCACGAAAATCGGTAAACGTCAGTTCAGTACAAAATCTGTCAAAATGAACGTGCGAATAGCCACTTCGGCGGATTTTTTGCACGTCCTACACCAACTGGGCAAACACTATGATACTTAGCTGTTAACCTATAGAAGAGTATGGGAAAACACGAGATGCTGCCAGATCTGGCCAGTATCAGTACCAGTACAGAACCAGTTATTATGTTGCGAATTTCGCTGCTGTTGCTGAAGATCATGTCGCCAGAGTACCCCAGTGTATCGACCAGAGCACGCGTGCCACTCAATTGTTTTTTGTAGTCACGACACGAGTCTATGCCGACAACCCTCAGACTCTTGAAGCCCTCAAAGTAAATATCCTTTCGCCGAAAGTTCACTCCCTGGACAAGACTCATAAGATTGTCTGAAGCTTTGTGCTCAATCGGTTCGATGGTTTTCGAGTTTTGCGAACACAAAAATACTATAATTAGTAGACGGGTTGAATTCTTATATTATAAAAACTTTGCTCAGAAGTCAAACCTAATGAAAAAACAAAAAAATATACATACAAACTTACCACAATTCCACTACAAAACATCGAGTAACCAACATACCTGAAAATAAAAAAATTTCAAAATTTCATAAAAATTTTACATACCTACAGAAATTAAAGCATTTAATATCGATGACAGTCATCACGCTCCAAGAGTGATTTTGTGTAGATACTAAAAAAAGAAGCAAAACAGAAACTAATGCTACGTTTCCACCGGAGGCTAACCCCAAGATTAAGTGCAAGAGGTTTAAAATTATTCCTGAAGTGTTTCCACCAACAAAAAAGAGATTAATTTGACGTTTTACCAGATGTTGTCATTAGCTGTCAAATCGAAGTGTGACAAATTATGAAAAATTCAACAATTTCTACTTTCGAAATTTAAGGTATACACAAAATATCAGTGATAGTAATCTAAAAATATTGTTACCTCATTATTTTGTCCTCAAAATTAATATGTAGATATGAACGTTTTAACGGTTGCATTGGCAAGCAGTCGCTTTTAGGTTAGGTTACCGAAAAAAGAACATTATTTTCTTTTGCTCACTAATGACACAAATGTCAAATGCAGCTCTGTTTGTTTTTAATTTTGGACATCTCGGCCTGTGGAGAGTGTGTTCAGAGACCGAAGTCTACCTAGTAAACCTAGTCAGTTTAGGAGATTAATTTTTAATCTCCTTTTTATGAGATTAATTTTTTGTATGATAAATCTCGTGATTTATACTAGGTTAACGAAAATTAATCCTAATCTCGAATCGAAGTTAATCTCCGGTGGAAACGTATCATAAAAAACACCAGTGAACGAGCAGCTTGAGTGTCAATTATTCTTTGTGATTTTGTGTGGGTCTGTTTTTGAAATTTCCCTCAAAAATCCCACTCATTGTGAGTACCTAACCAAAGAGCAAATCTGGCAACTTTTACATTAAAAAAAGTACTATCCAATCACCTAATTAACGCAAACAAAAAGGAATCTCATCTATCCCAATAAATGTCACAGCAAATTCAAAGACTCCATTGCCGCCAAAACCTCAGTTGGTATCTGTAGTTAATTTTAAGGTGCATTAACATTAGCCATTTGTTTACTGCCAAATCCCAATACCAGATGATCCATTGTCATTCCTTCTATTGTATATATACGTGTAGATAAGTGCGATTGTTCATTTCGTCCTTTTGTGGTGAGAAAAATCGAATCTGCTTTGAGCCCTGACATCTTTTGTTTACTCTGGAATCTATTCATGTTCGCCACTCATTCTTGCAAAATTTGTATTTCCTTTTTTTTTTTTTTGACAAAAACCGAAATCTCTTTGTTTACTTCTTGAAGAAATATATAGAAGGACAATCACATTATTTTTAAGCAGTAATAATAATCTTCATCTGCGATAAGGTTCCTTCAGGTCTGGTCATTCCATTGCTGGTGCATTGTCTTGGGACCGATAGAAATTCCCATGGGGTGTAAAAAAAGAGGAAAAAAAATACCCCAACCAGGGTACGGCCTATTTGTTGACAATGACCGAAATGGCCTTAATTAAAAAAATGATTTAAACAGACGAAAACAGATGAGCAGCAGGTAGGTCGAGTCCCTTTTATAGCCGAGTTCAACCCCCTTTTGTTAGTTTTTTTTTGTTTACCAAAAAAATGTTTATATAGACAATCAAAAGACCTCATCCTGAGAGTTGAGTCCCATTTAGGAGAAGTTTTATCAGTAACATGACAACTAAAAAGGCAACACACTTCATCCCTGGCCCCTTGTTAATGGGCGTAATTAACTTTGCATGAGGATTAGGGGTAGCAGTAGCCATACGGAACACGAACCCATCATAGTATTCAGCGCAGTTTTACTTTGATTACACTTCCTTTGAATATAATGAGCTTTGCAAAGAGCCGACGACGTTCTTTGAGGAGTTTGAATATTAAACAAGTTATAACAATGGTGTTGTTATTGTTGTTTGCCAGGACCCAGGAGATACAATGTGTGGGCCATCTCTCCGTCTCCATATGCAGCAGACGTAGTTCTGTTGCTTTGCCTTTTTTGGGGTGGATTATTTGGAACATGCCCTATTGTCCTACTAAAATCGTGTAAGTTCTGTAAGGTATCCGGGGGATTTCCTCTGACAAGTTAAACACTTCTCGTTGTAAACTTTTTAGATGGAGGTTTTTTGAACTACAACTTCTTAGCAGAGATTACTCCAACATGCCAATATTGACTTTATACGTTTGAATAGAGGATAACACTGATGATGTATGAACTTATTAAGCAAAAAAATTGGTCAAGGGAGTGGGCGAAGTTAGGTGTTTGAAGAGATTTCGAAGTGAGGGCGCGTATGTACTTATTATACCGGATGATGTATAAGGAAGGATACAAACTGTAACTTGCTGCATATCCAAGGGCAGCAAGTCTTCTATACAAGCAATGGGTAAACGAGCTGACCGAAGTATGTGAAGGGAATGGTTAGGACATGAGGTCGACTTTACCTATATATTTTCGCAGCTCTAAAGATCGGGAAGAACCGAGGCCTTAATTAGAAAACATCTTCAATTAGCACGGTCTTTAGCTAGTTGCCTGCAAACCAGAAGTCAGTTGAGATCTCCTACTAAATTTGTGAGCGTCACTTAAGGCGAGGTCTTCCTCTACTGCGTTGTCCCTCCGGGCTAGATTCGAAAACTCTACGGATCGGAGTCATTTGTGTCCATCTGCGCTACACGTTTGAGTCATCTTAGACGACGGTCCAATCTTCGATGACTTTTTCCAACATTTGTGGCCGTATATCGGCAATAACGCGGCGAATGTTGTCCTCCAAGTGGTCAATTGTTTCGGTAGACTAGCAACTTCACATATCTCTGCACAGAAAATAGTCAAGCGGCGTTAAATCGCACGATCTTGGAGGCCAATTTACGGGTCCGCAATGTGAAACTATGATGCGGTTACCAAAAGTTTCATTAAATAAATCAATTGTGGCACGAGCTGTGTGGCATGTTTAGGGTGACCACTTGACCAGATCCATCCCCACCAAAAAGAGGACACCTTCAAAAATCTCAAATAAAAAATTCAAATATCGTTTTTTTTAGAATATTATGTATAGTTGTAAAATTCTGAGCATATTTTCTAAAATTATATTTTTAGGTTAGAAAATTGGTCAAACAATTTATTTTTTATATTTTAATTTGTTGAGAATTTTGTTTAAATTCATGTAAACTCATCCAGAAATTCGCTTCATCTCTGAAGATATTTTAAACACATTCAATAAACAAGAATTGACACAATTTTTAAGCCCTGTTCACACCAGAAAGATGCAGAAAATTTCTGAATTAGTGTTGAAAAAAAGTTTGGTTATAGTTTTGTTGTGTCGAAAAATTCCGTAAACTGGGAAATCCCAAAAAGAGGACAAATTGCACATTTCTTCAAAAAGATACCGGACATTTTTTTTTACATAAAAAAGAGGACGTCTGGTCAGCCTAGACATGTTGCGCCGGCCGTCTTGTTGAAACCACAGCTCCTGCACAGCTCCGTTGTTCAATTGATGAACGAAAAAGTCAGTAATCATGGCTCTTTTTTGTTTTGGCAGTTTTGTTTATCATCGCTAAATAAAATTCGCTTATGAAATGGACGTAGTGCGCAGTATACGTATTTCGAATAGAGCCATGATTTTTAAAATAAATTTACACAATTTGGAAGCGTTGTTCAGTCGTCAGTCTATTCATGTTGAAATGCCAAACCAAAATTAAAATAAATCGCTTGACAGCTGACAAAACGGCCGCCAGTTGAAATAGTGTTTCCAACTTACTTATATAAAAAATAATTAAATAAATAGGTGGCGCAACAGGCGATCCAAGGCCTAGCTTCTCGCAACCATTCGTTTTGTGTGAGTTTCTATTTTTGGGACGGATGGAAGGGACCTACAATTTTATGCCGAGTCCGAACGGCTGAATTGAGAAGCTTTTTCATGACAGTCATACTCTCGGATGTTTGTCAGACGATCGCGAGAGGTGGCGCAGTAGAAAAAACTTTTAAGATGTAATTTGTGTTTTTCCGGGGATCGAACCTGGGATCCCTCGCACAGTAGTCCAGCACACTAACCACTGCGCTACTGCGCCCACTTACTTATATACCTCTTAAAAAAACCCCTTTACTTTGTTTGGCCAAACACATTTTAGCGGCTCCCGTTTCCATAATAACAATTGTCCCAGTGACAGCTCGCTGTGTTGATGTCAATATCATCGGCGTATGCAAGTAATTGGACGGACTTTTTAAAGATCGTGGCTTGGAAGTTTCGCATAATTCTTTCAAGAATGTGGGAAGTCGCATAGGAGCGCGTCGCGTCGCTGCGTTTTTTACCACTGGAAGAATGTTGTGTTTATCAATTGGAGATTAGGGTATGACCAATCGTGCAAACTGTTTTATTTTTCCACGGGTAGGGTTTAAGGGTTAAGTACAAATTTTGAGATAAAAGCATTTTAAGTAAAAACATGTAACAACAAATTTTCAAAATTTTGAGTTTAAGGAGCCATAACTTTTTTGTAGCTGCTCAGATGTAGGTACACAGATGTACAATTTTTGTACCTCTAATAGTTCAGAAGTTATAGCGTTTTAAGTGGTAACACCTTCAAATTAGAGGCCACCTACTTTGAGGGGCTATAACGAGAAATATGGTAAGAAAGAGATGTAACGGATAGTAATTTAGCCGAATACCGGATATTCGGTATGTAATAAGGCCGAATAGCCGGATATTCGGCGGCCGGGTATCCGGTTGAAGAAATGCATACTGCGACGCATACATTCATGTTTTATCCTGCAAAAAACAACTCGGCCATCCCGTTACCCGGCATCTCCACGAGCAGATTTCCATAGAATGGCCGTATAGCATGCTTGAAAAATGACAGATGGCAGGCTATGAAAAGTTACTCGTGGAAACGCTGTGTTAACTGGATGTGCGGTAGATGAATGAACTGAAATGTGCAGTAAACAAATTTACTGGTAAAACGTAGTCTCGGAAATTCAGTGAGCGTGATCCGAACAGTTTTGCGAACGCTTTTTGTTGTATTTTACTACTAAAAGGACTATCCGGCAACTAGCCGGATACCAAGAGTCTATTCGGCAATGTGCCGGATATCAGAAAAGGAGCCCGATAGGCCGGATAACGGATACTAACCGGATATCCGTTACATCTCTAGGCCCAAGAATAGACCCCTCTGCCATAAAATTTGTTGTTCGGCGGAACTTCAGGAATCTCCTCTTAAAAGATTATACCTCTTAACTGGGACACCCTGTATATAGCTCGCCTCTGCAGCCGCTCTCATAGGCGGCTTTAAAATCGATGAAAAGATTGTGAGTACTGATTTGGACTTCATGGCTTTTTTTCCAGCATCTATCTAAGTGTGAACAATGTATCTAAGGTTAACTTTCCTAGCATAAAATCGCACTGATAAAACCCTAATCTGGTTATTTACAAAGGATTTTAGACGCCCACACAATAATGGCAGATAAGATCTTGTTTGCGATGTTAAGGGGACTGATTGTTAGAGAACTCTGTAGTAGTGGCGCAGCTGAACGTATTGGGCAAATGATGTTCCGATTTCGATTCAATTCATCTGATCAAATCTTGGAAAGGAGTTTTCTGAATACTGACCACCAAGTCATCCCTAGCTGCTCGTAGAGCAGGCTGTGTCAGGCGGTGTTGGTCGTTAATCCATGTTACCAGCACAGCCTGACATATTGCTGTCTTTTCTTTCTTTTGATCAGGCGCACAGTAGTTTTGGCTATCATCATGTCGTCTATATTAATACTAAGTTTTGCTTCTGCATAACAGCGAAGCTCTGGGGCCAGATCATGTAAAATGAAAACGATCGAGTCTCTGTCTATTGTCATTGATATGAAATGTGATAGAGATAGGTTTGGTGAAAACGAAAGCGGTTTGCCTTTCGTATTACGAATCCCAACCCTGGTTTTCGTCACCATTTAAATATAGAATCTTCCATATTTTCAGCGCCAACAGTTCTTCGATTACACACCTGCATTTGTCTTTGTTTTTTTCCCTGAGAAGCTGGAAGTTCCTCCCGCGCCCGCCTCGTTTGCTCGTTGAGCTCGCGGGCAGCTCTTGTTCTCTTTCGCAACGCCGCCTTTTGTTTTCCAACAAGGTGTAGTGAATCGAGACAATGCTGGGCTCTCGGAAGTTTCAGAGATCCAGAATACTGCGTCATTCGTAATGTGGTCACTTTGGCTGGCGGCTTGTTGATTCGGAAACAGCCATGTTCACTTGTAAATATTTATATGTGAAAACCTTGTGCTTGCTGTAGTTACATTTCACCCCGATCTGTATACGCATTTTCCCCACAGATTGGAAAGAATCGATGCAGTAAGCTTCGAACTGAATTATTGTGGACTTTTTTTTTTCTATATTCCATTAGGAGTAGATACTCCCTCTAGAGGTATCTATACACGCTAATGACTGCTATCATTCTATACCTACATGACGCACCAGTTCGTTTTACTTTCATTAATTAATTTCAAATAAATATTAGCATCCAATTGAGAACACTGTCAATTATACTATACAATGACGTTTGACGTACTTCTGCTTAACTATACTCCCGTCTGTCTAGTCTAGAGACTTGCATCTTGTCCTTGTGTGTCTGCGCTACATGATACCATGCATCAAGTGCAAAATCACAAAAGCGTGAACCATTGATTCGAATTAATGATCTATCTCCCGACAGTAACCGACTGTCAGAATTTGAACGCATTAATATGTGAAATACACCATAAACAAGATGTCAAGTTATTAAAGTTGATTACGGGGTCCGCCACCGCTTAATAAAGACGACGGACGGCCGGCGGACGGCCATGGCTGACAGCGAATGAGCACATCTGATGCAGATCACCTACGTCCGATCTTGGAAACGATAATTACTCTTCATAAAGCCATAGATACGATACGAATACAGTCAGCCGATGAGCATATTAAACTGATCAACGATCACGATCACGATCACTGATCGTATACAGCGATTTTATTGGGGATCGATTTTGGTATGGCTGATGATGCTCACCTCCGCTCTCTGCACCCTAATTAAATGTCAACAATTTTTCCCTATTCCCTGGGCTGATCCTCAATCTCTGGTTAATTGTCTTCTTCGGCAACGTGTTATTGCTTTTGTTGTTGATTTATCAAAGGATCTTGTGTGGGGGGAATTTCTGATGTTTAGGTTATCCTTCAATAAATCGATGGATTGATTATCTCTGCATACGTATAGGGTATAGGGATATGAGATGACTTTCCCTATGGCTACGGTGCGCGGTTGTGTTCGATCCAACGTAAACAATCTCTTCAGTGCAACGACGTCGTCGACGACGGTTTTCCGGTGGTTGCCTTCTTTCTCTCTCCGGTTGTCACTTTCATGAAGAATGAATTGAAAAGGATCTGGGGCGGGATAACGATTCCGGAATTGTTTGCTTGAACAAATAAACAAAGCTGTCGGGATGCGGCAATGTGGCTAACGAAACGTCAACTATATACTTGAGTCGTATCGGCATCAATGCGAATGAGGAGACGTCTCGTTCAACGCGCTTCGGAGTGAGTTCTATTTTCGATTTTCAACTCTTCCACCTATGGTTTGGTTTTTTTTTTTTTGTTTTCCTCACAAAATATATAAACAAAAAGAATGAATCGGTTAATTTAGAATTAATTCGAAGGAGCGCTGCTATAGCTACTGATTGTTTATCTTTTTGGGTATTATTGAGTTTGGAAAACTTAATTAAGAACACAAATTTATGTTGGGATTGAGTTTTGGAGTGTTTGTCGGACAGAATTACATTTTTGTGGATGCATTTTGGTGGCGAGAAGATGTGTCTGGAGTGGATTTATTTTATGTTCAGGTGAATGTGAATAGTCACTTTTGCTATCGAATGTGGTCAAACGACGAGAGTGGCAGACCGGAACGGTCTCGATTTGAAATTCGATATGCGGCACTGAAAATTCATTTATTTAATTAGCTGTGTTAGATGGAAGTATCGGTGAGGGTTTAAATCAGTCGCCATTATGATGAATCCATTAGGCTGGCAGGTATACCTATAAATGTGTTGAGATACTGTCCATTTGGAGTTGTCTGACATTTCATAATTGTAATGATTTTGGCTGGTTTCACGTTACCTATTCGAGATGCAGCTCAATAAGTGAAGAGGAATGGTGCGTAAGGGTATTGCTGAAATATTCAAGAAGTTGCAAAATGAAATGCATAATGAATGCGACACTGAATCCGAAAATATATTTTTGACTGTTTGTATTTTGCATACAAAGCGGCCGGCGGCGCTGCAAAGAAGGACCAGAACTACTCGTGAGCTCTAAGCGCAGAAAAGAAGAGACGAACATCGGCTTATCAAGAGAAAAAATAAAGAGCACGAGAAGCGAGCGATCGAGGAAATAGAGAAATGTTACAGGAAAAATGAGGTTCGGAACCTGCCAAGGCTACAGAGCCCGAACCGAAGCCGGCAAGGACGAACAAGGGAACATCATAGTACAATCGCAGTCGATGCTGAGGATATGGAAGAACCGCTTCTGCAGACTGTTTAACGGCGATGACGAACTAAATCCCGCTGTCAGGCAGAATGAACAATTCCGTCCACTCGACCTGGACGAAGTGAAGATAGCCATATCTAAGCTTAAGTCCAACAAAGCCGCTGGAGCAGATGGCCTAACCGCCGAGCTATTCAAAGCGGCAGGCGATGATTTGGTTAGGAGCATGCACCAACTCATCTGTAAAATATGGTCGGAGGAAAGTATGCCCGATGAATGGAACCTTAGCATTGTTTGCCCGATCCTCAAGAAAGGAGACCCTTCTGAACTGCGCCGACTACAGAGGTATTCTTAACATCGCATACAAGATCTTATCTGCCATCGTATTGTGAGAACGCCTGAAGTCTTTCGTCAACAACCTGATTGGTCCCTATATCAGGTCAGAAAAGTCTACCGTCGACCAAAAATTCACACTGCGGCAAATCTTGGAGAAAACCCAGGAAATTCAAATCGATACCCAACCACCTTTTCATCGATTTTAAAGACGTCTACGACAGCATTTATTAGAGACGAGCTTTACAGAGCAATGCCTAGTTTTGGCATCCCTGCCAAACTCGCCCGTTAGTGCAGGATGACAATGGGGACTGCACGCTGCTCCATCAAGGTCGGTGAAGAACTCACCGAGATGTTCGACGTCAAAAAAGGATTTAGACAAGGCGATGCGCTGTCATGTGACTGCTTCAACATCGTTCTTGAAAGAATAGTGCAAAACTCAAACGCTAACACCAGAGGCACTATCTTTCAAAAGTCCGTCCACATACTCGCCAACGCCGATGACATCGGCAGAACGCAGCGTGATGTCACTGGCGCGTTCGTAAGCATTGTGACGGAGGCGGCGAATATGGGTTTGGCGGTCAATGAGGGCAAGACAAAGTATTATGCTGTCATCAATAAAAAAACATGAAAAATAGTATTTTCATGTTTATCTATATACAATACATGTATGTGTGTTCATAAATTCGGACACGTGAAAAGCCATTAAAACCACTGCCAGGTTCAACTTTAACTTTCATAAAATTGTTTCAGACTTTGCTAAGGAGCTCACTTGCGGAATCGGTCCCAATTCCAATAGGAGCAGTCAAAGCAAAAATTTCCGCAGAATCCCTATCGAAAGCCAATCTTAGATGGAGGAGGCTAACAAATTATGTCATATCCAGAAGGATGTGGCCAAATTACAGCAGGGAAAAAACAACCCACCTCCTGAGTAAATCACGTAAAGATATAGCCAGGATAACAGCGATTACCACAGCCTATATGGGATCATGCAGTCAGATTAGGCATCCCACATAATACACACTGCCGCAGTTGTAGCGATGCAACCGAAAAAGAAACCCTCATTCACTACCTATGCGCTTGTCCGGCACTAACTAGGACTTGACATCGAACTCTGGGTAAACCCTTCTTCGCATCCCTCGAGGAAATCGCGAAGAATGGCATCAACGAACTCCTAGCCTTTGTGAATTGCACAGGCTGGATCTAAACCACTCTTCGACATACTTACAACAACCAGGTCAGATGAGTATGTGGTAACAAAACGGCACTTAGTGCTATGTACTTGGGATTTTATCTAAACCGCCACTAGTACCTACCTTCCTACCTACCTTGCTAAGGAGCTTATCAAAGGCAATGACAAGCGAACGCAAACTTTCATGGGCGAGTAACAGCTTCCTCCTTTTTAAATCGCCAGGACCGGATGGAATCATCCCGGTAGAAATGCAACATGCTTATGGCATTCCAAAACCTCTCATGATGATTTTACTGTTCTCCTTAAGTTTAAACCATGGTTCCATACCAAAATTATGGAGAGATTTTTATACCCAAAACGGGAAAAGCCTCTCACACCACTCCAAAGGACTTCAGGCCTATTATTCTGTCATCTTTTCTACTAAAAACATTAGAAAGGATGATAGATCTATATATTCGCCCCAACAACAAAGCAGGAACTCTCTCGAAATCCCAGCACGCCTATACTGTAAGGGCAGGTGGGTAGAGATAGCTCCGCTTCTGCATTCCATTGTCGGCACCGCGGAAAAATCACTAACCGTCATGGAATTTACAATGGTAGCCTTCCTAGACATTGAAGAGGCTTTCAACAATATAGAGACGAGAGCGATAATTAACGCCCTTGAAAACATTCAGATTGACGCTAGTCTAAGTCACTGAATCAGCCAAATCTGCTAAGCAGGGTTATTAATTCGGAACTTGGCTACTGAGAAGGTCTGTGCAATGCGACACTCCGCAGGGTGGAGTACTTTCACCGCAGCTATGGCTGCTTGCTAACAGAAAATGAAATACTGTTAACCCTGGAGAAAAACGGCGGTAAAGTTATACCCTACACAGACGATATCGCCATTTCATTTACTGGGAAATACCTCCCAACATTACGGAACTTGATGGAATCGGCCCTCGCAACGCTGGTCAAATGGGCTTACAAATGCGGCCTGAATATAAAACCCGGGTAAGACAGAGCTAGTGCTATTCACGAAGAAGTACAGAATTTCTCAAATCGATCCACCCAAACTAAAGGGAATCCGCCTCAGCTTCTCTGACAGCGCCAAATACTTAGGTCTAGTTCTGGATAGGAAACTGAACTGGAAACTAAACCTGCATGAACGCATTAAGAAGGCCGCTACTGCACTTTACTCCTGCAAAAGGATCTTGGGTTTTAGATGGGGCATCAGGCCGAAAATAATGCACTGGCTTTATAAAGCAGTAGTCCAGACCGATACGGAATCATCGTCTAGCGCTAGATAAAATAAGCTACCTCTTTCTAGAATCCAAAGAGTGGCATTTGTCTGTGTGACCAGTGCCCTTCGGACAACTCCAACCGCAGCACTGGAAACCATGCTTCACATTCTGCCCAACGGTAAAGAGATGGCGGCAAAATCGGCATTGCGTCTAAGATGCCCTGTTACAGACTATACGTAACCACGGTTATGGACTTCAATATTAAATACAAGACCAATATCCCCGACCGACAGCAATGGGAAGAGAATACGGTTATAGCCGAAAATACGCTAGAAGTATACACAGATGGGTCTAAGATGGAGCACGGAGTAGGAGCCGGGATTTTCTCAGTTCCATTCTCCCTAAACCAGTCTTTCAGACTACCAAAAAAATGTAGTGTCTTTCAGGCGAAAGTTGGCGAAGCCGCTGAACTGCTGAAGGTGAGATCGATATCGAGTTCAGACATCGTCATCTATACCGACAGTCAAACAGCTATTAAAGCACTCGAATCATTAATATTAAGATCCACATTGGTCATGCACTGCCGCAAATCCTTAAATAAGATCAGATATGTGCAAGTTAACGCTGTGCTGGGTCCCTGGTCATAGAGATATAGGTACCAGGTAACTGTAAAGCAGACGAACAAGCAAAGAAACGGCACGAAAATAGAACTTTCTACTGATAAAGGAGGGCCCCATGATGTGCCAATTGAAACTGTAAGATACAACATCTCCACAAGCAGGCGTCAACATTTTTCTAGTCTGAAAAATTTGGTTCAAAAATGTCGTTTGGATAAAAGTACACTGAAACAGGCTAAAGAGAGATGGCGGATCTTGATTCCTGCAACCATGCAAAAAAGACTCTGTTTGTGGTATCACAATGGACCTTATCTGGCCTAAATGAATTACTCTGTAGTCTGTATTAATGGATAATTCCGACCTAACCTAACCTTGCTAAGGAGCTTATATTGGCCAAAATGGCAATGAATAAGGCAAAGTGCTTCATGTCATGCCCCGTGACACGTTTGACATGACTTGATAATGTTATTGTCACGACCAAATAACTGATTTGAGTGATCGGCTTGACACTACTGTTGGAACTGAATGAGCGCCTTTTTTTGCGTGTTACAAACAGAAAAATCCTGTGTAATATTGCCTTAACCGCATTAGGTAAAGTTTTTTGTATGGATATTATTAGACAAGCATAATTCTCCTTAAAAATAAGCCCATTTATATACGGCCTAACTAATGAGAAATAGGCTGAATTGCCTAAAAATGCTTAGTAGTTTTAACCAAGAAATAACATGTCTTTTTTTAACTTTGCCTTTGACTGTTAGGTAAACTAAGCAATTTTGCCTTAGGTCCTAGGTAACTTTTTTTTAACATTTCGGGAGCTTTTTAACTTTACCTTAGGCCTGAAGGCGTTTTGCCTTAGATATAAGCAGACACCCCTTTAATTGTCTTAAACTGTGTAACGTTACCTTAAGCCTAACGTAATTTTGCCTTACGTAACTTTCTGGGGTAACTTTCGAAAGCGTAATAGTTGAATTCGCTTTTCAGTGTGTGCTTACATTTTTAAACAAATATTACCCCTGATACGTGATTAAAAGATTAAAACTGCGTGCTGGCTTCTATTAGGTACAAAAAGAAGGTGAGTTTTATAAATAGTTTCAATAGTTACTATTATGGACTTTAACTTTAACTGCTTATAAGAAACAACATCATTATCAACTAGATTTTAGTTCTAGGAAAAATGTCCTCAAAGATGTACATTCATATCCTAGAAAAAATGAAGCTCAACACAAATGTTGTCGAGGAATGTAATGAAGAAGGTGTTATGGTTCAGCAATGTATAGAAATGAAAAAGCCACGAGTCAAAGGAACACAAAATATCAAAAGGTTTATTTAACTTCAGGGAAATATATAATTCAAGAGGATAAAAGTTTCAAATAAGTCTTAGGAAGTAAAGCGGGAAAAAGAATGTGATTAAAAGGCGGGAGCTCTGAGGTATGTTTCTGATTGACAGCTCAAAAGGTTGACAGCTGCTGTCATCGATTGATGAATCGCCTAACAGCGGACTTTGCCATTGATTGGAGTTGCCATATTGCATCAGAAGGTAAGTTTTCTTTAATAAAATGGTGGACAGAGATATTTATGTTTAAAAAAATTATTTTTTTTATTATAGATTCTTAGGATGAAACTAGTGACTGCTGGGATATTTCAATAAAGCTGGAAGCCGTTCGAATAAATGCAGAAATATGAACAACGAAAATAATGACGCCAGCCTTCAAAAAAAAATTGTGAAACTGTCCGGTATATAAATAAAATATAATAAATATAATAAAATAAATAATTTGACTTTCAATTATGATTATGGTTAAGAGCCAACAATAATTTAACGCACTTTAGGCTAGCAAATAAACAATCTTGCAAAAATTAGGCAATTTCTAAGGCAAAAACATTTTGTTATTACCTTAGTGGTTAAGGCAATTAAACACAGTTATTGGCAAAAAATATTGGCAAAAATCACCTTAGTCTTAGGAAATATTGCCTTAGGCAAACATGGATAATTCAAGCAAAATCTAAGGCAGTTTTACACTGATAATGTGGCGGGGTATTTGCCTAAGCAATTTAACGCAACTTGTCTTAAAACTAAGTAAGCTCAAAACGGCCTTAGGACTTATGAAAGTTAGTACTCGATTTAGGTAAATTTTACACATGTTTTTCGTTGAGTGTAACCGTATGACCCGACTTTTATTTTATAAATCCGGTTAAAAAATCCGGTCAATAGTCAAAATCAGAGTTTTTGACCAGAAACCCGGTCAAAAATATATTATGGTAAAATAATAAGTATTACTAAAAATATAAAACAAAAGTTAACTATTATTAGCCATTTTCTTACATTATAAACATTATCCATGTTGAGAAAACGTTTTTATAATATGTGAATCTTAAGTTTGTAAACTTGTTTTTTATTTCATTTGTTTAAAATTTACTGAAACTAATTTTTCATTTAATATGACGTGTTTTAAGTCCTGAAATACACTTTTAGTGCACGACCATACAACGTCTTCCAATGTCCAGCGAGGCAGGTAGATTTTGAGTGAGTAGAAAGGAGACAAGTAGATAGCATAGAAAATGCGCAGAAAATCCATTTTCAGAAATAATTCCGACATAGCCTGGTCAGGGCATAAAGGTTATTTTTCGTACCATTGTGCTTTCGATATAAATCTGCATTTGATATTTGCATTGATAGAGTGAGGGCGTCAAAAACGGCCGTCGGTTTCGGCTTTACTATAAAATTTGTTTGTGTTTCCGATTTCAATATTCTTTTACCTGTAAAATTTTATTGCATTGCAATGAAGCTTCGACTTTGTAGCCAAGTCGTTAATGGAAATGAAAATCATGGGAAGACGTGTATGGCTAAATAATTATTTTTGGATAATTTTCTGACACTTGAAAAGAGTAGTCCACCAAACTCTAATCTGAGATTTATAGAATTTCACACATTTAATTGAAATGCATTGTTTAATTTCCTTTTCAACATTCTAGCAAAAGAAAACGTTCAAAAATTAGCCTATAAGATAATTTATTATCCTGCTTCCGAAGCAGAATTTCATGTGTTATGTTGTAAATGTCCCAATATTCGCAGTAAATTGGTTTCTGTTTGAACTTGGGAGCGTGTTCGTAATGTATGGCAAAGTTTTATTCAAATTACCTGTAGAAATCTATCTTTATTTATAGTCAGTAGAGCAATTTTATTTTTCCAGTCAAAAAAGCGTTTTCCGGTTAAAAACATTTTTCGTTCCGGTCAGAAAACGGTTAGACCGGATTTAAAAATTTTCTCCGGTCAGAATAAATAGATTTCGGTTAGATATGACCGGAATCCGATCAGAAGGGCATCACTGGTTACAAATGACAATATTCATGATCGTGACACTGCACGATTTTCTACAGTGTCATGGATCTCGCGATTGACACGTTTTTCCGCAAAACGTACATTATGCTGGTGGTAAATACCGACTTAAGTTTCGCTTCGTCTAGGGTTAGCAGTACACTACAGATCGTCTGCTTTTTCCATTCCAACTAACTGAAATTGCTCAATTGCATATAAGAAGACCGCTTACTACTAACCCCGATATCCTGTCTATTTCTAATTGACTTCCATGCAGTTCTGAAGACTCAATTTTCGTCTTACCTGATGACGAAGTTGAAAAGATCGTCATCTATCGTGTTTGAATTTCATTTAAAGCGCTTGTGGGACTAATGCCCATTGCTATTGTGTTGCTAGTGGTAAATAGAACAATAGAAAACTAAACCTGAGAAAGTTTAGGTAAAAAAGCGTCAATCACACTTCCAATCAATTTTGTTCTAAACTGTCGACAACTCTTCTTTGTCATTTTCCAACTTCGTATAGTTAAGGCTGCAAAATTAACGATTGTATCCCTCAAGTGAATCCATTCTAAAATGTTTCCTCCTCCACGTGAATGGCAACTTTTTTTTGCTTGCACTTTTACCACCATTTCCGGATCATAGTGCTGAAAACTTTCGTGACTACCTATACTTCCATATCGCTTTATAGGTACTCTAGTCCTTGTGTCCACGACAACTTATACTTCTACCTCGAAACGTTCCCCTAATTTGTTTTTCTTAGTTTTTGCCATTTGCCGACGTCGCGTCCTCCACCTTATTGCTCTCAAGTTTTTCCTTTAGGGTTCAAGTTTGTCCTTTCTGCTCCTTTTCAACTATTTCTCGGACACTCTTATTAAATGCAGCCACCGCGCTAATTTGACGACAGGTAAAACAGGTAAGACTCTATAAAAAATTTAAAACAACTGTCAGACACAGGTCCATATACAACGGAAGGAGTATAAAAAAAAAAAAACTTCAATTGTGCCCGGAAGTTACGACAAATGAATACAAAATCCGAACAACCAACATAAGGAGGCTGACTCCTCGGCACCACATCATTGGCTTGTTGTTTTATGTTTATTTACTTGCAACTTCCACAATTATAAATTGTCCTTCCGTTGCTGGATGATTTTTATAAAAAAAAGGGTTTGTTATGCTTATTTCTTATTTTTTTTTTGTTTACCTACTCAACGAAGAAGAAGTACCTACCGGACTTGTCCATTCTCGGATTTTAAATCCTACTCTGATGAGCCGATGGCACTCCGTTTTGCCTTTGTCTTTCTATTATTCTTATCCTTTCCCACTACCAAGCTGGTATTTAGAAAATCTCAACACAAATACCCAATAGAGAAGAAGAATGGAAAAAAAATCCAACTTTTAATATGCTAAACTGCGGAGTAAAAGAAAAATAGAAATTGATCCCCCAGATACTAAAACAGCAAACACACAGGGAAAACACTCCGAAGGAAGGCGAATAAATATTTTCGTCATTTTATCGCTTCAATGGGTTAATCCCCCTTTTTTGTTCACATCACATTCGACTTCAACCCTCTGGACAAACAGCCGGGACAGGGACGACACAGGGATTGAGGCAAAAAGAAACTAAACTCAATTTCGCGTACTTCATGGACTTTCACTGTCGTCCTTGTATTTATTTACCTTTCATTTTGCGATAGAAAGCATTCAAGTCGAGAGCAATTTATTGAAGGAATTTTTCATTACAATTATAAGGATAACTTTCCCTGGTGCCCTGTCGTAGTCGTTTTGCGTGTTTGTCGAACAAAATGCAAACATCCGTGGGACGTGGGTTGTTGTTTTTTGCACATCGGTGGCGTAATAGCACTGGGGGGGTGGGCGATTAAACTTGAAACTATTTTCATTATTTCCAACACTTTTTCATGGTTAGTGATGGTGAATCCTTGTTTCGTATTTATTCATCTGTGGACGTCACGCCTTCTGCCGGCTTTCCTTCCAGATACTTGTTTGATTAATTCAAACATGTTTACCGAACGCACTTGTTAAGGTGGGTAGACATGTAGTTGAACATTATCTTGCGATGTAATTGTCAAATACTTGATTAGGCACGAGGGTTTAATTCACAGAGAAAGGGAGTTCCTTTCACAGAGAAAGAGAAACATAAATAGTCCCAATTAGGCGTATAGGTACTAGAAGAAGGATTCGATTTTTGTGACTCAAATGACTGTTGAAGATTGGAAAAAATAAATTTTTAATTTACTATATCGCTGGTTTAAGGATAGGGATGCGATTATATGAGACCAGACCCAGACCCGTTCCAACGGACAACGATATCAGAGTATGTAGCTGGAATGTACGAGCGCTCTACACTCCAGGTCCTACTTAAAAAAATTGAGTCTGTCCTCACGCGGTATGAGGCAGATATAACCGCGATCCAGGAGTTACGATGGATAAGATCAGGTATGATGAAGAGAAAAAATTGCGACATTTATTACAGCTGCAACAAAAGATTGCATGTATTAGGATGCGGGTTCCTCGTATGGAAAATCGGCTTAGGACAAAAGTTATTGACTTCAAGCCGATAAGTGATTGCCTTTTTGTGATCTGCATCAAAGCTACTTTCCAAAACATATAAGCCTAATATGTGCAGCACACGCCTATACCGACCAGGCTGAAGATCCCATCAAGGAGGAGTTTTATGACCTCCTGGATGGAGCCTACGGAGCCTGTCCGGAGTATGATGTAAAAGTTGTACTCGGGGAGTTCAATGCTAAAGTCGGAAAGGAAAACATCTTTGGGGGATTAGTTGGCAAGCACAGAATCCATGAAACGACGACAGACAACGGCTACCGACTAATCGATTTTGCAGAACCGCCAACCAAATCGACCATGTGCTAATCGATGCGATGCACGCATCCAACATCACATTCCGAGGGGCAAACGTCGACGTTGACCATTTTCTTGTCGCGACTAAATTCAGAGCTCGACTGTACAATGAGGAAGCTGCGAACCGCCCAGAAGAAGAAATTCGACGTTGGACGCCTTAGCAGTTAGCACACTTGGAGTAGCCAGAGACTATAGCGAGCGCCTGAGTATGAAACTCTCCTCTGTGAACTCACCTATACGACAAACGCCAACAATCAGTAGTGCCAGTATCGCGACATCATCAAGGAGGTAGCCGAAATCACCGTAGGGTACCAGCCACCCCAAGGAAAGAGCCCGTGGTATGATGATGAATGCGTGTACAGGAAAAAGGTGACAGAAGATGCACACAAGAAAGCGCTGCAGCGCAAAACAAGGGCAGCGAGAGCAGAGTATCGAGCCAGGAGAAGGGAGGAAAAGAAGATCCTGCGTAGAAAGAAGAGGGCTTACGCAGCTTCCCAGCTCAAGGAGATCGAAGAGTCGAGCGATCGTAATAACATCCGGAGGTTTTATAAAAAAGCTAAGCAACTGGCTGCTGGCTACAAAACCGGAACGCAGGCTCTTCGAGATAGCGAAGGAAACTTAGTCACCGAAACGCAGTGAATAGAATGCTGTTTAAGGAGCATTTCCAGCAGCTGCTTAATGGGCATCATGTAGAGAGAGTGATAGGGCAAGAAGAGAACCCACGTCCAGTCAATGAGGAACTAGTCCCACCACCTAGTATAGAAGAAGTTGGCTTAGCGATAAAAAAGCTTAATAACAACAAGGCCGCAGGCTCTGATGGACTACCAGCGGAGCTCTTTAAATACGGTGGTGATGTTTTGGTAGGGAGGATGCACCGAATCATCAACCAAGTATGGGTGGAAGAAAACATGCCCGATGACTGGACTATCAGCTCCATATGCCCCATCTACAAAAAAGGCGATCCTATATGTCTTGCAAGAACTATCGAGGTATATCCTTGCTAAATGTCGCATACAAGATCCTATCCAACGTACTGTGTGAACGTCTAAAACCGTTCTGCAACACACTAATCGGCACGTACCAGTGTGGCTTCCGGCCCGGCAGATCGACTATAGATCAAATTTTCACACTGAGGCAAATCTTGGAAAAGACCAACGAATTTCAAGTCGAAACTCACCACCTATTCATCGACTTCAAAGCCGCGTATGATAGCATACATCGTCAGGAGCTCTATATGGCGATGGCCGAATTCGGAATCCCGGCAAAACTGATTCAGCTGTCTCGCGTGACGCTGGAAAACACGCGCTGCGACGTGCAGTTTGGAAGCAGCTCTTCCGAACTTTTTCAAACATGCACCGGATTTCGGCAAGGAGACGCTTCTTCAATCTCGTACTGGAGCAGATAGTGCGCAGGGCAGGTGTCAACACGGAAGGCACTATCTTCAACAGGTCCGTCCAGCTGCTTGGCTATGCGGACGATATTGACATCATCGGTCGCTCCCAGCGTGCCGTGATAGAAGCGTTCACGGCGATTGAAGGACCAGGCGAAATCCGTTGGGCTTGAAGTAAATGAGGACAAGACTAAGTACATGCTATCAACAAACAAACAAGCATCTGTCCACCGCCTAGGACAAAACGTAACTATTGATATGAATGACACCCTAGTGGAGATCCGGCGAAGAATTACCCTAGGAAACCGTTGCTACTTCGTTTTGGCAAAACAACTGGGTTCAAAACTCCTAACTCGAAGGACAAAATGTGTGCTCTACAAAACCCTTATCCTGCCAGTTCTGCTTTATGGCGTCGAGTGCTGGACGATAAGCAAGAAGAGAGAGCTGATACTGGGCTCCTTCGAAAGAAAAATACTTCGGCGGATGTTTTAGTCCTGTGTGCGATGAGGGCGAATGGAGGAGAAGATATAACCGCAAACTCTATGAGCTGTACCAAGATGTGGATGTAGTCCAAAAAGCCAAAACACGTCGACTACATTGGCTCGGCCACATCGAACATATGGACAATAATGCTCCAGCTAAGAGGATCTTCGAACCCCAGCCCCCAGGTTCGAGAAGACAAGGAAGACCGAACCTCCGTTTCAAAGACCAAACCATCGTGGATGCCAGAGCGCTTGGTCTCGACAACTGGAAACAGCGTGCTCGGGATCGTAGAGGATGGAAGGCTGCAGTTTCTCAGGCAGATACTTTTCAAGGGTCGGGAGCCCGATAAATATATCGCAGAAGATAGTCGTCAGCTTATAACCACTGTCTGTGAAACTTTGTGATTCAATGTGCTAAGTAGCCCTAAAGGCAATAGAGAGCAAAACTGGCTGGTTTAAAATGTGTTTAGCTGTCCCTCGCGAATGTAGCATGGAGCGGGATTTGTGCCTAATGGTGTCGCCAATTGGGAGCCCCTTCTCTATGGGAGCTTCGAACTCACTATACAGAGTGATCTACAGCAGGCTTAAGTTCAAAACCTTCTCCGAAACAGAAGTCCGGAAGAATTGCCGTTGACCAACGAAATGAGACTTAGAAGCGAGGCTATAAAAGATTCGGCTTACGAGAGAATTATCTGTAGCTTCTTCTAAAAGAGGTATACAGGTTTAAAAAGTTGTCACGACGCACCAGGGCCCAGATCACGTAAAATGAAAACGACATCGCTTCGATACTTGTAGTCTCTGTCTATTGTCACAGATATGATGAAGACAGGTTTAGTAGAAACGATGTCTTTTGATCGTTTTTATTTTACGCGATCTGGACCCAGTATAAAATTGTGCGTCAACAAGCCAAAGGACAACATTTTAAATCCTAATCCGGGTACAATAAAGTTCAAGCTGCTAAGCAATTGTTGTTGGTCACATGATCAATTATATTTTTTAATTATTACATATAGCTATACATGGATAAGCTTAGTACGCTGCTCGAGCTAAATTTTAGTTCCCATACAAAATTCTCTTCAAAATTAAGCTGATCCTCGATGAGGAATCCTTTAAAAGTGAAAAATTTGAGATCAAAGGATAGCAGGTAAGGGAAAATAAAAGCCTAACGAAAATATATATAACACCGAACGGATGTTTTCAGTTATATTGACAACGCACTCCAACTCCATTTCAAAATTTAGCTAATGTTTGGAGAAACAATTTTCAGAGCCGCTAAAATTTAGTTTCGCTTGAGCTGCGTCCTTTTAGCTACACGATGTTTTAAATGCTTGCTGCTCATTTCGAATCGATTGGAAATTCAAACATGACAAGTTCGTAGCCTGAGAAGTAACCACAAACTAGCAGAAAAAAGAAGCTTGTCCAGGATAGGCTCATCGATAGGTATATAGATATACCAAAACAGAAATGTGGGCATAAGAACGATTAAAATATCTACTGCTGAAATATTTTCTCAAATAACTTGTGTTAATTTAGTAGAGCTTATCAATCAATTTCACATCATCTTAGAGTTCATTTGGACAATTGCCAGCAAGCCGAACTTTTATATCGCCAAGTTGGTATACATAATTTCCTTTGTGCATAGTCACACGATCACGGGCATGACTTTCATTCTCATGAACGATTTGGCTACACACAAAAACATTGACAAAACAAAAGCGTTGATAGAGTAAGGACGTCAAAAAAGGGCGTCCGCTTCGGCTTTACAATAGAATTTGTTGGTAAAATTTAGTGATTGTTTAGTTTTTGCCAAAGTGGCTGCCAGCCACTTTTGTTTCCAGCTCTCCTGCTGGGGAGAAAATCAAGAGTTGATGCCAGCATTTTGTTGTTTTATTTAACATCTTAAATGAGCCTCTACTGGCAGGCAAGGTTTCAGAAAAACACGCACAATATCATTGTCTATTATATCTAGATTATTTACATTGGCCAGCTAGGATTGAGCTGCTTTTTACAAGTCACGGCCAGGGACAGTTGTAGGGGAACTACGATTTACGTTGGTCAACTTTCTGTAACCAAGCTTATGAGTACGGGCTTACAGAAGCACGTTTGCCGTTTGTGAGCTTCTACCACCTAGGAACCAGACAAAGTCGCAGACACGATTTCCCGCATGTCAATTTTGCGGCTTTCTGTCGTTGAGTCTCAAGGAATCACGATTGTCATGGGACCGCGACCGCTTTTAGCAACCTATTATTCTCATTGACATTTTCTGCTGTAGAAAAACTGCGGTTGTCATTATGACCTTGTACAAGATACGTCTTCTTATACAAAGGGATGCCGCCTTTAAGAAAAAAAACCGTAGAACTGTCGCTTTATACTTCAGACTGATAAAATGTAAAAAATAAATTTTGCAAAAAAATATAAAGCAATAATTATTGGCTAAAGGGTCCATAAAGTTTACAAGCCTAGCTTTAGATTGTCACAACAATTTGTGTTTGTGAGTTTTTATTTTCAACATAAAAGGGAGTGACAAGCAATATTTAATGCGGTATCCGTCTAAAAGTCGCCACCATAATTTCATTTTGAACAACATATAAAAAAAACTTCACAGACCTTAATTATTACAGAAAGTGGCTCTGCATAAGTTCATATCGATGCAACTTCATTTATTTTGTGCATACAGTATAGCTTCATCTTAATAGCTAATATCAAGCGATAAAAGTGTTCAACATATCCATGAAGTGGGTAAACGCATTTATAAAAGGGTTCTTTTCCAAGGGTTGATTTGCTTTCAATTACATATAAGTTATCCAATTCACCCGCCATAAGGGTTGGTAAATACCTTTGTTTGAGATAACTTGCGCCCTCCAACAGCACCCTCTCAAATAGTTTATAGTCCACCACGCTCCTGTGTTCCCCTGCCTTTCGTTGGAAAACCAAATAACATATTTATTTCTTATAAAATCAATATAAATTATTTAACAAGCACGTGCCTACTTTCATCAAGCTTACTGAAGCAAACGGATTTCGACATTTTTTTTTTCTGTATAAATTCCAAGAGTTCTTGAAGCGAAAGCCGGCAGCAGTGTCTCTGTCTTCCTTCGTCTAAGGGTCGAAAGAAAATAATCAACATTTTATTAATAACGTAACGATAATGCAGTTCAAAACGCCCCTTCCATAGATGAAAATAAAAATTCACCACCACAAAAGGTGCACAGTGATTGTTTCCCGGTTGAGCCCCCCCATGTTTAAACCAATGAATCCAGGAATGCTGCGGCAGAGAGTGTGCAGAGACGGACACGGCGGCGCGGCGGCGGAATGATGGCACAATAATAAGAATTTAATATTTCCATGGGACTTTCACGGCCACCGCACTTCAGTACTTTACGCTTTGTTTGGCAAGGGTTGGTATACCGTATACCGCCTGTGTTCATTTGGAAAATATAATTTCAAAAATTCCCTTTGTTTACGGAAAATATTTCACAGGTAGATTGGTACATTGATATCCGGCTGCGAAGTGAAAATATTTGCCGCTTACCTCTTCAAAGGATTCGCTGTTTGTTTGTCGATTCTCTCAGGCGGAGAAAAACGTTAGAAAGCTAGGTTAGCATGAAAAAAACCCTTATAACTGTTGGATTGGAATTGGACTGAAGTGTAAAGATGTTGTTTTATTTTTCTCTTTTAAATACAAACAAATTGTTCTTAATCAAATTTTTCAAGATACTATTTGCCCAGCGGCAACTAAATAATGAGAGATTGGAATGATTAGAAGTAGCCATCCAGCAACCCTTAATGTTAGATTTAAACAAGGCAAAGTTTGAAATGTTGTGTAAAAAATAAAAAAAAGCCTTGGGGTGTTGAATATAACCGCAGACATCGACGTGCCACTTGCAGATAAAAAAGGAAAATTAAGAAACCGTTCCGGATATGTCCATTTCTATACGTAGGTATATAAAATAATCCTGGTTGACATACGAATATATTTATAGGTATGCGTAGTCCCAACCCGCCCAATCCACTCCCAAAAGTGTGTTCAGTCAATTATGTATCATTTATGCTGTTTCGTAGTATCTATTCGTTGAATTGATTTCGTATTGAATTTTGATGATAAAAAGTGAGTATATGAAGCGAAAAGGAGTTCGACATTGGATGCCTTAGCACGCCTGGAGTAACCATCAGAGTCTACAGAAAGCGCTTGAATGCATTCACCTACCACAGACGCCAACAACCAACCGTAGGGGCTGGTACGCGACATCATCAAGGAGGTAGCTGAAACTGCTGCAGGGTGCCAGCGAATTAGAGCTAGAAGGGACCTTGCCCCGTGGTATGATGATGAATTCCTATACCGCAAAAGGTGACCGAAAATTCATTCATTAATTAATTTTCAATATCCCGCTTATCCATTAAGTGGGTCGCGGGTGTAGGTTGCTCAAGTGGACCCTCCATAGCACTCGATCCTCGGGTAGAGGAGAGATAATTAATTTGATCTAACCATCTCATCCTGGGTCTAGCTAGGGGACGCCTGCCCGATGGTACGGATTCCGTAGCACGTCGTGGGATCCTGGTCGGGGACATACGTTTAATATGACCAAACCACCGAAGCATGGACCGCTCCATCCGGAGAAGTAGCTGCTCGACATTGAGTTCCTCACGCGATCTCTACGGGTCACACCAGCAATACAACGGAGAAATCTCATTTCGGCTGCTTGTATTCGCGATCTTATTCCTTCGGTCATTACCCAAACCTCATGACCATAGGTAAGAGTTGGAACAAACACCGAATTAAAGACTGCCAACTTAGCTTTGACACCAAGTTCAGTCCTCCTGATAACAGAATGACCAAGCTGTCTCAAAATTGATCCATCAGCCTGACCAATCCTACAGGAAAACTCGGCATTGCTCCTTCCATCACTCGTGAATAAGACCCCGAGATACTTAAACTTCTCCACCTGTTTCAATGGGACTCCACTAACATGCAGAGTGTATTGAACACAAACTCAAACGGCTACAAACCGATCGAGTGCGCGCTGAAGTTCAGTCTGAGAGGACCCAAGGATGACCAAGTCATCAGCGAAGAGCAAATGACTTATCCTCAGATCTCCCAATTCGAAACGTTCTTTGCCAAGACTGCGCTGTAACATCCAGTCCATATAAGTAATGAAAAGGAGAGGCGACAAGACGCACCCCTGGCGAAGTCCAACGCCCACGGTGAAAGGTATTGATTTAACGCCGTTTACCCGAACACAGCTTTTACAGTTTGTGTAAAGAGATTGAATGGCTCTCAAGAGAGAACCATCAATTCCATACTCCTGTAATACACTCCAGAGTTTCCCTCGAGGGACTCGGTCGTATGCTTTCTCCAAATCTACGAAGCAAGCGTAAACAGGTGTAGCATACTCCCAAGCCTTCTCAAGTACCATTCTGAAAGTGAATAACTGGTCGGTTGTGCTTCTGCCGAGACGAAAGCCGCACTGCTCATCTCCTAATCGTGCCTCGACCACAGCTCTGCAACGCGTTTCCAGCACCTTGGCAAAGACTTTTCCGGGGAGACTTAAAAGTGATATACCCCTGTAATTGGAGCAATCCCCTTTATCCCCTTTCTTGAAAAGGGGCACAATCACCCCAATCTGCCAATCGCTGGGAGTTCCGCCGCATTCCAAGGTCACTTTAATGACACGAGCGAGCCATTCACCTTCACCTAAGGCCTTTAGCATTTCTGGCCGGATTTCATCCACTCCGGCTTTTAACGATTTGATCGCAAAAGTGACTTCCTCTCCCGTTTGACTATTTTCCGCCCTGCTTAAGGCGATGGATGTGTCATCCTCAATGCCCTGAATTGGATTGAGCAATTCGGAAAAGTGCTCGCTCCATCTGACCGAATATGCACAAATGAAAACGCTGCAGCGCATTACAAAGGAAGGAAAGGCCTTAATAGCTATAAAAAAAACTTAAGAACAACAAAACCGCAGGCTCTGATCTGATGGTCTACCAGCAGAAAACTTAAAATACGGTGAGGATGTTTGGTAGGGTACATTCATTCAATTATCAACCACGTATGGCTAGAAGAAAGCATGCCCGATGACTGAACCATCAGCTCCATATAACCCATATGCAATCTTAATATCATGTATGGCAAGAACTATCGAGGCATATGCCTGCTTAATATCACATTATAAGACCCTATATCCAACGTACTGTGTGAATGTCTCAAATCGTTCTGCAACACACTAATCGGCACGTAGCAGTGTGGCTTCCGGACCGACAGATAGACTAAAGACCAAATTTTCACACTAACACAAATCCGAAAAATATCAACGAATTTAACCTCCAGACTTATGACTTTTTCATCGACTTTAAAGCCGCATATGATAGAATTTAACGGCAAAGAGTTTACTTACCTACCTAAAAGAAGGAGTAAACGCATGAACTTCTCGAATGGTGGAGATCCGGCAAAGAGTTACCCTAGGAAACCTATTAAAAACTCATAACTATAGAAGGCTGAAAAGTATATGGCTTATAAAAACTATTATCCTGGTGCTAGACGATAAGCAGGAAGGGAGAACTAATACCTACTGGGCTCCTTCGAAAGAAAAATTCTTCCACGGATTTTTGGCCCTGTGTACAAGGAGGGCAATTGAAGAAGAAGATACAACCAGAAACTCCATAACCTGTATCAAAAAGTGAATGTCATTCAAAAAACCAAATTTTAATTCAATGGATATAGCTATCTTGCGGTCATTAAATGGACTGCCGTCATCTTTTGAACAGAACTATATATCCAATTTTTTGATACAGAGCTGATCAATTTGCAAGGTGATTTAGAGAAACTCTGTGGTCTCTATCCCCGTCTAGAATATAATAAAAACAGAAATCTTCTTGCCCTTTACTTCAAAGGCTAACAGCCAGTTGGAAAAATTTGAGGATTTAAGTAATTTCAAGATATAAAGGGTGGGCCATCTAGTGCCTTCTTTTTGAAACATATAGGTTATTTTGACAGTGAAAGACAGTATCATACCTCCGCGAAACGAAATGAGTCGCTTTAGGTAGGTACGCTTGGACAACGTTGGCAAATACTGAAAACTTTATTCCAAAGTGAGTGCTGTGTAGCCCAAACAGTGTGTTTTTTGAAAATAAGTCTTGGCTGAAATGAAGCACCTACTGCGCCTGCTGTACGCAGTTTGTGCAAAAAGTTCGTGAGACTGGTATGCTTTTTTTACTGAAATTGAAGACATGGATTTGGATGACCTTTGGTTCATGCAGGATGGTGCCACAATCGATCCTTTACGCACCAAATTGCCAAATCGTATTATCAGCCATCTTGGCGATGTCAATTGGCCTCGTCGGAGCTGCGATTTTACCTCTTTGTTCTTTTTTTTTACAAGGAACCGTGAAGGACCAATGTTATGCCAACAATCCAGAAATGATGTAAGCACTTAAAGTCAATATCATCCAAGAAATGCGTGAGCTACAGCCCGAAATCATCAACAATGTCTTGGAAAAATGGAGTGACAGAATGCGCTACTGCGAAGCCAGCCGAGACAGCCTTTTGAATGACGTTGTAGATATTTCATAATTAATGGGAATGTTTGCCCTTACTAATAGAGCCATAAAACATAGAAAGAAGTTAATTTTGTTCATTTTATTGCATTTTTAAAAAGAAACTTCTATTTGGCCCAGCCTGTATATGACTAATTTATGACAAAGTTCGAACTTAAAATCTTTTAGCCAGAACATTTGCAGATGTCGCTAGACTAATGGCAATTAGTAGATAAGGGCCACTAGGCATTATTAACTCACGGAGAGCCAAGCTTGGCGTCACTCATACTATCCACTGCCTTAGCTAGGCAAACGCTAATTAGTGAATTAGTGCTCCACTTCCACTTTCTTTGTGGATGGTCTGGATTTAGGCAAAACTACGCACGCTAGGCAGGCCGTTCTTTGATGACCTCTCGCCAATCAACTTCAGAGGCTGCTTTTGATATTTACATCAATTTTCCTACAGGTCTCATTATTTGTGTTTTTTTTTTTTAGAAATAAGCCGGTTACCCGGTAACCTAATCCATCCATGTATCTACTTTTTTAAGAACTGACACTTTTATGGACACCGAAAAAGTTTTATTTTAACTTTCTCGTATAGAGAAAGATATATATTATTTTCGTACAAAATTTCGAACTCGAGATTTTGATCAATTCTGATATTACGATGATAGGGGAACTCAAAAAAGTGGGTCTCGCAATTCTGTCCGTCCGTATGTCTGTCTGTCCTACCCCTGGGGAATCTAAACGCTTGGACGGATTTGCTTCAAACTTCGTATTTAGAGTTTTTGGGCTTCACGCTAGGGACGCTTTTTCTTTTTAATGCTAGCCCTAATATTAACGGTTCCATATAAAAATTTTACGAAATATGTATAAGTTTAGATTTTTTCGAAAACGGCTCGAACGATTTTAACCAAAATTGATAGTTGAGTTAATGTAAGCATGCTTAACATGACTACATACCCAGTTTTTCGCTAAAAAGTCCAGCAACGGCAATTTTGAAAATTGTTTTTTTCTCGAAAACGGTAAAAACGATTTAAAAAAAAACTTATTTTTAAGGTAATATTGTTATTCTTAACTTGATAGCAAACTCAGTTTTTCCCTAAAAAGACTGCGCCCTTTGATATCCACCCAAATCCCTATTAATAGTACTTTAAAAAACTGCTCATATCTCAAAAACGCCATTTTTGATTATGATAAAAATGTTACTTTCGGGTAATGCTTAAATCCATAGTAATACTATTTGCTCAGTTTTGAGCTAAATAGTTGAAAAACAGTGTTTTTTGAACCATGAATGCGCCCTTCGATTTCCACCCCAATCGCTAAAAATGGTTCTTTAAAAATTGCTCATATCTCGAAAACGCCATTTTCGATTTGTATAAAAATATAACTGCTAAGTAATGTTTATATCCTGAAGAATACGTCGTACTAAGTTTTCATGGGAATTCGGAATTCATCGCCTACTTGCCTCCTTTAAGTGGCATTTGTTCGGGGTAAAATTTGAAATTACTTAAATAAAGTGTTGTAGTTAATACGTATATGTTTATGTAGTATGTACTACTTTTTATTTAATTAACAAGGGTTCAGTTACTTAACCTGAGTACATCTTAAGTGGGTATGATTTTAAACGTAAAATTTGCTGAAACGACTCTGAGATTATGCGAAATTCGCAATAAATGAGAAAGTTACGTGCGACCCAGTCGTGCATATTATGTTGTTTTAAATGTTAAACGTTAAGTTCAAATAGCTCCAGAAACGATTTTGAGCCCAGCTTAACTTTCATTTGATACCAAATACATTAGTGTTCGGCCTGGATATAGCAATTGGTCGTCTCGTATTCGTATCTCCTATGACAGACTGGATATGAAAATTAGAAGAAGAAGAAAGGTAAGAGCCCTTTGGCAAATTCTTTCTCAAGGCCAATATCCTAATTTTCATATCCAAGTACATACTAAACAAACAGTCAGAAATTTTAAAGCAACGTGAATGCATATATCGCGAATCGTGTCATTCCGCAACATACTAAAGTCCAAATTGATCTTAATGTGGTCATTCTGTCTGAATGTCTATTGACCCGAATGACATGGCTTGAATTTCGTGACCAAATAACTGATTTGAATTACTGAGTGATCACTTTGTCAAAGTTTTTGGGACTAAATTACCGACTTTTTTTGACAGGCTCAGGATGTCACAGATTGACAATATTCAACGCGTGGAATGAACGATTTTGTACAGTGGCATATATGCATGTCGCGATTGAAATAAATTGTTCCTGTTATTGTTTGGGCCAATAGATTGTGAAGATAATCTACAATAGATTAGGTACTCGCAGTGGCAGACGGAAAGGGGGCCCTTTCAGACTACCATGTTTTAGGAAAGTGAGATCCACTGTTGATGCCATTAGAGCAGTGTAGTTGATATTGCAAAAGGCGCCAGCGAAGGGGAACGATGGCTCTATGGGACAAAGGAGTACTGTGCAGTATAGTAACATTGGAAGTTAAAAATGCTTTTAACTCGGCGAACTGGTCTTTCATTAGAAGATCTCTCGGTAGGATGGATACACCGTACTATACCTGCTGCGTATAGTGACGATAGCTACTTCAACAATAGAAAGTTGGGATAAAATTCAGATGAAGGTGAAAAATACTACAACGTCACTGCCGGAGTTCCACAGGGATTGGTCTTAGGGCCGTTGTTATGGAACATCATGTACGACGGAGTCTTACGCATTGGCGCTGCATGAGGGAGTGACGATAATTGGATTCGCCGATGACTTTGCCGTTGTGACAGTATAGGCAAACAGATTCGTGCAGTTGAATCCGTCACAAACGAAACAATTGCCCGGGTAAAGGAGTGGCTACCAACCGCCAGCCTGGGACTAGCTGATCATAAAACAGAACCTGTCATCATATAACCAGTCAAAAAACTGTAGAGTTTGCCAACTTCCAGGTAGGTAACCAAATAATCAGGTCCAAAGAAGCTTTTAAATACCTTGGAGTAATGCTGGACAATACCTACATTGCGGTTCAAAACACACGTGGACTATTTAGCCACAAGAAAGCATCGCAAATGTAGGGAGATCTCTGGCGCATACTGCATAACATTGGTGGACCTGGATACGCAAGAAGGATCCTACTTTCCAGAGTTTTTACATCAGTTCTGTTGTATGCAGCCCCAGTCTGGGCGCAGGTACTGAGGACGAAGGAGACCAAAAGGAGACTATGGTCACCATACAGGCTCTGCGCGCTACGGACAATCAGCGGCTTCCGAACCATATCGGATGAGGCCGCCTTTGTTATAGCTGGAATGGTTCCCGTCGACATTCTTGCAGACGAAATGTTGAGGATATAATAAAGAAAGAGCCTTAAACCAATACGATGCCAGTGAAATCAAGAGAATTAAAATTGAAGAAAATGCAGCGTGAAAAGCTCACTGTGGCAAGCTCGCTGGAATAACACAACGAAAGGCAGATAGACATACAAACTTATACCGACAATCCAGGAATGGATAGAACCTAAGCATGGAGACTGTAACTACAACCTTACAAGTATCTGCACCGTTTTGAGCACGACAGCTCACCATCTTGCCCGAATGCGTAAATGAAGATGAAGACACGGAGCACGCAGTATTTTATTGTCCACGCTTCATGGCATGGAGAAATGCTTTGCCCAGCGCGTTACTAATCATCGACTACATGTTGCAGTCTGAAGAGAATTGGGCGGAATTATGTAATTTCATAACCATCCTACAAAATAAGCTACGGAGAATAGAAAGGCTAAGAAAAGCCACAGCAGAAGCCTCAGAGGCCGCAGAAACACCAGAAGCAGGTGACACAACACGATTAATTTGAATGCTAACCCACCGCGCGAAGTAATACCTAACGGCAGTCCCGCGGGGAGAGTAGTTAAAGTGTGTGGGGTGTGAATTAGTATACGTTTAGGCGCACTCCCGGCTTCGATTATTCGGGTCTGCGAATCGTGCATGTTGGTAGCACGGGCTACCGCATCTTAAGAAGATTAACACAATCATTGGCGCATCCTTGTTTGTGCCAAAGGCCGCTCTGTTGATTTCACAACAGCCCACGGAGCATACTATGTTGTGAAAAGAGAGTGTAGTTAAATATCGTATCCGAGGAGTATTAATGGTAACGGTAGTAAGTAAGATATAACCCTTTGAAGAAGCATCTAAACTTCCGCAACATACAATGTAACATTTTTTGGCCCCTTTAAAGGTATGTATATATAGATACTCTTGGTAACCACATCTTGAAGGAAACTTTACAAAAAAATTGGCTTTTATGATCCCTAACTTCACTGACACCTTTTTGTATATACAGGAGGCAGTGTTGTCATAATCCCTTCGCATCCCTACGAATTATAGCAAAATGTGTCTATAAGAACATCTCAAGGCAAATTTTTAAGAGGGCATAGTCCCACTCAGACCCAACTAGAAAATTCAAATGTGTCTCTGTTGCAGTCCACATTTAAGGTCAAGATACGATGAATGTATACGAATCAACTACGGATGTATCTGGCATACTTTATTTCCACCAAAATACCGAACTTCAACCTAAACACAATCTGCTATATTTCATTGCAGCAATGAATTTGTTTCTAATTTCAGTAAGTGCACTTCGAGCTTTCTCTATACACTTCTTGTTCAATCAAACGTGGAGAAAGAATTATATACAACACGCAACATTAGAGTAACTCATCTCAGAAGAAATTAAATTTAATGATCACACCTCGTTCTATTGGTTTATTTATCTAATACATGGTTGTGCTAATGCCCAATCCACGGCAGTTGGCGCGTCCAAACGGAACACCGTATAGCCGAAAATAATGAGTGCACTCACTCAGCATCCCGCTAGCAGAAGGCCAAGTGTTGAAGATACTCAAATCAAAAAGAAAGATTCCCTTCCAGCATCCACACGCGCCCCATATGTGCGTCACAAATTCGAAAATAAATATATCTGCGGGCAATTTTCGATTTTTGAACACTCATAAACAATCTGAAGAACGAGAAGATACGAGTACAAATTCAGCGTAAGCGGGAAGAACTCAATTTCGAAGATTCCTGATTGCTCCTTCGTTCGCACCTATAATCACAGTGTATGGAAGAACAAAAAAAAAATCGGCCAACTGTCGACATATCAATTCCATTGGATAGACTTGGAGCATCACCATTAGTGAGCTCAATAGAAGGCCGCCGCCGACATCACTTAATCGTACGCCAACCGTACCGCATCATCAAATGGAATCAAAGAGGTGAGCATGAGCACCCATAAAAAGTAAAAAATGTTAGTAAACATCTGAAGAAGTCGAGGAGCTGGGCGCTGCGCTGGAGCCTATTGGGTGGGGTGCGGCCAGTGAATTAAAGGATACAACTGCCGCAGTGCCGCCGCGAGCTATGGAGCTAAACGAAATGTAAATATGCAATTTGCAAAAACAAAACAAACGCAGGACGAGTTCCAGGTTCCACTAACAACAGCACCAAAGTGCCAAACAACGAACATAAACCATCGCTCACATCGACAGTCGTGCGCGCTCAAAGTCGGAGCCGCTTTGGCCTGTATAGATATAGTAGGTGAGCGAGAGTATCTTCATCTTCCCATCTCATTCACTAAGGTGTATCCGTATCGTATACTGATCGTCGCGGTCGACCTGATGTGCGGACTGCCTATTATAATAGATGGCACTGGTATACGAACGACGTTTGTATTATGATTGTGCCATCAACACAAATGATGTATGTATGTTGGATCTTTTAACACTTATTCGGTGCTTTGCACCGTCTTTATGCCGGCCCAAGGAGTGCGCTACTCAAGGAGCTGCTGCAGCCAAATAAACGAATGTCAAGTGCCGCAGATACAATGCAAATTATTTGCAGATACCATATGAGAGAGGAGGGCATATGCCAGTTGGTAGGTGGGAATTAGCAGAAATCTATGTAAACAGCAATTAAAGGACGACAAAGGACACCTTTGCTAGAACGGCAACAAACTCATAGTCAAGTGGCCACTTGAGTCTCCTGGGGTGGAGTATGTATGATTATGAATGAATGGGATAATGGTCTTTCGCCTTTACAATGACTTGAATTACATGACAAATAGAGAAGGGTAGCCTGATGGCTGACTCCTTTTGTGTGATTATGTGGAACCCAGTGCCAGATATGCATATAGAATATAGGTACTTGTGTTTTGTTTGGTGTGCCATGTTTTCTTCGAGGAGATATACACTCAACAGATTGCTCAAATGGCAATTTGTCTGTGAGGGATGACATTATTTTTAATAAATCGCCAATTTTTTTGGGGTAGCTCTTTGAAACACATCAGAGAGAGATTATGATTGAGTGAATAAAAATATTTAACGCAATGCGATTTGGATTATCTAGACCCAATACCAAAGTCTCAATACCTATGGGAATGTGTCCCACGGTTTTTAAGGCTGAAGTCCATGCCATTGAGGTCTGCGCGGTCTTAAATTCCAGTCAATATGGACTACTGCCTTGGGTCTAATTAACAATTGGGAACATCAACTTCGTCTAAGCCACTGGGAAAATGTTCCGGGTTTAAGACAATCTAAAAGTTTAATTAAACCTTACTCCTACAATGAAATCCTCAATCTAAATAAGGATACTATCAGAAGTCTGGTGGGCTTTCTCACAGGCCATTGGGGCTTGAGATATCATCTTAACACAATGAATTTGTGCCCGGAGATATAATGTAGGTTGTGTCTTGAGGATGTAGATGTAGAATCCTCCGAACACATTCTCTGTAGTTGCCCGGCACTTCATTGGTTAAGAAAACGTGTCTTCAACAAGGAGATACTTTTACCAGCAGAGCTCTGGAACTCCGCTACTAAGGATATAGTGGCCTTCACTAGGGAAGTCACACGACTCTTAGAATAACCTTATCCCTTCCGATACAATAGATCTTTTAGGTCGCAGTGTCAGCCAAATGGGCAGGGAATTAAAAAAGAAAAAAAAAGGTGTCAGCGCGCTGCAGCTGTTTGAAGTTGTATACAGAACTAAGTGGCCGTGTAAACAGATTCATCGTAGATAAGAACGCATTCTGCGAGTCAATGAAAATACTTTGGCTCCAAACTCAGGCGATAGGGTAAGATCTTCAGGTAAGATTATCAAAAGAGTGAAAATTCGCTCCTAGGACCGTCCAAACTCTTGGTCTCAGTTTCGATCTTACCTACATCTTACATTTTTCCACTGCGCAACCTCTCAAAGTCCTTATAGATCAAGAGCCCGCAGTAAATTTTGAACGTGAAAGACCATCGGATGATTTTTACATAAATACGTTGCTCTGATGCACAAGTGTTGCCGATGCTGGCAAGACCACAATGTAAACAATCAATTTGGCACCACTGCGACCGGTCAAAAGTGAAGCTTTTCTTCTTTTTTTTAATTTAAATTAAATAAATTAAAGAAACCGAAGCAATAAAAGTATAGGAAATTAAAGCCCTTCGGAAGGAAAAATCAAAAATTGTCTTTTATTCCCCGGCTAAATAATTGACGGAGAATCAACACCAAGATTTCAAATATGCCCGTCTGGCAACGCTAAATGGCAGCTAAAGGGTGTAACTGTATATTAAAAATCCCTTATGATTCAAAACAGGAATAATTAGTGCAACCGGTTAAATCTACTCCCAAATAATGGAGTATTGACATTTTTAGCGGATCTCTAACCTTTAGATGCGTCTGGCAAGGACTTGGCGACAAGTGAAACGTCTTGGACTTAGGTATGCAGTTATGTGTCTGGGGTTTCAGTCTATGGCTTAAGAGAAAATTGGCGTGGTTGCGTCAATTTTTTAATGTTCAGTTGCGAGTTTTTTTGTATAAATTTTTAGCGGATTTGTAACCTTTGAATGCAAGGCAAGGATTCTGCATTAAATTTTATTGCGGGGCTCTTAGACTATCAGAAAGCTTCTCACTCGGCATACAATTTGTTTCCCCTTCCTGAAAATGAAAACTCAAACAATCGAATGGTTGTGATAAGCTAGGAATAGAGTCCTATATGGACATGGTGCGCCAACTAGAATAAAAATTCTTCAGGACGGACCTAAAAAACACCTCCCCAACCGCCTAATATTGCCAGCAAAGCAACACCAAGGACTCTTACCTGTGGAGTCTGATTTCTAGAAACTTCGCATTGAGGAAATCATTAGCGACAGCTTAAAGCTATCAGACGAGCTCGATAATGGGCCGGAGAAGGTAAGCAAGAGCAAGAGCAAGGCACCGTTTAACTATCTGATTTCAAAAAGAAGTCGGTAAGTCTCGAGAATCGATCCGTTCTTTGAATCTTTAACCAGTTAAGCAAAAAGGCAGGAAAGCAATGGAGTCAGTCTCGGCTCACACTGATCGGTGACAAACATTTAATATTCCTTAAATCGGCAGGAAGACTAGAGCGAGAGCGGCAATTCGACAAGCACAGAATCAAATACAAGAGCTCTTCTTTTTGCAACGAGTCGTATCCCAGGCCCAGCCACAGTGCAAACGAGTCGGATGAGTTCATCGAACCAAGATGGATGTCAGTCCTTAATTTCAGATGGACTATGTGACAATGAAGACTCGATCTCCTCTGGTAGAGACTCATAAAGGTTTTTTTGAACTTGATGTCAACCTATACAATTCACCGCCCATATAAAGTTCTTGTTGGCATCACGCCTTTCTCAAGCTTATGGTTGCCACTGAATGAAAGCTGGTATAGAAGTGACACCGCACTGCAATAAATTGTCAACTGGTAATTCAGACTCCAAAAGCCTGAGCAACTACTTGCATACACTGACGACATCGACAGTGAGCTGTATCAGTATAGAGGCGGCAAAATGGGTTTAGTGGTGAATGAGGGCAAAACAAAATATATGCTGTCAACAAGAAGGGACACACAACATCGACGAATGGGACAGAACGTCACGATAAACGGCTATAACTTTGAGCTAGGTCGGGACTTTGGTTATTAAGGCCTTGTCGAGAAACACCAAGGAGACTCTAAATAAGACCCTCATCACCACAGTCTTGCTCTATGGCGTAGAATCATGGATGCGTTATCAAAGGCGGATGAAGATTTCTCTTGATCGCTTCGAACGCAAAATTCTTCGAGTCATTTTCCATTCCGTTTGCGCTCGACACGCTTTGGAGGGGAAGATTTAACAGTGAATTCTACGAGCTGTACAGCGACAGAAAAGTACGTATCAGTCAACTAAGATGGCTGGGACATGTAGAGAGAATGGACACCAACGCTCAAGCCCGAAAAGTCTTCGATTCCAATCCGGAGGAACAACGCAGTAGAGAAAGACTTCGCCTTAGGTGGCGCGCAAGCGGAAGGGGGCCTCAATCAACTTGGAGTGCGCAACTGGAGGCAGTTAACCAAAGATCGCACTAACTGGACAGGCATACTAGTTGAGGCCCAAGTCCACCCTGGACTATAGCGCCACCTAAGTAAGTAAGTATAAGTGCAACTCAACTTTTTCAGCCTCTACGGCTGCAGTAGATTATTTTGTTGTGCCTAGATTTAGTGAAAAAGACGAGATTTGAATTTGACACAAGGTGGCCTATCGGAAGATGTTATAATTATTGCAAATGGCGTCGTAGGCCGTCTATAGGAGGGTAGACACCCCAGGCCTAGCTTCTCGCAACCATTCGTTTGTGTAAGTTTCTATTTTTGGGGACGAATGGAAGAGACCTACAATTTTATGCCGAGTCCGAACGACTTAATTTGAGAAGCTTTTTCAGAACAGTCATACTCTCGGATGTTTGTCAGACGTACGCGGGAGGTGGCGTAGTAGAAAAAACCTTAAGATGTAACTTGTGGCGTCGTACGTCAATCATATTTGACATTTTTGTGAACTAGACAGCTGGAGTAGATATACAAACAGACCAGCAGTAAATCTCTATAGTCCGCAAGACCGTGGAATATGTACCTAATTGTGTCGATTTTTTTTTTTTACCAATAATCTGTCGGTGGTGTCAGCGCAGGGCGAATTTCGATGTCGATTTCCTATAATCGTTTCGCGCCAACAGGGCAAACATTCCAGCGCTTAGCAACTCGACTCGAGCAGACTTGAACCACAGGAGACCATGCAGGGCGTGGCCGCCACCGGACTGGTCGTTCGGCCAAGAATATCGCGGCTGTGGCTGCCGATGTCGCTGAGAACAAAGAACATCAACCAGAAGATGGACCCCGCAATTGGGCATCACCAGACGTACCCTACAGCGAATTTTGGTGAATGACTTACGCAAGCTCCCAAGAAAGTGCAAACAGTGCATCAGTTAATGCCTGCTGCCCGTCAATCGCGTGTGAATTCCTGTCAAGCCATCCTCAATCTCAACAACGAGGAGGACGATTTTGTGTCGAAAATCATCTTGAACGACGAGGCGCATTTCCACTTAAGCGATTACGTCAATAGGCAAAATCTTCGTTTCCGGGGCACTGAAAATTCGCGTGTGATGCACGTTCCATGATGCCATTCCATCCACACAAAGCTACTGAGTGTGGTGCGGCGTTCACGCGGGAGGAGTGATTGGACCGTATTTTTTTGAGGACGCCCATCGGCAATACGGCCACTGTTACTGGCGAATGCTACAAGGACTTAGTTTCCGGGGACTTATTTCCCTGCACCGAGTGGGGCTTGGTGAACATGTGGTTCCAACAAGACGGTGCAACCGCATACACAGCACGAATCGCAATGAATATTGTGCAGGAAGCGTTTCCTGGTCGCTTAATCTCCCGTTTTGGTGATTTGAAATGACCAACAAAATCGCCCGATTTAACCATCCCAGACTTTTTTCTTTTGGGCTAATTGAAGTCGCGGGTTTATGCTAACAAGCCTCAGACAATCTGGGTGATCACAGAATCCGTCGTATTCGGAATTTTGCTACGAACCCCGAAAGAACTATCACAGAATCCGTGGTAGTGGACATTTTTGCTACAAATTTAGTCCGTCTTAGTGGCAATGTTTGCTAGGAACCTAATTAGTAGCAAACATTTCCGAATACGACGGATTCTGTGATCACCCAGAATCTAGCAGCCCTTAAGGAGAATATTCGACAGGAATGCAAACAGTTATCACCGGAAATCTTGCGGAAAGTCACAGAAAATGCGATGAAACGGGCACAAATGTGTATCAACATTGGCGGCAGCCACTTCACGGATATCATCTTTTCTACAGAAAAAATTGCAAAAGTCTAAATAAAGATTTCCATCACTCAAAATCATTTTTTTTATTTAGTAAAAAAGTAATTCAAAAACAAAATTAGATAATTGCGCCACCTTGTGTAGTAGCAAGCCTATGAAGAGTGCTTGAGTCACCGAAAGCTACCAATTTCCCCAGAGAAAGAACTCGTTAAAAGGTGATGAATGCGTTTACCAGAAACAGGTATAATGAAATATATGCATATGAAGACTTTACAGCTCAAAATAAGGCCAGAGTCAGAGGTCTACCATTTTGATAGCACGATCGATCAAAGAATTTTGGCATGCATTTCCCAACTATATAGTCGAGTCCGAGACTATACTGAATAGGTCAAAGAGATCATTCACCTATTCGTCAGATCTAAACCGTCCAGATTTACATATATTTTCGATCCTTTTGTCACAATATATGTATCTTCTAGGTCGCCGTGCTTTTGAAATGCGAAAACGCGAAATAAGGCCGGATCTTAAAATTCGGCATAAATTTTTTTTATGTGTGTAATGTGTATACGTCAGCCTAGCAAGTCGATAGTCATCTATTGTTGATTCATTTGTCACTTTTTTGCACAAACAAAGTCAAAAATTAACACTGCCTAAATCTATACAAAAAATAAAACTGTATAGTGATTTTATTTTTTGTTACCTAATAACTTGAAAACTGCTTGACAGATTGCAATGATATTTTTTTGTAAATGTTTCTTAAGACTGCGGTAAAGTTTTAAGCTATTTATAGGTATCTACGTTCATTGGTGCGCCTCATTTTTGGGATAATTTTTGACCAAAGTGTATTTTTTTTCTGACTTTAGACACTGTCTTTAACTTGCCTTTTGTTCCAACCTAGCCCGCGTAAGTGTAGCTAAAAAGAAGGCGCTAGGCCAGGAGTTCCCTGTGTGCGTCGCGACGCCCTGGGGCGTCGTGGCTCTTTTCTAAGGGCGTCGCAAGACTGTAGGCATAGGTGGCCTGCAAGCGACGTTCCATCAGTTTTGAGGTATCGCTTTGAAATGACATTTCTCTTATTATTGTTTCACAGCTTTAAGACTCCCAACAAAGGAAAGAAACCCACAAGTCAAAGAAACGCCAGATCGGCCGAGAACATTTCTGCCGTAAATATGTAGGTACAGGAGAACCCGAGGTAGTCAATTCCTCGCCGTGTACAAGAAGTCGACATTATTCGCAGTTTTCAACTTGCATTGGGACTTCGACCTACTCCCGTTCAAGATCATATTGATCCAGGAGCTCAAAGTTAATGACCATAGACAACGCCCGAACGCTTTTTCTTCGCTGACTCGTCTTCGGAGTGTTTGGAAGAGGACACAATTTTGGCCGAAAAATCATCTTTAGCGACAAGGAGCGCATTTTTGTGTGAATGGATATCTGCGCTTTTAGAAGAGCGTCGCAAAAATATTTCAACCTGTATAGGGAGTCGCAGTTTAAAAAAGATTGGGAACCCCTGCGTTAGGCAATAACCCCTAAAAAATCTCTAACAATTTGTTGTTGCAAAATTGTTCGCCATTTTGGGTGTTATTTCCTTTCCAGGTTTCGTTTTTATGTCAAGCAATAAAGCCCTCCTCCCAAAATGATATAAATGTTATTTCCTTGGGCGTTAAGAATTGCAGCCATTTTCTTTAACCTCTGCCTTACTAAAATCTTTCTTAAACGTTTGCTAAAAAAGCCAAGTTCCCACATCAAGTACATTCCCCTCAATATATAGGAAAGTCTGTCCATCTGTTTGGCAAAGTTTATTTTTGTTTACCCCCAAATAGTCCGAGAACAACAAATCAGTAAATTTTAATGGAATTTTAAAATGCCACTAAGAATCTGTTTTGACATCAGCAATTGGACATATTCGACATTAAATACCATCAGCCCGCTCCCATTCATTTTAAATCCCATTATTCGCGTCACCACCGTCAGAGTGTAGACTCGTTTGTATTATATTTTTTTGTACATGGTTCCGGGCGAATATCAAATGAATTTATGTGCGACTTTAAATAGATTAAGGATGCAAGCTATAAATCATTAGAATAAAAAATAAAATGTGAATAAAAGTCAACACAGCACTGAAGTGCGAGAATCTAACAACCCAGGCATTATAATTAAAAAAAAAAAAATAGTAAAACAAGTGCGTACGCGAAAATGTTGTTGCCTAAAAAAAACAATAAATAATACACAATGTTCAAAAATAAATATAACGCCACAAATACAATGGTATAATGTATTTTTTTTGTGTAGTTGTTACTTGCACGGCTGTCGAGTGTCGGCTGGGGCTGGCGCTCGACGAACACTCTTAGGTCAGATAAATTATGAGGTAGACGTTAAGAATGCACTGTCCCTGGTTTTTGTTTCGAAAAGTGTGCCAGAAAAAAACAAAAAAACTTCGCAGTCTAGTGTTTAGTGTAGTAGAAGAAAAACAAATTGGAACATCTTCTTCGTATATCTATAAAATCAAATGAACTCATTCGACACAATTCAAGTATACCTAGTAACAATTCTCACGAGCATCTTTGGCCAGCACGCAACTTGAAGATGCTAATTTCCATGTAAACATTTTTCGAACTGAAGGCTTTGTGGGAAAGTATTCGATTAATTAAAAGCAATATGTGAACATGGAAATGGAACATGGATTTATTGTGCCAACAAACTGTCAAAGAGCAAGTTGCTGTTGTCACTTGGACAACAAAAAGATACAGTGTTTAAAGTGTTTAATTTTTTCATTTATCTGGAATGGGCTATTTCGAGAAATTCACTTCATGTTAAGTTATGGGCCAAGCAATCTATTGCAATATAGGCTTGTATTTTCGATACCACAATGGTAGGAAATCAGATGGTTGTGTGTTTTCTGATTTAGTGACCTAGTGTCAGGCCACGCAATTACATTTCATTAAAAGACATCTTCTATATAAAGGGTGCGCCATCTGTTGGTACATGTCATACGACACTTGTACGAACACATTACTTTGCAGATTTTGTATGACCAGAGCAGTGTTTTGTTCAAAAATTATGCACAATCCATACTACTTTAACTTTTAACATTAAGAATTCTCTCATTGTTTTAGCTTGATCTTTTTTTTTGTTTAAATTAAATACAATATTAAAACTTTATAACTATAACTATGTATAATGGTCTTAAGCAGTGGAATATGGTCTGTTTCAAGCCTCTGGCTGTTTCGCAAAGGCGAGCTCTGTCAAACAGTCAGACTTTTGGTATTATTTCAGCATTTTCAATCAAAATGTTGTCCTTTAGCATCAAGTGGTATATTTAGTATTATCGGTTTTTTTTTTGATTAAAATCTAAAATAATTCCAGTTATTCAGTTAATCTACTTTTTCATACATACATACATACATACATTTTCAATGGCCCGCTTATCCATTAAGTGGGTCGCGGGTGTAGGTTACCTAAGTGGACCCTCCATAGCTCTCGATCCTCCGCCATCGACTCTAAATCATCAAGGGCAATCCCCATACGGGTAGAGGAGAGATTATGAATTTGATCTAACCATCTCATCCTGGGTCTACCTAGAGGACGCCTGCCCGATGCTACGGATTCCATAGCACGTCGTGGGATCCTGGTCGGGGACATACGTTTAACATGACCAAACCACCGAAGCATGGACCGCTCCGTCCGGAGAAGTAGCTGCTCGACATTGAGTTCCTCACGTATTCTGGTATTTCTGATGCGATCTCTACGAGTCACACCAGCAATAGGTAAGAGTTGGAACCAGGCACGTAGCCAGGGGGGGGGCTTGAGGGGCTGAAGCCCCCCCCGAAAGTCTTTAACAAAAGGCAAAAACTAAAATTTTCTAACTGATAGCTCAACCTTTTTTTCCGGGAAAGGCGGACTTATAACGCTTCAACAGCGCCCCGAGATGCTTGCAGATGTCTGTTAGTTTCAAATTTTGCTTGTCCTGTAACAAAAGGAGTTTTGGAAAGTTTATGCCCTCGGGGTTCCCAACTAACATTTCAGCTTCGATAAGCTTCAATAGAGGATTACTTTTAGTTTCCAAAATAATCCTATAAAACTTCGGTAAGGTCCGAAAGGCGAACACTTATCGAAAGCATTTTATTTATAAAGCCTCTAAAACGATTTCTATTAGGACTCTAATAGCTCAATAATCGAAGCTTTACCGAAACTACGAATTTGTAAAAAAAAAAAAGATGTTTCATTTCCATTCATTTTATTTATTTTTTCATTTTTTTGGTAATTATAGTAAAGTAGTATTAACTAACTATGAATGAATGTTGGTTGTTGTTATTCTGTATTGTTTTATTTATTCTCTCTCTTTGGGATTCTTTTAGGCCTGGAATGAAACATGAAAACAAATTTATAGAACGAAAGAAAAAAACCCGAACTACCGCGGGATTCGAACCCAGACTTCTAAGTATCAAAAGTATCTTACTCATCATGTGCGCTACCTGTAATACACATTTTACAAACTTAAAACTTAACCAGTTCAAACTTTTCTCTATTATCAAAACAAGCTTTGTTAAGAGTTCCATTCGCATTACATATTTACCTTCGGAAGCATTACATATTTATCTTCGGACCTTTAACCAAACTGAAGAAATGTTTGTTTTATTCTTCCTCCCATCATATCTATAAAGCTTCGCTAGTAAAATAATGCAAGCCACAAAGAAGTCTTCCGTAAAGTTTCGATTAATGACTCTTGGAAGTTTTATACAAGTTTACTTATAGAAGCTTGTGAAATAATATTTAATCGAAGCTTTATAGAAACTGTAAGTTCCTCTTCTTTCGATAACTACAATAAACGAAGCTATGAGTTTAATTGCTCTTTAAAGCTTCATCTTATTTTTCTAAAAGGCCTTAATGAAGTTGTTATAGAAGTCAAGTCTTCGGTAAAGAGTTTGCTTCTGCTAGAAGCTTTACAGAAGCTCTAAAGAAGCCTTGACCTGTCGGATCTGAAACATTTGTGTCTTAAGGAAGTTGAAATGTTAGTTGGGTTGTCAAGTGTACTGTATGCTCATGAGCATTAGCAGCCTGTCTAGTGGGGCGCCCAAAAGTTGCATTTCGAGGGACAATGTCTTTGAGTTCCTCGGAACATCTACCAAGGAAGTACCTCTACCTATAGAACAAGCAGAGGTCAGCGACTTGTCTTCTGTGCACCAACGGTTGTAGATTCGATGTGAGTGATGGGTTTCCAATAAGTCGAACTGCTCGTCTCTGTATGCTGTCAAGTAGGTTAAGTGAATGTTTTGGGGAAGAGCTTCATATATGGGAGCAATATTCCAGGCCTGGTCTAACCTGTGCTTTGTACAGCAGGAGAAGTTGCTTGGGGCTAAAGTACCTCTTTGCTCTAAATAGGTAGCTCAACTTACCGGACGCCGATCTTGCGATATAGGGTTGATAGGTCATCCATTTGGATCTGAGGAACTGTTGAAACATTTTTTTCTAGAAAATGTTGTGAACTGTGTCTTGTTTGCAACTGAAACTGAAATGACCGTAATGGGGCTTAATATAAATTCAAATCTATAAAAATAAGGAGATAATCCCGGTAGGCATACAGTATTCAAACGCTAGGTATGCACACTGTGCAAGCCATAGCTTTAACCTGGCTCTGAAATGTCAACTCCTGCAATTCGCAATTGCCTTAGTGTAGTTAGTGAAATAGCTTATTTCTTCCGCAACCTTTCAAATGCATATTATGTAACTTTCAAAACTGTCATAAAAAAACACGCACCAGAGAGCCGAAAAACTTGACTTCTGCGCCTTTGTGAAACGAAATTCATTGAAAGGAATGACAGTATTAGTACCTTTGTAGAGCTTTTCAAACGCATCTCAATAAGTATTGAAAAAATAACTAGCAGAACGTGGGTGATGTCTTCGAAAGTATCAACACTCTTGGCAGTGGTCCAAAAATGCGATTGCCTAGTAAGCCTCATTGTATACGAAAAACTTTTCAGTTTAGCGCTGCCTTTATCAGTTTCCCTACAGAACAAATCCTTAGATTTCGTTTTTGCAATCGACCTCACAAAAGAAGTTCTGAATTCTCTTAAGGACATCAGAGAAAATGCCGAAGATTTTTTCAGAGAGGCTTTTCAATCCGCATCCTTACTTGCCGAGGACTTATTTGAAGAACTTCATTGAAACAAACAACGCATTTCAATCCAGAAACCTCTCCTTCTGCTATGATATCTGTTCATTTGGATACTATTGTGAATCCAGATAAGGTGATTGGGCCTCCGCACACGAGACTAATTCTGCCGGCATAAAACTGATTTCGTAGGAGAGGGGAAACAAACGGAATAAAATGTTCTGCCGAGTTTGAGCGGTTGAACAAGGCATAAAACTAATACATACACAACTTTCAAAATATTTCAATTGTGAAAATAATACTACACAATAAAAAGGGGTTCATATCATATATATAATTTTTCTGCCGGCAGAAATCATCCCGTGTGCGCTCGAAGTATGGTATAAAAACAGTTTTCTGCCGGCAGAATTAGTCTCGTGTGCGGAGGCCCATTGATCTCATATCAAAAAAAAAAATCAAGACGTTTTCTGCTTTGAAAAAATGTGACTAATAGAAATCAATGAATTGGAATATACATAGTTTTTTGTTTCGTAAGACTTGGAAGCAAGCCCCCCCCGAACCAAAATCCTGGCTACGGCCCTGGTTGGAACAAACACCGAATTAAAGACTGACAACTTAGCTTTGACACCAAGTTCAGTCCTCCTGATAACAGAATGACCAAGCTGTCTCAAAATCGATCCAGCCTGACCAATCCTACAAGAAAACTCGGCATTGCTCCTTCCATCACTCGTGAATAAGACCCCGAGATACTTAAACTTCTCCACCTGTTTCAATGGGACTCCACTAACGTGCAGAGTGCATTGAACAGGCGTTCTGAAGACGACCATCACTTCAGATTTGTTCACATTTACCTTCATCTCAGCTTCAACACAAACGGCTACAAACCGATCGAGTGCGCGCTGAAGTTCAGTCTGAGAGGACCCAAGGATGACCAAGTCATCAGCGAAGAGCAAATGACTTATCCTCAGATCTCCCAATTCGAAACGTTCTTTGCCAAGACTGCGCTGTAACATCCAGTCCATATAAGTAATGAAAAGGAGAGGCGACAAGACGCACCCCTGGCGAAGTCCAACGCCCACGGTGAAAGGTATTGATTTAACGCCGTTTACCCGAACACAGCTTTTACAGTTTGTGTAAAGAGATTGAATGGCTCTCAAGAGAGAACCATCAATTCCATACTCCTGTAATACACTCCAGAGTTTCCCTCGAGGGACTCGGTCATATGCTTTCTCCAAATCTACGAAGCAAGCGTAAACAGGTGTAGCATACTCCCATGCCTTCTCAAGTACCATTCTGAGAGTGAATAACTGGTCGGTTGTGCTTCTACCGGGACGAAAGCCGCACTGCTCATCTCCTAATCGTGCCTCGACAGCCCTGCAACGCGTTTCCAGCACCTTGGCAAAGACTTTACCGGGGAGACTTAAAAGTGATATACCCCTGTAATTGGAGCAATCCCTTTTATCCCCTTTCTTGAAAAGGGGCACAATCACCCCAATCTGCCAATCGCTGGGAGTTTCGCCGCATTCCCAGGCCACTTTAATGACACAAGAGAGCCATTCACCTTCACCTAAGGCCTTGAGCATTTCTGGCCGGATTTCATCCACTCCGGCAGATTTGCCAGCTTTTAGCGAATTGATCGCAAAAGTGACTTTTTCATTTTCATTCAAAAAGAGTACCTATACAAATGTTTTATTAATCTAGGTTAGGTTAGGTTAAAAAAGGGGTATGAGATGACTCATACGGCACTAGGCACCATAAGATAAGGGCCCATCGCGATCCCTGGGGGAAACCAATTGCAGTGACCTACAATGGAAAAACACCTAAACACTTGCCCTTGAGAAAACCCCAATTTCCCTGCAAAAACCAAGTAGCCCCTTGAAGTTAGTATTGTCTATCTCCCCTAAATGTTGGAAGAAGTACCTGCCCAAAAATTTTCTTCTGCTGCGACATACTGCCTCACATTCGCACAGTATATGTGTTATGTCCTCTTCGGCTTGCAGGTCATTGCAGAATCTGCAAGTGTCCGAGTCTGCTAGCCCTAGTCTTCTTGCATGTTTTCTAAGAAGACAGTGCCCTGATAATATGCCGATCAGTGTCCTGAGCTGTTCCCTGCCTAGTTTGATGATTTCCCTAGATCTTTTACGGTCGTATTGCGGCCAAAGTGCCTTAGATACCGCGTGACCGGTGAGGCCTTCCCACCTCCGGTCGGCTTCCTTATTTATTTTATTCCTAATATCGCTTTTTATGATACAAGGAGGTGGTTTAATATCCACATCTCCTCCGTCATGCAATTCCCCGCCTATCCTCGCAAGCTCATCCGCTTGCTCATTTCCAACTATACCGCAGTGTCCTGGTACCCAGCACAGTCCAACTCGGTTCTGACTGCATAATGCCTTAAGCATTGTTGTGAGCCCAAGTAGCCCAAGGTTGTGAGCCATAGCGCACTATTCCCCGCAAGTTGCTTTATGTGCAAGTCAAGTGGCGTAAGGTGTAGAAAGGTGTCCAGCGCTGCCGTAGGGGTGCTGCGAAGTGCACCATAGCAGGTTTTAGGCCCCAAGTCCTGCCTACTATTTTTTTACAAATAAACAGAGCGTTATACGCCTTTTTAATTCTTTCCACTACATTTGCATTCCAGTTCAGTTTCCTGTCCAGAATAACCCCAAGATACTTAGCCTTGTCAGACAGAGGCAATTCCACTCCTTCCAGTTTAGGGAGGTTAAAGTGTGGTATCTTGTGCTTTCTGGTGAAGAGTACCAGTTCCGTTTTGGAGGGGTTGACGTTAATTCCATAGCCCTTTGCCCATAAAATGACTTTTCTTTTCATTAATCTAAGTCTGTGCTAAATTTAGCAAACTGCATTGACTGTTTGCGATTTTTTGAAAGCCCAGAATTTTTTCTTTTGCGACGACAGAAAAGCTTGGTGGGCCAACGCAAAGTGTTCGATTTTTATGTAAGCCTTTGTGGTTAGTGACTTCTTGTGTTCTAAAGACGCTAAATGTTTTTCGATATCCGATTTCCCTGCTAAATTTTTCTTAATTCCGAATTTAACGCGCACTTTTCACGGGTTGGTACCATTTTTTGAATTGAAATAAACCGTTGAAAATTGGACGAGAACAAAACGATGACAAAACTGCAAAAATTTAAGTTTCACAATCACATTTGACGGCTTCATTTGGCATATTGTGTGTGGTGATTGTGTGCGTTGAACGCCCGAGTGTTAATTTTTGAAAGAGCTTTTTCAACCACCCTTATTCCGAGTGACGGAATACTTTTACAACGTTTGTCGTAACTTGAGGCGTTTCATTTTACAAGACTTTTTCAAAAACTTCGGAGATAGGGTACGACGTCGTTAGTAAGTAATTCACATTCAATGTACGATCCAAACCGTATTCGAAATAAATGTTCAGTTTATATCTTACAAAAAATAATATTGTAGCAATATTTTGAAGTGGTAGAGAAGACGACGTCATAAGACAAAATGATCTTATTCGCATCCGAAAACAGATAGCGACAAAATCCTATTTGATCTACCAGATATAAGTCAGAAAACGGACAAACATTCATTTGAAAAACTCAATTTAATAAATTATTTTAAGATTCAAAATGCTTTTTAGAATTTCTAATAAAATCTACATTGGACAAAATAAAAGAGATAATATATAGCCCTATTGCGAAGATCAACTATCAATCGGTTGACGGTTGACACAATTTATCAATTGTAATTGATATTGGTATTGCGAAATATAATTAATAAAAAAATATAAGCTATAATTGTGAACATAACGCAAAAAATAAAGTGATTGTGAATGAAAACTCAATTTTGACAGTTCTAAAATATATTTGATTTGAAGAGTGATTGTTACGACTTTCAAACAAATTATTTAAACAATATACATAATTACAAGTGTTACAAATCTGCGATTGTGCAATTTACTGAAAAACATGTCATTAGTAGAATTAGTTTTTGATGATGACGAAGGCGAGACAAATTATGCGGAATTGGCTGCTATACGGAGGAGTTTGTGAGACGCATCTAATCCTTTGGAACTGGAAAACCGAAGGTAACTAATTTAATTTCCAAGGAATGAAATTTGGCTAATTCTGAGCTCCTTCTTTTAGAAAAGTGTAATTCCAAATCTAATAGGATGCTTGGATGGGAAACACATTAAAATCGTTGGTCCCAAAAATGAGGTTTGCCACCTTTATTATAATAGAAAATGCTTTTATAGTCTTAATGCACGCATGTATTCAATTGAAGGATATGAATCACAGCCTCTTTCCCATATCATTAAACTGGTGACATCGGTTTGGGCCACCACCAGTCGCAGATATTTCGACTTTATTTTCAACCTTTTTCTTTTTTGTCTTGCAGTCTAGGTCGATCCACACCTATACATGGGCAGATATTTAAATTGATCATAAAGTTATTGGAAATATTGTACAATGTACCCTTTGCTATTTATGTCAATCTTGTTCAGATGGTCCTAAGATATTTAGCTCTATTGCAAACTGTTCCCACTTCGCCTGCGCACCAGTTTTGGAAATAAATCTTCACCCAATCTATTAAGTTGCCTTTTATTGCAAACTATTTTACCCCTTAAAAAATAACAATTAAAAATGTTGATCTTCAACAATTTTAAAAATTCTTCCATTTCTCTTAAGCATTCGTCCTTATCAACACCGAAATTCCGATTGATTAAAAAATTGACAGCTACCAATAAAATTGTTCGCGATTGACTTTCACAATACCGTTTTGTCAACCGACTATCGCTAATTGATGCACGTTCACAATCGGTCAACACTTCATTGACAATTGATCGTCGCAATACCATTTCGAAAAATTGATTGATAAGTATCAACTATCAATTGATAGTGTTGATCTTCGCAATAGGGCTGATAAGCTCGTGGAAAATGCAATATGTCGCAGTCAGTGTCGGCGATATTTAACTTGCTGTGCGTTTGCTAACAAAGTGTTTTTTTTTATCAATTCCACCAAACTCTTTAATGGTTTTTAGTTTCCTTTAACCATTGCAAATAATCTAATTTAATTTAGTTTTTTGAATAAATTAGCAATTCAAAAAAAGTAACATTTTCAGTCACTAATTTGTTAACAACAAAAACCGAGAAATGTTTGCGAAATTTCTCACATGACGTTCGTCGTACTCGTAATTCTCAATTTAAATTGGAGCGTTTTAAATCGTCGTAAACGCCACTCGGAATAAGGGCGAATATTCGTAGTACGCATTCATAAAAAAATATTGATAGAATTTATGAAATTCCAGAATAAAATCCAGTATTGAAATTTACCCTGTATCTGGACCTTGAATCCAGTATGGTACTGGAAAATCCGGTATAGTTGGTACAGTGATGAAAATCGACTTTTCTCAATTGTACTGAAAACTGAAACCAAATTGTACTGAATAGTACTCAAATGTCTTAAATTTATAAAACCAAAGGAAAACATAAAAAATTAATATTTTATTAAAAAAAAAAAACAAGTACCTAGGTACCTTACCTATCAGTGTTATCATCGGCCAGTTTTTATAACTTCCCCAGCATTCAAGTCTTGCAAAATGTTAAGGAATTATTATAATGATTTTGTGCGTGCAGGGAGGTACCGGAACAAAGAAGTCCTTTCACAAAATTTCATTCGCCTATGTCGATTCGTTTGGTTGTTGGACTCTGTTGTGTTTTTAAAAAACAGATAGACCGACGGGCGGATAGACGTACATGGCTAAATCATTTCAGAATTGCATCCTGATTCAGAATATTTATGGCTTATAGGGTGTAGGGTGACTTCTTCTTGGTGTTATAAAAGTAAGTACTTATAACCTTCCATTGGAGGGTGTTATAAAGGCGCATTTAATTAAATCTAAAGCTTAGTACGCAGTTTGAGCGAATCTAAATTTTAGCTGCTCTCCAATTTTTCTCTCCAAACATTAAATAAAATCCTAGCTAAATTTTGACATTACGCTGTCACAGAAAACAGCTGTTCGTTGAATACGAGTATAACTTTCTTCAAAAATTCATCGACGCGAAAATGTGTTATATTTTCGTTGCACTTTCTTTTTTGCTATTCCTTGATATCAAATTTATCACTTTGAAAGAAGGTAGGTAGGTAGGAGGAAGGTATTCATTGAAAAACCTTATACTTATTTACTTTTCCGCAACACAAAAGAACAGAAGAAAAAAAAACTTTATCTGTAAAAATTTAGCTAGAAAAAATATGCCGAACCATTAATGGGCGCGGTAAATTGTGACATATACATGCAGTGCAGTCTGAAATGAAAATTTAATTTTTTAGCTGCAGCAGCATACCGCTCGTATAAATGGATTCGCTTAAATTTAGCTTAGCTAAATGTTGGAGACAGTTTTGTGTGTGAGCTAAAATTTAGCACGAGCAGCGTACCAAGCTCAAGGTAATATAAGTCTTATAGACGCCGGATAGGAACTTTAGTCCATGTACATACATATAAACAGATTAAGACTATAACAGATATAGTCGTGTTGAAAATCACTTGTCCAACGGTCGATTGAGTAAACTGTAGACTTTGTACAGAAAATCTACCATTGTCCAAGTGATTTGAACACGACCGTACCACATTCAGATAACAATCTACTATACAAGTTCTTCATTTTCAAGATTATTTTGTAAAGATCTGTTTTATTCAAAGAGCTGTGGCAGCCTTAATTTTTAATAAGATGTTTAGGTTCTAATAGCGCAGACATTACGCCTGCATTCGATTCTTTAGGTTTTTTTTTTTTTGATAAGAAAACATTCTTTAAACGTTTGCGGAAGAATAAGAAGAAATACAAAAAGCACCCTGGACAATGCGGTGTACGATCTGAAAATATGAACTCGTTACATTCATTTTGCACAAGGCCTATTTCAGCCCAAAACTCAGAAATAGACGTATGTACCTATTTCTATCGTAGTCAGATATTCATGATTGATAATTTCAATACTTTTTTGTTCACCAGGAAAAAAACCTTAAGACAAAGTGGACGATTGAATTTACTTGATCGTCCAAATGGCACTTTGTGAAAAATTTTGTAATGAGTTCAAAAAAATGTCTCCGAAATCAAATCGTTTTTCCACATCTTCGAGAAATGCAGCAAATTTCAAAAAATTATTTTTAACGAAGTACGGTGAGTAATGAATGCATTCAAAATTTTAAAACAAGGAAGTGCGTTCAGCTTATTTTTGTTTAATATGTCTGATTTGAAAGATATAAAAATAAACTTTCAAAAATTAAAAATAGTACTGAAAATTGAGAAGTGGTACTTGCGTACTCGGGAAAGTCAAATTGTACTGAATTCAGTACAATAGTAAGCCTTTTTGCAACTATGGTTGGTATCATTACCTATACCTAACATCTATAAATCGAGTCGTTTATTATGCCGCGATTTGTTCCATTTTTAGATCGACGCGATTGTCGCCAAAATAAATGAACCGTAGGTATCAACTTCAAGGAGTATGAACGCACTGACGATCGTAGTCGCAATGATATAAAACAGTGCGCGCACTAGCGTTTTTCTATCGCGCTTTTATTTAGCCGAGAGCAATTGGACACACATGGCTTTAAATAGGAGTGCGACTGAATAATCGCAGACAAAAAAAGAATGGAACATGTCCCATATTTATTTGCGATTTCTCAGTCGCAAGTTTTAATGTAACATTGGTTGGCGGCATAATAATCGCGCCCATTGAACAATAATTTAAGAATGGATTTCAATAAATTGTGTTGAGTTGTGTTTCCGTGTAAAGCAAATAAAAAAAAAACCTTCAACAAAATAGTGGATACGCGCGCTAGTATTAGTAGAAGTCCTGTCCTTTAATTTTTGTGCAATTAAAAAATCGCGGCGTTTATTGTCGCTTGTGTGCTCATGTTCATTTCGCATATGCGCGCCTAGCCTTATTCTGTAGGCCTTATTGATTCAAGAAAGTTTTAGGTGGATATTTTGAGTGACCTTAAGTATAGAAATAGGTCAATGAAAAGTTGCTTTAAATCTGCGACTTTTCAGGCGTGTTTAGCAAAACGTCCTGATATAGTCACCAGTAGATAACTGAAATAGAATTGCCTTTAGCATAATATGGCACAAATTATGTCGCCGGCCCTACGAGGGTGTAGTAGTCTTTGGTACCTACATCAATTTTTGATGGTGTTTTTTTTTTCATTATTCTGTTTAGACAAAGTTCGCCATGTTAAAATGTAGAGAGCTATTACCACCCTCAACAGATTACATGACCCCCAAAATACTTTTTAAAAAAGACTTTGAAGTAGAATTTCCCTCAAGATTAGACTGGCAGGACGGACGGGTGAACAGGGACTCGAATTTAACAATCTACACTGACGGTTCGAAAATGGACTGTGGAGTAGGTGCGGGTGTATTTTCGGAGTCTCTGAGCATCTCAAAATCCTTCAGGCTCCCAGACACAGCCAGTGTGTTTCAGGCGGAAATACTTGCTATCCGGGAAGCCTGTTGCCTAATCAAACTACACACGGACATAGCTCCGAGGCAAAAGATAGACATATTCATTGACAGTCAAGCTGCGATCAAGGCTATCGCCTCAGCAAATATAAACTCAAAATTAGTTTTAGAGTGCCGAGAGGAATTGGCCTCGCTTGATCAGTTCAGGATCACCCTGATCTGGGTTCCAGGCCACAGCAACGTTTATGGAAACGAACAGGCTGACGAGCTGGCCAGGCGAGGTTCAGGCCTCCACTGCTCACTTGAGGAATCAGTCCAAATTCCAATAGGAGCAGTCAAAGCAAAAATCTCCGCAGAATCCCTATCGAAAGCCAATCTCAGATGGAGGAGGCTAACTAATTGTGTCATAACCAGAAGGATGTGGCCAAATTATAGCAGGGAAAAAACAACCCACCTCCTGAGTAAAACACGTAAAGATATAGTCAGGATAACAGCGATTACCACAGGCCACTGGCCTATAGGGGACCATGCAGTCAGATTAAGCATACCACATAATACACACTGCCGCAGTTGTAACGAAAAAGCTTCTCAAATCAGCCGTTCGGACTCGGCATAAAATTGTAGGTCCCTTCCATTTGTCCCAAAAATATAAACTCACACAAAACGAATGGTCGCGAGAAGCTAGGCTTAGGGTGTCTACCCGCCTGTTGCGCCTCCTATTTATTTATTTATTTATTTATTTGAATGTTCTGTTTATCTTTAATGCGTTTCCACAATTTTTTCCCGATTTAATATCCATAAATCGTCGAACATTCGTGGGTCTTCTGAGAGTGTTCCTCGCACTGTATGAACATAAAAAGTTTCCTTACATACCTTAAGAAAAACCCGCGCGATACTCACACCCAAGGTAAGACTCACTTAATGACTTAGGTGGCGCTACAGTCCAGGTGGATCTGGGCTTAACCAATACACCTCTCCGCTTAGCTCGGTTTTTGGTTAAGGTCCCCTTCCACTTGCTCAATATCTCCTAGCCATCTAAGACAACTGATGCGTAATTTTTTGTCTAGGCAGCTGTTAGAGTTCGTCATTGAATCTCTTCCTCCAAATATTTTTCAAAAATCTTTCTCTCGAACTTACCGAAGATACCTGAATTCGGTTTAGATATAGTCCAAGCTTCGACGCCATAAGACATGAGACATGAGCAAAACCTAGGTTAGGTTAGGCTAGAGTGGCAGGCCGCAATAAGTGAAGCCTCACTCAGACCAGAGGAGGCCCATTGTGATACTACAGGATCTAATGATCTCACAACTACCCACTGAAGCAGCAGGAGCTGAGAATGAAGCGTTGGAGGCAACTTATGCTTGCTCTAGCGAGTTCGCCAAAGCGGGCGTCCCAAACCTAAGTCTAATATAGAATCTTCTTAGTTCGATTGCCTGCAATCCAAAAGCCCGTATTTCAAAAGCCTGTAAATCAAATGCCCGTAAAAAAAACCCTTCCTGTGGTCACTGTAGGATTTGGAATGAGTGCGAGGTTGAGTATATGCAAAGCGACTTTTTTTTCGTCAAAAACATTTAAAAAACATGTAAAAATTTTTTAAAAATACTAGCTTTTTGAAAATTTTCATTTACGGGCTTCTGTATTACAGGCTTTCATTTTACGGTCAACTTCCAATAAAGCGGGTTTTTGTGAATACGGGCTAAAGTTTTACGGTCAAATGTATCGTTCTGTTCTTCGGGATAGGGCTCTCCTGCTCAATTGCATCTCAGCTCAAAGAAACCACTTTTGCAAGAGTTATTCTTCGTTTAATTTCTTTTAAGATGTTGTTATCAGAGTTTATAGCCGAGCCGAGGTAGACAAAAGTCTCTTTCTTTCTACCTTAAAGTTAAAGCTTTCCATTGTGAAGTTCTTTCTCATTCGTTGATGTTGGGCGTCTTTTCTTGCTAGCAGGATATACTTATAGTTTCTATACTACCAAACACAACATTTCGAGTTCGATATGTTCTATCATGTCAATACCATTGACGTATGCAAGTAATTGGACGGACTTTTGAAAGATCATTTGCCTTGTGTGTTGCCCTGTCAGTTTTGCACAAATCTTTCAAGTAATCGTATGATGTTAAAAGTCTTACATGAAAGATCTTCGCACCTTTTGCGATATGAAAGCGAGTGCTCTCACAATTCTGCACAACTTGACGAGTTTGGCAGTGATGCCAACATTAGACATGGCTCTTTATAATAATAATAATGGGCGCAGTAGCGCAGTGGTTAGTGTGCTGGACTACTGTGCGAGGGATCCCAGGTTCGATTCCCGGAAAAACCAAAATTACATCTTAAAGTTTTTTTCTACTGCGCCACCTCTCGCGAACGTCTGACAAACATCCGAGAGTATGACTGTCATGAAAAAGCTTCTCAATTCAGCCGTTCGGACTCGGCATAAAAATTGTAGGTCCCTTCCATTCGTCCCAAAAATAGAAACTCACACAAAACGAATGGTTGCGAGAAGCTAGGCCTTGGGTGTCACCCGCCTGTTGCGCCACCTATTTATTTATTTATTTATTTATTTTTCTTTATAATAGCTTCTTTCTATAAACGATGAATTTGCATAGGAACTTCTTGGGGCTTCTCCATAATCTGACGAATGACAAAATCTTGTATGCGATGTTAAGGAGACTACTGATTCTCCTGGACCGAAATAAACATGCTGAGATTCAATTCTTCAGTCATACTTTCTTCCGACCATATATTTAAGGTTGGAGATGAGTTGGTGGAGCTTTCCTCACTTCATTTTGGACAGGTACGCGAAAATCATTATATTCATTGTCCAAATTGAATGATTCGATCTGACGACAGCAGAATTTCGAGTCTGTAGATGTAGTGTTTCCATATCCAACACCGACTGCGACCCTCACTACACTACAGGGTTTCCATGTTCATCTCATAGATGAGAGGAAAACATAAATTGCATCCAATCCCTGAAAGCAAAGCTAATTTAATCGGTCCTTGTGAACTTACTTTTGAATGGCCCATCACGCACCCTTGCAAGACCCCTTCCGAATACAAAAACCTTTCGCAAATAACTGTAGCTCAGGTTTGATCTATTTTCAATTGGTTTCTCACAGTTTTCCATTGAAAACAAGACAGAGACACCATGAAATCCTCAGATTATCGTATATAAAAAAGTTCTATGCAGTAATCTACGGAATAATACTTTTTGAAAAGTTTCTCAATATCATTTACTTTTACTTCGTTCGTTCGAATTTCATTTTCATTTTCAATCAGAATCAGAAAACAAGGCTCAACTTTGGCAGTCATTTTTCCAAATCGAATTGAAAGTGTGCATACTTATCCAACTGGCAAGGGGACTACAACTAACTTTGAAATCTCCACAAGAAGTTCCAAAATGTTCACAAAAAATAAAATATACACCATGGCCATAGTACGTATCTCCGATACCCGATACCACACCAAAAAAAAAAAAACTGTAAGTAAGTAATGTTGAAGTTTGATTTGTAAAGTTATCGTTTATTCGTAAAAAGGGTTTTGGTTGTTGTTTGGTCCTGTCTTATGCACGGGATTAGTAGTCTTTCTAGTTGGGAGTATAAACTTTCTTTTTATTAAAAAAAAAAATATAAATTTAAAACTTTCGTATCCGTTTTATGAAGGAGATTGTATGAGATGAAGCGGGCTTAAAAGATTTGCTCGTTTGATTGGATTTTGCCGTAGATATAGGGAGTTTTTGAGTCTCAAAAGTTTCAAATGTTATCTATATCTTTTCGTTTATTTTGGACCAAGTACGGGGATTATTCGACAAATATTTATAAATGCTCGGAGGTAGATGAACGAATACCTGTATTTTTTGCATTTACAGATCAAAGGTTGGTTTCTGTGAATGATTTTAGCTAATTCCCCATCAGATAAATGAAACTTCTGGCAATGATTCTGCTGGGAGATGAGAGTTGTATTGTTTGTAACGAAAGGCGGTCTATTCTCGAAGGGAAGATTGCCATAGCCTAATGTTATGATTAGTTAAATGGATTCCCAAATAATATTAGAAATACCGGGCATCACTCGTCACGAAAACGAAACAGCTGACTAACTGGCTAAAATCGGTGCGACAATGCCACTTGTCGGACCTGAGCCTTTCTGTGGTGTCAGTAAGGGATGATTCAGGGAATACATCAGAAGCTTAGCTCCAATCGAATCTAATGAACTCTGGCTTAATAGCTACACCTGGGCAGAACTGCACCAAACAGTTCTTCCCAAACCTCTCTCCCAGAAAATCCTATTTCCTCACTAATCTGTGCAAAAACAACCTAAGAATCCTGACGAGAATTATTACTGGACATGGTCTTATGAAAAAACTCCTTCACCGAATTGGAGTCTCACCGGACATGTAGACTGTGCCTTGAGAGTTAAGAATCCTCTCTTCATATTCTCATGGATTGTCCGGCTCTCTTCCGTCTCAGAAAGAAAGTCCTTGGCGAAGAAATCGTCACCTTAGCAAATCTTGCTGAATTACCCTTAGAAAAGATACTTGTCTTCCTGACTGTCTCCGGAGTAAAAAAAAATGGCTCTAGGACCTTACCAGGGAAGGCACAATAGGCCCCTTTAAAGAGGCCGCAGTACCAGGGCCGGTGAGGGCTCTCCCGACTTGTAATCTAATCTAATTTAATCACCCGTCGTGGACGATGTTCATTAAACGAAGTTAAAGAACTCCCATGCCATGATAGAACACAATCTCTTCGGAATCCGTTGCATAATAGACAGAAAGAACTACTTTTAAATGACATCGCGTGTTTCCCAAACTTACATGCCACAGCTACAGCTGGTCAATTTTGCTGGTATCCCGAATTTGGCCATCGCCATAATATGGGCATATTGACGATTGGAGATAATGGCCGCGTTCCATTGACCGCTAGATGACTAGCGCGCATGCCAAACTCCATATAAAAAAAACTGACATTTCATCATTTGCGCTAGAACTCTAGCACATATTGTGAAATGTCAGTTTTTTTTATATGGAGTTTGGCATGCCGCTAGTCATCTAGCGGTCAATGGAACGCGGGCAATGTCTATGCCGATGCCTAGGCAGTTCCAACTAGACAGACAAGACCTAGAAACACAGAATTTGTTCTCAAGATTTGACTTTGCTTGTTGACTAATATTTGCAGTTTCAGTTTCAGTTAGAAGCTTAAATTTTTGCATTTGGACATCAAATGGGACTAAATGTGGATTTGTGATTAAGACTTAAGGTGCTAGTACACGGCATGTGGCAAGCCGTATGTATATAGCACTGACGTCAGTGTATGGTCCAAGCTCTCTTTGTGCACTCTCTGTTGACGTCAGAGCTACAAACGTATGTGGCTTGCTACATGCCGTGTACTAGCACCTTAAGTCTTAATCACAAATCCACATTTAGTCCCATTTGATGTCCAAATGCAAAAATTTAAGCTTCTAACTGAAACTGAAACTGAAATTGACATACGTTTTTAGTTCAGTTGTCAGTCTTAGTAGAAATAATCTTCTAACCTTCGGCTAATCACGAGTAAATTGAAAGCTCAACTGAATACTAAACTGATGTCTAAAATCACTCTAACTGAACTGTTCAACTGAAAGTTTAATTGATAGCTCAACTGAAACTGAAACTAAAATGACCATCTAAATGGGGCTTTAAATTGACGACTTTCTATATCAAAGGTCTCCACTAGCTCTTCACCTATAAGATATCTGGTGCTGGTCTGTTTAAGGTCCGAAGATTCTATGTCTTCCTCTTCAGTTCCTTATGCTCTTCCATCGCTAATAAAAAATGCGCACTTCTAAATATATCAAAAATATTATTTTAATTTTTTAAAAACTCTACTCTCTCTCTTGTCAAAACATTCGAACGTATTTTCGAAAGTACTTTTCTGATTCCCGGGGAAAAAAATTCCGATGGAAATTCACGATGGGTAGATTTAATTCCCGGGAACAAAAAATATTCGGGGGAAACATTTTTGCCTCGGAATTGCCGATAGGGGTGAATTTAGCAAACTCGAACTCCAAGCTAATTCCATGGCTTGCGGGTTAGTTTAGATATAGTCTAAGAATATTGTTGTACCGATCCATACACTCGACGTGTCACTACTCACTTCCAACCATCACCAAACATTTTGGATGGTATATTCAAATCCAGTGACTAAGCCGGTTAGCTTTATAGCTCCAGGCTCTACCTATATACAGGTAGGTATATACGTTTTAACAACCCGGGCTGTATCATGTTGATAAATCCACTGCAGAGGACCAAAAACCAAAAAGGACATAAAAGTATAGAAAGGCCTCTTTTAATATACCATTGTAGGACAACGCATTCATTGTGGTTGACGAAAATTGTAATTTGCAGGTGTCTTAATACAAAGCCGGTAAAAATGATGAGTTTCTTTGCGAAGGTTATGGAAATAGTAGCCATTGGGGCCTTCCAAATAAATTTTATTTTCGTCTGGTAAGACCACACAATGACACTACGAAGTCGTGACAAAACGGGAGGCTTTGTGTTTTTCGAACTGGATTATCTTTTTGATTTTTAGTCCTTTTATATTATGATTAGCATTCGAAATAATACGACGTCTAGTTGTGAGATTCCCTTTGATACCACATTTTCCTGATTTTTGGAAAAGAGTCTTGAGAATTCGACGTTTTTTTTTTAATATACCTAAGTCGCCTTTCCGCATTATATTAAGCACATGCGGTCTTTCATGTTTTTATCCATAGTTAGACTCATTAGGCATTCATTACTTAACCTTAGGATAGCAACAGGGGTGCGTGGGCGTGCTACACCATCACCACACCCACGAAACAAAAAGCTCTCCATTTCACACGTTCGCGCCATACTATACAATCACTCTTTTCTTTTCTCTATTCTTAAATTGAGAGCTAAACTTACAGTTTTCTGGGTAAGCTGGCTGCAGTGGTCGTACTTTTTATTTTAGGCGCATGGCTGTGGTGGCGTTAGGCAATAACGCCAATATCAATTTGGAAATAACGCCCTAAAAAAAACTCCTACAATTTGTTGGTGCAAAATTTTCCGTCATTTTGGGTGTTATTTCCTTTCCAGGGTTCGTTTTTTTTTTTTTGCAAGCAGTATTCCAAAATAAGTGGAAATGCATAAACAGTGGAATAAGTATGGGGGCCATGTTGCCCCCCTGCAGCCCCCTGCTTGGGTTTTCTTTTGGAGTTGTATACGTATGTGTAGTATCGGCACTGTGCGATGCCAACTCTTGTCTATATAAAATGTAAAACAATGAAAATAAAGTCGCACTATAATATGAAAATACGGGAAATAAAAGTCAATTGATAGAAAACTGTAGATCAATCAGTCATTGAATATTGGGTCTCTACGCCTCTACGGTATTAAACTGCAAATTATATTTTGGCTGTATTTCTATCTTGTGGTTTATTTTTGGGCGCTATGCATTTTTTGGGCGTTATTTCCAAATCGATTTGGGCGCTATTTGCCTAACGCCGGCTGGGGTGTCATGACACCTCAGTTGCTGTTTTTTTTTGTATCTTTTGTATTGAACTTAATAATTTTGGAGTTCAAAATAGCTTTTCGATCTATTACCATTGAGATGTGCCATTTGTCCAAGAAACCGCGACAGAAAAATTAATACAGTTTTGCGCAAAATGAGGGTTGCCAATGTCTCCCGAGCACCGCAGTAAAAATTGCATAAGCTGTTTTTTAATTTAAAAAAAAAGTAATTTTTCGTCATTTTTTTTTTTTTCATCATTTTCAATGGTCCGCTTGTCCATTAAGTGGGTCGCGGGTATAGGTTGCTCAAGTGGACCCTCCATAGCTCTCGATCCTCCGCCATCGACTCCAAATCATCAAGGGCAATCTCCATACGGGTATAGGAGAGATTATGGACTTGATCTAATCATCTCATCCTTGGTCTACCTACGCCTACCCGATGGTACGGATTCCATAGCACGTCGTGGAATCCTGGTCGGAGACATGCGTTTAACATGACCAAACCACCGAAGCATGGACCGCTCAGTCCGAAGAAGTAGCTGCGCAACATTGAGTTCCACACGTATTCTGGTATTTCTGATGCGATCTCTACGAGTCACACCAGCAATACAACGGAGAAATCTCATTTCGGCAGCTTGTATATCCGCGATCTTATTCTTTCGGTCATTACCCAAACCTCATGAGTTGACCATAGGTGAGTGTTGGAACAAACACCGAATTAAAGACTGACAACTTAGCTTTGACACCAAGTTCAGTAATTTTTCGTCAATTTTCTTAATTAAATTAATTTTTCTTATGAATTCAATAAAATCTTTTTACAAATAAAAGTGAAATTTTGAGTTAATTTCTTATTATTTAAGAAATAACACTTAACGCTATTCGCGTATGGAAAAAGTGTGTTGCTATCCTAAGGTTAAAAATATGGATACTAAAATGTGTCGGCTCCTCTCGAGTTTCTTATCTAATTTGGCAATAAATTAAATCTTTTAAGGTTTGATTTGTCCTTTTTCCGCCTCGGGCTAAGGCTAAGGCTAAGAGAAAGAAGATAAGAGTTACCCAAAAAAACGTTCAAAAATACTAGGAGTGTAAATACAGATTTATCCCTACATTTATGAACAAAAGTCCTTACTTTTTACTAATTATTACGAATGCTCTTCAAAAATTTGTTGTTATTTTTTTGAAGTACCTAAAACATAAATATGCTCAACAAAAATGTTACCTCTTCCCCTTCTATTTTAGTTAATTTCGAAACCAAAAAATCCCGCCAAAGGGGACAATTTTTTGCGATCTAAAACCACCGTCTTAATTCCGTCATGATCCTATTTCTGCTTAAGCGTAGATGTATTTAATAGATATCTATTTAATAAAATACTATTTTTGTAAACTATTATATTAATCGATTTTTAAGAACAAATTCAAATGCCGAAATAACAAAAATTGAATTATTAAGTCAGTCCAAGAAAATGCTTCCAATATTCGAATAGGCTTTGAAATTTATTTTTTAATCTTATCATTCGTACATATTAGGTATGTAGATTGCAGAAGATACCCTCTTTTTATGCATATTTAGTAAGACTCAATCTAACCTAGATTCATGTTCATGTAAGCGACGACAATCCTACAAAAATGCTGCCCTCACATTCGCATTCCGCATAAATGCGTTTTATTAGAAATAAACTGTCATTTGCCTTTGCTCACTATCAGATACAAATATTTAGTGTAAATACGTCCACAGATAAGTAGAACGCACTGGAAAAAATGTGATAGTGCTGAAGAACAAACAGTATGGTGGCGCCTAATTCCAGCCAATATACCTACGCGTATCTAAAACTGTCAACAATTTGAAATGAATCAGCAAATCTCTTTAATTGACAATCTATTCAGCTTCTGCAACCCTTCTTTTGTCTGTTAGTGGTATCTTATTCATCACTTTGATCACTATCCGTATCTATGGCATGGAAAACTCACTCGCTACGACACACAACCTAAAACGATTTCGTTTCTATTTTACTCGATTGCACATACAAACGAACAAAACAAAACAAAACAAAACTCAACTCGACGATATCCTTTTCAACTTCAATTAATCCCTACAATTAACGATGACGATGATCAACAAGCAAAAGAACATCCCTAACAGCATCCGTCTGCATGTATTCATTCATCTACAGAACAACAAAACATTTCAAAAGGACTTTCCCGTTCCCATTTATGAGCTGAAAAACAAAAAGCGAATGAGAAAAAAAAAAAAATAATCATAACACTCCCGGCCATCGATGACAATCGCACATATGTGTGCAAGGACGACAAAATCCCTGCAGTCGAGTGAAGCGTAATAAAATCATTAAGTAGGCATTCAGTGTAAAATCGCGCAGACTGATCGGGTGTGATTGAGGGAGCGGTTGTTTTATTGCCTTCATATGTCGAACATTATGGAATGCCCGAAACCGAAATACAAAAAATACACCCGTCTATTAAGGGTAAGCCCATAGCCACGGATGCATGTGTGCTGCGGAACAGATTTGCGCAAAATAGTATACAAAAGACTCGTCTATACCTACCCACGAAAGGGAATATCCAGATTTCCACCCCCTTTACGAGAACAATTCAAAATCATTCGAATGGTTGTTAATTCAGTAATTGTTTGTTGTAAAATATGCCGAAGCTTAAGCGCAATCTGACAGCTATGGCCGATTGCCCCCCGGAAGAACACTCAAACCCATGTAAGAAGTTTCAAAACTATTCACACACACTTACCTTTACATTCATTGGCATCCCGCGATGTCGCCCTGCCCCACGGCCGATCGAAATGGAACGGCTTGCAGCGTTCACAATCCCTGCCGGCTGTGTTGTGCCTGCAGTCGCAAGCCAGTAATCCGTCACGGCCTGTAATGCATTTCGAAGCGTGTCCATTGCATTTGCATCGTCCACCAACGGAGAAGTCCGATACGGCATAATGCTGTCCGACTACCGAAGTGATGGCCATTGACGTTGAGACACTAATTGTTGGGGGATCGATGGCATTCGATCCGAGGGTATCGTCGGTGTACTTGGTTCTGGACACGGGAGCGATCATCACGTTGTCATGGCCTGACTGTGACTGCTGGAAGGGATCTTCGGGCATTTGCAATCGGTGGAAAATAACCCGAATGTCGGTGGCAGTGACCCAATCCTGCAGCACAGCGGAGGAGTCAAAGTCGCGCGCGGACGGACGACCCTCTAAAATGCTAAAGGCTATCCGAGTACCTTGAGCGGACATCCCGTCGCCGTTGTGACGATGGGCGTCAGTGCACCTGGCCTCTTGTTCGTTGGACTTACTGATAGTCGCTCGATTCGGGCGTCCATAGACCCTGCGGCACTGTGAACTGTAGTACTGGAAGGGCTGCCAGGTCTTGCCGTAGTCCGAGCTCTTGTAGATAGCAATTGAGTCGGGCTTTGGTGCTTTCGGACAGAATTGCAGGCTGACATAGGTTAGCTCGTATTTCTTGTGCAGCGACAAAGTGAGCGTGACATTATCCGGCGGAGCATTGATGCTGGTCGCTGGCATCACAGGATCTGATCGCCAACAGGTGACATTGTTCGGATTATTGAGGTCAGTCATTGCAGAGGCGGGAAAACTACGTTTTGGGTTTGAGTTGTCGCAAATGTGGCACAGGGCTTCCTCGTCGTTCTGCAGGGCCTCACAATATTTCTCGGGACCATTTTGTCCACATGTACTTGAGGCAGCAACAGGATTGCCGTAGGCGGCGTTCACAAAATCCGAGATACACTTGCTAGCCTTCTCGTCGTTGTAGCACGGATCCGTTGATGTTTGTGAAGCAAACATCTTCAAATAAGCGTCAGATGGTATCGCGCCACCCTTGAGCGTCAACTGCACGATCAAGAGACACACGCACAAAATCACTTTCATGATGGGGATGGTTATGGTTTTGATTATTAAAACTTATTTTACAGACAGATACAAATTTCGTATAAAGATACTTTTTGGTTCAGCACTTGATCACTATTATCACTAGATAAAATAATTGACAGGATATGCGTATCTCTTTCGAGGCCTAATTCATGTTTATTCCATTCGAATAAATTTGGATTTCAAATATTTGTCTCAATAGACGCACAACAACACTAGATACGCTTCTCAGCGAGATCGCCTGCGGAAGGAATCTATAACCAGCGAATCCGTTTTAATGATCATCACGACCGGCACGATTGAACACTATTCAGAACGGCGTCAACGAGTCTGCCAAAGTATCCGCCACCGACAAATTGACCCACTATATAATAGTGCAGATACACTATCTATAGCTCGGGGCTTTTTTTTTCGAAATAGCAAATTTACGCACGCGAGATGAACTAAAATCGGATATTCGAGCGAGCGATACACAAAATACCACGACGAAGCAAGCCGGCTGTTCACAGTCAACTGATGCTGTTAAGAAACGTTCGCATCCATTCACCGTCGTCTGTCTGTTCTGTAAGTGCACGTATCTCGTTGGGTATACACACGTTGAGCCGAATCGTGTGTTGCGCTAAAAATCGAAAGCAGATTTGGTCCACGGCTGCCGTGATGATGATGATGGTGGTGGTTTGGTTGGTCGAAAACTTGTCTCGTTACGGTGCTGTTGAACAGCGAAAAGTGATGTCTCGGCTAAGCGAGGGAGTTTTATCTGTGACGTGCGTGAGGTGTAGTGTGGTGAGTTAGCTTAGGTAGAAAATGTATCTGCAAAGCAGAGAATTTCCAAAATGTAGAGATGTACTCTTCAAATTAAAGAGATGTCAGCTGCTGCAGCAGTAGAGAAGAAGGTGAAAGTGGAGAGTTGGAGATTTTCAACTCAGATGATGAGAGTGGAATCATGTTGCAGTGTTAATTACATTCTGTAACATTCGTGTTGCAAGGAGAAATGGGACGCTGCTCGGGACTTAATTTGTTTCATTATAATTTCCATGCAGGCAACAACTTTATTTGAGAGGAAAGCGAGGAGTAACAAGGATTCTCGCTAGTTTGGTCTTACACTGACAATTGTTGCAAGAGCATCAATAACAGCTCGTTGACATAGGAGACCTTGCTACTTTTGTAGGAATTTTATTTTTTTTTGTGTTGGGAATTCGCTGGAAGGAAAAATCATCGAAAGACATTGCAGAGCTATTACGCGAGGGATGCTTCTGCAATAGTGGGGGACTTTAACCCGATGTAAAAAAAAAAACTACCGAGGGGACTGACTTTCGTCATCCCGAATTGGATTGCACCTAGTGGTAATACTCGGCAATTTGTTTTTGATCCATTTTAAAAAATTTAGAGGATAAATCCGACTTTTGCCGAATTTCTATACTTTTTTAGTTGAAAGTATTACCTACTTTCTTGGTCTTAGCTAAGATTAAGAGGTTTTACCCGCCTTAATCTCCTGATTACATTGTCAGTATTTAAAAATTCTGTTATTTCTAAGTTAACATGGTTAAGAAGTCTACTTCTGTGCCTTTGGGCAACTTTTTTAACTTTTTCCTCAACCATTTCAATGTTTAGATCTCTATATAGGTAGATCAGCTGACTGACTTAAGGTCATTTAATCAAATCTGCCATTTTTTTGTCCAATCAGAGATATTGGGCCTTACCAATAATCATTTTTAATCTTTAACTTAAATATTTTGACGGTCACAATGGATTTATATAGAAATTTTCGCAACTGTGACTTCCTAAAAGTTAACCTGGGACCAGATTCCGTAAAATGAAAACGATCGAACGATATCGTTTCGACAATAGCAGTCTCTGTCTATTGCCACAGATATGATAGAGACAGGTTTAGTGAAAACGACATCGTTCGATCGTTTTCATTTTACAGAATCTGGGCCCTGGACACTAAAAATAATTATTAGTACAGCGGATTGTCTATTGCCCTCTTGAAGCTTTTTTGTTGCTACTTCGACAGTTGCTCCCACAGCAAGGACAGCTGTGTCATCTGCAAAAGTAGCTATAGTGGTTTCCCCACCTTCAGGCAAATCGCTAGTTAATAGAAGGTATAAAACTGGACCTAGCACGCTGCCTTGTGGTACACCAGCTTTAATTTCTCTTAATGCTGAGTACTCTGTCTCTTGTTTAATTCTGAAGAATCGATCTGATATATATGACTCCAGAATTGTCGAATATTGTTTTGGCAGTTGCCTTTGTAGTTTGTAGATCAAACCTTTGTGCCAGACTTTATCGAAAGCTTGTGCTATATCAAGAAATATTGTAGAGCACACTTTTTTCTCTTCGAATGCTTTTTCCATTTTATCTGTGATTCTATGTACCTGATCGATTGTAGAGTGCTTATTTCTAAATCCAAATTGGTGATTTCGGACTAACGATTTTTCGTCAATTATTTTTTGCAGGAGTTTTACCAGCATTTTCTCGAATAACTTTGACAACATTGGCAGTATAGATATTGGGCGATATGAGGTTACCTCGTTATGTGGTTTGCCTGGTTTTGGTATCATTATTACTTTCGCCACTTTCCACATGCTTGGACCATATCTCAACTTAAATGCAGCATTTATAATCTGCGCTGGTTTTTCCAGACATTTTCGTGGAAATTGTTTCAAAATTTCTCCTATAATCAAATCATACCCTGGGGCCTTTTTTAAATGTATACCTTCTTTAATTTCTTTGGAAAGTTCTTTAGCTGTTACCTTAATTCGAGTCCTTGATAACCTTTATCTTCATAAGGTTTAAATACGTCTTCAAGATACTCTGCAAAAGTGTTTGCCTTTTCTTGGTTGCTGTTAGCCCAGTTACCCTCTGGTTTTTACTGGAGGAATATGGGCTATTGGCCTGTTCATCCTCTTTGTTGCTTTCCAGATCCAGAGTGAGTAGTCAGTACTAGCATCATTATGTACATAAGGCTGGTGATGTAAGTTTTTAAAGACTCGTTATTGAATTCTCTAATAGATTTTCTAAGCTTGTTATTTAAATTGTTTAGTGTGGTCTTGTCACGACGTGGCGCCCGTTTTGTTTAATCTTTTGAAATAAAGTCAGAAGTCACATCGAATCAATTTACCAGCAACGACAATTTACCTTAAGGTACCTTCGGTACATTATGACTTAAACACGTAACCAAATCAATTACCATTCTTAATCATTCCAAGGGAAGTACAATAGACCTTGTCTTTAGTAATGGCCTGGGGTGACCTACAAAATAGAAGAGAAAAGTTAAACCAAAGATTAACTAAGCAACGTTCGTTAGTTCTACAGTAGGTACCTACCTAACCCCCAGTTTCACAGTCGAAGTTTAAACTAATGTTCTTGAGTTTAAATTCGAAGTTCAACTCGTCCGGTTTCACAATATAATCTAAACTTCAGTTCAAATGAACTCAGTTTAACTAAATTTAATGAATAAATTTTGGCGGTAGTGTACAGTAAACTTAGCTTTATACAACTTCTCCAAAATCGTTCTTTGTTTTTTCTTTCAAAAAACACACTAAACAACGGCAAATATTTGCTTTTTTGACAATCGGCAGCTTTGAAATTTTATGTGCAAAAAATAATCCAAAAAATACGCCCCGAAGATCGGATCAAAGACCGTCTCCAAACCCCCATAAAAACCGCTCAAAAAACGATCCAAAAAATGTCTTTAAAAAGTCATAAATGTCACATAAAACGCCCAAAACCTCGCCAAAAAACGATCCGAAATTGCGCCAAAAGACGCCCCCAGAACGTACCCGAAAATACCGCAACGAAGTACCCCGAAAACGGTCCTAAAACGACCCAAAAACGGTCCTAAAACGACCCAAAAAAATGCCCCGAAAAAGTCTCCAATATTAGTTTATAAATAATGATATTCATAACTCACAATTATGTATAGAGTCGTTCAATAATGATATGGTTGAGTCCTTCTCACTTCCCTTTGTGGGCTAATCAAAACAACTTATCTCGTGGAGTTTTATTTTATATATTCGTATTCGTATTCGTATTCGTATATTCGTATTCTTATATATTCGTATATATAAACTTGCCAGATAGATGCATCACACAACCAAATGGTCGTGAGAAACTTTATAAAAAAAAGCCATAAAAAGTCCTAAGAAATGCCTCAAAATACTCTCAAAAAATGCCACACCTTCATAAAAAAACCCAAAAAAGAGCCACTTTTTAAAAAACAAAAAATGTCTGAAAAATTTCATTTTAACCAAAAGATCTTTGAAATCCAGAAGGAAACTTTTCCAAAATGTCTTTGGGAAAAAAGGAAGATTTTTCTTTTCAAGGACAGTTGCATATTTTACCAAATTACAATTATAATTACAAATTTGTATTTGTTGATCACATTTACAAATTTGTTTACTGATTTTCTGTTTCATAGACTACAAACTCAATTCCAACTAATTTGTTAAAAAGAGAAAAAATTAAGGGAAATTATTGTATTTGTTGTTCACAAATAGAAAAACGCATTTCACCGTTTATTTTTCAGAGTCGTAAACAACAACTGTTTTTCATAATTTTGTAAGTCGTCTAACTCATAACATCAAATAACAGAATGAATAAACAAAACAAAAAAGTTTATCGGCCGGTTTAATTTGCGATAAAAAAAAACGATTAACTGTTCTGCATACCGTAGATTAAGATATACCGTGCATTTATAAACTTAATCCTATTTTTTCTACAATATAGACATATCCTTCATTCCTTGTGCAATTGGTTTTTCCCGGATTAGCGAAAATTTGAAAAATATCGTAAAATTAAAACAAAAAAATTACCGCTCGTATCGTAATCAAGCTTGTAGTGTAGTAGTGGGCGCAATGGCTCAGTATCAGTAGTTAGTGTGCTGGACCACTATGCGAGGGGTCCCAGGTTCGATCCCCGGAAAACACAAATTACATCTGACGTTTTTTCCACTGCGCCACCTTTCCCTCTCGCGAACGTCTGACAAACATCCGAGAGTATAACTGTCCTGAAAAAGCTTCTCAATTCAGCAGTTCGGACTCTGCATAATGTGGTAGGTCCCTTCCAATCGTGCGAAAAATTAAAACTTACCCAAACGAATGGTTGTGACTGTGAGAAGCTAGGCCTATGATGTCTACACGCCTATTGCCAATTACGTATTTATTATTTATAAGCTTGTATCTAATCTAGTTTGCGTTAGACTGAACTTCCCGAAACCTTTTTGAAGTGTAAAAATACCAATGTGACCGCATTTATGGTGCAATTTGCGAGTCAAGGTCTTGCTCGGCATCTTGAAATTTTGTAAGGGTCAATCCAACCGTTGCTTTAGTATTAGTTGCCTTTACCGACTATCACACATTCGTATGTCTTCCGAATATCTATCATTTTATGTGTTACACTAGGACTAGGCTCTTTTGTGTCATTAAAGTGGCCTGGGAATGCGGGCAAACTCCCAGCGATTGGCCAGATTGGTATGATTGTGCCCCGTTTTAAGGAAGGGAATAAAAGGGATTGCTCCAATTACAGAGGCATATCACTTTTATTAGACTTTGCCAAGGTGCTGGAAACGCGTTGCAGAGCTGTGGTCAAGGCACGATTAGGAGATGAGGTCGGTTGTGCTTCTGCCCTGACGAAAACCAGGACACAGAAGCACAACCGACCATTTATTTACTCTCAGAATGATAGGTACTTGAGAAGGCTTGGGAGTATGCTACACCTGTTTACGCATGCTTCGTAGATTTGGAGAAAGCGCAGTATTAGGCTTAGCGAAGAACGTTTCAAATTGGGAAATCTGAGGATAAGTCATTTGCTCTTCACTGATGACTTGGTCATCCTGGCATGAAGGTAAACCTAAACAAATCTGAAGTGATGGTCGTCTCTAAAACGCCTGTTCAATGCACTCTGCATATTTGTGGAGTCCAATTGAAACAGGTGGAAAAGTTTTAGTATCTCGAGGTCTTATTCACGAGTGATGAAAGGAGCAATGCTGAATTTTCCTGTAGGATTGGTCAGGCTGGGTCAATTTTGAGACAACTTGGTCATTCTGTTATTAGGAGCAGTCTTAAATTCGGTGTTTGTTCCAACTTTTACATATGGTCATGAGGTTTTGGTAATGACAAACTGCCGAAATGAGATTCCTTCGTTGTATTGCTGGTGTGACCCGTAGAGATCGCATTAAAAATACCAGAATACGTGAGGAACTCAATGTCGAGCAGCTACTTCTCTGGATGGAACAGTCCATGCTTCGGTGGTTTGGTCATGTTAAGCGCATGTCTCCAACCAGTATCCCACGACGTGCTATGCACCCGAAGTGCTCCCTGTTGGGTTAATAATGCTTTCCGGAATTTCATCTCTATGGATAGAATTTGTACGGGAATTTATATTATCTTAATATCCACATCAACGTTTTGTTTGGACTGTCCTATACCTATCCATTTAGTAGTAGACATTCCTTTCAGAGAAACATATCTGAAGACCGTTTAACCTATGCACATACACCAATCTTTATAAGTCAATTCGCGCGAACTGAAGCCTCTCCTTTACAGCTTGTGAATTCAATGTTCATTAATCATAAACCCAGTCAGTGCGCTATCATCAACGAAACACCTTGCCTTTCCAATTTGCAACGCGCGCCGTCCCGCGCCATTGAACCAATACCATAAAAGATATCCAACACAAGTTTCACGTTATCGCATGTCTGCCTATATGGCTTGGCTTCTGTATATTTGTTTAAAAAAAAAATTACACACAGATTTCGCATCTAAACGATCCCACCGAGAAATTTAATTAAGCAATAAACTGCAAATTTACGTGCTCCGCGGTCGCCTCCAGTCATTTGGGGGCTTTAACCAGCCAACTTGTTACCCACTTAACTGCTGCCATCGACACAGCAAAACGCTAAACAAATATTGATCCGTCTCAATCCAGGTTTATCTAAATTGCCGTGATATCAAGGGAGTTACCAATCTCATTGGGGCATAAATTAATACCCATAGCCCCATCTGATCTGTCTTGATTGGCGTTCATTTCTCTTCTTTTCTTCGCTGCGGTTCAGATTGTTACTAATTCATTTTCGCTATCTTCAGATGCAATCTGAGGATATAATCAAAACGACTCATTGGTGTAGTGCAGCTAATGCGAATCATGTCGATGTGGCCGAAGTCAGCTGAATGGACATGATGGTCGCCGTTTAGGGTGTGGATATATTAGGCGCGTACCAGTTGTTGTTGCGGCCAAAATCCATCCCCAAAGCTTCCTGACTTCAGATTCGAATGTCCTCCTCGACTTTCGTAACAAATATCCAGGGATACTAATTTTTTTTTTGAATTTTTTTATGGACGCAATGACACTTTAACCGTGTCCCATATGAGACTGGAAAAGCTGGCAAGATTTGTATCTGCGACGATAAATATTGTCTCGTGCTGGATGCGAACTGTTGATCTGAGCTGCACACACGGTTAGCCTATGGACTGGTTGTTGGGAACCACGAGGCTAGATTTGTTCCGGGAAATCGGTGCGACACTACAAATAGGTACGCGTCTTTTATGAGCATCTATACTGTGGCGTAGATACATGTGTGTAGGTCAGTGTTATGTTTCGTTTCGACTCTGGGGCGATTGCAATTTATGGTGGGATTTACCTGGTCTTTTGTATACGAGTAGAAGTTATTTTGCCTTTCCAAATGGCAAGGAACACGAGTTTTTTTTTTCTTTTTCCACGGACGTGTGTGTAGATCTTGTGAGCAATCGCATTTATCTCAAGCATGTGTCGGCCGGTTAGTGTGATGCATTGCATTTGGCCGCTTGAAAAATAGACCAACATGGAATGCATGAATCAGCATAATAGGGGTTTTCACTAAACATGTCAGTTTCAGATTTTGAGATTGGAAACGCATGTTTCCAAGGTTATAATGTTGCTTTGATTGTCGGGTTGTTTGAAGTCGAATTTGTTTTGAGAAATGAATTTTGAGTGATTATTGCAAATTTGTTTTGAAATGTTTTTTTGACAGTTGAATGTTATGGAAACACTTAGGCAAAAATACTTGAAGAATAATTTGCGCCACTGTTTGGACTACTACAGTAGGTATCGAAGGCGCAATCTAAATACTTCGGATTACCAAGTAGTTGGTCGGGGCGTTAAGTCGAGAATAGGTGTGATTGATTGCCGTGTAATTTCACGTCAGTTGACATCAAACGTTTAATGTCCACCTGCTGCAGATGATGATTAGAGTGTGTGGCTGTGTTATGCGTAATTCCAACCATAGACTGGCTGATTTTCTAAAATGACAACAAATGATACATTATTCAAATGGTGGCTGCTTCGTCAAAGTGGGAAGAACACCACGGATCCCTTTGATGTCGAAAAAGGTTAAAGACAAGCTTTTGTAACTTTCTTAACACCATTCTTGAAACAATTTTACGAAACCCTCAAGCCAACATCATCAGAGGTAACATTTTTCAGAAGTCCGTTCAACTAAAGGCATACGTAGATTAGGCATATTCATATTATCGGGAGAACTCGGCGTGCTGTCAGTGGTGCCTTTGTATTGAAACGGAGGTTGCGAAGATTGGTCTGGTTGTTAATAAGGACAAAACGAAGTATATGCTGTCATCGAGAAAGGACTCTCAACTTCGGCGCGTCGGACAAAACGTCACGGTTGTCAGACATCGGCGCAGAAATCAAACGAAGAAGCACCAATCACTGTTTCTTGGCACTTGGGGCTAAGAAGGCATCTAAAAGGTTAAGCCCTCTCTCGCAGGCCCAAGGAAATATTGTACTAGACCTTAAGCATCCCGGCCCTGCTTGTTGTATCTGTATGGTGCAGAGGCACGGACCTTATCGAGAGCTGATGAAAACCTCTTGGCACGTTTTGAGAGAAAGATTCTTCTAGTGATTTTCGGTACAATTTCTATCGATAGAGTGTGGAGGAGGAGATTCAATGAAGAACTTAAAGGGCGTAGAGCGTCTCAGAGCTAAAGAGGCACCAACCCAGTCTTTGAGTAGCATCCTGAGGGACAACGAAGCAGAGGAAGACCCCACCTCAGGTGGCGCGCACAATTGGAGAGCAACCAACTTAGTGTGCGTAACTCAGGGGCGGATCCAGGAATTCTTTTTGGGTATGCTCAAATATATGTGCATAAAACTTGCATATCTATATAGCAATGCACCTTATGCCTAGTTTTTATAAAAAAAATCGGTAAAAACATATTTTCACAAATTCTTTGTACAGGCTCTCATCGAAGCCTTTGTGCCTTTTTGCTGAAGCATTACATTCCGACCAAACGTCACGTTTGAAGACTTTACCAAGGAGTTGTTTAAAGCATGTTTGTTGCATGGACAACGTTTTGCGTGAGTAGCTTTTTTGCGGAGTTCATATAGACTGCACCCTTTGTGTCAGAAGTCATCACATTCGCCTAGCCTAGCCTAGTCGCCTACGCACTATTCTAAATCAATGTCGAACTCGTAGCAAATATCTTCTACTATTCGTGATATATATTCACCCTTATTCCCGTTGGCGTTTGTCATATACGACTCATGTGTCGTGTCGTTGTAAAACCAATATTAAGATTTTTTTTCGAACTTTCGTTAACGATTTTACTTCATTTTCTATGTGTTCACTGTAATTTCAAAAAGTTTTTCTTAAAAAAGTTACAAACACAGACCTAAAACCGAAATGAAATATTAGGCGTTTACGACAAACGCCAACGGGAATAGGGCTGAATGCTACACCAGTCAACCGACGCACCGTTCTTTCATCATGTCTTCACATTGAATCTTCTCATATGCGTCGCAGAATGTTAAGAAATCCTCTCTGATTATTCCCTCATGAAAATATCGAAAAGTGAGACTCAACTGCTCGATATGGGAAATGTCGGTAGTTTCATCGAAAATAATGGAAAATATTTTAGATTTGGAACCGTTTGGATCCGTTTTGGGTGCGTTTATGAGGCTGTTGCGAAGTCGCTTGCTTGAAGGGAACGAAACTCAAGCTACCTCAAATTTGTTTTGGCTATATTTTGTGAAATCTGAACGCGAGGAATTTCAAAGGGTTAGATACCCCTTACCCATAGATTTTAATATATGTGCAGGTTACGCAATTTTGTTTGACAGCCTCCGTAAATGCAAGAACTGTTGTTCGGGTTTCTTTCAAGTATGTAATGATTAATACTTTAGTAAATAACCTTTAATGTGATATATAATTGACAGTGATTTTTCAAATAGATATTTAGTTATAAAAAAAATGTACTTCAAAAGGCACCATACCTACCATGTTTAGGGAATTAACAACGGAATATATGCTACATCATATTCATGCATGACCTGGGAAGTAGTGTATTCATGTTATGACCATATACTAAATTCATTAGTGTTTGCCTGGGCCCAAAAATGGGTCATCTCCTTTATTAACCACAGCAGCTGTAGTAAGTAAAAGTAAGTATTCAAATGGTAAATCATACAAGTCCTGTTTTTACCTTAACTTTAGGATGACTATGCAAATTCGATTATTAATATTTATGAGAGGTATTGAGAGCGGATGTAAAATAACATTCTCAGTAAAACTGGGCTTACAATTTCAGGCGCATTTTAAGGATATACCAATCTAATTAAGTGAGCTATTTGATATGGTCTTGAATAATATAGTTACAGAGCAGTATTGAAGGAATAACTGCAAGCGTCGTGAAGATTAGAAAGCAGCCCCGAGATGTCAAGTCTCCTCCTCCTCTATCCCTAAACCCTCCTGTAACTTTTTCAAGTTAGGAGCCCTTCGGTTGACATTCATGGAAGATGCTCAGCTGCAACTCACAAGCCAGGGTTATACAGTCAGAATTACATTAACCTCGACCCGATTGTTAAACCTAGGAAGATTCGTACGACTATACGTGGTTTCGAGCTTCTCCAGTCTACAGGTACCGACGGCATGCCTAAATTCATATATAATTTTTTTAACGTAATTCCCATAAAAACAGTTCGAACAACGTGTCAAAAAACGACCGGAAAAACCCGAAAAAAAAAAACGTCCGAAAAATTCCCCAAAAAGACGGATCTTAAGTCCCCAAAAAAGCCTAAAACAGTTTCCGAAGAACGCACCAAAAAACGACCTAAAAAAAGGACCGAAAAATGCCACAAAAGACGCTCCGAAAAACAGAGCAACAAAGTTTCGAAAACGAGTCAAAAATGGTCCTAAAATGAAAAAAAAAAAAAAAAAACGTTCCAAATAAATACACAGACATATTAAATGAAACGTCTTTAGGTTTCTCCCTATATTTAACTCTATTTTCATGATTATTTTTCTGATTTTTAGGTTTTTTAACCATTTAGGTTTAAGAGTAGAATTGCGGGGCCGAGCTAGGGGGTATCTCTGGAACTAGTTGGCCGATTTTGAAAAATTTTTCCCGGCTCTCAAATACAGTTGCAGTTTCTTAACAACCTGGTTGGCTGCTCTACTCTATTAATAGATCACACTTAGACAGAGCCTAAGAGCGTTTCTCTCTCTCTCTCTCTCTCTCTCTCTCTTTCTATGGACAGCTAAAAGTAAAACCACCCTGCGTAAAACTACCCAAATTCAGGTGCGTAGCAAGCGTTCGAGCCTTGAGGGGTGACTTTCATTGAAATGCCGGCTTATTTCAGGAACTTGCCGACTGTATAGAAATCATGAAAATCGGCCCAGCGGTTATCGAGTTATATCTAATATCATCAAATTTCACCCCATAGAAGATGTTTTTTTGCATGGGAGGTCCTTTATCCCGGGCCCCTTTATCCCGGGCCAATACCTAAGAGCATATGTAAATTTGAGCTCAATCGATTCGGTGATCTTCGGGGTATACGTTTTTGATTGTTTTTGTTTGTATGGAAGGCGCCATACAGGAACATCCCTGGGCCAATACCTAAAGGACCATTGGGCCTCCGCAAACGAGATGATTTCTGCCGGCAAAAAAAAATTATATAAGTATATGAACCCCTTTTCATTGTGTAGTATTATTTTCACAATTGAATTATTTTGAAAGTTGTGTATGTATTAGTTTTATGCCTTGTTCAACCGCACAAACTCTGCAGAACATTTTATTTCTTTTCTTTTCCCTCGCCAACAAAATCGGTTTTATGCCGGCAGAATTAATCTCGTGTGCAGAGGCCCATTCACATGAGATCGACCAACTATCTACGAACGAACAAATATTCGCAATTTTGACAGTCCGTTCACATGAACACTTTTCTAGGTCGCGGCAGTTCGCGAATTTCATCTATATCAGCTGTATTAATAAAACAAGTTTATAAACAGTTTAAATAACGAAATTTCGTTTTCCAATCTTTTTGCCCCGAATGAAAACACCCTTAGGTTTTGACAGCCTGAACGTGAGATTTAAACCAGTTGCTTGAACACAACAAATGTCAGGGAGGTGGGAGGTATGTGTCCCAAACCATAAAAAAGCTATGTTAAATAGGTAGAAAGGGAGACTATAGTTGTGTTGCGCTGAGAGGATTTAAAAAAAAAACGGGTATTAGATCGGACGATGGAACTCATTGCGGACCGGCATATTATAGCTCTGTAGCGAGCGAATTGGCTTTGCCAACGTCATTGTGTGATAGAAAGTCACGGGATTCGTTTGAACCCACAGTTAAAATTTAACCGGGAATTCGATCTAAGATTCGAATTAAAGCGCGTGATGAAATAAAGTCAATATTAAAGACAGTTTTTTTGTGCAAAACTAATAATAAAATAAAATAAACCAGCAGTGACCGGAGAACATATATAAAAAAATAAAAAATCAGCAGTGAGTTTAGGTAGTAAGTTTAAGTTATAGATGGGTGAGAAATTAAATTTAAATTTTTCAATATGCGGTTCAGCAATCACCTTCAAATCTATTTTGGCGGTCAGACGGCACAGTCGTGGGGAGGGAATTGGCCACACTGCAACAGCAACAACAGCCCCCTCAGTGTGGTGGACGTCCGTCCGCTTCAAACCAGGTCATTTTGTTTTGTTTGGCATGTTTAATGTTTTGTAGTAGGTTAGGTCGAGTAGCGAAGACAAGGACCACCCCGTCTGGCGAGATTTGCCGTGCGTTACAAGCATGCCGCGCTCTTCGCTCTCGACACGTTCTCCCTTCTTACTTCCTCTCCTATCCTTAAGTCACATCCACATCCTGACTTCCTGCCCACTTACCGCTTCCAACGCCCTCTATTTTTCCTCAAATTAGCTTATTACAACTTGTAGGTCAAAATCAGTAATAAAGACCTTCAAGGGACTAGCGAATTTGGTCGTTATAAGCGATAGGTCGCTGTAACCGATATCAAGGTACAGATGTTGTTTTCAAGTAAGATATCCTTTTTTTCATATTTCCTATACATACATATGAGCATATATGCGAACAGAATAAACTTACACTTCTACGACCACTCGTCACTCAGAAAAATGTCCACAAAGTAATTTTGTCAATAACATGTCAACAAACGGTAAGCTCTGTATCCGAATATGTATCCGAAATTCCATGTACACAGATACGCAGCTGCAGATACATAAACAGTTTATACCCTATTCACACCAAGCCGAAAACTGGGTTTTCGCGAAAACAGTCGCAAACTTCATCGAAAACAGAAGTTTTCCCATACATATTGCAGTTTTCAAAACGAGTTGTTTGAGGTCATTTTCCATGAAAACGCAACGAAAACGAGTACGATCGTTGGGTTGTTGAAGCAGACACACCTTTTCCAACATTCAGCGAGCTCAGCAAAACTGCTGACAGGATGTGAGAGACTGAGTGAGAGTGAGAGTTTTTTTGTTATGCCACAACTAAATGGTATTTTCAGATGTTTTGATTTTGAATGTCGCTTATGTTAATTATTTAACCATAAGTTAACGAATTTTAGTAACTCAAATAAAAGTCTAGTCGCCACAAACATTTCAAAGCTAGTTTTACAGCTAATTGAAACGTCAAACGAAAACGAGTTGGTGTTCGGTGTGAATGCATCCACGAGTTTTCTAAACTTTTTTGACGAAAACTCGGTTTTCGGCTTGGTGTGAATGGGATATTACCGTTTTAGAAAAAAAAAGCTGTCGCACCAACAGGTGCGTCGATTTTAGTCGTTGTAACCAATATTTTATTTCAAAAAAAGGTAAAAATCGGTCGTTGTAAACGTTTTGTTTCCATTAATGCGATTATAATGGAGCTCAGCCGGGACCTGAGTCGTTATAACCGATACGTCGTTATAACCGATGTCGTTGTAAGCGATTTTGACTGTATTACATTTACAAGTTTAAAACCTCAATTAAGACCTAATTTTTGAAAATTGCTCGTTGATTGCCGACTCTTGAAAAGTGTGGGGGGTGCAACGCCCCCAACGCCCCCCCTCGCTACGCCCCTGCCCAATTTCCAAGACCAGACTTCCGTACTATGTAAAATACATGCAAATTTGAATCTAAAGAAAATTGCACTCTTTTTATACCCTCCACAGGAAGGTATATTCACTTTGCCATTACGTTTGTAACGCCAAGAAGGATTCACCGGAGACCCTATAAAGTATATATATTCTGAATCAGGATCACATTCTGAATCGATTTAGCCATGTCCGTCTGTCTGTCTGTCTGTCTGTCTGTCTGTCTGTCTGTCTGTCTGTCTGTCTGTCTGTCTGTCCGTCTGTCTGTCTGTCTGTCTGTTGAAAGCACGATAGCGTCCAAACGAATTGACCTAGGTGAATGAAATTTTGTGAGAGGACTTCTTTCTACCGTCGTCAGGTTGGTATTGAAAATGGGCTATGTCGGTCAAGTAGTTCTGGTACCTCCCATACACAACCTTGTGTCTCTCCGCCTGTTGAAATCACGATAGCGTCCAAACGAATCGACCTAAGCGACTGAAATTGTGTGACAGGTCTTACTTTTACGGTTGTCAGGTTGGTATTAAAAATGATCCATGTCGGTCAAGTAGTTCTGTTACCTCCCATACAAAGCCAATATTGGACCCATGTATCTCTCTGTCTTTTGAAAACACCTTAGCGTCCAAACGAATCGACTTAGGTGAATGAAATTTTGTGAGAGGACTTTTTTTAACCGTCGTCAGGTTGGTATTGAAATTTGTCTATGTCGGTCAAGTAGTTCTGCTAGCTCACATACAAAACTAATATTAGACACACATACTAACTTGCATGGCAAACATTTTTCATGACTTTTATGCAGTGGAGGGTATCAAAGCATCGGCCAGGCCGATGATAACACTTTTACTTGTTTACCATTATGTTTCGCCTCATCTTTCAGGTAATATTTGACAGCTTATTACGAACCGGGCGATTTCGATTTACTAAATTTACTTCACCTTGTAAATCTCTACATCTATACTATTATCTTGTGTTTACAAGACAACAATTTCCCGTTCCTATCCAGTATTATCAATATTAATCAACAAATATTTGTCCATCTTAAAATTTAGCATGATTAACATGTAAACGACATAATGGGTATCTATAGCCACACATTTGATTATTCGTGACTAAACATTTCAACAAGACGCATTTAAATTTGACACGCATTATTGAAAGCTGTTCACTAGAATTCGAGTGAAGACTTATCGCCTATTTTTTTGTGTTTAATATTTAACGTTATGCTAATTAATTATTTGTATTCCTTTGTAGAAAATGTAGAATGTAGAAACTATCAACTAAACTCATCCCATCATTATTTCTTTTTTTTAATGGGCTTCTTTGACGAACACTTTCCATCTCTTTGAGACATCCTGCTCGCGGAAACTTCCTTGAAATGATTTTATATATTTATCACACAATATACACCAAAACTATTTTAAAGAAGATGATAAAGTGGCTCATCCCGATAATCTCTCCCATCCCCAGTTGAAGTACTATATTCAAACTCAAAAAGTCCTTAAAACATTTCCAAACTCTTGATCCACTTCAACTCAATGCAGACGTTCAAAACGATTTGTACTTTTGGGTGAAGGCAGTAAAATGCACAAGAGTGTCGTTTCCATGAAGTTGAAGCAAAATCACCAAAGAACCATCTTCGTGCCATGACAGTGCAGACAACTACTGCTGGGAAGCAAATAAAACCTGTAGCCTGTACATGGTAGGACTTTGAGACATTAAAGTTGTGACTTAATTTTTGGCAAAGATGCATCATCCATCCACCTAGAGATGGTGTTGGCAACTTGGAAGTACTCCAACAAATTTCAAGGAAAACGCTATGCGCCACTTGGGATTTTATTGGGATACTTATATGTGCTTCTGAATAATCTCCTTATGAGTAAAATGAATTCTCTTTAATTCATAAGCTGTGTTTATTTTTGTTGAAGGTACCCATAATACGCCTGTGCGGGTACTTAGACTATACTTTTAGTCGTCTGTGCTGGTTTTTGGAAATTAAAAGGCACACATCTCTAGGATGGCTTGGTTATGAAATTATTTGATGGGTTTGCCAGTGTCAGTGTCAGTGGAGCTGACGAAATGTCGGGATAGTAACAACTTTAAAATTAACTATAAGATGCATTCAAGCATTTTAAACTCGAACTTTGTATGATGGTTATGATGTTTTAACAACTTATGGTTGAACTTATATGTACCCAACCCATCTATGAGCATATAATTAAAAATGAAATACAAACATGAGCTGATTCTTATATTATTTTAAACTTAAAAGTTTTTCTTTTTGTTATTTACATAACGATTTATTTCAGCAAAGGGCAATAAAAAAAAATGTGCACGACTGGGTCGCACGAAACTTTCTCGTTTTTTGCGAATCTCGCAGAATCTCGAGAGTCATTTTAACAAATTTTACGTTTAAAATTATTTCCACTTACGTAGGTTTAGTAACTGAACCCTTGTTAACTAAACACGTAATACATACTAAATATATAGACATTGGGTCGTATGAATAAAACGTAGCAATTCAAAATAAATATCAAAATCGAAGCAATTGCTAAGCTTGGTATGAATAAAAACTGATTTGAGTTGACTCCAACTTTTGACATTTTCGAAAAGCGGCGCCACCGACATATAGAGCGGTTTTTTGTAAAATTATGCTGACAAATGTTACAATTTGGATTCGAAAAGCACTGTTATTAAACTGTTTAGCTGAAAACTGAGTACGACGTAGGTAGATGTACCAGTATCCGGCCACCTAACACTTTTTCCTACTTTGATCCGTGATAACTAATCGACCTGGCCACTTAAACAAGGTTTTTCTTTTATTTTTGCACATTAATGGAAATTGTATGCTTAAAAAAAATAGTTGAATGTAATTGGATTCATGCATCTGAAATTAAAATTAATTTTTTAAGAAAAGTGAAATTTCACTAGTACCCGGCCACCAAAATTCAGTAGTCGGCCATTTTTTTACTTTAGCAAAACTGCAGTCACAAAATAAATTGAACATTTTAACTAGTTTTTAATCGATTTAACGATTATTTAATAAAAAATTATCTTTATTTTGCTATCACATGTACATTATATACATAAAGAACCAATCCTTTGGAACGCTTCTGACAATATCGGCAGGCGGCCGAATATACGGAAAAATTACTAATGGCGGCAGAAGCTCCCCGCTAGCAATCATCATAGCTAACACTGTGATAGTATCTTTTTCTTTGGCCATTTGGATTTGGTAAACGTTTCGGTGACCCTTTGGAGAGATGACTTTTCCTGTTTTCGGACATAAGCAAAAACTTGTTTCGTCTCCGTTCATAATTCTCCTAGGGTCAAGTAGTACATCTTCATTTCCTCTTTCTTTGAAAAAATTCTGTAGATCTTTGAACCATTTTCTAATGTTATTTTCTGTAACAATTGCCCTGCCTTTCGAAATGGTCTCAGCTTCTCGAAGGCTTAGGCAGGGATTTCTTTTAAAAAACAATCTCAACCATGTTCTACCTGGGCGATCGTTTTTAAATGGGTTATTGCGGTGTTCTGATTTAAGAATTCGTTGAACTGTGTCAAGAAGGTCCGTTTTCTTAAGAGGAAAGCCACATTTAGCCACATCAATGCACCAGTCCGTTATGGCCTTTTCCTCTTCAGGATACAAAACAGATTCGGGTCCTTTTTTCTCACATTCCTCATCTACTTTTCCATGTAACCTATCTTGCAAAGTACTCTTTGGGATATTGTATTTGGAAGCAGCATTTCTGTGGCTCAAACCGTTCTGCCGAATATCCTCCAATGCAAGCTTGATTTTATGACTTCGCGATAAGCCTTTCGAACCGTTTCCTTCAGTTTCAGCGTTCATTTCCTATGAAAATAAACCAAATTATCTAAATGCCCGGGTACTGAAACAGCACGTATTAGAAACCGGCCAGCGTGATCTTCCGTGGCCGGATACTGAAACCTTTCATATTAAACACATAGTATTTATACCGGCTGATAGAGAAAGCTATTTAGCTTCACTTGAGCCAAAAAGAAACAAAAAATTCCATTTTATCCAAAGATCTAGTATCCGGCCACTAGACCACCTAACAAAAAAAAGTTCTAGTAACCGGCCACCGTCGAACACTATTATAAATATGGAAACTCCCAGTTTTTTTCACGTTTTATGATTAATAATTATTATATCTTAACAGAAAACAATAAATAAGTTGGTAAATACTTAAAAAAAACACTGAGACTTACGTTTTTCGTTTGATACCTCCACTAATACTCGCGAACTCTAAAACGCACTTCTCACTCTCTCGACGAACTACACAAACTGCGCATTTTTGCTTGGCTGTTTAGTGATGCTCACAGCTGTCAAATTTTACCAGCACATTAGATGGGTCAAAAGTAAGAGCCACAATTCTTCGCTCGTGAAAATAATGATTAATTTACTTATTATTAACTATTTAACGCAAAGTGGCCGGATACTAGTGACTGGCCGGGTACTGGTACATCTACCTATTCTTCAGGATATAAACATTACCTAGCAGTTACATTTTTAATCAAATCGAAAATGGCGTTTTTGACATATGTGTAGTTTTTAAATTAACGTTTTTAGCAATTGGGGTGGAAATCGAAGAACGTCGTTTTTGAGATATGAGCAGTTTTTTTTAAAGTACTACGAGTATTATTAGGTATTTGGGTGGATATCAAAGGACGCAGTCTTTTTAGGGAAAAACTAAGTTTGCTGGACTTTTTAGCGAAAAACTGGGTATGCATGTTAAGCATGCTTACATTAACTCAACTATTAATTGTGGTTCAAATCGTTAGAGCCGTTTTCGAAAAAATCTAAATTTAGACATATTTCGTAAAATGTTTATATGGGAGGTACCATTAATATTAGGGCTAGCATAAAAAAAAAAACCTCCCTAGGAAGCCCACAAACTCTAAATACGAAGTTTGAAACAAATCCGTCCAAGCGTTTAGATTCCCCAGGGGTGGGACAGACAGACATACGGACTGACAGAATTGCTAGACCCACTTTTTTGAGTTCCCCTATCATCGTAATATCAGAATTGATCAAAATCTCGAGTTCGAAATTTTGTACGAAAACAATATCTTTCTCTTAGATACTAGGTATACGAGAAAGTTAAAAAAAATCTACGTACCATGTGCCTCAATTCATCAAAGTTATCAAAAATTTAAGTCCATACATTATTGCATACTTTGCCTGTATTGGCTTTCAATGTTAATGTGCATCATACTGAAATATCAAATAAATTTTGTGTTGCCTTTGCAATCATATGTTAAGGACGAAGAGGCATAATACACTCACTTCTGAATGTTGGAAAGTTTTTAGTTAGAGTTTGTGATTGTGAGTTGTGAGCCTCTGGCTATTAAAAATCAGACGGAAAAATGCTGATAGACGCGACTGGAGCAGCTAGTACTGTGGCTTTAGCGGACGCTGGCTACAGCCAACATCGGATTGTGGTGACACGTGGTGTACCTCGAACCACGTACCTCGAAGAACGTATTGTTCCAGGTCCTGATGATCGTCTTTATACACACTAGATCTCTTAAGGATATTCTAATTTCGTCTGAACAGTACGTTCTTCCACTGATCCATCGTCCATTCAGCATTATTCTCGAGTAAACTGAAGTCTGGCTCTACGGTGGTTGTGGGAGTAGTTCTGGGCCCCGAGCTGGGCGAAATAGTCTTAGATTTGTCTTTGCCAGTCTTCTTCTTACTGTTCGATCATTTACTGCAACATCTCTCACTTCCAAAATGCCTCAAAAACGCGTCAAAAAAAGAACCTAAAAACGCACCAGAAAAAACTTTATGCCGGACATTCCAGTGGGAACTATTCTTACCTCATTAATAGGGCCCATACACTACACAGACACGTCGCTGCAGACGTTAAGTCTGTGCAAACATGCCTTCGCCACACACGGTGCAGATAATCTGCACAGACATTAGTTTGTATCATTTCGTCGTGGTCGTCGGGTCAGAAAAATGGCGGATACTACTAGCCGATCCGACTTCTTTAATGCCGAATGGATGAAGGAAATTTAATGAAACTGCTACAAAAAATGATTCCATTAATAACTAAACAAAAAACTTGAATGAGGGAACCGATTTCTCCAAGCGAGAGGCGTTTAATTATGTTTACACCGTGTATTTTCTCGCTTGTGTGTGCAAAATTCACCATACTCGACACAGACAATCAGACATGTCGTTGCAGACCAAGAAAAATTCAAAAAATTTTGAATTCACGCAGACGGTCGCTGCAAACAGTCGACATGGATACACACGACACAGACGGCCTGCGCGGACATGTGCACAACAACAAAATATATTGGTCTGCAGCGACGTGTCTGTGTCGTGTATGGGCCCTATAAGAGGTTTTATCAAAGTTTGTGGTTTTTTATTTTATTTTATTTTTTTCTATCCAACTCAGACACAACTACTGGTCCATTGTACTGCCAAACAGTTAGTTAGTTAGTTTTCCCGTCTTTCGAAGAAAGATGAGAATGAGCTTCAGTGATGAATAGCTCCAAAGATCCGCAACCTGATACGAGCAGAGGTGGGACAACTACAAAGTACCTAAGTGTTCCGCTTTATCGTCGTCCTCTCCACAATTAGTACAGATCGTGGTGTCGCTCAAGCCCAATACATTTAAGTGTTTGGCAAAAGCTTGGTGGCCCGAAAGGACGCCCACAAGCAGTCTGCAGTCGATTCTCCTGAGAGACAGAAGGAAAGACGCGGACCTTTTGCAGATGTCCGGACGCAGTCGTTAATGAGAAACCAAAGTACCACAGATGCAGGCAGACCCAACGTTCAGGTCTTGAGAGAGCTTCTTCTGAACCCAGCCTGGCAAGCTCATCAGCGATCTCTTTTCCCTGGATACCATTGTGACCTGGGACTCAGGCACGTAGCCAGGGGGGGGCTTGAGGGGCTGAAGCCCCCCCCGAAAGTCTAGACAAAAAACTAAAATTTTCTAAAGCCGAATTTAAGACTATCATTTCAGTTTCAGTTTTAGTTGAGTTATCAATTAAGCTTGTTACAGCCGATTTCTTCACAAAGTACTAGCGCTAATACCGGTATTAGACCAAAAGTTGATACTCAAATACCTAGGTATCAGGTCATTTCTTCACGAAGTACTAAGCTGAATTTGGTACCGGTATTAGTTGTTAGTACTCGGTATTAGCTTGACCCTCAAAATCGGCAGTCTAACGTCGTTAGTACCTGAATTAGATCGATTTCATTGCTTTCGCTCTTGCCTATTTTTGTCAAAAAGTAAATACATCGTAGGTTTAAGTCTAATGAAGTTGATTAGAAAATGGATTTCATTTTCGATAGGGATAATTGGTTCAATAATTTCGATGACGACATTGAGAATGTGAATGGTGAAGAAGGGGTGGCAACTCGTTGATCTGAGCGGCGCATCTATCATATTATGCTACAATGGAATACAGTAAATACTTAGACCGATGTGGATTTTTTCGGCGATTTCAGTTGTCTAGAGTAACGTTTTTTTACGTTCGAACGTGGACGAATTGCAGTACGGTTAACATATTTTATTTACATATATTTATATTCAGTTTTAGTCGGTAATCGTTTTTATTCACGATTTTACCAGTAATCGTTAGATATTGCCTGAGCAGCAATTGCTGATCAGATCCCTCTACGATTCATGACAAGTGGATCGATTCGATGTAAATAGCGGTTGCCGACGTCATTTGCGTACCAGCCGCTAGTGTATGTCGCACACTGCCAAAAGTATGATGTATGACACGCCATTTGGACAAATTTATTTAGGTTGCACTGATTGTTCGTGGAGACCGCACTCATGTTAAATTGCAAACACCGAATTGGTTAGTTCAGTTCCATAATGTGCAATAATAGAAAAAAACAACCAATCATATACGCTATCATATGCTATCCAATACTGGATACCCCTAAACACACACTATTTTACAACAGGAAAGCAACAAAAATATTAAAAGAAATACTTGCTCTTATGAATAAAAATCAGTCATCCTGCAAAATGTTTGACGTCCAATCAGCATAAAAATGTCACCGTTATGACATTTCAGTCAAAAATGGGTACTAGACCAGTTTTTAGACGTATTAGTCGTAGTACGGTTGATAAATTTAGCTCCGGTACTAGCAATGTGAAGAAATACACAAGTACTAAGTTCTCGTTAGTACCGAGTATCAGAGCTAGTACCAGGTCTAGCTAGACCGGGTACTACCTAGTACTCATGTGAAGAAATCAGCCGTTAAACCGATGAATAAATGCAAAATTGAAAGCGTTTAACTAAAACTAAAACTGAGACTAAAACTGATGGAATTCCCATAAGTTTTCAGAAGTTTTAGTAGAAAGCTCAACTGAATACTAGACTGATGTCTAAATACACTGCAGAACATCAGTTTAACTGAAAGCTTAACTGATAGCTCAACTGAAACTAAAACTGAAATGATTGTCAAAATAGGGCTGTAAGCCCTAAATTCAAATCTATAAAAAAAAGACTATCCCGGTAGGTATACAGTATTCAAACACTAGGTATGTACACTGTGCAAGCCATATCTTTAACCTGGTTCTGCCAAGTCAACTCCTGCAATTCGCAATTGCCTTTGTGTAGTTTGGCGTATTTTTTGGGGAAGTGAGTATAACAAAACCAAAAGAGAGTAGAAAAGTTTTGCATGGAAAAGTAAAAGTGACCTAGCTTTAGATTCTAAAAAAATACGCCTATTAGTGAAATTTCTTTCGCAACTGTTCAAATGCATTATATTATAACTTTCAAAAATGTCATTACAAAGCACGCACCAGAGAGCTAAAAAACTCGACTTCTACGCCTTTGTAAAACAAGATTCATTGAAAATACATCTCAATAAGTCTTGAAGAAATAACGAGCAGAACCATCGTCCTTGAAAGCATCAACACTTTTGGCAGCGCCAGCCAGCGGTCCAAAAAAGTAATTTCCTATTAAGCCTCATTACAAGCGAAAATCTGTTCAGTTTAACGCTGCCCTTATCAATTTTCCTTAGATTTCGTTTCTGCAATCGACCGCACAAAAGAAGTTCTGAATTCTCTTAAGAACATCAGAGAAAATACCGAAGATTTTTTTAGAGAGACTTTTCAATCCGCATCCCAACTTGCAGAGGACTTATTTGAAGTTCAATTAAGAGCTCCATGAACTTCATTGCGCGTTCCAATCCAGAAACCTTTCTACTGAAGCCTATTTTGAAGTGTCTACACATACGATATACTGATTCCTTGCATTACATAGACTCGTTAATACAAAATCTTACGGACAGATTCATGGTCAACGTTGACGTTCTACCATCGTTTCAAGCTCTTCTCCCAGGTTTTGCTGCAGTTGAGCGAGTGAACGAAATGGATAAGCTAGCAGGCTTACTACTTTGTTACTTTACTTTACTTTGTTAATGCAATTTCGTTGTCAGCTGTGAAAGCTGAATATATTCTTTGGTGCGATCCTTCTACCGAAGTTTTGAAATTGCTTGATATATGTGACAAGACTTACTTTAGAGGTATAAATTTCTTGCTTACGGTTTTAGCAACGCTTCCAGTGACCACAGATAGTGTTAAAAAAAACCCTTTCAGCTATGAAAAGGATTAAAACAATGTCCCGAAGCGTTATAGAGAATGCAAGGTTAAGCTCATTTGCTATGATATCTGTTCATTCGGATATTATTGTGGATCTAAATAAGGTGATTGATCTCATGTTAAAAAAAAATCAAGAAGTCTTCTGCTTCAAAAAATGTGTGTAAAATAATTATTCAAGTACCTATGTTCGTTTAAGTACATACGATTTAAAAACTAATACGAATCAATGAATTGGAATATTCTTAGTTTTTTGCTTCATAAGATTTGGATCAAGCCCCCCCCGAACCAAAATCCTGGCTACGGCCCTTGGGACTCAAACAAGTTTCACTGGTGCTCAGCCTTCCGACCAAGTTCAGAGAAAGCTTGCGTTCGAGCACTAACTTGGACGAAAAGGGTGACAATTTGTCTTAGGGAAAAGACGGTGGGTAAATGAAATAGTATACGTATACACCCCCGCGGCGCCGCCTATTGCCTTTGACAGTTAGTATGTTAGGAGAGAGAGAGAATGGTGTCGAGCAGAAACGGATGATCGCAGCAATCTACCCAACTGCTTGACACCGAAGATTGTAATGATAGTTCAACAGGCCTATATTTGCATATAGCCAGTGTTTAATTTTTCAAATACCTTTGCCTTAAATACCACGGATATTTATTGTCAACATCTAATGACACTCAGCTATGTCTTAAATTATATATTTATCGTACCTAATCGATTTGTAAAGCTACGACCACTCATTGGGAACCTATGAGACAACGCACCTACCCTACATATAAAGTCCCACCATTACGCAAGTATTATTTCCACATCATTATAGTAAGAGGCGAAAATACTCGCCTTGAGAGCTTATAAAGAATGAGTGCACCATTCCATCCTGGCCATTAAAATGCCTACGATTTTGGATCGAAAGCTTGATTATGTTAATTTATGAGCTTCTTTTCTTTTGTTTTGTTTTTGTTTTTTTTTTTTGCGGTAATTTGTTATCCCTAAAAGAGGAAAAACAAAAGTACCTACACAGACACATTATTTAAAGGGACACATCAACAGAGATAGATGACCATGGAAGAAGATATCAAAGAAATATTGGGGCCTAAGCCAGAGCTATGGGCTCTCCAGATGTTGGCCCGTGCATGGGGGGTAGTCGCCATGAAATATAAAAATTGGCCTAATTAAGGATTCCAATTGTTGTTTTAATTTAGTCCTCGGTGTGTATGTTCGCGCAGTAGCTGCTATTACGGAAAGTTTATATCTGGAATTAATCACGCGAAATGGAATGTCCATAGAAACGAAATACTTTTTAATGGTCTTCAATATTTTAACGCTCCTTATTTGCATAAGAGACGATATTTAGTCACTCTAAATTTAATGAATAAATTTGCTGTAGGAATGGGCACAACTTTTTAAAATGTTCTAGCACATTTTCTTAGTACACCTACAGATGTACGGACATTTCTTAAATCGATAATAATTTTTTTCTTAGACGTCATCATTATCATTCAGGGAAAAAAAGCTTGTTAGGCTTTATTTGATGTAATCTGACATTTTTTAAGAATCAATTTTTCATGTTTTACATTATGATCGCAGTAAATCTGTTAAGGAGCGTGTTGTTGGAGTACTTTTTGCTGTTTAGTTAACGTTTCCGAGGACTAAAATGCTGACCAAATTTGCTTTTCAGGTGATGTTGAAAGTGCACTGCCGCTCATCTGAATAGGTTAAACTTTGTTTTCACCTTACTGTTAGACTCTCTTCATATATATTGCAATGACATATTTTGTTATTATATGTAATGAAAGAGCATCATTAATCATTGTACGCTTAGATTGAGAGAACAAATGTTGTCTTAAAGCTTACCGTTATTCTTACACGCTAGCTTGACTAAATGCATTCATAGAAACACAAACATTTTTTGGCTCATCTGAATAGGTTCAACGAATGGAATGGAATAAAACAAGAATAGTAATTGTAATTTAATGATTTATTTTGCACTTGTTTATAGGTAGGATTGTAACAACAATAATTAATAAGAAAGTATTGCCGCCTTTTTTGAATACAGTCCCGTAAATTCGATTTGGTATAGAAACGCATAATTTTTCCAGGTATTGAAGGGAAATTTCGGTCCAAGCTTTATTAATTGCTTCGATTAATGACTTTTTATCTTCGAATTGTCTCCCTGACTTGTATAGTTTACGAAGAAAGAAGTTCCCACACATTGTCTATGATATTTAGGTCAGGGGAGTATGGAGGCCATTCCAATTGGCTCTGAAGCCATTGTAAGAATTAGCATTCATTTGCGATGTTAGAAATTGGGAGTTCGAAGGTTCCGTAGATGGAAATAGCTCCCCACACCATGACACTGCCTTACAGACGGCTTAAATACCTAGTGTTTCTCTTTTCGAAGGTCATGAAAATAATAATTATAGCCGTCAGGGCCATCTAAATTTAACTTTTTTCATATGAAAAAATCACTTTTGCCACTCCGATTTCCACGGTATTTTTACAAAATTGGAGACGAATTTCTTTTCTAGATTCATTGAGTGGTGGTTTTTTCTGAATTGTTTTTTTTTTTTTTTCAAATGTTGAGCACTTTTAATAACCCGTTTTACTTTCATCAAACTACATTTTACACCTGTTTTTATCTATATTTTTGAAGCGGAATCGTGAGAATTGGAAGCTGCTCTGATGATTGCACGTCTATCGGCTCTTGATGTGGCCCAATAACGTCCACCTTTCATATTTTTTTCCATACTTTTCAACATTTCGCAAATAACCGCTTACTACATTCTGACTACTGTTAATTTTTTTGGCGATGCATCGTTGGCTTAAGCCTAATTTTCGAAATGCTTTTATTTTGCCCTTTTCTTCCTCGCTTAGTTTGGAGTTTGTTATTTCCTTTTTGGGGCCCTTTTTCCTAATGAAAATTGGGGTTTGTTTTTATTATTATTTACCTATTTCATTATGAAATAACACCGCAAATTTGGGGCCTTATTTCGTTTTCTCTTTTGGGGCCTTATTTCTTGCAGCCGATTTATCTCACCGAAAAGTGGAACGATTCTCTCCACTACTCTGGTGAATCGAAGATTGTTGGGTTTGATGTTTTAAAAGCATTTGATATAGTTTGGCATCAAGCTCTTTTATCGAAAATGCCTGCCTTGGAATCGAGCGTCTATTGTGTTGGACATTTTCTAAGTCTTCAATTCACATGTTCACAATCTATCATATAAGTGCTGGTGTTCTCTGTTTTATCGCCGAAACTTTTTCTTATGTTTATTAAAGATCTCTTGTCGGCGATTTCTAATCTTACTTACATATTTATCGGGCTCCCGACCCGTGAAGAGTCTCTGTCTGAGACACTACATCCTTCTGTCGTCTACGATCCTGGGGCCACTGCTTCCAGTTGTCCAGACCAAGCGCTCTGACATACGCAATGGCTCGATCTTTGAAACAGGGGTTCGGTATTCCTTGTCTTCTCGAATCTGTGGGCTGGAATTCGGAGATCCTCTTAGCTGGAGCATTATTGTCCATTCGCTCGATGTGGCCGAACCAAACTTCTAATATAATATCTACATATTATTTCGTTGATGATAGCAGCCCCAGTTCTGATATTGGCTGAATGATTCGGCCGTGAAACTGGAACGGCAACGTATGTTAGGTTAGAGGTCTCAAACGGCGCTACGCACCACCAGGGCCCATCGCCCATCTAAAATGGAAAAACATCTTAACATTGCCGTTGAAAAACACCTAATTTCGCTGCAAAAATCAAGTAGCCCATTGAAGTTGGTATGTTAGCTATCCCGTCTAAACAATGGAAGAAGTACCCGCGCAGAAATTTCCTTCGACTATAGGACATATTGCGTCGTATTCGCAAAATATATATATGTGTTTTATCTTCCTCAGTTTGCAGTGCCCGAGTCTACCAGTCTGAGCCTCTTGGCATGCTTTATAAGAAGACAGTGCCCAAACAATATTCCGACTGCCCTTAGTTGTTCCCTTCCCATTTTGAGAATTTTCCTAGATTTTTACGACCGAATTAAGGTTAAAGTGCCTTGAACACTGCGTACACGGTAAAGTCTGACCAACTCCGGTCTGCTTTAGTTCTTTATTCCTAAAAGCGCCCTTTATGATTCATGGAGGTGGTTTAATATCCACCTGATTTCCACCTATACCTACCTCTGTGTCCCGGCACCCAGACCAGACTGCTTGCTGCATAATGCCCTTAGCATTAGCTCTGTCGCCTTAAGAACAGCCAGAACTTCTTATTGAAAGACACTGCTTGTATCCGGTAATCCTATGGAGACATTTTCATTTCTTCGAAATAGATGCCGCAGTTTCCAGTGCCTTTCGTTGTTTTTGAGCCGTCTATATAGATATGATACCCCGTACGGAGTTTAGAAATCGACCAAAGGGTGAATGTCATCAGTTTGCACCTGTACGCCCGGCAGTAGCTCTGAATAGCTGGCTGAACAAACAAACGAACATAGCGAACATTCAAACCGCACTTTCCTGTGTTTAAAATACGACTCGCTGTTGGACTGTCGTTCTAGTCCTTCAACTATGTTTATGTACCTTCTGAAGCGTTATCTGAACTTTTATAAAGTATCTACTCAATTTATCATAAACAAAATGATGATGAATCCATACTACTTATAAAATGCAACGTCCGTTTGTTGGTCCCTCCATTCGTCCGATTTTCATGTTTTTTTTTTTCTGATTTATACGTGCATACGTTAAAACACGAAACAGGACAAATCTGAAACATTTTACGATAGTGGAATTGACTGATTATTATTTGATTTGAAATAGTTTTACGTACCTATGGAAATATAAATAAATTTATTTTCTAGCCAATTTTATGTTAAATTTCTCAATATTTCTTTTTATTTTGGGTAAATGGGTTTTATAATTCATAAGCTACAATTAAGCATAAAATTTGTAAAAAACTAGTCAGCTTACATAATTTTTACGTTTCTATTTTACATGGCTATAACTGGTGACCCAAGCTAACGCAAATATCTCAGCTAATATTGACTATAGAAACTTTGTTAGCAGAAATGATACAACTTTGAACTGCGTTTAAATAAAATATACCTATGTCTTTTTAGACTTTTTGCAGTGTATAAAGTAGTGACGAATATCTCGCTATAATGTACTCTTCTTTACCACCAGAACGACCCCTTTAATTTGCACTTCGTTTCGCAACTTGCAAAAACTTCGTCTAGATTTTCGCATTTTCTTCTTTTTTAGTCCGATTCGATAACGACTTCTGCATTAGCATTCGCTTAAGATTCTCAAATGAACTCTCCGGGTAATAAAATCTTCTTCCGAGGAACTCAAAGCAAACGTAAAGGGAACTGTTTTTGCTGGGAAATGAAGGTGAGGAACGAATGAACAAAAATCCATTTAAAGTGCTTTTGGCTTTAATATTCTCTCATTGATATGTATTTTTAAGAGTGGAATGACCAAGCGTGGTAACATTTTTGTCTGCAGTGGTAGATTTGAGAAATATTAAAAAAATGTGGAGGAGGGCTGACTTTATGCGACTAAAGTTCCATTTTTCCCATTTTTTTCTTTCTATCCCCAATGAGACCATACTTTTCCAAAATTGTCCATATTTGCCCCTCTTCTGTAGTTCGTTGATATTTTTTCCCAAAAAACACGCGTTTTTGTATAAAACACGAAATGATATCTACATAATAAATACTTCACGAAACTAGTTCACAATTAATTGTAAACTGAATGCGTCCTTTTTCTGTCAGCTATTGTCCTATTGTCATAAGTTAAACAATAAGATAAAACGAGATGAGAATATGCGTGAGCCATTTTAACTTTAGTGAATTTCACGTTTTGTTTTTTTTTTTTGTGCCATTTGTGAGTAAATTTGTATTTTCCCTTTTTGTATGCAAATCTCCTTTTTTTTGCGACTTTTTCAACATCTTCGAAGTGATTGTGGGAGAAGCCAGATTTTGCTGTTTTTGTGGTGCCCCATTTGTCGTGATGTCCTAGGCCTGGGCCTAGTTGGCCTAGGAGTAAATCCAAGGCTAGAAAGGCTATACCGACGCGGGCAAATTTCTTGCGCTATACCTATACAGTATAGCCCGTCCTTATACCATTAAAGACAATTTACTTGCTAAACGAATTGCTGTGACCTTATACCTATAGAAGAGTCGACTTTGACTATCTACTCTACATCCGCAATTCAGATTGCTGAATCTACTTCTAAATTACCTACCGCAAACTACCACCGTCCACCAGTCAACCAACCAGAAAAATAGATAAGCTTGGAGCATTCCAAAAGATCTTCTGTTAGCAGACGCGCATTTTGGTCAACCTAGATAATTGTTCTATCGCATTATCAAACCTGCTACTCGCTGCTGCCTGAAGAGCTAGCCCTAATATTTTGGAGAAAAACTGCCCATTTTACAAAACACCCAGACCAGTTCTTGATTTTATTTATGAGTGATAGTGAAGTGTGTTATTGCCCTACCTTTTCCATTTTCAATCACATTCACACTGAGCACACTCTCACCTCAGGTAGTGACTGTGAGTTAAAGAATAATGTCGAACTCTATAAAAGTGACGTAAACAAAACTCAGATTTAATTCCATAATTCGAAAAAAAGAAACCGTTCAGTGGGGGTGCGCTATGAAGCCAAACGTGATGACAATCATTCAGAGGAGATTGATAGAGCGTACAGCGACACTCTCAGTGCTTCCGACAAACGCTGTTAACATTAACATTCAACCATTCAATTTGCTACGCACGACTATGAAGAAGGATGTTCCATCGTCGCCATTGTGCATCACAATGGCTACCGAAATGTGGCAGAAAAAAAAATAAATTTAAATTCCCTTTATAATGAGAGAGCGCATCGGAATTTTTATTCAGTGTTCACTGTTCAGAAAACACTCGCACTTCCCCATTATACGCGTCGGTGTTGAGCGGAAGTAAACCATTTAATTTAATTATGCAGTTTAATTTGAAAGGGATATGCGGAATCACGGCGAATTAATGAATTGCCATTCTGCTGAATGCAACCATCTTTCAGTTGTATACGTATAGTCTTCAATTTGTTTAAAGGTTAAGAAGATCTGACTGACACTTAAAGTGACAGAATAACGGACACGCTTCTGACACCTGCTGTCGACTTTTACTATAAGTACTTGCATCGGCAAAGTTTTCACCTCTCAAAGCTAATTTTCCGAAATAGTGGACATTTTTTGGCTTTTGCGGTATCAAAATACCGGACAACATAGACAGGCACCCACATAATATCCGGTGTCTGGTGCAATTTACTTTAAAACTTTTCCAAGTAGGTACCTATACACGGTATACCTGCTGCCACACCTCTACAGTGTTGTTGCTCATTGCCTTGCGGTTGCATACGTGTAATTTCCGTGCTCGAACTCCAAGAGTCACAGTGTTATAGAGTGAAGCACGTTGAAAGGGTATGCATAGCAGGATAATGGTTTTTGGGGAAACAGCTCTTCTGGTGTGGAGAATCTTAATGATTTCACGTCCAGCATATGCATGAGCATATGTGTGCATACTTTTCATATCATGGAACTTTAGGGTGCTTACTCGCAGAGTGAAAATTACTGAGTGCTCATGCAGCATATGAGTCTATTTTATTTTATGTGTTAAATTCTCACAATTTTAATATTTTTGGTCAGTATTGATAGAGAGAGTGGGGTGTAGTTTAAGTAGACCCTTGAGAGGCTACAAAATGATAATGGACCTTACATAACTTTCAACGGAAGCGAACTATTATTATTGTGAGAAGGGTACCGATTCATAACAATCTAAAACTGCTCATTCTATTTTGCCGCCAACTTATATACCTATATATCTGTTTACTCCATCAGCCCGCATGGGGCTCTGGCACTGCGGCCTCCTGAAACCTTTCGTCAACGAACTGATTGGTCCCTCTTAGTGTGGATTTAGACCCGGTAAGTCCACAACCAACCATATATTCACACAACGGCAGATCGTGGTGAAATCCCAAGAAGCCATAATCGATACTCACCATCTATTTATCGATTTTAAGTCCGCAGCATTTTTTATAAGGACGAGCTATACAGATCCATCATCCATGTCTAGTTTGGCATCCCTGTCGAACGTGTGAAATTGTGCAGAATGATGATGGAGAACGCTAAATGCTCCATAAAGGTAGAAAACAATATCACCGACACCTTTGATGTCAAAAAAGGATTTAGACAAGGTAATGCGCTGTCGTGATTTTTTCAACACAGCTAAGGTCCTATCGCAGCTAGTTGCTAGCCACCATCAAGGCCGCGACTAATGTGCTGGGTTTCACCTGACCACCACCACGAAACCCCCGGTTTGATGAACAATGTCGACTAGCAAACGCAGCAAAACAAGAAACGTATAAAGCGGCGTTGCGAAAGAGGACTAGAGTTGCTCGCGAGCTCTACGAACAAAAGAGACGAGAGGAACATCGAATTCTCAGGAGGAAAAAGAAAGAGCAGGAGAAGCGTATGATCGAAGAAATTGAGAGATGCTACTCCAGGAACAATGTACGGAAGTTTTACCAAAAGATAAAAAGAACGTGCCAGAGCAGACAATCCCTTACAGAAACCTGCAGAGATAATGAGGGAAAGCTTGTAGTATAATCACAGTCGGTGCTGAGAATGTGGAAAAATTACTTCTGCAGACTCTATAATGGCGACGAAGACCAGAATCCCGCTGTTAGGCAAAGCGTACCGTTCAATATACACGATATAGATAAAACTTCCGTCCACCTGACCAAAGCGAAGTACGGGTATCAATATCCAAGCTAAAGAACAACAAAGCTGCAGGGCCTGATGGTCCTGCCGAGCTTTTTAGAGCAGCTGCAGATAACCTGGTAGAGAGCATGCACTAACTCATCTCCTGTCTCAAGAACAGGAATTATACGTTGTTCTATAAGGGAAAAGGTAAAATCAGGACTTGTATCTTAATTAAAAACCATATAAGGGCTTTTCTTTTGAATAATTACAGTTCAGGAGACTTGACTGCAGTAATCTGCGAAAGGGAAGACGGTAAACCGCTATGTCTAACATCAGCCTACCTCCCATACGACTCTGAGGTAGTTATCCCGGAGAAGTTGAAGAAGCTGGCTGGACAGACAAACTGGATGCACGTAATGGGCTGTGATGCAAATGCCCATCACTCTCAATGGGGCAGCAGTGACATTAATGCAAGAGGTGAGTGTCTTTATGATTTTATTATAACGTCCAACCTCATAATATGTAATAGAGGGAATTCACCTACTTTTGTAGTCAGAAATAGGGAGGAGGTTTTAGACATCACCCTTGTCTCTAATACAGATAAGTTGTTAGTTGGAAATTGGAGGGTTGTGGAAGAAGCGTCTTTGTCAGATCATCGATGGATACGTTTCAACGTCAACTTCCATAGTAGGGCATGTAGTTTTCATAGGAATCCTAGAAAAGCAGATTGGGCTAAATATACGGTAATGGTAAATCAGCATCTTGACACCCAGCCCGGTCCTGGCAATACTGCCAAGGACCTGGATAGGGCGGTTGAGCTGATAAACCAAACACTGACAACGGCTTTTGAGAAGGTATGCCCGGAAAATAAGACACCAAAAAGGGTACAGCCGAAATGGTGGAATAGGGAGATAGGGCTGAAACAGAAGGAAGTAAGGAAACTCTACAATAGGGCGAAGTTGGTCAGGGACGACACCACATGGAATGTATACCGAAAGTAAAAGGCAATTCAAATATTTAATCAGGAAATCCAAACGAGTTTCGTGGAAACTTTTCTGCGAATCAATCTCGGATACAGATAAGGCTTCGAGACTACGCAAAGTACTCTCAAAAGAGGCAAGTGTACCTAGCTACCTCAAAAAGAAAGACGGTACCTGGGCCGAAAGCAGTCAGGAGGTTCTGGTAACCCTGGTGGAATCTCACTTTCCCGGGGCTACTATCCCAGAGGATTCTGAGCTGCAAGGTCGTATGGATATCAACTGTGACCCCCTCACGAGGGGGGAGATAGTTGATCTCATAAATCGGAGAAAAGTGCGGTGGGCTTTGCAGTCCTTCAAACCGTATAAATCCTCGGGCCCAGATGGAATTTTGCCGATCATGCTGCAAAAGGCACCTGAGAGGGCGATTCGGAAAATTACGGAGATTCTAAGGCAGAGTCTGAATTTAGGGTACATACCAGCAGCATGGCGGGAGGTGAAAGTGGTTTTCATTCCCAAAGCTGGCAAGCAGGGGCATACAACAGCGAAGGATTTCAGACCAATCAGTCTGTCATCCTTTATGCTAAAAACCCTAGAGCGGCTATTAGAAGTTCATATCAGGAGCAAATGCAATAATGGATTCTTAAGCGAATCGCAACATGCATACATGAAGGGAAAGTCAGTAGAAACAGCTTTACATAATGTAGTAGGGAAGATTGAAAGAAGCTTACACTTGGGCGAGTTTGCTCTAGCAGCTTTTCTGGATATTGAGGGGGCTTTTAACAATGTAGAGGGCAAGGCTATAATGCGTGCCATGTCTAATATGAACATTGGACACAGCATAGTTTTATGGGTCTGCAACATGCTTGCAAGTAGGAAAATAAACTGCTCCCTGGGACAAAGTTCCATTAGAATGTCGGTTACCAGGGGAACACCACAGGGGGGAGTCCTTTCACCTCTCCTTTGGGTGCTTGTTATGGATGACATTTTGAAGAAACTGAGCTCCAGGGGAATAAGTGCCACAGCATATGCTGATGACCTAGTTATTATCATTCAGGGAAAGTTTTTAAACACTCTAAGTGAAATTATGGACAGTGCATTAAGGAAAGTCAATTTATGGGCAAAGGGCTGTGGACTTAACGTCAACCCCTCCAAAACGGAACTGGTACTCTTCACCAGAAAGCACAAGATACCACACTTTAACCTCCCTAAACTGGAAGGAGTGGAATTGCCTCTGTCTGACAAGGCAAAGTATCTTGGGGTCATTCTGGACAGAAAACTGAACTGGAATGCAAATGTAGTGGAAAGAATTAAAAAGGCGTATAACGCTCTTTTTATTTGTAAAAAAATAGTAGGCAGGACTTGGGGCCTAAAACCTGCTATGGTGCACTGGCTATATACAGTGGTGGTTAGACCCATACTCACATATGGCGCACTAGTATGGTGGACGGCGACGAAAAAGAAAACAACAGTTGGCAAACTAGCGTCGGTGCAGAGAGCGTCCAGCGTAGCAATAACGGGTGCACTTCGCAGCACCCCTACGGCAGCGCTGGACACCTTTCTACACCTTACGCCACTTGACTTGCACATAAAGCAACTTGCGGGGAGTAGTGCACTACGGCTCGCAACACTGGGCTACTTTAGAGAGGGCAGTTTTGGACACTGTTCAATACTAACGGAGTTACTCCCGGGTGTACATGGGCAAACTGATGAAATACACCCCTTGGTAGACTTTGACATTCCGTACGAAGTGTCTTACCCGGAAAGATATGAATGGCAAAGGGATAAAGTAATTAAGCATTGCGAAATAGCGGTCTACACGGACGGCTCAAAAACAGCGGAAGGTACGGGTGCTGGAATCTACTCCGTAGATCCAGATCTAAAAGTGTCTATACGACTACCGGATACAAGCAGTGTCTTCCAATCAGAAGTTCTGGCTGTTATGAAGGCGGCAGAGCTAATGCGGATGAGATCTATATCTGGAAGGGATATAGCCATCTACATCGATAGCCAGGCTGCACTCAAGGCACTGGAATCTACGAACATCAATTCTGAATTAGTCAGGAACTGTCGCACAATGCTCAAGGCATTATGCAGTCAGAACCGAGTGAGACTGTGCTGGGTACCAGGACACTGCGGTATAGTTGGAAATGAGCAGGCGGATGAGCTTGCGAGGATAGGCGGGGAATTGCATGACGGAGGAGATGTTGATATTAAACCACCTCCTTGTATCATAAAAAGCAATATTAGGAATAAAATAAACAAGGAAGCCGACCGGAGGTGGAAGGACCTCACCGGTCACGCGGTATCTAAGGCACTTTGGCCGCAATACGACCGTAAAAGATCTAGGGAAATCCTCAAACTAGGCAGGGAACAGCTCAGGACACTGATCGGCATATTATCAGGGCACTGCCTTCTTAGAAAACATGCAAGAAGACTAGGGCTAGCAGACTCGGACACTTGTAGATTCTGCAGTGACCTGCAAGCCGAAGAGGACATAACACATATACTGTGCGAATGTGAGGCAGTATGTCGCAGCAGAAGAAAATTTTTGGGCAGGTACTTCTTCCAACATTTAGGGGAGATAGACAATACTAACTTCAAGGGGCTACTTGGTTTTTGCAGGGAAATTGGGGTTTTCTCAAGGGCAAGTGTTTAGGTGTTTTTCCATTGTAGGTCACTGCAATTGGTTCCCCCTAGGGATCGCGATGGGCCCTTATGGTGCCTAGTGCCGTATGAGTCATCTCATACCCCTTTTTAACCTAACCTAACCTAACCTAACTCATCTCCAAAATTTGGTCAGATGGATGCATGCCTGATGAATGGAATCTCAGCATCATTTGCCCGGTTCACAAGAAAGGAGACCCCTTCAACTGCGCCAACTACAGAGGTATATCAGTCTCCTAAGCATCGCATAAAAGATCCAGTCTGCCATATTGTGTAAACTCCTTAAACCCTTTGTAAATAACCTGATTGACCGCTATCAGTGCGTTGATTAAATTTTCACACTTAGGCAGATCCTTGCAAAAAACCCAAGAAGTTGAAATCGATACCCACCATCTTTTCATCGATTTCAAAGCCGCGTACGACAGCATCTATATAGAGACGAGCTATACAGAGCATCCCTGCAAAACTCGTTCGATTGTGCAGGATTCACGATGGAGAAAGCTCGCTGCTGCATCAAGGTCGGTAACGACCTCACCGAAACCTTGTCAGAGGAGGATTTAGACAAGGTGACGCGCTGTCGTGGGACTTTTTCAACATACCTACTTGAAATAATTGTCCGGAACTCACAGGCCAACACACAAGGCACGATATTTCAAAAGTCCGTCCAATTACTTGCATACGCCGATGATGTTGACATAATTGGTAGAACACAACGAGCTGTCACTGCACCTTATTTGCTAAGAAGCGGAAGCGGTTTAAATGGGTTTAGCGGTCAACGAGGGCAAAACCAAGTATATGCTGTCAACAAGAAGGGACACCTCAACTTGTTAGCTGAGGCCTCGGTTCACACCGAACTGTAGAGCCGCAAAAGTAAGTAAGAAAATTGTGCGAAACTCGCAAGCCAATACCTGGTACACAATTCTCCAATAGTCTGTGGAACTATTTGCATACGCTGACGACATTGACATCATTGGCAGAACACAGCGAGCTGTCACTGGTGCGTTTGCAAGTATAAGCATAGAGGCGGCAAAAATTTGTTTATCGGTGAATGAGGGCAAAACAAAATATATGCTGTCAACGAGAAGGGACACACAACATCGACGAATCGGACAGAACGTCACGATAGGCAGCTATAACTTTGAGGTAGTTCGAGACTTTGTCTACCTCGGCTCCGCTATTAACTCTGAAAATGACATCACATCAGAAATCAAGCGAAGAATTACACTTGCCAACCGCTGTTACTTTGGCCTGAGAAGGCAATTGATTAGTAAGGCCTTGTCGAGAAACACCAAGGAGACTCTATATAAGACCCTCATCATCCCAGTCCTGCTTTATGGCTCAGAATCATGGACGTTATCGAAGGCGGATAAAGATCTCCTTGGTCGCTTCGGACGCAAAATTCTTCGAGTGATTTTCGGTCACGTTTGCGTGGAACACACAAGTGGAATGGGACCTCAACCAACTTGGAGTGCGTAACTGGAGGCAGTTAGTCAAAGATCGTGCTAATTGGAGAGGCGTGTTGGTTGAGGCCCAGGTCCACCCCGGACTGTAGCGCCATCTAAGTAAGTAAGTAAGAACAGCGGTGTCATCGGCAATTGTAGCAAGGATAGTGCCATCTTCCTTTGGTATATTACGAGTATATAACAGGTAGAGAAGCAGCCCAGGAACGCTTCCTTGTGGTACACCAGCCGAAATTTCTTTTAGATCCGAGTATTCGTTTCCATGTCTTACACGGAAGAGTCTATTACCGAGAAATGATTTCAGAATATCGTATAGACGTACGGGGAGAACTTGTCCTAATTTCAGTTTTAAATTTTATTCCTTGCGAGACGTCAAGGAATATGTATGCTTGAACATTTTTTTCGTTCCTCAAGTGCTTTCTTTACGTCAGTAATTCTATGAACCTGGTCAATCGTCGAATGCTTACTTCTGAATCCAAATTGATGGTCAGGGATAAGATAATTATCTTCTAAAACCGGTTGTAGACGCCTTAGTAATATATCCTCTCGAAAATTTTGGATATGATTGGAAGAAGCGAAATTGGTCTGTACGATTTTATCTCATTTGGCGGTTTTCCTAGTTTTAGAACCATTATTACTTCCGCAATTTTCTATTGGCTCGGAACGTGTCTTAATCTGAGCACAGCATTTAAAATATGGAGAAGCTTAATTAGTGCTTTTCTAGGAAGAGCTTTGAGAACTTCTCCTATGTGATCAAATCATAACCCGCGGTTTTCTTAGGTTTAAGATCCTCGATCTCATGTTTTAGTTCGTTTAGCGTTACACTTGCGAGTGTTGAATCGTCAGATATTAGTTCAGTCCCATCGTTGTTATCGTTAACCACTTAACCATCGTACGGCTTAAACGTTTCTTCCAGATGGGCTGCAAAAAGACCGCTTTATCTTTATCTTACATTGCCCATTCATCTTGATTTATTTTAATTGGCGGCGCGGGGATTCTAGGCCTTTTGGTGCCTTTAACTGCTTTCCAAAGTGAATAATTGAAATCTTTGTTCGCAGTTAAGCTTTCGAGTTAAGAGCCTATCGCACGATTCTTGAAATCCTTAATAGTTGTCCTTAACAAGTTGCACAAAAAGTTTAAATGTGGGCCAATGATGTACGAAAAGTTTTATGATTTCACTTCACACAATATAGTTGAAATTCACGAGACTTACATATATACCTACCCTTTTATATTGGGTTAATGGAAGTTCCGATTACATCCATTAGGGTCTACAGATCTCTCAGGCTTGAGTGCTGTCTTCGTACATACAGATGTTCCCTTTCCATCTTAAAGCATCGAGCACATCCATAAAAACTATTACAAACTATCCTATATAGCAGGAGTTCCCAAACCTTTTTATACTGCGACTCCCTAGAGAGGTTGAACAATTTTTGCGACGCCCTTATAAAAGCACAGATACCTATGTGAAGAAGCTGATCTTACTGAAGATTATCACTAAAGGGTTTTTCAATAAGGACTAGTCGACGACGTTAAAACCAGCATTCATTTAAAAATACGTCTCGTCGCTAAAGATGACTTTTAGGTCAAAATTGGGGTCCTCTTCCAAACTGCCCGAAGCCATCAAGTCAGCGAAAAAACGGCTTTCTCTATGGTCGTTAACGTTGACATCCTGGATTACTTGGATATTGTAGGGGCGTAAGCCCAAGTCCCGATGCAAAATTCGTCAAGTTGGAATCTGCAAAAGGCCGATTTCTTGTGCACCGCGAGGAATTGACTACCTCGGGTTCTCCAGTACACTCTCTTGGAGAGCGGTAATCCTTCCTACCAATATGATTGGCTACGAACCGTGCCAATTGAAAACCCTTTAGTATTTAACTTTGAGTGCCAGACAAACATATGAGTGCCAGCCATGAAGTAAGTCTGACTGTAAATGCGGGAAACACAAACGCGCTTAATCTTCGACTGTAATGCATCTATTGGATTTCGCTTCGACCTTGTTGCTCTTGGTATTCGTAAAGAGAAACGTTATGCTTTTAGTTTGTTCGGAGTCTTACAGCAGTGAAAAATATAACTTGTGACGCCCTTAGGATAAAGGAACCCCTGCTATATAGCACTGTTTGGTAAACCATTTTCAAGTCTACCCGCAGGTTTGTCCTCTTTAAATTTTATATGATAAAAAAAAACTAAAAAATCCCTAACCACAAAGGGTTTAATTATCTTCATAGATCAATTTTGGTATAGATGATGAGATTAAATTTAATGGATGATAAAATTAATAGATGCATGAAGTATACAGTCTAGAAACTTCAATACAGTAACATATTTTAAACTCTTAAAGTTTCAATTAATTCCATAGAATGCGTAACGCCCAGTTAAACTCGATATGACGTTGATTAGTTAAGCTCGTTTCCATAAAGACCAACCCTTCACAAACGTGTACAACACCTACCTACTTGTGTTTAACATTCACCCCCAAATGCGATAGAACAGAGAGCAAAACTGTTCTCCCCCGACTAAAACAAAACAAACAACAGTCCTCAAGAAACGGATTTCCTATTAGATATACTCGCTAAAGCCATCACCCATCCGTTCAAATCCCGGCCTTTGTGATAACGCGTCATATTTGTTTGTACATACAGAACAAAGGCATTTCCTACTTCCATCACGAATGCACAAAGGTAAATTGCTTTACGGAACCCAGAACCAAAACTCGTCTAACCCTTGTGCTGTTTGCTGAAAATATCCTTTTGCCGTGCGTCGTTCGTCGCGCTGCGCCATCATCATGGCTGTCGCTCTTTATAGAAAAGGCACATCTCTCTGGTATGTACATATGGTTCATCCCAGCACAGCAGTCTGTTCATCTGCAAATTTATTGCCAGAAATTATTAAAAAATTAATTTCACCCCAGTGCGCTACGCAAATACACGTGTTGCTATGCTTTTGAATTCGGGCACTAGGCAAACAGTTTGCGCCACTGCCGCCCCCTACGCCATAGAATTGATTCAAAAGATGGACACGGACAGCGTTGTATGGAGGGTCCTGGTCCATCGTCACCATGGATATGCATTCATCCAAGCGAAAGCTAGTGAGAGTGCTGCCATTAAGGTCAGCATATCCCAAGGGAAATGAGCCAACTGTGAGGGCGGAAGCGTACGGGAAGGTTACTGTCTAGCCATGAATGATTTATCCCATAAAATTAGGAATGTTATCCACTTGCTATAACACGCTTACATCATAAGCATATGTGTAAAATCACCGCAAGAGAGAGCCGTCTACACGGTTATCCTTGCCATTTTTTTATTTTTTTTTTTTTTGTGTTGCTCTTCATATGAAATCTCTCATAAACTATTGGATTTCCAAGTTAGCTACACACTCCTATTGCGAGGAATATGTATCTCAGACGAGAAAACTTGAGTGGAAAGCAGAAAAGATTGACGTGTGAGTACCGCAATAAATTTAAGCTGTTTTTGGCAGATTTTGTAATAGTGGTGCTGAAGATTTTGAAGTTAAGGAACCGCATTTGAAATTAGGAAATGTCAAAAGAGAATCCACTCATATAGTTTGAGTGGATGAACACAATAGAGCCACAAATAATTAAAACGTTCTATTTCGGGGAAATATTTCCTCAATTATCAATGTCAGGCATGATTAAAAATAATGAGACAAAAGGTAAAAGATGTTTTCTCCCAGTCCCGGTCATGGACATCAATTATAACAAACGATATAATTATGTAAAGAGTTAATGCATGAAGTCGTTTGTTGAAACAAATAAACGCGCCAAAAATGTAAGAAAATAAATGCAGCAAAAAGCGTAAAAATGTACCTTACAATTAAACGCCCCCAAAAAATGGCTTCAAAGCAAAAAAAAAAATTCTTTTAAAAACATATCCGAAGCAAAAAGCTATTAAAGGCATCAGTAGTTGTCTCCTAAGATAACCGATAAAAAATGTCCAAGAAATATGTAGATGCAACAAAAAAAACTCGCTTTTAAAGGCGGCAATGAACGTCCCGAAGACTTAGTCATAAAACTTATAAAAATGCTTATAAAAACGCATTCAAGCACATAAAAACAGAACGCTCGAAAAAGCACACAAAAACACACTACCCTAGGGAAGTTACGCCGACACACAACCCCCAACCTGGAGGGCCATGTCCTTTGCTGAACCCCTTGGACAAAAGGAACCGGATTTTCCGGAGTCAGAAACCCGCTTCGGGAATTTGAGCGCTGCTGTTGGCCCATAAAGGGCTCATCCGCCACTATCTCTATTTCAACACCCTGACTTATGCTGAAAAGCCCTAATGACCTTATCTCGATAAGTCGAAGAAGCCCTTCAAGGTGTCTGCCAAGTTGACTGTTGACGCCATCGTTGTTGATTTAATCATTTAAATTCAACCGCCGTACGTCCTAATTCTCAGGTGCTCATGTTGGACTTCTGGGACTCGAGCAGACAGTCAATTCCGACAGAGCATTATAGCATTTCTATTTTCTTCGTGTTCAACACTCGCGCTTATAAGTTTAACAAGTCAAGTCACCAACCGCGTGCGAGTTGTTACCCTTGTATCTTGAATTGTGTATGAGGGGCCATGCTGCCCCCCCGTTTGGGGTCACTGTTGGATTTATGGGATGGGAGGGGGTGCTAAATTGAGTAATGGGTTGAGTGTACAGGGTGTCCCAGATAATAAAAGTATAATCCTTTAAGGGATGATTCCTGAAGCTCCGCTGAACAACAAATTGTATGGCAGGGGGGGGTCTATTCTCACCCAATTAATAGTTATAGCCCTTCAAAGAAGGTGACCTCTAATTTGGAGGTGGTACCACTTAGAACGTTATAACTTCTAAACTATTATAAAGGGTCCGCCATCTAACGTTTTTTGTGCTTATTTCGCGAATGGTAACACTTAGCTCATGTCTGATTTGAAAAATAATTAGTTTTATCCTTCCGCTGAACGAATATGGTTGTGTATACGCTTGAACAACGCTGGGAAATATTGCGACATTACTTTGAAAATCATGGTAATATTGCAGAATGTGTGCGAAAATTGCGTACGGATTTTGGAAGAAGAGAAGCACCGTCAGCTCCGTATGTTCGTTATCTTGTGAAAAAAGTGGAAGAAACTGGCATCCTCATCGATAAACCAAAGCGTGAAAAGCCAAAAACAGCCGATATACCCAAAACGAGTCACTGTTTGGTGCGGATTTTGGTCCAGAGGCATAATTGGGCCATTTTTCTTCGAAAATGAGCAAGTAGTGGCCGTTACAGTCTGTATTGGGTTGAAAACTCTTAACCTTGAAAATTGCAAGAGTAGAAATTCGTATAATGTATAGAATTTTATAGAACAAAGATGTGAAACGCTATTCCTTTGTGTCGATTCAAAACGTTATAATATAAGTATTTATTGAATTAAATGACTTTACTATTTACATTATTTACATAAATATTGTGGATTGTAATTTTGACATTATTGACATTATTAGTGTTCTTCTCTATCGAAACTTGGTTATTTATTATGACGTCATCTGGGTCGTTATATTTTGGTAAATCGCCAACATTCTCCCCCGCCGTAAACGCAGTTTTCGATCTGTGATGTAATCAGTCCCTTGGTTCGTAGGATTAAAATGCGTTTCGTTTGCCTCAAAAACATCCCTGGGTTACTGCACGTCATGCACTATCGTGGTCGAATAATATTATCTCATTTCATCTTAAGACATGAAAAGACAAATAGCATTAGTAATTTGAACTGATATGCAAAAGAGTGACAATGACAACCACATAAAACACAAACAAGACATAAATAAGTGTTATGATGGAAAACATGATTATCATCTTCTGTCCCATTTACGCTTTAGGATATGATGGTGGGCATTGTTTCCAGTGATTTTCTTCGGGTAAGGTCTCTTTCAGATTTCCTATGATGAATGATTATACGCTACGGGAGTTGTAAATCGGCTTCATTGATGGAAGTGGCTGGAGTTTTGTTTAGTTTTATTTTAGGTAATTCAGTGTTTTGTATTGTTTAATTTTTAATGTAATGTGTTTTTGTATTGTGTTTGGCGAAATTTCAAGTGAGTTATTTGTTTTTATACATTTATATTTCATTTTGTTAATTTCAGTGGTGGTTTTCTTATTTGTTGTTGTTATTGGGTTTGCTTGCTTTGAGTTTCCGTTTTTCGCGATCGCGTTGTGTGTGTGTGTGTGAAATCGAGTATTTTTTTTATATTATTTTTTGACTAGCATTTGTGTTGTATAGTGGACTGTTTTTGGTTTTTGTTGTGTTGATTTCTTTGCGTTTTTTGGCATGATATATTATTCATGCGAGTGTTGATAGCTGACACAGTCTTGCCGGAAAATATATCGCCAGCAATTTTTTTTGGAACTGTGCAGATTATTTTATTTTCTTTATTCAGTCATGCTGAAATTATATTATTGGTTAATATTGAGTGTTTTTATTTATTTAGTGTTGAACTTTGTTTTCTTGTGGTGTTGGATTTTCAATTATATTTTTTTGTTTTTAGGTAATATGTGTTGAATTAGATTTGTTCGTTGAATGTGTTGGATTAATTGAAATTCGTGTTGTAGGTATATTGTTTACGATTGCTGTGTTGAAGGTATGTCTCTATCGGATGTGTTGTTTGGTAAAGGGCATATTTTAGAGATCGGGCGTTTGAGTTCGGTGCTTTCAGTTTTGAGTGTAACTACTCGAATCAGATTGTCAGGTCCGGGATGTAACTTTGTAATACGGGCTAGGTTCCATTTAAGTGGGGGAAGTCGCTCGTCTTTAATAAGAACTAAATCCCCTACCTTTATATTTGAGTGGACGGTTTGCATCCACTTCGGGCGCTGTTGAAGACGGGCGAGATACTCGTTACTCCATTGCTTCCAAAATGATTGCGAGAGGGTCTGCACTCTCTTCCATCGCTCCAGGTGTGAGATTTTCTCCAGTTGATACTCTGGTTGTGGTGGTGCAATAAGAGGTTCTCCCACGAGAAAGTGGCCGGGTGTTAAGACCCGAAGATCATTAATGTCATCTGACTGTGGACACAATGGTCTAGAGTTCAGGCACGCTTCTATTTGCGCTAGAAGCGTAGTGAGCTCTTCAAAAGTCAGTATTTGGTTTCCAGCTACACGTTTGAGGTGGAATTTCACTGATTTCACTCCCGCTTCCCACAAACCTCCAAAGTGTGGGGAAGCTGGGGGAATGAAATTCCACTTGGTACCTTCGTTGGCTAGTACCTCTGCCACATTTCTCCAGTCTAACTGAGCTTCCTTGAGTTGCCTTAGTAACTCGCCGTTACCGCCAACAAAGTTCCTTCCACAATCGCTAAATAGTTCTCTACAAAGACCCCTTCTTGCAGTTAACCTTTTATACGCTGCTAAAAACGCTTGTGTTGTCATATCGCTGACCAACTCTATGTGCACAGCTTTTGTGGCCATGCATACAAAAATCGCAAAGTATCCCTTAAGGGTTTTGGCGTTGCGACCTCTCCAGGTTTTCACATCGATGGGTCCTGCGTAGTCCACTCCGGTGTATGTGAATGGCCTCGAAATAGCCGTTCGGGCTGCAGGTAAATTACCCATTAATTGAACCAATGGCTTTGCTCTGAATTTGAAGCAAATTTTGCAGTCATGAATGTGCCTTTTAACTGCATTTTTCAGGTTGAAAATCCAAAAGCGTTGGCGAATGTAAGCAATCATTTTTTCATTACCCCCATGTAGCGTTTTTTCGTGAGCGTCGCTAATGATACGCTTTGACAAAAGATGATTAGCTTTTAGAAGAATTGGGTGTTTTTTACTAAAAGGAAGATTAGAGTTGAATAACCTACCACCAACTCGCAAAATACCCTCAGCGTCTTTGTACGGTGTCAGTGTTGTGTAGCCTTTTGTTATTTCTCCTTCTTCCTCCATCGCAAACATCTCCTCCTGAGCCAGTCGTACTATTCGCGTAAGTGCTCCCTCAAGTTCCTGCGGCGTCAGTATGTCCGTGTACTGTTGAGAAGGCCTCCTTTTGAGTTTGATACGCAAACAGTACGCAACTACTCGCATGGTTTTCAATAGTGTTGAACAGTTGTTTAAAATTTGGTTGATGCAACTCATGCCTTGATCTTCCCTGCAATGATGAACCTTTGTAACGCGGGCTTCTTGACGAGTCTCTAAACAAGATGGTTGTTCCGGAAATATGGCCTTCCATTGCTTCCTCAGAAACTCCGGACCTTCCCACCACAGTTTATTGTCGACAATCATAGACGGAAAAATACCACGGGACGCTACATCAGCTGGGTTCAGCTCCGAAGGAATATGCTTCCAATTAGCATTTCTGGTGTATTTCTGTATTTGGGATACCCGGTTGCAGATGAAAGTTTTCCAATTTGACGGAGGAGCTCTAATCCAGCATAACGTGATGACTGAATCGGTCCACGCGTAAACTTCCACTTCTTCCAACTTCAGAATCTTCACCGTTTCGTGAAGTAACTTTGAGAGCAGTACAGCTCCACATAGTTCCAGTCTAGGAAGGGTGATGGTTTCCAATGGAGCAACCTTCGTCTTAGACATTAGCAGATGTACATGGATCCGATCGTCTCCATCTAAAACGCGCAAGTAAACTGCTGCTGCGTATGCCTTTTCCGAAGCATCGCTGAATCCATGGACTTCCAATTTCTTGATTTCCTTGTGGGTATTAATCCAACGACGAATCTGGATCCTTTCGATAGCAGCCAAATCTTGACGAAAAGCTCGCCATTCTCGCTCCAGTTCAGGTGGTATGGGCTTATCCCAATCTAGACCTCTTCCCCATAACTTCTGCATCATAATTTTAGCTTTGATTGTGCAGGGTGAGATCCAGCCCATTGGATCGTAAAGCTTTGCTATGGATGACAAAATAGACCGCTTGGTAACTTCTCCATCGTCGAAATCAGTAACCTGGAACACGAACACATCAGGAATTGGTAGCCACTTGATGCCCAGCGTCTTGACATCACAAGTTTCTTGAAACGGTACCGACAAATCTATGCCTCGTTCATTCGACGAAATGTGCTGCAAAACTTCTTCCGAGTTGCTTACCAGTTTGCGTAAATGAAATCCAGCACTAGCCAAAAGCTCCTTTACAGCCCTGAGCTTGTGTTGGGATTCTTCAATCATATCAGCTCCACTGATGACGTCGTCGACATAAGTTTCCTCCTTGATGACGGTGGTGGCCAATGGGAACCTCGATGCTTCGTCGTCTGCTAACTGCAACAAAATTCGAATGGCTAAGTACGGGGCTGATGCAGTTCCAAAAGTCACTGTTTCCAGACGATAAATCTTCAGATCCTGGCTAGGGCTTTCTCGCCATAAAATCAGCTGGTAATTGGCATCTGCTTCATTGACACGGATCTGACGATACATCTTTTCAACATCGCCAGTGAAGGTAAATTTGTATTTACGCCATCTCAAAATAATGTCTATAACATTTGTCTGGATTTTAGGGCCCACCATCAACTTGTCATTCAAGGAAGAGCCAAAAAATGGTTTAAAAGTTGCGTCGAATACGACTCTCAACTTAGTGGTGGTACTGGATTCCTTGATGACAGCGTGATGTGGTATAAAAAAATGAAAAGGAGACCTCAGAACCTCATTAGACTCCTCTACAAGAGTCATATGCCCAAGGTCGAAGTACTCGGCCATGCATTTGGCATACTCCTTTAGCAAAATTGGGTTGGCTTGGAGTCTCTTCTCCAGTTGTAAAAAACGTCTGACAGCTGCTTGGTATGTTGGGCCCATACTCGGGTATTCTCCATCTTTGAAAGGCAAACGGACTTGATAGCGGCCATCAGGTAAGCGTTTCGTATATTGCTTAAAATGTTCCTCACATTTCTTATCTTCCTCAGCCTCGTACTTCTCAAAAGGTTCCTCCTCAATCTCCCAGAAACTCTTCAAAGTCGTATTGAGATCGACTTGACTAAAGAAGGTCCGAATAGTGGTTGTTTCAGTCGATGGCACCTTACCCATGACAATCCATCCGAGAAGAGTTCTCTGTGCTATGGGGCCCAAGCACTCACTGCTTCTTACAACATCTCCGAGAATGATTTCTGCATACATGTCACTTCCGAGCAACATGTCGACCTTTGCAGGAATATTGAAGGTAGGATCAGCCAACTCCAAACCCTCCAGGTAAGACCATTTATTAAAATTAGTATGATGGGCCGGAAGGAGCCCAGTCAGTGTTTTAAGCACTAAAGCTCGCATTCCACCCGCGTAGTTTGATGTCCGTGATGTAATGTGCAGATCGACGATCTTATTTGTAGTTTCACTACGGACCTCCCCCAACCCACTAATGTTGCTTAATGCCCACCTAGTCTTCAAATTCAGTCGTTGTACTGCAGCTTCCGTTATAAAAGAAGCCTCAGAACCAGTATCTACCAAGGCTCTTAAAGTTAAATAACTGCCATTTGACGATTTCACCTTTACTAAAGCTGTTGACAGTAAAACATGTGAGTTAGTGAAGGCATGGTGAACTCTAAAGCTGTTACTAGTTGACGGCACATTGTCATCAGTTCGTGTTTGAACCTCGGGCTGGTTAGGGTTGTACATTTGAACTTGGGGGACATTCGGATTGGTATTTTGGGTGGAATGGATGTGGTAGTTGTTGCTTGTTGTACGGGTTTGGCCTTGGGTTTGGTTGGTATTGTTGGGAACGAACTGAGGAGCATTTGGATTAAAAATAACATGCTGCTCACCGTTTGTATTAAAAGCTGGTACGGGATGTAGTAAGGAGTGGTGTCGTTGATTGCAGTGGTAGCAACACTTTGAGCTTGGACATCTGCTCTTGAAATGACTGTAGGCAAGGCAGTTTTCACAAACCTTAATGTCAAAGACAACTTGTTTTCGTTGGCCTACGTCCATTTCTAAAAATCGCTTACATTCTTTCAACCGATGTTGACCCTTTTGACAAACCTTGCAGCTAAGTTGCCTTTTTTGCACTTGTCGAGAATGGTAAACTTGAGTTGCAGGTTTTGATTTTATTGCTTTTGTGGTCGATTGTTGCTCCACAGCTTCAAGCGTCCTAAAACGGCATTGCAGAAACTCGAAAAAAACTTTTATATTCGGCAGTTCCTTACTACTACCCAACTTCTCCTCCCATTGCTGTTGGGTTGTGCTGCATAGCTTTTGAAGGATAACAAAAATTAAAATGGCATCCCAATGAATTACTGGTACCCCTAAATTTGACAAAGAATGAATGATTTCCTGTGAGGTATCTAAAATGCGTTTTATATTATTTGCTGTTTCGTTACTCATGGCCGCCTGCCCAAAAAACAGCTTCAATTGCGTGTTGACTAGCACTCTTTTATGGTCGTAACGCTCCTTTAAAATCTCCCACGCGCGTTCATAGTTTCCTTTATCAATTGCCAGATGCTGAAGCAGTCTTTCTGCATCGCCGCTGATATTACACTTCAGGAAGTGCAGCTTCTGGATCTCGGATAGTGTTGCATTTGTATGGACTAATGACACGAACATATCGTGGAACGACCTCCACGACTCATAACCTCCAGAAAACGTAGGTAAAGTTATCGCAGGCAGCTTCAACTCACTTGCTTTACCACTGCTGTCACTATCCCCCGATTTGCATTCTGATTTGGTAGCGACTTTCGTTTCCTTGGGCAGCAACTTGTCCATGGCGTCTAGCACTTCAATCCTGTAATCTGCATGCAATTCACGGATCTCCTCAAATGCATTTTCTAAATCCGACAAATTGAACTCTGCTTCTATATTACCAGTGCCTAAAATCTGCTGATGATATTGCTGAGCTACTGACAACTGTTTGTCCATCATTTCGATTCCAGTCTTAAGGTAATTAATTTTTGCTAACCTTGTTTTGTCTGCTTTGGCGAAATTGTCTTTGTCTTTCTTCATACTTTGAAGAATATTCATTTGCAATTTACCATACGACATAGTTATAGATTTATTTATTATGGAATTTATTTAATTGTAAATGTACTTTTAGGCAAACGAAATGCAATTGTGCAGCACTCACCTGCAAGTAATTTTAGCAGCCTCAACGAAAAGAGCGGACAGCACTATGCGGCTATGATGGACTTCTTGGGTTGAATATTCTTCTTCTGGATGATTGATGCTGATTTTTTATAATTAAAAACGCAACACACACACCACACTTCGCTAAATTTATTTCACGGATCGAATGGACCAAAAAATGTATTGGGTTGAAAACTCTTAACCTTGAAAATTGCAAGAGTAGAAATTCGTATAATGTATAGAATTTTATAGAACAAAGATGTGAAACGCTATTCCTTTGTGTCGATTCAAAACGTTATAATATAAGTATTTATTGAATTAAATGACTTTACTATTTACATTATTTACATAAATATTGTGGATTGTAATTTTGACATTATTGACATTATTAGTGTTCTTCTCTATCGAAACTTGGTTATTTATTATGACGTCATCTGGGTCGTTATATTTTGGTAAATCGCCAACACAGTCAATGGCGATCGTTATCGGGCCATGTTGAACGAATTTTTGTTCACAAAAATTGAAGAGGAGGATATTGGCAACATTTGGTTTCAACAGGACGGCGCTACGTGCCACACAGCCGAAGCTACATTCGATGTTTTGCGCCCTGTTTTTGAAGATCGCATTATCAGCCGCAGAGCTGATGTCGTTTGGCCACCGCGGAGCTGCGATTTGACACCGTTGGACTATTATCTGTGGGGTGCCGTAAAAGATAAGTCTTACGCCGACATGTCAGAGACAATTGACGCTTTAAAGGACAATATTCGTGAAGCCATTGGTGAAATACAGCTGCACACAATCGATAATGTGCTTAAAAATTGGACCGATCGTGTAGGCTACTGCATGGCCAGCCGAGGCAGCCATTTGAATGAAATTGCTTTCCATTATTAACCGGAAGGATTGTACTTTCAAATAAAAAAATAAATTTGAGAAAATATTCAGTAGTTTTTTTTTATAGCATTTTCAAAAAAAAAAAGTTATTTGGCGGGCCCTTTAGGTAACAATTGTTTTGTACATTTCTGTGAGTGCAGATATCTCTTGGATTTGGTCACTTTTTTATTTCCAATTATTTCCATGAATATAATATTGTCCTTGAAGATTTATTTATAAGCGTATATATGTAATAAAATTGAACTTGAAGTTCAAATACCATGTTCTCCTCTTATAGTGGGCAAAACCTATTTGTTGAATTTAGTATAAGCATAAATAACTATTTTGATATCTGTGCAAAAAAAAAGCTGCAAATATTGTACGAAACCAAATATTTTTGCGATATTTTGTCTATGATGCATAAATCTGCAACACCATGCATTTAGAGTACGATTTTGGTTCATTTAAAATTCGTTGGATTCAGCACCTCCCATACAAAAAAAAGCCATTGATCATCTTATTCTCAAAAACCTCCAAAGTCACTGAGTTCAAATTTTCAGCCAATCTTCCGTATTAGTCTGCGAGTGTTTTTGTGAAGTTTGGTCAATATTTGACAAAGAGGCGTGGCATCTCCTACAAAAATTTAAAACCGCATAAATCGTAAACCTCAGAGCCGACTGAATTCAAATTTTGCAGACAATCTTCCGCATCAGACTGCAAGTGTTGCATCATAACATCATAAATTAGTGGCCTTGCAAATATGCATCCTACCAATCCTACTGAAAAACTCGGTTTTCCAGAAAAGCGGTTAATCGACTTTTTTTTTTTAATTTTTTTTTAGTTTAGATAACTGGGCCCTATTTCACCAACACTTTTCACTTTGCATTTTGCAATTTTTCAAAAAATTTAATTCCTGCAAAGTAAAGTGCGATGTGTTTCATTAAAAATGCAAAGTTCTCAAGACTTTGCATTTTGCGATTTTTGACAACTTTTTGCAAAGCCAAAGTCTAGGTGTTTCACCAACTAAAAACAAAACTTTGCATTATAATTATTCTTTGCACATTATTGCAAAGTAAATAAATTTTTTACTGTTCTCTGGCATCGGTCGGATAATAAATTAACGCAACCGCTCATTGAGCTCAAATTCACAGACAGTCTTTGGTATTGGCTCGGGAATATTCCTGTGAAGATTGGTAAAAATTGGACAAAGCAGCGTGGGCGTGGCACCGCCCATAAAAACAGAAGGAAACGCTATTCTTCTACAGTCTTGGAAGCCAACGTTTTTAAATGTTGTAACATTAATATGCATAATGCATTGTCCTGATAGAAAAGATAATTGTCTAGGCCTGCGGTTCCCAATGTTTTTTGGTCGCGGGGCACTTTTCTGGACAGAAACTCCTCGCGGAGCACTTCGCTGTCAGTATCCCAATTTTTGTAGTTATAGAAAATACCATAACTATTTTTAGTTGTTTTCTTATTAATTTTATTAAATTGAAGAAATAAGTAACGCGTTGTGACTTTTGAGCATTTTATAAAATATTTAAACTAGTAGATATTTAAAAACAAAAAAAAAAAAAATAATTCAGAAACATTTTTAACTCATTTTCGAGTTGGCCACAAAAAAATAAAAACTTGAAAATTCCAGTTTCAAAAAAAAAATAATAAAAATTAACGATCTTTACTGGAATAGCCTTTATTTTTTTAAAAGGGCAGTCAATCTTTTCGGAAGATATTTCACTACAATCCGACATATTTGGCGCAACAGGTCATATAGGCACCCTAGGCCAAGCTTCTCACAACCATTTGTTTTTTAAAGTTTTTTTTAGGGACGAATACAAGGGACTTTCAATTTTTAGGCCGAGTCCGAATGGCTGATTTAAAAAGCTTTTCAGGACATAGAGTTGCGAGAGGTGCCGCAGTGGAAAAAACCTTAAGACGTAATTTGTGTTTTTCCGACGATTGAGCTGGTGACTTCTCGCAAAGTAGTCGGATCCAAATAATTTAAACTTGGATTTGGAACTCCAAACTACTTTTTCCAAAATTGCAAATGTTTTTTAAAGTGGAGTCTTTCGAAATTCCGGCTCTTGCTTAGGTTTTTGTTGACATAATGTGTGTTTTTTGTGGAATATGCATCCACGAAGATTTTGTTCTACGACACAGCGCCCCGAGTTCTTGATGGAGTTTAAGTGCAACAATCTCCTTAATTTTAATGGACATTAACAATGGATTGGCTCTACTTGTCTGGCAAATCTTTCTTTGGAGTAGTTTTGCGTCCAATCTCATTTCTTTTGCGGTTCTCAAAACTTCCGGTTTTCTTAGAAACGTGTATTTCCTCGAAAACAAGCTTCGTAGAAAAACAAATCTTTTCGCTATCAACGCCATTGATTCGTTTCCATTTTGATAGTTAGGAAGTTCTGGAGTACACGATTTATTTTTACCCATTTTTGTACTGTGTAATTAATACCTACACAAATTACATTGTTGCGAAAATGACAAAGTTACAGAAGCACAAAATTAGCTAGTCTGATGGAATTTTCATATTTTGTGCTCATCTTTCCGCGGAGCACTTGCATTTTTATGGCGGAGCACCAAGTGCTCCGTGGAGCACACTTTGGGAAACTCGGGTCTAGGCAATACGATTTTTGGAAAAACAAAAAATATTGCGTTCCACAGAGCATTACAAAAATAACTGTTTCTCACTGATTTAAATGAATTTGAAATTGATTTTTTTTATTTTTCTATTTTGCACTACGAAGTGTGCAAGGGCTTCGTTCGCTAGTTTATTAATAAATTCATATTCAATCAGTCCTATTCTGTTCCTGTGAGTACGCTTAATATTACTAGTAACTAAACTAGTAGTCTTAGCTCTACGCCTCACTAACAGCTGTTTTTATTATTCAGTCAAAAGGCGCAGTAAGATTAAAGAAATGTATTTAGTTCTTCTACTGAAAAAAATTGGGTAAGGAATAATATTAATTTTAAATTTCAATCAAACTTATAGAACATGAACTACTGAAATCTAAAGCATAAAGTAGATGTACAATTGTTCAATAAAATAAATCTATGACATTGACAATCCTATTGACAACATTAGCGACGCACACGCAATTAACGACATTAATGACATCAGAGTGTCGACAATTAAAAACGACGCGTCATGAAACTACACTGTTCGGTGCATAGCAGGTACTCCATGATAAAAGTTTTTGCAAGCGACTTAAGCAATTATTTCTTATGTCAAATTTTTGTCAAAACACATTCAATATTTTGTCTTTGTTAAACGAAATCTTTCTAGGGTTGAAAAATAATTTGCAACTAGATGACCCGGTGAGCTTCGTACCACCTAAAATTGATTTTATCGTAACTCTCCATAAGCGATTATGAGTCCGAATCAACCTTCCAACTCCAGTTCCTTGAAATCGGAAATATTAGCCGCACTGTGTACAATTTAAGTTTCGTTTGGTGATTAATTTTAACTCTTTCGTAACGTCCCTTTGATCAATTACGACCAATCTCCACAGGAACACTTTCGGGCGAATATAATAAGAATGCCAGAAAATTAGCTTATTCGGTGCCGTGAATTAAGGTAGATGGAAATAATGTCGATCGACTTTATTTCCATAAAGTATTGGAAGTAATGTCGAATTGCGTCAGTTTCCATTTTCGATTTTATTTCCATAATGAAAGAGTAATTATGTAGAATATGAGAATGGCAATAGAATAGAAAAGAAAAATAATGTATGCTTGGCAATAATGTAGAAATTATTTTGGAAATAAATGCAAAAGCTGAAATCAGATAGGTAATAACATAGAAACATCTTTGGAAATAAAATCGAAATTCAGTATAATGCAAATGATAAAAACCATGAACACAAATGAGGCAAAAAAAATATATTTCTCTTTGTAAATGCCGTTGTTCTCTCAGAGCTTATCAAAGTTTGGCTGCATTTGCAGTTACCAAAATCTTGGCGTTAGTTTATTTTAGCTTGATCTTTTATTACTAATGCAGTTTTTAAAGCGACAACAAGTACCTGTACATATAAAATTGGAACCACTTCCAAGTTAAAATATTATGGCTGAAAAAAGTGAAGCTTAATTATTATTAACAAACAGACATAATGTCCAATCTGAAACGATCAAAGTCTAAATGGACCTTATGTCATTTTCAAAAAGACATAATATGCATTTGGACCTTATGTCCGTTTCAAAAAGACACAATATCCATTTTGAATTTAAAAGAAAAAATAATGACCGTTTGGACATGTCCCACAAACAGTTGGGTGTTTATCATTGATTTGTATGTAGATGAAGAAAAAATATTAAAATAATAGGATAAAGATTTCTGATATTAATATTTGAAGTGTGGTGACCGCGGCGGCGCTGGGGGGGAGGGGCGGCGGGCGCGAAACGCGGGTCGCGGCGCGATCGCGTCCGAGCGAAAGGCGGTTCACGTTGCTGTGGCGCGCGCGGCCGCGACCGTTCTCGGCGGCAAACGCCACGCCGCGAACTGCGTTTCGCGCCCGCCGCCGCGGTCACCACACTTCAAATATGTTTTTGTTTTTGGAAATAAAGTTGAATATTGCTGGCAATAAAGTCGAAAATGAATTTTTAGGTTGGGAAATAAAGTCGATTATTGAAACTTAGCTTTAATTGATTACATTTATTATTGAACTGGTCGACATTATTACTCTTTTTATACCGATATTATTGGAAATAAAATCGAACATGGAAACTGACGCAATTCGACATTACTTCCAATACTTTATGGAAATAAAGTCGATTCGACATTATTTCCATCTACCTTAATTCACGGCACCGCTTATTCGTTTCGGTGGTTTTCGAGATACCTACACGAATTTTTTTTTATACCCTCCACAGGAATGTACTGTACATACATAGGTAAGGTATATTCACTTTGTCATTACATTTGTAACGCAAAGAAGGAGTCACCATCAGAGACCCTATAAAGTCTGTCTGTTGAAAACACGATAGCTCCAAACGAATCCACCTAGGCGAATGAAATTTTGTCAGAGGACTTATTTTTACCCTCGTCAGGTTGGTATTGAAAATTGTCTATGTCGGTTAAGTAGTTCTGATACCTACCACACAAAACCAATATTAGACACATGCGTCTACACTTGTACAGTACATCCTAACTCACATGGCAAACATTTTGCATAACTTTTATGCAGTGGAGGTTATCAAAGCATCGCCCAAGCCGATGATAACACTTTTACTTGTTTTTATATCTAACTAGCTGAACCCCCGCCAGCTTCGCCCGGCCTCTTTTTTATATTTTTTTTTTTTATTTTATTTATTTACGGGCGACAATGTTTTCATTTTTTTTGTATTGGAGGTGCCACGCCCCTTTGTCCAATTTTCACCAATCTTCACAGGAGCACCATTGGCCCAATACCTAAGATTATCTGTAAGTTTGTTTTTTTTTGTATGGGAGGTGCCACGCCCCTTTGTCCAATTTTAACCAGTCTTCACACGAGCACTCCACGGGCAATACTTAAGATTATTTGTAAGTTTGAGCTCAATCGATTCTGTAGTTTTCGAGATATACGATTTTGAATATTTTTTTTGTATGGGCGTTGCCACGCCCCTTTGTCCGATTTTGACCTATCTTCACAGGAGCACTCTACGGCTAATACCTAAGATTATCTAAGAATATAGAGATTTAAACCTAACAGAATCAATTTTGGGACAAAAAAAAATATTTTTTCCACATTTGAGTTCAATTGGTTCGGTGGTTTTCGAATTTTGCTATTATTGGTGGTGGAAATTTCCATTTATTAAATTTTTCGACTTTTGAGGTTTTTAGAATTTGTTTCCCTTAATACGACTCATTGTAAACTATTAGTATTAGTATCCTCTTTGTCTTTAAAGCTTGTTTCGAAACAGTTCATTAAATATTTTTTAACTATTTCCAACAACTGTTCAATCCTCAACTGCAAAATGATTTTTTTTCCTTGCATATTATTGACAAACTTTTCACGATTTTAATAATGTAAAGTGCAAATCAAATTTGTTTGGTGAAACGAAATGAACGAATTCTTTGCAAATTCGCAAAACTTTGCACTTTGCAAAAACATGCTTTGCACTTTGAAAATTTGTTTTTGGTGAAACGAATTTTGCAAAGAGGAAACATTTTCAACTTTGCAAAGGAATAATTTCCTCTTTGGAAATTTGCGTTTGGTGAAACGGAATTTGCAAAGATAAATTGCAAAATTGCAAACTGCAAAGTGAAAAGGGCCCTGATTTACATAATAAAACGTTTAATTTAAAAAAAAAAAAAATCATGCATTGAAGGGTTAAGTTATCGTAGATACTTTTCCCTAATCTATTTTTTGCAACCCAGTGTCCAGAAATAATTCTATCAAAATAATTTAAATATTTCAGACTTTGGCAAGAGTTCCGAAATTTTTGTGACGTATTTAAAGGCGATTAAGTGTTGAATAAATTATATCGATAAATAATAGGTACCTAATATTATTTACTCCAAAATGCGTTTCGCTCCGATGCATTCAGTTTTCGATATTTCATAATGTGAGCATTATTTTCGTGTTGAATAAATTTGTGTAATATTTTTATCTCAGTACATTTTCATTAATTTTTGTTTCTATTGTTTCCATCTTTTTATAACCGAATTTACAGCTCATTTGGGGATTGCGCAGAAAGGTTCAAGTCCTATAAAGGGGGTTTCCGAGCCACTTCTTGCAAGTTCATTAGCTTTTCCATTTTCTTCAATTCCCTGATGGTCTGAAAACCACCATAGTTTGGTTTTATTTGTCAATCGTCAATAATGGATAAGCCAAGGGTTTTCAGTGCCGATTGACTGTCCGTGAATATTATGTATGTTGGCACCTTTAATAACCGACTTGTAGATGCGGTTTGTGCATTGGTTAATGGCATGGAGCTGTTTCTGAAATATATAGGGGATTTTCCCAAAGGTATAGGCTAGGCATTGAGATATTCCTATTTGATCCGTGAGTGCCAGTTGTGAATCCATTTTAGAAAAATTTCTTTAGCACTTTTGGCAGTTAGGTGGGCTTGTGATCTCTGTGGAGAACTTGTAAGTAGTATACTTTAAATACTGGATTGTAGTTTGATGGTAATATTAATAAATGGAGCTACGTATTTTTGTAGTACCATGCAGCGTGTATAGTACTCATAGATCATGTGCCCCCTGCTTATGCTTTGGAAAGGTTCATGCCTTTATCCAGAGCCCCATCGCATAACAGTTCCATTAAGAACCGTGTTTGAGGGTTTTTGCTCTGTCTTTAGCCTTGGCAAGAATATCAACTTTAGAGCACTTCATCCAGTCCAGATTCTTTTATGAATCTGAGAATGAGTAGTGGGGCCATGGTTTGTATATCCTTATCTGTTATCTGGTACTTGCCCAGATGTTTGATCCTCCTGTGGGTCAAGTCAATGTCCCACAGGATTCTAGAATGTGATCTGGGGTTTCAGCCAAAATCTGCAAACTCCTTCTTTTGATAAACCCATTTTCCACTGATGTTCCCTCAGTCTACAGTGTCCCGTTAGGAGAACTGTGAAGATTCTTAGGTTGTTTTTGCTTAGACCAATACACGCCTTAAGTCTTTTTTAGGTTATAGTTTCCTAGGAGTTTTTTTCTTTTTCACTCGTCCTGAACTCTTCTCGTAGGGTATGTTCCCCTATGCCCCAGAAACGTTCAGGTCCTATGAAGGGCTCCGCTGCTTCCTCGTTCCCCACGATGCCTGATGCATGGCCAAGTATCCAGCAGATAGTTACTCTGTTGTTCTTACCTAAATCATTATGCCTGTGCAGGCATTCCCATACAATCTTCTTGGATTTTAAAATATAGGCTCCAAGTGCCTTGATGGCGGCTTGACTATCTGACATCACTGCTATATCACAGTTTCTGTAGTTTTTCTTGAGAATGATCCGAACGTATCTATCAATAGCACATATTTCAGCCTGAAAGATGCTGGTACATTTGCTCATGGATTCGTAGTGCTTAGTTCCTGGCCCAAACACTCCTGCACCAGTCCCTTCGTCCGTTCTCGATCCATACGTATACCATTTTACGGTGTGGTTACTCAGTCCATAGATCATGGATTCATTGCTCCAATGTTTCTTATTGCTGAGCTTAGTTTTGAAGTTTTTCTCAAAATTGAATCTCCTGATACTATCATCCCTGGCTATAGCGAAAAGTTTAAGTTTTACGAGTAGTACATCGTATTCTTTCGAGCCAATGCATTTCTCCCTTCCGATTTCTAATTTTGCCATCCTCAGGATGGTGGGATAGTGGACGCAGTAGCGTAGTGTTTAGTTTAGTATATGCTGGACTACTGTGCGAGGGATCCCAGGTTCGATCCCCGGAAAAACACAAATTACATCTTAAGGTTTTGTCTACTACGCCACCTCTCGCGAACGCCTGATAAACATCTGAGAGTATGACTGTCATGAAAAAGCTTCTCAATTCAGCCGTTCGGACTCGGCATAAAATTGTAGGTCCATTCCATTCGTCCCAAAAATAGAAACTCACACAAACGAATGGTTGCGAGAAGCTAGGTCTAGGGTGTCTACCGCCTGTTGCTCCACCTATTTTTTTTTTTTTTATCCTCAGGATAGTTTTTTCAGCCGTATCCTCAACCATGAGTTTAGAGGGGTTAGCTCTAGGAGTACCTCCGTGGCTGCAGTTGCTCCGGTGATGCATAGGCACGCCAGTCTTTGCACTTTGTTGAGAATATCTCTTGTTGTGACTAGGGTGGTTCGTTTTGCCGATGCTACAGCTTCGTATGTGATCATGGGTCTCACAATTGCAATATATTTCCATCGCAGGATGCTTGGGCTGTATCCCCACGGTTTTCCTACTAAACTCTTACATATCATAAGAGCGCGTGTTGGCCTTCTTTGAAATCTCTTCCGTGTGTTTACACCAGATGAGTTTACTATCTAGGTGCAGTCCTAGGTATTTTACTTCATTGACTGGTATCAGTGTCGTGCCTGATAGTCGTATTGCTTTCAGTCTCTGAAGTTTTCTTGGACATTGCTTATTATAACCCATTTTTACAAACAGCACTTAAAACCCGTCACCGGTTACCCTATAATATTATTTGATAAACTCAGCGATCCATATGTTTTCAATTAATATTGTAAGCTCGAGAAGAAACTAAAAATCCTTAAAAATCCAAAAACGGAAAGACAAACATACCTATATCTAGATCCATACCTTTCATCCCCCTTTGGGTATGAATCTTTTTTTTTTTTTTTTGATTGCAAACTCCCATGGGATTTTAATGACTTACAAGGGACATTATTCACAATTTCAAATTAAAATGATAAATCGCTCTAGCCAGAGGCATTTCCTGGCTAAAACCACTTGCATCCAAAGTTACAGTCTCTCAATGATCTCTATATACACAAACACACAATTCCTGCGATGTGATGTGGATAAAAATCTCAAATTTACCCCCACCTATGTTTGCACATATCTATATAGGTGAAACACCCCATACTTCCAATATCTCTTTCTCGCTCTGTCGGCTTTGTGTTTCTGCTTCAAGTCATCTTCGTGAGGGTGGCTGGCAGTCCTCATTATTTTCCAAATTTTGTCAGTTTTGGGGTTTTTTTGTTGACTCTGTCCAATTTTTTGTTCGGTTCTCTTTTATAAATTGATTTGATAAGACAACCTGACGGATTTGTCCACTCAAACCATCAGTAGAAAGATATATAAGCTACTTTATTTCATGGCGTAAAATAGCTATTGGGGTAGATATAGATATGGCTATACACGATTCACAGACCGAGGGGTAGTTAAGTGATCATAGGTCATTTTTCAGTAGAATTTTGGGTATTCATGGCAAAGAAGAAGATATAAAATAAAGAGACAGACAAACTTCAGTTTGACTTTGTCAGCTGAAGAAGATAATGTCAGAAGCAATTCTGAAGGATATTGAGTGGGAGGATGTGAAATGCTTGTGAATATTTGATTTGATAGATACCTACCCTGTATCCTGTATCACTATTTGTTTTTAATCGAATTAAAAGGATGTATAAATTTGAATTTATTTACGGACGGCATTAGGTTAGGCAGACGTAAATATTATTTAAAATTTCATATTTGGTATAGGTGTGTGTATTTAGTGTTTACAAAATAATTTTAAATTTATTCAGATTAGAAGAGATTTAATAATGGAGTGTAGTGATGGGATTATAATGAGAACACAAGGTACCCTTTCACTATGAACTCCTACTCTTACCTTAACGTAGGTGGCTAGGCTAGTACCTCGACTGCTGATTGGATACCCAACCCATTTGGGGGGAGAAGGTGGGTGGGAGTGCCCCTTCACTAAAGCACTTCGTCTGTTGCAGGCGGCAGTGAACAAATTCACTAGATGAAATCAACGCCACTAGTCAGGCCAAACTATCTATAGTTTAATTTTTATAAGAGCTGCTTTGACATATTTAAATTCCAGGTCTATATGGATCTTCAATATACTACGCCAGAGTATTGGCAAATATTTGATGACGGATGAATCCCTAATGAGCAATGCCCAAAGCACGACGTTAAAATTGTACTAGACGACCTTAACGCTAGAATAGGCAGGGACAACATCTTTGGTCCAACAGTTGGCAAACACAGCCTACATGACAACACGCCTGGCAATGGACTTAGGCTAATTGACTTTGCTGCGGGGCGAAATATTGTTATTAGCAAACACATATCAATATCCATAAGTGGACATGGCTGTCTCCGGATGACCAAACTGTCAGCCAAATCGATCACATTACTAATGACGCAAGGCAATGTCCAGTTCTGGATGTCCGAACCTTTCGATTGTCTAACATTGACTCGGATCACTACTTTGTTGCAGCCAAAATAAGAATGTGGATATCCAAGTCATTCCGGAAAATATGTAAATACCGTGAGAAAATATGACTTCGAAAAGCTGCAATCGCAAGAGGCTTGCAGAATCGCCACCGAACGCGTATCCCGATGGAATACGGCATTGGTCCTATCTATCACAGATAGTGGAGAAGACTCGTGGTACCTATGGTAATACTCCCAGAAAGCCGTCATTAGTGCCGCGACTGATGTGCAGGATTTCTCTCGACCAAAGTCATAAACAAAGTCGAGCAAGCTCATCACAACGAAAGGTGTATAGAGCGGCGCTGCGAAAGAAGACTAGATCTACCCAAGAGCTCTATACGAGCAAACAAACGAAAAAAAGGGCACGAGAAGTTTTCAATAGAGAGATGCTACTCCAGGAACAATATACGCAATATGTATGCTGTACTAAAAGGTAAACAAAACATTATCCAGAGCAGAAAATTCCACAAAGAAACCTGTACAGATAACGAGGGAAACATTGAAGTAGAATCGTAGACAAAGACCAAAATCCAAGATTTGTTCAGACGAAGACGCCTTCATAGGATCCCCAGTTTGACCAGTCCACAAGAAACCAGACCCCTTCAGATGCGCCGACTGTACAGATAGCTAAACCTACACACAAGCCTACGCGGACTATGTCGCCGTTCTGTCTGTCGGTTCAAACCTAAGGACTGTGTGCTCTCTGGCGCAGAGATCCTTGGGCTTGATCGATGATTGGTGCACAAGGAATGGGCTTTCAGTGAACCCTCTTAAAACTACGGTTGTTCTCTTCACGAGAAGGAGGAATATCACTGGTCTATCTCAACTTGTGCTTAAAGGTGTCACTATTCCGATCTCTGACGAAGTCAAATATCTGGGAGTAATCCTCGATAGAAAACTTGTTTGGTCCAAGCGTGTTGAATCGGAATCCGATAGAGCGCTGTCGACTTTGTTTCTGGCAGTGCAAAGGCGCTTTTGGTAAGACATGGGGCTTATCTCCTAAAAGGATCCTTTGGATCTATCCGGCAATGGTAAGACCACTTCTCTCATATGCATCGGTTGTGTGGTGGAACAGGCTTTCGCGGAAACGTGTTACGACCTCTTTTACCAAACTCCAAAGAATGTTTTGCCTTGGCTGCACAGGGGCCTTCCCCAGCACTCCGGGCTCTGCTCTAGATGCTATGATGAATCTCCCTTGATATTTTTATCGTGGGGTATATACGCTGAAAACCATCTCCCGGTTAAAGAGAGGTGGCTTGTTAAAGAGAGGTGGCTTTTGGTACCACTCGCATTGGGATTTTGAAGGACTTGTGCGAGAATTATCGTTTGACCCCTGTCTTATGGATATGCCGTCTGACGCAATGACACGAGAAATCCTATTGCGACAAAACTACCACGTCTACTTTCCTCAAGCAACGGAATGGGTTCGACCAGACTCTGAGCCAGGGAAAGAATGCCATCGTGTATTCAAGTATGGCTCTAAAACCGGACATGCGACTGTCTTCCAGGCGGAGATTTTCGCTATCCTTATGGCTATGCTCTATATTGTGACAAACAGGTGGACGGATAGAAGCATACAACTTACTTACTTATCGGGCTCCCGACCCGTGAAGAGTGTCTGCCTGAGACACTGCAGCCTTCCATCCTCTACGATCCCTAGCACGCTGTTTCTAGTTGTCGAGACCAAGCGCTCTGGCATCCGCGATGGTTTGGTCTTTGAAACTGAGGTTCGGTGTTCCTTGTCTTCTTGTACCTATAGGGGCTGGAATGCGAAGATCCTCTTAGCTGGAGCATTATTGTCCATTCGCTCGATGTGGCCGAGCCAATTTAGTCGACGTGCTTTGGCTTTTTGGACTACATCCACATCTTGGTACAGCTCATAGAGTTCGCGGTTGTATCTTCTCCTCCATTCGCCCTCCTCGCACACAGGACCAAAAATCCGACGAAGTATTTTTCTTTCGCGAAGGATCCCAGTATCAGCTCTCCCTTCTTGCTTATCGTCCAGCACTCGGCGCCATAAAGCAGAACTGGCAGGATAAGGGTTTTGTATAGCACACATTTCGTCCTTCGAGTTGGGAGTTTTGAACCCAGTTGTTTTGCCAAACCGAATTAGCAACGGTTTCCTAGGGTAATTCTTCGCCGGATCTCCACTAGGGTGTCATTCGTGGAGTTCATGTTTACTCCGAGGTTGTTGATAGCATGAACTTAGTCTTGTCCTCGTTTACTTCAAGCCCAACGGAAGCATACAAACAAAATCAATATTCATTGGATAATTCAGTGTATACGATTTTGATCATTAGGTCCTGCTTTTTGGCTCAGAAGCTAAGGAACTCTATCAAAAGCGAGAAAAAGAATCTTTGAAAATTGTCTGTATAGTGTTGTTTTTTTTTTCTCGCTTGAAGAGAGTTCCGAGGACTGGGCCACTTAGCCACCTGTTTTCCTGTAAAAATCTTGCAAAAATAACAAAGTCCATTCATGAAATTGGTCCGCACCAGTTGGACATCATAAGACAAGTTGATGACGGGTGAGCTTTTGTATTTCGATCTGCTTCAAAGTGTTATGTTTATTTTGTTCTTGTGAAACTTGAGATGTGGAACTTGGTGGAACAAAACAAATAGGCAATATTCTACATCCAAAATTGGCACACAATAGAAATTAAGTCTAAAGTAACATTTGTCAGAAATTCCTTGCGTGATAGTAGGCTAAACATTTACCTAATCTTGGACCTATTTGGATACGGCAACTCTAAAATGATATTGATTTACTGGGTCTTCAGCCCCGAATTCTATAAATTATTTATTTTTGGAATTCTTTAGATACTTACCAATATTGTCCACAAGTAGCTATTAAAATGTATGTGGGCTTTGATTTATTGAAGTTGTATTCTTACCTACGCCACCGCCGCCGCGGGGTAACTTGTCGACAAATGTAAATACAATAATTATGTGACATGACCTTTTCTGACTTAGAATACACGTCATAAAAATTTAAGTACAATCCATATAAGTTGTGTATATTTTTGATTTTGGTAAAGATGAATAAAATTAAGAAAACAAATTGGGCAAAGCCAGCATTCATTAAGATCAACTATATCGTTGCGGCGATTTTAGCTCGTGCTATTTTATGTGAATTAATTAAATGACATCAGCGTTGATGTAGAGATAGATACAGTTATAAATGGTTTTTACATCCATGTTGGTAAATTACTCGCCTGTCGCTATTTTAAGCAATGTATAAAAATAATTTAAACGGTCTAAATAACTTTTGCTGATTTTCGATTAAATTATACAAATATTTAGATGTAAATTTTTTGTTAAATTTGTTGTCCGTTATTTTTAAGCGGTTCATGAGTGCAATATAGAAAACATTTTGTTTTCATCACATAAAGGGACAAAAACTTAAAACAAGGATATTAATATTAAATATTAAAAGAATTTAATTCAATTTAATTTTTCCATATCCTTTAATGCGTGTAGCCGCCTTTGTTTGAATTACTTCGTAAACGCCATTTGGAATTGGCTCATACAGATATTTTAGCACGATTTTAGATGTTTCAATGAAATAGCAGCATGCGGCATATTGATGACGTCTGCAGATACCCCATCAGATCAGCAGATAAGGTAGTCCACTCCAGTAGGCGCGTTTTAACTACAAATTCGCTTCGCACTCTCTTAGGCGGCTCTCAGATTGAGGAGGCAGCAAACAACCAATAAGCAACTATAGTTACTATAGCAACTGTCAATAAACAATCAGCAACATTTTTCGTTCGAGCGATATTTAATTGCTTTGATGTGAGAACGAGAAGTGAGATGTCTAATTTAATTCAAAGTAAAATAATTGTGAGCGTTAATTTTGCGTGTCTCCTATAGTCCTATTGCCAGTTGGTTATTGATTGTTGCCTCAATGTGAGAGCCGAATTACAACGCGTGGGGTATATGGATTGGGGCATTATCCTATTGGCATAAACCTTACGAGCCCTTAGTAAGGGAGGTTTTGTTTCAGTTTTAATATTTTCAGATCTTATTTCATCTATAATTTTCTTTGAAAAAATAACAATACAGAAAAAGTTATGAATATAGACATGCCAAATCTGCCGTCTGCCGAATTGGACATTTCAATTCATTCATTCATCATGCATTCATTTTCAATCGTCCGCTTGTCCATAAAATGGGTCGCGGGTCGTGTAGGTTGCTCAAGTGGATCCCCCATGGCTCTCGATTCTCCGCCATCGACTCTATATCATCAAGAGCAATCCCCATACGGGTATAAGAGAGATTATATGGACTTGATCTAACCATCTCATCCTGGGTCTACCTATAAAGGACGCCTGCCTGATGGTACGGATTCCATAGCACGTCGTGGTATCCTGGTTGGGGACATGCATTTAACGTGACCAAACCACCGAAGCATGGACTGCTCCGTCCGGAGAAGTAGCTGCTGGACATTCAGTTCCTCACGTGTTCTAATGCGATCTCTACGGGCCACACCAGCAATATTCTTTCTATTTCTATTATTCTTTCGGTCATTACCCAAATCTCATGACCATAGGTAAGAGTTGGAACAAACACCGAATAAAAGACTGCCAACTTACCTTTGACACCAAGTTCAGTCCTCCTGATAACAGAATGACCTATAGCTGTCTCAAAATTGATCTAGCCTGACCAATCCTAAAGGAAAACTCAGCATTACTCCTTCCATCACTCGTGAATAAGACCCCGAGATACTTAAACTTCTCCACCTGTTTCAATGGGACTCCACTAACATGCAGAGTGCATTGAACAGGCGTTCTGGAAACGACCATCATTTCAGATTTGTTCACGTTAACCTTCATCTCAGTTTCAACACAAACGGCTACAAACCGATCGAGTGCACGCTGAAGTTCAGTCTGAGATGATCCAAAGATGACCAAGTCATCAGCGAAAAGCAGATGACTTATCCTCAGATCTCCCAATTCGAAACGTTCTTCGCCAAGACTGCGCTGTAACGTCCAGTCCATATAAGTAGGTAATGAAAAGGAGAGGAGACAACAAGACGCACCCCCGACGAAGTCCAACGCCACCACACCTCAGTCGTTGGACCTTCACTCTTCTGGGTAGGTCGATGTCGCTGTACAGCCCAACAGTAAGCTCATCCGCTTTTGATAGAGTCCTCTGCACCATAAAGGGATGATAAGGTCTTATAAAGGGTCGCTTTAGTTGTTCGAGAGAGGGCTTTGCTACTCAATTGCTTTCTTAGCCCAAAGAAACAGCGATTGGCAAGAGTTATTCTTCGCTTAATCTCAGCGCTGGCGCTGGTGTCATTGTCTGAGTTCATAGCGGAGCCTAGGTAGACAAAGTCCTTTACCACCTCAAAGTTATATCTGTCTATAGTGACATTCTGTGCAAGACGTCGGTGTTGGGTGTCCTTTCTTGATGACAGCATATACTTTGTCTTGTCCTTATTGACCGCCAAACCCATCTTCGCCGCCTCCATCTTAGTGCTCACGAACGCGTTCTCCCGATTATGTCGATGTCGTCGACGTAGGCAATAAGGTAGACAGACATTTGAAAGATAGTCCCTCTGGTGTTAGCGTTTGAGTTTTGCACTATTCTTTCAAGAACAATGTTGAAGAAGTCATATGACAGCGCATCGCCTTGTCTAAATCCTTTTTTGACATCGAAGGTCTCGGTGAGTACTTTACTGACCTTGATGGAGCAGCGTGCATTCTCCATTGTCAACCTACACAAACGGACGAGTTTGGCAGGGATGCCAAAACTAGACTTTGCTCTGTATAGCTCGTCTCTATAAATGCTGTCATAGGCGGCCTTAAAATCGATGAAGAGGTGGTGGGTATCGATTTGGACTTCCTGGGTTTTCTCCAAGATCTGCCGCAGTGGGAATATTTGGTCGATGGTAGTTTTCCTGCAAGTTTGTTATAATGGTAGGTACAAATAGATATTTATAACAGTTCACTTTTTCGAACAGATTCTTCTACTTAAATTTGTGGGTTTTAACTATCTTAGAATAATCCCAATTAAAATGACAGCTGTCATATTTGAAGTTTAAAGCCATGGCCTTGTATCTGCAAAGCTATTGTCAGCTTCCCCGATCAACCGAATCAATATTTAATTACCTGACATTTAAGCCCCTACTAATTAGATAGTCGCACCACCATATGCAGATATATACAACTTACATGTCGATTTTATCAAAAACATCAGCCAATCACCGTCATCAATATTTTAATAGTCTTGTTTACTCTTGGTCACATCGCAACCCCCCGCTATATGGAGCCCAACATATTAGTTTCAATGTAAACCAGATTTTCCATTAGGTAAACACACCCTTAATGGTGTCACCATGAGCCCAGCAATAATGATAAATTCAAAAGATAACTTTTAATTCCCTGTTAATCTCCAACATGCTTCCGTGTAGAGCACTCGCTACTCCACGTCCACCCAGGAATTATCCTGAGCAGAAGATAACATCCGAGCAACATTGTTCGTTTTGTCCTCTCGTTTGGCTAAGAAACCCATCGTTGTTGCAACCATGTTGAGCACACAAGCAACTCTGCTGGAAAGTCCTTGCACCATCGACCCACGCCCCGCCATATGTGTTCCCATGGCTCGCATTGCTAAAAGGTTCACATAAATAAATTTAACAGATTCCCTATCTCCATCCCGGTCGGGCGGGCGGGTGTATTTTATTTACAAACAAGAAGAAAGTTCCGGTCTGGCGGATAAGCAATCCGAGGATGCTCCTAGCTCCAAGCTCCACCGATCCGCCCTCTTTTGTCGGCAACATGGTGGCAGGCATCCTATACATTCTGCCGTTTGAATCAATGTTTGGTGAATGGGGCTGTTGATTCCATTAGGTGTTGTTTCTGTTGCCACATCCAGTGTTTTGTCGAAGCGAGTAGATTTAACCGCATTTCCTCTTCACACCTCTTTTATGGCTCTACGTGGCCCGACCACACTGAAAAGACATCCAGTAGGAGGTGCGGCAAACGTCTTTCTCAGTTTTTTTTTTTTTTGCTCGTCACGTCATCAGATGAAAGTTTACGGATTTTTACAACGTCCTTAATAACGCTTTTGGGCAAACAATTCCTCACCACACCAGTCGAGCCAACCGAAAAGGGTTTTCACTTTCATGTACTGTACCTACATACGTATAGAATAGACTCACTCACTTCGGGCCAATTTGGGAAAAGAGCATCAGCACAACATAAAAATAAACCAAACGAGGCAGCGCACGGGCGGCGAAAGAAAACTCATCATTCCACGGCACATCGCCTGCCCTTGCTGTCTGTTGGTGTGTTCCATCAATTACGTGACTCCCATACCTGGGCGGCAAGGATTCGTTTTCAATTCCCGAGCCGGCAATCCGCAAGGCAAAGTTTTCTGATAAAATTTCCCAGACTACATGACGTGCATTTGTTAGAGGAATTTTTTTTTAAGAGCATTCCATTCGATTGAACAAGATTCTTCGCAGTAACGTTTTTGTTGCTGCTGCCTGATGTGGGTGGAGTGCGGAGCAGGAGCTACTCTGCCGCAGTACCGGAGGATTCTTCGCATCTACGCCATCGGAATCGCAAGAAATCGGAAAGATTTTTTTCTAGTCGACGACGACGCTGCGTCTCATTCTCATTGTCGGGCGTATACATACATCCATTCGCTATCATTACGATAGATGATAATTCAATTTGGCTGGACAATTTTGGAATTTATTCACACAAAGGCGTCGGAGCTGTGCAGAATCTGGCCGCATCTCTTGATGCTGATGGTGGAATGTGACATTGGATGAAATAGTTAATCCGGTTGGCTTTAATGGTTCATAACAATGGCTTAAAATTGAAACGGAATGCATTGTATTGGTATAGAATGTCGATGGTTATATCGGGTTTCGGTAGAGTATCTCCAATTAGAAATCGGGATTATGATAGCTTTGGTATGCAAAGTTATAGTAATCCTTCGTTTAGGTGGTGCGCCATGATGGTAAAGTGAAATTATTCAATGCAAATGTTGAGCTTTTTGTTGAGCTGGCAGTTAAATTTGTTTATTTATAGTAGAAGCTGTCATTTAGATAAGGCATGTGGGAGAGTTGGCAAATGGAATGCTGACGTGAATACCGAAATTCATAGATTGGCTAAATGATTCTCAAATGTTTAATATAAAACCCTAGAAGGAGAATTACCGGTGTCCTCATCCGTCCAGATGGTGGATACTTTACGTGAGCTGCTCCGGTATATTTGGAACTGAGGTCAGCGAAAATTTTTGAGAACTAATCATCAGGGTGCTGGAAAAGATATCATGGCGGTTGAATCTTTGATAGGCCAATGGCAGCACGTACATCTTCGAAGTGGGTTACTGGCACCGTAATATCCTTCATCCAATTGATTCAGCAAAGAGTCTAACCCCTGCAGGTTGGTGGTTGGGATAGGTCGTAAAGGTGCTATAAAATTTTGAAAACTGTGTGGGGTACCACTGCAGCAAGTACTACATGGTTCACGGTTAGAGTGAATCGAACAATCAAGTGTTCATTTAAAAATCATGTAACACTGACTTGGGTACGAGGACACACAGGGATCGACGGCAACGAAAAGGCGGACTCCCTTGCAAAACAGGGGTCAACTAAAGAGTTGCTGGGACCAGAACCATTCTCTTCAATTGGTAGAGGAATGGTAGAACAGCTTATTCACAAATGGATCACGGCAGAGACCTGGGAAGGCGGTCAACCGTGGAATAATGTAGACAAGCTAAAATGGCAGTACAATGGCCGACCTGCTCAACTCAGAGAAAGGTTCTAAGCATGTGAGTCGAGGAACATTGAAATGGGTGGTGGCGTTAATTAATACAGTTCATTGTCATTTCGGGTATCATTTAAGGAAGATGGGCCTTAGAGAGGATGATACTTTTAAGTAGTGCTCTTGATTTTACCCGGGTAATACCAATTGACAAAAAATAGCAATTCAATTCATTGAAATAACACGGGTACCCGAAACATTCCGGGTACCCAAAACCTTACGGGTACCCGATAATTTGGTACCCGGCTAATACCCGAAAATGCGGGTATCCGGGTACCCGGGTAGTTACTCGGGTATCCGGGTATCAAGAGCACTTTTAAGCTATGCCTGGAGGAATATGAGACAGCGTCACATATATTGTGTCAATGTCCAGCTTTGGCTGGTAGAAGAATGAGGATCTTGGGACAACATTGGGTCGAGACCCATTGGATGAAACAGATCTCACATAAACAGAATTAACACTAGGAATTGAACTCAGGGAGGCACTCTGTAGAAATCCGGAGAGTCTCTCTGGGTAAGGTTTATAGTGGTAGGGAGACGAAAAGAGTCATGACAATGGTGGTCTGGTTCGAATATCTCTCGAAAATTTATATATATAGAGTCAATCTGGATGTAGATTTGTAATTAGAAGCAGACTTACGTGAGATGTCTTAAACTCCTCACAATACTTACGATTTGACTGTGATATCTTGCGAGCAGCAGGACAAAAATCATATGGTACCATCATATGACGAGGATGAAGATCACAAGAGTAACAGTCCAAAACCAAATGGATGAAATTCGGATGAAAGCTGGTCCTTGGATGTGTTGCAATGAAGCTAGACCTGGCGTGCGCCACAACCACTTCAAGCACGATTAACTTGCGAAAATGGGCAACAACTCGAAACACTCTAAATCTAAATGAATCGCTATCAGTCGATTTCAGAAGAAAAACAAAAGGGCTTCTTTTAGATTTAGACAATGGCATCTCTACAGATCCACTTCCAGGCCATCCAGTCCAGATTCCAGTAAATATAAAATTAGAGCCGCAAAACTGGGAACCCATAGAGCATAGAGGATGAATCTATCCAAATCCCCTGATGTGTCCCCGGTTCTATCCAAAGTAATGTCGCCACGAGCGGACAGAGTCCAGGCAGGAATCTCAATCTCTCGCTGGCTGTATAGAAACTGAAACCTCTACAAGAGTTGTTTAAACACAATATGCAGTGAATGAAATGGTTTCCAACATCATAAGTTCAATGGACTATAAACTCGATCAAATTTGCAGAACCTGACGGGATTATACCGGCAATGAACCGCAACAATCTTTAAGCACGCTTTTACCCTTACTCGTCTAAACATCGTCTCAATCTGTTTGCGTATCTACAGTGTATACCTGGCAAATTGACAGAGGTGAGTTTAGTTTTTATCCAACTAAAGCAGAGAAATCAAGCCACTCTACCACTATAAAGACTGCAGGCCAATCAGTTTCTTCTTGCCTTCGCAGTAGCGCAATGTGACACTCCCAATTTTCCAATACCTTGTTGATGGTTTCGGGCTAGTAACTCACGGATTGCTTGGATGATATTGGCCTTAAGTGCTTGAATCGTTTCCGGATTGTTATCATAACATCGGTTCTTCACGGTTCCACACAAAAAAAAATCCAAAGGGGTCAAATCACAGCTCCGAGGCGGCCAATTGACATCGCCAGGCCTGGAATATTGTTCCCATATATGTGAGCATTGCTACAGCTTGGTCGTATGTTGGTACCACTTGGTTGGATCGTCCGCGCTCAGTTTGGTAAGTATCGAAATAATCACTCGATTAATACGTTCGACCTGACCGTTCCCTCTTGGTATCCCAGTTGTGATTGTAAGGAGTTGTATCTTCTCCGTCTCGCAGTAGTCCTTGAACGTGTTGGTTATGAACGCCGGTCCCTTGTCCGCTATGATCCGCTCCGGGTTCCCGAATGTCGACTTTTGGAATTCTAGCTTCTGGATCGCTTCTGCTGTTGTTGTTGTCTTTACGGGGTAGATCCAAGTGAACTTTGAAAAAGCGTCTACCACACAAAATATATATCCATACTTCTTTCCTGTCGGGGAGAGTGGGCCTAAGTGATCGACGTGATATGTCCTAAGTGGTGAGGGTGAGTCCTCCTTATCGATGGGGTTTAGATATCCCTCTTGACGTCCGGCCTTCCTTTCGGAGAGAATGCAGACAATGCAATTCCTTCGATAGTTTGTCAGTTTTTCTCGTAGCTTGGGAATAAAGTACTCTCTGCTTATAATTTCTTGCATCTTTTCTACCCCGAAGTGACCTTCATTGTGTGCCTCTTTGATAATCTCGTCTTGCATTCGTTTGGGTATACATAGTAGTTTCCGCCCTTCTTTATCCGCTTTGTAAATGATGTTATGTTCCATAATGAAGTCCTCATAGCTTCCCTCTGCCAACAGGATTTTCTTTATGGGCTTCAAATTATCGTTCTTCCCTTGAGCTTGCTCGGTTCTTTCGAGGAACAGTTTGGATTACGGCTGAGGGCGTCCGCGTGTTTCATTTTCGTCCCGGCTCTGTGTTCCAGTTGGTAGTCGTACTCCTGTAGTGTTAGTGCCCATCCTGCGATTTTGAAAGACAGCTCTTGTCGCTCCATTGTTCCCTTGAAAGCCGCACAGTCCGTTACGATCTTAACTTTAGTTCCTAACAAGTAGTGACGAAACTTCTTTAACGCAGACACAATGGCTAATACCTCCAGTTCGTAGCTGCTATAATTCTGCTTTGCTGTTGATGTCTGCTTGCTGTAGTAATACACTGGATGGAATCCAGTTAGGTGTTCAGCACGGCTCCATAACCCCACTTCGGTATGCGTCGGTATGAAGCTCCGTCTCTAAGGTCTGCCTAAAAAGGCGCAGAACAGGCTTTGTCGCCAGAATATTTTTCAGTTCTTCAAAGGCTGCCTTCTGCTTCGCACCCCACTTAAACTTAGAATTTTTCCTCAGCAGTTCTGTTAATGGTTTCGCCACTATGGAATATCCTGCTACAAATTTTCTGAAGTATCCACTGAGGCCTAGAAAACTTTGCACCTGTTGTCTTGTTTTTGGTTCTGGAAATTTCATGACCGCTTTCGTTTTCTCCTTCGCCGGCATCACACATCCTTCTTCGATCGTCAGTCCCAGAAAATCCATCCTTCGGCAGAGCAGTTGACACTTCTTCCATTTGAATTGAATACTATATTCGCTTCCCATCTGCAACACTTCCTTTAGATTATTTAGCGCCTCCTGCTGTTACAGCAACGGCCTAAAAACAGAGTTAACGTGCCTTTGGAACACAGCTGGCATTGTGCATAATCCGAAGGGAACCTTATTGAACTCATATTGCCCTGAAGGCGTGACGAAGGATGTGTATTTCTTACGGCACACGCATACCTCTGCAATCGCTACGTGAAAGAATTCATTTTCGAGGTCCAACGTCGAAAATACCCTGGCGTCGATTTGATCGTCTATCAGTGGCATCGGGTAAAGATCTCGTACAATCTGCCTGTTTATCTTCCGATAGTCCACGCACAGACGCTTAGTACCATTCTTTTTATTGGCTAGGACGATCGGACTTGCAAATTCGGAACTGCTTGAATTACCACACCCTGCTCTAACCATTTTTCAACCTGTTGATCTACTATGTTTTTCTCCAGCGGTGCCAGTCTTCTTGGTAGTTGAAAAATCGGAGTATCCTTTTGTAAAACGATCTTCATCTCCACATTTGTATGTTTAACGATTTTAGGATCGTAGCTGTCTACCTCTACCAGTCGATTGATGTCCCGGGAGAAGTATTTAAATAAAAGATCGATTGTGACATGGGCTCTGTGGCATGGCGCGCCATCCTGCATGAACCAGAGGTCGTCCAAATCCATGTCCTCAATTTCAGTAAAAAAATGTCGGTTAACATGGCTCTCTAACGACCACCGTTGACCCTTCCCGGACTCATTTTCGAAGAAAAATTATCCAATGATGCCACCACTCCGCACAATCCGCACACAAACTGTCACTCTCTGTGGATGCATTGGCTTCTCGACAATAACGTGCAGGTTTTTGTAGCCCCAGATTCGGTAATTTTGTTTGTTAACATAGCCGGCGAGATGAAAATACTCCTCGTCAGAAAGCGCGGTAGGTGCTTCATTTCGGCCAAAACTTCTTTTCAAAAAATGTACTGTTTCGGCTACACACACAGCATTCGCTTTGGTAATAAGTTTTCAATATTTCCCAACTTTGTTCAAGGCAATACGCTAAAGAAGCTCGCATAACGTGCGTAGTCCCATTAGCATCCCACATTCAAGGTACCTATAGCAATCCACAACTTTCTCCCTATAGCCTTATAAGCCCGATAGATCTTTCATGTTCTTCACCCACATTGGGAATGACTATATGTGATTACACAGGCCGTGAGGAACACCTAAATCCATATGACAATTTGGAACCCCTCTCATTTCTAACAGCGAATTAATTCTGAAATAAATACGACCAGACCAGACCACCTCTATCTCACTGGCATACCCTCACCGAAGACCGATTTCCATCTACTCTTAGACAGCCTTATTCAGATCCATCAGTATAGTTACACGAGGTTCACAATATGATTCTCATTAATATGTACTCCTAAATGGAAGATGTAAATGCGAACATGTAGACCCAATACCAGCCATATGTGTATATGGTATTGCATGAGGCACGTCATGCTCATGGCTCGCCATCGCCAGTCAAAGGTAAGCTCTGCCAAACAACCTGCATTCACATTAAGTCATATACTGCTTGCCGTTGCCGCGATATCCATCCGATCCGTACATCGATCGGTAAACATCCCGTAATCTTTTATTACGTTATTTGGAATAAATCATCAATAAATTTGCCCAGGACGGGACACAGCAAAAACGTCGCATTGTCCATGAAGAAATCACTGCGCGATTGAGACCATAAAAGGAGCCTGAGTACAAATCGTTGTCACATGTGAGCAGAATTTTTATTGCGGCCAGCGGCCGACGCCATCGATGGACTATAGCATCACCGCAACCACAGTGCAGCGAAGCAACTGGTTCCTCAAGTACCTGTGAAACGAATTAAAATTGCCGAACGTATTGAAACGCGTTTTTGCCCCTCGAAGCCGCAACGGCATTGTTTAGGTCCTATTGCGGGGAATGCAAGTGATCTACGCCCGGAATGCTGTCTGCGGTGCGTAGTGTATGAAAATGCCTTACCAGATCTACATATATGGCGTGGCTCACATTGGGACCAACGTCAATATCTCTGAGCAATGCATCGGATCGGCCTTTCAGAGACGGCAATCGTAAGCTTCGGTCCATCCAATACGGTCCAAGGAATCGCTTAAAGATACCAGTATATCAGATACCAGAATGACCATGGCCCGCATGAGAATACCCTGGCTCCTGTCCCTCCCAGCTGAATGTTTATTGTTCAAGATACGCGAGTATTTATTTGTTTTTTTTTTGCCCAAAGCAAATGAAATTTGTTGCGATGCTCATATATGGACTAAGACCTGCCAAGGGACTGTCGATTGTCTATGTGGATTGACAAGAGATACACTCAACGCGGACGACAGTGATGCGTCCGTCGTACTAAATCTCTGTTGATTCCCACATAAAATAAATATCCAATACTGCAGTCGATCCGAGAGGATGCGAACCAGGAACGGCTCGATGCTGGTGTGTGGTATTGGTATGATTCTCATGCTCACCGATAACATTCGGATGTCTTTGCGCGCGACTTTATTTTGTTTATATCTCGAGTCCCTTCTCGAGCTGTGGCATTTGTTTGCCTCTGTATATTATTGTTCGATTTTTATTCCACGATGCTGGGTTATAAACATACACGAATCCCAACAATGGCTCGGCTCATCCTCATCGCTACAAGTAGTTTCTCAAAACAAACGATCTTGGCTGTGGAAAGGAAAAATAAACAGACCACTCGAAAATAGGTCCGAATGTTATCATAGCTATCTGTTGGCTTGTAGTCGAGTATATATATAGCGTTGCATCATCGACTGGGGAAGGGACCAGCCTGAATGTCTTTCTTGGGTAATTTGTAGTCACACCGGAGCGCACTGTTGCACAGACAACGCACCGAAGATCATTATCACAGTGTTTCAGGAAACACAAACAGTGATTTGTCATTTTCGAGATCATTATGCAACGACACGAACACCATGCTCATCCTGTCATGGGTATTAGGTAGAGGTACACGCGGTGGTAATTGGGTGCTATGTTTCACGCCGATTGGTATGAAATGAAGACCTAATTAAATTGGAATACGTACATACGTATGTTTAGTTGCAATGCAATGTTGATGCGGGTAATCGTCTCTGATTTTACACTCCCATGCACTTGAATAGGGACAAGATTTTTGGTTTGCAAAATTAAGCACCAACATTTTTCCGTTACTTTTAAATAAATAATAATTTATGACACTTATCTTTTACGGCACCCCACAAATAATAGTCCAACGGTGTCAAATCGCAGCTCCGCGGTGGCCAAACGACATCAGCTCTGCGGCTGATAATGCGATCTTCAAAAACATGGCGCAAAACATCGAGTGTAGCTTCGGCTGTGTGGCACGTAGCGCCGTCCTGTTGAAACCAAATGTTGCCAATATCCTCCTCTTCAATTTATGTGAACAAAAATTCGTTCAACATGGCCCGATAACGATCGCCATTGACTGTAACGGCCACTCATTGCTCATTTTCGAAGAAAAATGGCCCGAATTATGCCTCTGGACCAAAATCCGCACCAAACAGTGACTCGTTTTGGGTATATCGGCTGTTTTTGGCTTTTCACGCTTTGGTTTATCGATGAGGATGCCAGTTTCTTTCACTTTTTTCACAAGATAACGAACATACGGAGCTGACGGTTCTTCTCTTCTTCCAAAATCCGTACGCAATTTTCGCACACATTCTGCAACATGACCATGATTTTCAAAGTAATGTCGCAATATTTCCCAGCGTTGTTCAAGCGTATACACAACCATATTCGTTCAGCGGAAGGATAAAACTAATTATCTGTCAAATCAGACATAAGCTAAGTGTTATCATTCGCGAAATAAGCACTAGTTGGACAAAAAAACGTTAGATGGCGGACCCTTTGACCTCAGGGTGTTTAAATCCGGGTGTCGATGTCCTTGTGGTGGTAGATAGGGTTGTTCATCTTTGTATTATCCTCGATAGTGGGTTGTCTCGGTCGAATCGTAGAAGGGTATAGTTGCCCTGACGGTGTCTCTTGGGAATAGGTCCTCGTTTAGTAGAGCCAATACATGGAGGTAGCGATGCTCTGAGATGCGTTGGGTATCTGCAATCCTTCGGACTACAGGGTTTGGATGGTTGGATGCATTCCCGAGTATTCTCTGAAAAAGTGTGACCAAATACTTTTTCAGGGGGATGATGCTGGCTTCTTCGTAGAGTCTTAAACTTCTGACGTTTTTCTTTCGGATTGGATCGTAGTGGAGTCCTGTGCAGATCCTTCAGAGTTTTCTCTCAAAAATGGCCAGTTTTTTTTTTATGAACCTCTTAGAAACGGTGTACCAAATGGGGAAACCGTAAGTTACTACGGTTGTTATAAGTTGTTTGTAGAGCAGCAGTTTGGTTTTCTTACTGAGTCCGTTTTGCTTCTTCATCATCATGAGAACAGTGTTCAGGTGTAGGTTGAATTTGAATCGCTCGTTAAAGTTGACTCCAAGATATTTAATGTCGTTTGTGGTTGATAGCGCTGATCCATCAGGTAGTCTCAGCGTTACATTACGACAATTGGTGGCTGATCTACCTCTACTTCTTCCTCTAATTGGTCTTCTGATGCAGATTAGTTCTGATTTGGCAGTGTTGATTCGTATGCCCCATTTTTGGTAGTATTCGAAAAGTTTGCTGACATGGACTTCAACTCTTCGTGCTGCTATGGCTGGGGACATTGAGCTGCTATATGTGGCGGAGTCGTCGGCGAACAGGCAGCTATTGGTTGTGTTCTCGAGCCGAGGCTGGTCGGATGTGAAGATGTTGAAAAGTAGTGGACCCAATTTTGACCCTTGGGCTACACCGGCTCTGATGCTTTTTGTTTGTGAATGGTTGTCTTCTATTTGTACAAAAAAGAACCTGGAGTGAAGAAAGCTAAAAATTATTTTAATAAGGTGTAAAGGAAAACTTAACTGTTTAAGTTTATAAATAAGTCCTTGAATCCACACAGAATTCGAATGCCGAAATGCCGAAGTAATGGAAAAGGCAATAAATGTCGAAATAATCAAATATCTAGAAGGCCACCGATTAATAAGCGACAGGCAATACGAATTTCGGAGCCGTCGTTCCACTGGAGACGCACTTATGGACGCAAGTAATTGAAAAAGACGGCGAATCCAGAGCCGTAGCCTTGGACATATCAAAGGCATTTGACCGAGTCTGGCATAGAGTCCTATTAGGCAAGTAAGCGTCTTATGGATTACCACAACAACTCTGCGGATGGATGCAAAATTTTCTTCTGGGAAGATCGATCCAAGTTTTTGTAGATGGTGTATCATCTAATTCGTTTGCTATAAATGCAGGAGTGGCCCAAGGATCTATTCTATTCTGGATCGACAAATAATAATATCTATAGCTTCGCTGATGACAGCACTCTTATATCCTCCATCTCGAGCAGTGGGCCTGTGAATGCGGCTACATCTCACAGTCAGAGATGTGAACAAATTAGTTCTCTAAATGATGATCTGGGCAAAATCTTGAAGTGGGGAAAAGACAACTTGGTTGTATTTAATGCAAACAAGACACAGCTTACAAAATTTTCTAGGAAAAATGCATCAACAGTTCCTCATATTTATATGGCTGACCATTCAATCCATCCCAAGGACTCAATGCACCTTCTAGGAGTCACTGTCAATTCAGGAATCACATGGCTGGACCACATATCCTATATCGCAAGATCGGCGTCCGCTAAGTTGAGCTACCTGTCTAGAGCAAAGAGATACGTTAGTCCCAAGCAACTTCTCAGCACAGGTTAGACCAGGCCTGGAATATTGTTCCCATATACCTATTGAGCTCGGCCCCAAAATATTCACTTCACCTACTTGACACTTTGACAGCATACAGAGACAAGCAGTTCGACTTATTGGAGACCCTACACTCACATCGGATCTACAACCGTAGGTCGCTGACCTTTGCTTGTTTTAAAGGTACTTCCATGTTTAGATGTTTCGAGGAACTCAAAGACATTATCTTTCGAAATGCAACTTTTGGGCGCCCCACAAGACAGGCAGCTAATGCTCTCATGGCCATACATTACACAAATTTTCCAAAACTCCTTCTGTTACAGGACAAGCAAACTTTGGAACTAGCTTCTTGGGAATATATTTCCAGAAGACTACAATTTGCAGCAATATAAGTGCAGACCTAACATACATCTGCAAGAATCTCGGGGCGCTAATGAAGCGTTATAGGTCTGCCTTTCCCGGGAGAAGTATTAAAAAAAAAAAAATACTAGCCCATTCGAGAGACAAAGGAACCAAAACCCCCAGCCTCAACTCTTTGCAAACTCGTGGACCACACTACGATAGCTCAGTACAAATACCTGACCATGCTTACATTACCATAGGAGGTGTAAAAAGCTCGCCACATGTGGGACTGGAAATTATACTTCACACACTTCCCCTAGACGCATGTTTTTAAAACGCACCGCGGCAAAAGAAGCTCTCACACTAGGAGAGTCCTCCCTGCTGGAGCACAAACCCTGTTGTTACTATACTATAGAATGTGGAAGAACTAGAAATGATGGACGATTTCGGAAGCCTCAAAGTCACAACGGACTACATAATTCCCTATTACGACTTCAATGCAAAAACTCCCAGTAGGTACCTACAGCGACCATAAAACCGCTATATTGGTAGGTACACCGATGGATTCAAAATGGAGACAGGCACAAGAGCAGGGAGGGAAGTCCTGAAGACTACCCGATTCCTGTTCTGTTTATCAAGCTACTGAGATACCTTTACCAGCCATAGATAAGTAAGTAAGACACACACGTGATACGAATATTCCATTTCGAATATTACTCTTTTTGTAGACAGCCAAAATCGCTCTTAAGCCGATTATATCAAGCACAGTCAAATCAAAGTTTGTAAGGAACTGTCGAAGTTCATTAATGAACATCATAAAACACACAGCTCCGAAAAGAAGGAAGAAAAAGAGAAAATCAATTTTTTTTAGATACATCTCCCGGCGAACCTATTACGCTTCATCATCGCCCCGAGATGCTTGCAGATGTATGTAAGGTCTGCACTTAAATTGCTGCAAATTATAGTCTTCTGGAAATTATGTCCCCATCAGGAAGCGAGTTCCAAAGTTTGCTTGTCCTGTAACAGAAGGAGTTTTGGAAAAATGATGTCCTCGCGGTTGTCAAGTGTAGTGTAAGATCATGTGCTTTAGCTGCCTGTCTTGTGGGGCGCCCAAAAGTTGCATTTCGAAAGATAATGTCTTTGAGTTCCTCGAAACATCTAAACATGGAATTACCTTTAAAACAAGCAAAGGGCAGCGCCTTTTCTTCTATGCACCAACGGTTGTAGATTCGATGTAAGTGTAGGGTCTGCAATATGTCGAACTGTTCGTCTCTTTATGCTGTCAAGTAGGTGAAGTGAATATTTTGGGGCCGAGCTCAATATATGGGAACAATATTCCAGGCCTGGTCTAACCTCTGCTTTGTAGAGAAGGAGAAGTTGCTTTTGGGGCTTAAGTACCTCTTTGCTCTAAATAGGTAGCTCATTTTAGCGGACGCCGATCTTGCGATATAGGATATGTGGTCCTGCCATGTGATTCCTGAATTGACTGTGACTCCTAGAAGGTGCATTGACCATTGAGTGCTTGGGATGGATTGGATAGTCATCCATTTGGATCTGAGGAACTGTTGATGCATTTTTCCTAGAAAATGTTGTGAGCTGTATCTTCCTTGCTTTAAAAACAACCAAGTTGTCTTTTCCCCACTTCAAGATTTTGTCCAGATCATCATTCAGAGAACTAATTTGTTCACATCTCTGACTGTGTGATGTAGCCGCATTTACAGGCCCACTGTTCGAGATGGAGGATGTAAGAGCAAAGTTGTAGATATTTTTATTACTTGCCTAATAAGGCTCTATGCCAGACTCGGTCAAATGCCTTTGATATGTCCAAGGCTACGGCTCTAGATTCGCCGTGTTGTTCAATTGCAAGCGTCCGTACGTGCGTTACGTAGCTTAACAGGTCTCCAGTCGAACGACGGCTCCGAAATCCGTATTGCCTGTCGCTTATTAATAAATTGTTTGCCATTGTCTTGCTTTTTCGGAACGATGACTCCGATCTCCGGGGTTCAGGTTCTTCGAAAACCTCTCCGAACTAACTAGGGCAGAATTATCCGATAATTCTGCGATAAGAGCACTCAATGGTTTAGGCAATCAGAAAGATGAAAAGTAAACTCGATTGTTTTCGGCTTTGATTACATGTACGAAGGGAAGCCTTAATGCTGCACTAACTTTACCTACATAACCATCACCTAAAAAGGTTAAAAATTATTTTTAGTAGGGGCCATTGACATTATCATGCAAAACAAGTGCCTATAAACTCGTACAAATCATTTTGCAAAAAATTGTCAGTCAATTTAATTAACTGTCCCATACAAACTAGAAGAATAAATGTAGCCAATCCCCAAGTACCACATCCGATAGGCGCGCGATAGTTATGGCATTGTTGCGATCGCCACTTCTGATTGTCATTTAAATAATCCGCTTCTATGTTTTACCAAGCAAAACATGTTTGCTCCATATCACTACATTCACCCGCTGTATATCTTATCAGCCTGATTCACTTTCTCGTGCGGTCGTGACGTGTGAACTGTGAGTAGAGTATATACCTCAAGCAACTTGTTGCCGCGCTACCGGTATCAAAGTCCAACATATTGTATAGTGCGGCTATTTTTGGCATAACCAGCTAGACTAGAGCAATCGCTATGCACGCTCAGCTCAGTTCAGTTGGCATTTGGCATTCACGAATTAAACGCTCAACACACCCGCCCATATGTTCTCCAGGCCGATTTGTTCCGTACTTCGCGTTAAGAGATGTTTTCAACATCCAAATGCAGTGCGCGTCATGCACAAGCGATTAATCAGTGCATTTGTTGAGGGCGATAGATACATCGTGGTGCGGGAGGATGGCGATGCAAATGCAATGAAATTTCCCGGCGTTTGGTTACGTGACAACTGTCGTTGCGCCCAGTGCTTTCATCAGAGTTCACAAAGCCGACAAATTGACTGGGACGCGTTTGACACGAAAGTGAAAGTGAAAGATATTTCGGTAAAGCATTTTGGCTGCTAATAGATACAATCACATTCTGACTCGGTATTTGTTTACACACAGGCAGACAAGTCGGAGAAGACAATTCAAGTCAAGTGGAGTGATCAGCATTCTTCAACATATGACTTGAAGTGGCTGAGAGAACGAGATTTTAGCGCCAGTAGGCGAAGCAGATACTTGTCTGAGTTTTACCGACCCAAGCCAATGCATTGGCGCGGAGCGGATTTCGACAAGGTGGCGAATGTTTTCCAGTTTGAAGATGTCATAAACAACGACGAAGGTGAGGTGATTTCAATTTGTCACTGTTAAGTGTGTCAACAATTGTGTACTATTTTTAATTTTTTTTTAGAACTTGAAAAGTGGCTTGAATCTCTGGCAGTGTATGGAGTGGCAACTATAAAGAACTCTCCATTGGATAAAGATGTTGTTAGACGGTTAGCAGATCGAGTTGGTTTCATTCGGAAAACCACTTATGGGTATGTATTCCCTGTTACTATATAGCTTTGGGTTCAAAAAATAAATGTCTCTTATTTGTTAGCGAGGAATTCATTGTTCAGTCAAAGCCGGGGGCAAAGAACTATGCTTATCTATCTGATCCGCTGCCCTTGCACACCGACTTGCCGTACTACGAGTACAAGCCAAGTGTGAACATACTTCATTGTGTCGTGCAATCTAAGTCGAAAGGCGGCAGCAATACCCTAGTAGATGCGTTTCACATTGCAGATCGCCTAAAGGCGGAGGATCCGGAATCTTACAGAATTTTAACAGACACTATCGTAGATTGGAATGACATTGGCAGTGAAGATGGAAAGAGCTTTCATAACATATGGCGAGCACCGGTTATTTGGTAAGAAAGACATTTTTTAAAGGTGCGATAGTGTGTGGAAATTAGTTTTATTCTTTTTTTGAACATTTTTAAAATGTTTGTCTCAATCAATAAGCGTATTTTCATTGATCGGATTGAGCTAGGAACCAATTTTAATAAATTTTAAATATATTTACCGACAGTCATTGACAAAACGCACTCACTGGAGTGCACTACATCTAACTAAGCGCCCTCTATCATCATATTATTTTTATATACCTACAATACCTACATATACCTACATCTTTTGAGAAAGGCAGGCGAACCCTTAACGCTTCAAAATGTTTGCAGATAGATATAAGTTCCGCACTTAAATTGTTTTAGTTCCCTGGGAATATATCCCCAGCGTAAGAGATTTCCAACGTTTACTTCTACTGTTGCCAAAAGAGTTCCGAAATGGCTGATGTGCATTCTGTCTTACAGGCTGTCATTACCCTCAGAATATAGTTTTAAAAGAATTCTCCAAAAGTGTCGCTGCCTGTATGTTCGCGCAAATCTCGAGAAGAAATTAACTCATATAGATACGATTTTCACTATTATGCTCTGCATTTCTGAAAGAGAAGGTTAGTTTGTAATAAAATTTGATCTATCGCTTATAGAGCTGAGCTTTAGAGGTCTAAATAGCAGAAAAGGAGCTTGAATAATTATTGTTTGAGAGTAGGCAAAATAAAGGCAATGAAGTAGAAACAAAATTTGTCAAAAACGAACCTAAAGGACGTGACAATGAACGATATAACCTAAGACCGCTCGCAGTCTTAAGGGTGGGTCTCCCTCAGCTACGAACTTCGTGCTCAAGTAAACGTGTTTCCATGTATTAGTGCACAGAATTTAAAATAGACGAGCACACCCTCCCTTATCAAGATCACAATTGTGACTGCAGGCAGTGTTGTTATAAAGATTTTTTCTAGATCTTAACACTTTTGATTTCATATCTTAATTCATCTTAAATGGCAGTTATATCTATACCTAAAGAAATTTTGAATATGTACCCTATTTTCTAGTCAAAAACTAGGTGTGCCTGTGTAGCGTTTTTGAAGGTGTTTTAGATATATGCTCTGTTTTTGAATCTACCAGTTTAAAAAACACATAGTTGGAACCGTACATTCATATGCTAAATTTCCTCGTAAATTTCATAGAAATCTTAAACCCATTTTTGAGTATCCATATCTCAAGCCGATTTTTATCAACATCTTTCTGCGATTTCGATATTTGAATAAATCTGATGGGAGAGTTATTATGTAAAACCGCTATTAAATTATATACATAAGACCAATAAGTCGAAGTTTTAATATTTTGAGTTCAGAAGAGCTATAATCCCATTAAAGTGTGAATTTAAAAAAATCTTAAGATAAGTAAGTAGGTATATTTTGTTTGTCGAGTGATTTGAGAGAACCCACTTTTAGAAGCCAATCTGAAACTTCAAAATTGTTGTCAATTATTTCTCACTGCTCTATAACTCGAGGCTGTGCCAAGCTCGCTAACTATTTACTTTGTAAGTTCTAACGTACTGGGTAAAATGTTTAAAACTTGGTCGTTTGCAGCTTTATTGCAACTGCTTAAATCATACTGAAACCGAATTGTGCAATGTACTCTACAAATATTCAACTTTACACTACAACATAAAAGGGACTCTGCAGAATTTAAAAATAAATAAGAACATACAATTATTTAAAACATTCAGAATCGCGAATTTCAACAGATTATCGGTGTAATTTTGAAAACTGAAATTACAATCAATGTCATTTATGTTTGGCAACCAATTTTGAGCGCTAAGACTATGCTCAATTGAATAAGAATATACTTATATTTTTTGATTAAATTTTTATTTTAAAGCTAATATCTGAACAAATCTTATTAAAATTCTACAGATCTTAAAAAATGCATTAAAATTGAATGAATATCTTCTCATCCGGAGACCACCTCAATATCTTAAAAAATAAGATAATTAAGATCATATAACAACGCTGCTGCAGAGTGCAGACTCGCTCAGCTCAATTAATAAAAAATAATACAAAATTGTCTGCAAAACAAAATAAATCAAAACAACCAAAGGGAAGGGAAAGGGACAAGCTGTGCTTGCTGTTGCTGTTGCTCCTGTTGCTGCAAACGTTGTTTATCTAATACACTGAAACCAAAAGTGTATGTGATATAGAATTTCCTAACGCACACTTCTGAATATGGCTTTCGTCATAGTGTCGTGGTCGTACAATCGCATTCGTAAGCACAAATCGAAATAGGTACATAACAATAATATGAATATCCAAAATCCATATTATACAAACTTTCATTCTTCGTTTTTGGCTTTTATTTTTTGGCATTCTATGCTGGCTGTTTATAAAAACCTGTTAGGGCTAGTTTGTTATTATTGCTTTGTTTTGTGGGTTTGGGTTCCTTTTTATTATGTTATATATTTAATTTATATAGGACATAAATCCTATCTAAAAACAAACGGCTGCAGCCCTGCTCGCACCATTTATGGATGTAGGTATTATCTAATTTAATAAAAAGTTTGTCCTGACTGATTGGGGACGCCTAGCCCAAATGGTAAGATCCAGAAAACTCAAAGTTTCATCATAGTTTATATATCCGATTGATGGATGTATATACATGTTAGTCCTATATGTACCTACATATATTGTAGATACTACTCCCAAATATTGTTTAAAAAAATTAATAATAGTTTTTGGCTTTTTTGTTATTTTTTTTTTAAATTATCCCCCTGCTCACTTTAGGAGAGAAAAATTACTTATGTAATTATCTTCACTCTACAGAGATATGGATATAATGAGATCAATTTTGTAGATATACAGCACAGAGTTGTAAAAGAATTAAATCATTTTAGAATTTAATTCATTTGATTTATCTTTAAAAAAGCTTAACTCATGAATTCACTTAAAGATTTCAACTTCAAAATATGAAATCGCCATTCATTTTGAAGTCAGTGATTGAGAATTCATTTTGTTGAAGTCAAAGATTGCATTCAGTTGAATGCATTCTTCTGTGATTGCTGTGAAGTCATTGAAGTCTTTTTGAAGTCATTGAAGTCATTTTGAATTCACGAAATGATTGAAGTCATTTTGAAGTCATTGAAGTCTTTTTGAAGTCATTGCAGTCACTTTGAAATCTTTTGCGTTCAATTTAATTGATTTGAAATAAAAACCATGTATTAACGCTTTAAATAAGTTTATTATCCTTTTTTTGTCAAAAATTTAAGTTTTACATAATAAAACAAAATAATTCAAAAAACATTGGCGGTACGCCATTTACGATAGGTACGTACGAAAATCTATTTAATTTTCATTTATAAAGCAAATAAACAAAATAAATCTCCAGTTTGCCTGCAACTTTCCACAGATCCCTGTTAAGTGACAAAATTTTGCAAAACAATCGACGACAGTTATTACCAAAGTCTGTCTCTTAACTTACGCATAAAAAATTATCGTGGGTCTCTTGAATCTGATTAACAAACTAGATAACATAAATATGATAACACTTGTCAGGAGATGATTTACAGAACCGATAGCTGGCGATACCAGGCAATATACGAAACTTTTTTGATCACCTTGAGCGAATTACGGAAAGATCTTTACTGCTTCGCAAAACATAAAGATTTTCAATTCATTACGAACGGATTAATTGCTTTACACTTAGCTACATGTGACCGTTTAACTTTTGAATGCGAACGAATTGTCCTTATATGTATTTGAACAATATAAAGACGATTACGATACTGACAATAAAATATCTGATATAATGAATGTCCAACAGTAAGTTATATCCGTTGATTAATTTTGCATACCTACCTTATTTTGTTTAAATTTCGCAGCGATCTGGGATACATTGAAAACGAGCCGGAATAATTTGTTGTAATGGGTTTTTCAACAGGGACGCTACAAAAGTAGGGCAACAGGGACAGCAAACGACGCCGAATTTCTTGCCGCTCTTTTGACATTTCTCTTCAGTAAGGTTTGCCATTTCACGATGGAAAGATATACGAGCCAACAACGAGTCGAAATTATTAAAATTTACTACCGAAATTCGGAGTCAGTGGCCTCAACGTTAAGAGCGCTACGTCCAATTTATGGTCTTTATAATCGTCCTAGCAGATCAACAATTGAGCGTCTAGTGGAAAAAATTGAGTCCACAGGCACTACAAAATGTTCCCGTGCCAGTGAGACAAAGAAGTGCCCGTAGTAGAATATTGCTGTCTCTGAGGCTTCAGTTGAAGAAAGCCCAAATGTGTCTCTCACACGTCGTTCTCAAGCGTTGGGCATCTCTGTGACGTCGTTGTGGCGAATTTTGCGAAAATATCTTGGCCTACATCCTTACAAGATTAAATTGACGCAAAAACTGAAGCCGCTTGACCATCAGAAGCGTCGTATGTTCGTGAATTGGGCTGAGCAACAACTTGAAAATGATTCGGATTTTCATCGAAAAATGATCTTCAGCGATGACGCTCATTTCTGGCTGAATGGCTTCGTCAATAAACAAAATATGCGGTATTGGTCAGGCAGCAATCCACACGTACTCCATGAGTCATCATTGCATCCCGAAAAAATTACGGTTTAGTGTGGTTTATGGGCCGGCGGCGTCATTGGGCCGTACTTCTTCCGTGATGATCAAGACCGGCACGTTACTGTGAATGGGAATCGCTACCGTTCAATGATAACCGAATATTTTTGGCCCCAATTGGATGATATGGACTTGGGAGACATGTGGTTCCAACAGGACGGCGCCACAAGCCACACAGCGAATGTCACAATCAATTTATTGGAAACCAAGTTTGGAGAACGTGTTTTCTCACGAAATGGTCCAGTCCCTTGGCCGCCTCGGTCGTGCGATTTGACGCCGTTAGACTATTTCCTGTGGGGCTACGTTAAGTCTATAGTCTATGCCAACAAGTCAGCGACGATTGATGAACTTCGTACGTATCGAACGTGAAATTGCAGCAGTATCGGCCGATTTATGCTTGAAAACCGTCGAAAATTGGGTTCAGCGTCTGGACTTCTGCAATCGTGCCCGTGGTGGCCATGCAAAAGAAATCGAGTTCCATACATAATGGCATCGAACGTACTTTCACAGGAATAAAGAATTTCATTGATATCCAAAACCATTTTTGTTTTATTTAAAAAAAACTTTTGTAGCGCTCTTATTGAAAAACCCTGTGTACATGTATATTTATTATGAAAAAATGATTTATTTTGTTTATTTGCTTTATAAATGAAAATTAAATAGATTTTCGTACGTACCTATCGTAAATGGCGTACCGCCAATGTTTTTTTGAATTATTTTGTTTTATTATGTAAAACTTAAATTTTTGACAAAAAAAGGATAATAAACTTATTTAAAGCGTTAATACATGGTTTTTATTTCAAATCAATTAAATTGAACGCAAAAGATTTCAAAGTGACTGCAATGACTTCAAAAAGACTTCAATGACTTCAAAATGACTTCAATCATTTCGTGAATTCAAAATGACTTCAATGACTTCAAAAAGACTTCAATGACTTCACAGCAATCACAGAAGAATGCATTCAACTGAATGCAATCTTTGACTTCAACAAAATGAATTCTCAATCACTGACTTCAAAATGAATGGTGATGTAATATTTTGAAGTTGAAGTATGACATTGAAGTCATATGATTTAAGTCAATACTAAGAAGTTTTTCTTGTGACTTCAGTGAATGCAATCCAAAATGATTGCATTCTTTTACAACTCTGATACAGCAGCATCATGCGGAAAAAAAAAATAACATGAACAAGCCGGGTGTGAATGCCATGCTAGTACGTAGATAGATATTGAGTACCTATGTACTATAATTTTAAGTATTTTAAACACTGTGAAGTCGGTAGGCATTGAAAAGGTTGGGTAACCCCTAAAAATATTTTTTAGAGGAGCTTCAAAACTGCACCTAATCTAGGGCCGCCTTACAAACCAACCACATGCGGCATGAAATACAAAAATAGCATCCTGTAGAACACTATTTTTATATCGTGAATGAGTTACCTGGACAACGTTTAAAGTGCAACAAAACATTACCCAGTTCTAGATATGTACTAATTTGCCTTCAAATTTTGTAATAACAAACAATAAGTTTGCCCACAGGAACACATTTATTTTATTGTTGTCTTTAGAATTTTTAACCTCAACACAAATTAACAATTCTTCTCCAGACTGGTCATGCAAAACATTGACCAATCATTATGATTTATGAATAGATTACCATTTCAATATCACCAATAAAAGCGGATGTTGTGTATATATACTTATACATAATGTACTACACACAATAATTTTCAAAATATTAAAACACACAACCACTAATCTATTTTGAAAAGTTCGGCCGAAAATAGGGAACAGCAAAGCAACCAACCCCTTTCCTCATACAGTAGGTATTTTATTTACGATGACCCAAAATTGCATTTAGGTAGTTTGATTTGAACTCAACTCATGAGAATAAAAAAATCATCATTCACCTCCCAGCTCCCACTCCCATACATATTCTCAAATCTTCTCAAGCCCTCAATCCATATCAATCATCATTCATCATCCCTTAAAAATATTCCGCTCTCAATATAATTTTTCATTTCGATTTGATTTCCCTATCATATTCATAGTCTACGAAGATATTTTTATCCAATCTGCCTCTATGCCTCACAATGCTCGATTGACTTCAAACAACAACAATAATATTTTAAGTAATTAGTATGTATCTATCAGAAAACCAAAAAAAGGATCCAAACTTGTTTTCTCCATATCCCAGTCAGCGTTGCCACTTTGCTGCAATTGCAGTAGATCTACTGCATTTTTTTCAAAATTTAAATCTACTGCCACCAAATTAAATCTACTGCATTTTTGTAATAGCTTAAATGAGGAAGCCAAATCCAAAATAGTTGATAAAATACAAACAGAAATACAATCCAATTTGGGAAACTGCTTGTTCCTGGCTTAAATTGTCGAAGGAAACACTGTTTTAGGTTCAGCAAAATATGTCAGGTCAAATGTAGACGTCGATTCTGAACAAATATTTTCTAGCTAGATGGGGTTTTTCGTGCTGCGATTTTATATCGAGGCTTGTCAACAGATAAAAAATCGTTTTAATTTTAATGATGAAAGACTGAAACCAAAACAAAGTTAGTACCTAGTGGAAGACAGTATACCCTCGATATAGATTATTTTAAACTTCTTTCCTTTTCATGATGATGACAAAGAAAAACTTAATAGCCAATGAAGATGGACAATAATCCATGTTCATTAATATTAATGCATTTTTCTATGTTGTTTAAATACTCGTCTTTATTAATTTTGTGTTGTTTATGTTATGTTTTGTAATTTACTTTGGTTTTGTTTGAAAACAAATTTGTCTGCAAAAAAATTCAATCTACTGCATTTTTTTAAAGAATCTACTGCGAAAAAATAGTCCAACAGTGGCAACGCTGATCCCAGTGGCAACGAATGCGGCAAACAACAATCTGCAAATTACAGACTCTCGCGAGAGAGCAAAATTATAGAGAAAACGATTAGCGCTGTGTCGGATATTTTGTGAACTACATTGCATATGGGAGCGTGAGTTCTGAAACAAAAATGAAACTGCTGTTAAATCGTTAACTTTTCAAAATGCAATTTTAACTATTTTATAAACTAAATTTTTAATTTGTATTCAATGAACGGATACATAAATGTTTGAATGTTATTCTGTTTTGAAAAGCTGACAAAAATAAGTTCTGGTTGCTCTACAAACACTGTTTCCTTTTGGTCACCTTAATTTGCAGATTATAATAGTTAAACTCAAAAAATCAAAATTCGAAGACGGTCACTAACAGCATCTATTTATTTACTGTCGAAAGCCGTTTACTGCGATCAATTATCTCTTAAACCCTGCAAGCCCCATCGGGGCGAAAAATCATATACCCTCGTATACCCAGCCTTAAGAATTATTTCAAATACAGTTTTATTGAAATCTGTAGAGTGGTTTTCACGTTTTGAGGTAACAAAGATAATTCTTAAAGTTTTATAGAAACACTAGCGGGTCCGGCAAACGTTGTTTTGCATGCTCGTACATTTTTTATTTTACATTTTATTCATAATTTTTCTTTGTTGGGTGTAGGTATATTATTTGAAATTTTACTTGCTTTTTAATTTTTTTTGTATGGTTGCGTGTTATTATTTCACATTTTGTGGAACCGGATTGCAGCGCAACCTACCGGGTCCGATTGGGAGTATAAACCATCCCAAGACCAATTCAAACACACACACAAAATTTCACTAAAATCGGTCTAGCCGTTTAGGAGGAGTACGGTAACAAACAAGGACAGAAGAATTATATATATAAAGACAGATATATCTCCCTAATACTAGCGGACCCGATGAACTTCGTCTCGATCCAAATTAACGCCTTCAGATAAACTCCAGAGTGATAGTAAAACACAGACAGTAAATAGCACATTTGCTCAATAGAAAATGACAATGCGAAAAGGACACCTGTCAAATTGCGCACAGTCCATAAGTCACCGTATAACGCCATCTATCGGGTTGTGGCATTCATCGCAGCACAGCGTCATCTATTATTTATCTCGTTAACTTCTCCACCCAAAATGCACGGAAATTGTCTTTTATCGCAATAAATTTCACAATTATCAGAAATTTTCCAAACTTCACAACGAATTTTCCATCTTTACATCGTCGAAAATCATCAAATCATCCGATGAAATGAAAAAATTTCGTCGTCCTAGTTTTTCACTAAGAATTTTCTGTTTTTCCATTCCGGAATGTTCTCAATTTTCGATTTTTCCAATTTCCTGACTTTTCCGGATGGTTTTCCCAACATTTTTAGCTGCCTGCGGGCCCAGGATTTTTCATAGATTGGTGCTATACAAAATCAAAGGAGCGCCATTAACGCACTCATACTTGAATAATCCTAGGCATCATAATAATCATAATCCTAATTATTTTGACATTTCATACGTATTCACGGGGGAATTAATTCCGGGGAGAGTTGAGAAGGTGCACGGAAGTTGGCGGTCTAGTTCCAGTGGTTTATGCTCTTAACGAGCACTTTAAACTTAATTATAACCTTATAAGTTAAAACTTACAACTATTGCCTTTCGGCCTTAAATCTACCTGTTTTTGTATTTTGCGAGGTTTTTTTCATTTCCAAGAAGCTTGCTAAAACTTGGACTCTTTATTATTGCGTTTTTCTTAAAACTATTTAAAACTACCTAAGCTACTTAACCTGAATTACCTATAATCAGGGTGATGAGCAATCTCTCGATTGGTCACCATCCCGATTGCGTTGATGGGCGCCTGGCAGTCGCCAACATGGTGCACGCGCAGCGCCTCCGGGACTCGAGCATGGCCTCGCTCGATAAGCCGCTTATCCGTTGCGCCGCGGTGGCAGTGGTACAATACCGGCACACCATCTTTATCTTGGATTAACCCTTTCATGTCTGCATGAAGGAATGCCTCAGGCGGGACAAAGCCAAGGGGTCTAACACATAACTTGATACAATCGATTATCGATCGATTGATTATTATCCTCGCTTGAGACAAATTAAGTGCTGCCAGAGCTCGATTGTATCTACTGAACTCGAGTGTATCAAGTTACGTGCTAGACCCCCAGACCGGAGCGTACTCTCGTGGTACATTATATTCGGGTAAAAACCACCCGAGATCAGATTTGGATATCGCCCTTGCAACGTGCCTTCGAATCACCTTAATTAGGAAATTGTCAATCCTATTCAAGGCCACTTTAATGACACGAGAGAGCCATTTGACTCCCTCTTCACCTAAGGCCTTTAGCATTTCTGGCCGGATTTCATCCACTCCGGCAGATTTGCCAGCTTTTAGCGATTTGATCGCAAAAGTGACTTCCTCTACCGTGGGACTATTTTCCGCCCTGCTTAAGGTGATGGATGTGTCGTCCTCAATGCCCTGGATTGGATTGAGCAATTCGGAAAAGTGCTCGCTCCATCTGCGCAAGATGTCCTCCTCATTAGAAAGAAGTGTACCATCTTTGGATTTGACTCCTTCGATAATGTTCCACTTCCTTCCTCTAAGACGGCGGATGGTCTGCCAGAACACCTTGCTTGCAGATCTGTGATCGCGGTCCAATTTTTCGCCGAACTCCTTCCAAGACTGTTCTTTGGCTGCTTTAACAGCCAATTTGCAAGTTATTCGCGCCTCAATGCACCGGTTTCGAGAAGAAGAGTCCCCCAAGTGAATCCACACCTTGAAAGCCTTCTTCTTCTCTCTGATGGCTTCTTGAACTCCGGGCGTTTTAAACCACGGGGTTCTTTTCTCACCACCAGCCGCCACACCGAGCCGCTTCACTCCGCAAACATGCCCTGCAGAGGCAATAACTGCTGTTGAAAACAACTGCCATTCTTCCTCTACATTCAATGGAACATTTGGAATTTGTTCAAACCTCTCAGATACCTGCCGTGCAAATTCCTGCCGTATCTCATCGTTCTGTAGCCCCTCCCACCGTATGCGCGTAACCATTCTTGGTTTACGCTTTGGCAGGATAGGTACTTGGTCGTTGAGATACAATTTGCACAACACCAGGTGGTGATCAGTTGACAGTTCAGCCCCTCTCAACACACGAACATCACAAACCATCCCTTTAATACACGATGGTAACACAAAGAAATCTATCAGCGATTTCTGCTGAAGACTTCGACGGTACCATGTGTATTTATGGATATCTTTGTGTGGAAAGAAAGTGTTCATAATGGACATTCCATTTGAACAACAAAAGTCCAACAACTTCTCTCCGTTCGCGTTCTGATCGGGGTCACCGTGTTTCCCAATCGCGCTGCCCCATGTCGAGAAATCCGCACCCACGTGAGCATTGAAATCACCCATCAGGATATAAGAATCCATATCTGCAACCTTTTCAAGGGCTGCATCAACTTCATCTAAGAAAGCTGCGTACCCCGACTCCAGATTCGGTGCATACACCTGCACCAGAGCTAGGGTTGATCTTTCAAGTTTTAGCTTTAAGATCGCAACTCTCCCTCCTAATGGAATCCACTCCAATACTCTGCCTGACAGCCTGGGACTTGTGAGTATCCCCACTCCCGCCTGAGGAGACATTGAAGGTGCTACTCCCGACATGAAGAGTTTCCACCCATCTGCAAGGTCCACAGTTCCAGAACCCCTTTGCTTTGTTGAGGAAACACCAACTATATCTAGTCGATATTTTACAGCCTCCCCAACAAGCTCCAGGTCTTTTCCCGTGAGCGAAGAGATGTTCCACGTGCCTATCCTAAGTCGATGCCGTTGTCGAGTAACCGAAAGTCCACTTATGCCCCTATTGGTGCTTAGCGCATCCACCCTCTGACCCCCATAATGGTTTGCGAAACCATTGACAGGAAGCTCGTAGCCGTTTCGGGTTAAACCCTGCCGACTGCCGAGCGTGACAAGCAGACCACCAGACGCTCGCAAACTAGCCACCCTCCAGGTCTGGCTCCAAAGGGCGCCCTATTTTGACAGGCTTGGCAATATCCGAGGCTCGCTTTCGTCGCTTTGTCATCATTGGGTGTGTTGTCCATTTTGTCCAATAATGGCTAATTTTCGCCAGTTTTTTCTGGTATCCCTAGAGGCCCTAGCCAATGGAGTTCTGAACAGGAGTGTTTGCTATTTGTCGCATTGATCGCAATACCTCTTAATTAATCGTTAATACCAAACGGCTTCGATGGCTGGTGAACATTGTCGCCCATGTGAATAGGTGTTACGAACGCTGTCATACGAACTACCAGCCTACTTTTTGGGTGTATCTGATCTGTCACTAAATCGTGGTACACAAAAAGTATAGAACTGCTATGGTTCACTGGCTATAGTGTGCAGAGCCGCAGGGAAAATAAAAAATTGCAACTTAAGGTCTACTTCGCTACCTCTTTCAAACATATACCAAAAATCCGAGACTGTAACTTTCCCGAGAAAGCTTCTCAATGCTGATTCCTGGCGTTCGGACTCCATATAAAATTGGAGGTTCCTTCCATTCGTCCTAAAAATATAGAAACTCACACAAATGGCTGCGAGAAGCTAGGCCTCCCGCCTGTTGCGCCACCTATTTATTTATTTATTTATTTATTTTTTTTTAATTGAAAAATTTAAAACCAATTGTTTCAAGGAGGAAAAAATCCTAATCCAATGTTGTACTTTTAAGCTAAGTGTGACTGTTTCTTATAATTTGAATCCCTACCTATCTAATGTCCACATTTAATTATTACTTTTTTTTACAGCTTAGACAAAGAAGGGTATTACACAAGAATTAATCACAGCATTCCACAGCGGGACAGTCATTTCACGGTGGATATTGAAGATGTTATTCCTTGGTATGAAGCCTATTCCAAGTTTGTTAGGATGGCCCGAGCTGATGCTGCGGAATTTAAGACTAAACCTGGAGATGTTTTGACTTTTAACAATATACGTTTGCTTCACGGACGCAGGGGCTACGATGATACCGAGCAGAATGTTCGATACATTGTTGGTGCTTATTTGGACTGGGATATAATTTACTCCAAATTGAGAGTCTTGAAAACGAAAAGGCTTGCATCATAGAATGTCATAGGTTTAGGTTGATTACCTATATAATTTGCTGTATACATAAACACGAAAGGCCTTATTGAGGCGTGTCGCATTTATAACTGAATAAAGTAGTTTAACTTGATTGAAGAATATTTTTAATTAAAACGTGTTGTCATTATGTTAATCCATATAATTGGAGATTTTTTATCAACCGATTCTATAGATTGTTCGATAATGACAATAGATATCTACTGTTCAAGAGACCATTAATACAAACGGAAAACTGGGAGGAGCCCCGTCTCAATGATATGAGTATGATCCCTTGGGGCTTATTCCCAAATGCGCAGCGGATCGCTTTTCATGGCGGATTGGTATTTCTGTATTTTCAAAAGCTGTTACATAGCGATAGCTATTCAGGTGACGGATTGCTGGCGGATTTATTGCCAGCAATCCTCACAATAAGCTCCTGGGAATACGCTCCATGGGACCTGCGTTATAAGGTCCAAGTCCTACAGACAAGGTGACCAACCCAAAACGGAGCAACATAAAGGCTACCGTGGGTGCACTTGATCAGATCACACCCCCGAGCAGCAAGAGGAAGCTCCGCTTATTAATGAAGAAGAACTTACAGTCGCTGCAAACTCTATGAAAAATAAAAATGTGGTCTGAAGGCCGGATGGGAAACCAGCTAAAATCTTCAAAGTGATTGCTAAAATCAACACCCGTCTACTGCTTATTCTGTAAAATAGGAAGATAATACAGGAAAAGATTTTTTATATGAACTGGATAAAAACAACGACCGGTGCTAGTCAGCAAGCGAAAAGGGACCTAGACAATCGATCAGTACTCAAAACACAAATTTCAGCATCAGTTCTGAGAGCAGGCGATCTTTCTGCTAAATTCCAACATGCTTTCAAAAAGGGATCCTCAAATATTGCATCAGGAAATGAGGTCGAGGTCATTGATACCGGCTGTAGTCTTTAAGAAAGCTTTTAACTAAGCCGGGTGGAGTGGTATGCTAATTCCTGAATACAAGACTATGTACGTATGTACTTAGCCTAGAACAGAGAAGACCTGTTGACTACCTACGAGACAAATCACCACCATTTTGGAGGTATGTATTACCACGGCAATAATAACCAGAAAAGATCCACTACTTGGGATGGGAGTGAAGTTGCATACAAATATAGGTGGCAGAATTTTAAAGTAGCATGTAAAATGACACAACGAATTGATATGCTACGGCCTGAATTTCAAACACAACATCTAGTTGGTCATTTTCGAATTTTGGTAGCTTTTTCCCAAAAACGCGGCGGATCGCTTTTCATGGCGGATTTGTACTTTTGTATTTCCAAAAGCGATTCGATTTATTCAAAAGCGATACCTAGCTGTTTAGGTGACGGATGTTTGCGGATAAAAAAAACTAAATTCTTGCACATTGGAAAAGCTATCTGACTTTTGGAAAAAACAAATTGTAAAACTGGGGTCTAATCGCGTAAGCCAAAAACGATCGAACGACGTCGTCTCGACGATACTTTTACTTCGTGTAACAACCAAACAACGATGATCGCCGAAACGGTTGGACGATCATCGCTTTTTATTGCTTTATGTAAACAAATTAAATGTCAAATGGTGTCGTCGAAACGATTCGATTGAACGATATCTATTTTGCAATCGTTTCGTCGTTTTTGGTATATTTTTTTTCTGTTTAGGTTTTTAAAAGCAAAATAAATATTTAAGGAACAATTTTCTAATAAAAAGCGTTTTTAATATTTACAAATAGGACACTGCATTAGCATTTTTGTGGTGGAATGTGAATATATCAAAAAAATATCCATTCCTTTCAAATTTGACGACAGTTCAAACACTAGTTGTGTTCTCCTTGGAGGATTCAATTCTTCTTTTTTGTCTTCTTTTACAAACCTTTTCAAAATAATTTCTTGGGCACCAATGCTTAATTTCCAACGTATACACATAAAAAGGAACAAAACAAACAAAATAATATACCCATTTTATTAGTTTTCAGTTGTCAGTTTGTTTACAGTCCTGCTCAAACTGAAAACGATGAACGATTCGATTGAACGACGAGACTGTGTTGTTATATGAAGCAAACTAAAAACAAGGTCGTTTTATACAATCGTCTCAACGATGATAGTCTGATAAATTACGCGATTAGAGCCCTGGAAACCACTGAAAATACCAGTTCGCTTTTGAAAATAAGCAAAAGCGAATACTGTCGAAATTGAGGTATCGCCTACCCCCACACCAGTGTAAACCCGTTGAGGGACTATCCTCTGCTTCATTGTTCCTTTAGACTTTAGAGGTATCTCAGGAATCGAGGAGCCGGTACGCTATTGTCAATACGCCATACCTTAGCCCTTGTATTTCAAGCAACCAAGTCAACATCGCTGGTATAGACCATAAAAGTTGTCGTTTAATTTTCTGCTCCACTCTCCATCGATACAAACTGGACCGATAACGATAAGTTCGCACGTCATGGCATGGTACCGTCGAATTCTTCATCCGAAATCACTGATAGGCATTTTTTTTTTTTTTGCACCGTTCACGTGTTAGAGAGAGGCTGTCAACTGTCAACTGATCACCACCTGGCGCTGGCCTTGCAGATACCCTGGCATAGCAATGAAATACCTATCCTTAAAAGAAAGGATCTTTACACGCATACACGCATTACACGCACAACCATGAGGTCCGGGAGAAATGTACATGACGTGTATCTGAAAGGTTTATGGGCAAATTTCATACTTTCCACTGAGTGTAGAGGAATAATGGCAATTATTTACCGCAGCAGGAATTGCCTCTGTAGAAGATATTGGTGCGTGACGCCTGGAGGCGAGAAAAGAGCTCAGGAAGCCATCGGAGAGAAGAAGAAGGCTTTTAAAGTGGAGAACTCCTTCCTTGAGGAACTCACTTTTTCGAAGCCGACATTTTGAGGCAGGAAGAACTTGCAAATTGGGTGTGAAAAGTAACCGAAGAACAATCTTGGAAGAAGTTCGGAGAAAAGTTCTCCATGATCGCACGGACCTGTAAGCGGGATGTTCTGATAGACTATCCGTCAAATCGAAAGATGGAGCAATTATTTCTAAATAGGAACGACATCTTGCGGGCACTTTCCTGAGTTGTTCAGTCTATAAAACAGTACATTGAGGATGACAGATCTATCGGCTTGAGTAGGACGTAAAACAAGAGAAAGTATTGAATTGGGAGATTAACACCTGAGGTTAAGTCAGTTGCTCTTCGCTGATGACTTGGTCTTCCTTGGACCCCTTCACACTGAACATCAGCCAGCATTCAACAGGTTTGCAGCCGTTTGTGTCTAAATTGATGGTCGTCTTCAGAACGAACGTTCTGCATGTTAGTGGAGTCCCACTGAACCAGGTAGAGAAGTGTAAGTATCTGGGGTCTTATTCAAAAGCGAATGCTGAATTTTTCTCTAAAATTGGTCATCCAGCTGGGTCAGTTTTAAACCCTAGATTCATAAATTATATTCATTGCTCATCATTCACAAATATACGTCTGTGAGAACCTTCACCTTCAAAGTTATCTTATTTACTCTATTTAAAGATGCTTTGTCAAAAAAAAAATGTGCACGACTGGGGCGCACGTAACTTTCTCGTTTATTGCGAATCTCGCAGAATCTCAGAGTCATTTTAGCAAATTTTACGTTTAAAATCATACCCACTCAAGGTATAATTAATACCGTAAATACATACTACATAAACATAAACCAACGTATTAACTAGACTAGAACACTTTATTACTTTCAAATTTCACCCCGAACTGACACTTGAAGGAGGCAAGTAGGCGATGAATTTCAAATTATATTGCTGAAGTTTTGGACTTTTCAAAAATATACCGTGTGTGAATACAGATCGGGATTTGGGTAGTCATTTTTGAGAAATATTCTTAAAACGGCAATATTAGAGTTTTCTGAGAAAAACTAAGTACGTGATCATGTTAAGAATGCTTATGTTGTCTTAAATATGTATTTTGATCAAAATCGTTAGAGCGGTTTTTTGTAAAATTATGCTGCCAAATGTTACAATTTGGATTCGAAAAGCACTGTTATTAAACTGTTTAGCTGAAAACTGAGTACGACATATTCTATAAACATTACCTAGCAAATATATTTTCATCCAAATCGAAAATGGCGTTTTTGAGATATGAGCAGTTTTTTAAAGTACTCTTATTAGGGATTTGGGTGGATATCAAAGGACGTAGCCTTTTTAGGGAAAAACTGAGTTTGCTATCAAGTTAAGAATGACAATAGTAGATACCTTAAAAATATTTTTTTTAAAATAATTTTTTTATCGTTTTCGAGAAAAAGCCAATTTTTAAAACTGCCGTTGCTGGACTTTTTACCGAAAAACTGGGTATGCAGTCATGTTAAGCATGCTTACATTAACTTAACTATCAATTTTGGTTCAAATCGTTAGAGCCGTTTTCGAACAAATCTAAATTTAGGCATATTTCGTAAAATTTTTATATGGGAGGTACCGCGTTAATATTAGGACTAGCATAAAAAAAAAACGTCCCGAGCGGGAAGCCTACAAACTCTAAATACGAAGTTTGAAGCAAATCCGTCCAAGCGTTTAGATTCCCCAGGGGTGGGACAGACAGACATGCGGACGGACAGAATTGGGAGACTCACTTTTTTGAGGTCCCCTATCATCGTAATATCAGAATTGATCAAAATCTCGAGTTCGAAATTTTGTACGAAAACAATATCTTTCTCTTAGATACTACGTATACGAGAAAGTTAAAAACATGAGTTACTTTGAGGAACATTTATTTTAAATAAATGGAAGAAAAAAATAAATAAAATTCTTTCACCCGGTGAAATCATGACACCAATTCCCGCAATAGTGACCATGGGACTTTTACAGGAGGTAAAGAAAAGTCTGGGCTTACACATCTTTTATGCACCAACGCAACTTGCGCGACGCTAAGCTTTCTTATTTTTAGTAAGATACTAATTGGTACGTCTTTGTATCTCACGCATGCTATGACTGATTAATCAACTAAGAGAGTCTGTGAGACCCATGTTTATGAATTTAGAGTTAAGACAGCTAGCTAACTCCGTTATCGGCATCCTTTAGGTAAGTTTTCGGTCATCTCGGGCGTTCTCTAGTTACGACCAGTATGAGCTGGTTAGCTCAAGTGCACAATCTCTCCTTTTGTGATTGCCATTGATACTTTAAACTTAGAGCCTATAGTGGAAGATCGAAAGCTACGGGGTAACCTGCAGCGAGACATTGATGATCGAAATAAATGAAATATGCATTCTACTTCCATCTGAACCCCGCCAGATAGCACATACCTTTCATCAGATTCAACCATTCGAGATTAATTGTCTAAGTTCAGATTTAATCAAGTCGGCCAACCTCATTAATTGTCCTCTTCTATAAATGTCCTTTTGGCATACTTGAACCAAGTGGCAACGAAAATTCTCGACAATCAGTGAAATTGATTGTGATGGAATGTCAGAAGCACGACATGATTTGCCAATTATGTTTCCCAAAATATTTTATACACTACGACTACCTACCAATCGTCAGGGCCTGCCGCAATCTATTTAAAGTTTATATTTTCCTTTGTATTGCTGTGATGTGTCCCCCAGTCTGCACCACACAGTCAAACTCCGACCCTACATCCCATTTGAATTTCCACGCCATTTGTCTGCTTGCTTAATTTCGTTATTTGTGGATACTTTATGACGAACAAATTGGCTGGAAAATATGTCTTGACTGACATTGGGCTCGGGGCTTTAGTTCCCATTCACGAGAAGAAACTTTTCCGTCAAGTATGCCATATTCGGGAAAATTTAAATGCTGGAGAGTTTTATTCCACTTTTATGTGCGAGCACTCTCGCCACACCGCCACCGCCGCCATCAACCCTTAAATAATCATCCACTCAGTGGCACGTGATATATCCCTCAGCTTCCTGTGCACTCAACGCTTGAGTATATCTTTGGTCGGTATATTACTTCATCTTTTCGTCGTCATCTGCCTCCTACAACCCCCACCCGCACCCGGATAAGTAAATAAAAGTACGTTTCAAAGAATATGTTTGAGCCCACATTTACAACTTATTTTATGGCTCGAAAAAAAAAAAAGTTTAACTACCCCGGGATAACTGTAAAGTAAATTGATAAAACTCGTCGTATTCCCTGCCTCTGATGTGATGTCAGCCCGCCGGTATATTCATATCTTAATGTGTTCCGTGAGTGGATAAGAATTTCTTAAGATTTCCTCCTCCATTCTTGGTTCCATTGATCGGCCACCAATTCTCAACGTGAAATACAGTCAGAGCCACACATTCCGTCCGTGCGTCTTTGTTGCCTTGTAATTATTTTATGCAAATCTGACTTTTATCCTGGCGAACTGTATTAAAAATGCTTATCCATCCCACTTGTCCCCTCTCGTGTTTATGATTATAAAGCAGCCCCACCACCACGTACAATAACAACAGCAACAACAACGCCTGCAACCCTTTGCTTCGACTTTGTATATGATAAAAGCTCTCTAATGGTGCTATGATGTTCAACTGAAAGGTATGTCGTGCCTTGTGTATGTGTGTGTTGACGAGGACGGCATGGCAGGACTGTGCTGCACTCCTTGGGAATTATGCTGAATAAGGACGAAAGGTTGTTTCATACTGGATTCTAATTAGTATTAATGGGCGGGTGAGTTTTAATTACACTTTCGTTTCCTTAGCCGCCGCGATTTATGAAATTAAAATTTGATTTATGAATTTTAATTTTGTTTTAACTTTAAGGATATAATACACGGGCAGGGCATGACTGCGAAGTTGTTCATTCACGTTTATTTAATGAATATACGGCGGGAATTGATTGTAATTAGAATCTGGGTTGGCGTTTGAAAAAAGCTTGCTGCCTACAGGTTGTGTCGGTAGTTTCTATGATCGATGGTTGTGATGTTTAAGATGACATTGCATATTTGTCAGAAGAAGGATATCAGGAGAAGTGCTGTTAGTTGACAGTAGTTGTTGTTTAGGGTTATTTATATCCATTGAATTATAATCGATATCGAATTTGCTTTGCTATTAACATATGGTTTGCCTTTTCACCCCTAAACCCATATCACTGTCAGTGAATGCTCTTACCAAAATTATATCTAAGGTTAATTGAAAATTGTAAGCCAAAATTAAATTCGTTTGGGACTCTAACTTAATTATATGTACATCCGTTTAACCGACTGAGACATCATGCTATTCAGCCGATAGCAGTCAGTAGAGGAGTGGAGTCTTGCATATTTGATTAATTAAGTTTTCCAACAGTTCTTGGGCAATACTAACTCACAGCAATAGTGGATACAACGTTACAAATTCATCAGGCTTCTTCCTTTTATTGCTTCCGGCACATTCTAAATTTGAATGCCTGCCAACACTGTTGCGGCGGCGGATAAATTTTATCATTTCTAGTCCGATTCGAATTAAAATCAAAATTAGTTGCGGTTTCAATCCTGGGGCGTTGCTTTTTGCATAGAAAAACATAATCCCGAAAGCTCAAAATCTCGAAAATGTAAAATGTCGAAAACGCAAAATCCTGAAAAAACAAAATCGCGAAAATAAAATGTATTTGTCCAAAAAAAACGCGCGAATAATTTACTTCTATTTAACGATTTATTTAATGTAACAACTTAGAAATCTTAATTTTAATTTACAGTGTGCGCTTTTACCGTCTGCTGGTTTAAGGGTAGTGATGCGATCACATGAGAACACAAGCGTTTTCACTCTAGCCTCTCACTACCAACTCCTACTCTCACCTCCACGTTGGTGACTGGTGGGTGCCTAGTACCTCGGCTGGAGATGGGGTAACCAACCCCTGTGGAAGGTCGTTGGTGGCAGCGAACGAGAGAGGGGGGAGAAGTGTCCTCTCACTAAGGCACTTACTATGGAAAAAACCAGTAGTTATGAGAGAGACACAATCAGCCTCGGATAATGGAACTCCTCAAATGGCAACCAGACCCGGAACGTCAATGGACTACGATCTGAGAGTATGTACCTGGAATGTACGAACGCTCTACACCCCAGGTGCTACTCAAAAACTTGAGTCTGTCCTCACGCGGTACAAGGCAGATATAACCGCGATCCAGGAGATACGATGGATAGGATCAGGTATGATGAAAAGAAAAGATTGCGACATTTATTACAGCTGCAACAAAAGATTGCATGTATTAGGATGCGGATTCGTCGTGGGAAATCGGCTTAGGACAAAAGTCATTGACTTCAAGCCGATAAGTGATCGCCTTTCTGTGATCCGCATCAAAGCTACCTTCCAAAACATAAGCCTAATATGTGCACACGCCCCTACCGACGAGGCAGAAGATCCTATCAAGGAGGAGTTTTATGACCTCCTGGATGGAGCCTACGGAGCCTGTCCGGAGTATGATGTAAAAGTTGTACTCGGGGATTTCAATGCTAAAGTCGGAAAGGAAAACATCTTTGGCGGATTAGTTGGTAAGCACAGAATCCACGAAACGACAACAGACAACGGCTACCGACATCATGTAGAGAGAGTGATAGGGCAAGAAGAGAACCCACGTCCAGTCAATGAGGAACTAGTCCCACCACCAAGTATAGAAGAAGTTGGTTTAGCTATAAAAAAGCTTAAGAACAACAAGGCCGCAGGCTCTGATGGTCTACCAGCGGAGCTCTTTAAATACGGTGGTGATGTTTTGGTAGGGAGCATGCACCGAATCATCAACCAAGTATGGGTGGAAGAAAACATGCCCGATGACTGGACTATCAGCTCCATATGCCCCATCTACAAAAAAGGCGATCCTATGTCTTGCAAGAACTATCGAGGCATATCCTTGCTAAATGTCGCATACAAGATCCTATCCAACGTACTGTGTGAATGTCTAAATCCGTTCTGCAACTAGGGATGCCAGACGTCCCGCTCAGTGCGGGACTGTCCCGCTATGAGCCTTTTGTGCCGCAAATGTCCCGCAATGAAAATTGTCCCGCAAAATGTCCCGCATTGAAAATTTGTCCCGTAAAATGTCACGCCTTTCAACTTGTCGCCCTATATTATTAGTACATACAGTGGCCGGCATAAGCACATATTTTGACAAAACTAAAGTTAATTCTGCTCATAATTTGAAGCTTACTTCATGTAAATTTTGGCATCAATGAAAAGGTCATTTAAATAGCGTTTGTATGATACAAAACTTTCCTTAACCCATTAAGTACTCATTGAAAATTTAGAATATTTGTGAAAGTCTACTTTTTTTACTTTTTTCCACGGTATCAAAAAAAATGTTTTGATGCAAAAAGTTTCTCCGAACATTCTAATAGTGACTGCAAATTTGATGCTTTTTTTAATATAAGTCACCTTTCCGCATTACTAAGCACACCGTGTATTCAGCAAATGCTAAAATAAATTGGAAAAAACTAGAAACGCGTTCAAAAATATACCATTATTTTATCATTCTGCTTTGGAGATATGAGTAACTGTAAAGAGAGTGTACACTGTAGGGTGTTCTAATTCAAGTGGCGATGTACAAATATGAATTAAAAGACATTTACTTGAACCAAATATTACTTATTACAACAAATAATATGTAAACTAAAATAAAAACGTTTTTTTCACTTCAAATGCAAAAATGTCCCGCCAGCTAATTTTTCAGATCTGGCATCCCTATCTGCAACACACTAATCGGCACGTACCAGTGTGGCTTCTGGCCCGGCAGATCGACTATAGACCAAATTTTCACGCTGAGGCAAATCTTGGAAAAGACGAACGAATTTCAAGTCGAAACTCACCACCTATTCATCGACTTCAAAGCCGCGTATGATAGCATACATCGTCAGGAGCTCTATATGGCGATGGCCGAATTTGGAATCCCAGCAAAACTGATTCAGCTGTGTCGCGTGACGCTGGAAAACACGCGCTGCAACGTGCAGTTTGGAAGCAGCTCTTCCGAACTTTTTCAAACATGCACCGGATTTCGGCAAGGAGACGCTCTATCATGCGACTTCTTCAATCTCGTACTGGAGCAGATAGTGCGCAGGGCAGGTGTCAACACGGAAGGCACTATCTTCAACAGGTCCGTCCAGCTGCTTGGCTATGCGGACGATATTGACATCATCGGTCGCTCCCAGCGTGCCGTGATAGAAGCGTTCACGGCGATTGAAGAACAGGCGAAATCCGTTGGACTTGTAGTAAATGAGGACAAGACTAAGTACATGCTATCAACAAACAAACAAACATCTGTCCACCGCCTAGGACAAAACGTCACTATTGATAGCAACAATTTCGAGGTAGTTAAGGAGTTCACCTACCTCGGAGTAAACGTAAACTCCACGAATGACACCCTAGTGGAGATCCGACGAAGAATTACCCTAGGAAACCGTTGCTACTTCGGTTTGGCAAAATAACTGGTACTGGGTTCAAAACTCCTAACTCGAAGGACGAAATGTGTCCTCTACAAAACCCTTATCCTGCCAGTTCTGCTTTATGGCGCCGAGTGCTGGACGATAAGCAAGAAGGGAGAGCTGATACTGGGCTCCTTCGAAAGAAAAATACTTCGGCGGATTTTTGGTCCTGTGTGCGAGGAGGGCGAATGGAGGAGAAGATACAACCGCGAACTCTATGAGCTGTACCAAGATGTGGATGTAGTACAAAAAGCCAAAACACGTCGACTACATTGGCTCGGCCACATCGAGCGAATGGACAATAATGCTCCAGCCAAGAGGATCTTCGAATCCCAGCCCCCAGGTTCGAGAAGACAAGGAAGACCGAACCTCCGTTTCAAAGACCAAGCCATCGCGGATGCCAGAGCGCTTGGTCTGGACAATTGGAAGCAGCGTGCGCGGGATCGTAGAGGATGGAAGGCTGCAGTGTCTCAGGCAGAGACTCTTCACGGGTCGGGAGCCCGATAAGTAAAGTAAGTTTTACCGTCTCCTTTCTTTTGCCGTTCGGTACAATTCTTTCTTTTACAAATAAATTACTAACCTCTTCCTTTTCTTCCTAATGTATTTAGCGCCATCTATGCGCAAAGGGATATAATGTCGAATATCTCGCCATCTACATTCTGATCGCTACAAATGTAGAATTTTGAAGTTTGGTGATGAAATACAAACTCTGTTTTTTTATTTTAAGCGAATGTTTCATAGGTAAATTGCACTTCTTGCGACTCGAAATGAAAATAATTGAATCTTAATTTAGCCATGCCCCGCGGAACCCATTTCACCACGAAAGAAAGGCAATAATCAGAGCTCACAAAGAGCACGGCCTATTAAATCGGTCAATTACTACCAAGATAGGAAGATCCACTACCGTTGTGAGTAATTTTGTTAATTTGGGTGAAAATTATGGCATTGCTAGAAGATCCGGTAGACCAAGCCTTCTTAGCCCCCGTGAAGAGAATCTTATTTTACATGAAGGCGAAACAAGCTGAATGCTGGTCGGATAAGGCGCAAGTTGGATCTTCCAGTTGGCGTAAGAAGACTGCAGCAAGTGTCTCGGGGAAATCCCAACCTTCGATGCTGAAAAAGCAGCTATTGCAGCAGCATCATAAGGAGGCCAGACTCAGGTTCTCCAGAAACCACATGGCATGGACCAGGGAGTGGGAATCCGTTATTTTTCTGTTGAAAACAAAAAAATTTAATTTGGACGGTCCAGACGGTTTCAGCTGTTATTGGCGTGATTTGCGAGACGAAAAAGCTGTGAAATGAGCCGGCACTCCGGAGGAGGAAGCGTGATGGTTTTGGGTGCGTTTGGATTCCATGGAAAAATTCCCAGAACGAATGGTATAAAATACAGGAAATTGCTAGAATATGCTATCGACGAATTTGGAGAAATTATTTTTCAGCAAGATAATGCTCCCATTCACACGGCAAGAACAGTCCGCGAAGTAGAGCCCCAGATTCTAAGCGTGTTTTTATTTACACGTGTACACGTGCCTCGTGTACCCGTGCAACACGATCAAAATACGCGTGTACACGTGAATTAGAGGGCTCTAGTGAAGTCAGGGGGACAAGCCGCCTTACCAATAATCAACTTTAGTCTGGCAGCTAACACAAAGACTACACACTTTCCAAAATGCTCATACCAATAAACAAATTTAGTTGCCAGAATATCGTTAACTGTAGGGTTAAATGTTAATGTTGAGAAAGTCATGTTTATCTCGGCCATTAGCTAAATAGGTCTACCCTTATGTCATTTTCAAGAGGAGTGTTGCCTATGCAATCAAAATTAGAGTATCAAAATTGTAATAAGAGTGTATTTAAATACCCTGCATCTGATCTGCCTGTATAGATCATTTGTATATATTAATTAACTTTGGTAATTGTGTAACATGATTCCTTAATTTATGGGTTGTGATAAAACAATTCAAATGTTTGCTGAGCCTGAAATTGAAATTGAGCAAAATCATTGAAATACACACCAAATAATAGAATATTCCATTCCTAAACACAGTAAAAAAACAAAAATGATCTTTTCTGTCGATGTCTTTAATTAAGAACATTTGGTTAACATTTTAAATTACTTGTCAAAGCAAAGTTTTTTTTCAACTGCAAGCAGTAGGTAGTTTATAGAATGTAATGGCTTGTACACTTACACCCTTATTCATAACACTTAGTTAAATCTGATTTAAGGTTTATGTTGGTTTAATTGCAGAAAACGTTATTCATAATCTTTTTTCAAAGTCAATTTTCATTTAATCAAGTGTAAAAAATTTAAATGCCGAAATAGGCATTCAGTAGCAAATTAACTCTGAATTAAATTGTTCGTTGATTCAAATCATGGCATATAATAATTATTATGTTATTAGTTCACTACCGAATATCTTATATACAGTTATTGATTTGTGCATTAGCACAACAAAAAATAGTGTTATCCAAATTTAAATAACAAAATTCTGTAAAAAAAAAAATCTCATGACAACTATGTTCACATATTCATGTGATGTTTCAGTAGTTTTTCTATTTGTAACATTGTAATTGTGATTTGTATACTACAAGACAAATTTCGTTTTGCATCAATAGCCTACGAATAATTAAAAAATTGTGTTCTTATTATTATTCAATAATCTGAAATGACTTTTATTAGAACAGCTCTCAATTTTCGAAATTAATACAAAAGTTCCGAAATGCATAGGAAAACGTATTGTAAATAGTACTGAAAATATACCCTATTTGTATGATACGGCATTACTAATTTTCGTATGAATTTGACAAAACAGCTGACAATTTGTAGATTTTCTAATTCGTGTTTCGGTTTTTGCTTTTAATAAGCGTTTTAAAGCCTTTGGGCGAAATCTGATGGGCGAATTTAATTGTAATTTGGGTTTAAATTCGTTTAGAATAATTTATTCGGCATAAACATGGTCAGTGGTCTTGTTTCGGCGAAACCAAATTATGGAATTTGAGTCCTGCAATGACAGAAAATGTAATAGATCCCAATAAAGTTGTCGCACTAGTAAATGTGGAGATCAAAATGTTTATTGGTACCATTTCAATAAAGCTATACATTTTATTTAAACCTGGCAGCCAACTAATAGTCGGAATTAGGGTTTGATTATTAGTAAGGCCGAAGGTGTTTACCGTGGCCTTCATCTAGTCCCGACCTTAACCCAATCGAAAACATGTGGGGGATCATGGCGAGAAAAATTTATTCGAATGAGAGTCAATACACGAATGTGGGAGAGCACAAATAATCCAGGCATGGAAAGGGCTCAATGATGCGAAGTTCTGCACAACTTGATAAATTCTATGCCGAATAGTATTTTTGAAGTTATTGAAAACGGAGGTGGCTGTACGAAGTAGGTACTGAGTTACAGTTTGATAGGTAAAACTAAAAATTTCGTACTTTTAATACTTAAAATGCTTACTGTCTTTATACTTATTTCGCAGGAAAAATTAATGTTTTTGGAGCTCATTAACGATGAACCCAAAAAACAATCTATGGTGTTCGAAAAAAAAAGTTTTTTTTTGTGTTTGAGTAGGTATAAAATTTAATAAAATAAATATTTTTCCCCCTTTAGAACATACTCTTAAACTTTCCTCATTTCACAGTATAATCAAATCAAACAATGGAGCCACCCTTGTCTTGATACTTATTTCGGTCACTGTATAAGTATATAAGCCAAATGGAAAAAGTGTCATAGGGTTGCTGGAGCTGCAAAGTGCGGTCAAACCCAATTGGTTCGACCTTCGGCTTTAACCAGTTAGCGACAAGACAGCTCTTCGAAGACGGGAATGCAAGCGACAAAGAGAATGTGCAAACAGGAGGTGATCGTAAAGATCCTGCGGTATCATCTACATCCGCACAATCTCTAAGAGCACCTAACAGAAGTATACCAGTGATAACTACGAAAGAACAGCGAATTGTCTAGCTACGAATATACATTTTAAGAAATCAAAAAAAGTTAATTGTAGAAACTATGTTCTAAACAAAAAAAGCGGCCGAGATAAACTAAAAGGGACTAGAACTACACACAAAATCATTTTTAGATTTTTTATTCGTTGGCTATTTTCTTATCGGAAAAGTTGTGTTTTTCATAAAATGTAAGTAATTTTTTAAATTTTTTAGTGTTAACAAAAAGGAATAACGTTTTATGTTTAATTTATCATTTTCAGTTTTCAGGGAATCTTACAAGAACGTAAGTACAAAACAAAATCACTTTGAGATTTTATTCAATGTACCTACGCTCATCCCGATTTGGCCAAGAGATATCTGAAAACCGCTGATGCTAGAAAAACGTCTGCCAATCTTTGGAAGCGGTCTAAACGCAGTTGTAACCAATGCGAGATGCTGTGGCTTGGAAAAAAGTAGGTAAATTAGTATGTATGATTTGTTTAAGCCGCCTTAAATCGTGTTAAAATTACGTTATTAATAAAAAATCGTTTATAGGTTTGAGCTGATCACAAAACATAAGTTAAAAGAAAGCTACACAAAAATAAGGAATACATTTCCGGGACTGGCATGACGGTGGTCCATCAAAACGCTGCATAATAACATTTATGGATGAGAAGGTTGTTGAGTTGCTGGACATTAAAGTGGCGGTAGGGGGAGTCTCTGCTCTGGTGTTAAGGAATTTGGAACCATAATAACACCCGAACAAAACAAAAAGTAGGAAGATGTGGTGATTTCCAAGACAGTAAAACGATTGCTGGTTCACTTTGTACTCTCTTTATTCATAATGGTCGACCAGACCGGAAACCATTACCGACCATGGTGGCCAATATAAAAAAAGTAAAATATAAAAATTCATAACATATTATGTGACTAGATGCAATGGAAGAGTGCGTTCAGAAATACATGACAGAAGAAATTCACTACACATTACATTGTGTGAATGAATGCGATGAAATGGAGAACCTTTATAGTTCCATTTTAGAAAAAGCAATTGAGCGAGCTACACAAGAAAGTAATGAGGACAAACTCCCTCCTGCTCTCATACAAAGCCAGCCGGCGTTACCAGGTTTTTTTCGCCAAAAATGCTAAAACCGGGGCGAAAAACTGCAAAACCGTAAAAAATGCTAAACAAATTACGATCGATTTCTTTACGTAAAATTTGTTTGATGCAACATTCTTAATTTTTAGTAAATTTACCTGTGAAAATATTCTTTCGCCAGCAGCATCAGATGTTGGTAAGATTAAGATATACATATATTGCAAATTTGCAAATGGTTGGGTATTTTTTGTTGTTATCTATTTTACATATCTACATTTCCCCAAAATGTTTCAACGGATTAAATTTCATTGTTATACAGTGGCCGGCATAAGTATTTTGACAAAACTAAAGTTAATTCTGCTCATAATTTAAAAGTTACTTCAAGTAAATTTTGGCATCAATGGAAAGGTCATTTAAATTCCGTTTGAATGATACAAAACTTTCCTTAACCCATTAAGCACCCATTTAAAAATTTTAGAATTTAGAATTTTTGTCAAGGTCTACTTTTTTGACTTTTTTTCCTCGGTATCAAAAAAAAAAATGTTTTGATGCAAAAAGTTTCTCCAAACAATTCTAATAGTGACTGCAAAAAAAAATTTTCAAAAATCTCTTCGCTAATATTTTTTATGATTTTTTGAAAATTGCTAAAAATGACTATTTTAGTCACTTTTTCCTCCTTTTCATACAAAATTTTTCTGAGATCATCCCATTCAAAAAATCATAAAAAATATTAGCGAAGAGATTTTTGAAAAAATTTTTTTGCAGTCACTATGAGAATTGTTTGAAGAAACTTTTTGCATCAAAATATTTTTTTTTTGGAACCGATGAAAAAAGTCAAAAAAGTAGACTTTTACAAAAGTTCCAAATTTTCAATGGGTAATTAATCGGTTAAGGAAAGTTTTGTATCATTCAAACGGAATTTAAATGACCTTTCCATTGATGCCAAAATTTACATGAAGTAAGTTAAAATTATGAGCAGAATTAACTTTAGTTTTGTCAAAATACTTATGCCGGCCACTGTACGATGTGAACAGATCTGAAGCCTATAATTTATCAAATTTTAATTGACGATATTCGTAACTATTTTTAGAATTTCGTTTTCCTATAACAAATGTGGGAACATTTTAGCAATGTTGGCTAAAGATTTAAATTCGTCATTAATAACGCTTTGTGGATTTAAAAAAGAAAGATCTCGAATTAATATATTATCAATAGGTAGCGGAAGGTATTGTACCTTGGTTCCGGATTTCAGTTTTTTGCTAGATAATATTTTATGTTTGGTTTTTTCAATATCTAGTATTGTTTTTTTTGTTAGTTATTCCCTGAAGTCTTTTCTATGATATGGCGAAACTACCAAAAGGATATTGCTTACCATTCCTTAGAAAACTTAACTTTTATATGCTACCCTCAAACGGTCCAAGGTACAAGACGTTATTGTACCTTAAACTTAATTTAAAGGAACAAAAAAAAAAACAAATTTATTACTTCAATACTATTTAAAAACATCTTGGTCATGATCATGACTTGGACCGGACCAAGGTACACTAACACCACTTTAGCCAAACAAAAATTAATTTGGCCATAGTATTGAAAAAACATACGTACCAAAAGATAATCTATACACTTCGCAAAATCAATTGAAGTAGCGGAAAAGATACCGAAAATTGAGCACTACAAAGTACCAACTTGAAAAGAGATAAAACAAGTAAAAGTGTTATCATCGGCCTGGCTGATGCTTTGATACCCTCCACTAAATAAAAGTCATGCAAAATGTTTGCCATATTAGTTTTGTATGGGAGGTAACAGAACTACTTGACCGACATGGACCATTTTTAGAACACACTTGAAGGCCATAAATATAAGACCTCTCATAAAATTTCAATTGCCTAAGTCGATTCGTTCGGGCGCTATCGTGATTTCAACAGACAGAGAGAGTCGTGGGTCTAATAGTGGTTTTGTATGGGAGGTACCAGAACTACTTGACCGACATAGCCCATTTTCAATACCAACCTGGCGACAGTAAAAAGATGTCGTCTCACAAAATTTCATTCGCCTAGGTCAATTCCTTTGGACGCTATCGTGTTTTCAACAGACAGACAGACAGACAGACGGACAGACAGACAGACAGACAGACAGACAGACGGACATGGCTAAATCGATTCAGAATGTGATCCTGATTCAGAATATATATACTTTATAGGGTCTCCGGTGAATCCTTCTTGGCGTTACAAACGTAATGGCAAAGTGAATATACCTTCCTGTGGAGGGTATACAAAAAATACTTTTTTCACTAAAAACTATTTACATATCTGTATTGATAGTGAATATTAGCATAGTCACTTTAAAATATCACGTTAAATTTGTTTGCTATAGGCAAAATAAAATCAAGAGCATAAAATTAAAGTTTTATTAAATTATCATTTAAACTGTTAAAAATAAATTCGTTTGGGATGTTATTTGTTTTTTAAAAACTCGCCTTGGAAATAAAGTTTTAAAGCAGACCATTGTTCTAAAATACTATTAACGCAAGCATGTAGCGACAGCCGCCTTATGTCATAGTGGAAAAAAATCCTATGCTTCTCTGGAACTCTAAAAATTCTCGTTGTCTTTTACTACTTTGAGAAAAGTGAAAGTAAACCTGTTTGACAATTTGGTCAATGGATCTAGGAAGCTTCTTACTGGAATGACTTACAGCTAGGGCCGCCGAGTGACATACACATTTAATAAAGATACAGTTTGGATTCACATTTTTTTGTTTTAGCTACAACACCGCTGAATTCACCAAACATCACATTCGTTGTATCTGCAACAAAACCAACACAGTTTTTAATAACCAGTCACAGACAATTTCAAACGTTTTTTATTTTTGCCAGATGATCATATTCTTCGAAGTGTAAGTTCATTAATAAATTGATTCCTTTTTATAACTTTTCTGCAAAGGTCGGTCCTCTGGCTTTTTTTTTTGTTTGCTCCTCATACAACCAAAAACCAACTGCTACTCCACGGTGCCAATATCTAAGGCTAATTGATGACCAAATTGCACCCAATTACCAGCTTTCGAAAAAGTCCTAAATGTACAGGCGAATTTTTATGCGCTAAGGCGGTAGAGTGCGCAACTGGAGGCAGTTAGCCAAAGATCGTGCTAACTGGAGAGGCGTGTTGGTTGAGGCCCAGGTCCACCCCGGACTGTAGCGCCATCTAAGTAAGTAAGGCGGTAGATGGATTTAACCTTCTCATCACTTGACCATATTTTTACTGTGTACATGAGTGTTAAACCGAGTTAGAAATTGCCTCTGGTACTGTTTCGGTCCTCCGATGTTTAGTCACCAGCTTTGAAAGGGCACTAGCAGTTTTTAATGACTTTTTGCATAGGCACACATGCTCCAGGACCAAGGTAGTATTTAAAGATAGGGAGGGGCGCTATTTTAATAGAAAATAAATAGATAAAAAACATTCTTTCAAAAGTAAAATAATAAATAGTATCGTGCAGAGTGCAGAGGAACAAGATGGTGACAGGTCCATACCTAAATCCTCCTTATCCTTATCATCTGCATATGTTACGTCATAGCAACGTTCACATACCCGTTTGTACTGCAGTGTTACACAAATCGCAAAATGCGGTGGTTTGTTGTGTCTCCTTTTGAGCCTTTGCGATCGACTTTGCATGACAGTGTGGGAATCGCTTGAAACATATGCCTAATTTACATTACACATTACACAAAACATAAAACATAAAAACATACAACACACTACTTCTGTTTCGGCCCTAACATTCATTCAAAACATGTCCTTAAAAATAAAAAAAAAATGGGAAAAGGCTTTAGGAGGGTTTTCAGCCGTTAGCGAACAAATTTACAACGGCGAAAACCTCGCTAACAAATTTTTTTTTTCCACAAAGGACTCTGGCTTGGACTTTTTCCGATAATCATCAAAGGAGGCAGACGTAGAAAAAAAAAAAAATATATATATAGAAAGAATTCGAAGGAATCGGTGACTAAAATTGAATAAAAATAGATACCGTGCGAAATAAAAAACAAGAAATAATAAAAACAGAAAATAATCTCTCGGGTTATCGAGGAATAAAATTATACCTACCCACCTAAATAATTTAACCAAAAAGTGCAAGATTATATTAAGTGCCCAAATCCTGAAAAAAAACACGTGCCTTAAACTAATAAATCTGCTCCTTTTATAATTCCCGATTATCCTTAAATAACAGAAAAAAAAAAAGTGTTATGTACTTATTTGAGTACTAAATGGTGAAAACAGTATGATCCTTCTACGACGATAGTGAGCCTGAAATTTATTGATGAGACAGCGAGGAGATCCTAATCTTATACGTGTTACGTCTATCAACATAAATTCAAACTTCTTACCCTATAATTTCTTCATATTGTTCAGTTTCCCTAAGTGACTTCAGTGCTAGTTTAGATATGTTTTTTAAGTGTTTTGTGTCCTGTTTAAGTATTAATATTATTACGTTCTAAGACGTATATGCTTTTCTGTTTAATTCTGTTGTTCCTTGTTATACAAATTCTATATCTATTTTTTTCGCATTTAATTTAAATTAGTTTGAGTGTTCGTGTTCAAGATAAGCTACCCATATTCTCATATCTAAGAGCACAGGTGTACCAAGTTATTAGAAATATAACCGCGAGTATAAATATCCCTATTAAATTTCTTCCCCAATAGCCATTAAAAAAAAAAAAAAAAAAATACATATCCTGTCAAAGTGTTGTGCACATCACCGCCCCCGGATATACAGGTAAATTTTTTTTTCTCTTACTTTTCGTTTTGTTCAGCAAAAATTACTTAGATACATATATAAATTTTTAGTTGAAATCTCTTTCTTTCTCTTGACCTTGAACTTGAATAAGGCAAAGAGAGTTATTAAGTGCGTTAGAGTTAGAATTTTGTTTTGTATGTTTATAAACCTTTATATGTACCTATTCAACAAATTATTGTATTGTCTCTTTTGATTTTAGTTTTTATTTTCTGTAAAGCACATCTTGCTCTTTTACTTCTACCTTTTCCTTTTAAATTCCATTTCAATTTTATGTTAAGTTATTTGTTTTGCATGTATGTATTGTATTATAGATTAATTAGTTTATAATAAATAAATGTGCATGTTTTGGTGGAATTCATTTGTGTGGTTCTATTCTTTTTTATGAAGAACACATCATCTTTTTTTGCAGGTCTTTTATATTTTAAATAGGTATCATTTTTAAGAAAAAATGATACTTTAAGAAACTTAAAGTGGGGTGACCAAAAGCGATGAGGCTGAAGAGAGTGAAGTAGACGGTTGTGTATTTTGTCTATCTAGGGGTTGTCACAAAAACTGGAGCTAGTGGCAACCATGGTATCTTTCCTGGTAACAGGAAAGGTAATGGGGAGGGCAGCTCCTTGGTACCCATAACACCAGGGGTACCATATGTCTTGAGAAAAGAGAGGAGGCCGATCAGAACGCCGCTATCCTGACGTTACATCAGTTGTAGCATGTGGTCTGATCGAGTGGTTTCGAGTACCTTTTCTTCAAAATTTAAAAATCCAATTTTCTTTCCTTCCCATTTTGATATCCCATCCTTTATTCCTTTCTTCTTTAGAATCAAATTTTATCCTAGGCATGTAAGGTACGGTAGTCCGGAGGCCGGTTAAAGACCCCACCCCACTGACGAGCTTAGCACGAGCTTAAAGCTAGCATGCCGCCTAAACCGTCGTCGACCGGACACCCTTCCACCGAAAGGCAAATATAGTAGATTCCTGTGTCTACAAAGGTGGAAGGTCATTTTATACCGTTACAACAGGCATCTTCGTAGTACATTGTTTGAACAAATTTCTGGAAATACTGGAGTCGAGTAGGAGATGGGAATGTACTGGCGGGAACTGCATCTTCCTCTTGTCGTAACCAAATGCTCGTCAATGGTCAAATCTTTGGACAGTAGGAAGTAGAGTAAGATTATTCTGAAACAAACTGCAAACATTGAAGCGCAGCCAGCTTATCTTCTTACCGCCGACTTGGTCTAGTGCTTGAATCATCAAATCTAAGGAACCCGGTTATTTGCTCGACATTATCTCCAAGGACATTATCGCTCTGTAAAATGGCATGTGTGATTCATGAAAAAGATCTTTAGCCTCCACTGAAGATGATTTTTCTGCGGCGGGATACAGAAAAATTGTGTTGTAGAGGCATATCATTTCTTCTTCATTTGTATCGTGCTAAGACCGCGCTCTAATCAAATTCTTTCGCTTGTTTTGTTAATTTGTCTGCTTAGCCTTTCTATTGGTCAACAGGACAATAGCTTCAACAATAGAGGGGCACATGATACACTTGAATGCATTCGCTTTGTTTCAAAAAGTATGTAGCTAGACAATACGGCCCATGATGTTTTTTTTTTTATTGCCCCCTTTCGCTAGGCAACGACCGCCAAATTTGTTTAAATTTTTGATTTTGGGCCAAAAAACTCATTGCTCTGTTTGATTCTATAGCTGGAAACACCTCTTTATTTGACTCTTGTTCATCTTTTTGTTTTCTCCGCTCTTCTGCATCATTTCTTCAGCAATCTGTGCGATTCGTACAGGTCAGTCAACGCGTTGTCAAAATCAGGATCATCAACGTCTGAATAGTCTTCGTCTTCATCCTCGATATCCCTGCCTTCGTCATGTTCCTTGTGTCTCAGGTGCTACAGAAAAGTCGGAGCCTAGAATATTTCCACGTTTTTGTTTACTATCATTGCCACATCAAAAAAGTTCTCATTCTCAAAACACTCCCGTTAATCGGCATCGGAATGAAAATAATTTGTTTGTTTCTGTCCATCTGTAACCTGTGAACCGCACTCCTCAGTGCATCAAACACGGACTTAGGGAATAGCTTTATACCCTCCCGTTTTTTGTAGTGTCTTCTTGTAGCCTAATTCCTCTACGGTTAACGTGACAGAATCTCATAGAGCTGACAACCTAATAATCTTTTTTACAGAATGGCAGTGTTTGTTGTGTTGATCAGTCTATGCAATTAATTATTAAAACAAAAATGAAAATACTAAAATTCATTGAAGTTAATATAAGTTTTTATTAATTATTATTATGACTAAGGTAATATATAATATATTAAAAATGTATGTACAAAGAAGATAATTATAAATTTAATAATGTTAAAAAAAGTACATAATCCTTTGTATATATTAAGTAGATAATTATTTTTAGCCACTATTAGCTTGCGCTAAATATTTTACTTGAGTAACAATATCTTATAAGCTAAAAGAAGAAACATTTTTCTTTTACTAATTCTATCTTACGAATACTGTTATATATGTCGTCAAGTATTATACAGATATGTTTGTTTTATTTGCTTATTTTACAATTTAAATAAAAATTAAGTACGCGTAGATATTATATAAATGTATATATAATAATTAAAAATGTATCACTCATTGTTCTATTGTTATTTTTTGGTTAAATTACTTGTTATGTGCGTTCTAAACTTAACTAACTTAAACTAATCGGAAACGGCTTACGACAAGAGAACTTTATTCGGATTTATCATGTAAAAGTATAAATTTAAAAACAAGTATGTGAATGCTAAAGAGTTTGTTCCCTTGAATAGTTATTCAGTTTTAAATTCGATCGATAAAATAAATTTTACAGCATAATTGTGCACAAGAGGGCATACTTCTACATACTAACATTTTTTATATATCAGTTGCTTTTTCTGTAAGATACTTAATTATTTGTCAAAGTCTTTAAATTTTGTTATATTCAATATGGATTACATTTTTGTCTTTTAACTATTTTTGTAAATACTACTCGTATCCTTTGTAGGCAGTTGTATAATTGTTGCTAATTATGTTAATGATTTAGAAGTTTAATGTTTTTGAAAATATTAGCAGAATGTTAGCAAGAAAGAGAATCGATCCGTTGAAGAATGTCTGGAATCAGTGGGAAGGTGAAAGTAAGTATCTACCTACCTAACGCCGGCCGACACGACACATCTATCTAGAAGTTTGAAGGTTATCGTAGACGTAGATGATGAAAGACTACCTATTATACCTTGTTAAAAGGTTCACTTGGAACTTATTACTCATTCATTGGTGAATATACCTACGGAGATAGAGTTACCACTAAATCGTTTCAACCAGTTCATGGAAACGGCAGTGGAAACCCGCGGTCGGATGTAATTGTCACAAATTGATTATTCTTGAGTGTTAATGATTGTGATTGTCAATCGTGATTCAGCGGACTAGAAAATACGTGTAAGGAAATGTCAAATAATTAAAACGGTCTTTTAATAGGTTCAATAGACATAATGCTGTTCCTGATAAAAAGTTTTTTCCTGCCCTCTGTGAAAATATGCATTCAGAAGATTTTTCAGTCTCAGAAGACACAAAGAAACTCAGTTTACCTGATTTAGGAAATTGAACTTCGGCCCTGACTTATTAGTGCTTGGAAAAGGGGGGGACGCAGTTTGTATGGGCAACATTTTGTTTCATCCTAATCGACCATAGAATCCGTCGCATCCGTTGTAAAGTAGAAATTAAACCTACTTTATCCGTCGCATCCGGCACGTACGTTGCTTATTGGTCACCTTCCATAAGCTGCTGTGTAGTGTGTATTCTATCAACCTGTCCAGTCGAATACGTTGTCGTAACGGATGCGAAGGATTCTATGGGTCGGGGCCTTTAACCCTAGTGCCTAAAATAATTTGTCTGCATCTGCATTTGGTTCATCTGTATCTTCAATGATTTTGTAAAGCTGGTTCTTTAAACACCTTACATCATCGTGATTAGATTAGATTAGATGATAGGTCACGAGAGCCTTCACTGCAGCCTCTCTAAAGGAGCCTATTGAGAGGCTATTGTGCCATCCCTGGTGAGGTCCTATAGGCATCTTTTGACTCCGGAGACAGTCAGGAAGATAAGAATCTTCTCTAGTGTGACGATTTCTTCGCCGAGGACTTTCTCCATAATCCCATTTCTCATTTGCACTGGTTCTTCGTCCCCCTTTCTTGAATACCATCACCTTGGAACTTCTGGAGAGTATGCCAATAGCACTATGGCATCTGCGAATAGGAGAGTCTTGATAAGCACTCCTGCATACGTTATTCCTCCTGGCAAGAAGTCAATTATGCCCTCTATGGAGACTGCGAAAAGGCTTGGACTTAAAGTCTTGTCTTACCCCAGAGCACGATTCAAACCATTTTTATAATCGGCCCTAGCGAGATATCCGTCGGGACGAACAATTCTCCGCAACGCATACTCTGTCGGAGACTCAAATTACATTCGAGGTATCCGCCTTCGGAAAGAATAATTAAAATGCGACGACGCAATCATTTGACATGATGTTGTTTCGTGCTACATCGGGGTTGTCGTATTTGGTACTTGTTTTTTCGTTTGTTTTGTTTTAAGCAACAAATACAACCCATTTGCTAAAATGTTTTTTTTCTTTATTGCTTTCATTTATTAACACTTCACTGAAAATCGTAAACAAATTTCGCCACCAATTCCTGTCGGAGCATATCGGAAGAAAATTCGTATGAAGCTGTCAAAAATATCTGTAAAAACGCACTTGATCGCACTGAAACGCAAAACGCCAGTGTGCGTTGCATATTAGTCGGAACAAAGTTCCGAAAAACTGTTCCAAAGTAGGTAGGTATACCTCGAAGCAAAATTCCTCCGATTCGTATGAAATCGGAGAATTTTCCGTTCCGACGGATACCTCGCTAGGGCCGAATATGTCCCCGTCCCAAGCAACTGCTTTAGTATCACTATAGAGGCTCTGAACAACACGTTCATATTTTAATGACACATTGTGGAGTTTGTAAAACAAGGAGTGGCAGTCTGCCGCGTGTCAAAGGCTGCCTTGATATCCAAAAAGAATGCATAAAGTTTTTTGCATTTTTGCATAGAATATGCTGGCCTAAACTTACTTACTTACTTAGATGGCGCTACAGTCCGGGGTGGACCTGGGCCTCAACCAACACGCCTCTCCAGTTAGCACGATCTTGGGCTAACTGCCTCCAGTTGCGCACTCCAAGTTGGTTGAGGTCCCTTTCCACTTGTGCGCGCCACCTAAGGCGAGGTCTTCCTCTACTGCGTTGTCCCTCCGGGTTGGAATCGAAGACTCTTTGGGCCGGAGCGTTGGTGTTCATTCGCTCTACATGTCCTAGCCATCTTAGTCGACTGATACGTACTTTTCTGACAAGGTCGATGTCGCTGTACAGCTCGTAGAGTTCGCTGTTAAATCTCCTCCTCCAAAGCCCGTCAACGCAAACGGGACCGAAAATCACTCGAAGAATTTTGCGTTCAAAGCGACCAAGGAGATCTTCATCCGCTTTTGACAACGTCCATGATTCTGCGCCATAAAGCAGGACTGGGATGATGAGGGTCTTATATAGAGTCTCCTTGGTGTTTCTCGACAAGGCCTTACTAATCAATTGCCTTCTTAGGCCAAAGTAACAGCGGTTGGCAAGTGTAATTCTTCGCTTGATTTCTGATGTGATGTCATTTTCAGAGTTAATAGCGGAGCCGAGGTAGACAAAGTCTCGAACTACCTCAAAGTTATAGCTGCCTATCGTGACGTTCTGTCCGATTCGTCGATGTTGTGTGTCCCTTCTCGTTGACAGCATATATTTTGTTTTGCCCTCATTCACCACTAAACCCATTTTTGCCGCTTTTGTACTGATACTTGCAAACGTTGAGTTTTCATACACGCTTCCAAAAGTCCGCTGAATTATTACAACGCGCCTGTAGGCGAGCCTCTGCTTCCTAGTGATTCGTCTTCTTTATTTTACATAAGGCTTTAAATTCGATATTTGCTTTAATATAATGAGTCCTTCATAACACCCTCATTGAATTGGCCGAATAACTTAAGCCAAGTGAACGAAAGCCGCCTCGTATTTGCACACTCCTGATGGTCAAACCACGGCTCCTTAAATTGCCTTCTTTTATTCCTTTGTTTGTTACTTCGATATAGGTAAGTCCTTTATAATTTGTTCAATTTGGATGAAATCGTCCTTGGTATGTAGTCATATCTTTTCTACGTAGATGCCTTCCAATGATTCCATATCAGCTACTGAGGATGTAAAAATTGGTGTTTGTATACATAAAAATGGAGTAGATTAAAAATTAAGTAATTACTTCAAGTAGGGCATATAGATTATAGATACTTTTTTCTGATGAATTTTTTGAATGCATCAAAACCAGTATGAATTTGGAACTTATCATCCACTTTTGCTTGTCTTTGGTAATTTTGAAAGGACACAGATACAGTCGCAGATCGAGTTTTAAGTGAGTATAAGGTCGTAAAATAATTAAAATTTGTAAAAGATAAGTAGGATATACTTGTCGTAGTTTTGGAGTCCATAATCCCTTTAAGCTCACACAATTATTCACCCATGAATTGTTAACGTCTAAATCATTGACATCAATGTAAAGTTGAAGGACATTAAAGCCTCACCTACAGACGTAAGCAAAGTAGAAATGTTTATTTTTTTACACTTCGAAATTTACCCATATTTGCAGCTGACATCTGCTAGCAAATAATTGAAATAGAGCAGCTCATACCTACAGAAAAATAACAAAAATCCATTGCCTATAGATAAAATTTTGTTCTGAAATCAAATATCAAACCGCCTTTGCGCTTATTTCCATTCATAGAGATAGGCCATGCACAAGAGTTCGTGAACATAAATCAAATAGACAGGGAACTACATGTTAACTGCCCGTCTGTGATTTACAATCACAACCATGGTCATGGTCCAGTTGTCCAGGCCCAGGGACTGGCGACGCGACAGCGTTACCATTAACGAACTGTCATGCACGTAGAGACGAAATATTTCAGTTCACTTTGATTTACGGCCACGCACATTCGCGTATGACGAACGTCCGAAATAAAGGTGACCCAACTTTATACAATACGCCACCACACAATTCACAATCACAATCCATTCACGTAACATCATCACTAGGCTAAAACAGTTGTTAACATTCCAAAGTCCTAAAATTAACATTTTTGTCACTCACATGTGTGTGGGTGATTTAGCAACAAATAAACAACTGCCTACACGGATGAGATACTTTTTGGGTAAATTTTGAGTTAACCTTTACAACATTATACCGAAGAACGTGAGAAGCTTTGCTATGCTGTACAATTTATACACAAATCGAATTCTGTCCAAATGAATAAAGTTGAAGTCCGTCTTGACGTATTCCGTTTCCGGTTCAATTCAACTGCATTTGCGTGCTCTCCGCTGGAATCTCTTCATTCGCAGCGACCACTCGTCTTTCCACTCAAAGACAACCGAACTGGGCCCAACGGCTAAATAGCCGGGAGCAGCTTCGGAGTCTCTTCCCAGGATTAGATACGATCTGAAATAAAAGAGATTAGATATTGTTTATAGTTAAAAACGGTTGCTTTTCGATGTGTACTCACTTGTTCAGTTTGATCTTCGGACACTGACATTCTAGGTTCTTGCGTGGCACTAGCAATACCATGGGTCCACGTCCTAGAAGAGCACTTGTTGTTCCTGATGCAGGATTTCGTTTGAAAATCGTTTGAATATTGATTTCGAATTTGAAGATCTCGTTCTGTCGTTCGATTGAGTACTGTTCGGTGCTGATTTCCATTGATGCTCTGTCATGGCCGACTACCTTAGCCATAATAGCTGAAAGGAGAAATTCATTTTAGCTCTTGCAAGGGTAGTTGTTCGAAAAAAAAATTATACTTTGTGTGAAGTAAGTACATATAGAGTTTGTTTTAAAAAGGATGATTCCAGTACTGATCTCAATTGGCAGATATAGGAATTTGTTTATTATCGTCTACGGATAATCGTAAGGCAATCACCAAACATTTCTACAGAAATAGTTTGAAATGTTTTGATCTCCAGGCCAGCGCTGCTAGAGGGAAGTTACCAAAAATAAGTAGATATTGCTAATCATTTTTGCGCAGGATAGTGCAATGCTTAAGCTCTTTCTCACCCCTTCCAGCCGTACTTTCCAAACGGTTTTAGATAAAACTAAAAGATATCAGCTAGAAATCGGCGAAGGGGACGTAAGATGAGAGATAAGATTTCCCAAACTGAATAACAGGTAAAGATACATAATAATTTAGGATTCGGTTTTTTGTTAATAGCAGTTAATTTTTGAAAATGCACGGACTATTAAATTACCTACTCTTCTTCATAGTCCCTACATTCGGCAGTATAAGGACTATGAAGAAGAGACTGCGTTTGTGAAGGCTACGACTAAATTTTTGTTACCCCGTTCTTTATCTTAAAATCCTAATTTCTGGGCGACTTTAACACAAATATTGGAACATGATTCATCTCATGATTCCGAGCTCAGAGCGCTTGCAATGACATAATCTCAAAAGGTTTTTTTTTTTTGTAAATTTTATTACAACAGAATTTAGCTTGTTCAAAGTTTTATTCCTGATGTGAAAAAATTGAACGCTCTTTTAATAGTTAGATCGGAATATAAATGAAAATCTGGAAGAAATATTAAAATTCCTTAAATTTCCAAGGAAGGCCTATTATAGGACGGCTTCATTAAGAAAGATATTACCAAATAAACTCAGAAAAAAACGAGCTAAAATCAAGAAGATTAGTGTCATTTCAAGCCTGTTCGTTGACAAAAGTATGGTAATCTCGGAAAATCTTATTCCCAGTACAATAATCTTATTTTGAACTCGTTTTTTCAAGACCAAAAAATAGTCTTTTTAGATTTTTAGTACAAGGTGGCGCAAAAATAACCTTCCGATGTTTTTTTGGCTGTAATTTAAAAAAAAAATGAAAAACTTTGATTCTTCTTGTGGATTATTTTTATTTGGTCATTTAATTTTTTTTACATCAAGTCGAAAATATGATGTCATGTAAATGGCCGCCGCCACAGTTGATTGTCATTTGAGCCATTTTAATGGCATTTTCCATCACTTTGGCCAAAACTTCCGGCGATAGGTCCTCACATTCTTGACGGATATTGTCTTTAAGAGCTGCAAGAGTCTGAGGCTTGTTGACATAAACCCGCGACTTCAAAAAGCCCCACAAAAAGAAGTCTGGAGCGGTCAAATCAGGCGATCTTGCTGGCCAGTGCAAATCGCCAAAAAGGGAGATTAGGCGCCCGGGAAATGCATCCTTCAGCGTGGCACCGTCCTGTTGGAACCACATGTTTTCCAATCCCAATTCATCAAGTCGCGGCAAAAAGAACTCGTTGATCATTGCTCTGTAGCGCTCACCATTCACAGTAACCGTTTGGCCCACGACGTCGTCCATGTCCATACATCTTCGGCTACAGCAGCAATATTCTCTGCAGAACGGCTACTCCGGCGTCTGCCACGCCTGGCAGCATCTCGTGTTGTGCCAGTCTCTTCGAGGCGAGCGGCTAAACGTCGCAGTGTTTCACCAGTAGGCATTGGACGGCTAGGAAATCTGCGACGAAATTCACGTTGTGCCAAAGTCACCGACCGATTATTGTTCAAATAAATAGTCACCAATATTCCGCGTTCTGGAGCAGTGTAGCGTAACATTGTTTATTAGCGTGTATTTCGCATGTGTTTACTACACAAATGTCAAAACAGAACTGACATTAGGGGCAAATCGCAAAATTTATAGCATTTTCTGATAGGAGGATTACTTTTGCGCCACCTTGTATAAGCTTTAAAATCTTACTTCAATCCTGTTTCGCGATTATATATTAAGAATGTGGTTGCTACATTACCTATGCCTGAAACAAATTTATTTTGGGTATTCAAGATGTAAACCTTAGATCTTAGGGTCGTTTGCTGATACGACTCATAATTATTTCTACTTAAAAGCCTATGTGCTACTTTTTGTAAGGCATAAACTGTCACATACGAGTTTATGTGGAACTTAAATCGTTATGAGTCATATCAGCAAACGGCCCTTTGATAACTACCATCTTATAATATATCATTACATCAGTAGATCAGTATAGAGAGGTAATAATATTAAATTTTGAATATTGCCTTATGAGAATTCACTCAGTAAGTGAGTGTGAATTTAAGGAACGAATAGAAATCAAAATGCATACATGCACTTTAAGTATTGTTGCGCTTGATTCAATCATGAACAAGCTTGAAATAAGATTGTGTTGTCCCTTATTTGTGTTTCAATGCAATCTTTTAATATTGTTTCGGCTTATTTCAAGAACAATGAGTGTCATATTAAGAACAAAAAAATCTAAAATCAAGCTTAAATATACTATATTTTAGCTTGAGATTTTTCTCTGAGTGTAGAATTCATCACCCAAAAGTACACATGCAAAGCTGTTAAGTTAACTTTGGTATACATATATAGGAACGTAAACAGAACCAGGCCAATGCACTTTCTGCTCGAGAACGACATTGAAGAAGTCGCATGATTGGGCATAAACTTGCCGAAAACCCTTGCGTCAAAATACGCACCAAGATAAGCGCCAAAATAGGCGCTAAAATAGGCGTCTAGATACGATCCAAAATACGCGCCACAAAACGCGTCAAAATAAATACAAAAATACGAACGAAAATACGCGTCTAAATACGCGCTAAAATACGCACCAAAACACGCTTCAAAATACGCGCCAAAATAGGCGCTAAAAAACGAACGAACGGCTCTAAATGCGCGAAAATACAAACAAAAATAAGCGTATAAATGCGCCCAAAATATGCAGCAAAATAAGAGTCTAAATATGCGCCAAAATACGAGCTAAAATGGGCGACAAATTACGCGTCTTAATGCGTCCAAAAAATCCACCAAAATACGCGTCTAGATACGCGCTAAAATACGAGCTAAAACGTGTGCCAAATTACGCGTCTAAATACACGCCAACCAGTGTTGTCACTTCTACCACAATGTGGTAGATCTACCACAATTTCTTAATATTTTTGCAATCTACCACAACTACCACTGCACCCAAAAATTCTACCACGTTTTGTTATTCCAGTGTTAAATATTTTATAGGAAATGAAAGCGAGGCGCACTTTTGGTGGATATTTTTATCATTCGTGTCGTCATTAACATCTTGAGTCTACAGTTCCATATCCCAGCAAAACAGGCAATTTCCATTTCGTTCGCTAGGAAGATTTTGTTCCCTAGTGAGTTCGATTAAGAATTTCGAGCGATAGATTGACATTTGACGCCCTGGACATTGATGCCCTATGTTCGTGTATCCAATTAGTTTTCACGCGCGGTTTTGTATCCTTTCCAATAGGTGCAATCGTGCAATGTGGTTTTCGGCGCACCAGACCAGATATGAGAAGCGTACTCAAGTTTGGGCCGAATGAACGCCTTATATAAATTGTAGCTATATCAAAAGGGGTAAAATATTTCTTGCACCGTTTGAGGCAACCTAGACATTTCGCAGCTTTCTTGGCGACTTCGTGTATATGGTCGTTCTAACGACGTGTTTCATGGGCACACATACCGAAAATGGAAAGTCTTTCGGTTTCGAAAATATAAGAGCCACTCATTGATAATGGCTGAAGGTTTGATTTTTGCTTTAGGGATAGAAAACAGCATTGCGTTTTGGAAGCATTAAATTCCACTCTATTGGCTGTACCCCCATTTTAAAATGCTGTCAAGGTCGGAATTTAATGAGCTTAACATACGTTGCCGTTACAGTTCTACGGCCGAAGAGCAGGGACGTGAGTCCTGGAAAGAATATGAGAAGCTAAGAGTTCTGTCATCAGCGAAGGAATGGATTGGATTAGAAGTTGCAGACAAGAGATCATTTATAAAAATGAGAAAGAGAGTCGGAGACAGAACGGAGCCTTGGGGAACACCAGCATTTATATGGTGAGTTTTAGACTTGAAACCATCCAAAACAACCTGAATTGAACGGCCAGAAAGGTAGTTTCTAATCCATTGAATAAAAGACGCATCGATCCCATAAGCACGCATTTTCGACAAAAGAGCTTGGTGCCAAACTCTGTCAAATGCCTTTGAAATATCAAGCGCAACAATCTTCGATTCACCGAAGTGATGGAGAGATTGGTTCCACTTCTCGGTGAGATAAGTCATCAAATCATTAGTGGATCTGTTGTCACGAAAACCGTACTGCCGGTCATTGAGAAGTTTCCGTGATTCAAGATATTTCATAAGCTGACGATTTGTTAGCGTTTCTGTGACTTTAGAAAAGAACGGACGTAAGTGCTATGGGTCGGTAATTGGAGGAGGAGGAGGAGGAGAAGAACCGCCTTTTTTAGGGACGCGCTGGAGTTGTTTTCCACTTACTCGGAAAGAGTCCACAAGAATACCAGAGATGATTATATTAATACCAGCTAATAAGAGTTCTAGGAGAACTTATCCGACAAGTGATTGCTGCGATCGCACATTACCTATACATATTTGCTGATTTCTTAAATCTACCACTCTTTTTTCCTTCCAATCTACCACATTTTTGAAATCCCAAGTGACAACACTGACGCCAACGCGTTGTCTAGATCGGTGATCGGTAGCAAATAGATGTGATCAGCTCGACATCTCAAAATAGACTGAAAGACTAGAAAGGTCACGATAATGCTAAGCTAATGTATGTATTTTATGAGCCTCTAATTTGGGTAATTGTCTGGTATTAATTAGGTATAGGTACGCACAAAGTAGGGATGCCAGACGTCCCCCTTTAGGGGGTAAATTGTTCTTCATTTAATTTTTTTTTAGTTGAATGCTTATTAATTACTTTTTATTTTCTTTTGTTTCTGTTAAATAAAGTAGGTATGTACATGAATAATGTTGATGCTTTTTCTGGTATTCAAAAAAAAAAAAAATGTTGTCGCCCTTTTGAACACTTGTTCCCCCTAGAAAACTCACGATGTACCCCTTTTCGTAGCTTTTAATCTGGCAACTCTAGCGCAAAGTTGTTTATTAGTGTTTGGGTAAAATTTTTTTTTTAACGAAAATATAATCTAGATATCTGTACACAAAAATGTGTGTACCTACCTATGCTATGGTATCAACTCCGAAACCTTCCAACCGATCGAGCTCAAATTTACCAGGCAATCTTCGGTATTGGCCCCAAAAAGTAGCTATGTTCAAAATCGAACCAACAACTTCCAAACACTATTTCACTTAAGTTGTAAAATAATGAAATAAAGTCCAAAACTCGTTTTGGATTTTATTGCAATTTCAAAAGTGCAATAAATTCCAAAATTACGTTTTGGACCTTTTTGTATAAGACTTTATTTCATGTCACCATTATACCACTTAACCCTTAAATCCTACCCTGGGGTCCAGCGCGATGCATAAACAAAACTTTTGTGGATATTTTTTCAACTAAAAGCCACACGATGGCGCTATTCGAGCTAATCTTCTAATGTCTAATGTATCAGTATGCGTCTCCTTATTAGTAATTTTTAATTGTGTGTGCGGTGCAGTCGTAATTATAACAATTTCCGGGTCCTCTAGACCCCCCCAGGGTAGGAATACGGTAATATCGGAAGACAGAAATTCTCATAGAAAAAATACCTTCTGAACATAAATGAATTATGACGAAAATGAGGATTTATCGACTTTCGCTAGTCTGCGCCCTTCTTTTGCTAAGTACACAAATATTAGAGAAATTAAGTCATCAAACCAGTGCCAAAAAAGGCGCCATTTCCTCAAAAAACTTACACTTGACCTCATCACGCCCGAAAACTGCCTTCGCGGCGAACATAGCCGGTCTGTGTGCCAAGAATGCCTCGATTCTAAACTTTAAGGTATTTTTAATATTCAACTACGTGTGTGATCTTAATATAAAATAATTTATATCAAAACGTTTTTTTGTTTTTGAAATAATTACAAAACTATATTGGGGTTTTCTGGACCCCCGGGTAGCAATAGTGTTTCTCCAGGGATGGGTAGGGTTTAAGAGTTAACTGGAACTCCCTGTAGGTATAGATATGAGGCCTTAAGTCCTTTAGATAAACTTGAAATCTGGCCAATGATAAATTAGGTATTGTTGTCTCATGCTAAGCAAACAGTTAACAAATAAATTAAAAACACAATTCAACTCACCATAATCTTCCCTACAGAATCGGTTTAAGTTCAGCTTTTTGGGAGTGGTTTTACATTTACCACAATCTGTAACATAAAACAAGAATAAATTCGTTAATTGTTTATTTATTGTTTATTCAGTCAGTTGTTAAGACAGAACTTACAAGTTTTCATATCGTCGGTCTGATCTCCTTCACTCACATCTGCACTTGCACTTTCCGCTTGGATAGCATTGACAACAGTGGGGATCTCTAAAATGAAAAATAAAAAATAATTTAATGAGTGCTTAATTTTAATTATTTTTATAAATTTTTTAATTTATTTAATAAACAGAAAACTTACTTATGCATGGCGCTACATGTGATCGAGTTTGTTGATATCCTTTTGCACACCTATTGCATGTTTGGCCAGTGACTCCGTCCTTGCATGGACACTGTCCGGACAAGTGGTTGCAAATTTTGCCCGTTGAACCGACCGGATGACAATCGCAACCTTAAACATAAATTTAATTTTAGTTATATAGCTATATACATAGTTCAATTATGTTACAATTAAAAATATTTTCAAGGCGAAAACCAATAGAAACCAAATATTCTTTGGTTATATTTGTAATTTAAGCATCAAAGGATTTTTTGTGATGTAAATATCAGCAATACTCCGGCCCGGAAGATCTTCGAATCCACACCCGAGGGACGGCGCAGTAGAGGAAGACCGCGACTCAGGTGGCGCACGCAAGTGGAAAGGGACCTTAACCAACTTAGCGTGCGAAACTGGAGACAGCTAGCCAAAGATCGTGCTGGTTGGAGACGCTTGTTGGTTGAGGCCCACGTTCACCCCGGACTGCAGCGCCACCTTAAGTAAGTAAATATCAGCTTTAGCCCTAGTGCTGGGTAGTATATATAGTATGGAGATGGAGTACCCAGAGATTTCTTTGATCAAGTTGACACCTTGAAAAGGTTGCAGAAGCAGATATAATTTCTTATATTCTGATTGCTCACGCGTCCGTTGGTTGGAGTGGATATTACGTAATGGTGCAGCGTGATCAAGAGAAATAATAGAAGATTTTCAGTGTTGCCAGTGTTTTGGCATAAGAATTCTCACGCCAGTACAAAAAAAAAAAAAAATTTTTCCATCAAAAAAGTACCCACCCCACACATATTACAAAAAAAAACAGTCTCACAGCTAGGTTCCAGAAATCGAGTGAAATCGTTTTCAGTGTTCTGCATTTCGAGCGATTGGGAAACTCCGTAATTTTTTCGAAATCACAATTTCACTTTGTCTCAATTCCAAACATTTTGAAATAGAAGTCGAATACAGTGAAATGTAGAACACAAACACAAAATTCATTTCCGATTTCATTTCGAGTGAAAGTGAAATGTGGAATCTAGCGGGAAAAACCCTAGTGTATTCCAGTGCTCCACGCCATTTAAGAATGCATCAATCAGATTCAAAAAATTTGCATCAAAAGCGTTGACATCTATATATTCGCGAACAGTCAAGCAGCTATAAAGATCCTAAATCAGTATTACACTGTTTCAACACCATTCAAAGTCTTAGTCTCGGGAACTTCTGTGGGCTTTGAAGGAAACGAAAAAGCCGAGTTGGCCAGAATAGGGTCAGAAACCGCTTTCACGGAACCAGAAACTTTCTGCTATAACATCAAATCGGCTATAAGCTTAGCCATAAAGTTCGAAGTTGGGAACGCACAAAATGTACAGTGAGCGTCAAAAGTAAGTGAACATCGATGACATTTTGAGTTATCTTAGGGTCTTGAAATAAGTCTAAAAAAGTAACAATTTGTACAAATTTTGATTACGAAATAACAAAAGTTAAACATAATTCATATCGACAGCGGAAAATACTTTATAAATACTTACAAAAAAAATTTGGATTCAAAATCAAAAGTCGAATGAAATTGGTGTTCACTCACTTTTGATGCTGGCTGTATCTCATATTGGGACAATATCCCGGGTCTAAGACAAGCCGAACGACCTATCCATCCAGCCATTCAATTGCAATGCCAATAGTAGTCATGATATCAAAAATCTAGTATAGGTTTCATCACAGGACCAACTGGGCAAACTGCGAGTCCCGAAGAAATAAAAACAGTCCTCTGCAACAGTATCATAAGCATTATAAGAAAAAAGTGGAGAACCTGCTAAACTAAACCCTCTTTCTAACGTATGGGTATTGGGTACGTCCATAGTGAACCCGCTTTTCGCTTTCTCGCTTACCAGCTTTCTGGCGAGATTCACGCCGGAACTAAGAGCCGCGTGATTCTAACTTTCTATCATCATATTATAGTGAACATTGCGCTGGTTTTTTCTTTAGTTATGTCCTAAATGGGCGCAGTAGCGCAGTGGTTAGTGTTGTGGACTACTGTGCGAGGGATCCAAGGTTTGATCCCCGGAAAAACACAAATTACATCTTAAGGTTTTTTCTACTGCGCCACCTATCGCGAACGTCTAACAAACATCCGTGAGTATGACTGTCCTGAAAAAGCTTCTCAATTCAGCCGTTCGGACTCGGCATAAAATTGTAGGTCCCTTCCATTCGTCGCAAAAATAGAAACTCACACAAACGAATGGTTGCGAGAAGCTAGGCCTAGGGTGTCTACCGCTTGTTGCGCCGCCTATTTATTTCTTTTGTGTCCTAAATGAATTGCTTCAATAAAACTTTAGGAATTTAAATTTCCTTACTCACTTCTACATTTATCTCTCAAAAAAATTATGCGCGCAAAGCATGTACAGTAGAGTAGACGCTCGGTATAGTGTTTCTCTGTATATTGAACTATGAAAATCTCGACATAGTGATTTTTTTTGATATTTATTGAAGGTTAGGTTAGGTTAGGTGGCTGTACCAAAAACAGGACACAGAAAGTGGCCAGAACATTACAGGTGGCAACTTTATTGCTATACATTTTTTTTTAAAGAGCGGTATCTCCGTGAATCCTACTGTGATAGGAGGTCAACTCAGTTGGTTAAAAATGTTTGCATTTAGCATCTCCTGGTGGCGGTTTGTCTTCGGGTATATAGGGTTGCAGGGTAACTGTAGCAGTCTATCCCCTGTCTATTGCCTCTGACAGTCAACCACTGAGGAGAGAGAGAGACTGATGTATGTCAGAAATGGGCGATTGATGCCCCTATTGTCTTCAATTCACTCAACTCAACTTTCACACAACCCAAACTAACTTACAACTTATAGACAACCACCGCCATCTTCGTTGTGTTTTGACAGACAACTTTTCTATCAAGGTTGTGTATGACAATACGGACAATACCGAGTTTTGAATTACATACAACCAAGAGGCAAATCAACTGTAGTTGTCGCTGTCTTACACAATAATGCATCAATCAATCCGTTATTCTGCTTGACCAAAAGTCAAAAGACCAAAAGCTTACTTGAACATTTAAAAACTCCCGCTCGATATAGTGAACAGGCCTGGTTTTTATTAGTTCATTATATCGAGCGTCTACTGTATGTACTTTTAGGGCCAGTTTCAAATGTTCCCGATAAAGTTTCGGATAGTTAGCCGACACATAACGCTATCCACCAGATAAAAGTTTCTGATATTTTTTTTCTGTTTGATCGTCAAAGTCTCTGATAAATTATCCAGTAGAAAAATACCCATACGGCTAGAGGAGATATTTTGTACTTGATCTAACCATCTCATCCTGGGTCTGCCTAGAGGACGCCTGCCTGATGGTACGAATTCCACAGTACGTTTTGGAATCCTGCTTGGGGACATGCATTTAACATAACCAAACCATGGACCGATCTGTCCGGAGAAGTAGCTGCTTGACATGGAGTTCCTCACGTATTCTGGTATTTCCAATATGATCTCTACGGGTCACACCAGCAATACAACGATGGAATCTCATAGCTTGTAGCTTGCAGCTTGTATCCGCGATCTTATTCTTTCGGTCATTAATGAAAAAGAGATTAGACAAAATGCATCCCTGGCATTGCTGGCAAATTCATTCCAACGCCCAGGGTGAAAGGTATTCAGTGAGCATGGATAAAGTTAAATGAAATAGTGAAAATTCTTCATTGTCGAGGATTTCTCAAAATAATTTAAAATACTCTGTTCCTACGGGTACGTGTAATTTGGTTGCAATATTCATCAAATTCGTCGTCTAAGATTTCAAATAAATCCATGATAGGACACTTCTGACTCTGAAACTATATTTCTCCAGCCACTTCAAATAAATATTTTGTTTATCTTTCGGATAGAGGCTTTAGCAGTCACTTCAACCAGCTGATAGACTATCCGAGACGCCATATGTCAGATATCACTATACGAAACCTTTGAAACCGAAAGTTTATCTGACATATAAATTCCGGATAGGCTATCCGAGACTTTATCAGCTAGTCTTGAAACTGAACCTTAATCAATTATTGAATGATCACAACACAACACAACTGAAGGAACACGCTTGAAAGCTGGTTACCGCGGCGTCAGCAAGAATTTCAAATTTATTCCGGTAAGATCTGGTTAAAGCTAAAGCATGAAGCGGCTTTACTAAGGACGCACCCATTCATCATCACATTTATTTATACTTACTTACTTATCGGGCTCCCGACCCGTGAAGAGTCTCTGCCTGAGACACTGCAGCCTTCCATCCCCTACGATCCCGGGCACGCCAGACCAAGCGTCTGACATACGCAATGGCTCGATCTTTGAAACGGAGGTTAGGTCTTCCTTGTCTTCTCGAACCTGGGGGCTGGGATTCGAAGACCCTCTTATAGCTGGAGCATTATTATCCATTCGCTCGATGTGGCCGAGCCAATGTAGTCGAAGTTTTTTGTTTTTTTGGACTGCATCCACATCTTGGTACAGGTCATAGAGTTCACAGTTCGGTTGTATCTTCTCCTCCATTCGCCCTCCTCGCACACAGGACCAAAAATCCGCCGAAGTATTTTTCTTTCGAAGGAGCCCAGTATCAGCTCTCCCTTCTTGCTTATCGTCCAGCATTCGGCGCCATAAAGCAGAACTGGCAGGATAAGGGTTTTGTAAAGCACACATTTCGTCCTTCGAGTCAGGAGTTTTGAACCCAATTGTTTTGCCAAACCGAAGTAGCAACGGTTTCCTAGGGTAATTCTTCGCCGTATCTCCACAAGGGTGTCATTCGTGGAGTTTACGTTTACTCCGAGGTAGGTGAACTCCTTAACTACCTCGAAATTGTTGCTATCAATAGTGACGTTTTGTCTTAGGCGGTGGACAGATGCTTGTTTGTTTGTTGATAGCATCTACTTAGTCTTGTCCTCATTTACTTCAAGCTTAACGGATTTCGCCTGTTCTTCAATCGCCGTGAACGCTTCTATCACGGCACGCTGGGAGCGACCGATGATGTCAAAATCGTCCTCATAGCCAAGCAGCTGGACGGACCTGTTGAAGATAGTGCCTTCCGTGTTGACACCTACCCTGCGCACCAGTACGTTGGATAGGATCTTGTATGCGACATTTAGCAAGGATATATGCCTCGATAGTTCTTGCAAGACATAAGATCGCCTTTTTTCTAGACGGGCATGTTTTCTTCCACCCATACTTGGTTGATGATTCGGTGCATGCTCCCTACCAAAACATCACCACCGTATTTAAAGAGCTCCACTGGTAGTCCATCAGAGCCTGCGGCCTTGTTGTTCTTAAGCTTTTTTATATCTAAGCCAACTTCTTCCAGCTTAATTTATAAACAGCGTGAATAAGCGGCTATAAAGCAATAAAGACAGAAGCTGGTTCACTATGGACATACGACAAACCCTATGTTACAGTAGGTGTTATAATCAGATCGACGTATCGCTTTTATCGCCTAGATCAGTCAGTCTTCCTTAGTTATTGGTATTGCAAAAAAAGGTGTCCTTTCTTTTTGTGTCAATACAAGTTCTTGTCTATAGACGCATTCAAGCGGGTATAAAATAAATGGTCTGGTTCAATAAAATAGCTTAGCTAAAAAAATAGTTTTCCTAAAGTTGAATAAGAACCAAAATTCCTTTTTTTGAGCTGGCACCTTTTTCCCACTTGGTCAATTGACAAATTGAAATGCAGGGTTCATTTCCTGACAGGGGAAAGCTGAAATTGCTTTCCAAGTCGATTAGATACGGAGAATTGTCTGTCAGAATTCTAAACTGTATTCAACAACAATCGCTTAAAAAGGATCCTGATGATGAATTTGTGTTCTAGTTCGAAATAGCTATCCATTCCTATACCAAAGTGTCAAAGTGACTGTGTCTACGAGTTGCTCTTAATGTTATTCTCTATAACTGGCAAATGTTCGGCCTCAGTGCGGCCCCTTATGCTAATCTATACCACTAAAGCACCACCCCATACAAAAACAAACCACCCACATGCAGTTTACTTCAATATTTGTCAAACTATAGAAACTAGTTCATAATGCTTGTTGAGCATGTCAATTACAAACCAAAGCACTTATACTTTAAAGTTCACTCGTATTTATGATTCACTCACAATTCACAAACAGATGTGTTTGCATATTTACTCTGAAAAAGTTATTACTAGTGCTTTGAATATCACAAGCCCCAAAACATCAAAAGGACCCCTTCATGAAGTAAACAAAACAACAAGCAACATCATCTCAGCAAAGTTTGCCTGCTTGTTTCACCTGCTGCCAGTCGAATGAAACTTTTAAATATCTGAATGAGAACGGTCTGAAAATGGAAGCATGCCGGTATTTTTAAACTCTAAATAAAGTGGTATACAGTGTACTCCAGCTCCAGCACTCAGTGAACTATTTGAAAACTTTTATTTTAGTGAGTTTTTGGAAATACATATTCAAAATTCCAAACTTAATCGATGCGCATTAAGTTGATGAAATTTCCTTAACAAGTTTTAAATTGTGTCATCGGTTGCACTTGGGAGTTCTTTGATGGCGGCAAAGTGGTGATGGCGTCTTCTGTTGATATTTGACTCCAACACTTTCTTTTGATGGGATTTTAGGTATTTATTTGAGCGGCATTTGAATAAAAACATAAATGGTGTATGACAATCTCTGGGGTATACATTTTTGTGGACACTTTTCGGCCAGATACACACATCATAGAAATACCTAATAGATAGATGAATAGGGAAATAGGACCATCGGCATTTAAATATTAATAAAATGTTAAAAATCTATAGTGAGGTGGATTTTACTTACATGACGATGACTGCTTAAATATTTAATTTTTACTAAAAGATGTGTTGATTTCAATTTTCGTTGCCCGGGATTAGAATTTAATTATAAAAAGAGATAGAAATAATAGATAAAAACCCTTTGGCTTTGCAAAAATTCATAAAATTAGCTACATATGGAGACTGCGATATATTTAGGTCAAATGTCAATTGCGCTAAAGAAATAATCTTCGGCTAATTTTCGTAGCGGCAAACAAATTTCCAGCCTTAAAAAAAGTATCGTATGCTAATTTGTTCACGTTTTCTTTACTTAGGATGGCTAGAATGTCAAATAAAAAAAAATAGAAAAATTGAGAAAATCTTGTTTTTAGATTTGAGTTAGGTTAGGGTTTCCAGAACATCTCTTTTTAAGAGAACATGTCCTCTTTTTTGTCCGTGATCTATTTTACAATTTCTTTTTTCGCTTGGTTTTTTTTTGTCCTCTTTTTTTGTTCTGTCATATTTTTGTTCTCTTTTTTATTATTTTTCAATTTCAATATACATAGAAACGATGTAAAAAGTGTAGAAATAGCAGACTTGAACAAAGTTTTTTTTAAACTTAAGTCCAGTACCTATCGGAAAAGCCTTAATTTGAATTGGTTGTCCAGTCCATATCCACCTACACTAGGTATACAGTAAGAACTGAAAATAATTTTGTATTGCGACGGAATTGGAATTTAAGGACTCGCCCTGGCAACCTACTAGGTGGTTATCATTATACCCTACTATACAAGTGTTTCCAGACTCTTACAGCCGTATTTATTAGATTTCCTTAAAATGCCTCTGAGAGCTTGTTTAGTTAAACATCGCGTAAGAATTTACGCAGCCTCTACGCTATTTTACTGAAATTGTTATTTATAAACATTTTTCCACTGTTGCTTTACTAATCAGGGTTGGTGTCCAGATAAGGGGAAATATATGAGAAACTATTACAAAAAACACAGAAAACTAGTACTTTCTTCCACTGAAACCGACATCAGCTGTTTTCTGACAAATTTTTTGTGTAAACAAAAATATTTGAAATGTAGAAATCAAATTATGTAGGCACCTAATGCAAACTTTCACTCAAAAAATCCGTGCCTGAAAGCAACTGAGCTCTATGTGCTGATCCTGAACAAATAGGTATCAATATACCGGATGACCATTTATTTGGTATTTTGTAAAAATTATTACATGGCACACATACACAAAACTAGATTATTTCTTAAAATTTTGTATCACAGACGAGGAACACCAATAATTAGAGATGAAATGAAAGTTTCTAAAGGATATGCGTATCAAAACAAAACGAATAACATCACCAGCACGAATGAAACAAATTGGTGCAATAATTCTACACGATTTGCATTTTTATTCTTTTCAAATAGAAATTATAATTCTATTTTTCAGACTACAACGCGAAAACTAAAAACGCAGGTCGATTTAAAAGAACACTCGAAATAAATGCAAATTTTTGTGATCACTCGATTCACGATTCCACCCCGAAAATGACATTTCCAAAGAAAAAACAAATTACGCAGCCTCTTCTAAACGCAAATTTTTGTGTTTAAGTTACGCAGCCTTAAAACTAGGTACGTTGCTTAAATTCGAAAAATGTTTATAAATAACGTTTTCCTGCGTAATGGCATTTTAAAGGGTGCGTAAAGTTAAGCAGGTTCTACGCCACGTTTATAAATACGGCTGTTAGTCTTAACCCTAGAAAGGTAATCTTCGTCGATTCGACGAACATCAATTTTATTTTTTCTATTTTCTCTTCGATCTTTATTCCGATCGCATCTTCTCTCAGTGTCACACCAGCCATCTCTAAGGTCTTCTAGTTTGTTGAATTTCGTCGAAAAAACTCTTTGGGTAATGCTGGGTTTCCACTTGTCGATTTGAAATTGACAATTGACGTATTTTTATGCCAATTAAAAAATTGGCAAGTGGAAATAGCGAAAAATTGCTTGTCAATGAATTGACTAACAGCGTTTGTCAATAGCTGACTAAGAAACCACTGGACAAGTGGAAATAGCTGAATTGTCAAACAAAATCTCACTTTGTCTATAATTGACAGAGAAAATTTAATTGGCATCGTGTTCATAAGTTGGTCAATCAACTGACAACCGATTTTTTGCCAATAATTGGCATAAGTGGAAATGAACTGATCAACTGACGTTGGTGTCGTTTAATGACATAAACGCGAGGGCTATCAAACTTTGTCAATCAACCGACATGTGGAAACCCACCTTAAGCCTTTTTTTTATCGGAGAATGGCGCCAATGTTCGTCGAAACGACGAAGATTACCTTCTACGTAACTTTTATAGCCAATTTCACAGTGGCAGCTTAATCCTGGGTTTAGCTAAATGTAGGATTGAACATAAACTTCGCTTAAGTATTTTTCATTTTCACAGTCCATAATTAAGCTTGGTTTAGTAAAACCACCAAATGAGTGTCATTGTGAACCATTTATCATGAATATACAAACCTGGTGACTGTATGCGAATGTGTGTGCCAACTAAAACTATGAGTGTGCGTGGAAGCGAAGCATGTCGATGTTGTTTCCACCAATAACGAAGAGATCATATGACATTTCTTTTGAACAGCATTGCCAAACATAATTATATTGTTGCTTATTTAGGTTTTCTTCAGAGAATTTTGGAATAAATATTATCTTATCGCACTTGGCAATTATGTATTCTCAGAATTGATACTTAAGCCACTGAAGTCGGTGGCTTAACTTAAGGCATTATTTAAGTGAAGTTTATCGTTAAACCTGCACTGTGGAAACCAAATTTGTGTTAATCCTGGGTTTATCCTTGGATCGACACTTAAGCTCGCAGTGTGAAATCGGGTGTGTTCGATTCGACCTAATATTTAAAAATAATGAAAAAGGAGAGTTCATTATTAACCCTGCGGTTTCACTCGACCACCATCACGAAACGCCTGGTTTGATGAGCACTGTCGACTTGCAATCTTAATCGTAGCCAAAAACTTGACGTTTAAGGCTCAAAACACACATGCGATTTCAATCGCGCGATTCTTTAGTCGCAAAAAATGAAACACACACATTTCAATATGAATGCGCGCACATAAAATCCAAAATTATGTGCGCGCATTCACATTGAATTGCGTGTGTTCCATTTTTTGCGACTAAGTAGTCGCGCGATTGAAATCGCATGTGTGTTTTGAGCCTTAAACGTCAAGTTTCGGGCCTAAAGCGTGCAGTTGGCGCAGTTTAGATTGACTCCTTTCTTGTGGATCGGGCAAACAAAGCTGAGGTTCCATTCATCTGGTATACATTCCTCTGACTAAATCTTGAAGACAAGTTGGTTTATGCTCTTTACCAAGTCATGCCCCGCTGCCATAAAAAGCTCGGCCGATAGCCCGTCCAGTCCAGCAGATTTGTTGGATTTCAGCTTGGATATTGCTATCCTTACCTCATTTTCGTCAGGTGGGCGGAAGTTTTGGCTTGCATCGTGTAGGGTAAATAGTTCATTCTGCCTGACAGCGGAGTTTGTGTCATCTTCGCTATTTAACAGTCTTCATCAAACCAGGGGTTTTGTGGGAGTGGTTTTGTAAAACCGAGCACATCAGCTGCAGCTTTTCTGGATGGCTTCTTGGCATGACATCGATGCCACTGGTCTTCAGCACTTGATTCTGGCTGCATAGGTCTTCTTAAGATGTTGAGGGAGACGCGATAGTCAAAGTTTCTGGCGGTTTGTTGTTATTGTAGCAGTTCAACGTTAAACCTCTTCACAGTATTTCCTCGTTGTTGCGGCGTCTGTGATATACGCATTCTTACCTTGGTTACAACAAAGTAGTTTCGAGTCTATGTTGGCCGATCGGAAAGTTTGGACATCTAAAATACTGCATGAGTGCCTTACGTCGATCGCAAAGTGACCAATTTCATTGACGGTTTGATGATCTGGGAACCGCCATGTTCCTTTGTGGATATTGAGGTGCGGAAACTAAAGCCTACTGTCCACATAGATGCACTTCATGCACTCGCTTTTGTTATTTGCAGGTTTTTATACGCAAAACACAAATTACATCTTAAAGTTTTTTCTACTGCGCCACCTCTCGCGAACGTCTGACAAACATCCGAGAATATGACTGTCATGAAAAATCTTCTCAATTCAGCCGTTCGGACTCGGCATAAAATTGTAGGTCCCTTCCATTCGTCCCAAAAATAGAAACTCACACAAAACGCGAGAAGCTAGGCCTTGACTGTCACCCGCCTGTTGCGCCACCTATTTATTTATTTTTATACGCTTCCTTGTATATTGCTTGTAACTTGCTTGCAGCTTGCATGTAATCAAACGAAGCTCTGCCCACGGAGCGGCAAAGTCGTATTTTCGTAGTCGCAAACTCATTCAGCGTACAACAATCTGCAAATGACGAAAGCGTGCGTATGAAGCGCATCTACGTGGACAGTAGGCCTATGTCCGTTTCCAGACGTGGTGTCGTGTAGACTGTTCTTCCCGATTGTACTACCAAAGATGTCCTCCTTTCCTATTTTGGCGTTAAAATCACATAAGATGATCTTAAAGTCATACTTAGGAAATTGCTCATATATCTTGTCGAGGAGCTCCTTTATCTTCCGTGGGGGCGTGAGCGCATATCAGGCTGATGTTGGCGAATTTAGCCATGATGCGGATAGTCATAAGGCGTTCACTAACGTGTCGAAAGCTCAAGACTTCTTAAGTGTGCCCCTTACAACAAATCGGCATCCAAATTGACGCTACTTTTGTTCCCTGTAGCAATTGCCGTTTAGTAAATGACACAGTTTTTCATTTTCCGTCTTTAACATTATACTTAAAACGAATATCCAAAACCCATGCAAGCCTCAATGAGGGCAATCAACATCGACGTGACAAACAACAGCTATTACCTTGAGAAGTTAAGAACTTTGTTAACCTCGGCTACTGCTGTTAGCTTTGAAAATAACATCTCAGAATGAAGAAAAACTCTTGCCAAGCTATTTCTTTCGGCTGAGAGGGAATATTCAACTAACTAAGAATATCCTGTACAAAACTATGACCATCCTAGTCCTGCTTAATTGCGCTGAGACTTTTGCTCTATCTAAAGCGGATGAGGATGTCCTTGGAAAGTTCGAGAGAAAGATTGTTCATAAAATGTTCGGTCCCGTTTGCGTTGACGGCATTCGAGGGGAGCCCGAGCTGTATACAACGACATTGACCTGGTATAAAAAATTGGGCATTAGTCGTCCTAGATGCCAGGGACATGTAGAGCAAATACTCAGGCTCAAGTGGCGACCAGATGTAAAAAGAGACTTCAACCGACTTGGAAATATTGGAGAATCGCCCATAAATATAATCTAAACAGTTTCCATGGCAATTTTGTGGGTTCATTTATATCAGATTCCAACCCACGAGATGTCAGAAAAGCGACTGTATAATTTCTTTAAAAATTATATTCTTCATCTACATATACCTACAAACCCCTATTTAAAAGATATATAGGTATGTAGTATGTACCAGTACCTCTTTGTGTATCGTCAAAATTCTCTTGCGAATAGATTATCAACATCAACTACTCGTGCCCATGCTCAATGCTCATCCCCATACCCAGTTGAAAAAATTAACATTTAGACGGATCAACAACCCGATCCCATGAATTTATTCTCAAAAACACTCACAGTTTGTGGCCTTAAGCCAACACCTGTTGTGCTATTATTTAGACTCATTCTGCCTATCAAGCACAATTACAAGACAACAAGATAAAAATTCAAATTATACCCATGTACCTATATCGCATATATTTCAAACGGTTTTGATATTTATAGGACTTACGTCGGCAAACTTTTCGATGATTAATTGGTTTTGTCGAATCCCTGTAATAACCCTCTCTGCAATAGTGGCAATATCTGCCAGTCGTATCGTGTTGGCAATTGTAGCACACTCCACCAGATACTCGGCCAGATAATTTATACAGCTCCACATTGAATCGGCATCGACGTGCGTGTCCATTGCAGTTACAAACTGAAAATGAAAGAGAGAGAAATTCATTAAACTTTAGCCATTTAATCAAAATTTATGCAGCAATTTAAATGATTGAAGATACATATTTGTGGTATTTATAATGCCCAATGAAATGACATATCTCCTTGTGGTCTATAGGAAGGCCTATAAATTTATATTTCCTACTTTACGCAGAAGAAGCGACTTTTGATTAGGTATATAGGGAAATCAATAATCACCTACCACTTCGTATATATACGTCTAGAACGTTTCGCCCACACAATTTGGTTCAAAAAATGTTCCATGGACGCGACGTCTCAAAGATATTGTATCTGTTTCGATATTTTAACCGATACCCACTCGAATGCGATGGAGTAGATGTAGAGTAGACCCCCATGTTGAGTTTGAAAATGCAGCACTAAAAGCGTGGGTACTCCCAGCCCCCTTGAGTGGATGGTCAACACATGTTTCCATAAGGGAAATATGAGAGTACAGACATCCCCATGAGGACTAACATTGACGCTCTTATGGCTTTTTACTATACTATCACACTTTTTGTGTGTGTCCTCTTCAAATCGAATAAAATATCCTTTCCAACAATGGCACAACTCTCTCGGCACACGTATCATCTGACAGACCGCACATGTGAGTAGAGTACACACTCATGGGTATATGGATCTGCAGGATCCCCGTCAATAATTCTAAAGAAGGAGCAAACACCACTCGTCCGTATAGCATATGAACATCGGAGTTGGAGTAGTTGGAATACTCGTATCCTACCGTAACGAAAAAAAAAAATCAATGGTTGCCTTGGCTGCATTTTTCTTTCCTTCTCTCTCCATTATGACCGTAGGCTGACGACAGAAACCGAATAAAAAAAAAACAGACAAAAAATATCCTTTCAATTGACAACCGGCCACACTGCGGTGTTTGGTGAAACCAAAAATGAAAAGGAAATTATCCCTAAGCGGATGTACCACTCGAAAGATACCACAACCAGAATCAGAATCAGAATCAGAATACATTCGATGGATACGTGGATAGTAGGTCTACTTTTTAAACGACTCCACCTGGTCTACCTGTATAGTATATGGTGTCCTACTGATTGGGCTGTGGCGAACGTCCATATACGAGAAAGTTGATGAATACTTGATTACTGAGTCATCCGTTTCGACGGCTCTGCTGCTTTTTTATGCGGAAGTGTTGTGAGTGATTTGGGTTACACAAGAAGGTTATTGCCGGTTGAACGATCATCGGGTCCACTTGGACGTTTTTATTCCCAATTCCAATTCCGTTTGGAATTGTTACGAAAAAAAAAATTTGTTCAAAAAGCAAAAAGGATGTGGCCCATACAAATTGTTTATTTATTTATCCTTTGTCAGTGATTGTTTTGTGCCGAGAAAAGGAAACATTTTCGCTGGCAGAAAGGATACTGCTGCCAAATGAACCGGATCAGAGCTTTTAACTGTGAGGAAAGTTAGCGTCTTTGACTGAACCGAATTGTAACTTCAAAGTTAATGGACCTATCGCGACATTTGTGTACAAATTGTGTTAAAGGATTTCTTATACTCCGTTTGCAATTGAGTCCTTCCTTACCAATAAGCCAGAGCAAGAGCTAGAGCACTCATGAATATTTTTTGTGGGATGGAAAAGGTAACCTTCATTATTCAGTATTGAGCATCATTATATTCCTCGGGCAGTGGATCTTTAATGCCTATGATAGTCCTGTTGACGTATAGATTGCTTAAATTTAAAATGTTGATAGGAACTGCTCAGAAATAGTTCTTAAAAATACTACTAATTTGCAGAGTTGGCTAATTTTGATGGTGCCATACGGACCGTGAAAGAGAGACGGTCTGCGCCCGCCACCTTTACTTGGGTTAGATTCGACTACTATCAAACAGTAGCACTGTTAGTGTTGCTCATTCGCTCTACATATAGTAGCCACCTTACCTTAGCCTGTTTTGCCGTCATTAAACCAACAGGTTCAAATATCCCACAACTAGTTCAACGTTTAAAACGGCCTAGGATATCTTTATCTGCTTTTGATGGAGTCAATTGTCAAATTACATCTTAAAGTTTTTTCTACTGCGCCACCTCTCGCGAACGTCTGACAAACATCCGAGAGTATGACTGAAAAAGCTTCTCAATTCAGCCGTTCGGACTCGGCATAAAATTGTAGGTCCCTTCCATTCGTCCCAAAAATAGAAACTCACACAAAACGAGTGGTTGCGAGAAGCTAGGCCTTGGGTGTCACCCGCCTGTTGCGCCACCTATTTATTTATTTTTTTTTTGGCGTGAAGAATTTTAAATGATAAGTCGAAGTCGAAAAATATCAAAATGTCGAAGGCATGATGTAGTAGGTATACAAAACCTTCAGTTAATTTTTGTAAAGCCATAAAATCGAAAACTCCAGGGAGAAATTCAATTAATGAAGGTATTTTTTCATCTTGGTTCAATAGTGCAAAACTTTCATATTTCTATTTGTTCAACAAATCATAAAAAAGTAATAATAATAATAATTGCGTGAAAACCTGATTTATATCTTGTCTTAGGGAGCGTATGGGAATCCCGCTTTTCAAAAATCCCCCAAAAAAAAAGTTTTAAAATCCCGTCTTCTAAAATCCCGCTTGTTCAAAATCCCGATCTATTATAATTCCGCTTTTCAAAATCCCGCCAAATCCCGTTTTTTTACAAAACATTGTTATCAAAAAATAGATGTTGGTTATATGCGCTTTTTTATGTATTTTAAGTAAAGCTGTAAAAAATCGCAGTCTTTTGAGTATTGCAGTAAATTGATTAAAAATACAAATTTTGGAATCTTTAGACTTCACTTAAGTTATTTGACTTCAAAATCGAAGTCCCAGTATTTTTTGAAGTCTTAAGTAATGCAATCACCTGAAGCAGTCAAAAGACTTGAAGTCAAAAGAATGCAATACTTTTTGATTGATTGAATTCTTTGAAGTCTTTTTGAAGTCTTTTTTATTCTTTGAATTTTTTTCGTCATTTGAATGCATTCAATGTTTTGAAGTCTTTTGACTGCTTGAAGTCTTCTGACTGCTTGAAGTCTTTTGACTGCTTGAAGTATTTTCATTGATTTTAAGTATTTTTTTAAGAAATTAAGTATTCGATTGAATTTTTGAGATCCACATTTCAGATATAAGTTTAAAAATGTGTATGTACTCGAAACAACTATAAAACCAAGATATACTTCAAATCAATAAAAATACTTCAAGCAGTCAAAAGACTTCAAAACATTCAAATGACGAAAAGAATTCAAAGAATAAAAAAGACTTCAAAAAACTTCAAAGAATTCAAGCAATCAAAAACGATTGCATTCTTTTGACTTCAAGTCTTTTGACTGCTTCAGGTGGCATTACTTAAGACTTCAAAAAATACTGGGACTTCGATTTTGAAGTCAAATAGAAATAACTTAAGTGAAGTATTTTGCTGAAATAGTAATAACAATAAGCAATCAAATGACTGCGACTTCAGCGAATGCAATACTAAAGTATTGCAGTCGTTTACAGCTATGATTTTAAAAAAAAGCGGGATTTTAATAGCGAGATTTTAAACATCGGGATTATAAAAAGCTGGATATCGAACCCAACCCCTTGTCTTAGTGTCCTTTATTTCTACATAAAGGTTCTTGAAATGAGCGTTTAAATAAAAATCGAATATTTGGCGTTTTTATGGAGTTTCAGCAAAATCATCTATTTACTCTTTGAAAAATTTCTTTAAATTTATTTAGGTACGCAGATCATAGCCAAGACTCAAAACACATGATTTCTCACTTAGCGACTTCAACATCAGTTTGTTTATTTTTTTTTAAAAAGTCGGAGAAAAGCGTGTTTTTTTATTGCATAAGAAAGCGGCCTTTGAACAGAGGGTACTCCCGAAAAACTCAAAAAATCATTGGTAAACATAAGGGAACTGACGGACCTACTACATCACATCACAATTCAAAGTCGGAGAAAAGCGTGTTATTTTACAGAAAACTCAATTACACCACAGCGCAGCGATAAAAGATAAAGATACACACACAACCCAGCAAATAATCCGGGCGTTAAACAGAGAGGACCAAACTCAGAAAATCGCAAGTGTAAAAAAGGGAAAGGAGACAAATTTGTTCTATCCAGCGAGAGATTTTATAAAACGACATATTTTGGGTTATTTTAGCTTTTGGTTAAGCTCAGAAAGTGTGGGCAAGGGCAAGGGCAGTAGCATAAGCATATAGCATACCAGTCAGCGTTACAATACCACTTGTACTATTTACATTATGTACAGTGGCCGGCATAAGTATTTTGACAAAACTAAAGTTAATTCTGCTCATAATTTAAAAGTTACTTCTTGTAAATTTTGGCATCAATAGAAAGGTCATTTAAATTCCGTTTGAATGATACAAAACTTTCCTTAACCCATTAAGTACTCATTTAAAAATTTTAGAATTTAGAATTTTTGTCAAGGTCTACTTTTTTGACTTTTTTTCCTCGGTATCAAAAAGAAAATGTTTTGATGCAAAAAGTTTCTCCAAACAATTCTAATAGTGACTGCAAAATTTTCAAAAATCTCTTCGCTAATATTTTTTATGATTTTTTGAAAATTGCTAAAAATGACTATTTTAGTCACTTTTTTCTCCTTTTCATACAAAATTTTTCTGAGATCATCCCATTCAAAAAATCATAAAAAAAGAGATTTTTGAAATTTTTTTTTTGCAGTCACTATGAGAATTGTTTGAAGAAACTTTTTGCATCAAAATATTTTTTTTTTGGAACCGAGGAAAAAAGTCAAAAAAGTAGACTTTTACAAAAGTTCCAAATTTTCAATGGGTACTTAATCGGTTAAGGAAAGTTTTGTATCATTCAAACTGAATTTAAATGACCTTTCCATTGATGCCTTTCACGCTGTGCCAATAGCCAACGGATGCGACGGATAGAAAAGTAGAAAGTACTTACTTTATCCGTCGCATCCGGCACGTACGTTGCTTATGGGTCACCTTCCATAAAGTACATACTGTGTTTTCTACGAGGTTTTCTATCAGCGGGTGCCTTTCAGTTCGCGGTTTTCATTTCGCAAACTATTCGGCCCGGCCCTAGCGAGTGCGAGATATCCGTCGGAACGGAGAATTCTCCGCAACGCATACTCCGTCGGAGATTAAAATTACATTCGAGGTATCCGCCTTCGGAAAGAATAATTAAAATGCGACGACGCATTTATTTGACATGATGTTGTTTCGTGGTACATCGGGGTTTTCCTATTTATCGGAAGAAAATTCGTATGAAGCTGTCAAAAATATCAGTAAAAACGCACTGAAACGCAAAACGCCAGTGTGCGTTGCATATTTATCGGAAGAAACTTCCGAAAAGCCGTTCCGAAGTATACCTCGCAGCAAAAATCCTCCGATTCCGGAAAATTTTCCGTTCCGACGGATGCCTCGCTAGGGCCGAATATCTCGCGAAGCGACCGTTTAAATATTTTTCAACTATTTCGCAGAAGTCATGTGGCAAACTCCCATTTGGCATTGTATTCATCTCGCTGTAAAATTAACTCGCATTTTTTCTTTAGCATTTCTATTTGCTCCTCTTTCAACTCGCTTTTGATGCTTTTGCGTTTGCTTATTTCGCGCCTGCGAAATGATCGCAGCGAAATAACAAAATGCAAGAAAAAAACACATGTTTATGGAAGCGGTGGCATGAAATAAAGTCTTATGCAAAAAGGTCCAAAACGTAATTTTGAACTTTTTTGGACTTTATTTCACTTTTAAAATTGCAATAAAATCCAAAACAAGTTTTGGACTTTATTTCATTTTTGAAAGTGCAATAAAGTAATTAGACATTATTTCACTCAGCCATTTAAAAGAATGACGAGCAGGGGTGTTGCAGTGGTCAGGTTTAGTTAAACTTAAGTTTTAACTCTCACTGTGAAACTGGGTAAAAGTTAGATGTATGTACTTACATACATTTCTAAGCCTTTCTTAATGGGATTTCACTCAGCATTTTTGTCTTTATTGATTGGATAATTTTTTTTATCTTTTTTTTTTAAAAAAAGGGATTCCAAATCCTGGAGCACTCAGACAATCTCGGTCCATTGTACTACCAAGCAGAAACCCCTTTTTTGGTGTAGTGGTGGAGAAACTCTGATATTATTCGTTTCTCTTTATGGTCGATGGCAGAGTATTGCTGTCCCCCGCTGGGGCTCGAACCAACGCCGATCGGGTCACTCTAACCACTACACCATGGCCACCGCCAAAAATTGGATTGGATTGGATCATAGTGTCTGAAAGGATCCCGACTGTAACTCTATACTATACAATGGTCCCTAGTTCTCGTTAGAACGTAGAGCCTTCAATTCGTAGCCCTGACATGTTCGTTTTACTTTTTTTTGTTATAATTATTTAGTTCTAATCATTTCCGGAGTTACATTTCTGTCTCGAGTTAACAGTGCGTTTCTTGATTTCTCTTATTTTTCTACGGGAGGTGTGTGTTATACTTCTTTTCTTTCTGTTTTTTTTTATTACTCAGTCCTCTTCCTCTGCGAGGTCACATCACAGCGGTTTGTCATCAGACTTTCGAAAAGCATTATTCTGGATATTTGATATTGCATAAGGCAGGAGTTCCCTAACTGTGCGTCGCGACGCCCTGGGGCGTGTCGTGGGAATGTCCCAGGGGCGTCGCATGACGGTACGCACAGGTCGCCTTCACACGACGTTTAATCAGCTTTGAGCTCGATTTGAAAAAAGTGTCGGGTCGGATTTTGCGTCGGGACTTTGGCCTATACCCGATCAAGATCCAACTGACCCACAGGAGCTCAAAGTTAATGATAATGTAATAACCATAGAAAAATCATCTTTAGCGACGGGGCGCATTTTTGGACTTTGAATGGCTTTGCTAACAAGCCAAATTGTCGTATATAGGATGACCCCAACCAACACAAGGTGGCAATGCATCCATAGAAAGTGGTTTGGTGCACATTTTAGACCGGAGGCGGCGGCGTCATTGCTCCGTACTTTTCTTGAAAATGGTGTTAAGGCCAATACCATCAACAGCGAGTGCTACAGAACCAGCAAGACGCGGCTACGTGGCTACTATGGCTATCTCTATCAGAGGTGATGTGAATTGCTTGGTTTAATCCATTTCAATGTCGACCAATCCTCATTGAAAACCCCTTTAGTGAATCTTCAGTAAGCTCAGCTTCTATTCACATATCTGTGCTTTGTTCCGTTGTGTGCTTTTAGAAGGGCGTCGCAAAAATAATACAACCTGTATAGGGAGTCGCAGTATGGAAAAGATTGGGAACCCCTGGCATAAGGTATTGTGGTTTTGATTTGCATTAAATATTTAAAAGGCTAAAGTTCTAGCAGCATTGCGGACCTTTTTTGGTCTAAACGCATCTCGTCGAGAACAAGTTTATAAGCCAACCAAAGTTCTGGAAGAATATTTTTGAACTTCTACTGATCGTAATGTGATCCATTGGGTTTTTTGAGACCCAAGGTGACTTGCAGTTACCTCCCTCGTTTTTGAATGTATAAAATGTGTTTCTCTTCCTGTACTTTAATATTTAGCCAACGACATTTCATGATGAATCGCAATCTATAGAAAAGCTCGATGAATATATGACGTTCATATAAAAATGCAGTACAAAGTCAAGCAAGTTTCTTGCTTTGCTTAAAGACATCCTTGCTGGTGCTGTGATTTCATCTTCACTTTTGTTGTTTTGACAAGTGCTGTAGTTGCAACATCAAGTCATCAAAGAAATGCATGCGATTCCATCATCCATGGCCATTTCACCTACTATAGCATTCAATAACCTTAGGCCATCTTAGATATGATATCTGGTAACTATGATGACCTTCTTTCTTCATCGTTACTCGTATACGTCAAAACATCAAAGTTCAATAAGAAAGTCTTTTCACCTTTATCACCATGTGGGTGTGCTTCGTAAATTTCAATACCTACACAAAAGTCACATCCACAGTTGCACATCTTTTAACATTTACTACCAGCCTAATCCGAAATGAATGATGCAAAAACTTGGAAATTTCCTTTCTAGATCCGACTTACTTGATATATTACCATACGTGGGCCATAATAACCTCACTGCAAAACGTTCCTTCTCAACACAAAAAAAAAGAGAAAAAAACAAGTGAAAAAGTTGGACAACTTTAATGCACATTGCATTCCGGTATGATAAATCGCAACTATACGGAAAAATTATTTCTCTTAGACCGCGCCGGCCATAGGTGTCATAAGAACCTCACTCGGGCCAAAACAAAAAGAAAAACTAATTACTTACAAGTTACAAAGTCGGAAAGAGTCTCGAAGAAATAACCGAGAGTATAGAAGGAATGCAATGAAATTTAGCTCCGACAAATAGCCCCGAAGTCCAATAAATAATCAAAGATTAGTGAATCGTGCGATTGCCGCACAGCAAAGGAAATCACCTCGGGCACTCCTTCTAACCATTCGGCAGAAGGGCGCCCGGCCCGTGTCGGTCGTCGCGTCGATCATCAGCAACGGCTCAATCTACCTACACGAAAAGAATACTCGTAATAATTATTTTTAAGTGCGTGTTGCTTAAACGTTCTTGGTCTGCGGAGATACAGGCAAATGTGTGCGCATATATTTACACAGGGTGGACCAGAATTTATTAGCCTTAGGTGAATCACAAATTAAGGTTGTAGTGGAAGTATACTTCTTATGAAGAAAGTATAACAATAGTCAATTAAATGCTGAATACCCTTACATCCGAATCATGGGCAATAATAAATGTGCTTTGGAAGTACAACTATATAATGTTAACCCCAGCCTGGCCATGTCAAACTTTTGAATCCATCTGATTCGCTTAGAATTCATTTTTTAAAAGACTGTTCATTGTATCTGTTCATTTTAAAATTTTAATTCAAAAATACATATTTTGCTTCCGTATCCTTTATATTATGTACGTCCATGAATATGCGCAAAAGCATGATATATTTTTAAAAGAAAAGTAGCCTATAGCATGGACATATTTATTTTACACATTTAAAAATAATAAATCTGTAAATCGGCGCAATAGTTCGTAAGATTTTTGCGGACAAACAATGTTGCCATGCAGTTTTATATATAGTCAGAAGATTTTTTCGTCCAAAAGGTGTCATAATGTTTAACTCTTTTTATTTCTTTAAGGCTCTCTCACATTAATCGGCATGTACCAGTGTGGCTTCCGGCCCGGCAGATCGACTATAGACCAAATTTTCACACTGAGGCAAATCTTGGAAAAGACCAACGAATTTCAAGTCGAAACCCACCACCCACATCGACTTCAAAGCCGCGTATGATAACATACATCGCTAGGAGCTCTATATGGCGATGGACGAATTCTGAATCCCGGCAAAACTGATTCAGCTGTGACGCTGGAAAACACGCGGTGCAACGTGCAATTTGGAAGCAGTTCCTCTGATCTATTTCAAACTTGCACCGGATTTCGGCAAGGAGACGCGCTATTATGAGACTTCTTCAATCTCGTACTGGAGCGGATAGTGCGCAGGGCAGGTGTCAACACGGAAGGCACTATCTTTAACAGATCCGTCCAGCTGCTGGGCTATGCGGACGATATTGACATCATAGGTCGCTCCGAAGCGTTCACGGCGATTGAAACAGGAGAAATCCGTTAGCCTTGAAGTAAATGAGGACAAGACTAAGTACATGCTATCAACAAAAAACAGGCATCTGTCCACCGCCTAGGACAAAACGTCACTACTGATAGCAATAATTTCGAGGTAGTTAAGAAGTGCACCTACGTCGGAGTAAACATGAACTCCACGAATGACACCCTAGTGGAGATCCGGCGAAGAATTACCCTATAGGAAACCGCTGCTACTTCGGTTTGGCAAAACAACTGGGTTCAAAACTCCTGACTCCAAGGACGAAATGTGTGCTCCAAAAAACCCATATCCTGCCAGTTCTGCTTTATGGCGCCGAGTGCTGGACGATAAGCAAGAAGGGAGAGCTGATACTGGGCTCTTTCGAAAGAAACATACTTCGGCGGATTTTTGGTCCTGTGTGCGAGGAGGGCGAATGGAGGAGAAGAAACAACCGAACCGTGAACTCTATGAGCTGTACCAAGATATAGATGTAATTCAAAAAGCCAAAACACGTCGACTACATTGGCTCGGCCACATCGAGCGAATGGACAATAATGCTCCTGCTAAGAGGATCTCCGACTCCCAGCCCCCAGGTTCGAGAAGACAAGAAAGACCGAACGTTCGTTTCAAAGATCAAGCCATCGCGGATGCCAGAGCGCTTGGAAGGCTGCAGTGCCTCAGACAGAGACTCTTCACGGGTCGGGAGCTCGATAAGTAAGTGAGTAAGGCTCTCTCCATCTTCAGGCGAAGAAACCCTGAAATTGTTTTTTTTTCAAACTCAAGATCAAGGTGATGTTAGTTTTCAAGCCTCTACATCTACAGGCTCTAATCTTCTCTGGTCTAGCGAATAGATTTATGTCATATTCTTTTATCTTCAGCACTTTTCCAATGTATCGTCATATCGCTCCCGTTCCTGAGCATTGTCTACCAGTATTCGTCTCTCTGCAAGCCATCTGTTGCATTCGAAAAATTTGTGTTACGCGTTAGCTTTAGCTTCCGTTTTTGAAATTTCCTTTCCAGCTTCCTCTTTTTCCCATATGGGTTGGGTAGGGTATGTGCACTCTATCGCTGAACAATGGGGTCTACTCCCGTCGATCACGAGTAAGGCTATTTCTGATACTGTTTAATAGTAACTCATCAAACGGACAGCTCTTTTTCACTTTCAATATTTTTCCTCGTTGAGCGCATTTACCCATATCCGTTCATTAGATGAAATCCGTGTTCGTCATATGGAGTGTTTGCCACTTGCCTTTGGTCCTCTCAAGTTTGTCAATAGTCTGATAAATTCTGTATTGAAATTGGTAGCTTTTCGGATGCAGAAGCTGTCTACTGAAAGTATGTGAGATTTTTATTTAACTTTACTTAGCTCACAAGTACTTAACTTTGCCCTTAGTAGTTATTGCCTCTTGACCTTTCTGTACGTCAAAGGTAGTTTCGATCTGCCACCTAGCTAGCACGACTAAATGGTGTTTTCTATTGATAGGCTAAGTCCAATCAATGGTCTCAATATAGGATTGGACGTCTCTCATGACTTGGTGATGTCACTAACTAGCCCATATACCAGGTACGTTTTTTTTTGGAATTCCTAATACTGAGCCCAGAACTGTAGGTACCTTCCTTCGTTCTGGTTTCCTCTTTGGCGTTATAGATCATCTGTCTCTAAGGTAACTTGTCATCAGCATGTCCCTCCAACTGGCGGAATTAAAAAGCGTGTCCTATATCTAGACGTACAGGGGCATGTAACACAACGCGACAAGTAGTTGTAGGACAAATGAATTTCGACAACTTGTCAAAAATTGTGTAACACAAGACGACAAGTCCGTGCGAACACTTCGACAATTGTCGCGATGAAAGATGACAAGTGGGAAATTATATAATTTCTCTCTTTCTGTAACAGAACACGACAAGTGTCAGGAAACACTTGTAGAACTATTTTTGTAGACATCTATTTAGATGTTTTAGATTCCATTACTACAACCTCAGAGTTTCTGCTGAATCTATAAAGGTATCAATACTTTTCAGAAGAATGCTGCGTTTCTATTGACTTAAAATGACAAATCTAGCTGGATGATCTTGTAGACATGTATATTTTGGAATTTACTCCTCAATAATAATATCGTCAAAGTGCTCGACTTAATCTATAATATCTTAGGCCATTGGCTTCATTATGCAGCTGCAGGTCAGTCACTCTAATGGCGCTACGTCGAATATAGTCGCAGCAAGTTATGGTCATGGTCAACTAAATCATATGGTTTCAAACCCGAACCCGCACAGGGACGTTGGACAATTAATCGTTATGTAAAATTGGTTTTGGCCTCAATTATAGCTATCAGAAAAGTGCTTATTTAAGTTTAAACACAAGACAGTAGAACAATTCAACATTTAACGTAAAGGTTTGTCAGTAAGAATCCGCAATGTAAATCGACTGCAAGACTTGGTCGTAGTCGTAGACAACTCAGAATTGCGAAACATTTCGGTGCAAGGATTTGCTCAATTTTTGAGCATTTGATTCAAAAATGTTTTAAGTACCTAAAAAAATCAATTTAAATTTCTGAATTTGTTTTATATACATATTTGCGTTATAATTCATAAGCTACATTCAGACACAAAGATTGAGGAAAACAATTCACCTTAAGTGCTCAAGTGTTCCATAAAAGCAAAACAATATTTTTTCGGTTTCGTTTTGTGTGGCTAAATACCTTCCAACAATAAAGCGCTCCAATGTTGACTAAAATTCCCCAAAGCGGCGGTGGTTCGACTTCGATAGATACCGGTAGCGCACCCCTACACCCGCACCCGCTTCGCTTTTCGAGAAAAATAATGTTCTTAAAGACCACTTAGCTGTATTTGATATGATACCATCTTTTTGGGGGCAGGAACGTTTTAACTATATAATACTATCAACCAAGCGCGAGTTACTTTAGCGCACGCAGTAAAGCCATTCAAACGTCTTGGTAAAATATTATTATGAGATGACAAACTGACAATGTGTCAGATAGAATAAAGGTCAAGGTGTCGAAGGCAATTGTCCTACAAAAACAAACTGCATTGTGGTATTCTATACCGCAAGGCTCCGAATTTGCTGCCATTTTATTTAACCCATATAAAGCGTGTTTTCTTTAGAGCTTTGGTTTTTAAATTGGCAACACTGTTTTTACAGATTGTCAATTTGACAGTTGAAAGTTGATTTGTGGTTTGTACGTTTTGCCATTTTACGATGAATAGATTAACGCCAGAACAACGAGTGAAAATTGTGCAAACTTATTTTAAAAACCATGGTTCGGTTCGCCAAACTTAACGTGCGCTACGTTCATTTTACGGTCGACATTATCGTCCATCTGAGCAAGTGATCTTGGTGTAAAGGCTTATCAGATCCAACTTGGGCAAGAGTTAAAACCGCGTGACTATTATACGCGTCATAGGTTCGGTGAATGGGACGAAAACATGATTCAGCTTGATCCTCATTTTCAAAGCAAAATTTTGTTCTACGATGTGGCCCATTTTGAACTGACCTGACCTCCACGATCCTGTAATCTAAGCCTTTAGATTACATACTTTGGGGGTATATGAAGTCACTAGTATATGCCGATAAAACAGACACGTTGGACGATTTGGAAGTCAACATTTCCCTTGTTATTGCTGACATACGGCCCCGCCCAGGTGCTCAACAACTTGAAAATGATTCGGATTTTCATCGAAAAATCATCTTCAGCGATGAGGCTCAATTTTGGCTGAATGGCTTCGTCAATAAACAAAATATGCGGTATTGGTCAGGCAGCAATCCACACGTACTCCATGAGTCATCATTGCATCCCGAAAAAATTACGGTTTGGTGTGGTTTATGGGCCGGCGGCGTCATTGGGCCGTACTTCTTCCGTGATGATCAAGACCGGCACGTTATTGTGAATGGGAATCGCTACCGTTCAATGATAACCGAATATTTTTGGCCCCAATTGGATGATATGGACTTAGAGGACATGTGTTTCCAACAGGACGGCGTCACAAGCCGCACAGCGAATGTCACAATCAACTTATTGGAAACCAAGTTTGGAGAACGTGTTATCTCACGAAATGATCCAGTCGCTTGGCCACCTCGGTCGTGCGATTTGACGCCGTTAGTATATTTCCTGTGGGGCTACGACTGGCACACTAGATTGGTACAAACAACAAGTAGACAAGACAAGTCTACCCGAATGGAAATTTCATTCGGGTTCTCATGCAATTTCCTCCAATTAGTCAGTGTGACTTTTAAGTGTCGAATGAAAATTTGCTGTCACAAATGCCGGTTGATTGGACAGTCTAAGGTTATTTGTGCAATAGTCGGTCGGTAGTGGCCATACAAAGTGTCTACAGTGGGGACCATAAAAGTGTGACTAACGGGGACGTTTCATTATAGCCATGCGTCCTTAAGAATCGACAACCAGATGTTGGCTTCACACATTTTTTTATCAATTGAAGGGCATTAGAAAAATCAGAATGAATGCAATCGCAATAACTGAATTAATTTAAGATTCCATTCCTTTACAACTTGTTGTCACCCTGTTCATCCGCCATCCAAACTAAATCCGAAAAAGAAAATATTGTTGCTGTGTGTTGGTACAGATGCCGATGATGATGATGATGAGATTCGCAGATCGCAGGCTTATTCTTGAGTTATTTTAGTTTAACACTCTGTACCAATGTACCACGTACAAGTGCGATGTTGTACAAGCAACAGTATATCCACGTCAAAACATAATCCAATTTCAAGCAAAATAAATACATACTCAGCGGATACAGACTACACAGATATGTTTGGTTGGAAAATGGGAAAAGTACACAGCACCCCTATTATAGTCTGGCTCTGGTGCGGAATATGTACCTATATGTATATTCTCGTAGGACTATTAAAGCACATTACCCAATGTCGCTCGTACAAATTGCGAACAATATAAATTTGTCATATCATTCCCTGGAGGATCTCTGATTTTGAAGAGTACGCTCCCTAGGCATGTCATCATGGCTGTCATCGCATGCGGCTTCGTTGATGTCTCGGTCTCGGGACAAATGAAATGAAATACGTATACAGTATTCGATGTAACTACAACAGTGATGACGACGATGGCCTTCTCTTTGGGTGTACACTGCTGGATGGTGATGGCGAAGTCATGTAAATGGGTCTCTCCATCCACGGGACGTCTCATCTCAACAACAACAGGAACGAATTTAATTGCACTGAAAAGTGATAATCATTTTAATTAATGTGGGGCACTAATTTGGGCGCGCGAATGAGCGCGTGCTATAATTCATATCATTGCCAGCGGCAAACGGAGGCCGTAAGCGAACTCCATAAGTTTGAATGACCGCAGATGAGTGCGTGTTTATGTATAATTAAATCAGAGGAACCGGACACATGCGGGATGCCGCTAACAGACGAGCGTTTTCTACTCAATCAAATTCTGAAATTAGATTTTCCCAAATGCGAAACATGAGTTATTTTCGTTAGACTGTAGGCATTTCAATTATGATATGATTTGATATTGAGGGGCGGCAAGCGAGATATTCAAACGGATATACAGCATACACGTTGCGTCGCATCGAACATCATCATTTCCGTTTCCAAAGAGTAAACAAATATGGCATTCGCGTTTAGTGTTGTGAAAATAAGGTTTTCGTATATTTAACCATCGGGGACAAACCATAAAAGCATGCATCGCGGAAAATGGATAAAATTATATAAAACGAAATTCTTTGAATTAATTGATGCATAGCTTACAGAGCACGGCACTTGAATGCACTATGAATGACTCATATATACCTTTGATTCGGTCAAGGTTAAGAGGAGACTTCGGGCGAAGTATTTTTGCAAAGAAAAACTGCGGAGGGCACGAGTATACGATAACTTAAGGTGGGTTTCCACATGTCGGTTGATTGACAAAGTTTGACAGCTCTCGTGTTTATGTCATTGAACGAAACCACCGTCAGTTCATATCCACTTATGCCAATTATTGGCAAAAAACGTTTGTAGCAGTTGATTGACCAACTTATGAACTCGATGGCAATTAATTTTCACTGTCAATTATAGACAAAGTGATATTTTGTTTGACAATTCAGCTATTTCCACTCGTTCGGTAGTTTCTTCATCAGTTATTTATAAACGCTCTTAGTCAATTCAAAGCAATTTTTCACTATTTCCACTTGCCAATTGTTTAATTGGCATAAAAATACGTCAATTGTCAATTTCAAATCGACAAGTGGAAACCCAGCATTAGGCGCAGCAAATTGATAACGTTTTTTTGGATAGAGGGATTAGATACAACAATTTTTTTACTATGGAAGGGTAGGCGGGAAGGGTTATTTAAAAAAAAATAATACATACTTAAAATATAAAAAAATAAAATAAATAAAAACAATGGCAACACTTACAAGAAAGGACTTTAGCATTTTTGAAAGCCAGGAATCTGTTCTTTGATATTATTTTTAAATCAAGTTATATATGTTAATAGTTTTTGAAAAAAATGCTTTCAAACTTGAAATTTAAGAAAAAAAAAAAATTAAAAAAAAAAGTTATATGTGTTGATTTTTTTCAATATTGAGAAAATAGATACTTAGTACCAACAGCAGGGCCACAATTTTCCAGAAGTCTGTGCAACTACTTGCATACGCTGACGACATCGACATCATTGGCAGAACACAGCGAGCTGTCATTGGTGCGTTTGCAAGTATTAGCACAGAGGCAGCGAAAATGGGTTTAGTGGTCAAGAAGGGCAAAACAAAATATATGCTGTCAACAAAAAGGGACTCACAACATCGACGAATCGGACAGAACGTCACGATAGACAGCTTTAACTTTCAGATAGTTCGGGACTTTGTCTACCTCAGCTCCGCTATTAACTCTGAAAATGACATTAGAAATCAAGCGAAGAATTACTCTTGGGAACCGCTGTTTGTTTGGTCTAAGAAGGCCACTGACTAGTACGGCCTTGTCGAGAAACACCAAGGAGGCTATATATAAGACCCTCATCATCTCAGTCCTGCTTTAAGGCGCAGAATCATGGACGTTGTCAAAGGCGGATTAAAATCTCCTTGGTCGCTTCGAACGCAAAAGTGGACGAGGAGATTCGAGTGGACGAGGAGATTTAACAGCGAACTCTACGAGCTGTACAGCGACATCGACGATCGACCTGGTCAGAAAAGTACGTATATCAGTCGACTAAGATGGCGAAGAGTCTTCGATTCCAACCGGGAAGGACAACGCCGTAGAAGAAGACCTCGCCTTAGGTAGCGCGCACAAGTGGAAGGGGACCTCAAACAACTTGGAGTGCGCAACTGAAGGCAGTTAGCCAAATATCGTGCTAACTGGAGAGGCATGCGAAATGCCAAACGCTAGCAATTTGAACGGCAAAAGTTCTATTAGATTACCCGAAAGGGGTTATTGACCGCGCTGCACTTGCAGTTTGATGACGACGACGAAAATTGTGGCCGTTGTTTTTCAAAAACTATTAACAGAAATTAATTATATGAAAGAACAGATTCTGGGCTGATAAAGTCTTTTAATATAAGTGTTGCCATTGTTTTTTAATGTATTTCCATTTAAAGTATCATTTTCCTTAAATTACCTACACGGAGTAAGATAGACCCCCTCCCATAGTAGATTAGTCGGGAGAGCCTTCACCGGCCCTGGCACTGCGGCCGCTCTAAAGAAACCTATTGTGCCTTCCCTAGTTAGCTTCTAGAGCCATCTTTTGACTCCGGAGACAGTCAGGAAGATAAGAATCTTCTCTAGGGATAAGTCAGCAAGTTTTGCTGTAGAAACGATTTCTTCGCCAAGGGCTTTCTTTCTGAGACGGAAGAGAGCCGGATATTCCATGAGAATTTGAAGAGAGGATTCATCACTCTCCAGGGCCAGGCACAGTCTGTATGTGGGGTCCGGTGAGATTCCAATTCGGTGAAGATATTTTTTCATAAGACCATGGCCAGTAATAATTCCTGTCAGGATTCTTAAGTTGTTTTTGTCCAGATTATTAAGAAAATCGGCCGTAGCGAGGTATCAGTCAGAAAGGAGAATTCTCTTTCGGAGACTCAAATTACATTCGAATATTCGGAAAGAATAATTAAAATGCGACGACGCATTGATTTGACATGATGTTGTTTCGTGGTTCATCGGGGTTTTCCTGGAAACACAAATTTAAGCAACAAATACAACCAACTACTTGCTAAACGTTTTTTTCTTTATTGCTTTCATTTATCAACACTTCACTGCAAATCGTAAAAAAATTCCGCAACCAATTCCCGTCGGAGCATATCGGAAGAAAATTCGTATGAAGCTGTCAAAAATATCAGTAAAAACGCACTAGATCGCACTGAAACGCAAAACGCCAGGGTGCGTTGCATATTTGTCTGAAGCATCCCTTAAGCGGCCCATAGACACTACACCTGTGTCTCCACCGGTGTCGGTGTACGGAAATGTGTGCTGTGTGTGGGCTGGTGCGCAAACCGATTTTGGTGTCAGACACGGAGCGAGTAAAATCAAAAGTTTTTGATTTTTGGTGTCGGTGTCTCGATCGGTGTGATATGCATGGCGGATGCCACTCAGTACACCGGTGCAGACATAAGTGTAGTGTCTATGGGCCGCTTTACTGACACCGCAGAAGGGTTCAGGTCCGACGAATGGCATTGTCGCGCCGACTTTGGTCAGTGAGTCAGCCGTTTCGTTTCCAGTAAAGCACCTATGGTCTGGAATCCAGTGTAGGATGACTAGGTTTTTCTTTGCTAGTTCGTAGATGACCATGTAAGTTTCTAGGACCAGCTTCGATTTTAAAACAGATGCGTTCAGAGCTTTAAGAGCAGCTTGACTGTCTGAGCAGATAAATATTGTTTTACCACTTGTGTTAGAACATAAATTTATTCTAGCGCAGTGATTGATGGCAAGGACTTCAGCCTGGAATATGGACGAGAACTTGCCGAGGCTGACTGAGAAGTTCGCTTGAGGAGATTCTCCAAAAATGCCAGATCCAGTCCCTGAAGCCATCTTGGAACCGTCTGTGTACCAGATAAGGTCAAGTTGCGATGGATTGGGTTTATATTTTTTCCATTTTTCCCTTGGCGATTTGATGATAGAAAAGCCATATTCCGGTAACATGTCGTCTAGGAACATGCTGAATGCTCTTTAAGGCTCCATAGTGTCAATCAAAGATAGGTGACCTCCACGATCGATATTTTTCGAATGGAATAGACGATGAATACTTAGTCTTGCTTCCATTTGAATGAGTACTTGAATAGGTGATAAGCCTAGAATAACATTCAGTGCAGTGGTCGGAGTGGAACGTTGACAGCCCGTCATGCAGTTTCCGGCTATACGTTGAATCTGCTCTAGCTTTTTGAATGTAGTGACTTCGTTAGTCTTTGTCCACCAGACAACGGCAGCGTAGGTGATCGCTGGTCTTACCACAAGCGAATATAGCCAGTACATCATCCGGAGTCTTATACCCCAATCTGATTCCTCTGTTTGCGATGCGTTCTATTTGTGAATCCCATGATAGTTTACTGTCAAGGATGATTCCCAGGTATTTGGCTTCCCTTGAAAATTCAATGGTTTCGCCATACATAGTGGGCTCCAGTAAAAAGTGATTGTATTTAACCCCTCTACAAAGTACCGTTATCAATTTTTGGCGCCGTAAGTATCGTACTCTACTCAATAAGTCGCATTGCGCTTGAATAACGTTGGGAAATATTGAAAACTTAGCCCAAACAGTGAGTTTTTTTGAAAATAAGTTTTGGCCGAAATGAAGCACCCAACGTAAGTTCATCTCGACGGCTACGTTAACAAACAAAATTGCCACATCTGGGCTCGGAAAACCCGCACGTTTTTGCCGTGAAGCCAATGCATCCAAAAGAGAGTGACTGCTTGTGGAGTGGTGGCATCATTGGACAATTTTTCTTCAAAAATGAGGCTGAAAACAACGTTTCGGTCGACGGTGGTCGTTACAGAGCCGTGTTAACCGACTTTTTTTTTATCTAAAATTTGAAGGCATGGATTTGGACGACCTCTGGTTCATGCAGGATGACGCGCCATACCACAAGCCCCATATGCCACAATCGATTATTTGCGCACCAAATTCCCAAATCGTGTTATCAGCCGTCTTGGCGATGTAATTGGCCGCCTCGGAGCTGCGATTTGACCCCTTTGGACTTTTTTAATGGAAAACTGTGAAGGATCGATGTTATGCCAACAATCCGGAAACGATTCAAGCACTTAAGGTCAATATCATCCAAGGAATCCGTGAGCTACAGCCCGAAACCATCAACAAGGTCTTGGAAAATTGGAGTAACAGAATGCGCTACTGCCAAGTCAGCCGAGGCACTCACTTGAACGACGTTGTATTCCATAATTAATGGGAAAGTTTGCTCTTACTAATAAGGCCATAATACATGGAAAAAAATTGAATTTTGTTAATTTTATTGCATTATTAAAAAGAAACTTGTATTTGGCCCACCGTGTATATACAATTGCGTTGAATTTAGTTTCGCGTGATTCTAAAACATGTCAAATCAGAAGTTACTTCAACGTAACACACTTCAATTGACATTATGTTGTTATAAGAGTGAATTAAGCTTGTTTCCAATCAACATAAACCTTAAAAAAAATAAAGTTAACTCTTTTATAGATAATAGAACGCGCTCGGATTTTCCTAGTTGTAATTATAACCTCCAATCCATTTACAAACGCTTAACACAAGCGTCCCCCATTAAGTTTTGTTAAAAATTTGCAGCTATAAGAAATGTATTATTTATCTAGTAAATTACTGTTTACTATAGCCTTTCACATAAATAAAAATTATTACATCCACCAAACCGAAGCGAATACCCCAAAAGAGACAACTTAGACGTAGACCACCGGCCGCTATCTTTCTGTTTATTTTTCTCGCTTAAAAGAAACGATAAAATATTATTAACGACATGATAATTTAGTTTTTTTTTTTTTCAGGACTACCATCCGCACAAATGGCATTTATCGGACTGTTGTGACTAATTCTGGGCAACTTGTCCCACCGTAAGTAGCTATTAATTTGTCAGAACCCACAGCGACGTTATGGCGCGAAGATTATGTGCGCCGCCGCCGCCTCGCAATTGTCCGAAGCTCTATACCCAAGGTATTGGGTCTGGGTGCAATAAATTATTATTTTTCTCAGTCACTAATTGGAAGCTACGCGGGGTTACTATACCACGAGTGATGACCAACCATGGACCGACCATAAAAGCCATATCGGAAAAATATGGTGCACATTTATACTCTTGATGCGATACCACAATGACCCAATGCCATTGCTGAAATTGGGGAATAAAATCGAAGTAGACTGGTTTACTATATATCGACATCGGAATCGCCATAGCAATTCCCATCACCATCAGCGTCCGTGCCAAATGCATTTAATATCTCTGTCGTTTCTTCGATTCCCACTCGTGATCGGTGATGGTCTGGTCTGGTCCTCCTCCACCATTCGCACTGATGCTAATGAAGATAGCAAGTATATAGTGTTGGACCGGCAGCTGAGGGTTCGTGTTGGTTCTGAAAGGAATCCTATAAGGTGCCATAAAGAATATTTTGTTATTGCTTGCCATACGGATATAATGCAATTTGTAGATGCCTGTAGAACCGCACACAACAAAAGGATGTTTGACATAATTCAAATACTTAACAGCTGGAACTCTGTAGGTTGCTGTTTTATTGATGCGAACTTTCCGTATATATTGGAAGACGGCAGACAGATGAGGGAAGGGGGTACCCTGCAATTAATGAAGAGGGTGGCTCGGTGTATGAATTCAGTGACGCCAAGGCCGACATGCATTTTCCATTTGATTGAGATACATAGTTTATTATGCAAGGCATGTGTCCCTGGTATAGAGAGGGATGTGCAACGTTCGTTTTTGAAGGTAGGTACGAGTACGAACGAGTATATCGAGGCATCGGTGATGGCACTCAAAGTCTACTTCATTTATTTCTGTGGTAGGTACAAAGTGAATTTTCCCAGACCTCAGGACAACGATTGAAAGTTTTTGCAAATGGGGATAGTGCATAACTATATTTCATCTCGTTGCAAATGGATTTAACACAATAAGAAGAGTGTTCTCTATACCTACACTGGGCAGGAGGTTATTGTTCTATCTTTTGTCTTGACCAAAGTCTTTCTCTACCTCGTCCGTATAAAGTTTTTATGACATTGGTCGTAGAGATAGAAATCCAATTTAATGCTGACAATTTACTAACTCCAGCTCTTTATAGATGAACAGATTAATTGATGTTCACATGGGGTGAAATAATTGCCCCAGCCATGATATAGCATCAGCAAAATACAAGAGCCCTGAGGTCGTGAGGACTCTGGAGCTCGATTTTTGACATGTAGATTGAGTAAGTGCGGGCAGAAAAGCTAAATCTCAATTCGGCACCAAACTCAAAGCGCAGTGGCTCAGTAATGGTTATGCTGAACTGCTACAAAAAAAAAAAAACATAAGTTTTTATTTTCTTTTCATTAGCATAAGTTTTTATTTTCTTTTCATTAGCTCACCTCTCGTGATTGTATGCCAAACCTCCGAAAGTTGAATTATCTTGAAAATATTTGTCATTTCGACAACTCAAAAAATTACACCCATTAAAACTCGGATAATACTAGCCAAGACATTAGTTATCCCAATATTATTGTTTGGTTATGAAATATATGGAAATTGTGACTTTGAACATAATAGAAGAATAATTAAAGTTGCTTATAACAGTATTGCACGATACATTTACGGACTAAGGAGGTATGACCATGTTTCTAGTTTTTCGAAATCTATATATGGCCTTTCGTTGGAAAATCTGTTCAAATTTAGGACAATAAATCTACTGCACAATGTATTACATACCTGCCAACCACTCTATCTTTACAATATGATACCCTCTCAGAGATCTAGAACTTCTGGTCTTGCGCCAGTACGTTTCTCTTATTTAATTTCTGAGCGTCAATTTTTAGTAAACGCAATTGGGCTGTGGAATTCCCTACCACGATCCATTCGAGTAATAAGCTGTACATCTCAGTTCAAGAGCAGACTTAGGCGGCATCTGGAGGCGCTTTGAGCAAATGATGATGAAGATTTTTTTTTCAATATTTTTGATCCTTTTTTATTATTGTATTTTTTATTCTATTTTAAATTAGTCTTAGGAATATATTACAATGAATTTATGCTTATATACATCCATGAACCCAATAACTTATTAACGAAATTCTATTCTACTGAACTTGGTTTCTTTGTTCTCTCTTGTTTTTTTTCAAAAGTAACATATTCTAATGTATACATTATTGAAGCTTACACACGTTTAGAAGATACTGTATCTTTCTGTGTTAAGATTATTGCAAATAAATTGAATTAAATTGAATTAAGGTGAGCCATTTAGTGGTTTCTTCTTAAATCAAAATAACCGACACTGAAAGCTGTTTCCCGCTCATCATCTTGGCAGAAAGTCAGTATCATACCTCAGCGGAACGAAATGAGTCGCTTCCAACATTCTGGAAACGATTCAACCACTTAAGGCCAATATCATCCAAGCAATCCGTGAGCTACAGCCCGAAAACAAGGTCTTGGAAAATTGCAGTGACAGAATGCGCTACTGCGAAACCATCTGAGGCAACTACTTGAACGACGTTGTGTTCCATAATTAATGGGAATGTTTGCTCTTATACTAATAAGGCCCTAATACATGGAAAAAATTCAATTTTGCTCATTTTATTGCATTTAAAAAAAAAAAACTTGCATTTGGCCTACCCTTTATAGTAGACAAATTTTCGACGAAGTCTGCTCATAGTCTAAAGGCTGAACTATAATAGTCGAAAGCAAACGGAAGCTAATGTCATAATTCTACGTCAAGTTTTCTTCAGTGCTGTCAATTGCTTAAGTAGCCCATAATAGGCGTGTGTATACGGAAGCGCCTGTCAAATAGTTTTGCCGGTTATTTTTGTGTTGTTTCCTTATTTTCAATTGTGTTGGGAAAAATGAATAATACAATTTCTTCAGAACTACTTGAAGACTTGAAATTGTTGCATATTGCAATGCAAGCATTTACGACTTTAAAAGAGATAAGTGATTTAACTGAGAAAAAAAGAAAAAGATCCTGTTGCGTGCGTTGCATAAACAGAGACCGAAACAAAAATGGGTTTTTTAATGTCTCATTTCTAAAAATGAAAGAATTAGATAGTGCTCAGTTTTTTATTTATACAAGAATGAGTCCGGAGCTTTATAACTTGCTGTTAATATCAATAAAACCATACCTTACAAAAACATCCATCAGACAACCCATTAGTCCAGAATGCCGGCTGGCTGTTATTTTACTGTGAGTTTGTTTACTTTTTGGATTTTTGAATTGTTGTTTTTTTTCACAAGCTATTTATCACAAGGAACATCCATACAGTCGCTGGCGTGGTCCTTTAAGCTGGGAAAAGAAACTGTCCGGTCAATTATATTAGAGACAGCAGAAATTCTGTGGAAAATGCTCTTCCCCATCTATATGTCTGAACCAAACGCCCACGATTTCAGGCAGATCTCGTCAGAATTTTGGAGCATGTGGAATATGCCCAACTGTATCGGCGCAATTGATGGCAAGCATATTGCTATCAGATGTCCACCTAAAAGTGGAAGTCAATTCTTTTGCTATAAGAAACATTTTAGCATTGTTTTGATGGCAGTTTGCGATGCTAAGTATCAGTTCACATACATAGATGTTGGCGCATATGGGAGTCAAAGTGATGGAGGTAAAAATTTTTTTTTAATATGTTTGCAGTTGCATCTGAATTATTTTTTAAAATCATTTGCAGGTGTTCTTCAAGCAAGCCGGTTTGGAAAGAGGCTTTTGGGCAATAACCTTCCAATTCCTGTCCCCAAAAACTTGCCAAACACGCAGACAAGAATCCCTCATTATTTTGTGGCTGATGCAGCTTTTCCTTTGGGATTAAACCTTATGCGGCCATATTCAGGTACACTGTTGCCACCAGAGAAGGAAAATTTCAATAAACGTCTGTCAAGAGCTCGTCGTACCATTGAAAATAGCTTTGGGATTCTTGTCTCACGTTGGCGAATATTACTCACGACACTGCATATGTTTCCGGAAAATGCAGAGAAAATTGTTTTAGCCTGCGTGGTGTTACATAATTATCTAATGATAAACAAGCCCAATGCTTCATATTGTCCTAACAATTACGTTGATTGGGAAGATTCGGATGGCCAACAACATGATGGATTGTGGCGAAGTGAAGTGCGAAACAACATTCCCTCAATTGGTCCATCCGCTTTTATTCACCAGTATGGAGGTAGACAATTAACTACCACACGAAATATTCTTTGTGAATATTTAAAACAAAATTAATAACATATTTTGATACTTTTTAATGATTAAATTTTATTAATAACAAAACATAAAATGATATGCATTTCTAAAAACTAAAATTTGTACTTCATTGTAGGCATGTAGCTAGTTATGTAGGTATGTAGTTATAACAGGGAACTAAAAATTAGCATTATTCAGTTCCCTTCGTTTTTCCATAACTTTTAAAAATATATGTTCCTTCAGATCATCCTTGGCAGCTGATGGCAGACCATTCATCATAGATAAAATTGTTTTTAGGAAAAGTTCGTCGCTGTTATCTACTGCGACATGCGGGGTTCCTGAGAAACACTCTTCCATCTTTCCAATCACTGATCCAAATTTGTCGCAAAGGTCATTAAGAACCGTCTTTCGCTTTTTTGCGGGAGTAGAAGTTGATTCCAATAAAATATTTGATTCTTCCGCGTAGTCTTGATCCAAACCACTAAACTCCTCACTGTATTCTTCAAGAAATTCAGAGTTTGAATCATCCACATATTCCACTAACTCGTTGCATCGCGTTCTGTGACAAAAACAAAATATGTAGTATTAGTTTCCACATAAAGTTTAGTAGGTACACACAATTTACCGTCTGGGTTTCATTGAATCTTTTAAAAATAGAAGCTCGGGGAAGAGTGCCCATTCAATCTCCTCGCAGCTTCCGCTTCCAGACGGCCTCTCCTGTTTTCGAAGTTCGCGACCGAACTTTTCCCTTAGGTGCGTCAATTTTGCCTTGCATTCAGAAGCTTACAAAATAAACCCAATTGCAAATTATTAAGATTCGTTATAAAATAAATTTGGTTGCATTTATTTACCTGTTCTATTGGTTTGCCTCCCTATATTTACCCACGCGTTTTCTTTTTTTTTCCGATTAAAATAAAATGCATCCCTCTTATCATATAAAAGTTTATTTTCTTGGACTAAATTTATTAGCTCCGACAAAAATTCATAATCTACCGAAGCCATTTTTTGATTTGAAAAAATTATTATACAAAACACTGCAAACTGCACAGCTGACTGTCAAGTTTTCGTACAAAAGTGCGAATAAGATCGCTCTTTCGCAAGTGAGCGCAAGTGACAGAAAACTTAACGAAACTGGGCCAAAAGCCATTATGGTCGAATAATACAAATCCCTTGTATTCGTACTGTTGCGGACGTGGTCGTACGGAGCAATTCGACTATTATAGTTCAGCCTTAAGAGCCCGCAGTAAAGATTTCAAATATGCCCGTCTGGCAGCGCTTAATGGCAGCTAAAGGATGCAACTGCATATTAAAAATGCGTTTTGATTCAAAACAGGAATAATTGGTGCAACCGCTTGAATCTATTACCAAATAATAGAGGATGATCCCCTCAGTACAAATACATGTATACAAGACGTTTTAGGTGTCGCCAAAGCCCTGCCAGACGCGAAGGAAGTGCGTTAAAAATTCCAATTTTGAATAATTAACGCAACCTCACCAATTTTTCCTAAAGAGTAGGATATTACAACGTAAATACAAATATGAAGGTCCAAGACTTTTTGCGTGTCGCTAAGGGCTTGCCAGACAAAGTCAAAATATTGCTAAAATGCCATTTTGGAATAATTCATGCAACCACCTAATTTTTATTTTAGAATTTAGAGAAAAACCCCCTAAAACAAATATATTAGTCCAAGACGTTTCACTTGTCGCCAAGTCCTTGCCAGACGCATCCAAAGGTTAGAGATCCGCTAGAATACCTTATTTATACGCAAAAACTCGACATTAAATAATGGACGCAACCATTTTTTTGGGCCTTATTTCATTATTGTTATTTTTCTGAAATCCAACGAAAATTTAAACATAACAGCTTTCTTAGCCGTTAAATGTGTTTCTCAGTTTATTCACAGCTTACACAACAAAACACCCGAACAACTTCCGGGCGCAGAGATAAATCGCTTTTGGGACTTATGCCCATGCATTTTTTTTGGGATATGTACAGTACACACTTAACCTATTTCTTTAGATAAGCTTAAATAATTCACATTTTTTTCGCATTTACGTTCATTGAAAATCGATCATCCCCTTCGCATCGTTTCTTGGCTATGCCTTTTGGTTTATTCACATGCCCAACTTGATCGCTCCTATGGTGCAGTCTGCTAGGACCTACCATTTAAAATAGTCTGCTTGCCTTGCAGATATTTAAAACTGGACAAAAAGATGCATTAGCTATTGATTGCTGAATTATTATGTCCATTGTGCTGGCAGATAGTTAAAGACATATCTTTTGTTTACTTGTGAAGTTTGTTTGTTGGATGCCTAATGGAAATCCACAATGCTTTGCGAAATATTATCTCTCCGAAAATTTGGGAGTTATGTCTCATATTCGACAAAAAAAAATTTTGGGAACTTAGGTATGTCCCGACGGGGTGGGACATAAGTCCCAAAAGTAAAAAAGTGAACAAGTTACCACCACTTCCCAAGTTTCTCACGTTTGCTTAGTTTGTACTGATTTGCCGGCAAATCTGCCTTCCAAGCACACTAGCTGAAGCTATTGGTAAAGGTTTATCTAATTTCCAATGTCCTTATTGTAGAAGATAAAAAAAATAAATAAATAGTTGGCGCAACAGGCGGGTGACACCCAAGGCCTAGCTTCTCGCAACCATTCGTTTTGTGTGAGTTTCTATTTTTGGGACGAATGGAAGGGACCTACAATTTTATGCCGAGTCCAAACGGCTGAATTGAGAAGCTTTTTCATGACAGTCATACTCTCGGATGTTTGTCAGACGTTTGCGAGAGGTGGCGCAGTAGAAAAAACTTTAAGATGTAATTTGTGTTTTTCCGGGGATCGAACCTGGGATCCCTCGCACAGTAGTACAAACTAGAGAGAATAGACCACCAGCTTCGGCCAAAAATGAGAGATCCATAGAGCCAGTTTCAAAAAGTTACTGCGTGGTTAAGTATGGGTGCAATGTTAAAGTAAACGGAGGGTGGATTTGGTCACGCATACACTGGCACATAGTAACATTTACCGTTATTCGGTGGTAACTTTGAAAAAATTCAAATAATTCAAATAAATTGGCCGTTATCGGGACGTGTTAAGCAAATTGTGTGTTCGGTGTGGGGAATTTATTACCAACTTATATTTCATTAAAAAGAATATAAAATGGTGTATGGGTAGTTACTGTAATAATGTGAATTCCTTTGACATTTTTACGCAAAAATATTAGTTTAAGCTGCAAAACTAAAATGAATGTCGCACATCAAGAAAAAATCATCAAATATAATTTTTTTAGTTTTGCTGATATAAATTTAGACCTTTTTCTATAGATATATTTTAACCAAAATTTATTTATTTTCTTTGATTGTTTATTTTATTAAAGTGTACTGATTTTTGAAATAAATAATTTAAAAAAAGCAGAGGAAAATTTGTTTTGTCAGGCTTGGGCCTCCGCACGCGAGACTAATTCTGCCAGCATAAAACCGATTCTGCTGAGTTTAAGCGGTTGAACAAGGCATAAAACTAATACATACCTACACAACTTTCAAATATTTTAATTGTGAAAATAATACTACACAATGAAAAGGGGTTCATATATATAATTAGTTCTGCCGGCAGAAATCATCCCGTGTGCGCTCGAAGTATGTTATAAAGCCGGTTTTCTGCCGTGTGTTTTCTCGTGTGCGGAGGCCCAATATGCTTATTGTTTTATTTCATCTGTGTAGAAGGAAAATGTGTTGAATTGATTTTGAACAACAAATAAATTGATCATAGGAATTTAAACAAATATCTGTGATATGAGTGCTACCAAACTTTTATAAAGAAAGAGCTAAGCCTCGATAGTCGTTTTTTTTTTTTGGTAAAGCTATATAGGATAGCAAAAAAACACCTATTATTAAATATTTTTAAATACAATCATATTAATTTGTCCCAAATATAATTTGAAGAACAACATTGAAAAGTCCGGAGTAAAGGTGCATAGTAAATAGACGTTAAAACGAGAATTAAAATGGCAGAAATACCCAAATGTTATTTATAATTGTGTTTTATAAAATTTTAGGATTAATAATTGGTTTCATTCTGAAAAACGAAAGAATTTTTATACATTTCCTGAACTTCTGAATAGCCTATCGGTTATAAAAGCAGCACACCGATATGATTTATTGTACTATTGCACTATGCAAAACAAAAGTATACGCAAAAAAATCAATTGATCTGAAATTTCAGATATCTGCTGCTCAATCAAACTTAAAAACCGAATTTAACATACTTTAGTTTGTATTGAGTTAGCCGCCAAAAATGCCCTTTTTTCCCTTACCAATAATCCAAATTATTTGGACACATCTCCCGACTCTTTTCTTAATAATTGCAACAGGGCAAATTAAATTCAAAAACATATAGTAAGTATACAACCGACATTAAATAATTTCACAAACCCCAGCCGTATGTCATACACATTAGTATTAGTGAAAGTCCGTGTAAATCTTAAAAATATCACGACTTTTAAAAATGTAAACGGATTCACACAATTCAGGAAAAAAATAATTTGATGCAATAAAAAAAAACCTTAAATCGAAATTGAATTTTTCGAACGCATCCAATCTCTTTTGAAACTGCAATCAGCTGTTCAAAACTCACCATAAACACTTTCAGCTGTCATTAATAAAAAAAAATGCAATTGAATGTTTTGCGCGCTTTTAATTAATTTGTGAAAACTGTGAAAATATAATTGTGATAAGGTAAAAGAATTTATATATTTTACTGATAGTGTTGTTCAACAGTCAAAATAATAATACACAGATGGATATTGACGACCAAAGTCCAGCAGAAACATCAAAAAAGCTGACATCGTGGGAACCGAAGTGTGTGCTTGGCTGCACCAATTTTGATCAAACCTTCCAGGTTCCCAAGGATTTGATAAGGTATGTTAAATAAAAAACTTAACTTACTCCAAGTATATAAATAAGTATAAAGCTATACATTTTTCGGTTTTTTATAAAAAAAAAGCCAGTCACATTTCATCGTATTTTACAAATTGTATCGGATACACATTTTTGTCCATTCTGAGATACTCAGAAGAGCTATCAGATTCATTTTGGTATCTCTGAGTTCGTCTTACAGTGCACTATATGGATATGTAGCCCAATATATATTTTATACAATATTTTAAAATTTCATCCTGCATTTGACTTTTCATATTTATTTTCATTTTAATTATATCAAATAAACCTCTTCCTGTCCACAGCCAACAGCAGACGTGGCAGTTACCAATAGGCGGAACTGATCGAGATGACAACAAATATAAACGTCGAACTCATGAGATCTTTTCGGTCTCGTCGTTTCTTCGCACCATCATCGCAACCGCCCTGGCGACGAACATGGTTCATTGTGCTAAGCGGGAATCCTAGTTTTCATCATCATTATTTACCATTTTTGTGACCAGTACTATTATCACACTATTACCCGAAGAGGACAACGAGGACCTGGCAAATGATGAATATTATGAATATGACATCAACATATTATCTATTATTTGTTCTATATTTATCAAATTTTGGTTTAAATTATTTTTATTTTAATGTAAAAGAAAGAAATAAAATTGGTATGAAAGACGACTTTGAAAAACATTCACAGCCATTCATTTGTGTGATAGTCTTTATTTTTAGGAAGAATGGGAGGGACCTACAATTTTATGCCGAGTCCGAACGGCTTAATTAAGAAGCCTTTTCAGGAGAGTTATACTCTCGGATGTTTGTCAGAGGTTCGCGAGAGGTGGCGCAGTGAAAAAATCCTTAAGATGGAATTTGTGTTTTCCATGGATCGAACCTGGCGCAGCAGACTAACCACTGACCGGAAAAAAAAATAAGTAAATTAATGGAATGGAACCGCTCGTAAATTTTTTCAGCACACTAGCCACTGCGTCCATGTGCTTCTCTGTTTATCAGTTAAATAAATTAAGTGTTTATTTTAAAATTACCAACAAGCTCCGAATGCCTCAAAGTAATATTATTTTTAACACGAAAATATATTTTGCGTATCCACTATTACCAGTGATTACTTTCACTTGAAAGACCCTTATTCAGGTTCAGGGAGTTTCGCCGTAAATATTACTTCATGAAAAGCAAATAAATTCATGATTTGCACGCACGAGCTACGTCCTTATGGGGATACGGATGAGACGTACCTACTTGGACTTGCTCAAATAAAATTTGGAAAACGGCTCACGTATTTTATTCTCGTAAAAAGTCCATTCGCAGCAAAAAAAAAAACAGTTTCAATATAAAATGTAAAATGATGACATATTGCAACTATAATAATGGAAACGGAAATGGAAAATGAATAGTGCAGTTACCACACCGGAAAAGTCTCCCACATGGATATGTTTACTCCACAAAATTCAAATGCAACTTGTAGTTGAACTTATGATAATAGTCGATATGAATACGAATATGAAAAGTATTATCCTTTTCGTTGGAAAATATGGGTAGATACTGATCTGCGGTAATAGATTGTCAATACTACCCAGTGGGTGGTCAAAGGTATTATTCTTTTGAAAATGTTTGTCAAAGTGTACAAGCTAACACATACATGGACGTTAGGCAAACATCTCTGTTAAATTGAACAAAGTGTAATGCTAATGCTAAAGAAAGAGAACGACAGACTTGTAGAGTTCTTTTATCTCATATGCATAGGGGAGATACAAACTTTCCATTTAAATATTGCCCTTGCCTTTATCCTTCGATACATTGCATAGAATAAAAATAAACATATATAAACACACTATTAAGTGATTACATCCTAATACTCCATTTAAGTCTATGAAGAGTTTTATACTTGTCAGCCCAAGAGCCACTCCGAAAATTACATTTGGCCTTTAAAATCTAAAGTAATTCGGATCGTCCCATGTACAAATTACCTCCTTTTCAACGAACATTTATAATTACAAAATAAAATCCATCTAAGGGGGTGTTTAGGTCAACCACGGATTATAGCGCCAGCAATAGTGACAAGGGGTGGCTACGAGTAAATTGCAAAACCGAGAGTGACATAATATTAAGGGTGCATAAAATGCATATTATTTTGCGGTGTAAATGTTGTGAAATTCCATTCAAGTTAATGAATAAGTTATGATAAAACTTGCAGTTGCATTTTTTTTAAAAGGAGAAGCATGTAGGTAGAGGTAGATATACTTGGGTTGCAATCGCTTTTATCTTTTAAGTTAAGTATAAGCAGCTTGAGTGAATCTAAATTTTAGCAGCTCTTAAATTTTTCTCTCCAAACCAGCGTTGCCACTGTTGGACTTTTTGCAGTAGATTTTTTTTCGCAGTAGATTCTCTAAAAAAAATGCAGTAGATTGAATTTTTTGCAGTAGATTTTTTTTTCAAGGTAAATCACAAAACATAAACAATACAAAATTAATAAAGACGATTATTTAAACGAAACAGAAAAATGCATTAATATTAATGAACATGGAATATTGTTCATCTTCATTGGCTATTAAGTTTTTCTTTGTCATCATTATAAAAAGGAAACAAGTTTAAAATGGGCAATATCGAGGGGATACTGCCGTCCACTATAGCTACTAACTTTGTATCTACATACCTCAGAGGTTTCAGTCTTTCATCATTAAAATTATAGCAATTTTTTATATGTTGACAAGCATCGATATAAAATAGCAGCATGAAAAGCCCCATCAAGCTACAAAATATTTGTTCAGAATCGACGTCTAAATTTGACCTGTTTTTGTTCAAAGAAATATTTTGCTGAAACAGTATCCTTCGACAATTTAAGCCAGGAAAACTCAGTTTCCCAAATTGGCTTGTATTTCTGTTCGTATTTTATCTACTATTTTGGATTTGGCTTCCTCATTTAAGCTTTTACAAAAATGCAGCAGATTTAATTTGGTGGCAGTAGATTTAAATTTTGAAAAAAAACGCAGTAGATCTACTGCAATTGCAGCAAAGTGGCAACGCTGCTCCAAACACTAGCTAAAATCACAGCAAAATTTTGACATGGAGTGCGTTGTGGTGGCATAGAAAACAGCTTACTTAGGCCTTCCGCACACGGCTCGCGGTGTGATGTACGAGATGCAGACGATTTGTTGCCGCACACTCTTAGGCCTTTTGTCCACGTAGCTGCACTTCATACGCACGCTTTCGTCATTTGCATCTTGTTGTACGCTTGCTTGCAGCTTCCTTGCAGCTGGCATATAAACAAACGAAGCTGTGTCCACGGAGCGGCAAAATACGTTTGTCGTCATTTGCAGCTTGCATTGCAGCTCCGTGGACAGTGGTTCGACTATTTATATGGAAGCTGCACGCAAGCTACAAGCAAGCGTACAACAAGATGCAAAAAATGACGAAAGCGTGCTTATGAAGTGCAGCTACGTGGACAGTAGGCCTTACTCTTGTATTTCAATGGAAAACCGCACACGACTCGTATGCAGGGTTGCCAGAACTTAGTTTGCTTTAAGCGCCCAAACCTTAAAAAAATGTAGCCCAATATCGTTGCCGGGAAAGAAGCCCAAAATCGTTAAAAATAATTCGGTTCTTGTATTTTATTATAAAACACATCATGTATTATGTTTATTAAAGTAAACAAAACTTGAACAAAATAAAATTAAATATTACAATGAATAATCATTATGATACCACTTAGGGCCAGTTCCAAGACTAGCTAATAAAGTCTCGGATAGATTATCCGGAACTTACCTATCTATCCGCTAAACTTCAACTTTTGGTTTCAAAGGTTTCGGATAGTGATATCTGACAGATATAGTCGCGGATAGAGTATCATAGCCTGTTCAAGTGGCTGTTAAATCCTTTTTCCGGAAGATAAAAAATATAGTTTTTAAATAATTTTGAAACACTCGATGATGAACATTTCAGAATTCGATCCCGGCTTACCAAAACGGCCGAGAACGCGCCTGTGTATTAATTTTTTTTTCCTAAATCTTCCTACCACGAAGGGGCGGTCACCTTGCCGTTGCGTCCTTTTCTGGACGTTGTTGGTGTGGAGGCTTAAGTTGTTATGATTTAACAGGCCATGCTGTCGGCGGCTTTAGTCACCAGTAGGGTCACCTATAACAGACAGGTTGTTTTGATGGACAACGAATTAAGAACTGCCCAAAAACTTAATTAGAGTGCTCGATAAGCGGAGAGAGCGTACTTCCTCCTTCTTTTTCTACTCCTACCCACAAGTCACTCTTCCAACTACTCTTATCCTATACCCCTTTCCCCTGGGCTGGACGAAGGTGTTATACGACACAAAACCGAGTATCCGCGGATACCTGCTCCAGTTCCTCTGTTAAAAATATTTTTTTTTTTTTATTTTTGCTGCTTCAATTTTTTTTTCTATAATTTATCAAATTCGTTTTTTCTCTTGGCATTCCGAAAACAACAAAAAATATTAGAAAACACGAAACAAACAAAGGTAACAAATTTACATGTGAATCGAAACAAACTTAGTGGCTGATAAATTTTTCCGCAAGTTAGTTAATCAGAGACTTTGACGATAAAACGGAAAAAAAAATATTAGCAGCTAACTATCCGAAACTTTATCCGGAACCTTTGAAACCATTATTGCTTTCTTCTATATATATTATAAAATATTCACTGTCATCATCATCACTATCCTCTGTATAAATGTCTGATGTAAATTTGCTGATCATTTCCAATGTTGGTATAAAATAATTACATCAAACATTTTTAACAGTCGAAATGATGTGTATGCGCATCAAAGTATCGAGAGATTCCGTTGACAATCTGTTTCGCGGTTTGGTGTTAATTGAATTCATAAATGAAAACGCTCGTTCTACTACAGAAATGCTTATTGAAAGTGTTGGCATTTGGGTTTCAAATAAACGCAACTCCTTAAAAATTGCTTCATTGGGCCAGTTTCTTACGTTTGATAACACGTAAGCCCAAAAATGTTCTGGATTTTATGGTATCTCAACCGGAAACACAACTTTCCAGTCAAATCATATCAATTTATTCCACTAATCCTGCAAAAGATCAAGGTAGGATGTATTTCTCTTCGTCTGGGGAAGCATTTTGATCGGAAGTTTTCTGAATCCGGGACGCGAATTTGTCTTAAAATTTAATAATTTTCAGGAGTTTGCTTTTTTAGTTTTGTGAAAGAATAAAACAAATAAAATTAAGACAACATTTGTAAAACGATATATCGCCCAAAATTGTGTTTTGCGCTCATTGAAGAAATTTCTATCGTTTTTTAAGGAAAAAGATAGCCCAAAATACGACAAAGCGCCCAATCTGGCAACCGTGCTCGTATGCTACGCGTAATCGTTGCAGCATGCATGCTACATGATAACTATCGTCAAGCAATGTCGGCCGCTTATCGTCTTTGTACGAGTACGCTTGGAGTTTGTTAACATTTTTCAATACCTACGTAAATTTTATTTAAACGAAAAAATGTCAGGCGACATCTTTATGCCCAAAACACACGTGCAGAATTCCCTGTGCAGCAAGATTAGAATACACATTCTTGCATATGTGATGATACAAAAATGTAAATTCTGTACCCGCCGCAGCACTGCAACATGTCTCTTTTTCTGCACATCTGTTTCATCTGCAGTACTGCTTGCAGTGAAGCATTCAGAATTTCTGCACATGTGTTTTGGGCATTACGCTTTGTATTTTGACGATTTTGGCGGTTTAATATGCGTATCGTTTATCGTAGCTGGAGCACGGCAAATTCATGATGTGACGATGACGATACGAGTGTTGTGCGGAAGGCCTTACTTACTTAGGTAGCGCTACATCAGTCCAGGGTGGACATGGGCCTAAACCAACATGTCTCTCCAGTTAGCACTATTTTTGGCTAACCGCCTCCAGTTACGCACTCCAAGTTGGTTGAGTTCCCCTTCCACTTGTGCGCATCATCTAAGGCGAGGTCTTCCTCTACTGTTTTGTCCCTCCGGATTGGAATCGAAGACTCTTCGGGGCGGAGCGTTGTTGGTGTCTATGTCCCAGCTATCTTAGACGACTGATGCGTACTTTTTAGGTCGATGGCGCTGTACAGCTTGTAGAGTTCGCTGTTAAATCTCCTCCTCCAAAGCACGTCAACGCAAACGGGACCGAAAATTACTCGAAGAATTTGGCGTTGGAAACGACCAAGAAGATCTTTATCCGCCTTTGTTAACGTCCATGCTTCTGCGCCATAAAGTAGGACTGGGATGATGAGGGTCTTATATAGAGTCTCCTTAGTGTTTCTTGACAAGGCCGTACTAGTCAGTGGCCTTCTTAGATCAAACAAACAGCGGTTTACAAGTGTAATTCTTCGCTTGATTTCTGATGTAATGTCATTTTCAGAATTAATAGCGAAGCCGAGGTAGACAAAGTCCCGAAATACCTCAAAGTTATAGCTGTCTATCGTGATGTTCTGTCCGATTCGTCGATGTTGTGTGTCCCTTCTTGTTGACAGCATATATTTTGTTTTGCCTTCATTCCCAAAAAAAACCATTTTTGCCGAATCTGTACTGATACTTGCAAACGCACCAGTCACAGCTCGCTGTATTCTGCCAATGATGTCGATGTCGTCACCGTATGCAAGTAGTTGCACAGACTTTTGGAAAATTGTGCCCCTGGTGTTGGCTGGTGAGTTTCGCACAATTTTCTCAAGCATAATGTTGAAAAAGTCACATGACAGCGCATCACCTTGTCTAAATCCTTTTTTGACATCAAATGTCTCGGTGAGATTGTTGCCTACATTTACGGAGCAGAGAGCGTTCTACATCGTCATTCTGCACAATCTGACAAGTTTGGAAGGGATGTCAAAACTAGACATGGCTCTGTATAGCTCGTTTCTATAAATGATGTCATATGCGGCTTTAAAATCGATAAATAGATGGTGAGTATCGGTTTGGACTTTTTGGGTTTTCTCCAGGATCTGCCGTAGTGTGAATATTTCATCGGTTGTGGACTTACCGGGCCTAAAACCGCACTGATATGGTCCCATCAGTTCGTTGACAAATGGTTCCTAGCGTTCACACAGTACGGCAGACAGAATCTTGTAAGCGATGTTAAGGAGACTGATGCCTCTATATTTGGCACATTTCAGAGGGTCTCCTTTCTTGTGAATCGGGCACACAATGCTGAGGTTCTATTCATCTGGCAGACTTTCCTCTGACCAAATCTTGGAGACGAGTTGGTATATGCTTTCCACCAAGTCATCTCCTGCTGCTTTAAAAAGCTCGGCAGTTGAACCGTCTGGTCCAGCAGCTTTGTTGGACTTGAGCCTGGAGTGTGCTGCCTTCGCTTCATTTTGGCATTCATCGTCCAGGCTAAATGGTACATTCTGCCTGACAGCGGAATTTGTGTCCTCTTCATCGTATAGGTTAGGTTAGGTTAGGTGGCAATTATCCGTTAATACGGAGTAATTCACTTAGACCAAGTAAGGTCCATTGTGATACCACATGCAGAGTCAGTTATTTCCGTTACTCTTGGAACCATTTCGAATTTTGGAGAAATTTCCGTATTTTGTTGATATCCGTTTCGGCAATATCAGCAAGCTCCCCGAAGAAGTACTCTCCTAGAGTCTGCTTTCTAATCGAGGATAGCGCCGGGCAGTCACATAGTAGGTGGAACGGAGTTTCCTCCTCCTCCTCATCCATGCAACTGCGACAGAAGTCATTAGCGATAACTCCGAGCCTTGCGGCATGTCTTCCTAGTATACAGTGGCCTGTTAGTACTCCGACAAGAGTTCCGATATGTGTTCTACTGACGTTTAACAGGACCTTTGTCCTGCGCCGATTTATTCGTGGCCAGGTCTGTTTTGCATGGTTGCAGGTGTCAAGTTCCCGCCATCTCTCACTAGCCTGTTGCAGTGCTAGTGTGGAGATGTTGTATCTTACCGTTTCAATTGGCACATGGGGTTCTCCTTTACCAGTAGAGAGTTCCATTTTCGTGCCGTTCCTTGCTAGTTCATCTGCTTTACAGTTACCTGGTATATCTCTATGGCCAGGGACCCAGCACAGCGTTAACGTGCACCTATCCGCGATCTCATTTAAAGATTTGCGGCAGTGCCTGACCAATTTGGATCTTAATATTGGTGATTCGAGTGCTTTAATAGCTGCTTGACTGTCGGTATAGATGACGATATCCGAGTTCGATATCGATCTCACCTTCAGTAGTTCAGCGGCTTCGCGAATAGCCATAACTTCTGCTTGGAAGACACTACAGTTATTTGGTAGTCTGAAAGACTGGTTTAGGGAGAATGAAGCCGAGAAGATCCCGGCTCCTACTCCGTCCTCTGTCTTCGACCCATCTGTGTATACTTCTAGCGTATTTTTGTCTATAACCGTATTCTCTTCCCATTGCTGTCGGTCGGGAATACTGGTCTTGTATTTAATATTGAAGTCTAGGACCGTGGTTACGTAGTCTGTGACTTCCCTTTTAACATTATAAGTTTTTAGAATATTGGCATGCCCTATGTCACTGCTTTTCCACTGCAGTGATTCTCTCAGACGCAATGCCGATTTTGCCGCCATCTCCTTACCGTGTATGTCCAAGGGCAGAATGTGAAGCATGGTTTCCAGTGCCGCGGTTGGTGTTGTCCGTAGGGCACTGGTCACACAGACACATGCCACTCTTTGGATTCTATTTAGTAGAGAGAGGTAGCTTATTTTATCTAGTGCTGGCCACCAGACGATGATTCCGTACATGAGTATCGGTCTGACTACTGCTGTATACAGCCAGTGCATTATTTTTGGGCTGATGCCCCATCTGAGGCCCAGGATCCTTTTGCAGGAGTAAAGTGCAGTAGCGGCCTTCTTAACGCGTTCCTGCAGGTTTAGTTTCCAGCTCAGTTTCCTATCCAGAACCACACCTAAGTATTTGGCGCTGTCAGAGAAGCTGAGGCGGATTCCCTTTAGTTTCGGTGGATCGATTTGAGGAATTCGGTGCTTCTTTGTGAATAGCACTAGCTCTGTTTTACCCGGGTTTATATCCAGGCCGCATTTGCTAACCCATTTGACCAGCGTTGCGAGGGCCGATTCCATCAAGTCCCGTAAAGTCGGGAGGTATTTCCCAGTAAATAAAATGGCGATATCGTCTGCGTAGGCTATGACTTTACCACCTTTCTTCTCCAGGGTTATAAGTATTTCGTTTACTGTTAGAAGCCATAGCTGCGGTGAAAGTACTCCACCCTGCGGAGTGCCGCGTTGCACAGACCTTCTCAGTTTGCAGCAGCCAAGTTCCGAATTGATAACCCTGCTTAGCAGCATTTGGTTGATCCAGTGACTTAGACTTGCGTCAATCTGCAGGTTTTCAAGTGCGTTAATTATCGCTCTCGGCTCTATATTGTTGAAAGCCCCTTCAATGTCTAGGAAGGCTACCATTGTAAATTCCTTGACGGCTAGTGATTTTTCCACGGTGCCGACAATGGAGTGCAGAGCTGTCTCTACCGATCTGCCCTTACAGTAGGCGTGTTGGGATTTTGAGAGAGTCCCTGCTTTGATGTTGTGGCGAATATGTAGATCTATCAGTCTCTCTAGTGTTTTCAGTAGAAAGGATGACAGACTAATAGGCCTGAAGTCCTTTGGAGTGGTGTGAGAGGCTTTTCCCGTCTTGGGTATAAAAACCACTTTCACCTCTCTCCATAATTTTGGTATGTAACCATGATCTAAACTTAAGGAGAACAGTAGAATCATCCAAGGTTTAAGAATGCCATAGGCATGTTGCATTTCTGCCGGGATGATTCCATCTGGTCCTGCCGATTTAAAAGGGAGGAAGCTATTAATCGCCCATGAAAGTTTGCGTTCGCTTATCACTTCCTTTGAAATGTAGTGAGTTCTGGGATGGGACCGTTCCTGAGTCTGGGTATCATCCCCTTGGACACTTCCTGGGAAGTGAGTGTCTAGAAGCAACTGAAGTGATTCTTGACTAGACTGCGTCTCCGTTCCATCGGGTTTCTTTATATAGCTAGATATAGAGGGAGACTTTGACAGGATCTTCCTAACTCTACTAGCCTCATTGTTTTCTTCAATTTTGGAACAAAAACTCTGCCAGGAGTTTCTTTGTGCGATTTTTATTCCTTTTTTGTAGTCTTTAAGGCTTTTCTTATAACAGTCCCAATCTGTGGATGATCTTGTTCTTTTTGCCTTGTTAAAGAGTTTTCTACTTTCTCTTCTTAGTGAGCTTAGCTCTGTAGTCCACCACGGGGGTTTCTTACATTTAGTGTGTCTGCTTACAGGGCACGACTTTGCGAAGGATTTATTCATGGCAGAAGTAATCTTCGTCGTCAAGGAGTCAATGTCTTCGAACGATGAGATTGTATCAGTGGGTATGTTACCGAGAGCCCTTGTTAGGTTGGCTCGATAGCTGTCCCAATTAGTTTTCCTGGGGTTTCTAAACAACGCTACAGGAGGAGGGGTAATGTTAAGATTGTAGAAGATGTAACAGTGATCAGAGAATGAATTATTCTTGGATACTGCCCAGTTTTCTACGGAGATAATAGGAGAGTTAGTAACTAGCGTAATGTCTAACACTTCTTGTCTGTTTCTGGTAATAAATGTAGGTTCATTACCGATATTACATATTACGAGGTTAGTCTCAACAAGAAAAGTAAAAAGTGACTCACCTCTTTCGTTGATGTCGCTGCTGCCCCAGATGGAGTGGTGTGCATTAGCGTCGCATCCGAGTAAAATTGGGATTTTCCTCCGCTCTGACTCTCTGACTGCATGACGTATATTTGTAGATGGTACGGGCCCGATATCGTCGTAGGCCATATACGCCGATGCAAGCCAGAATTCCTCTTTGTCAGTGATCTCCAGTTTGGCCACTGCGAAATCAGGGTTGCTGAAGCTCTGTGAAAGGAAAAGTTTTAAGTTAGTTTTTGCTAAAATGCAGGCTCTTATTTTACCTTTACAATCAGCATGAAAAATTTCATAATTTTGTGTCCTCAACCCCGCTATGCTGTTGTCAACGAGCCACGGTTCTTGGATGAGGACTATGTCGTCCCCACTCGCTTGTAGGTGGAGAATAAGGTTGGCGGAGGCCACCTTACTGTGATGCAGGTTTATCTGGATTATCCGCAGCATTGTGGCTACTGGATAAACCGGAAACCTCAATCACAGTGATGTCCGTGTCCTCTGATTCAGAAGACCGCCCATGATCGGATCCCCGCCGTTTTGTGAAGGATGGAGGGACAGCGGGGTTAGCGCCCAATGCTTGTCTCCCATCCTGTTGGTAGACGTGCAGCCTTATGCGTTTGAAACAGTAGCTGATCTCATAATTCCTTTCTTTAAGTAGTGGAAGCGATTCTTTATCTAAAAGTATGGTGATAGACCTTGAATCTTTCAGCACCTCCGATTTCACTACTGTCCACTTTTGTGTTGGGATGTCACGATTCTGGCTCTGTATCAGAAGCAGAATGTCTGCTGGGTCGCTTGGCACCATAGGGACCCAAGCGCGAGCTCTTGGCCTGAGCGGAATTTCATCCTTTTTCACGGCCTCCAGCTTAGCGCCCTGCCAAAGATCACCCGCGCCGGCGATTGCAGCCTTTATAAAAGTTACTGCATTTTCGTCGTCGCAGGCAATCAGCCTATAGCCTCCATGGAGCCAGCCCCTATCCCTATACGACGGCATCGGTTTGGAGGGGTCGATCTTGCACTGAGAGAGGAGATAAAGGTTTATCTTCGTCTCCACCTTCTCCCAGTTTTCACGACTGATCTTACACTCCTCATGGCCGCGGTCAATGATCGCCATGATCAGATGATCTCTCACAACCTCAGTTAGGAGCTTGGGTTCCGAATCGGTGCCCTTACTCTTCTTTGAGGTAGTGGGAGCGTCATCGTGAGACCGCTGTCTCTTGGATGCAAGATCCCTCTTTGCTTCGCTGCTTGTGGAGGGTCCCTTAATAGGTCGACTCTTACTTTCCTCCACCACTTTCGTTGCCCATTCATAGGAAGCTTTGTCTTTGTCATCCCATTTGTCTTTGCCCTTTTCTTCAAGTCGACTAAGACATAGGAATGCATTCCTTCTTTTCCTATAGGCTATTGTGCTTGCCCTAACGTGTTTCCTGGGAGGAAGCATCGCTGGAGCATTTGACGCGCTACCGTCGGTATCATCTGTAAGAGAGAGAGAAGAGTCAGAGCGCCGTTCGTTGACGATTCGCATCCTCCTCATCTTCCTCTCGACTTTGTCCGTTTTTGTTGTCTGTCCAGTCCTGTCAGTTTGTTTTGTTGGTCCTGTCTGGGAAGTACTTCCCGAAGACGTTGTTTCTTTTTGTTGTTTTATTGGTTTCATTTTTTTCTGTATTGTGGTCCCACGAGTAGCTAGGGAAAAAACCGTCCACCATGCCAGAGCCCCGCATACCATGGTAAGGCCACTACTTCCACCCTGAGGCGGCCTGGTATCAGGGAGGCGCCGTTAGAATACAGCCGATATACCCCCTGGCTGCAAACCTTCCAATGGGCACGGTGACGCATAACACCCTGGAATTAGGGGGGTTGGGCAGTTCTTAGTTCGTTACTCTTCAAAGCAGCCTGTCTGTCATGGGTGACCCTTCAGACGACTACCGCCTCCGACAGTATAGCCTGTTGAATCATTGCAACTTAAGCCTGCGCACCAACGTCAATTTGACGCAACGACAAGGTGACCGCCCCTCGCGCTAGGCTTCATCGTATAACATTTTGCAAAAATGGTTTTTCAATGTCCTCAGCACCGACTGTGACTCTACTATACCAGAAAACAGCTGTTCGTTGAAAATAACTTTCTTCAAAAATGCAATGACACCAACAAATGTTTTATTTTCATTTCGCTTTCTTTTGACCTTGGCGACTATTCTTTGATATCAAATATTTCACTTTCAAGAGATTCCTCGTCAAGGTATTCAATGAAAAAACTCAAGAAAAAAAAACAATATGATCTGTCAAAATTTAGCTTAAAAAAATGCGCAAAAGAATTAATATGCACTCATTTTTGACAGATACATGCAGTACAATAAACTAAACACTTTATAAACAACAGTTCCTTTTATAGGATCTCATTTAAACCAGGTCTTTAGCCACTGGTTTTACTAATATCTAAGATAATTTGTTAAACTTTGACCGATTCGCTTTATTTTATAGTTTAAATAGCTGAACCCCCGCCAGCTTCGCCAGGCCTTTGGTTGCTTTTTTATTTATTTTTTTTTTTTTGTTTTATTTTTTTTCGGGCGACAATATTTTAATTTTTTTGTATGGGCGGTGCCACCCCCCTTTGTCCGATTTTGAATTTGTTTAGCCTATCACCCAATCACCGTACTTACCGACATTTAAAAAATAAATCAACAAAATCGGTTGAAAATTACGGGCGACAGAGGGAAACAGTTTTTTCCACTTTGTTTTATATATATAGAGAAGAGATTATGTTAGAAGTTCCTGTCAATTTGGATCTACAATTCTCAAAATCGAAACAGTTTGTCCCATTGCCCAAATTAATTATATAACCCGAAAATGATTAAATTAGCTAACGCGTTCTTGAGTTTTCGTTCCTCGTAATAAACTCTCATTCACAACCCTAGGTATACACTCGACAGACCAACAATGCTTTTTTGTCTTGAAAAATTATAAAAGGGGTGCACATTCATTTTTAAGGTGATTTCACAATACTGTGGCCCACCTTCATAATGAATTTATGTGGCAGTTCGAAATAACTTTGATTCCAGTTATTGATATCTCACGAAATATATCTCTCTCATCAAAGCAAACGTTACTACTCTATTTGAAATGTCAAAACTATTGGACGAGTAAGCCTCTTACCGTCTATTATGATTCGAAAGTAACCGCTTGGATTCGGACAACGATAAGTGACATGTCAAAGAATATTAAATACTTTATCAGGTGCATTATGCACACGAACGGGAACGACTTACAGCCAGCTAGGAAAAAATCTCTTACAACCGACCAGTAGACAAAGTCATGGGAAAAAAGTACGTGCGCATATTGCTAAAAGGAGAACATTACAAAGGTCGATTCAAGTCAACGTTACACTGTTCTGAGAAAGTTCGTAAGTAGATATTCAAATCATATTATTATTATTAAGAAATTATATCGTTTATGGAGTTTTCTCATTCGTAGCTATGGATCTGTAAAGATTTATAGCAGAATTGACTAGGTGCGCTTGACAGCGAAGAATACATAAAGTATTGAGTTGCGCCAGTAACAAATTTCTTCGAAACCACACTGTACTTTGATAGAAATTTGATTTTTTTTTAATTTAGCAGGAGGCTAAAACCTTTGTCTAATATGTAAAATTAAAATCCAAATTATTAGCGGTGTAAAAAGAAATCATATTATGTATGTAATGTATGTATCTTTTAGCGATTTTAGATCAGGATCTTATTAAAATGAATTTAAGTTCATTTAACTCTCCTGACCTGAAATGCTAGAATGCTCCTCCGGAATGAGAGGTTGAAAATATTTAATTTCACTTCACGGTTAGTGTTACAGTACCAAAGTCATCAACAGACTTTTAGAACTTGAGAAAAAATAGGTGAACGCTGCATTTGATAGGGCGAATCACATCATTGCTGTGATCATTTTCGACCCAATTTCAAATCGCAGCAGTTTCGAATTTTCGGTGTGCTGATTGAAAGGTGTACTCAGAAATAGTCAACATTGAAAAATGCATTCACTCCTACATTTTCAGTCTGGTTTCTGTTAGTGAAATCAAATCCGAATGGCTGAAAATTGAGTTTTAGATAAGTTGATTTATACAGGTTTGCTCCTTTACTTTTGTGAAAAAAATGGAAAAGACTATTAAAACGGCCGTGGTGGGCATGAATTCCTTTAAGGCAAAAACCCACAACAATAATAATATTCATAAATTACAGTATATTAAAAAAAATAAGTTTAGAATGTCTGATAAACGAGAAAAATTTGCTAGTACTATATTAGCAATATTTGCCCTTTCGGTACATCTTTTTTGTTCTAAGGCTAAAAAATTATATTTTTTCTTTTTGTTGCTACGTATACACCTACTAAAAACATTGTAAAATTATTTTTAGTAAATATTGGTTCTAAAGTGGTTTTAGGGGGACGTTGCCATACGGCATCAATTGTCTCAAGTGGTAGCAAAATATATGACAAAATTAATATTTTTGTTTTAGTTTCTTATTTTTATAAATTCATTTTTAAACAAAATTGAAGAGAAAAATGTATAATTAAGTTTTTTAATTTAAATGTATTGTAAAAAAATAAGGATTTTTGAAAATATTTAAAAAACACATATTTTCATATATGTTTCAAAATAAAAATATAAAAAAAATAATAAATTGTTGCATTTATACTCGATTTTCTTTGTTTGCTTCAAACATTACAAGTACTACAAATTAAAAAACAAGCATATTCCAAGATAAACTCGTGTATTTATAATTAAAAAATTAAAAAATATTAAAAAAAAATCAAATATTCATAAAAATCTAAGTATTTTTTTTAATTCAAACTAAATTAAAATGTAATGATATTCAAGACTACTTATGCATAAAAAATACATTTATTCTTATACATATGTAGGTTATATATAATTTTATTCATAGAAATTATGCCTTAAAATGCACCTCTAAATAATATTGATGCCATATGGCGACACAGAAAAGGAAAATTGTGCTAAATTGAATTGATGGAACATATATGTTTATTATATTTTTTTTAATTGTTCGCCTGATATTAAACATTGAAATAAAATCGAAATTTATAATGTATTTGACAATAATAATTATCAATGTAAAAAATAAATAATAAAAATAGTCTTCCGACAAAAAAATTCGAACTCTCTTGCAGACCCATCTTTCACGAGAGCTAAAAGCACAACGATGACAACTATTACCCAGTTTTTTTGCTTCTAATGATTAGGCAGATACTTAACGAGGTTAATCAGAAAAAAAAAATTTAAAAAATATACTCAGAGAGAGAGAAAGGGTATTAAGAACATCGTGGCATCAAAACACCGAAAGGGTTAGCTAATAACAAATTAAGAAATGTCGGTCAGTAACTTTTACCAATTTTTTCAAATCATAGGTACGTACCATTTAAAAATATTCCTTCTAAATCAAGCTATGATGATAATAACTACATCGATAGAGAAAAAAAGGTGGTACCTACCAAATAACCTTTCAATACTTTTCAGATAATCCACAAACTGAAAATCCGAAACCCCAATCAATGGTTTTCGCAAAAAAATGCTAGAGCAATGGTTTCCAATTCCAACTTTCTATATGTCGTACACATGTTCTAGACATGCTGCATACATTTTGTATGTCATGTCGTCATGTGCACAAATTCCGTTCGTAAACATTAGTGTGACTATAATGTTGAATAATGTGGGATATGCCTTAGATTTGCAAGTTTTATAGTTTAAAGTGGCTCTCGCCTTCTCGGTTAGAGAAAGACTTAGGACGGTTGTCGGCCCATTGTGCATTCCACTGGGATTTGGGAGCTATTTCTTTACTGGCTAGTCATGTAAATCATTTGCTGCCGGTTATAGCTAAGAATGTTAGCGGCGCTGGTAGGTAAATCTAGGTGAAAATCACTGAGATCATTGAGAAAATAGTTTCCAAAGTGGGCCTTTCCTAAATTGAACTACAAAGAAAGTGAGTAACGGACTCATCCTCCTCTTCATCTATGCAGCTTCTGCAGAAGTCATTGTATGTCAGACTGTGCCTTTGCGCGTGTTTACCTAATACGTCTAGCTTGGAGATGACATTAACGACTTTTGAAATACTGATTCTTTTACGTCGAAGAAGCTCCTTGGATCTTTTTGTATTCAGAGCTGACAAGGTGGGCCTAGTAGTATCACAGTTTTCTAGACGTTTCCATCTGAACCCTGCTCTGCACGCTGCGTCCGCCTGAACTATTTCTTTAGCGTAGGAAAGTGGTGCATAGACGACTGTGCAGACTTATACTATCCACGCCGGAGGAGCCTAGCCTTGCTAGTTCGTCTGCTGCACACTTCCCTGGGATGTCACAGTCACATCAAATTAAATACGTGACATTTGTATCTACGTCCCGTAGGCAAATCTTAAAATACTAGACTGATGTCCTGGAAATACGGGACGGATGGTCGGTAATCGTAAGTATAAGACATTGAGTGGCGGATTTAGAGGCAAAACTGCTTTCGAAATTGTATAGCATTTGCAGTTCCTTTGACATATAAATATAAAATATACAATACATGCACTAGGTTAGGTTAGGTTACTTCTAATAATATTTATGTCCTGAAGAACCTATTGTGACCCCCTTTAATGATGATTGACTGCATTATAGAAATCGAAAAGCCTGATTAAGCTATATAATATACAATATACAATATTTGATGTCTTTAAAAATAAACTGGCACCGGTTTGATTTTCAATTTCGATCGATGTGTATCGATTTTCTGGGTGTAGGTATACTAGGTGCTTGTAGTGCTCCCAACTCATTGCAAGTCGATTTATAACATGCACTAGGTGAGCTAGGCAGATTTCGGTGGATAACATAATAAATTCAAAAATTTTTCTTTATGACCATTCGACAGTTATCCTCTTTCTACGCTGCTTCTGCTAAGACTCTTGATCTTTCTAATGTGTATCGGTCTCCCAACGCACCAGCTTCCTGACATCGCAGGATCGTTGATCTACAATTTTATGTCGAATCTGAATGGCTGTATTGAGAAGAGTTGTTATGGATAGTTCGCGAGATGTGAGAAGTCGAAAAAAATATCTTGGGACTCGCTAAGCAGCTTTGCACACTACCAAAGCGCCATTGCAGTCTTAACTGCCTACGCTCGACATCCTTTGACATATTTAACGGCAAAAGTCACTTTAATGTTCAATTCGAAGACACTTAACCAAAAACAAAGCGAGCTTACTTTATTTTGTGACTTAGGCTCCATTCGCCGGTATAGCTGAATTACGCTGGATCTATGTTCATCCTCCTTAATGTGGCATGTGTTTTAGTCTTTCAAACGGTCTCCAATGGATGTCATGTCTCTCAGAATGCACCATAAGCCATCAGCTTATGATTGATTCGTAATTCTGTGGAACTTAATGGATATACTAACCAACTCAAAGGTCTTGAAAATATGCCCATTTTCGCTTTCTACACGAACATTAAAACATTTTTTTCTTAACCACAGTTCTGAGAAACAGTTCAGCAAAAACATTGACCTACAAAAAATCAATATTAACCAATCGATGAATTTTGCTTCAGACGTCAAACGTCCACAAAAATAAAAGAAACTTTTCCATGATCCGATTTATTAAACTTGTGTTTTTCCCATAGTTGAAAAAAAAATCATTTTCCGAAGCTTCTAATAATTTCTCTCCACCATTTCCGACAAACAATTTTCTGAAATGGAATTACAATCAAATGTGACAACCGAGCTAGAACTTCGCCCTTTAAGGTGTTATACTTTTGCTGAATATTTTACAGAGAAAAAAAAGTTCAACTCGACGCCATATATTTCAACTTAGAGAACAAACAACTTTTATTGAAGACATAAATTGCCCACAAAGTACAACCACAACCACCTTCGAATAAATATTACATCCCTTATTGCGCAGAGCAACCTCTTTGTGAGTAATGTTAGAATTTTTGAAACTATTTCAAAACTATTCCTCCCCTCAAGAATTCCAAAATGAAGTAACTTTTCATTTGTGCTGTTGGCTGAATTGCTGAAGAGGGAAACCTCTGCTGCTTGCCATTAAACGAAGATTTGTAACACTTTAGGTAGAAGGCAAGCAAAAGTCGTCGCCCTCGCCAGAACATGAAAGGAACAGCGTTACGTAAACTTTAACCAAAACAAAGGGCAACTCAAAGAATTCATATCTGAATACAAAAAGAAATAAATCATTTTATTGGCCACATGGAAGGTTTCAACGTATCCGGATGTGTATAACTGTATAGTGACAGAAAAGGAGAGTTGCAATTTTTGTGCAAGAAATAAGTGAATAAAAATAAAAAGTTTACGACAGCTAAAGAATTGTAAAACAAAGAACTCAAGCTTCAATTGGATCATGAATGAACAAATAAAGAAACACACGAATAAAGAAATACATTTCAGGTCGTTTCCATACCATGTATCCTTGTTCGATTTGTATCTCTTGTATGGTTATAATACCATCAGTAACGTTGAAATTTAACAATGTGACTGATACTTCGGGGAGTTTGAAAACTTTTGTTAGCATGTTAAAGTAAATTTAAATATAATGCAAGCTGCTGAGGTCATGTATAGATACCTACTGCTACTGTGTACCTGGGAATAGGATTATGTCTTAAGGACTGGTAAACTGGAAAAATAAGCCTTTGCCTTGTTGTAAATTGTTACAAAGATATTGTTTAGAGATAAACGAGCGAATGCTGCCTATTGCACCGAACGAGAAAAAAATAAACGAAATTGGAAATATGCAATAGGAGCCAAAGAACAATTTATTTTATATAAATCAATCAAGATTTGTAACTTAGCCTTTGGTTGGAGATGTGGTGTCTGCTGCGGTCGAAATCCAAGTGACCGAGAACACGGACGATCAATTGGTCGATGCACCAAGTTACTCTCGCCACCCACAGGCCTTGCACAAGTAATACATTTGTTTGTGTAATTTTAGACAAGTTAGACATTAGGATTAGAGTAACAATAACATTGAGTGTAAGAGAATTTAAGAGAACATTATAACAGTTTGAAATATACGTAGATTAAAGTGACTGATAACACTGAAGGCAAGTCAAGTCGAAGAAGTGAATAAACAAAATAATATAACATCTAATAACAACAAAATGAGTTAAGATTTAAGCTACAAATTAACAAAAGAACGAATGTAATAATCAGATAGCAAATTGAAAACAAATATAAATTAACGAACGAAATGAATGAAATAAATAAGTACGATTATTATGTTGATTGTTGATTGTAGCCTTAGTCTCAAACATCCCGGCCCCCCTGGAACGAGTTTCAGGACACAGGTAAAATGGCCAACTTGGTGATAGGGCGTACGAATACTCCGGCAGCAGTTCTCACTGTGGCAACTCGTACACGTTGATCGGATCCTGGATTGACATGTTCGATGCGTCCTAGTAGCCACTTAGAAGGTAGTAGGTTGGGTTCCTTGATTACCACAAGATCTCCTGGTTTGATGTTGATTGCGCTTCGTCTCCATTTAGGTCGCTCCTGCAGGGTTGTAAGGTACTCCGTGTGCCACCTCTTCCAGAAACCTTGCGTCATGCTCTGAAGATGGTTCCAATGCGTCAGACGGCTTGGCGGAGTGTCGAGATGGCTTGGCTCAGGAACGGCTGTTAGGGGTTCACCTACAAGAAAGTGAGCAGGAGTTAGTGGGTTCAGATCACAATCAGACATAGAACACAGAGGACGAGAATTGACAATGGCTTCAATTTGGGTAAGGACGGTACACAGATCTTCAAACGTTAAAACAGAACTCCCTATAACACGACGCAAGTGCAGTTTGACTGACTTGACGCCAGCCTCCCACAAGCCACCGAAATGTGGTGCCGATGGGGGGATGAAGTGCCACGCAATGCCATCCTTGGCAAGAGCGGCAGCGATTGTGGCGTTGTGAGTTTCTGCCATAACCAATCTGTGCATCTCGGTTAGGCACCGACGAGCTCCTTGAAAATTCGTCCCGTTGTCACTGTAAATGTTGGTGCACTTGCCGCGGCGAGCAACGAATCTACGTAAAGCTGCGATGAAAGCGTCAGTGGTGAGGTCACTCACCAGCTCCAGATGAATAGCTTTCGTAGACATGCACACGAACAAGGCGATGTATGCTTTCGACAACTTCGGTTTGCGACAACGAGACAATTTGATTGTCAGCGGGCCAGCGTAATCACATCCAGTATTTGCAAATGGTCGACTAGGCTGGATTCGATGCAATGGTAGATCACCCATAATCTGCTGGCTTGTTAGTTTCCGCTGCATAAAGCATGGCTTGCATTTATGAATGATCTTCCGAATGAGGTTTCTGCTGCCCAATATCCAGAACTGCTGTCGAACGAAGGCGAATGTTTCCGATATTCCTGCATGTAGGTAGCGCTGGTGTATTTCTGCGATTATAAGGGAAGAGACAATATTAGATTTCGGCAGAATTATAGGATGCTTAATGTTGAATGAGACGTTTGCATGTCTTATCCGTCCACCGACACGAAGAAGTCCATCACTGTCCAGAAATGCAGAGTACCTCAGAAGTTTGGATTTCGATGGAAGTTCTCCTTTCGCTCGCAAGTGTCGGATGTCATCTTCGAAAGAGATTGATTGGACGAACTTTAAGATGACAATCCTAGCTGTGGAGATTTCTGCATATTGTAAACAGCGATTAACTCGAGCTGATTTGGTGGTGCGGCAATCTGAAACAAATCGTAGACAATGTGCAACTATCCGTTGTAGCCGATACCAAGAAGATGTGTTTTGGATGAGGTCTTGTAGGACATTGCTGTCAAACGTGGTGACGAGCGAATGCTTTGGGACTGGTTTTTCTTCCCTTTTCACAGATTCGAGGTCCGCCAAAGGGGAAGAAAGGGTCGATTTAGGCCAATGTTCCTCGGATAAGGATAACCACGATGGGCCAGTCCACCAAAGATGATGAGCGAAAAGATCGAGAGGAAGTACTCCCCGTGAAGCGCAGTCTGCTGGGTTGGATTCCGATGGGACATAATACCATGAATGTCTGGGTATCGTCTCTAAAATGGCTGCGGTCCGATTGGCAACGAAAGTTGTCCAGCGACGAGGTGGTGACGAAAGCCAATGCAGCACAATTTCGGAGTCGCACCACGCGAAGATTCTTACGTTTTTGCAATTTAACGAGGATGTCACAAGGTTCAACAACCGAGCAAGCAACAACGCAGCACAAAGTTCAAGGCGGGGAATGGAGACTGGCTTGATTGGAGCCACTTTTGTTTTTGCCGCAACGATGATAATTTTGATTTTACCCGTAGGGGATATTGTACGAGCATAAACGACAGCGGCGTAAGCTAACGACGAAGCATCCGAGAAGCCGTGAAGTTCTATAACGTCTTCGAATTGGAAAACATTGCGAGGAACCCGAATCTGTTCGAACGATGGAAGCTGTTGACGGTAAGTCATCCATTTTTCAGAGAACTCTGGCGGTAGTGGGTCATCCCAACCCAATTTCAGACTAGATGACCAGAGCTCCTGAAACATGATTTTAAATAAAATTACCGAAGGAGCAAGAAGTCCTAGTGGGTCGAATATTCGAGCTATTTCGGAAAGCAAAGTACGTCTGGTTATCGAGATACATGGACGAGTTTCGGTCATTCGATAGGAGAACGCGTCATTCGCGGGATTCCAAAACATTCCCAAAACTTTAACGAGAGATTGGGAACGCTCGGGGTCAACAAAGGAATATTCACAATCTTCGGGTGGTTGTTTAGCGAGAAGTGCCCAACAGTTGGAACTCCATTTTCGAAGTTGAAGTTTCGCTTCTGATAGTAACGCGACAAGCTCGGTTTGTATCTCCAGCAAGGTTTCAATGGAGTTTGCTCCCGTCATAACGTCGTCAACGTAGACGTCTTTCAATAGGATTCTTGCAGCATTGGGGTATTTCGATTGATAGTCATTTGCGATCTGCTGCAATACGCGAACCGATAAAAACGGTGCCGAAGATGTACCATACGTAACGGTGCGTAAACGATAATGCTGGATCTCATCACTAGGATTTTGACGCCAAACGATGCGCTGGAAATCAATGTCTTGTTCGCGGATCCAAATTTGGCGGAACATTTTAACGATGTCGGCCGTAAAAACAAACCGATGTTGACGGAAACGCAAACACACACCTATTAAATCGCGTTGAATAGGAGGACCGATTAAGAGTTGGCTATTTAGGGATTGTCCATTCGAATCCTTTACCGAACCATCAAACACGACACGGAGTTTAGTAGACGAACTGTCGGGTTTTAGAACCGCATGATGGGGAAGGTAAAATTGTCTATCAGGGTCGGTATGTATTTTATCGCGAGGGAGCGGTTCCATGTGATTAAGTTCAAGATACTCCTGCATAAATTTGGAGTACTGTCGGTGCAATTCGGGATTATTTCGAAACCGACGTTCCATCGAATGCAAACGCGAAACCGCCGACTGCAGGGTATCTCCGAAACTTGGCGAGGGGGTTTTGAATGGAAGAGCGACGACATATTTTCCATCGGAAGAGCGAGAGAAGGTCTTTTGAAAATGGTCTTCAGCTGGATCATTGAAAACGAGATGATTTTGGTGAGGAGGAACTTCCTCCAACTCCCAAAACCGCTGCAAAAGAGCATCTACATCAATAGCTGAGTGAAACGAAGACAAAGAAAATTCAGGAATGTTTGAGTCAAACAACTCTCCTGAAATTACCCATCCAAATGAGGTATTTTGAGCAATTGGTATGCCTTGTGGTCCATCAATTCGCTCTGCCTTTAGAATAGACCACACCTTGTCAGCGCCTAATAGAACATCAATAGAACTGGAGATGTTGAAGTTTGGATCGGCCAGATCCAACTTCCGAATATGTTCCCAAGTTGAAGCGTCAAAGGATTTTGATGGTAAATTCGACGTTAGTTTTCCAAGAACGAAAGCCTCGACCGCTAAACGTGTTGAATTAAAACGAGAACAGAGTTGAATTGACACACAACCTCTAGTATACCCAGCTTCCCGAGAGGATAATCCCATTACAGGGATACGAGAGTGTTTTCGCGGAATCCCTAGTCTTTGTGCGAACGATTCTGACATAAACGATGATTGCGACCCCGTATCCAGAAGGACGCGACAATCAACAAACTGTCCCCGGTTGTCTCGAAGTTTAGCAAGAATTGTTGGCAATATAGTTTGCTTTCGAAGGCTAAACTCGAGCGAATGGTTACTAACCAGTGGGTAAGCAGTATTAGAAGTGGAGGGCATTTCCGAATTAAGATGCTGGGGCGAAACAGGCGACGACGGCGATGTTGAGGTAGAGTTAGAAGCAGGAACGGAATTTGTATGTGAAGGCAATGACGATGAAGGGTTTCTATTGTCCTCTTGATGGACTAAAGAATGGTGTCGAGCTTTACAAACGCGACAACGAAACGACGAGCGACATTTATTTGACGAATGGCCTTTTCGAAGGCAGTTGAAACATACCGAACTATTTTTAGCGAATGTTCTACGCGATGGAATGTCTGATGCGATGAATTGAGAACACTGGGATAGCGAATGATCGTTTTTGCACATAGGACACTGCGAATTGTTTTCAGAAGATTTGGCTAAGTGGGCTTTTATTTGCATCGTTTGTTTAGCGCGCGATGTGACGGAGCGATTGAGAGTTTGGCACGATTCGAGTGCGTCACACCTTAGCTCAAGAAACTCAATAAATTCGTGAATCGTACTGTCCTCGCGAGAACCCACTTCTTCTGCCCAAGCATGCTTTGTCTCATTATCGAGCTTGGTTAGCAAAAGGTAAATTAACCAAGGATCACGATCATTTTTATCCAGCGCATTTAGACCGCGAATTACTTCGTCTGCACCATCAGTAATTTTACGAAGTATCTGGACGTTTGGCATACTTAAAGATGGCAGCGAAAGAAACGTTTGAACGAACGACTGAACAATTAAATTTACCCGATCATACCGCTTTTCAAGCCTATCCCAAGCCTCGATATAATTGGCATCTGAGATGGATATATGCTTCACTAGATTGGCCGCATCATCTCGCAAGAAAGATTTCAAGTAATGAAATTTCTGCGTTCCGGTGAGATTAGATTTTGTGTCGACCGAACCCAGAAATAAGTCTTTGAACGATGGCCAATCTTTATAATTACCCGAAAAGTGAGGCACTACAATTGGAGGCAAATTGACGGTCGAACACGTGGTACTAGCAGACGAATCTAGTTTCTTTAAAAAATTTGATTGCTGATTCGCGAGCTGGTTAAGAACTGATTCTTCTGGATTAGCTTGAACCGGAGATTGTCTATTACGAATGGCTTTTTTCAAACCCGCATGTGCCACGAAATATTTATTTTCATATATACCGAAATCCTTTTCAAAGTCACTAAGTTCAGTTTCTTCGACTATATGCTGCAAGCATTCATTGTGAAGCGAAGAAAATTCTGACCACGATTCGACTAACCTGCTTAAACGAATCTCTAACATCTCGATAGTGCTAGAGTCATCGATAGATGCAACAAAATCCTCCGCACGAGTCAAGCAGGCTTTAGCATTGCCACGTTTTTGTTTCAAAGCATTCATTTTTACAGAGAAAAAGTGTTCAAAGCAGTAAAAAAAAACCTGGGTTAAGTGCTTGCTTAAATGCACAGAAACACCTTAATGAATTATAGATAATAGCGCTATAATTCCAAAACGAAACTGTCACGTGGGAATCAAACGAAAAGCGATTATATTGTCCACGAATAAAGTTATATTTTAATTCCCGTATAAGCACAGCACACAAAATGCACACACGAGGTTTTTCTATGTACTTCTCTGGTAATAGGCAGGTATATAAAAAAAAATCACACCATGGACATGCGATTATGTGGATACATAAATCGACAAAAGTATCAATGTTCATATAAAGTTCAGAAGATATTATTCGGCTTCAGAAGGACCAAATTATGTTTAGAGATAAACGAGCGAATGCTGCCTATTGCACCGAACGAGAAAAAAATAAACGAAATTGGAAATATGCAATAGGAGCCAAAGAACAATTTATTTTATATAAATCAATCAAGATTTGTAACTTAGCCTTTGGTTGGAGATGTGGTGTCTGCTGCGGTCGAAATCCAAGTGACCGAGAACACGGACGATCAATTGGTCGATGCACCAAGTTACTCTCGCCACCCACAGGCCTTGCACAAGTAATACATTTGTTTGTGTAATTTTAGACAAGTTAGACATTAGGATTAGAGTAACAATAACATTGAGTGTAAGAGAATTTAAGAGAACATTATAACAGTTTGAAATATACGTAGATTAAAGTGACTGATAACACTGAAGGCAAGTCAAGTCGAAGAAGTGAATAAACAAAATAATATAACATCTAATAACAACAAAATGAGTTAAGATTTAAGCTACAAATTAACAAAAGAACGAATGTAATAATCAGATAGCAAATTGAAAACAAATATAAATTAACGAACGAAATGAATGAAATAAATAAGTACGATTATTATGTTGATTGTTGATTGTAGCCTTAGTCTCAAACAGATATATTGCGAATGAGGTGGGTCTATCTATATCTTCTTCTCATATAAAAATGGAAATTGCAATTCATTCATTCACTCACTGGCTCATCAACGCCCAACCCAAACCCTGGCCTTTGTCCTAGAAAGGTGAAATTTTACACAAAGGTTCCCTTTATAATGCTTACAAGGAATAATGGATGGATAAAAGGGGGGTCAAAGTTTTGATGCGAATTTTTTATTATTCGATCGACTTCAAACACGGTTTGTGTAAAATCTCATTTCGGCAGCTTGTATCCGCGATCTTTTTCTTTCAGGCATTACCCAAACCTCATGACCATAGGTAAGCTTTGGTAAGACTGACAACTTAGCTCAGTCCTCCAAGAATGACCAAGCTGTCTCAAAATTGACCCAGCCTGACCAATTTTGCAGGAAAACTCAGCATTGCTCCTTCCATCAGTTGTCAGTCATAAGACCCCGAGATACTTAAACTCCTCCACGTATTGTAACCACATATTGTAATTGTATTGTAATTGTAACCAATGGGACTCCACTAATATGTAGAGTGGATTATCTCAGCTTCAACACAAACGGCTACAATGTGGTCGAGTGCGCGTTAAAGTTCAGTATAAGAGGACCCAAGGATGACCAAGTCATCAGCGAGGAGCAAATGACTTATCCTCAGATCTCCCAATTCAAAACGTTCTTCGTCAAGACTGCGCTGTAACATCCAGTCCATATAAGTAATGAAAAGGATAGATAGATAAGGAGACAAGACGCACCCCCTGACGAAGCCAATAGCCCACGGTAAAAGGTATTGGATTTAGGCCCGAAACACACATGCGATTTCAATCGCGCGATTGTTTAGTCGCAAAAAATGAAACACACACATTTCAATGTGAATGCGCGCACAAAATTTTGGATTTTATGTGCGCGCATTCATATTGAAATGTGTGTGCTTCATTTTTTGCGACTAAGCAGTCGCGCGATTGAAATCGCATGTGTGTTTCGAGCCTAACGCCGTTTATCCGAACACACATTTTACAGCTTGTATAAAGAGATTGAATGGCTCACAAGAGAGAACCTTTTGTCCTATACAACTTTCTCCAAATCTATGAAGCACGGGTAAACAGGTGTAGCAACCCAAGCCTTCTCAAGTACCATTCTGAGAGTAAATAACTGGGTCGGTAGTGTTTCTGCCCGGAAGAAAACCGCACTGCTCATCTTTTAATCGTGACTCGACCACAGCACTGCAATGCGTTTCCAGGACCTTGGCAAAGCCTTTTCCGGGCGAGCTTGATAAAGAAGTAAAAAATAAATCTATAAGTCAGAAATCTAAATCAATACAAAAAAAAAACTTGAAACCATTTTTAGGCAATGATTCCCTATGTATCTTGAGTTATCACTGATCTTTCTGAACCGTCAAGAGGAGTATCGAAAGTATTTCATAATGTTATTCTGGGATCTCTATAATCTACCCGTTCTGACGTTTTGCTAAGAAAAAAACCCGAAATCACTAACAACTTGTGTCTCAAATTCACAAATGTCAAAACCTACTTGACATTCGACGCTATTTGTAAAATCGATGACACTTTTCAAAAGGATCATACATTACAACAATCATGAGCTCTCATCGGAAGCTACTGTATGTATACAGAGATGTAAGAACCTCTTCAGACGGCCTCTACCTAGAAGACTATCACAGCCTCTTAAGAGTTTTGTGAGATCACTTCAGAGATATAAGGAACTCATATAAGAAGCTGCCATATATAGCCTCTTGATGTATGAAATTTCGATTTATACGGATGGCTCCAAAACTAAGGAGAGTACAGGATCAGGTATTTACTCTAGGGATATAGACCTACACGTGTCATTGAGACTTCCGGATACATGCAGTGGGTTCCAGGCAGAGGTTCTGGCCGTGCTCAAAGCTGCGGATCTACTTGATATGGGATCTATATCCAACAAGAATACCACTATCTACATTGATAGTCAGGCTGTGATATATTGAGCGTATAACGAAAGTCGGCTCTCACACTGAGGCAACATTCAATAAGCAACTAGCAATAGGAAACACGCAAAATTATCGCTCACAATTATTTTACTTTGAATTAAATTAGAGGTCTCACATCAAAGCAACTAAATATCGCTCGAACGAAAAATGTTGCTGATTGTTTATTGGCAGTTGCTATAGTAACTATAGTTGCTTATTGCTTGTTGCCTCAATCTGAGAGCCGCCAAAGGGCTGATGTTCTGGCGAAAACCGGAGCTCAGCTTCCACCCAATGAAACAATTGAGGGCATAAGACCACCATTTGCCGTGGCCAAGAGAATTATTCTCGAAGATATCCAAAATAGGGCAGATCAGAGATAATTGAATATAGTAGGGCACAGGGTCTCAAAGGCTCTCTGGCCTAAGCTAGATCGGAAAAAATCTGTAGAATTACTGAAGCTCAGCAGATCCGCTCTCCGGGAACTGTCTTCTAAGGAAGCACGCTATGAGATTAGGTCTAACAGATACAGACATGTGCAGGTATTGCGAAGACTTTCAGGCCACAGAGGATATAACTCATCTCCTCTGTGAATGTCAAGCTATTGCTCGGTATCAGGAGGAAATACCTTGGTAGGTACTTCTTCGACAATTTGGAGGAGGTTGGCCTCGCGAACATAATTGGGGCAATTTTCAGGTTCTGTAGGGAAATTAATTGTTTGGGTGTCCAATATGGTGCCTTGCCTAGTCCAATGTGATGACTCACACCCTATTCAACCTAACCTAAACTAACCTAACCTAAATGGTCAGTATGGGGTTTCACACTGGAAGCTTAAAGTTAAGTTCAACTGAACCTGAACGTGAGTTTATGAATTTGAAGTTCAACTCGTCCGGTTTCACTATCTAATATAAACTTTATTTCAATTGAACTCGGTTTACCTAAATTTAATGAACAGAATTTGCCAGTATTGTAGATACAGTACTTAGCTTTAATACGACTTTTCCAAAATTGTTCCTAGTACTTTCTTTCAAAGAGCACGCAAAACAACGTCAAATATTTGTGTTTTTGACAATCGGCTGATCTGAGGTTTAAACGGCAAAATACTGTAGTCTAACTTAAACTACAGAATGAACTCTGTTGATAGAAAATACAAGGAACGATAGTGGAAAAGTCGTATAAAAGCTAACTACTGTACAATACTGCCAAATTCTATTCATACAATTTCGTTAAACTGAGTTCAATTGAATTAAAGTTCAGATTATATTGTGAAACCGGACGAGTTGAACTTCGAATTTAAACTCACGTTCAGGTTCAGTTGAACTATAGTTTAAACTTCGAGTGTGAAACTGGGGGTAAGACTTTTTTAACTCTAACCAATATAGATAGAGAAAAGTCGATGTTAAGGACATGGCAGAGAGGACCATTCACCTTGGACAACGACAGCCTAGACTTTTGTCAAACCTAGCAAAATGAAGTGAGAATGGCAATACCTAAACTCAAGTTCAATAAGGCTGCTGGACCAGACGGACTGTCGACCAACCTATTTTAGGTAGTGGGTGCAGACTTGGTGAAGAGCACACCCCACCTGGTATCACCAAAAAAGCAAAAGTGTAAGTCTCCAGCTTTATAAACTATAATTTATGTGAAAATATTTTATTTGCTAAAAATACCGACATGGTTGCAATTACAATTAATCAAATGTTGGACTCCAAGCAATTAGAAGTTAAACGCATGAAAAGATATGCAGATTGCAGAACTTATGTAGATAAGAGCATAAAAGAACAAGTATGCCTTGTCAGTATTATTGTGCATATTTTCCAACTTTAATTAATATTAATCGATTGTGGGTAATATCGACTGTCAAGTTCATGATCGATCTGTGTAGGTAATTAATTAGACACAGATACTTGTCAAGCAGATATCTAGTCGGATTTAAAGAAACGAGGTCATGCCAGATCAACTGGTCTAAGTTCAAAGCAACATCGCCAGTTCTCGTACCAGTTCAGAACAAGCGTGCAATGCAAAAATGCATCCATTGCTATGATCGTCAACCTTAAAAGACACACGGGTTAAAACATTTCGATTTAATTAGTATAATTACCAACGATCTTGAAATGAAATTAAAAACTTAATTGATTGCTTTAAGCAACAAGCAATAGAATTATTTAAAAGAACATAACAATATTGTTAATTTGAATAACAAATACCAAAAGTAGCATATCGTTTGAGAAGATTTCCATTCAAAAATCATTAGCCGGTCCCGAATAATTTTGTTGACAGCCAAGCAGAAAGATCACAAGACTCACAAGTCAATTAGGTTCCGCATGGGCGTCCATGGCGGGACTGTTTTCTTTTCCATTAACATGCATAGCATAGCTATAAATATTCAGAAACGATTTTATCAACGCCCACATATTGTTTTTGGAATGAAACGTGTTTCAAGCTTCTGACTTTGTATTTCGTGATTGTGGGCTGAACATGTTTCAAGAAATTTACATAATCAATTAATAAAGGCGCCGGGCAGCAATGCGTTATACACCTAATTAAACCTGTCGAAACATTGACGAAGTGACAAGTGAAAAGGTTAATACGTATCGTGATGCATTTCTGACATATCTACCCATTTGCATAATTTCTCTGGCTCTGAAGAATTTATATGTGTGTTGGTACATCGATTATACAGCCAGGGGTAAGTTTATGTAGAGAAAATATCATTAAAACGTAACTACCCCCAAAGGGATTCAATGTCAAAGAACGGAAATTATTTAGCGTACCAAACAGTTGAGTCCGAGAGGTTTAAAATTTAACCAAAAAATGAATTTTAGTTAACAAAAGTATTCCCTGTGGAAGTACTGCATAATTATTACCATCTGGTAGAAGGTATGCTTCAGGAAGGAGAACAGATTCTTATATTGTTGACTGTAACGTCACTAAATGGTTGGTAGCAATGGTTATGGTTCCAGCAAAATACAGTGGATGGACTGTGCCATAGTACCAAATATAAAAGGTAATATATTGCGCATCTGTCATGGCGAACAATTGTGACTGGAAATAAACTAATATTTAGGAATAGTATGCGCGCATGTGTCAGTGTCATGTCATAGCGGACAATTGTGACTGGAAAAACATGCTTTTTTGACAGATGCCCAGAATAATAGTGCTCGGAGTCGGAATATATTCAGGCCTATCCTATCATGTTCATGGTATCAGTTCGGAGAGTAATTTCCGCGACGAGCAGATGTCGATGTCGGAGACCATCGAAGAGAAATAAACGCCTGGCTGTCAAAAAAGATGCTAAAGATAGACTGCCACTGCAGTGATGAAAATCGACTTTTCTCAATTGTACTGAAAACTGAAACCAAATTGTACTGAATAGTACTCAAATTTCTTAAATTTATAAAACCAAAGGAAAACATAAAAAATTAATATTTTATTTAAACAAAAAAAAAAAAAAACGAGTAGGTACCTATCGGCAAGTTTTTATAATCTCCCCAGTATTCAAGTCTTGCAAAATGTTAAGGAATTATTATAATGATTTTGTGCGTACAGGGAGGTACCGGAACAAAGAAGTCCTTTCACAAAATTTCATTCGCCTAGGTCGATTTGTTTGGTTGGACTCTGTTGTGTTTTTAAAAAACAGATAGACCGACGGGCGGATAGACGTAATGGCTTACTCGTTTCAGAACTGTATCCTGATTCAGAATATTTATGGCTTATAGGGTGACTTCTTCTTGGTGTTAAAAATGTAAGTACTTATACATTCCAGTGGAGGGTGTTATAAAGGCGCATTTAATTGAATCTAAAGGTTAGTACGCAATTCGAGCGAATCTAAATTTTAGCTGCTCTCCAATTTTTCTCTCCAAACTTTAACTAAAATCCTACCGAAATTTTGACATAGAGTACGCTGTCAATATAAGTGTCACAGAAAACAGCTGTCCGTTGAAAATAACTTCCTTTAAAAATTTATCGACGCGAAAATGTCTTATATTTTCGTTGCACTTTCTTGTTTGCTATTCCTTGATATCAAATTTATCACTTTGAAAGAAGTTAGGTAGGTAGGCGGAAGGTATTCACTGAAAAACCTTATCCTTATTTACTTTTCCGCAACACAAAAGAACAGAAGAAAAAAAAAACATTATCTGTAAAAATTTAGCTAAAAACAATGTGCCGAACCATTAATGGGCGCGGTAAATTGTGACATATACATGCAGTGCAGTCTAAAATGAAAATTTAATTTTTTAGCTGAAGCAGCACACCGTTCGGCTAAATGGATTCGCTTAAATTTAGCTCAGCTAAATTTTGGAGACAATTTTGTATGTGAGCTAAAATTTAGCACGAGCAGCGTACCAAACTCAAGGTAATATAAGTCTTATAGACGCCGGATAGAAACTTTAGTCCATATACATACATATAAACAGATTAAGACTAATCTTTGTATAGTCGTGTTCAAAATCACTTGTCCAACGGTTGATTGAGTAAACTGTAGACTTTGTACAGAAAATCTACCATTGTCCAAGTGATTTGAACACGACTGTACCACATTCAGATAACAAGCTACTATACAAATTCTTCATTTTCAAGATTATTTTGTAAAGATCTGTTTTATTCAAAGAGCTGTATATGGTAGCCTTAAATTGTAATAAGATGTTTAGGTTCTAATAGTACAGACATTACACCTGCATTCGATTCGTTAGCTTTTTTTTTTTTGATAATAGCTATTTTGATAAGAAAACATTCTTTAAACGTTTGCGGAAGAATAAGAAGATATACAAAAAGCACCCTGGACAATGCGGTGTAAAAATAAATAAATAAATAGGTGGCGCAACAGGCGGGTGACACCCAAGGCCTAGCTTCTCGCAACCATTCGTTTTGTGTGAGTTTCTATTTTTGGGACGAATGGAAGGGACCTACAATTTTATGCCGAACGGCTAAATTGAGAAACTTTCTCATGACAGTCATACTCTCGGATGTTTGTCAGACGTTCGCGAGAGGTGGCGCAGTAGAAAAAACTTTAAGATGTAATTTGTGTTTTTCCGGGGATCGAACCTGGGATCCCTCGCACAGTAGTCCAGCACACTAACCACTGCGCTACTGCGTCCACAATGCGGACAATGCGGTATAGGATCTGAAAATATGAACTCGTTGCATTTATATCGCACAAGGCCCATTTCAGCCCAAAACTCAGAAATATAAGAATGTACCTTTTTCTATCGTAGTCTGAATATCTGACTGATTGATAATTTCAATACTTTTTTGCTCACCAGGAAAAAAACCTTAAGACAAAGTGGACGATTGAATTTACTTGATCGTCCAAATGGCACTTTGTGAAAAATTGTGTAATGAGTTCAAAGAAATTTCTCCGAAATAAAATCGTTGTTCCACATCTTCGAGAAATGCGGCAAATTTCAAAAAATTATTTTTAACGAAGTACGGTGAGTAATGAATGCATTCAGAATTTTAAAACAAAGGAGTGCGATCAGCTTATTTTTGTTTAATCGTTATAATAATGTCTGATTTGAAAGATATAAAAATAAACTTTCAAAAATTAAAAATAGTACTGAAAATTGAGAAGTGGTACTTGCGTACTCGGGAAAGTCAAATTGTACTGAATTCAGTACAATAGGAAGCCTTTTTGCAACTATGCCTGCCAGTGTGATTTACGTTTTGTCGGAGAAATGTTCCGAACAGCTGATCGGAACGATTATCATGAAGCAAAATTCTCCGATTCATACAAAATCGGAGAATTTTTCTTTCAGAACGGATGCCATGATAGGGCCGACTCTCAGTTAAACGCATATACCTTGAGACTGAGTCCCGAAGGTGCCTTCTGTTCATTTGTTGAGCACAGCGCTTACCATACCTATTTACAAAAATATCGAAGCAGCGAACCTATTTTTACATTTTTCAATCCAAATCTGGAAATGGAGACTAACAACGGCACGTCTTAGGTGGACTCCGGTGACGTTCTATTGCAAAGACACGGCGATATCTAGTTATACCGAACGTTCTAAAAAAGAGTGTACCTACACAAGGATGAGCTATACAAAGACGAAAACGCTTGATGATACGGTCTATCTTTTGGAATTAAAGTTTCGCATCTTTATCAACTATAGATATATTACTCCCGAAGCGACGATGAAGAAGTGTGATAGTTGCCCTCAAGCTGTAAGGTGAGTGCTATAAATACAAGATTTCGACTGTAGTATTGTTAAATCTTTCATCAGCCGCCCTGCAAAATGTGGACTGCATACATACAAGCAAGAATCGTCGTCCCAAGGAACGAGTATGGCATCTTGGAAAGGAAGCATACCTAACGCTCAAAAAACTTCTTCGTGGCATTTATGGCTTGAAAAGCTCTTGAGATATTGTTGATAGTTGCAACCTTCTTTTGAACGAGAGATCCTGAAGAGGTCCTGAAGCTTGCATTCTGGTCTCCAAGTGGAGGGAAGACAATAAGGGTTACTCAATCGCACCTGGAAAGTCCACAAAGCTCTGGCTACAATATGTTAAGACCGCTCGGGTCCACTAAATTCTAAATTCTAAGTCCTATAAGTACTTACTAGTTTTTTGGAGTTCATGTTTGGCCTGGATTAGGGAAGCCTCATCTCATTTCATCATCAACCGAACATAATGAAGTTGTGGATAAGTTGCGATAGCGAAGACAACAAATTCAGTGACAGTGAGGACGAGCGGGAGGATTAGCCTGGGGCAGGCGATGCGCTGGTGGATGGTCGAGTGTAGTTCTTAACTTGCCACGCCCGAAATCCCAACTACATACTAATATTTCAGTTTCCTTTAAGTCTAAACGAATATCCTTTTTAGTTTTTGTAAAGCTCTCAAAAACGTAACATTTCATACTCAGAAAGAGTCCAACCTGCTCCCCTTTTAAAATTATACCGAAAAGGCCGCCATACTACAGAATAGGTTAGGGGGCAGTTTGCACTACAACTATGCATTTTTCACCCAGAAGCCATTGAGGGCCATTGTGATCAGCCTTTTATAGCCATGAGAGGACATGCAACTAACAAAACCATTCGGATCTTTTGATGAATCTTCTTAAATCTGATAGAGATATCGTATCGTTGCTAGATCTTCCAAGCCGTGCTCCCATACAAGAGTATCGGCGTTCTTGGAGGGCTGGGCAGTGACACTGAAGATGTTCCACAGGTTCTATTTCCTCTTCATTTTTGCAACTTCTGCAGAAGTCATAACTAGTCTTTTGGTCATGTTGATGTTCAGATCCTTTGACTTTTAGTGACAAATGCGGGCCACAAGATACGAGTTATAGCCCAACCGGAAGTGGTGTTTCATCGTTCTTTAGGTAAGTTTAATGTGACATTATCAATAACGCCCTTAGCTGCGTTGAAAGCTGGTAATACCCGTCAACTAATTGTACGTCCATTTCAGAGCCGCATCTGTGCAGTTTATCTGCTGCCTCGTTTTTTTTTTACACTAACATGTTCGCAAAGCAGTACTGTACTGAGTGATGGCTTAATACTCTCAATGCCGAGAGGCATTGGATTTTAGTTAATCGCTTTAAGTGCTGCTTGGCTGTCCAAGCAGAAGGTAGTTTCCATTGCTGGTAGTTCCCTCGAAAAGACAGTTTGAGCTGCTTCCTTAACCGCTAAATGTCTGCTGGAAAACGCTGCACAGATCTGCCCATCGGTAGAAATGGCTGGTATTTAGTTCTTCTGAGAAAACTCCTCTGCTTCTGTTCCATTCTCCGTCTTTGAACCATCTATGAGTATTATGAGTATTACCTTTTATGACAGTATTCGGGGAGAGCCAGTCATTTCTGTTCGGTAGGTATACAGATTGTAAATTTCTTGTCAAAGTCATACCTCGGTTTTTGTAGCCTGTGAGTGGCATTAGTCCGCTCTGATCAAAAATGTCAAGTATGCGTGAGTAACCGAACGATTTGGGCTTTCAAATTTTGTTCTCTCATAGTCTAAGAGCACCTTTGGCTGCTACGTTGTTAGTGTACAGCTCGATGGATTGTAGGTTCAGCAAGGCTTCTAGGCCCAGTTGTGGTGTAGATTTTAGTGAATCTAGCCCAGCTTATAGTAGATTCAGAAATTAGACATTTCTGCTTCGGTTTCCCTGCTTTAGCTTCACACCTACCGCACGTCACTGCATAAAACAACATTCAAAATAGAAGTTGCATCTTCGGATAGGTTTCAGATAGCTATATGCTGGCGGAATATTTGGCATTCCAACATATTAACTCGAAAGAACAATTTCGTTGAAGCTTATAATGGAAGCTGAATCTTACCGAAGTTCCGATCGATTTATATGAAGCAAAAGTCGTATCCAGGCTTCGATAGAGAGTATGTTTCTAAGCCCAAACGTATTCACCTAAAGAAAGTTCAAATTTTAGTAGGGACTGGATACATCATAACCAAAAATCCAAATGAGCGTACTTTTTCATCATCTTCATGTATCTATGAAAAATTGCACTAAGAAGAACTCCCTCCTTTTTGTTAACACTTTGGAATCTTCCAGTTTTTTTTTGTTTTTTTTTTTGCCTTGAAGGGAAAGATTCTCCACATGCCTACATATTCTTTTACTTTCATAATCTTTGTCCTTGTCATTTTTAAAATAATGTGATGACGAATTTTTCAAACTACTTTTTACGTAAAATGTTACCCCTTACAATTTGCAAAATAACAGCAATAGCGCCCTTTAAATAACCTTTCCTACATACTTCAGACTTCAGTTGCTTTGTAGCAAGAGAGAAACAAATCCATAGCGGTATTCTGTACACAAACTAAAAAAAAGGTATTTGACGAAATAAAGGATCATTCACATGGGAGCGAACGAACGAATTGATGAAATGCGAATAAACCACTTTTTATGCATTTATAAACAGAAAATTCCACATTTTATTTTTTCAAGATATCCTCCTCTTGGAATAAGGTTAAGTTCGAACGAATTTTTTATTCGCTACTTTGTGGAACGCGATTTAAATGATGTGGATTGTGAATAGACTGACAATTCGCGCCAGGGTGTTTCGTTCGCGCGCAAAAAATTTGGATTTCGAAATTTCGTTATTTAAACTGTTATTAATAAACTTGTTTTCTTAATACATTTTGATGGAATTATTAATTATCCTCATCTTGGAGTAGTAAAATGTGCAATTTGTTTTCTATAAATGCATAAAAAGTGATTTGTTCGCATTTCATCAATTCGTTCGTTCGCTCCCATGTGAATGGTCCTTAATACAATTTCTCTGTAAATATTAGCTGCATGTGTATGAAATGAAAACAAATGGGTCATGTGGGAGTGTGTCGTATAGACGACCCTTGGGAAACTTCAGCTAAAAAACAAAGAGGCATCTCCTTGACAGGTAGATAGTTTTTAAGCTCTCTGACCACATTTGCTGTATTTACGTACCTTAGTTGTCACTAGCTGCTTTATTATATTCTGTTTTGAATATAAGCAGTACCCAAACTTTACTTTAGACATAAATCGATATTCTATGCGTGGGCTTCCATAAAGTGTGCGTTATTCCATTGAAGTCAAAAACCCTCTTATTGCTACCATATATATTTTTTTTACGATTTGATGCTTTAAATGACTTGTTATCGCCCACCTCACTAAATCCTTGAATGTCCATCAGCTTAAACTATTTATCAAATCGGAGAAATCTCCCATTTAGTAGACCGTTTTTGTTGGCGGTTCTTTTCTGATGGAAATGTGACATATAAATTAGTCTCAACTCTAAAAAAACACGCAAATTTTACAAATTTATTCAAAAGCATGCAAATAATTAACTGCTTCCATTATCTTTTCGGCAACAGTTGTTTGGTTTTCTAAATCGTTGCCTTTAAATATGAGCATAATTCATTCAGTAAAAATCCATGCTTAGATTATATTCAAGGCGTGGGCTGTGATTTATTAAAATTAGATTCGCAAGTTTGTTTAAGGTACCTGTTGACGAAAGATTTGTGAATGGAATGGTGAATTCAATCACCAAAACGTATATAAACTTGTTTATCTTTGGCAAACGGATTGGGCTATTTATCATGATGTGTGTAGCCGGAAAGTCAATTGATCGATCGAATTATGCTTAAAGTGTGACAATTTAAGTTATTTATGGTGAAACTACGGTTGGATTTCAAATCTTTACCTAATATGTAGCCAAGCCAAAAATAATCTGAATTTATTTAAGATGCCCGAAGCACTTATATGCAGCTAAGTCTGTGTATCTATAGGAATGCACCACGCTGTTGAGTCAGTGATAATTATTCGAGATATTTATCAATTCTGGTATTAGGATTATTGCGGAACTGCAATTAGTCGATCTCGTACTTTATAAAAAGTATCGCTGCTGCTTGGAGATATTGTGGCTTGGCGATCTCAGATTCACTCGTATGTTTTGCCGACTTTTTTTTGGTCAGAAATTGAAGATTTCGATCTCAGAAAGATATATGAGTGCAACCAGTGGGGTAGATAGACTTTTGGGATTAAGCGGGGATATGACTTAGCATTCAATTTAAATTAAGTAGGTACATTGGGCCTCCGCACACGAGATTAATTCTGTCGGCAGAAAACCGTTTTTACACCATACTTCGAGCGCACACGGGATGATTTCAGCCGGCAGAAAAATTAAATAGGTATATGAACCCCTTTTCATTGTGTAGTATTATTTTCACAATTAAAATATTTTGAAAGTTGTGTATGTATTAGTTTTATGCATTGTTCAACCGCTCAAACTCGGCAGAATATTTTATTCCGTTTGTTTCCCATCACTTCAGTCCCCTCGCCATTATTTCGAGTGATGGAAATCTTTATTTGGGGCTTTACAATTTTTTTTTGTTAAGTGGAAAGTAGAAATTTTATCGAAATTTTTACGACTTTCCGCAAGATTTCCGGCGATAAATGTTCGCCTACCTGTCGAATATTCTCCTTAAGGGGTGCGATTGTCTCAGGCTTGTTGGCATAAACCCGGGACTTTAAGTAGCCCTAAAAAATAAGGTGTGGAATGGTTAAATCGAGCGATCTTGCTGGCCATGTCAAATCGCCAGAACGAGAGATTACGCGACCAGGAAACGCTTCCTTCACAATATCCATTCTGACTCGTCTTGTGTGTGCGGTTGCATCGTCTTGTTGAAACTACATGTTCACCAAGTCCAGCAGTAAGAAGTCATTTATCATGGCCCTGTAGCGTTCGCCAGTAACAGCGACCGTATTGCCGATGGCGTCCTCAAAAAAATAAGGCCCAATTATTCTTCCCGAGTGAACGCCGCACCACACGGTGGCTTTGAATGGATGCAATGGCGCTTCGTTCATCACACTAAAATTCGCTGTAGGTGATGTGAATGTGATGCCCAATTGTGTGGCCCGTGCGTCGTCTGGTTGATATTTCTTCGTTCTCAGGGACATCGGCTGCCACGGCTGCGATATTCTCGGCCGAACAACCATTCAGATGGTTGCCGCCACGCCCTGCATATGATCTTAGGTTTCAGTCTGTTCGAGTCGAGTAGCTAGCCCCCGGAAGGTTTGCTTAGTTGGCGCGATGTCATCGAATACTTCATCGACGTCACGCTGCGCTAACACTACCGACCTATTATTCCACGCTCTTGCGGAGTAAAGCCTTCCATTGCTGGTCTGTTTATATATAGGTGCAGCTGCAGCCGTCTAGTTCACAAATGTCAAATATGATCGACGTACAGCGCCAATTTGAACTGCTTCAAATTCCCAACGTTGTAGTGCTAGAATCAGGGAAGAATTCGGTGCTAATAAAAGTCTGGCATCTGGAAAACGCATTATTCGGAGTGCCAAGCATTTGAAGAGACTGAACGTAAAAAAAGAACACATCTCAATGATGTGTGCAAAGCTACACGACTTCAGTTTGCTCAAGATCATATGACGTGGAATAGGAAGTGGCAGACTGTCGTGTTTTCCTATGAAAAGAAGTTCAACCTTGATGGACCGGATGGCTACAACTATTACATTCACGACCTGCGAAAGGATAAATGTGTTTTAGGTAGTCACCACACCTGTGCATCAGGGGCATTACGATGTTCCGCATAAATCATATTATGGGACTTGTGACTTTGTGAGCTGCAATTTGTTACATCGAAAATTAACGCGAATGTATGCAAAACTATAGTAGAAAATGCTTTTCCAAATTTTTCGAATATTTTTGAACGGATTCCATGGACAACGGCCCCATTCATACCTACTGGAGTGTTGTTAAACAGTGGATAAAGGATCAAAATGTGAAATTGCTCGAGTGGTTGCCATACTCCCCGGCCATAAATATTATTGAAAACGTTTGGGGTCTATTGTCCAAAAAAGTATATAAGGACAGGGGACAATTTAAGAATCCTGCAAGCCTAATTGGCGCCATTAAAAAAACCGGATCAACAATTTCACTTGGATTTATTGAAAAATATTATAAATATTTTCCAAATCGTATCTATGAAGTTATATTGAACAAAGGAGATAGTACTACATACTAAATTATACTTAAATATGTAGCTAAATGTTAAAAATAACCAAAGCTGTGAGTTAGTACTTAATATATATATTTTTTCTTAATTTTAAATTTTTGAACCTATTCAGATGAGCCAAAAAATATGATCACTTTTCGATACGTTTTTGGAAAAATAATCATAAAAATATAATATAATAATAATATATATAAATATATATATACGTGTGTTAGAGACCGCAAACTTTCCTGTTTCATTAACAATTGATTATTCTATATAAGAAAATTGATTTCATTAAAATCGGCAAATTGGTTACAGAGATATCGTTATTTTACTTTTTAAATAATGTTGAACCTATTCAGATGAGCGGGAGTGTATACCTAAGTCCTAAGGTGACCAACTGCACAGTTTTTCACTGTATAGGTACTACTGGTTTTTAGTTAGTCGATACAGCGCGAAATTGTCAGAAAAACATACCTATACAGCGAAAACATACATACATACAGCATTTATACAGTTTTTCCACGCAGCGAATTTTACATAATAAAATCGACATACATATACAAATAAATTCGTTTCCTTTACTCCGTCACTGTTCTGAAATATACTTTCATTAGTGAACAGGATCCACTGTTTTCATTATAACTATCTCTTTTGAATTTGAATTTATATTTTGCGTTTTGGTTCCGACGGGTATTACAAGACAAAGCGCGCATAGAAGTGGTGTTGGTTTGTCACTGGCGTGGTGTCCAAGTGGCAGGTGTAGAGGCTGGTGACGAGGTGGATTTTGGCATTACAACTGCGTACTCGGAAACTAAAAAAATCGAAACGACCAAGAATTTAACATATGACGAAATTTTTTAAGAACTGATGAATCGGTAGCACTATACGTTGTTTGCCTCTTCGGTGTGCGTTAAATCACTTTCATACCACTTCGCTGCCATTTCATCGGCACACCACTCCTATGCCACCTGCCACTAGGTCACCACGCCACCTCCACGCCACTGGCACACCACTTTGGTGCCCGCCTTGTCTTAAAAATGTTATTTGAATAGCTAAATAACACATATAGGTAATTCGCTGTTAAAATGGTTCGGTCTCGGTTTTACAGCGCTGACCTGTCAAAGAGTTGATTATGTTACCTATACCTATAACGGACTACATCACGCTACACCTACTTAGAGTTCACAAAACCTTTTTTGAGCTCTTATTTCAGCAGAAAAAAATTAAGAAATGGACTCGCACCTAACACCCAATCCATAGCCGTATTTACATACGGATGAAAAATGCAGACTGGATTAAGGTTAGGCTATCTTCTCCGAACGATATCAAAATCGATACGCAACCCCAACTATAGTAGTGTCTTCCAAATAGATCTCTTGGCAGCAGTCCATGGGTATGTGGTAACGGCAATACCACCTAAAGCAGGCACGAATCTTGACTTTTTGGGAAGCGGAAGCACTCAACTTTAAAATTAAAAGTCCCTTATTCAAGAACGATATTTTCTTTATTAAAAAATGGTATATAAAAAAATACTTTTAAAATTCATTAAAAACAATAAATAGGTATATTAAGTCTTGTACATTAAATACAGCTTTTGGCCAAATTCTCGGATTCGTTGTTATAAAAAAGAATCGAAATTTGTTGATTCAAGTAGATAAGAAATACTGTTTTTTGAATTTATTAACTTGAACATTGCTGGACTTTGATTGAAGAATTTAAAAATGTCACTTTGTGGAGAAAACTCATTGAAAGAATAGAGAAGAACAATAAAATTCTTATCAGTAAAACAATATATCAGGACCAGTTTCAAATGTACCGGATAAAGTTTCGGATAGTTAGCAGACACATAACGCTATCCACCAAGTTTCTGATATTTTTTTTCTGTTTGATCGTCAAAGTCTCTGATAAACTATCCGGTAGAAAAATTGATCAGGCATTAATTGTTTGACAGGAATGGAATTTATGTTTTTTTTATTATTTATCACATTTTAAAGTAAATTGTGTTGTTCTATTTTTGTTAATTTAGCATGGACAAATTCATTCCTTCATTAATTTTCGATGGGCCGCTTATCCATTAAGTGGATCATGGATGGGTGTAAGTTGCTCAAATCCAAGTGGACCCACCACAATCTCGATTCTCCTCCATCCTAGAGGTGATAATGAGGTCTACCTAGAAGACGCCTGCCGGATGGTACGGATTACATAGTACGTCTTGGAATCCTGGTTGGGGACGTGCGTTTAACATGAACCACCGAAGCATGGATTAATCCGGGCAGAGAATTAGCTGGTCGACATTGAGTTCCTCACGTATTCTGGTGTTTCCAATACGATCTCTATGGATCACACCAGCAATACAACGGAGGAGTTTCATACGTAGCTTGCAGCTCCATTAATGAAAAGGAGATTCGACAAAATGCACCCCTGGCAAATTCCAACGCCCAGAATGAAAGGTATTCAGCGAGCATGGATAAAGTTAAACGAAATAGTGAACATTCAGAAATCTTCATCGTCGAGGATTTCTCAAAATAATTTTAAATACTCTTAAATACAGTTAGGTAGCAATAAAAGCTATAATAAAATATTGTCGCGACGAACTCAAGTTTCTAATACTTTTGTGAATATCCCGTCTTGCACCTTCAAGCTTGAAACAGGGAGAAAAGCCAGAATGGATGCGAACGCTAGATGGACCGCCCTAGAAATTTGTCGTACCACAAACATCTAATGACCGTCCGACAGGACCGAGAGACTCATACTGAAGGATAAAAAATCTCTTTCCATCCACGTTGAAATTATAACAAAGCACAATACTTCGCCGTACAATAGGAGAAAAATGCGCCTGACGACGACGGAAGAAAAACTTTGTTGAGGCTGCTGTGAGATCATAAGGAAGAAAAAACACTTCACATCCCACTGCGCTGGTGTCTAACTTACTTACGACACAGGCTCAGATATTGGTTCATAATTATTGTCATAGCTGCTACTGTGAGTTACGAGACGATACAATGTTACCTACTGATCTGAATCTGTTTCGAATTCGCATGCGTCCTTGGAGTTGACTTTTGACATTACATCTCGCTTTTTCAGTCGCTGCGTATCTACCTTTTATCGACAGCCGATAATTTCCGCCACAATTTATAGACTGACAGTGAATATTTACAACTTTTCAGATGACTCTTTAAGCGACGCAAAACGCATAAACTAATTAAGTAATTACAAACATTTTATTCAAAATATATGTTTAAGATCCCACGAGTATTTTTTCTTCCATCTATACTTTAAGTCCGCACTAATGTTGATTTATCGGATTATTAGTTCATTCATTAAAGTTCGTTAATGTTGTCTTGTTAAGATGTAGTAGACTTCTGGTCGACTAGTATTTAAAACTCTAGGCGTGGGATGTGATTTATTTAATTTATTTAAGTTTGTTTGTTAACCTGTTGACACTAAGTCAGGGATTGCAAATCGGCTTAGAAAAAGCCTAGGTCTTTTCAAAGATAAATTTTACTTTAATGTTAAAACTACCAGTTTTAAGGCCACTTGAGAAATATGATATCACATTCATGGGTGGTATTTCTATGGAAGCTAGTATAGTATTTTTCTTGTGAACAGGCTGTCAATATTAACCAGTCCCTTAGTCATGGTTTTAGCAAAATACCAGGCTCACATAAAATGGAAACAAAAATTTATTACGACACAACGATAAGTGTTAAGCTCCTACTTTTTTACACAATGTCAAAAAACGTTTAAACGTCAATATGACGTTAAATCTGTCCTAAAGTTGTGTGTAGATATAAACTGATGTCATTTTGGCGCTAGAATGTCAAAAATTGACACGATTTTTGACATGTGTAATAGCAGCTTTAGAAACGGATGATCCATGTGTTGACACACTGACAATCCCAGCATATGAAATGGGGACAATGAATATATGAGGCCTTGCAGTCTGCACATAGAATTTGTATGCCGGCCGTAAGCAGACCGTTTGTAGCCTAACAAGGAAAGAAGACTCTGGATATAATTAAAGCTGTTATACTACATCCATCCAAGAAGCGAGATGGGATAGGAAAACACTAGGATGCAACTTTGTGACGTATATTTACTACATTAGGTATATTGACTGTCAGAGGAAGGAAGATTTAGGTAACATTTTCATGATTCTGTTGTTTATTGCCTAGCCTAACTTCAATTTGCACTAAGAACACATTTGTGCTCACGCTCCTCAGAGCAGAAAAATCACTTACCCAACCCTGAAAGCATGTTGTCGAAGAAGTTTTGGTATAAGTACAAGTCAATATTGTTCTTGACTTTAAGGAAGAAATTGGAAATGATTTACATACATCTTTGGTTGTACATTCGGATAGCACGGCCTGCCCGGTTAATACCTCAGGAAACAGACTTGGATGAAGTGTCACCATTGCTGTCACACTTGGCAAAAAGGTACTTGATGGTCTTCGGAACAGTCAACCAAATGAGACATGCCGCCACTACTTGGTTGTTCGAACTTTTCGAGCGCAAAAAACAAAACGGAGGCGGGTCCAATCACACCACAATGACCAACGAATGCTGTAAAAAGATTTGATGTTGATCGCAAGAGACTGCCAGAACTTTTGCCCAAAAACTATACATAATTAGACCGCCAATGATACAAGGTGTTCAAGCACCGAGGATAATTGACAACGCTGTCAAAGTGGCATCAGAAATGCCGCCATCGATGTTCTGGGTTTCCCTAGACTACCTCAAAAAAGCCCGAGTTCCATAACTAAAAAATAAAATACATAAATAGGTGGCGCAACGGGCGGTAGACACCATGATAGGCCTAGCTTCTCGCAACCATTCGTTTGTGTGTGTTTCTATTTTTGGACGAATGGAAGTGACCTACAATTTTATGCCGACTCCGAACGGCTGAATTGAGAAGCTTTTTCAGGACAGTCATACTTTCGGATGTTAGTCAGACGTTCGCGAGAGGTGGCGCAGTAGAAAAGACCTTAAGATGTAATTTGTGTTTTTCCGGGGATCGAACCTGGGATCCCTTGCACAGTAGTTCAGCACACTAACCACTGCGCTACTGCGACTACAGGCTGGCATTATTCAGTCAGACACGAGGCCTGTCAATCAATACTGCAGACGAAAAGCAGAGCTACTGGGAGAGCTGTGCGCATGATCAACGGGCAAAATGGAAGCAGGAATACCGATCTACAGCAAAGGATATAGGACCTGCTATCTTTCGAGGCCATTATGTTAGGTTAGGTTAGAGTGGCAGGCCGCAATAAGTGCAGACTCACTTAGGTCAAAGGAGGCCCACTGTGATTATAGATGATCTCACAACTACCCGTTGAACAGTCAGGAGCTCAAAATGTAGCGTTGGAGGCAACTTATGCTTGCATTAATTCTCCGAGATATAGTTTTCTACGAGCTGAAAGGGCTGGGCATGTGCATAGGAGTAGGAGATGAAGAATTGTCTCTTCCTCTTCCTCCTCCTCGTCCATGCAGCTTCTACAGAAATCATTGGAAGCGAGGAGAAGCCGCAGAGCATGTCTCCCAATAATGCAGTGTCCCGTGATGACACCTACTAGTGTGCTTATGTATATTGGATCTTTTTAGTTTTACAAGATTGTTTGAGCGCTTTAGATCCAGCATGGGGCAGATCTGTTTTCTGATGGAGCACATGGTGTAGTTTGACCACCTTCGATTAGTGGCGCTTATCGCAAAAGTTTACACGTAGAGGCATATAGAGATTCTCCTTTTCCGGTATAACCGACAAAGTTGTGCCATGCCTAGCGAGTTCGTCGGCCTTGCAATTCCCTGCAATGTCCCTGTGGCCCGGCACCCCTATAAGGTGAATTTTGAATTGTTCCGCCATCTTGTTAAGAGATAAGCGGCTATTGAGGGCGGTTTTGGACTTGAAGATTACCGGATCCAGGGATTTAATCGCGGTTTGACTATCGGTACAAATCACGATATCCCTAGCAGATATTACATTATACCGTAGCCACGACAGGGCCTCCTTAATCACCATGATTTCCGCCTGGAACACGCTACAGTGATTAGAAAGACGGAATGAGATCATACAATCTAAATCTTGGAAGAAAACACCCCCCTCTACTCCTGTTTCCGTTTTGGACTCATCTGTATAAAAGCAGACGGATCTCTTGTGAGACACTGCATCACTCTCCCAGTCAATCCTGGAGGGTAGCAGGTTTCAAAATTTTTACTGAATTGAAATGGGGGAGGGTGTAATCAGTATCTTTAGGGATTCATTCTATTTTATCTAGAATAGGCGAGTGACCAGTTTGCCGACTAGTTTACATACGGATTGCTTTCATACGGATGGCTGCATTCGCTGCCACCTGTTTGCAATAGAGGTATGTCCATCGCCGATGTTGGAGTGGTCCTAAGTGCTCCACTGATGCAAACACATGCCGTTCTTTGTACACGACTAAGTTGCTTACAGCGAATCGCCTTTTCAAGCGCAGTCCGTCAGACGATGACGCCATAAGTGAGTATAGGTCTAATGACGAAAACATAAAGCCAATATATGTGATCCGAGGCTGAAGTTCCCATTTGCTACCAATAGCTTTTTTGCAGCAGTATAATGCCCTGATGGCTTTCTGAACCCTCTGCCCTCTGCTTCTGAACCCCGAAGAGGTAAAAATATTCGGTTTCCAGTTCAGTTTGCTGTCTAGAGTGAGGCCTAAGTTAGTAGATGTATTAGAGAGCACCAGCAGGGTGCCATTTAGTTTTGGGAAAAAAAAAAGCTGTTCACCAGAACTTGCACCTGTACTATGTAAGTTGTTTAGAATGTCTTACTCCCAGAAGACGTTTCCTTCTTGCTGGAAGACCGCTCGCATTCAACATATTCCAAAGAAAGGGAGGAAATATCTGCCACAAAACGATCGTCCAATAGCGTCCAATATCCGTTACTTTCAATGCTCTCAAAAGTAGTGGAAAAGGCAATAAATGTCGAAATAATCAAATATCTAGAAGGCCATCGATTAATAAGTGACAGGTAACACGGATTTCGGAGCCGTCGGTCGTTCCACTGGAGACCTGTTAAGCTACTTAACGCACTTATGGACGCAAGCAATTTAACAACACGGCGAATCCAGAGCCGTAGCCTTGGACATATCAAAGGCATTTGACCGAGTCTGGCATAGAGCCCTATTAGGCAAGTTGGCGTCTTATGGATTACCACAACAACTCTGCGGATGGATGCAAAATTTTCTTCTGGGAAGTTCGATCCAAGTCGTTGTAGATAGTGACCAGGTCTAGAATATTGTTCCCATATATGGAGCTCGGCCCCAAAACATTCACTTAACCTACTTGACAGCATAAAGAGACGAGCAGTTTGACTTATTGGAGGCCCTACACTCACATCGAATCTATACAACCGTTGGTGCACAGAAGACAAGTCGCTTGTTCTAAAGGTAAAGGGTCCGCCAAATAACTTTTTTTTTTTTGAAAATGCTATAAAAAAAACTACTGAATATTTTCTCAAATTTCTTTTTTTATTTGAAAGTACAATCCTTCCGGTTAATAATGGAAAATAATTTCATTCAAATGGCTGCCTCGGCTGGCCATGCAGTAGCCTACACGATCGGTCCAATTTTTAAGCACATTTATCGCTTGTGTGCAGCTGTATTTCACCAATGGCTTCACGAATATTGTCCTTTAAAGCGTCAATTGTCTCTGGCATGTCGGCGTAACACTTATCTTTTACGGCACCCCACAAATAATAGTCCAACGGTGTCAAATCGTAGCTCCGCGGTGGCCAAACGACATCGGCTCTGCGGCTGATAATGCGATCTTTAAAAACAGGGCGCAAAACATCGAGTGTAGCTTCGGCTGTGTGGCACGTAGCGCCGTCCTGTTGAAACCAAATGTTGCCAATATCCTCCTCTTCAATTTTTGTGAACAAAAATTCGTTCAACATGGCCCGATAACGATCGCCATTGACTGTAACGGCCACTCCTTGCTCATTTTCGAAGAAAAATGGCCCAATGATGCCTCTGGACCAAAATCCGCACCAAACAATGACTCGTTTTGGGTTTTCACGCCTTGGTTTATCGATGAGGATGCCAGTTTCTTCCACTTTTTTTCACAAGATAACGAACATACGGAGCTGACGGTGCCTCGGACGGTGCTTCTCTTCTTCCAAAATCCGTACGCAATTTTCGCACACATTCTGCAACATTACCATGATTTTCAAAGTAATATCGCAATATTTCCCAGCGTTGTTCAAGCGTATACACAACCATATTCGTTCAGCGGAAGGATAAAACTAATTATCTGTCAAATCAGACATGAGCTAAGTGTTAGCATTCGCGAAATAAGCACTAGTTGAAAAAAAAACGTTAGATGGCGGACCCTTTACTTCCATGGTAGATGTTCCGAGGAACTCAAGGGCATTATCCCTCGAAATGCAACTTTTGGGCGCCCCACAAGACAGGCTGCTAATGCTCATGAGACCATACAGTACACTTGACAACCGCGAGGATCAACTTTTCAAAATCCCTTCTGCTACAGGAAAAGCAAACTTTGGAACTCGCTTCCTGGGGATAATTTCCAGATGACTACAATTTGCAGCAATTTAGGTGCAGAGCAAACATCTCGGGGCGCTGATGAAGTTTTATAGGTTTGCCTTTCCCGGTAGAAGTATTTAAAAAGAAAAGCCAGGAGGAATAGCGACTTAATGTGCATAGCATAGAATTGAAGCCAGCTAGTTACGAACCGAGTAATCAGTAAAGTGAGATTCAGGGCTTCAACCCTCAAGAGCGTCCCAATTTAAAAGAGCGAATAAATATTTTAACAAAAAGATTCACGGACTATATTCCGGAACTAACAAAAGCTAAGACACTCAGCCCGTACAAAAGCATTGCATAATTTTGGAAAACAAAAAAACTGAACTCCGAAACAAGGAAGAGCGCCATAACAGAGAATATTGAATTTGAATGCCAGTCTCCCGGCCTGAGTAATTTATTAGCGAAGTACAGAGCGCAGTATCTCATTGAATTGTTAATCATGTTCGCGGACAGCTAGTTGCCAAGACAAAGATTTGCAATTTATCATACAAAAGAGGCAGCGCAGCGCTCTTGTGCAATTTTCGCAGATGTCCACTCACGAACAATAAATTGTAAACATTTCAGTGTTGCCGGATTGAAAATAAACAGAAATTCCAGAATCGTCATATCATCAATCAGATTTCCTTAAATACAGTAGGTACCACATTTTTTTTATTATTTTCGCTAACCCAACGCATCCCTACAGCTTTACCCAAAAATCAAATAATTTCCGAGTGCACTCTCAATCTTATAGCTAAACAGATAGGATGTATCTACAGATACCCATCCGTGACATTATCGTTACAAATTCTGAGATGCTTCACCTGCGAAAGCGGTTGATTTATTCATGTTATTCAAATCCATTTCGTGTGTTGAACAAATCCCCTGCCATCAAATGTAGGTATACGATGGATCCGCGCGCTCCTTAATCTACCCCCAAAAATTCGTTGTGCTGAAAGCTGCCAAAAAGGTAAAAATGTTCGCGGAATCAAAGCAGTCTTTCGTGACGTGGTGCATAGATTCCCCCACATCCTTCCGCAACCGTAATTTTTCCTCCACGCGAATTAAATTTGCATTCAATGAGCTTAGAGGATAAAAAGCAAATGGATGCGAATATCCTTAGATTCATTTTGGGAAAACTTTTCTTTTTTTTTGTAATGCGGCTTACGCAGGTATATACTTCAAACGAAATTTGTTATGAATATATTGTTCCAAACAACTTAAATGGGGACCGTTAGGAAGAGATCTACCTCCCTGGAGACTCCATGGTAATTTCTTATCTTCCAAATGGTAAACGGAACAATCAACCATGTAGGTTTGAGCACGAAATGTTGCGTACAGTCGTTAGTGGTCATCGTGCATAAGTAGGACGTGTGTACCGCATCGCAGCCATTTATACTGCTGCACACATGTGATTATGGCCATAAACCAAGTGGGATTGAGATTGAGACATTAACACTGCCACAGGTACATAATACATATGCTTCTGTGTAATTTGCGTGTTGGGTCTTGGGTCTCTCCCCAAAGAGATAAGACGTCTCCACCTGGGCGACAAATAAACAAAAACTTGGTGGTTGGTGGCACGCCATGGGATTCGATCGAAATTAATCACACACTGTCACTTCGGGCGAAGCGGAACCTCTATAGCCGATTCGAGACTTCGCCGACAAGCGTGCGCTTAAACATGCAGCATGCGTTTGAATTTTTTATTTGCTGATGCTTTTTGCGGTCGTAGTTTTGTTTATTTGTTTTCTATAATATCGATCCAGGCGCTTTGGAATTTTCTAATAAATTTCGAGAGAGGCAACACCTATGCCGGAGGAAAATTGGATGCGCCTGAAAATAGAAATTTTCAAGTGGGAGGACAGTTGTAAATAATTCGTTAATGGTGTGGCAAATGCGGTTGTACGATGAGATGTCGGCACGACCTGCAGTGTAAAATCGAAGGAAAATGAACGGTGCGATGATAAATAGCAATTGAGTCCTTCGCCAGAGGAGGTGTATCCTAATGCATGCGGGGTTTTTAACTTGTTACTTCGTCGGGTTCTTGTTAAAGCATTTGTTTAATGTTTGACGGTAATCTGTGAGCCTATGAGGTGACGCACGCAATTCGCATAAATTGACTACCTACCTACTATAGCGCAGAAGAGTTTGGCATGTGGGTTAAGTCCGACATAGTAGTCGTCGCATGTGACTTTTCATACTGAGACGAGCTTAAGACGAACTGTAGGTGGCACAAATAGAATCTACCTGTTTATTTTTTTTATGCACACATTTATACAAAATAACTAAATTTACCCACCCGGCTTTGCCCTTGCCCCAGGAATTGTATTGCTTTTGGATATGTTCTTCTCTATTATATCAGGACAATGCATAACTTAGTTCTCATGAGTGTCGAGAAATAGCTTTCGTAGTTTTTTTTTATGGGACGACCCAAGCCCCTTGGTCAAATCCCACCCACAATTCATTCAATGACTTCAACAGGATTTTTTTTCCAAATTTCAAAGCAAAGCTATTTTAAATGTCAAGGTGTAGGATAATTTGAGGTTTGTATATTCAGTGTCATCTATCGTAAATCCTAAACACTTTTGAGTTACTTTCACTTTTCACTTCATAGCAAATATATCGTGTGAGTTGCAGGTCAATCCGCCGACTACTTTTCGAAGTGTCAAGGAACAGCGTTTGCAATGTTTTTGTGAATATAGAAGCTGCCAATACCCTTTGTCTTTTTTAGCATTCCCCCGTCTAAAGTGAAACCTATAGTGTCACCATTACAATACTGAAAGAATTTTTAAAATCGAATTTACACACGGAATCGCTTTTCACTAAGGAGTAGTTCGGGTGTGACCAGAACTAAGTCTTACTAAACAGGAAGACCGTTAGACACCCTACCTAGCTTTTCACAACCATTCGTTTGTGTGAGTTTTTATTTTTGGGACGAATGGAAGGGACCTACAATTTTATGCCGAGTCCGAACGGCTGAATTGAGAAGCTGACAGCATCTTTGGCTGTCCTGCTTAGGATCGGAGCCACGCTTGTCGTTGGGCCGCAGATCGGAGCCGCGCTTGTCGTTGGGCCGCTTCTTGTAATACGGAGCCACGCTTCTCGTTGGCCCGCATACTGTATAGCGTATAGCCTCAACTTAGGAATCTAATCTTTGGTAAGTTAATCATAAGACAGTAGTTTATAATTTTGTTACTGAAATAAAGAGGACCTCGAAGTTTTGTGTTTCTTTAAGCAAATCCTGGATCCGGCGAGCAAAACCTCGGCCACAGAAAAAGCACATCAAATCAATAGCAACTCAATGCAAAAGTTATGAGAGGTGTACTAAAGGGTCCGCCATCTAACGTTTTTACTAGTGCTTATTTCGCGAATGGTAACACTTAGCTCATGTCTGATTTGACAGATAATTAGTTTTATCCTACCGCTGAACGAATATGGTTGTGTATACACTTGAACAACGCTGGGAAATATTGCGACATTACTTTGAAAATCATGGTTATGTGGGCCTGCGATCGACTTAGAGAAGATGCCGACTTTGCCAAAAAAATCATCTTTTCAGATGAAGCTCATTTTGATCTTGGCGGGTATGTAAACAAGCAAAATTGTCGCATTTGGGGCACAGAAAACCCGCACTCATACATTGAAAAGCCGATATACCCAAAACGAGTCACTGTTTGGTGCGGATTTTGGTCCAGAGGCATAATTGGGCCATTTTTCTTCGAAAATGAGCAAGGAGTGGCTGTTACAGTTAATCAGCCGCAGAGCTGATGTCGTTTGGCCACCGCGGAGCTGAGATTTGACACCGTTGGACTATTATTTGTGGGGTGCCGTAAAAGATAAGTGTTACGCCGACATGCCAGAGACAATTGACGCTTTAAAGGACAATATTCGTGAAGCCATTGGTGAAATAGTTTAGTTTAGTTTAGTTTAATGGACTATTTTATTTTACGTTTAAAAATGCATACATTTTGTTTTTTTAACTTAGTCTATAGGGTTTGGCCTTAGGCCGTCTACCAGATTGACATTCAAATAAAAAGAATTAATTCATATTTCTTATATCATGTAAGTATATAAAAATATGTGTAGGTACATAAATATTTTGTTTTTCTTTAAAACATTTCTTCAATTATGCTATTTCTGTAACTAAGTGCGTTGACTGTGTAGTTGTAGAGCAAGTTCCAATCTCTACCACCATTCAATATATGTATTGCTTCCTCCAACCCAAGTGCCGGAACTCCGAAAAAGTTTATGCGGATTTCTTTAAGTATTGGACATATTGCGATGAAATGTAACACATCCTCTCGCTCCTTGAGATTACAAAGTTCGTATAAAATTGGAAGCTCTGGGCGGTATGGAATATAGTTCAGTTTTAGAAGTTCGCCTCTTACTTTGAAGATGATGCTTATCTTGTCTGCCGAATAACTGCTCAAAAAATAAGTCCTGTCATTTAGATAATGGTTTAGCTTGCTGTAGTTAGCTCTGTGTAGGGATGCTTGGGCTTCATTTGTAAATTCGTCATAGATTCGTCTTCCAGTTTCCGTCAGTAACCGTCTTGCTTTCTGCCTAATTGAAGCCTGTGGCTCATTCGCCATAAGAGTGAAGTTATAACCGCATTTCCGTCCCAGCAATTCCCAGTCTTGGACACATTTGACCCTGTAGCGCAGCATTTGTGAAAGCAGCAACCTTGGAATTCTTTCTTGGCTCATCCCAAAGACCTTTACGATGTAGTCTAAATACAGTTTAAGGGTACCCATGAACAGGGGTGCTACTCCAGTCTCCAAGTGTAACATATAGTTGGGGGAACTGTTTGGAATTTTAAAAACCCTCCTAAGGAAATATCGAATAAACTTTTCCACAACCTCGAACGAGCAGTAACCCCAAACTTGTGCTGCATATAGCAAAATTGAAGACGCTGTCGCACGGAATATTTTCTGCTTCGAAATATGAGAAACATGCTTATTATTAATACAATTTCCCCAGACTGCGCAAATCGCCCGTATAGCTTCTGCAAGCTTTGCCTTTAGGTGTTTGCTCATGTTCAAACTCGGCGTGACCAGCACTCCCAGATATTTGTACTGCTTAACTATCTCAATCTGCTCGCCCTGAAATTTCCATTTTTCAGTTCGAGCGTACCGTCCTCCACCATCTCGGAATATCATCATCTTTGACTTCTCTAGATTTACAGTCAAATTCCACCTTTTGCAGTAGGTGTCCAACCTATTTACCATAAGTTGCATCGTATCTATTTTGTCAGCTAGAAAGACGATGTCATCTGCAAACATCAGTGCTGGAATATTGGTTCCACTGAGCTCAATTCCACCCCTAACGTTTTCCGATATATCATTTATATACAATATAAATAGCAAGGTGCTAAGAACGCAGCCTTGTTTGACACCCATGGAAACTTCAAAATCCTCCGATAACCGGTGTCCATCCCAAACACATGCCTTATTGTTTTCATACAAAGCTCTTAAAACGTTGATGACCTGAGACGAGATTCCGTACTTATATAGTTTATAAAAAAGCATTTCTCTCGGAATTGAATCAAAAGCAGCACGGAAATCTACGAAAAAGGCGTACAGTTTTAGCCGCTTCATCTTATATATTTCTGCAATATTTACTAGCGAGAAAATTTGATCTATGGTAGAATAGTTTCTACGAAAACCAGCTTGAAATTCATGTAGTACCTTCTTACTTGTCACCCACTCTGTGATTCTCTTGAAGAGTAAACTGGCAAACAACTTCGCCGATGTGTTTAGAAACGATATCCCTCTGTAGTTTCCTGGATCGTCGTAATCTCCTTTTTTGTGCAGAGGAAAAATTATCGCTTTCTGGAAACTTTCAGGCACGTCCGCGGTAGCGAATATTCTATTGAGTTCCTGCGTGAGCGCAGATAAAAATTCCGGTGAGCAATTCTTGTAGAATTCAAATGGTATACGATCATTTCCTGGGGCTTTATTTTTCTTTGAATTCTCGATGGCTTCCTCTACTTCTGCGATAGAAAAATGCATATCTAAATATTCATCAATCATCATAGGGGCTGCATACAAAGGCGGTGGGGAGATTTGTGGCGCATTGAGAAGAGTTTTAAAATGGTCTCTTAACTGCCCAGCTTGTAATCCTAAAGAGATTGAATTGCTTTTTCCATTTATAGTTTCAACCGCTTTCCAAAATTCAGCTGATGATCTTGATTCATTTATCAATGCTACATTTCGCTCGTGAAATACATTGGTGAAATACAGCTGCACACAATCGATAATGTGCTTAAAAATTGGACCGATCGTGTAGGCTACTGCATGGCCAGCCGAGGCAGCCATTTGAATGAAATTATTTTCCATTATTAACCGGAAGAATTGTACTTTCAAATAAAAAAAGAAATTTGAGAAAATATTCAGTAGTTTTTTTTATAGCATTTTCAAAAAAAAAAAAAGTTATTTGGCAGACCCTTTATATAGTATATAAAAATGGTGGCAAAAATTTATAGTAATTCATCAATTGAGAACGGCTTGACCGATTTGGCTCAAATTGTTTTTCATTTGTTCGTAATTGCCAGGAGAAGGTTCTTCTGAAAGAAAATTTTGGGAAAACCCTCCGGAAAAGTGGGGAAATTGGAAAAATCGAAAATGTATTTTTCGTATTGTTCCGAGTGGAAAATTAGAAAATTCTTTGTGGAAAACTAGAAAAACTTGGAAAATTGCGGAAAAACGCGAAAAATTTGAATTTTTTTTTTTGACGAAATTTTGCATTTTATATCGCATAATTTGATGATTTTGGACGATGTAAAGGTGAAAAATCCTGAAATCTTCGTCTTTGTGGCGGCATGTCAAGGGATTGAAATTGACCTCGAACATTAGAATCGCATTGCAGAACGACCCATCTGCTCCTGAATTCTCGGGACAGCTGCTGGCGCTTGGAAATGGCCAAATTCCCGTTAATGTTTCGACTGGATTGATATAGTTCCCGGCAAATTTTTGGGAGTTCACATCGTTAAAGGAGGAACTCATAACCAAAGTGAGGAACACTTGCATTGCACAAATTTAAAAAATTCTCGATTAGATTAGGTAGTGAACGGGCAATACTAACAGCGAAGAATAAGGACGTCAATAGCTTGAATTTCATTATTCAAAGTCAAATCGCTGGAGAACTGCATTCGTAAAAACTACAAATTCGTTGAGAGCGTGACCGACGAGGATGAAGTGACCAACTGCCCGACGGAATTTTTGAACTCGCTTGATGTGCCAGGAACTCCACCGCATAATTTACAGCTGAAGGTGGGATCGATCATAAACCATGTTGCAGAATTTGAATCATCCGAAATTGTTGTCCGGCAAGAAACTGATGAACAATGTGATTCAAGCACCGATCATCAAGGGCAAATTCAAAGGAAAGGAAGTCCTTATCCGACGAATTCCTATTATTCCAACTTATCTTCCATTCAAGCGGATTCAGTTCCCCGTTCGATTGGCTTTTGCGATGACAATCAATAAATCCCAAGGCCAATCGTTGGAAGTCTGTGGGATTAATCTTGAATTTCCCTGTTTTTCGCATGGTCAGCTGTACGTTGCCCGTTCGCGTATTGGCAAACCGTCTTCGCTGTTCGTTTTTGCGCCGAAAAACAAAACATAAAACATTGTTTATCACATCGCTCTCTACTGATTGCGATTCCATTCAAATAAATCACATTGAAATTTGAACTACATATCTGTGTTTTATTATCACTCTGGTCTGGAGTTTATCTGAAGGCGTTAAATTGGGGCGAGACGAAGTTGAATTTCACTTTTTTGTTGCTCTGAGCTTGGAAGCATATCCCATTCATACAAGGAACCAATAGCGTCAAATAGAATTGACCTAAGCGAATGAAACTCTCTGTCAAAGGACTTCTTTCTACCGTCGTCAGGTTGGTATTAAAAATATAGGCTATATCAGTCAAATAGTCTGGTTTTGGTACCTCTCACACCAAACCAACATTAGACCCATGCTCATGCCTGCACGTACTAACTCACATGGTTAACTTTTTGCATACCTTGTATACAGTCCTTGCCATAATTATTTAGACAAAAGTAAAGTTAATTCTACTCATAAATTTGAACTTACTTCATGTAAATTTTTGCATAAATGGAAAGGTCATCTAAATTCCGTTTGAAAGATACAAAACTTTCCTTAACCCATCATTCATTAATTTTCAAATGGTCCGCTTGTCCATTAAGTGGGTCGCGGGTGTAGGTTGCTCAAGTGGACCCTCCATAGCTCTCGATCCTCCGCCATCGACTCCAAATCATCAAGGGCAATCCCCATGCGGGTAGAGGAGAGATTATGATTTTGATCTAACCATCTCATCCTGGGTCTACCTAGGGGACGCCTGCCTGATGGTACGGATTCCATAGCACGTCGTGGGATCCTGGTCGAGGACATACGTTTAATATGACCAAACCAGCGAAGCATGGACCTCTCCGTCCGGAGAAGTAGCTGCTCGACATTGAGTTTCTCACGTTTTTTCTCCTCCTTAACCCATTAAGCACCCATTCGAAATTTTGAACTTTTGTGTCGACTTTTTTTACTTTTTTCCTTGGTCCAAAAAAAAAATGTTTTTTCCAAACAATTCTAATAATGACTACAAAAACAATTTTTCAAAAATCTATCTCTTCGCTAATATTTTTTATGAATTTTGAATAGGATGATCTCAGAAAAATTTTGTATGAAAAGGAGAAAAAAGTGGCTAAAAAAGTCATTTTTAGCAATTTTCAAAAAATCATAAAAATATTAGCGAAGAGACTGTATGTATGCAGCAGGGGATTTAAAAAGCAACGGCCAGACCATTGATAACACTTTTACTTGTATTTTTATTTTTTTTATACTTTTTTTTTTTTAGCTGGATTTTTGTTTGAATTTCTTTGACTGTTTTTTTGACTGGGTTTTAGATTTTTGACTGTTTTTTTTCAGTCAAATCTGACTGGAAGGCGGATTTTAAAACGGCAACTCTACGCATAATGCTCCATAATGCGTTTCGCTTCGATGCGGTGGGTGGGGTGCAATTCATAACGCCCTGGGGCGCTATGACACACATTTTTGTGTCATAAGGCCCTCGGGAGCTATATTTGAAGTATTTGAAGCAAATATGTAAATTCAAAGGTAGTGACAAATTTTCGGAAGATTCGGTCCAAAAAAGAGGCTATGTGTAAACAGCGTGCCCCAAAATATGAAATTTTGATTATAGACCAACGAAAGATGAATGGAACTTTTTTTCCGAGTCCATAAGCATGTATGTAATGCACATCACCACATAATAAGAATTCACAAATTTTAAAGCTCACCAATATACAATACTCCCATTTGCGATCATTTTCAACGCGGTCTATGCAGCTTTATGCACAATTGTATTATACCTACATTTAAAACCCTACTAGAAACGTTAACGAGCATTTAATGCTTATAACTTACTGCTACCGCCCATGACGGATGAATTTGCTTTCGGTTAGAAAGTGAGTCAAAGAAAACCTAAAGTTGTTTTGCTTGCAACAGTTAAGCGTATAAGCATCCCTATTTCGGAAACCATTAGATGCCCACACGTAAGAGCCAGAAGTAACTTCCTCAGCCACAAGTCATAGATGGTTTGGTGTGAAATTGCAAAGTAAGTGAAGTGCTAGTGCATATCAGACAAAAGGTATCAAATGCCAGTTCAAGTGTCGCTGCAACACACACACGCAATACCTTTATACGTTCCCTAGCTGGAGCGCGAGCAAATGTAGCAGCAGCATCAACTTTCATATCTCAGGCAGGGTTCTTTGTCTTACTGGCTTCATAGGTAGAAAAGTTTTTTTTTTTTCCTCTGTTGATTGAAGGAGTGTGTGTGAGTCTTGCTGACCCAAATGCGGGCCTTGTACGGCAACAATGACAACGACCATAAAAATATATATATTACTACGACATATGGTCGCACTTTTGCTGCAATATCAATAATTTAACTCGAAGAGGAACAACATGGTGCAAAGAAATCTTGGAGACTTAACATCATTAAATGCATTTCCTCTTTTTTTTTTTTATTTATTTTTCCGACACTTAACATGACTTATTCATGTTAGGTGTAGTAAAATAAAATCAGAACGGTAAATAAATTCAGTTTACCCTCATTATTTCCATAATGAAGGTGAGGGACAAATTTGTGTGGTATCGTTTTGAATTTATGTATCTGTATGGTGTATCTGTTACCTATATGAGAATATTATGTCTTTGGGAACGCTTTTTGGGAAGCTTTATGCCGACTGGGATACTCTTAATTGACCAACTCATTGGAGGCAGACTTAGGCAAGAAGTCTTAAGTTTCAAGTGTGTGAACGAGCGCCTCACAACAATACGCATCAAGGCTAAATTCGCCAACATTAGCCTAATATGCGCCCATGCCCCCACGGAGGAGAAAGACGACGACACCAAAGAGAGGTTCTACGAGCTCTTGGACAAGACATACGAGCAGTGCCCTAACTATGACATTAAAATCGTCCTAGGTGATTTTAATGCAAAGATAGGAAGAGAGGGCATCTTCGGTAGTACTGTCGGGAGGTACAGCCTACACGACACCACCTCCGATAACGGATTTAGGCCGATCGACTTCGCGGCGGGGCGAAATGTTGTCATAGGAAGTACGCGGTGCCCGCATCTCGATATTCATAAAGGCACTTGGAGATCTCCCGATCAATCAACCGTCAACCAGATTGACCACATTGCGATCGACGCAAGGCACTCCTTCAGTATTATGGATGTCCGAACGTTCCGAGGGGTCAACATTGACTCGGACCACTACCTTGTTGTAGCCAAGGTACGCCTTCGGATATCCCGAACACCGACAAGACAAGTAAATACTGTGAGGAAGTTTGACGTCGGACGGCTGAAATCGCAAGAAATCCTTCTCCGATCGATTCTCTCTCTATCTCTCAAGAGGTTCTATGCAACCAGCATCAAGTATTGAAGACCAGTGGCAACATTGCCAAAAAGCCATCAGACACGCCGCCTCTGATGTGCTTGGTTTCACTCGACCACCACAACGAAACCCCTGGTTCGAGGATGAGTGCAGGCAAGTACATGCAGCGAAACAAGAGGCATACAAAGCGGCGCTGCAAAGAAGGACCAGAGCTGCTCGTGAGCTCTACGCGCAGAAAAGAAGAGACAAACACCGGCTTCTTAGGAGAAAAAAGAAAGAGCACGATAAGCGCGCGATCGCGGAAATCGAGAGATACTAAAGCAGGAATGAGGTTCGGAAGTTTTACCAAAGGGCAAAAAGGACCTGCCAAGGGTACAGAGCCCGAACCGAAGCCTGTAAGGACGAACAAGGGAACATCATAGTAGAATCGCAGTCGATGCTGAGGATATGGAAGAACTACTTCTGCAGACTGTTTAACGGCGATGACGAACTAAATCCCTCTGTCAGGCAGAATGAACCATTCAACCTGGACGATGAAGACCAATAATTCCGTCCACCCGACCTGGACGAAGTGAAGATAGCGATATCTAAGCTTAAGTCCAACAAAGCCGCTGGGGCAGATGGCCTAACCGCCGAGCTATTCAAAGCAGCAGGCGATGACTTGGTTAGGAGCATGTACCAACTCATCTGCAAAATATGGTCGGAGGAAAGTATGCCCGATGACTGGAAGCTCAGCATTGTTTGCCCGATCCTCAAGAAAGGAGATCCTCTGAACTGCGCCAACTACAGAGGTATTAGTCTTCTTAACATCGCCTATACAAGATCTTATCTGCTGTGCTGTCCGAACGCTTAAAGCCTTTCGTCAGCAATCTGATTGGTCCCTATCAGTGTGGCCTCAGGCCAGGAAAGTCTACCATCGACCAAATATTCACACTGCGGCAGATCTTGCAAAAAACCCAGAAAGTCCAAATCGATACCCACCACCTTTTCATCGATTTTAAGGCCGCCTATGACAGCATTTGTACAGACGAGCAATGTCTAGTTTTGGCATCCGTGCCAAACTCGTCCGTTTGTGTAGGATGACAATCAATAATGCACGCTGCTTCATCAAGGTCGGTAAAGAACTCACCGACACCTTCGATGTCAAAAAATGATTTAGACAAGGCGATGTGCTGTCATGCGACTTTTTGAACATCGTTCTTGAAAGAATAGTGCAAAACTCAAACGCTAACACCAGAGGCACTATCTTTCAAAGGTCTGTCTACCTTATCGCCTACGCCGACGACATCGACATAATCGGGAGAACGCAGCGTAATGTCACTGGCGCGTTAGTGAGCATTGCGACGGAGGCGACGAAGATGGGTTTGGCCGTCAATGAGGGCAAGACAAAGTATATGCTGTCATTAAGAAAGGATACCCAGCACCGACGTCTTGGACAGAATGTCACTATAGACAGATATAACTTTGAGGTGGTAAAGGACTTTGTCTACCTAGGCTCCGCTATGAACTCAGACAATGACACCAGTGCTGAGATTAAACGAGAAATAACTCTTGCCAATCGCTGTTTCTTGTCAATCGCTGTAGCAAAGCCCTCTCTCGAGCAACTAAAGTGATCCTTTATAAGGCCTTAATCAACCAAGTCCTACTTTATGGTGCAGAGGCATGGACTCTATCAAAAGTGTATGAGGTTACTCTTGGTTGCTTAAAGAGGAAAATTCTTCGAGTAAATTTCGGTCCCGTCTGCATAGACGGTGAGTGGATGAAGAGATACAACGATGAACTGTTCAGCGACATTGACCTAGCCAGAAGAGTGAAGGTCTAACGACTGCGGTGGCTGGATCATAGAGCGAATGGACGTAATGCTCCGGCCCGGAAGATCTTCGAATCTACACCCGAGGGACGGCGCAGTAGAGGAAGACCGCGACTCAGGTGGCGCACGCAAGTGGAAGGGGACCTTAACCAACTTAGCGTGCGAAACTGGAGGCAGCTGGCCAAAGATCGTGCTGGCTGGAGACGCTTGTTGGTTGAGGCCCCGGTCCACCCCGAACTGTAGCGCCACCTTAAGTAAGTAAGTAAGTCACAAATATTCAAATCGAATTGTGGACGTTCTAAAGAAATATTAAACAAAAATCCATTATTGTTGATGGTTTCTATACGATGCGCTACTCTAGTGTCCCGTCTATGGCTCCAAATAATATCCATATTTTGACCCGTCCGAGATGCACATTTTTATCGCCTATAACCTCCGTAACACAGATGATAGTATATTGATAATTTTTATATCTAAATGCTATATAAAATATGTATCTATGAACTCATCTTCTCTATGGCGTTTAGCACGTTCCAAGAAATTGTGTAAAAATACGCAGGCACTATCGTGCCTATAACATAACCATTAAAATATTAGTTTACCTATAGAGAAGAATTAAGTTTCAGAAGCTTGCTTCTTTTTTTTTCCACGAAAACCGATAATGATCCAATTAAAAAACAAATAACTTCAACTATACGCACCGCACAGTTGTAAGAATGAAATCGGACCGCCATTATCGTTTTAATGTGAGAAAATTCCCCCTTAACATGCGTGTAACATAAATTAGCCCAAAACACACAACTTAATTTTGTATATTTTGTTTATTATGTATAGTTGTATAGATGCTAAGGGCACGCCCTTCAAAGTGGAACCCCTGTGGCATTTCAAATTGAACCCCTGCGGTATTTGACGCTTATTTGGTCACTTATCCGTGAGAGTAAATTATGATTTATCTATTCTGAACTCTGAGATTTGTTTCCCTTTCTACGCGTTGTTTCCACACACACATACACAGATAAGGCCAGAACGTGGGCTAAGATTTATGGGCCAATAGCTCTCCACCTGTTGGGCTTTTTAAAAATTCATTCCACAATCGCTATGTTGACTAAAGTGTTGGTATATAGGTAGGCATTTATGACAAAAGCGTTGGCAATAAACTTTAGTTCTTTATTTAGTTACAACTGTTGCGAATATTTCGCACGAGTTACTAACAAAACATCATGAAATCGAGCAGCCATTTCCGGCGACCCCATTCAACTGCAATAAATTTCAACATTTAATGGCTATAATGATAATGTAATGACTTTTTCAAATCTCTGGGTGGTATATTCGTCTTTGGCTGAAAGCAAATAATCTAATCAGCTAATAAAAACTGAGTAATGGTATACTTTCGAAAAGAAGAAGAAGAAATTAAGGGCAAGATAAGCTTATCAAGCAGTAATCTGCGAGGATTATTAACTGAAATACCCTTCTCTCTGGTTGTAATGAATTTCACCCCTGTGTAATAAATGCGATTAAACCAAATCACCAGATGTGCACCGCCCCCAAAAAAGCCTCCCTCTGATAAACATGCATTCGCAGGGACTATAGTCATACACAGAAGCTACCTCCTTTCATTACTTAATGCTAAATGTCTTGAAAATTTTCAACAAAACTCAGAACACACTCTTCCCAGATTGATAGCCCATCAGTCAGCACGAGGTGGAGATGTCCTTCCATCATTATAATCCTTATACACCAGTATACTGTATGTACACACCATACACACGACTGCAGATACGTCGTGTTGTGTACGAGATGAACGGTATTCGACTTAAATGATGAATGGTGTATCTGTATAGGCTGGGAAGCAAAAGGACTCATGTGTAGAATTTGTCGCTCGAGTGTGATCGGTTTGTTTACCAAAAATTCCTTTAGCAGTAATTAATTAGGAAAAAATAGGTTTTCTATTTACGCAGGATCTGCTCAATTTATGTGAGTGCTATGAGGCGTAAAATTGCCTCGTACAGCAAGAAAGTTCCGTTGTGCGTTAGTGCTCATATGCGTCCAGAATAATTAATCACAATGTTAAATTAATTCTGCGAAATAATATTGCAGAAGTTACATACTTATGGGGTTGTGTTAACGACGCCTGGCGAAAGTAATGATATTCAATATTTATGAATATATTATGCATTTGCTAATCCCACGTTCACTTTCAATTAAGGCCGTTGGAAGGAAGAATTAAGCCAAAGGTTATTATTGTAATGGCCAAGTGATTCATATACCATTATATCCATGGTATTAATTTTTCTCAGAACAAGAATGGAATTCAAAAATAGCTGTGGGACAAGTGACAACGTCTACAAGTTATTTAGGCCTCGTAACTGAGGCCGATGTCGTCTTTTTCGAGCAGCTTTTTGAAAAATTTGTTGTGAAAAAATTACTTAAAAAAACTGTGATTCAAGTACCTGTATTTTTTTATATATAAAAAAAAAGGATTCCAAATCCTGGAGCACTCAGACGAATCTCGGTCCATTGTACTACCAAGCAGAAACCCCTTTTTTGGTGTAGTGATGGAGAAACTCTGATATTATTCGTTTCTCTTATGGTCGGTGGCAGAGTATTGCTGTCCCCAGCCGGGGCTCGAACCAACGCCGCTCGGGTCACAACCACAAACAATGACTCTAGCCAATACACCATGGCCACCGCTAAACCTTAAAAATATGTTGATTTTTTCCTATAGGAAATTCTCATGGCTAAAGGTGTAAATTTTGAGAAGTACAATTTTCTGAGAAAAAGAAATTGCCAACATTTTTTTTTTTGGTTTAATAACAGTCCCAAATATTGCGGACAATAAACAAAAACAATATTATGTCTAAAAGATCTTGACTATTTCAACGTTCTAAAATAAAACTGATCAAAACGGTACAATTTCAGAAATTCTATTTCAACCGACTTCAAGTCTGATTTCTTAACAAATTTGTTGAATTACTTATATGACAAGTATGTTCCGATTAAGAGAAGAATTTCCTCAAACACCAGTCCTTGGTTCACGATAACTATAAGAAATTTAATCTGTGAAAGAAATTTTTTATATAGGGTATACAAAAATACAAGGGATCTCAGTGATTGGGAACATTATGCAGCTAGTAGAAACAGAGTGGTTAAAGCTATAAGGGATGCAAAAAAGACATACTATTTTAACCAATTAGACACTTCAAGAAACTCCACTTAAATTTTGTGGAATAATCTAAAAAGACTGGGTGCAATTCGGAAATCAAATTTTGAGTCTGGTGAAGATCTCGATTTTGCGAACATTCTGAATAATTTCTTCACTTTGCCTGTTGGCAATCCACGACTGAATTTGGTTTCTTCCTCGAACATTCCTGACGGATCCTTTGCTTGTGTGTCACTTGAAGAATGTTTTGACTCTCTTATTTCAATTAAATCGAATGCAATTGCCCTGGGTGATGTTTCACCCAAATTTATTCGATTGTTGTTGCCTGCAATCCTTCCCATTGCCAATATTTACAACGACTGCTTGACAAAATCGATTTTTCCGAGCTCTTGGAAAATTGCAAAAGTAATTCCTGTTCGAAAGAAGGCGGGATGTAATGATGTATCTAATTATCGACCGATTAGTATTTTACCATTTCTTTCTAAGGGCTTGGAAAAACTGATGTTTAATCAGCTTTCTGAATTCGTTGAGTCGCACAATCTTCTATCACCTCTGCAATCTGGCTTTCGAAAAAAACACAGCTGCGTCTCTGCTATTTTAAAGGTACAGGACGACATTCGGAATGCAATGAATGCGGACAAAGTATCGATTTTAAGTCTGCTTGATTTTTCTAATGCTTTTGGTTCCGTGAAACACTCAATTTTGCTGCATAAATTGAAGCATCAATTTGATTTTTCCTCTTGCGCTCTCAAACTGATTAAAAGTTTTTTGACTAGCCGAAGACAAGCTGTTTCCATTAGCTCCTTGGTCTCTGACTTCGCGGACCTTAAAACGGGTATCCCTCAAGGGTCATTGTTAGGGCCCCTACTTTTTAGCATGTTCATTAATGATGTCGTTACTGCTATTAATTATTCATGCTTCCATCTTTATGCTGATGATTTGCAAATTTATTTATCTTTTCCATTGGGACTGCTGGAAAACGCAGTCTGTAACATAAATGAAGATTTAAACAGCATATATGAGTGGACAGTTTTAAATGATCTAGTTTTGAATCCCGCTAAGTCGCAAAGTATAATTATATATAAAAATAGTTTAGATGAATCCTACTTTCCTGAATTAGTTTTAAATGGCCACGTTATCTCGTACAGTTCTACCGTAAATAATTTAGGCTTCATTTTCAACAAAACTCTTTCCTGGAACGATCATGCTAAAAAAGTAATAAGTAGCATCTATGGAGGACTAAGACGATTGTGGAGAGTTTCGTTCTTTATTCCGCAGGAACCCAGATTAATGCTGGTTAAAACTTTATTGGCTCCTATTATAACATATGGTTCTCCTATATATTGTGGGATGGACTCAATAAGCAAACAAAAGTTAAATGTTGCTTTTAACTCCTGTGTTCGTTTAGTATATTCATTAAGAAGGTTTGACCATGTATCGCATTTGACCAATTGCATTTTCGGTGTACCATTGATGTCCCATTTTGTTATTGAAATTTGTAAATTCTTGTTTAAATTGATACATTTTCAAACGCCCGCATATTTATACGATAAACTTGAATTTTCAACTTCTAGATCTTCAACTGCTAGATTTAAATCTATAAACAATTTAAATATTTTTATCCGCTCGATTACAGATCATCTCCAGAACCCAGACGTAACCTTGCTTTTTCACTCTTTATTTATTCATTAATTCACTTCACTTTTGTTTTTATAATTTATATTTATTTTTCTTATAATTATATAATAGTGTATATAATTTTCTTAATTATGTTTCTGAAGATTTCGATTTTTTCTTTATATCTCTTAATTCTAAATGTATATTTTTAAAGCCATAATTGAGATTTTATCTCAAGGCATTTTCTATCTAATAAAATGAAATGAAATGAAATGAAAACGGTGGATGAAAAAATTAACTACCCAATCGTTAAGAAAAATTTAAATACATATACCAGGGGTTCCCTAAAGCGGCCCATAAACACCACACTTGTGTCTGCACCGGTAATATTAATATTTTGAATTAAAGAGAGCTGCAATCCCGGGGCTTTGCAAAGCTCGCACACTATCAACTTTGTAAGTTCTACTGTAATTACTAGAGACTCTCCAGATCATCGATGTAATTTGAAAACTGAAATTACAATCAATGTCTTAATAGGCGCTCTTCTTTTTTAGCTCAGACACCTCAGAGCTCTGAATTTGTGTTCATTTTTTCGTTCAGAGAATGATCAGAGCGTGCTTTATAAGCTCAGAATAAATTGACTGAGCAGGCTGAGTAAAAAAATTATTACGCGCTTACAGTCACATTTCACAGAAAAAACAAAAAACAAATTAGTTGAAATGGCGGACGAGCCTTTTTGGCACAGAAGGTAAAAAAAATTAATAAATAAGCACGCTCAAAATGCTCGAGCTCTATTCAGTTCTGAACAAAAAAGGAAAAACGCCTAATGTTGGCAACAAATTTTGAGGGCTAAGACTATGCAAATTTAGTTGAACTAAGAAAATTGATATCTTTAATTCCAAAAATATGAAGAATGGACAAATTTATTCAAAGTGAGTTATTTTTCAATTATTTTTTTGAGTGAATATCTCCTCATCTGGAGACCACCTCAATATCTTAGAAAATAAGATAATTAAGATCATTATAACAACGCTGCTGCGGGCCCAGGATTTTGCATGTATTGATGCTGTACAAAATCAAAAGAGCGCCATTAACGCACGCATACTTGAAAAATCCTAGGCCCTTCGTATAGCATGGAAAAACATTGCCGCCATTTTTGACATTTCACAGTGGTTCACACGTATTCACAGACAGGGGAATTAATTCCGGGGAGAATCGGGTATGTGCACGGAAGTCGGCGGTCTAGTTCTATGTGGTTTGTGCCCTGGGGCGTATAAAATTTTCAAAAATCTCTTCGCTAATATTTTTTATGATTTTTTGAATGGGATGATCTCAGAAAAATTTTGTATGAAAAGGAGGAAAAAGTGACTAAAATAGTCATTTTTAGCAATTTTCAAAAAATCATAAAAAATATTAGCGAAGAGATTTTTGAAAAATTTTTTTTGCAGTCACTATTAGAATTGTTTGGAGAAACTTTTTGCATCAAAACATTTTTTTTTTGATACCGAGGAAAAAAAGTCAAAAAAGTAGACCTTGACAAAAATTCTAAATTCTAAAATTTTTAAATGGGTACTTAATGGGTTAAGGAAAGTTTTGTATCATTCAAACGGAATTTAAATGACCTTTCTATTGATGCCAACATTTACATGAAGTAACTTTTAAATTATGAGCAGAATTAACTTTAGTTTTGCCAAAATACTTATGCCGGCCACTGTATGTGTATGCATTTTGATTTTTTTTTTACTTTCATGGCTGGATTTTTAGCTGGATTTTTGTTTGCATTTTTTTGACTGGATTTTAGATTTTTGATAAAAACCAGTCAAATCTGACTGGAAGGCGGATATCAAAACGGCAACGCTATATTACAAGACTCCGAACAAAGAAAAAGCATTACGTTTCTCTTTACGAATACCAATAGCAAGGTCGAAGCGAAGTCCAATAGTTACACTGCAGACTGCAGTCGAAGATTAACCGCGTTTGTGTTTCCCGCATTTTCAGTCAGACTTGCTTGATCTATTTACCTGGCACTCAAAATTAAATAAAGGGTTTTCAACTGGCACAGGTCGTTACCAGCCAGACTGTTTGAGAGCAACTCTGTCACTGCCCGTCCGCGTCCACTGCTTGGAAAATGTTCAGGAAAGATCATCGCCTACATCCATATAAGATCCAACTTCAACTGGTGTAAGAATTAAAGCCAGCGGGAGCGGACCATCAATTGCGTCTTGTGTTCGGTAAAAGGGCTGAGAATCAACTGAAAGTTGAACCAGATTTTTATCGTAAAATCATCTTCAGCGATGATGATGATTAACTCTGAAAATGACATCACAGTAGAAATCAAACGAAGAGTTACACATGCCAACCGCTGTTCTTTGGCCTAACAAGGCAACTGACTAGTAGTAGTAGGCCTTGTCGAGAAACATCAAGAAGAATTTATATAAGACCATCTTTATCCCAGTCCCGCTCTATGGTGGAGAAGCATGGACGTTATCAAAGGCGGATGAATAATATCTTCCTGATCGTTTCGAACGCAAAATTATTCGAGTGATTTTCGGTCCCGTTTGCGTAAAGGCGGGCTTTGGTGAAGGAGACTTAACAACGAAAGATCACAAAAGTGTCAACTTTCTTTACAAAATATGTAGGTACCTCAGAAAAGCCTTTTATTTTTTTTACATGTCCTTTGTTAAGGTTGGTTAGAACAGGGCTTCCTTAACTAGGGCTATCGTAGCGGCGTCGCAAGACTGTACGCATAGGTCGCCTGCACACGACGCACGTTCCATCAGCTTTGAGCTCGATTTGAAAAAAAAATGTCTCGGGTCATTGTTGGCTATTGTGTTTTGTCGTGAACACGAATTTGCGAATTGGCGAATTTTGCGTCGGGACTTGGGCCTATATCTGTTCAAGATCTAACGGACTCAGGAGCTCAAAGTTAATGATAATGTAATGAGAATGACCATAGAAAAATCATCTTTAGTGACGAGGCGAATTTTTGGATATTGCTTTGTTAACAGGCCAAATTGTTGTACATGGGATGACGCCAACGCACCCGAGGTGACAATGCATCTATGATCTATATATAAAAAGCATTCATTGCTCCGTAATTTTTCTTGAATATGACGTTGTTAGTGGGCGCAGTAGCGCAGTGGTTAGTGTGCTGGACTACTGTGCGAGGGATCCCAGGTTCGATCCCCGGAAAAACACAAATTACATCTTAAAGTTTTTTCTACTGCGCCACCTCTCGCGAACGTCTGACAAACATCCGAGAGTATGACCGTCATGAAAAAGCTTCTCAATTCAGCCGTTCGGACTAGGCATAAAATTGTAGGTCCCTTCCATTCGTCCCAAAATTAGAAACTCACACAAAACGAATGGTTGCGAGAAGCTAGGCCTTGGGTGTCACCCGCCTGTTGTGCCACCTATTTATTTATTTTTTTTTTATTTATATGACGTTGCTAAGGCTATTACCATCAACGGCGAGCGCTACAGAACGATGCTAATAGGTTTATTTTGGCCCAAATTGAACGATACGGGGGTATATAACATGTGATTCCTGAAAGACGTGGCTACGTGTCACACAGCAGACGCCACGATGGTCATTATGCATGAACGATTTGAGGGTAAGTATGGTTATCTCTAGCAGAGGTGACGTGAATTGCCAACCAAGATCGTTCTATTTTACCCCGGTAAAATTTGTTTTGTGGGGTTGCCTGAAATCGCAGCTCAATGCAAATAAACCGCAACCGATCGATGTCCTTAAAAACCCAACATAACAAAAGCCATCGCTCAAATTTAGACGGATCTATGCGTCAGCTGTGGCGGACATTTGGACATGGTATTATATTCCATACCAATAATGGTATGCATGGGCATGGACCTTTAAAAAAAAAGGATTTCGTTAATATCTCGCACACAGCTTGTTTTATTCCATTTCAACGCCGACCCATCCTTATTGAAAAACCCTGTGAATCTTCAGTAAGCTCAGCTTCTATTCAACTATCTGTGCTTTCTTCCGTTGAGTGCATTTAGAAGGGCGTCGCAAAAATATTATAACCTGTATAGGTAGTCGCAGTGTGGAAAAGATTGGGAACCCCTAGGTTAGAGGATAGAAAAGTTACTGTAGAAGTAAATCATGATGATTCTTTTACCTTGGAGCTATTTAGTAGATATTTTCTTTTTTAGTACCTATACATCTTTTGGTTTTAGTTGGTTACTAATACATTTTATTTTTATTCTTCTGTTCAAAAATGATTTGCTACCCAATTTTAGTGCTCAAGAATATGAAGCACTTAACTTCAGACAAACATACAAAGCAATTTGTGTTTCCCATTTCGCGAAACAAATAGGCATGTTCGTGCTCTCACACCTTATTATGCAAGCGCACATCAATTAAGTAGGTAATTAAATTACGATTGTCTTATTGTGAGATAATTCCTTTAGCTGTTTATTTAAAGCCGGAAAAGAGCAATGAATTCGCGCTTCCATATAAAAGTGCTGGTCAATTTCAACAAAAGTGTGCTTACAAATAAAAAAATATATTTGGATTGTCTTGTCATTTAAAGTAGGATTGAATGAGCGCAGAGGGTATTTATCGGTCGTATGCAAACAGACTGCCAACGTTTTCTAAAATAAATTACTAAAATAAAATATAAATGAACTCTCTGAAACTTGTGCATATAGAAGACTTTTGACCGGGAATAGATTCTTCTGGATTTCCACCAAAACTCGTCATATGCATGCAAGACTTTCTTTTGTTCAAGTCTACGAAGCCGGACATCCGTGTGGGTATTACCTGGTTGCTAAAAACTCGTGTGACTATACAGGACAAACAAATCCTAATCCTATTCCCAAGTCGGACAAAGTGGTGGTTCAGTACAGATAACAACCTAGGGATCAACATGTACACTGATGGCTCAAAAATGGAGATAGGCACGGGAGTTTTGGCAAAAATGGAGTCGAAAATGAACATCAGTGAAGCGGACACATCCATATACAGCCACAGATATTTATACCAAAAAGAAGAGTCTAACCGCATCAATTACACGATAGTCGCTTGAGTCTGGAAAGGCTTGTTTCCTCCATGACACAGCATATACTATACAATACATATCCAATTAACTGACAAAATTCCTGATGTGCATTATGAAAAATGTAATCCATCATAAATCACGTCCGCTTACTCGATCGACGAAGCCATCAAACCAAACCACTTGCTATTGAGGAGTCATTGATTGGTTATACTTAAGCTTATATTTACAGCTATAATTATTTAGATCTTCGACAATGTTGGCGTCGAGCCCAACCCAGTTTTATTTGCCTGATCAATTTTTCCACAGGTGGATCAAAGAGGTAACTGGATTGTTAAGCAACGATATTTGATAATGCGCGGTAGTAGCTGTGGACGAGTATTATCTATATCAGCTAAATACAATCTAGTTCAAAAAACCAAACTGTGAATGGAGATTGAGACTAGAATTTTGTAGATAGCAGCGATTAAGGCCCTTATTGTGATTGTCGATCAGCGATCGTCACGACAATTGTCGATTGCGTCGATTGGGTTTAGCTATTAGCACGCACAAAAATTGTTCACTTCCAAGAGAAAGCATCAACCAGACATTTGTAATCGACTACAAGCGACTGTGAAATCGACAAATATCAATCGCAATCGACTTGTCGATCAACGATCAACTCGTTTCCATGTCAAGTTAAATGTTGCTCGAGTGTAGTTACGACTAATGAGTTTTTTTTGTCACTTCAGGCAGTTTTCAACGTGCTGTCGATCCAGATATTTGGTTTTCACTATCAGTGAGTCGTTTTGTGAATAGCTCGCAGTTACGTAAAGTTTTTTTTTTCTAGGGATGGACTTTCAGGGAAGTTCTACAAACAATTCGACTTTTCAGCTCGAATAGCTTTAGTTAATTGAGCGCAACATAATTTAAGTTTTAGCTTGTAATTAAAAATAGTTAAAAATACTTTTTGGTTTTCATAAGGATTTATTAAGCAGCGAAACTTTTCTATTAGTAAAAAGTTAGTCAAAATTTGACGTATTTTTCCATTCGGAGTATACGAAAGCGCACGAGTTAGAGAAGGTTCAGTAGATATCATATACGTATTCAGAACTGATATATATGTAAGTATCCCTACATGCTGAACCTTGAAGGAGGGATAAAAATCCACAGTAGAGATACAAACGCTGTACAACCAGGCACCTAGCCAGGGTAGACAAAAAACTAAAATTTTCTAAAGCCGAATTTAAGACTATCATTTCAGTTTCAGTTTTAGTTGAGTTATCAGTTAAGCTTGTTACAGCCGATTTCTTCACAAAGTACCAGTATTAGACCAAAAGTTGGTACTCAAATACCTAGGTATCAGGTCATTTCTTCACAAAGTACTATGAGTTTCGTCAAGCTTAGTTTGACAGTTGAGTGTTCCCTTAATTTTTGTACGATTAAAGATGAAATCTATTGAGTGAACACTTGAAGAAATTAAGCGTGCCTAAGAAGTAGCTAAGAAAATATAAAGGAAAGAAGAATAAGTATCTTGACTCCATCGTAGAAAACTCGGGGTCAAAGATACAGAATGGCGCACGAATCGTGCTACAAAAACAAAACGTAATAATTTTTTCTGTGTGAGTATAATTGGCGGTTTTTCTTTATTATTTGGCAGCTTACTATTTAGACTTATTAAAATAAATGCTTGGGATACGGAAAAGAGAATTTGGATAGTGCAGCGGTACCATGCTTTGCAGTCCTTCATTTCCGTCCAAAGGGAATTTAGGCGGGAGTTTGGCGCGGCGGCACTCCCCTGAGTAGATGGACCATTATGAAGCTGATAAACATGTTTTCTGAATCTGGAAACATCGCACGAAGACCATACCATCCAGATCCCTATGTATGGGTTCAAGATACAATCGCGGCTTTAGCATCGTCAATTCAGGCAAGTCCAAGCGTTTCGACTCGAAACTTATCGGCGCAAATTGAAATTAGCAGACGGTCATTACAACGGATAATTCAGGATGACTTAAGCTTTAAATAAATAAAATTCATTGATTAAAAAAAAAGTTAGTGCGCCACCCTGTATTTGGTATGGACGAAGTAGATTTTATTAACATTTTATTATTTTATTGATTTGATTTGATTGATGTATGTACTTGCTTTTTGTGAGCGCAGTGGTTCAGTGGTTAGTTTTCTGGACTACTGTGCGAGATATCCCAGGTTCGATCCCAGGAAAAATCAGAAATTACATCTAAAAGATTTTCAAAAGATTTCACGGCGCCTCACGAACGCTTGATAAGCATTCGGGAGTATGACTGTCATGAAAAAGCTTCTCAATTCAGCCGTTCGGACTCGGCATAAAATTGTAGATCCCTTCCATTCGTCCCAAAAATAAAACTCACACAAACGAATGGTTGTGAAAAGCTAACCCTGTTGCGCCAACTATTTATTTTTTTTATTTATTTGAGTACCTAATACTTTCTGTCTTTTCGTGCCGTTGCAGGCTTTAAACGACTAAATGGATTTTCCTCAAAATTTGTATATCTATGTAGTTTGTGGGCTAACATTATTTAATCAAGCCGTAAGGATTGACGTGGCGGCCAACCTTCCGCTTTTTCACTGAAGTGTTTTATGCCATGGTACACAACATTTCTCGTTCTATTCTCGAACGCGTACCGGAGGTTTGCCAGCACGTAAGCACGCCACATACAATTGCCCATGCAAGAATCATGGGAATTGAAGATTAATGCCACAAAAATTCAGCGATTATCCTTGCGACCTATTAATTGTTATAGCGAAATCGAGACGCACGGGAAATTGAAGAGGCTGAATTCATAACAGATACATAATATTGTGTACGTTTCTGCTTATCTTTTCGAAGTGTCAGGAAAACCCATTTGCAATGCTTTTTTGTATGGGAGGTGCCACGCCCATTTGTTCACATTTGTCCAAGCTTCACAGAAAATTACGATTTTCTCAAATGCGAGCTGAATCGTTTTGGTGGTTTTCGAGATATACGGTTTTGTGTGTTTTTTTTGTATGGAAAGTGCCACTACTATGTGAACATTGCATTTGTCCTTCCTTTAGCCAATACGAATGTATCAAGCCGAAAATCTTAAAAATCGAACAATCCTTTTTCGAATTATGCGAACGACAGTCTCTTTTATATATAAAAAAAAAACCGCTTTTGCCCGCGGTTTTGCTCGCGCAGTTCTCAGAATTTTGTACACAGAGATTCCCTCACAGTCTTTTTTATTTATAAAGCTGTACCTGTACCCTATACCGACTTTCCCCGTACTCAGGAATGCTCAATGCACATCACTGTTCCAAGTTTTACAAATGTAGCTCCCATAACTGTTGAAAAATAGCGCTTGCAAATTGTGTTTTTGTATGGAAGGTGCCACGCCTCCAATTTTTACCAAACTATATATACGATTAGGAAATGAAAAACATGCTCGTACTGATCCAGGGTTGAAGTCGCTTCTATTGCCTGAAATTCAGCTCTAGCATTTTTGTTCGAATTTAAAAAATTTAAATTTTCTTTCTGATTGTGAATTTGACCATTAAATTCAAATATAATCCCGTTTTGTTTTGTAATAAAATAATGCTTACAGCAGTCCGTCAAACCTATTTTATAGACAGCCAGCTGTAAACGAAATACATAATTACAAGAGAAATAAAAACGAGACTTGCGAAATGCTGTCGCGAAGAGCTCAAGATTCGTGGAACACAGAAGAAGGGTATACCTCTGGCAACTGACGAATGAAGAGCTTTTGCAGGGGTACCGCTTACATTTATAGGCAATGGAAAGGGTTTTTTCCCTCCATCACAATAATGTATTGATATTGTATTGACGTAAAGTTTGCTAAAAAGTGGGAACTACTACGTCGAAATGAATAAGGCGCCTGTCCATTTCAGAATAGTTTTGTTTATAAACTCGTTAGAGTTACTCTTGGGTGGCTGAGAATTTTTATATTTTCGAGATTATATTCCTCCCATACCCATGTCCATATTGATTCTAGACAGCAACTGGCACTATGTTGGAATTCAGCGCCCTAATCTCCGATTGTAATCAAAATATGTGTCCCATCCCAAGTCAACTTGCGCGAGTGACTCGCAGAATGTTTAACCACCAGTTTCACAGAGAAATTCAGTTCAATCATTACTTAGCTTTTACAGGACTTTTCCAAAATCGTTCCTAGACTTTTCTTTCAAAGAACACGCAAAACAACGTCAATTTTTTGTGTTTTTGACAATCTGCAGCTTTGAAATTGAATTGACATAGTGTCAAGTGATCAGAAGTTTAAACGGCGGAATACTGTTGTTTAACTTAAACTACAGAATGATGAACTCTTTTCAAGGTTTAAACGAAACTAGAAATCGAATTAATTGTTGAACTAAAGTTTAGACTAAAAGTGTAGTTTGAACTTTCACTGTGAAACCGTGGGGGTAAGTGTCATCATCATCATCATCACCATCATTTTCAATGGTCCGCTTGTCCATTAAGTGGGTCGCGGGTGTAGGTTGATCAAGTGGACCCTTCATAGCTCTCGATTTTCCGCCATCGACTCTAAATCATCAAGGGCAATCCCCATACGGGTATAGGAGAGATTATGGACTTGATCTAACCATCTCATCCTTGTTCTACCTACGCCTACCCCATGGTACGGATTCCATAGCACGTCGTAAAATCCTGGTCGGGGGTAAGTGTCGAAAATAAAAAGTCAACTCTTCGCGAACTAAACTCTCAAGACTGTGTCAACTTCCGATGGGTTTAACTTCTCTCGAGAGCCGCTTGAGCTTGAGAGCTGGTCGCAGTATTTTTACTGTCAAATGGGTGCCCAGCAGCCCACCTTTAACCATTTTGAAACTATTGCCGTGGTATTGACGTTGTTGTTCAATTTGTCTTATTCGTTATTTATTGTTAAATTATTTTATTTTATTTTTTTTTTTTACTCAAATATTTATTGATTTATTTATTTGTTTACATATTTACTTACTTACAGTGCGGCTTTCGTCCCGGCAGAAGCACAACCGACCAGTTATTCAATCAAAGAATGGTACTTGAGAAGGCTTGGGAGTATGCTACACCTGCTTACGCTTGTTTCGTAGATTTGGAGAAAGCATATGACCGAGTCCCTCGAGGGAAACTCTGGAGTGTATTACAGGAGTATGGAATTGATGGTTCTCTCTTGAGAGCCATTCAATCTCTTTACACAAACTGTAAAAGCTGTGTTCGGGTAAACGGCGTTAAATCAATACCTTTCACCGTGGGCGTTGGACTTCGTCAGGGGTGCGTCTTGTCTCCTCTCCTTTTCATTACTTATATGGACTGGATGTTACAGCGCAGTCTTGGCGAGGAACGTTTCGAATTGGGAGATCTGAGGATAAGTCATTTGCTCTTCGCTGATTACTTGGTCATCCTTGGATCCTCTCAGACTGAACTTCAGCGCGCACTCGATCGGTTTGTAACCGTTTGTGTTGAAGCTGAGATGAAGGTAAACGTGAACAAATCTGAAGTGATGGTCGTCTCTAGAACGCCTGTTCAATGCACTCTGCATGTTAGTGGAGTCCCATTGAAACAGGTGGAGAGGTTTAAGTATCTCGGGGTCTTATTCACGAGTGATGGAAGGAGCAATGCCGAGTTTTCCTGTAGGATTGGTCAGGCTGGGTCAATTTTGAGACAGCTTGGTCATTCTGTTATTAGGAGGACTGAACTTGGTGTCAAAGCTAAGTTGTCAGTCTATAATTCGGTGTTTGTTCCAACTCTCACCTATGGTCATGAGGTTTGGGTAATGACCGAAAGAATAAGATCGCGGATACAAGCTGCCGAAATGAGATTTCTCCGTAGTATTGCTGGTGTGACCCGTAGAGATCGCATCAGAAATACCAGAATACGTGAGGAACTCAATGTCGAGCAGCTACTTCTCCGGACGGAGCGATCCATGCTTCGGTGGTTTGGTCATGTTAAACGCATGTCCCCGACCAGGATTCCACGACGTGCTATGGAATCCGTACCATCGGGTAGGCGTCCTCTAGGTAGACCAAGGATGAGATGGTTAGATCAAATTCATAATCTCTCCTATACCCGTATGGGGATTGCCCTTGATGATTTAGAGTCGATGGCGGAGGATCGAGAGCTATGGAGGGTCCACTTGAGCAACCTACACCCGCGACCCACTTAATGGACAAGCGGACCATTGAAAATGAATGAATGGATGAATGAATATTTACTTAACAGACAAATTGTAAATTTTGTATAGATTTTGATTAAAATATCGAAATCGAAATCGTTCACGACTCCAATACTTGTACTTAGGATCAAGTATAAAAGTATAAACAAAAGAAAGCCTTGGAGGAAGGACCATTGCCCTTTCACAACCAAAGTCATTTTCATTACCACAGAAAATATAGAACAAGAAAAAAAGACAAGGAATCTGATGAGCTCCATAAAATTGCGAATAATCCCTTTACGGACGTTGGGTGGCCATAGCCCATTGTTTTGTATGTATGTATAGACGAGTTATAACAATCAGTCCTCTAATGACAATCAAATAGAAGATTCCTTGTGAAATGGCTAACACTGTAGTAACGAATACAATACGAACTGGTACCCATTCAGGGCAATTAAATTCGCGTTTGGCCGTCAGATTGTGATTACAAATAAATTGAACAACAAATGTGCTCGTCTGCGTTCAATATTCGCATGACCTTGATTAATCAGAAGACGTCTTCTTCTCTCTGCGTCAACGTCAATATGACGCTTTGTAAATAGTTTGCTGACAGAATTCTGAAACAATCTATGTCGTCGTCGTCGTCGCATCTGTTCAATCCGACAGTAGGGTGTGTTTCTTTGGTGGGCGCAAGCAATTGTGTATTCACATCGAATTGCTTTTCCGATTACTTCCGATTGTTTCTTAAGATAATGGTTTTATGTGCCGTTGAAAGTCACATTTAAAGTGTCTTACTTGGTCATGTAAATCAAAACATGTGATTCCTTATAAGGCAGGTTAAAGTTAAGACTAAAATGCTAATTGACGTTGCGTTCTGACTGAGTAATGAGACAGATTTTATCCAAATGTTCGCATAAAACTGCAAATTAATTGTCACTTTAATAAATTGTTATTTGCTTAATTTAAGGTAGGTAGCTGCAGCTCGCGTGGGGTCGATTCTTTTTTTTTGTGAGAAAAATCATGTCAATATTTTAAGACAACACTTTCAGGAAATACGATTCCTATTTAATTTTTTTATATAACAAGCACGATCAGCAAAATATTCCGTCGTCGATTTGATCTTACCACAGGCGTTAGGTCTTATCGCCCAAATCCATAACGCCCAAATTAAAAACTGTCATAACGCCCAAAAATCACCACATCGCCCAAAATTTAAAGGAATTAAGCGTCGCAAAGCCCAAATAAAATGACATATCGCCCAAAGTAACGCATACAAATTATTTTTGGCCTTTATTTCCATTTTGTTGTTTGTTTTTTTGGGTGTTACGAATTTTGTGGGCGTTAGCAAAAATAATAATGGCACCCAAAATCAATGTCAGATCACCCAAATTTACGTAAATTTTACTGCAACAAATTTACAACAACAACAATTGCCTAGCAATGTTTTGGGCGTTATGACATTTTTCAATTTGCGCGTTATGGTTTTGGGCGATAAGACCTAACGCCCTTACCACATGCTTTATGCGTGGGAGCTATTTCATAAACATAGACACTTTAGAAGGTGACAATTCTACAAATTTGTCGCGCACTTGTTTTTCAATTTTTTGTTGTCAGTTAAATAGCAACGATACATTTTTTGTCATCGTCAGATGTGAAAACTTGTTTAGTGTCGCATATTTTGACAAACTTGTCGTAGGTCTTCTGTTGTTCACACATTTTTTAATACAATTATATTCTGCTGCTGCTTTCCTGACAATTTTTTTTCCTGGGGCCATATCAAAATAAAAACCGAAATCGTTTTCACTATTGTCAAAACGATACCGTTTGATCGTTTTTATTTTACGTGATCTGGCCTCTGACAATTGTCATGCAAATTTTTTATGAAACTAAAACTTGACAATTGTTGGTTATTTTCTGATAAATCTACAAAATTGTCTAAAGTTGTTTGATTTTTAGGCAAAATCAAACACCCTACAAATAAAAACTCCTTCAAATTTTGTAAGCTACAAACATAACCACATCAATTCTGCTTATTTTACCTCCGCGTGGTAACCATCGGGTACTGGTCTCCCCCATCCAGGCTTGACTTGCTAAACTTATAAGCGCGAGTGTTGAACACAAACAAAATAGCAACACTATAATGCTCTGTCGGAACTGACTGTCTGCTCGAGTCTCAGAGGTCTTACATGAGCCCCTCAGAAAGAGAACGTGCGGCGGAAGAATTCACGCGATTGAATCAACGGTGACGTCAACAGTCGGCATAGCAGATACTTTAATGAGCTACTTCGACATATTTGGAGCTGAGGTCATTAAGGATTTTTCAATACTAGTCAGGGTGTTGAAATAGAGATGGTGGCGGAAGAGCCCTTAATGGGTCAACGGCAGCGCTCAAATCCCCGAAGCGGGTTACTGACTCCGGAATATCCGGCCCCTTTCGCCCAAGGGGTCACAGAAAGGGCCTGGCCCTCCAGGTTGGGGGTTGTGCGTGGGGTTAACTACCCAACCACGGAAAACACCACCGGTTACGAAGGAACCAAAAGCCTCGGATATGGATGGATTTACTGTTGACGACCCTGCAAAACGAAAATAGGACAATGACTTTCGGATCTGCACGTGGAATGTTCGAACCCTGAACAGACCGCGTGCAGCCGAACAATTAGCGGAGGCCCTAGACTGTTACAAGGCAGATATCACCGCCATCCAGGAAGTGCGGTGGGATGGGCCCGGCGAAAGAAGGACGAAAAACTGTGACATCCACTACGGTGATTGCTACAGAGAACAGAAGCAGCGTCTATTCGGATGTGGATTCGGTGTAAGCGGCAGACTTACGCAAGAAGTCTAGAGCTTTCGACACGTTAGTGAGCGCCTTACAACTATCCGCATCAAGGCTAAATTCGCTAACATCAACCTGATATGCGCTCACTCACCCACAGAAGAGAAAGACGAAACTACCATAGAATGTTTCTATGAGCTCCTCGACAAAACATATGAGCAATGTCCTAAATACGACGTTAAAATTGTCTTAGGTGATTTTAACGCCAAAATAGGAAAGGAGGACAACTTTGGTAGCACAATCGGAAAGCACAGCCTACACGACACCACGTCTGGAAACGGACTTAGGCTAATTGACTTTGCTGCGGGACGTAATGCTACTATAGCAAGCACACGGTTTCCACACTTCAACATTCACAAAGGAACATGGCGGTCAGCAGACCATCAAACGGTCAATCAAATTGACCATGTTGCGATCGACGCAAGGCACTCCTCCAGTATTCTAGATGTCCGAACTTTCCAAGCGGCCAACATAGACTCGGATCACTACCTTGTTGTAGCCAACAACAAGGGATATCCCAGACACCACAACAACGAGGAAACACTGTGAGAAGATTCAACGTTGAACGACTACAAACGCAACAAACCGCCAGAACTTTTGCCGATCGCGTCTCCCTCAACCTCTCGAGAAGTCCTGTGCAGCCACCATCAAGTGCTGAAGACCAGTGGCATCGATGCCAAGAAGCCATCAGAAAAGCCGCAACTGATGTGCTAGGTTTCACCCGACCACCACCGCGAAACCCCTGGTTTGATGAAGAGTGCCGGCAAGCACATGCAGCAAAGCAACTGGCCTACAAAGCGGCGCTGCAGAGAAGGACGAGAGCAGCTCGTGAGCTCTACGAGCAAAAACGGAGGGAAGAACACCGGCTTCTCCGGAGGAAAAAGAAAGAGCATGAGAAGCGCGCGATCGAGGAAATAGAGAGGTGTTACTCCAGGAACAATGTTCGGAAGTTTTACCAAAAGGTAAAAAGAACGTGTCACGGGAACAAGACCCGAACAGAGACCTGTAGAGACGAACAAGGAAACCTTGTAGTAGAGTCACAGTCCGTGCTGAGGACATGGAAAAACCAATTCTGCAGACTGCTAAACGGCGAAGACGACACAAATTCCGCTGTCAGACAGAATGAACCATTCAACCTGGGCGATGAAAGCCAAGACTTCCGTCCACCTGACCAAAATGAGTTAAGGATAGCAATATCCAAGCTGAAGTCCAACAAAGCTGCAGGACCGGACGGTTTATCGGCCGAGCTTTTTAAGGCAGCAGGCGATGACTTGGTAGAGAGCATACACCAACTCGTTTCTAAAATTTGGTCAGAGGAAAGTATGCCTGATGAATGGAACCTCAGCATTGTTTGCCCGATCCATAAGAAAGGAGACCCTCTAAACTGCGCCAACTATAGAGGCATCAGTCTCCTTAACATCGCTTACAAAATCCTGTCTTCCGTACTGTGTGAACGCCTGAAACTATTGTTTCCTCATGCCCTGTCGAAGTTCAAATCGTCAGGTCGGTCTATATACAGCACTGCAAATCAGAAAGGGTTTAATGAACCGACAACGCCTTAGCCAAATTAACCGGATAATGCGCGAACATCAACAAAATCATGAGTCACTAGTAGTTCACACTAAACTCAGCCTGTGTCAAAGGATAAATCAATTTCAGCATTCTTGTGGTTTTGAAGTTTTAACAAGTCCGGTTCGATACGGATATCCATTGAACTCGACGACGATTCGACGTAGCTCAAATTAATTTCTCATTTGTCATCGTTGACTCAGACGGTTAACTAAAATTTTATTTATTGCCAAATATGTACCCCCTTCAATTGGCATATATGATACCTCAGTCCTCATGCGCCAAGTTGAATTAATTAATATTAGCTATTGACTTTTTGTTTTATTGCAATCAACTGAAATATCTAATATGAGTTGGGCAAGCATTTATTTGGTCGGCTTTATAAACACAATAGTCTCTTTGCTAATTGCAAAATAATAAATGGACACAATTACATAAATTTTATTTTATCCTATTGAACTTTTGCATTGATTATTTCAATAACCTGTTACATGTATGTGTGTCGTCGTATCCGACCACCCAGGATCTCATCCTATAAACTCCTTTCGTCTACTTCTACTCTGCAGCATATCCCCAGCACACATTTCATGTTTTTTATTGTTATACGGTTTTTATGTTTTTATTTCTGTAGCCATCATAAACAAGGACAAAAGCCGATCCAAATTAAGTTCCTATAAATGCAATTTTGCCATTTTAACTGTGTGTCGTTCTGTGTATCCATATCGTATAAGTACAATGGGTGGTGGTAGGTATGGTACATGGTACACTGCCATGTTAACTTGACATGGCAAATGGGGGCGTATACTCAACCATTGAATGGAAACACAACCGGGAAAAAGATAGAAGGGTTCGTTTTCGTTTGTTTTGATAGAAAAAGGCCTTTTTCAAATGGGTTTGAGTGGGCTGATGTATTGGGAGGTAAAAATGTCAGGCAAAATAATTTTCTTTAATTAGCAACATTAAAGGCTTGATGTTGTTCTTATCCGTGTTAAGTTCGATTTTTTATCGGGGAGCTAATGGTGCGTGCTGATGAATTTTTAACTTTGCACACCTGGCGAAATACAATACAATATATTGGAAAAGGTGGCACGACTTGTTTAGACTTTGGACAGTCAATAGCTCAATCGAAATAAAGAGGCTGTTATTGCATATAGACGTTATGCGCACTATAGATGTCCATGTATGAATGGACGAGTAACTATACCCCAAACCCTATCACGAAAACACAAATGGATCGTTTACACAGGAAGTGGTATGCGGTTGTCATGCAATTTGTGGCCATACATCCGCCGACATACGAAATTAGATTGATTGCGTTAAGTGGAATAGGTTATCCGTATCAGTGGACTTAAAACGCCTGATTGCGTAGGAAGCTCTTTATGGGGGCTTACAAGCCAAACAAAATGTAATGTTATCACCGCACATCCTACTCGCATATTAGGTTTATTTTTGCTGTTTAGTAACACGTTAGTGTAGATGAATTCGATATTGAAAACAAGGCGTACGTCCAAAATATATGTATCTACCAATAGTTGACCAGGTATACCTGGTGAATTATCTTTTGCGCAATCAAGTTTCTTAAAAAGTTACAAGGCGTGTAGGTATCTGGGTCCCAGAGTACCTTACCTATACTTATCTACTTTGGGAAAGCCCGATTGCAAGTCGTATTTGGACAATTTTTTTATATTCACGGGAAAGCTTTATGCCGATGCTAGATTTAGCTCCACACCCGCGGGATAGTTAAAATTATGATAATGATGACACAAACATAAACTGCTCAATTATTTCTATACTTTAGTAAAGTAAAATGATTATATTCAGACGAATACCCGTTCGCAAAGCATAACACGAAGCACTCTACTCCGGGAAGCTATCCAGAAATCTGCGAGTGTCATCGAACGAATAGACATGAATTGAATATGGCTCTAAACTGGCAGCCTAAGGGTGAAAGAATATTGATTACCAGGTCTTGAAATAGAGGACGCAGAGTCATCTTTCAGGGGATGTAGTGTAAGGGATTATTGTAGTAATGATTGTAGGGGGCTTGAGACTGAGAGTTTAGGTTAGAAGTTTTCACACAGATCTGAGGCAATGTAAATCATCTTGCCATGTTTGAAGATAAGGCCTCTCACAATAACTTCTCACTAAATTGACCAATTCGCTGACTGTCGCTGTTTTAAGTCTCCTGGACATCAGGAACAGATGAGTATAGGACTAGGAAGCTATATAACTAAGCCTGGCGAGCGAATTTTTCTCTACGACTACCCTGCTCTGTCGGAAAGACTGACTGAACGAGTCTCAGAAGTCTTACATGAGCTCCTCAGAAAGAGGACGTACGGCAGATGAATTCACTAGACTGAATCGACGGTGTCGTCAACAGTCAAGAGGAAAGTTACCTTACTTAAGCTACTTTGACATATTTGGTAGCTGCGAGGTCAGTGAGGATTTTTCAGGACTAGTCAGGGTCCTGACACAGAGATGGTGGCGGGTGAACCCTTTATGGACCAACGGCAGCTCTCACATCCCCGAAGTGCGTTACTGACATCGGAGGAATCCGGCACCTTTCGTCCAAGGGGTCCAACAAAGGGCCTGACCTGTTTGGGGGTTATGCGCCGTAACTACCCGACTGCGGAAAACCAACCCAGTTCCGAAACAACAACAACAAGCCTCGGATACGGATGATTGTTGACGAACCTGGCAAACGAATAAAGGACATCAACGAATTTCGGATCTACACGTGGAATGTTAGGTCCCTTAATAGACCGCGTGCAGCCGAACAGATAGCGGAGGCCCTGAACTGGTATAAAGCAGACTTGACCGCCATCCAAGAAGTGCGATGGGATGGAAAGGACAAGAAGAGGATGAAAGACTGCGATATTTGTAATAGCACTTGGAGTATGGAGATCTCCCGATCAATCAACCGTCAACCAGATTGCGATCGGCGCAAGGCACTCCTCCAGTATTATGGATGTCCGAACGTTCGGAGGGGCCAACATTGACTCGGACCACTACCTTGTTGTAGCCAAGGTACGCCTTCGAATATCTCGAACACTGCCAAGACAAGTAAATACTGTGAGGAAGTCTGACGTCGGACGGCTAAAATCGCAAGAGATCACCAGATCCTTCTCCGATCGAGTCTCTCTCAATCTCTCAAGAGGTTTTATGCAGCCAGCATCAAGCATTGAAGACCAGTGGCAACATTGCCAAAAAGCCATCAGAGACGCCGCTTGATTTCACTCGACCACCACAACGAAACCCCTGGTTCGACGACGAGTGCCGGCAAGCACATGCAGCGATACAAAGGACTAGAGCTGCTCGTGAGCTCTACACGCAGAAAAGAAGAGACAAACACCGACTTCTCAGGAGAAAAAAGAAAGAGCACTATAAGCGCGCGATCGAGGAAATCGAGAGATACTACAGCAGGAATGAGGTTCGGAAGTTTTACCAAAGGGGAAAAAGAACCTGCCAAGGCTACAGAGCCCGAACCGAAGCCTGCAAGGACGAACAAGGGATCATCATGCTGAGGATATGGAAGGATTACTTCTGCAGACTGTTTAACGGCGATGACGAACTAAATCCCGCTGCCAGGCAGAATGAACCATTCAACCTGGACGATGAATACCTACAATTCCGTCCACCCGACCTGGACGAAGTGAAGATAGCCATATCTAAGCTTAAGTCCAACAAAGTCGCTGGAGCAGATGGCCTAACCCCTGAGCTATTCAAAGCGGCAGGCAATGACTTGGTTAGGAGCATGCACCAACTCATCTGTAAAATATGGTCGGAGGAAAGTATGCCCGATGAATGGAACCACAGCACTGTTTGCCCGATCCTCAAGAAAGGAGACCCTCTGAACTGCGCCAACTACAGAAGTATTAGTCTTCTTAACATCGCCTACAAGATCTTATCTGCCGTTCTGTGTGAACGCCTGAAGCCTTTCGTCAACAACCTGATTGGTCCCTATCAGTGTGGCTTCAGGCCAGGAAAGTCTACCATCGACCAAATATTCACACTGCGGCAGATCTTGGAGAAAACCCAGGAAGTTCAAATCGATACCCACCACCTTTTCATCGATTTTAAGGCCGCCTACGACAGCATTTATAGAGACGAGCTATACAGAGCAATGTCTAGTTTTGGCATCCCTGCCAAACTCGTCCGTTTGTGTAGGATGACAATGGAGAATGCACGCTGCTCCATCAAGGTCGATAAAGAACTCACCGGGACCTTCGATGTCAAAAAAGGATTTAGACAAGGCGATGCGCTGTCATGTGACTTCTTCAACATCGTTCTTGAAAGAATAGTGCAAAACTCAAACGCTAACACCAGAGGCACTATCTTTCAAAAGTCCGTCCATCTACTCGCCTACGTCGACGACATCGACATAATCGGGAGAACGCAGTGTGATGTCACTGGCGCGTTCGTGAGCATTGAGACACAGGCGGCGAAGATGGGTTTGGCGGTCAATGATATAACTCTGAGGTGGTAAAGGACTTTGTCTACCTTACCTAGGCTCCGCTATGAACTCAGACAATAGCACCAGCGCTGAGATTAAACTAAGAATAACTCTTCCCAATCGCTGTTTCTTTGGGCTAAGAAAACAATTGAGTAGCAAAGCCCTCAATGTTCCCTACGTTTTTGTTATATATTTACAATTGGATAGAACCAGTCAATGCAGTGGCTCAGTAATTAGTTGGATAGAGTACTGGAAAGAATTTGCACATTTAGATCTCACCAACAAATTTCCGTCAATTCAGCTGTACGGATTCGGCAAACGATTGGAGGTCCCTTCGATTCGTCACAAATCTTATATATTATCTGTATACCTATTCATTTCAACATCATGGTATTAATGGGCTACACTTTTTCCTCGTACTAATTAAGGCGTTATGTAAACCAGAATTTTATGAACTATGGTACTATGCACCAAATGAAATGTGACTTCCCGGATTTTTTGTCGTAATAAAAATAAACATCATACAAATCTAAAAAACATTTTCTAAGAAAACAATTTAAGGCATTGCTCGTATAAATAATCTACTACCATTTAGTTCAAAGGAAATTTAAAATCTTTAAGTGAAAATTAAGAAATTTATTTCGTAAAATCAATACAGTAATAATATGTAGTGCTAACAGTGGATTTTGTATAAAATACCTTTTGGTTTAATAGTTATACATATTATAATAGTAAACTTTAGAAGTGATTGTCAATGTGCAATTATTTTTTTATTGACTCAAAAATACATTATATCATCGCAAAGTATTGTAATGCATGGAAGATTGTTGGAATATTAAAGATTGGCATTTTCAAGAAAAAAATTAGATGTAGGTAGAACTGTTGTTAATAGTTAGAAACTGAAGACCTCCGCAAATGACAAATAATATTAGTTTTATAATCTAACCAACAATCAATGATTTTTTAACAACATGGCTATTTGCCGATAAATTGAAAAAGTACTAGAATTTAAACATTATTACAAATACACTCACCACACTCACTGTACCTCACTATGTAGATTATAATTAATAGATCCACTTACCTGAAAAGAAATACATAAATATTATTATCAGTTATGCATGGCTTGCTACATTATATAATTTTGATTACTTGTTTATAGTGACCATAATTTTTTAAAGCCAATGCGGGACACAAAATGTTTGTAACACAAGTGGTCCTTTACGCCTCAAATAATTTCAACACGTTCGATGGCGGATAGCAGAGCTTTGTGGTCTTACCGAACCCGAGCAATCTATTATATTCGACCTGCGCATCGCGGCAAAATTCTTTCAATTATTCTCCTCTAAAGCTTAGTACGCTGCTCGAGCTAAATTTTAGCTCCCATACAAAATTCTCTCTAAAATTTATCTGAGCTCAATTTAAGCGAATCCATTTAGCCGAGCGCTACGCTGCTTCAGCTAAAAAATCTAACTTTCATTTCAGACTGTACTGCATGTACATATCTGCCACAATTTAGCGCGCCCATTAATGGTTTGGCAAATTTTTTCAAACTAAATTTTGTTTTTTTTCTGTTCTGTTTTTGTGTGCGGAAAAATAAATAAGTAAAGTGTTTTTCAATGAATATCTCGATGAGGAGTCATTTGAAAGTAATAAATTTCAGATCAAGGAATAGCAGACAAGGAAAAAAGTTAGTGCAACGGATATATAACACTTTTTCAAGTCAATGAATTTTTGAAAAAAAATATTTTCAACGAACTGCTATTTTCTGTGACACTTCTATCACAGCGCACTAAAGGACGATTCACATGAGAACGACCAACTACCCACGAACGAACGAATATTCGCCAGTTTTGACAATCCGTTCACCTAAGCACTTTTCATGGTCGCGGCAGTTCGCGAATTTCAGCCGGCAGTTTCTACCACCAATTTCTAATTTGAGGTTAGGTTCGAACGAATGTTTTATTCGGTAGTTTGTGGGACGCGGTTTAATTGGCGTTAAGTCTTATCGCCCAAGGTCATAGCGCCCAAATTCAAAAACGTCATAACACCCAAAAACCACCACATCGCCCAAAATTTAAAGGAATAAAGCGTCGCAAAGCCCAAATAGAATGACATATCGCCCAAAGTAACGCATACGCCCCAAATTTGACAGGAAACACATGCAGGGGGGTTGCAACAATACGTACTAAACTGAAAATTCTTTTTGGCCTTAATTTCCATTTTGTTGTTTATTTTGGGCGTTATGCAGTTCTTGGGCGTTAGTAAAAATAATGCCATTACGCCCAAAATCAATGTCACATCACTCAAAATTCAACAACGAATTCTTAAGAAAAAATTTGGGCGTTTTGAAATTTTAATTTGGGCGTTATGACCTTGGCCGATAAGACCTAACGCCGGTTTAATTATGTGGATTGTGAATAAACTTTGGCAATTCGCGCCGAGGATGTTTTCTTTCACGACAAGAAGTTTGGAATTCCAAATATCGCTCTTTAAACTGTTTTTCTTAATACATTTTGATGGGATAATTAATTATCGTAATCTTGGAATAGTAAAATGTGCAAATTTTTGTTCATATTTGCATCAGAAGTGGTTTGTTCGTATTTCATTTATTCGTTCATTTGCTCTCATATGAATGGTCCCGGAGTAGTATACATCGAAATGAGAGTATATTTTCACAATGATGTTTTCTATGTCAACCGGAAGCAAATTAGTGGTGGTTTATATTGAACCGCATTGTCAATAATATCAATTTGTGACGAGCAACCTACACCAATTATGGATTGCTTAAGTTCTCTATTTAGTCGCGATAAGCCCCCAAAGCTCTAAAAATTTGCAAAATGGATTCACTTATCATTTCGCGAAATGCGGGACGTCTGGTCACTATATACATGTTAGATATAGATTTTTTTGTAAATACAAAGCCAAAGAGTGCATAATACAACAAACTAACAAAAAACTGATAATTCCTGTCGATATTTTCATCAAAACATATTCTCCAGAAATTTAGGCCAATATCAAAAAACTAAAAATGTTAATAGTGAGCTGGGGTCAAAATAAAAACGATTGAACGATATCGTTTTTTACACATGCTGTATCTTCATATCTGTGGGAATAAGCAGAGACTGCTATTGTCGAAACGATGTCGTTCGATCGTTTTCATTTAACGTGATCTGGCCCCTGAACACTTATTTGATTTGATTAATAAACTAGAACCACAAAATCCCGAAAATCAGTGAATATGATTAGTGTACATACATAGAAAATTTGTCGTACTTAAAAGAACGCTTGTTTTGAAAAAATACGAGTAAAGGAGCACTTCCGGATGAGAATCAAAAAGAAGAAACTTTACCAAAAAGAATGCTGGAAAACTAGTAACTCAAATAAAAACTTGACGCTTTTTTTAAAACAATAAAAAATTTAGGTAAAAGCGCACTCACATCTTAAACTAAACTGTTCCGAATGGCTTATAAAATTAGTCCAGACTTTAAAAGATACTCAATGGTTTTTAACTTTCTCGTATACGTAGTAAGAGGAAGATATTGTTTTCGTACAAAATTTCGAACTCGAGATTTTGATCAATTCTGATATTACGATGATAGGGGAACTCAAAAAAGTGGGTCTCGCAATTCTGTCCGTCCGTATGTCTGTCTGTCCCACCCCTGGGGAATCTAAAACTTCGTATTTAGAGTTTGTGGGCTTCTCGCTGTTTAAATTTAGATTTTTTCGAAAACGGCTCTAACGAATTGAACCAAAATTGATAGCTGAGTTAATGTAAACATGCTTAACATGACTGCATACCCAATTTTTAACTGAAAAGTCCAGCAACGGCAGTTTTGAAAATTGGCTTTTTCTCGAAAACGGTAAAAACGATTTAAAAAACACGTATTTCTAAGGTACTATTGTCATTCTTAACTTGATAGTAAACTCAGTTTTTCTCTAAAAAGACTGCGTCCTTTGATATCCACCCAAAATAATAGTACTTTAAAAAACTGCTCATATCTCAAAAACGCCATTTTCGATCATGATAAAAATGTTACTTTCGAGTAATGCTTAAACCCATTGTAATACCACTTGCTCAGTTTTGAGCTAAACAGTTGAAAAACAGTGTTTTTTGAACCATGAATGCGTCCTTCAATTTCCACCCCAATCGCTTAAATCGGTACTTTAAAAACTATACATATCTTGAAAACGCCATTTTCGATTTGGTTAAAAATGTAACTGCTACGTAATGTTTATATCCTGAAGAATACGTTGTACTCGCAGTTTTCAGCTAAACAGTTTAATAACAGTGCTTTTCGAATGCAAATTGTAACATTTGCCAGCATAATTTTACAAAAAACCGCTCTAACGATTTTGATCAAAATACATATGTAAGACAACATAAGCATTCTAAACATGATCACGTACTTAGTTTTTCTCAGAAAACTCAAATATTGCCGTTTTATGAATATTTATCAAAAATGACTACCCAAATCTCGACCATTGAGACCAAACAATCAAAAATGAGAATTCGAAATTCATCGCCTCCTTGCCTCCTTCAAATGTCAGTTGGGGTGAAATTTGAAAGTAAGTAATGAAGTGTTGTACATAGTTAATACGTACATAAAGTCTATGGATATTACGTGTTTTGTTAACAAGGGTTCAGTTTCAGTTACAAAACCTACGTAAGATGTACGTAAGTGGAAATAATTTTAAACGTAAAATTTGTTGAAATGACTGTGAGATTCTGCGAGATTCGCAATAAACGAGAAAGTTTCGTGCGACCCAGTCGTGCACATTTTTTAGTTTAGGTACTTTTACCCGGTGTGTTATTTTACTCCAAAACACGGTAGAAAAAATCGTTGTCTAAATTTACTTATGTGAATTATAATTTATAAGTCGTTAGCTTTTGTGAGAATCACAAAGAACGAACACTGTTTGCTTATGTACATTTATTCGAAGAGTTTTTTACGTTCGATGAAAGTACTTAAGCAGTAAGTTAAGTTAGGAACAAAACATGCACTCGCAGTCGCAGCGTTGGTGCAGAACGTTGTTTGTGGTTCAATAATTGATTATTTATTTAATGGATTGTTGGGTACCAATTGACTATAAATGGACATGTTTTTTTTACAATAAAATATGTAACTTGTTCGTCTTAGAGCAACAAACTATGTTTCGTTTTATTCGTTTTATTTGGGCTTATGAGGCAATTGATCAGTAGAGCACTATCCCAAACAACTAAGATAGATTCTGAATAAGACCTTGATCATCCCAGTTCCCAGTTCTGCTTTATTGGCGCTGAAGCTTGGACTCTATCTAAGAGAGATATTCTCGGTCGCTGCGTATCAGTCGATTAAGACGGCTAGAACATGTAGAGCAAATGGACACTAACGCTCCGGCCCGAAGAGTCTTCGACTGCAACACAGAGAGGGACAATGAAGTAGAGGGAAGACCTCGGCTTAAGTGTCGCTCACAAATGGAATGAAAAACTTTGATTCTGCTTTTGGTTTATGTTTATATGATGTCTAAAATTATTTTATAAAGTCGAGAAAATGTTATCGGCTAGGTAGCCGCCGCGAGAATTGATGACTATTCGGGCCCGATTTATAGCATTTTCCATTACTCTTGCCTGAACCTCCGGCAATAGGTCCTCGCACTCTTGTGACGGATATTTTCTTTGAGGGCATCAAGAGTCTGAAGCTGGTTAACAAAGACTCGAGACTTCAAAAAATCCCACACAAATAAGTCTGGAACGTTTAAATCAGGCGATCTTGCCAGCATGTGGAAATAGCCAAATCGAGATATCAGGCGGCTCGGAAATCCAGTCCTCAGAATTTCGGTTGTGGCTCAACAGCTAACAGCTGATGTACTCTCTGCACTGTGTAAGGGGACCTTCTTACAGTCTTACACAAAAATTATCTGTAAGGAACGCCGATGACCAGCTGCGTAGAACGTTGCGTCGTGTCTGGTCGATACTCCAAGTCCTCTGCGGCATCTTCTGGTGTTTGCCCATTTCTGCGCGATTTTCACACTGCCACCAACGAATTAAAAATAAATATATAAATAAATAAATAAATAGGTGGCCTAACAGGCGGGTAGACACCCTAGGCCTAGCTTCTCGTTCGTTTGTGTGAGTTTCTAGTTTTGGGTGGAATGGAAGAGACCTACAATTTTATACTGAGTCCAAGTATATACTGGTAAGCTTTTTCAGGACAGTCATACTCTCGGATGTTTGTCAGATGTTCGGGAGAGGTGGCGCCGCAGAAAAACCCTAAAGATGTAATTTGTGTTTTTCAGGGGATCGAACCTGGGATCCCTCGCACAGTAGTTCCGCATACTAACCTCTGCGCTACTGCGCCCACCAACGAATTATTCCGCAAAAAATCGAAACAATTATTCCACGTTCTTTATGAATACGTCATGTCATTTTGACGTGTATTTTGTATCACTTTACTTCACAAATGTCAAAGTAGAATAGAGTTTCTAGCATCACCCGATAGCGTGATGACGTTTGCGCCAACTGTACCTTTCACGACAAGATTGCGTAATTTAGCCAGAAGTTAATTTATAACAATTCGCTATAAAAGCCAAGAGATAACACCAACACCACCATTGGGCACCCTCGTGCTGACGAAACAGTCACCGAAACCCCACCTACAATTCTCCGGTTTTCGAGCATCCCCCTATTTTAATAATTAACATATTCATGATGGTGATAGCATGCTGATGACTTATATTGACTTGACTTATCATTGAGCGTATTTGTAAAACCTTCGAATTAATAACCATCATTTCTTAAAGACATATCTCAGTCTGTAATCCAAAGGCTAGAAACAAGTCTGCAATTTCAACAAAAAAATAATTTGTTCAGTGATCGTCAAAAACACAAGAAATTTTTTTCAGACCCCACCTAGCATTCCTTACAGGACAGATTTGAAAACAAGACAAGTGTTTACATTGACGAAATTACTTTACAATCCGCAAAGACAGCCTATATACCTATAGGCGTTAACTTTAGTTCAGAACATGTTCAAGAACCGCTTAAAGTCAAAAGAACACAAATCATTAAAGCCAACCACTTCCAGTTCATCGTTTATAAATTTTATTCTAAACCCACGCACCTTTTAGTATTCTAGGCACAGGTTAGACATTTCCAAGCCGTGTTCGGTCTTGGTTTTGATGAGCTTGTATAATGTCACCAATCGATGTATACTGTGCTCTAATTAATAATTTAAATCTCCATCTAGAAAATTTACATAAATAATTTCGTAACAATATGTCGCTTCGTTAAACTGGTTTAGACGGTTCTGCGCTCATCTTGGTAAACAAAAGCATCGATAAAAGAGTTTAAAACAATTTATTGCTCCAATAAAAGATCTCGTTTATGGCTAAAGATGAAGTGTACGTTACGTAGGCGGGCTAACATGACTATAAGGAAAACAAACAAATTAATTTGGCAATTTATTTGGATTGTTTACTATGCCATAATGATTCAAATTGCATGTCACGAGGTTACCAAATTAAGGTTGGAATAGAACAGACCAACTTAATTGTATAACCAATTAGAGTGGACATAAAAGTAGGTGTTTTTTTTTTTTTTTTTGTGTTTAGATGATTTTTTTTAATTGTACAAGTTGGGTGTGCCTTGCTTGTGCACTAAGTTCAAGGTTAAAGATTGAACTTTGTAGCGTTCCCAGTATACGGCTCGTGTAGGTAGGGTGCAAGCTATGCAGTTCGTTATATCCACCAATTAAAACGAACAATTTAAGTTTGACCAAATATGGCCTGTCAGTTGGTAAATATCATAGATCAATGCATTAGATATCAAGTTCCAGTGTTTCAACATTTATTCGATTTCAAGTCTACCCGAAAGCGAAGCGAAAAAAAAACGTAGTTCTCGATGACAACCCATACCCATTGGCGTGCCACGGAAATCATGAGTTCTGTAAGATGAAAAAATTTAATAATTTTCATTTGCGCGAACGTTTTGCTTCATGTAACTTCAAAAACGAAAAGAATTTTCGTTTACACGAAAGCAATTTCATAAACGTTTTCGTTTTTTTTTTTTTTTCAAAAACGACGACACTTTTCTTCCGTGCGAAAGGAAAACAACGCTTGACGTTATGATTACACCCAAATATTCCTAAAAACTAAGGTGTCAAAAAAAAAGAAACTTTTCTGGAGCACTAATGCGGTTTGCACTGCATCAAAGGTGTGCGTCAGTGCGTCTTCAGTATGGCGATGCTGTTAGCCAACAAAGTAAAAGAAAAGCTACATATATTAATTTGTGAATATATACAACAAAATAAATTATTTTTAATTAAATCATAATATTAATGCATCCAAAAAAGCAAAAGGAGCAACGGCATACATTTAGGTAGTGTTGCCCAGCAGCAAAGGTTTCCCGAACTGTGAAAATGACCCTAACCTCCAGTTTCACAGTGGAACTGAACTTGAGTTTAAAGTTGAAGTTCAACTCGTCTGGTTTTACAATCTCAACTTCAGTTCAATTGAACTCTGTTTAACTAAATTTTATAAATAGAATTTGGCAGCATTGTACAGTACTAGCTTAGGTTAGGTTAGGTTAGGCTTTTATACACCTTTTCCAAAATCGTTGCTTTTCTTTTCTTTCAAAGAACGCGCAAAACGAGGTCAAATATTTTATGTTTTTGACAATCGGTAGCTTTGAAATTGAAATGTCACTGTGTCTGGGGTTTAAACGGCAGAATACTGAGGTTTAACTTAAACTACAGAATGAACTCTGTTTAAGGCTTAAACAAAACTGTGAAACCGAATGAATTGGTGAACTGAAGCTTAACTATAAGTGTAGTGTAGGAAAGATTAGAGGACTCCCAAAGAGCATAGCTGAATTGCATTATGTGCAAACCTGCGAAAGAATTGGGTCCTGTATCCTGGTAAGGCATGGAGTTCAAGCTTATAAATTGCCGGATGTGAGTGCCCCAGACCTAGCAGCAGTACGAGTAGGGTCATTTTGACGTCAGCGAATGGTCCAAATGGGTACATGCCGTGTACAAGCTCTCTTTGTTCTTTCTCTGTTGACTTCATCAGAGCCACATATATATGAGGAGTGCTACATATCGTGTACTAGCACCTTTAGAGTCTTTGGTGAATGCATGTAGGAACAGGAACAGGAACAAGGATCTATGAATTGGTTGTGATGCCAATGCACATAATACAGTGTGGGGCAGCACCAACGATTATTACAGAGGAGAAGCGCTATTCGAATTTGTATCATGCAAGGATCTAGCTGTCTTAAACAGGGGAACAGAGCCAACCTTAGTGGACGTGAGGCGAAGGTAAGTGATTGATGTGAGGAGGGCAATTAATCAGGCTACATTGTCGGACAGAGCCATTTCGTTTCATGTTCGTTATGGATCTAAAAGAAAGAAAGATCGGAAATACATTAGTATTCCGAAAAACACGGATAGGACAAAGTACCATGAAGTGTTGGAGGAAAAACTGAACGTAGTAATCGCATTCGGAATACCGAAATATACCTGGCATGTAGAATCACAGCTAAAGCATTTGCAATCAGCTGTTCTATAGATCCGTACCGAGTGTCTTGCACACCTACTCTAGTGGGAAAACAGGACAATATGTCTTGGTGGTGTCGGAAACTTAATAAGCTAAAGAAGGCTGTGAGGAAGACCTTCAATCGTGCCATGAGAAGGGGAGAACCCGAAGCATGGGATGAATACAAGGCGAAAAAGAAAGAGCTCAATGTTACTCTACGACGACGTAAAAGGGAGTCATGGAGGGACTTTTGCTCGAGTAGGTATATGAGGAGTAGGTACATCTGAAGTCAGTAGACTACAAAAGATTGTCTCCAGAGACCCAGTTCCCAAGATCGAACTCATTCGTAATAGAGCGGGGGAGTTAGTGGAAACTCTTGATCACACAAACGAGGTCCTGATGGAAGTACACTTTCCAGGAAGCTATAAGGCAGATCAACCCTGGGCGCCCAGGCAACAAGGAGCGAACAGGAGGGATAGGACGGAAGCAGAACGGATCGTGACCCCAGAGGCGGTTAAGGAGGCGATAGCCAACATTTTTACCCTTCAAGACCGCGGGACCAGATGATATATTTACAGGTCTACTGCAATGGGGAATATAGACGATATTGCACCAACGCTCAGGAATATAATAGCAATAGGCTACATCCCGATTAGATGGAGGGAGGCGAAGGTGGTCTTCCTTCCAAAACCAGGAAAAAGGATAGCACCGAAGCAAAGTCCTTCAGACCGGTAAGCCGAACATCCATTCTGTTAAACACAATGAAAAGGGTGGTGGTAGAATATATGGAGAGTACGGCGCTTAAGCCCAGTATCTTGCTCGCGCTAAATTTGATCTCCCATACAAAAATGTCTTACTTACTTACTTACTTAGGCGGCTCTACAGTTCGGGGTGAACCGAGGCCTCAGCTAACAAGCTTCTCCAGTTAGCCCGGTCTTTAGCTAACTGCCTCCAGTTGCGCACTCCTATAGTCGGTTGAGATCGCCTTCGACTTTCGCGCGCGCCACTTAAGGCGAGGTCTTTCTCTACTGCGTTGTCCCTCCCTCTTTAACGACTTACTCGCAGTTTTTTTTGCCAGGTCGATGTCGCTGTACAGCTCATATAGTTCGTCGTTGAATGTCCTTCTCCACAGCCCGTCAACGCAAACAGGACCGAAAATTCTACGAAGAATCTTTCTCTCGAAGCGACCGAGGATATCTTCATCTACTTTAGATAGAGTCCAAGCTTCAGCGTCATAAAGCAGGACTAGAATGATCAAAGTCTTATACAGAATCACCTTAGTTGCTCGGGATAGGGCTCTACTACTCAAATGCCTTCTTATCCTAAAAAAACAGCGGTTGGGAAGAGTTATTCTTCGTTTAATTTCTTATGAGACGTTGTTGTCAGAATTTATAGAAGAACCGAGGTAGACAAAGTCCCTCACTACCTCAAAGTCATAGCTGTCGATCGTGATGTTTTGTCCGATTCTACGATGTTAGGTGTCCCTTCTTGTTGACAGCATATAAATGGTTTTGCCCTCGTTGACCGCTAGACTCATTTTAGCCGCTTCCGTTTCTATACTAGCAAACGTACTAGTGACAGATCGCTGTGTTCTGCCAATTATGTTAATATCATCATCGGACTTTTGAAAAATCGTGCCTTGTGTGAGTTTCGGACGATTCTTTCAAGTATGATGTTGAAAAAGTCGCACGACAGCACGTCACCTTGTCTAAATCCTCGTCTAACATCAAAAGGTTTTGGTGAGGTCGCTACCGACCTTGATACAGCAGCGAGCTTTCTCCATCGTCATCCTACACAATCGAACGAGTTTTGCAGGGATGCCAAAGCTAGACATGGCTCTGTATAGCTAGTCTCTATAGATGCTGTCGCACGCGGCTTTGAAATCGATGAAAAAATGGTGGGTATCGATTTGGACTTCTTGGGTTTTCTCCAGGATCTGCCTAAGTGTGAAAATTTGATCGACGGTGGACTTTTCTGGCCTAAAACCGCACTGATAGGGGCCAATCAGGTTATTTATAAAGGGTTTAAGGAGTTCACACAATATGGCAGACAGGATCTTGTATGCGATGTTAAGGAGACTGACACCTCTGTAGTAGTTGGCCCAGTTGAAGGGGTCTCCTTTCTTGTGGACCAGGCAAATGATGCTGAGATTCCATTCATCAGGCATGCATTCATCTGACCAAATTTTTGAAATGAGTTGCAGTTGGTGCATGCATCTCCAGCTGCTCTAAAAAGCTCGGCAGGTACACCATCAGGCCATGTAGCTTTGTTGTTCTTTAGCTTGAATATTGCTGCCCTTACTTCGCTTTGATCAGGTGGACGGAAGTTTTCTCTATCATTGCCTATATTGAATTGTACGTTCTGCCTAACAGCGATTCTGGGGCCTGTAACACAAAACTACAAGTCTACAGGTCTACAGTTACTTGTAGGTCTCTATTAGTTACACAAGTGTAGATTATTTCTGTAACACAAAAAAAAACTTTACAGTTGTACGAAATAAAAATTTCCCTCGACTTGTAGACTCTCTGTACAAGTGTTCATATAAGCAAGTGAAAGCATTAAATTGAATAAAGACGCTGTTGAAAAAAAATTACCGTGCTTGTAAAAATCCAAGAAAATAAAAAAATGTTATTTACTGCATTTTGCGATGTCAAAAGAAATAAAAAGCAAGACATGGGAGGGAGTATTTAGTTTCGGCCAAATCCTAAATATTGTTCTGCAAAATAATGGGTGGATTGTACATGCGAAACGTTTTTGGTTTTTGGGAGAATTGTCAAAAAACTGCAGTTGTAAGTATTATACAAAGTCTTTACTTACCTAATCGAAGTTATGTACTAATTGCGCAACAATGAACACTTAACTCTCAATGCCCCAAAAGAAGTAAAGGGTGACATTTCGAAATAAAGGCAGTATAATATACCAAAATATGGTTCGTCTTATCAAAGTATCTAACAAATTCCATCAAAGGATAGCTACGATGCCCCTTTGTCCGTTTTTGACCAATCTTCACAGGACCTCTCCACGGCCAATACCTAAGATTAGTTTGAGCTCAATCGATTTGGTGGTTTTCGAGATTTAAGATTTTGAATGATTTTTTGTATGGGCGGTGCTACGCCCCTTTGTCCAATTTTGAAATTTTTGAAAAAAATCGGCCCAGCCGTTCTCAATTGATGAATTACTACACATACCATTCATACCATTTTTATATGTATAGAATTGACGTTTAAAACCACTTTTTCGGTTGAAAGAATAGATGCAATCACGATGAACAAATTTATTGAAATAATCCATTAAAAAGATTTAATATTAATGCCTAATTAAAGCCCCTACAAGTCTTGAATCACATGTAAGATTTCGTCTACTAGTCTACAAGTTAGATTGATTTTTTTTCTACACTTGTAGCTCTGAGTTACAGAAACAGGATAATCACGAAATTTCCCACTTGTATTATTTGCCCGCTACACTTGTAGAAGTGCCAGTCGACTAGTAGTTTCGTGTTACAGAAATGTGATACACTTGTATAAATTCACTTGTACTACAAGGACTTGTAGTATTGTGTTACAGGCCCCTGGTCTTCGTCGCTATTGTAGAGTCTGCAGAAGTAATTTTTCCATATTCGCAGCACCGACTGTGCTTGTACTACAAGGTTTCCTTCATTATCTCTACAGGTTTCTGTACGGGATTGTCTGCCCTGGCACGTTCTTTTTACCTTTTGGTAAAACTTCCGTACATTGTTCCTGAAGTAGCATCTTTCAATTTCTTCGATCATACGCTCCTCGTGCTCTTTCTTTTTCTTTTTGAGGATCTTATGTTCCTCCCGTCTTTTTTTCCAAAGGTTCTACAGAGATAAAATTTAGCGAGGCAGTTTAGCAGTATCCTGGCTTTAAGATGTATCCCTTGAATAGTAGACAACATGCCTATAGGGCAGGTCTTTTCTGTCTTTTCTTACCTAATAAAATTGAAAATCTGGACAGTTTCTAATTCTTTTACAAGTAATTTTTGGACAATGTATACCGACGTCTATACCGACGAGGCTGAAGAGTTATATGACCTCCTGAAATCAGCCGTCGACTACATTGGCTTGGCCACAGCTAAAACAATCTTCGTAGGATCAAGACCACAACCAAGCCATCGCGGGTGCCAAAGCACTTGGTTTGGTTAACTGGAAGCAGCGTGCCCAGGATCGCAGACGATTTTCTTCACGGGTCGGGATTTAATTTGTTTGCTATTTGATTAGCTTTCTTTTTAATCAAAATACAAACGAAATTAAATCAAATTGAAGCAATCTCCCACGCATACCGAGTCATAAAAAAATGATGCATGTCAGTCAATCTATTTATACGTTTGATACATAAAATATTTTTTTTTGTGTTGTCATAAATAATTCATAAATGACAAGTTGACAAAAACTCATACAAAAGTATGAAACATACTGACAGCCTACCTACACTCACTGACAGAATCAAAAGCAAGCATCAAGCCTACGCAAATGACAAACGGTAGAAGCAAGGGCTCTCTGACGTTTATCATGGCATTACTTCCGGAATATTTACTGTAATTTTCCCGTCTCGACGAAATCTAATAAAACACGCACAGATACCATTTGGCGACATGTTTACCTCGTATTCGAAGGAAGCACTCAATCCATACATAAAATGTATATTAATTTTGCTGTCAGCATATAATAAAGTATCAAATAGCTACCAACAGAGACGTAGACTTTGATGAAAGAACTCCACGGGGAGTATTCAAAGTACGCAAAGGAATATCACATATAGCAAATCTTTAACAAACCTCTTTTCTATTGCCCTGCATTCAGGTTGTCTAGGATCTGAATCTGTATCTGAACAAGTTAAATGCAAAACAATTCAAACCGTCATGCCCATCTCCATGGATCTGGCAAACATGACACCACAAAAATCATATGCAATTATTAACCTTGTCTGGGCCGGACTCGTTGCTCAAGGCTCGCTATAGTATCTAACTGAAATAACATAACAATAATGTCTGTTAATGATTTGTGCATGTAATCTGTACATACGCGCACACACATTCCCATACGCCCAGACGACCGAGGCAAATCTAATGATTCCAAATTACGAGCCCGCCCCCTCCCTCCCCCTTCCACCATGAACAACATCTCTATACAGCTCGACGACTCCAGGCAGCACAACATGTCCCACAGTATGCCACCGGCTCAGCAACTGGAGGACCATCGCTACGACTCTTTACAACGAAGGAAGGCACACTCAAAAACAGAGGTATATAGAAGAAGGTAAAACAACGACTGATGCGATACTATGTCCCGGGGTTAATTTAAATTATTATTTTTAAAGTGGGGTTGTTGCCTTGTAATATACCTTGCGAACAAGATAAGGGACTTTAATGGCACACCTACACGCTGGCAAGTGTATTGTATAGATACGTATGTTGTTGCTGATGTCCCCATATCTCTAAGTCAAATTCACCATCATAGATGTGGCTTCCTTTAGAGAGGGATTCATGGGATGCCAATGCCAAGCCCGGTGCCGATCAAATGACTGAGAGAGTGCATCGTGTACACTTAGACGACATATTTCTTTTGCAACTCAAAACTTTTCCACAAATGAAAGGAGAATATCCTTGTGGAGCGTGGAGCTGCCGATTCGCTCGCCTGTACACGCAAAAAGAAAAGCAACGACGGCGGCAGTTTCCCAGCGGAAAAGCAAAAATCAATTGAGACACAGAAATATTTATTTTTTTTTTTACATTTTTTCTTGCACTGTTTGTCTCGGTTCCCCGGGAACGTTGTTGTTTCAAGACCGCACTTGTTTCGTGGCAAGTGCCTAAAATGCTACAAGTACTTTGCTTGACGCTTATAGTTGTTGGCTGACTCCATAACGGATACAGCCGAAGGACTTTTTTCCTCTGTATAAAGAAAGGAAAGGGAAGAGCGTATATAAAAAATAAAGGAAAACTTTTAACTTTGCTTTTGTTTGTGGAAATATTTTTTAATTTTCTAGCCCACGCCCCCATTCCAGCGAATGAATCTGGGGAAGTTCGTTTTCCTTTCACAAAGCGATTTGCATTAAATTAATATTCCTCCATTTGGAAGCGTACAAATACAGTATAGGATGCTACAGAAGCGGAGAGCGCTAAGAAAAATTAAAAATTGTATCCTTAAAGTGACGGGAAAAGATTAATACATATTTGTGTATGGTTTCCTTTTGTTCTTGGGTGTGCGTCTGTTGTGTGGCGCGGAGGGAAGCATGTTCTTTAAGAAGTGTGTTCACATTAAGCTAATAAATTGCAACAACAAAATCAGTGTCGAAATGATTCCCGAAATTTGTTTCCAAGCAATACAGGGAATTACTTTTTTGATGGCTGTTAAAACAAATTGATTCTGGAAGACAGTAGCTAATCCAGATGCTGAAGAAGAGGGACCGACTGTGAGGATATTACATTTACACGAGAACAGTTTTGTTCCGAGGGGCGACTGCAATGCTTTTGATTAGATTATCTGAGGATTATACTATACAATTGTGTTACAGAAAAAAATACTCTGGAAGATGTATAAATATTCTGTAGTTGTCTTTTGTCTCTCCGTCATTCAAATAAACGGTTGGCATAATAAAAAGGTCACAGTGCTTAACTGAGGACGAAGCGGCTTCGTTTGGATTCTTCACATCCTTCCCCTGGAATTGTTCATCAAACGTTTCGGCCCCAAAACGAGCTTTTTTAGTTTGTTTAAAGTGGCTCTCGGTGAGAGAAACAATTTTTGTTAATAATTAACACGCGCTAAAGAGGTTATGACTACCCTTATAGTGCAATGTGATTTACACATCGCGGGCATTAAGGAAATTGGGATAGAGAAGATAAGAGATTCCGATGCACATTGGTTTTAAATGTCTGTAAATTGTACTGAGGAGGAAAGATAGAGCTGGGCAAGGCATTCCACACTCGTGTTGTACGTCTTAAGCTACGATTACACGCCCATTTTTTCGGGTCATTTAGATGGCGCTCTGACGTAAAAATCGCGTCACAAAGCAGTCACTTAAATGTCGTTCTGTGTGATCGACATTTTTGGGATAACATTTTCGGCGTCATTTAAATGACTAGGAAAATGTCGGACCAAATGACAGGTATTTAAATTAAATAAATAGGTGGCGCAACAGGCGGGTAGACACCCTAGGCCTAGCTTCTCGCAGCCATTCGTTTTGTGTGAGTTTTTATTTTTGGGACGAATGGAAGGGACCTACAATTTTATGCCGAGTCCGAACGGCTGAAGTGAGAAGCTTTTTCATGACAGTCATACTCTCGGATGTTTGTCAGACGTTCGCGAGAGGTGGCGCAGTAGAAAAAAACTTTAAGATGTAATTTGTGTTTTTCCGGGGATCGAACCTGGGTTCCCTCGCACAGTAGTCCAGCACACTAACCACTGCGCTACTGCGCCCACAATGACAGGTATTTAGTGCCATTTAAAAAGCGGAAAAAAATGGCCGTGTGATCGCTCTTCAATGACGCCTACGACAAATGACTAAACTTTTTAGCTGTTGCGTCATTTAAATGGCATCCCAAGGGAAAATTCGAAATAACTCGCAGTGTCCGTCATTTGATTTTAGGACACAAATGAAGATGCTAGTCATTTCGTGTGATCGCCATTTTTCCAATGACGAATCGTAGCTTAAATTTCGCTCTATTGCGACATTTTTTCTTGACGTCACAGCGCCATTTAAATGACTCAAAAAAATGGCCGTGTAATCGTAGCTTTATGAAAGAGTCTCTATATTTCATAGTACGTCCGAAGATAGGCTCAATGGTAAACTGATGGGCATTCATAGCAAGGCGAGCATTGCGGTTGAATTGCTGAAGGGGCGGAATGCAGCTGGCAATTTCATTTGAGCACTGTTTGTTAAAAAAAAGCAATAAAACAGTGTGAGACACGTAGCGTTTCTTCGATGCTCAAGAAAATGAATAGAACTGTCGATATTTGTATCTCCGATTAGTTTCAACGCACGAATTTGAATCGTATCCACTCAGTTTTGGGGTGTCGAGGTAAATTTACCTTTACGAGGGAAAAAAAAGGAAAATGCATAAAGGGAAAAAGGGAACAAAATTGTTCGGTAGTGCAATTTTGAGGGAAATTCCGTCAAATTGAAAAATATAAATGATGAATGATATTTATTTAGGCCCTGAATGCACTGAGTTCATGACTACAAATCTTAATGAAAATGAAAAAGAAGAAATTATTGGCCAGTGTATAAAATTTGATTGCAAGGCAATCAACTTCCGATAAGTAATAGTATAGGAAATAAGCTAGAATTTTTGGACCCACTTTTAGCAATCGATATACCGAAGCGAAAAAATTGCTGCAGCCTTTTTGATTTGTCTGAAAAAATTTAAAATTGTGACAAATTTGAGGTGGAAGTTGAATGGCGTGAGCTAGCTGCATCGATTCCAAGTGAAAAGAAATCATCACTTAAGCTTTTTCCAAATTTAATAAAAGTAGTCAATTATGCTTTGTCATTACCTCACTCAAATGCAGAATCTGAACGCATTTTTTCAATAGTAACAGATATAAAAACTAAAAAAAGGAAATGACTGCCTAAATGCTATTTGCGTTACCAAATCCTCATTTCAGAGTGATGGCATGAATTGTTGTGACTTCAAGTCCAATCAAAATCATCTAGACTTGATGAATCAGAATATTTATGTATAACGTTGAGCTTGTTTTTAACTTTTTTACTATGTGATTAATATTAAACAAAAATGTGATTGATAGTAAACTAAGAAATATAATTTATTTTGTTACTTTAATGATGAATTTATGTTTATTTATTTTTTTAAATTATAATAAAGAATGTTTATTTGTTTTGTTTTTTGTCAATATTTTTTTTTATGTTGGTATGTAAAATAATATTTCTTTCAAAAAAGACTTAAGGGAAAATAAAAGGTAATTTCGGCGAGGTACGGAGGAAAAAAAGGGAAAAACGACACTTGTTTGAGGTAAAAACCATCCCAGGGACATCCCAACACTGTATCCAGTAGGTAAAATATAGTTTTCGACGCGACAGACCAGATATGGGAATTGTATTCAAGTTTGAGGCGAATGAACGCCTTATATATTGTAGCCAGATCAGAAGGGGTAAAATATTTCTTGCATCGTTTGAGAAAACCTAGACATTTCGCAGCATTCTTGGTGTTCAAACGCATTACTATTACTATCTATCTAAGTGGAAGAAGTCGCCATCTATGAGTAGAGATGATGATTCAATGATCTAGTACATTTTTTTTCTCTTCTCAAGTATAAATGCCATCAACTTCAGGTGAAGCGCTCTCTTTTTTTGTAAACTGCAACAGCGACAACGTGCAAATTGTAATAAAGAAAAAGTTTTTTACAAATCCAGCCATTTTGGTTTTTATTTTTTAATTAAAATCCTGCACTGGAATCGACGATCGTTTTAAGCCGAAAACATTGGTCCAATCGAGCCGAATATTGCACCATCGACATCATGATTTTCGGTCGCTTTACCGCCGTTATTCTCAGTGCCACATCCACATTTCCACATTTTCCGGCGCCATTAATGTTCTAGTTCGTCACACAACGATTGATTACAACCAGCATTTGACCTGTATAGTTCTGAAACAAAACCTTTGTGAACTACATCGACGCACCACCATTAATCCTTACGCAACCTTTGGCCACTTCAGCACGTGTATGTGGTCCGAGAATGAAAAGTCTTTTAGTTTCGGTGATGCAAGTGCCATTCATGGATAATGGCTGTAAATTCGGGTTTCGCTTTAGAGACAGCAGACAGAGTTGGGTTTTCGAAGCATTAAATTTCACTCTATTGGCTGAACCCATTTTAAAATGCTGTCAAGGTCGGAATTTAATGAGCTGAACATACGTTGCCGTTGCAGTTGTACGACAGGACATGAGTCCTGGAAAGAATATGAGAAGCTTAGAGTGCTGTCATCACCAAAGGACCGGATTGGATTAGAAGTTGCAGACAAAAGTTCATTTAAATGAAAAAGAGAGTCGGAGACAGAACGGAGCCTTGGGGAACACAAGCATTTATATGGTGAGTTTCAGACTTGAAACCACCCAAGACAACTTGAATTGAACGGCCAGAAAGGTAGTTTCTAATCCATTGAATAAGAGATGCATCGATCCCATAAGCACGTATTTTCGAGAAAAGAGCTTGGTGCCAAACTCTGTCTCAAATGCCTTTGAAATATCAAGCGCAACAATCTTCGATTCACCGAAGTGATTTAGAGATTGGTTCCACTTCTCGATGAGATAAGTCATGAAATCACCAATGGACCTGTTGCCACAAAAACCGTACTGTCGGTCATTTTGGAGTTTCCGCTTTGTCTTAAGAGCTGACAGCTGGAGTGTCATTGTAAATGAGAGTGAGGACCGATGGTGGGGCCGAATTCTTAGCATTTTTTTTACAAATGACCAAAAGATTTTACTACTCTTGGGACATTGAGAATTTGACACGCTTAATAAGGACATTGCAGTCTTTTCTGGCTCGTTTAAACTTATTTCGATTTTCCTCAGAAGAGTTGGCTTTATAAGTCCGAAAACTTAACTTCTTTAATCTAATAGCCTCCTTCCAGCTCAAGTCGTACCATGCGTTTTCTTTTGGTTTGATACCCTTTATCATGTTAGGGATACAGTATTTCATACCTAAGGTGATTACTTTTGTCACCATATCAGCGGCGGCATCCACGTCGTTATCGAGGAAGCATAACGACCCAGTTAAAGCTCCTAAAGGAGCTTGTAAGTTGACCCCAGTTGGCTTTTTCGTATTTCCCTACGGTTTTTTTTTTTTTTTTTGAGTTGTTTCTTTAACTGACCACACAGTTACGAGAAATTAGCTGATATGGTGCAGTGGTCAGACGAGCCTAGAGGCGATAATACTTTGATAGAGTATTTATTAGGTTGGGAGGTAAGAAACAAGTCCAGTGTATTGGCGTTTTGAATGTCACTGTCTGGAACGCGTGTTGGCTCATTTACAAGCTGGGTTAGTTAGTTTACCTCAGCAAAAATCTGCGCATAAATTCATTCGGGTGTTGTCTGTCCAGAAGCCAGTTAGAATTGTGGATATTGAAATCGCCCGCAATGACGATTTCTGTGTGAGGGTACAGGGAGGCAATTCTTGTTATGGAGTCAGACACCACATCGATCTCATTACAAATCGAGTTGCTATCGAAGTTGGGGCTTCTATAGATAAAACAGTAATGGATAATTTGCCTTAGGCCGTTGGTCGGCCCATTGTGCAAACCACTGGGATTTGGGAAGCTGTTCCTTTTCTGGCTACTCATCTATACAAACCATTTGCTACCAGTTATAAAGCTAAGAATGTTAGCGACGGTGGTATTACCAATATAACTGAGATCATTGAGCAAATTGTTTCTTAAGTGGGCTTTTCTTAAATTGGCCAGAGCAGGGCAAATGATGCAAAGAAAGTGAGTGGCGGACTCGCCCTCCTCTTCATCTCTGCAGCTTCTGCAGAAGTCGTTGTGTGGCAGACCGAGCCGTTGCGCGTGTCTAACTAATATGCAGTGCCCGAAGATGACATTAACGACTTTCGAGATGCTGGATCTTTTAAGTCAAAGTCAAAGAAGCTTCTTGGATCTTTTTGTGCCCACGTGAATTATTTGCTTAGCGTATTGAAGTGGTGCATACACGTTGTGCAGACTTATATTATCCACGCCAGAGGAGCCTAGCTTTGCTAGTTCGTCTGCTGCTAGTTCACGAACCCAGCAGAGGGTGAATTTGAACTGTTGTCCACTCATCTCGTTAAGATATGCGCGACAATCTATCACCGCCTTAAATTTTATTTCGCTGGATATTAGGGATTTGATTGCAGCTTGGCTATCAATGTATGTGACAAAAGGGTGTTTCATTTTATAAGGCAAAAAATAAAATGCGAAAGTGATATAAAACATATCTATTCCAAATTTCAAGAAGATCGGACAATATTTAGATGTTGCACACTTTGGTCAGTTTTTTTAAAAGAAGGTAAAAAATAAGATTTTTTAATTTTAAGTGCTTTAATTGTGGAAACAAGAAATAACAAAATATAAACTATATTATAAATATATACTAGGATTAATCGGTACTATGGAAAGCAAAATATGTATTATATTAATCGATGCAATCCCTTGTTTTGTTCGCTTGGTGACGACTTTTCTGTGATGCTCGACTACCCTCAACAAGAATTATTGTTTTTGCTGTTCGTCCTTGACCGATTCGTTGAACTTTTTTATAAGAGCTATTCTTCTTTCTGCCGTATCGTTTACTACTTTAAGATCGTTAACTTGGTTTCATAGAGAATCACTGGAGTATTCTAATACGTCGTGGATTCCGAAAAGTTCGAAGAACGTCTTTGTTTTCTTCGTAACAAAATGGCTCAGATCTTTTCCTTCAAAAACTAGGTTCTTTTCCTCTAATCTTTTAATTTTTGTTTTAATAGCTGGTTTTGTTTCTAAATTTTTGATCATATTCTCTCTTTCATCCTCGGTAATACGATCATCCAAAAAAGCTAATCCTGCGTTCGTTTCCGTTAGATACTGTAGTATCGGCACTGTGCGATGCCAACACTTGACTATATAAAATGTAAAACAATGAAAATAAAGTCGCACTTATAAAATAAAAATACGGAAAATAGAAGTCAATTGATAGAAGAATATAAAGCAATCGACTATGAAATATTGGGTCTCTACAGATACCAAAGATATCTCTTGGCAATTGTGAGAGCACTTTTTTTGGACATTTTTATCAGAGTAAATGTTCAGAAGATGCAGCATATTCAAATCGTTCTTTGGAGCAAATCGACTTACAATTGCCTCGTGCCAAAGTGAGAGTGATAAAATGTGCAACTTGTTTCATTCCTTTCACATCCCGTTGAGAAACATTCAACTGCTTGTTGAAGAGGACAATTTTAATAGAATATATTGTCTTTGCCATCCACCGTGCTTGATGTAATGCCCCTGGGACTCTGAAACTGAAGTAATTTTGAGACCAACCTCCCAGGTATACAAGAGTGAAAGTTGTAATAGCTCTTTGTAATCTTCTCTTGGATCACTTCCGTCTTTTAAAACATTCTTAATGTAGTTCGACATTTTCACCCGTTGTTCTTCTTGAAATTCTTGAAGTGAATTTTCTTCATCCAGCATTGTGGTATATGATTTCTTATCAATTGAATTCCACAGACTTTGAAACTTCCGAAAAATCTGGATGTCAGGACCACTTGTGTGCTACAACACTCCTCAAACACTCCTTTAAGAATAAGTTCATGGGTGTGATGACGGCAAGCCAACCACAACAAAGTTCGTCCAAATTCACTTTCAATTCTTCTGCATGCCCCGTGGATCAGCCCTGTATTCGATGCTGTAGTATCGAAAGACATACCAATTATTTTGTCGCGTAGCCCAAATCGGTCCACTTCTTGAATAACTACCTCCAGCCATCTGTTCGCCAGTCCCTTTCAGGGCAACAGGTACACCAAGCAAATGCTCAGAATCTTTGCCAGTCACTAGAACCGCAACTCTATCTTCCAAAGTTTTGAAACTTCCACTTCCATGGGCAACTGAAGGCAATAGTTTGCTATCCCAATGCAATACCAATTTAGAAGGATTTTCAAAAAGTGGCTCTTCGATTTTCTTTGCTATTTTACTTCTATTGTTCGTCCGAGCTCGGTAAACTGTAGCTGGAGAAACGGAAATGTTTGAAACATCGTGGCCAAGACTAGTTGCTACAAATGAAGTACTTGCTTGTCGATTCGAGAGCTGTTCTCTATCCCAAGTAGACGTTAGTGCTTGATCGAGCAGTTTTAATCTGGGATTAGAACGTAGTTTTTTTCATAGCTATGTGCTGATGTGGATGAGTCTCCTTCTTCCAGTATAACTTTCTTATTGATTTCTTCGATAGATTTATAGTGTTTATTCTTATATGACAAACTTTTGTCTTCTTTTGCAGATTTACTTCTTATTTCCGACACATAAGCTTTGTCAAGTCCACTAATTGACGAACTCATACGATCTTCTCTTTGCGACTGTAGAAATTCTTTATATTCTTGTGAGACGGTTGTCATTTCCATCACATTTTGCCGGGAAATATCAAATAGTTCGATAAGATCGCTTTTCCAAATTTGCCGTTTTGCATCTGCTTTATCTATGTTTCTTGATTTTTCTTTACCCAAATTTTGGTATTCTTTGTACAGCTTTTGTATCTTAGCACGTATATTCTCTTCCGTCATAACAGGGATATTTGCTCTCTTCCATATTTACTGCAGTTTAGTGCAACTAGACTTTGCGGCATTCGATAGTGTTTCCTTCATTTCCTTATGATGGTATATACAAATTAAAATTCCTCCTCCTAAAAATTCATTGATGGGCACTTTTTCTACCAGCCAAACTCTTCTTTTAGTTCCCATTTCAAAGTTCAATTAACTGCAAAGGATTAAAAAATCACATGAGAAGCGTACTAATACAAAATAAACGTAATAATACAAAAGGACGTCAATTACCGAAATTTCACAAAGTTGGGAAAAAGTGACCAAAGCGTGCAACCCCTAAACATCAACCGATCTTCTTGAAATTTGGCAAATATAGCTTTTATATCACTTGGACTCGGGGCGTAAGCAAAGTCATATGAAAATCAAAAAATGAAACACCCTTGTGACTATATCCCTTCCGAATTAATCGACAGCCACGCTGTAGCTTGACGAATAGCTGTAATTTCGGCTTAAAAGACACTGCAGTGTTAAGGATGACAGAAGGAGAGGCTCAGATTCTGTACTTTTGAAAAGACCCTGGCGCTAACTCCCTCCAGTGTCTTGGAACCGTCTGTGAATATTGCCAGTGATTTGTCGTGTTTTTTTAAATACTTCTCCCGGGAAAGGCAAACCTATAACGCTTTATCAGCGCCCCGACATGCTTGCAGATGTATGTTAGTTTTGCACTTAAATTGCTGCAAATTTTAGTCGTCTGGAAATATATCCCCAGGAAGCGATTTTCAAAGTTTGCTTGTCCTGTAACAGAAGGAGTTTTGGAAAGATGATGTCCTCGTGGTTGTCAAGTGTACTGTATGGTCATGATCATGAGCATTAGCTGCCTGTCTTGTGGGGCGCCCAAAAATTGCATTTCGAGGGATAATGTCCTTGAGTTCCTCGGAACATCTACCATGGAAGTACCTATAGAACAAGCATAGGTCAGCGACTTGTCTTCTGTGCACCAACGGTTGCAGATTCGATGTGAGTGTAGGGTCTCCAATAAGTCGAACTGCTCGTCTCTGTATGCTGTCAAGTAGGTTAAGTGAATGTTTAGGACATTTGTGAATCCCATTAGTTCTCGTTCGGTTTTTCATGGGTGAAGCCTTTTTCAAAGTTGGTTTTCGTAGGCAGGTAATCTGTAATAATGGGCAATAGTATTATCTGTAGAATGATGCTGGCGTGTGCAGTCGGTTGCCCTTCCCTTAATCTGATTGCCAAGTTCATAGCGTATTCAAAAAGAGCTTACAGATTGAGATAATCCATCCGGTGAGAATAGCAGACACATTTATACTGCCACCGATTTGAAAAATATATAGCATAATCGAGGCCAACTTATCCTGGTTATCTAGGGAGGGCTCTGACACCTCTAACACATAGTGGCCGAAACTAGACAAAAATAAAAGAAAGAGCCTTATGGTCACTAAAAAGATACTGTTTCCGCAGATCCTAAGGCAAACGTATATGGCAAACTTTAGTACAACTGTCCGTCTGTCCGGATAGTAGGTTCAGGTCCAAGGTCGTCTATGGTCTATTTAATATTTATTCATTAAACTTTTCAACTTAACTGAATTTTCTCGATTAAAGCGATTTTCCAGATTTTAGGCCTAGACTGTCTGCTGCATCCGTTCAACGCCCCCAAGAACAACAGCAATTACCACCAACCAAATTTGCATATTTATACTGTGTCGATGTGCAAATTTCAGCATTTTACCCTTCCCTCTAAGGAAATCCTTTTTTAATATCATTCCAACCAGGCTCTAACTCAATTGATGTCGTCCCTCACGTCACAGATCATGGTCGTATCTCTCATGCATCCTCAATTAATATGATTGTGTGCTACTGGATGCTCACTATGAAGTCAACAGTAACTTACACTTACACTATACCCCCATAAAGTCCCGTTGTATAAGGTTGTCTTTTTTTCTCCTTTTTTTTGTTGTTTTTGTTCCAACACCACCTCCTTAACCCGCCCCAATTGGGCTTAGATGTCCGTCCAAGCAACCCAGCTATTATCATTCAGCTCTCAAACAACCATTTCACTAACAAGATTGCTGTGCACACAGACTCAACAGATATGCGCGCTCCTTGCTGGCAGCAACAGCAGCAGCCTCCACACTCCACAGTGCCATTCACAATTTGCCATTTAATTTGCAAGTCTCTGATGCGAGTGCAACAAAAGCCAAAAAGGAGTAACAAACAGAAACAAAAAATAGAAAAAATAGATAAAAAAAAAGAAGATAAACAACGAAGAACGGGTATATACAACTAAACGAAAGAAACAACAGTGCAAATAGAAAAACACAGAAATGCCAGTTTTGTATAGTTGCTTCTGACTGTCGACTTTAATTAATGGTGTCTGTTCAGTGAACGTCGTCGTAGCTACTGGATGCTAGTTGCTCTGTAACTGAATGCTGAACTGCTTCGGGCCGACGTATTCTTCCAAGTGGAACATACACACACACACATATACACATTATATCGGAATGAAGGAACAATCCAGATTTCGACAACTCAATTTATGAATATACGAGGACGAACTGCAAGTAAGGAGGACTCGTCCACAAAGGACCAGCTACACGTCGCGTCGTCTGATGTCTGTCCCTGCACTATCGCTGTCGTAATGTGCTAGGACTAATTTGGCAAATGTCATTAAGCCATTTGCAGATTGAATTTAAATTAAGAGCAGATGTCGATGGATCTTTCGTATGGGTACAGTGTGCGGTGCGCAGTGATTTGCAACTTATGAGCCGTGGCAGTGGCAGCAACACCACCACCACCACCAACCCCTGTCGTCAATTCAATTTCACCCACAATAAATTTAGCGCAAACTAATTCCAGAATGCCGGGGGTTCCATGAACTGCAGCAGATGGCCTAGGGAGACAACAGACAATAGAGACTGATGGCGGCGCTAACCTCACCAAAGGGGTGAGGTGAATCCGCTCCGCACCAACTACTGGGTGACAAGAAAACTACTCAACTCATATACCTAGTCGTACTTACTTTTACATTCGTTGGCGTCGGTGGCTGTGGCACGTCCCCACGGTCGATCAAAGTAAAACGGTTTGCAGCGCTCGCACTCGGATCCAGCTGTATTGTGTTTGCAGTCGCACACCAATTGGCCGTCCTCGTCGTCGGCTATACACTCGGATGCATGTCCATTGCACTTGCACCGTCCGCCAACAGCGAAATCTGATACGGCATAGTGTTGGCCGTGTTGGCCCAGAGCTGCAGTGCCCGATGTCCCCATCGCGGCTGCCGCTGATGGTGGCGCTGATAGCTTACCCGCGAATTTCGTCTCGATGGCGTTGTTGGTGTCCATTGATTTGTCGTTCGTGTACTTGCGTTCGCTGTCGCTGCTGCTAATGCCGAAGTGATTAGTGGCAACCAAGTCGCGTGGCACTTCCAAGCGATGGAAAATCACACGAATATCTGTTGCTGTAACCCAGTCCTGTAGCACCAGTGACGAATCAATGTCGTTCGCCGATGGACGTCCTTCGAGGGTATTGAATGCGAAACGATGATTATCACCCGAGGAGCGTTGCGAGTTCATGCATCGGGCCTCCTGCTCGTTGAACTTGCTTATCTTGGCACGGTCAGGTCGGCCGTAGAACTTATGGCACTGCGAGCTGTAGAACTGGAATGGTTGCCAAGTCTGTCGGTGGTCGAAGCTCTTGTAGATTGCCATCGAATCTGGCTTGGGCGATTTCGGGCAGAAAGTTAAACTGATGTATGTCAGTTCGTACTTCTTTCCAAGGGAAAGTGTCAATGTAACGTTGTCGGGTGGAGAGTTATCGCCCACAATGGGAATCGGCACAGTGGCAGACCTCCAACATGTCACGTTGTTGGAGTTATTGAGATCGGTCAGGGAAGATGCTGGGAACCGAAGTTCGGGCGAATTGTCGTCACATACACTACACGTTGTGGTGCGGTCATTTCGATCCACCTCGCAGTACCGTTCGGGCTGTTTCAGGCCACACGTTGAGGAAGCTTCGACGGGATTTCCATACGCGGCATTGACAAAACTGGGAACACACTTTCGGGCCTTGCCATCGGCATAGCAAGGGTCACTAGAATCGCTCGACGCTAGAGCTAGACAGACAAAGTTCAACAACACCAACAGCCCACCACTTCCAGTTAGGGCGGTCATTTTGGTTTGTTTTTTTTTTTTATGTTTTTCTACGCTGTGCACGAAAAATGTATCGAAAACCGGTAACAGCAGCAGCAGCTGTCGTCACTCATCCACGCGATCTCTCGAGATTGTTTTGTTTTTGTTTCGCGTAATTAATTAGAGCGGAACAGCGGAACTTGCACTCGCTAATTGATGCACTCGCATAACATGCCCCAAGTCGACCCTCAACCGATGCTGGGCGCGCATTCCTTGCATTAATTCGCGACGTTGGAGCTCACTTCACTACTTCACGAGTTTACACGTCGTCGCCACCCGCGTACCCCGGTGTCATCACGAGAACACGAACCACAAGACAAAAAGTTACTTTTTATGACAGAGAGGCGACGCAGAGTCTGCTTCAAAAGGGAACTCGCTGCAGCACAGGCACAACAATATTACTTAAACTTCAGTGCCATTAGGATAATTTGATTTGATCACCGCGCACCGTGTCGTCGTCCTCAACACATCCGTTCTTGTGGCATCCAGCACTAGCTATGGACAAGGATGAGGGGTGACAAATGGAAACACTAAACAATAAATTACAGACAAAGCGGCACAGACACCGGCGCAAAACGAACTCGATTTCAACTCGGCGAGAGATTGTGTGCAACTAATGTTGCTTGGTGTCGTGGTTGCTTGCACAGCCTCACGTTTTGAATGCGGGATTTCCAGATACAAAGCAGACGGGTGGATGTGGTGTGGTTGTTTGCTGGTAGGTTGGTGGTGAAGTTCGTTGGTTTATTAAGGTTTTGCTACTGTTCTCTCGCGCATCGCATCAATTGCGTGAGGCGTGAGCATCTGCAGCTGCAGAGAATCTGATTTCTCTTATTTGATGCAATCGTACAGAATGTTGCTATGTTAAGTAAAATGTTGACAAGCAATTGCATTATGGAAAAGAACATTTTTTTGCATTGCATTTCATATATCTTATCAGAAAGAGCTGATAGAAAGGTGGATAGATAGCTCTAATGTCTAATACAGCGTGAGGGGCAAGCTTAAGGTCTTTTAACCACCGATTAGGGGTTTCTGCGGCTGTTCTACTATTGATCTGATGGTTCTTCTCCGGGTGCAAAAATGATAAAGAGTCAGGCGATGTCATTTCTGTGCGACATTGATTGATCTCTTCTACGATGATATAGAGAAGATGGATTTATCGTTATGCGAGCGCGAATCACTTACAATTGGGGTGGGTGATTTAAAAATGCATACAAGCGAAGTATTTTGATGGTACTATGTATTTTGTAAGGTAATGTACCAGTACCTACTACCTTTTGTAGTAAGAAATATGACAGTGACAGCTACTATTCTATTCTTCTTCTTCTTAGGCGGCTCTATAGTTCGGGGTGAACCGAGGCCTCAGCTAACAAGCCTCTCCAGTTAACCCGGTACTTAGGTAACTGCCTCCAGTTGCGCACTCGGTTGAGGTCGCCTTCGACTTGCGCGCGCGCGCCACTTAAGGCGAGGTCTTTGTCTACTGCGTTGTCCCTCCGGGTAAAACCCGAAGACTCTACTGGCCGGAGCATTTGTTTCCATCCGCTCTACATGTCCTAGCCATCTTAAACAACTTACTCGCAGTTTTTTGACCAGGTCGATGTCGCTGTACAGCTCGTATTGTTAGTCGTTGAATCTTCTTCAGAAGATTCTACAAAGAATCTTTCTCTCGAAGCGACTGAGGGTATCTTCATCCGCTTTAGATAGAGTCCAAGCTTCAGCGCCATAAAGCAGGACTGGAATGATCAAGGTCTTATACACAGAATCTCCTTAGTTGTTCGGGATAGAGCTCTACTACTCAATTGCCTTCTTAGCCTATAGAAACAGCGGTTGGCAAGAGTTATTCTTCGTTTAATTTCTTCTGAGATGTTGTTGTCAGAATTTATAGCAGAAATGAGGTAGACAAAGTCCTTCACTACCTCAAAGTTATTAGCTGTCGATCGTGGTATTTTGTCCGATTCTTCTTGTTGACAGCCCTTGTTGACCGCTAGACCCAATTTAGACGCTTCCGTTTCCTGTGAGTTCCGGACAATTCTTTCAACATCTTTTTGATGTTGAAAAAGTCGCACGACAGCGCGTCGCCTTGTCCCCAAGGTTTCGGTGAGGTCGTTACCGACCTTGATGCAGCAGAGAGCTATCTCCATCGTCATCCTACACAATCGAACGAGTTTTGCAGGGATGCCAAAGCTAGACATGGCTCTGCATAGCTCGTCTCTATAGATGCTGTCGTACGCGACTTTAAAATCGATGAAAAGATGGTGGGTCAATGCCCACCGGTGGACTTCTTGGGTTTTTTTCCAGGATCTGCCTAAGTGTGAAAATTTGATCGGCGCTTTGATAGGGGCCAATCAGATTATTTATAAAGGGTTTAAGGAGTTCACGCAATATGGCAGACCAGATCTTGTATGGTCGGCAGGTAAACCATCAGGTCCTCCAGCTTTGTTGTTCTTTAGCTTGGATATTGCTACCCGTTCTTCGCTTTGGTCAGGTGGACGGAAGTTTTGTCTATCATCGCCTATATTGAATGGTGTGTTCTGCCTAAAATTCGGGATTCTGGTCTTTGTCGCCATTATAGAGTCTGCAGAAGTAATTTTTCCACATTCCACCGACTGTGATTCTACTACAAGGTTTCTGTACAGGATTGTCTGGACTGGCACGTTCTTTTTACCTTTTGATAAAACTTCCGTAAATTGTTCCTGGAGCAGCATCTCTCAATTTCGATCATACGCTTCTCGTGCTCTTTTTCACTTTCTCGTATACGTAGTAGGTATCTAAGAGAAAGATATTGTTTTCGTACAAAATTTCGAACTCGAGATTTTGATCAATTCTGATATTACGATGATAGGGGAACTCAAAAAAGTGGGTCTCGCAATTCTGTCCGTCCGTATGTCTGTCTGTCCCACCCCTGGGGGGAGTTAGAGTTTGTGGGCTTCCCGCTTAGGACGTTTTTTTTTATGCTAGCCCTAATATTAACGGTACCTCCCATATAAAAATTTTACGAAATATGACGAAATACGTCTAAATTTAGATTTTTTCGAAAACGGCTCTAACGATTTGAACCAAAATTGATAGTTGAGTTAATGTAAGCATGCTTAACATGACTGCATACCTACCCAGTTTTTCGCTGAAAAGTCCAGCAACGGCAATTTTGAAAATTGGCTTTTTCTCGATTAAAAAAACGATTTAAAAAAAAAATATAATTTTAAGGTACTATGTATTGTCATTCTTAACTTCATAGTAAACTCAGTTTTTCTCTAAAAAGACTGCGTCCTTTGATATCCACCCAAATCCCTAATAAAAGTACTTTAAAAAACTGCTCATATCTCAAAAACGACATTTTCGATTATGATAAAAATGTTACTGTCAGGTAATGCTTAAATCCATTAATACCATTTGCTCAGTTTTGAGCTAAACAGTTGAAAAAGAGTGTTTTTTGAACCATGAATGCGTCCTTCCCAATCGCTAAAAACGGTACTTTAAAAACTGCTCATATCTCGAAAACACCATTTTCGATTTGGTTAAAAATGTAACTGCTAGGTAATGTTTATATCCTGAAGAATATGTCGTACTCAGTTTTCAGCTAAACAGTTTAATAACAGTGATTTTAGAATCCAAAATTGTAACATTTGCCAGCATAATTTTATAAAAAAACGCTCTAACGATTTTAACATGATCACGTACTTAGTTTTTCTCAGAAACCTCGAATGTAGCCGTTTTATGAATATTTATCAAAAATGATTACCCAAATACCGACCATTGAGACCATTTTTTAAATAATAATCAAAAATGAGAATTCGAAATTCATCGCCTACTTCAAGTGTCAGTTTGGGGTGAAATTTGAAATTAAGTAATAAAGTGTTGTAGTTAATATGTCATAATGTCTATGTAGTATGTATTACGTGTTTAGTTAACAAAGGTTCAATTACTAAACCTACGTAAGTTGTACGTAAGTGGAAATAATTTTAAACGTACAATTTGTTGAAATGACTCTGAGATTCTGCCAGATTCGCAATAAACGAGAAAGTTTCGTGCGACCCAGTCGTGCATATTTTTTTAGATTAAATTACGTTACAGAAGTACGGGAAGGGAATAAAAATGTTTCCCATACAAACTGAATCCTCCGGCGACCGGAAACGCCAAAAATTCGGGCACCAAGCTAAATTGCCAAAATCAGAGAAATTCTTATACAGTACACAAACCAAAGATCGAATTCAATTTTTATTTTAGCCTTTTCGGAGTTTTACTGGAAGGAAAAAATCATTGAAAGACATTGCGGGGCTTTACACGAGGGATGCTTCTGCAATAGTGATGGACTTTAACCCGATCTAAAAAAAAAAATGCTGAAAGGACTGAAATTTCTTAGTCAATTCCACAGTCAGTTTTGGTTTTGGATTTTGTTTTCGAGATTTTTTTTTTTTTTTTAACAACTTTCTCTCGGTGATCTTCTAAAAATCTCATTGTTCGACATTTTGTTGATTCGAAAATTTTTTTCGGTATAAAGTTGAGTTCCCAATTCTCAAAGTTTCCCCAAAAAATAAATACCTAAGGGTCTCTCTCTGACTAACCAAAAAAATGCTGTGCTAAGAAACTGGTTATTATGTGAATACAATTAAAATTCTCAACAACTATAATATTAGGACCTTTCACACGGGAAACCTAAGGTATACATTTATACCTATGAAAGTACTTAAGGAACAGTTAGTATCTTTAAAAAATATATCTAACACCAACAGGTCGAAAATTATAAATGATCAAATCAAACCACCATCTCAACGGGTGCGTTTTAAAAGTGTCATAGCGCCCGAGGGCCTTATTACACAAAAAAGGAAATAACACTCCAAACCTTTATCTGACAGTAAACCCAAGCAGGGGGGTTGCAGTTTCGGGTATTATTTCATTTTGGGGCGTTAATGCACTTCCTATAGTGTCATATAAAGCCCACAAAAAGGTGACTTAAAGCCCCGCGGGCGATATGACACTTTTAAAAGGGTAATAGCGCCCGAGGGCCTTATGACACAAAAATGTGTGTCATAGCGCCCCAGGCGTTATGTCACTGGGCGTTATGACATGTACCCCATCTCTACCACTATAAACCTTAACCAGAGAGACTCTCTAGACTTCTCCTGAGCCTCTCCCCTTGTTCGATGCCAAGTGTTAACTCTAGCATCTATTTATGTGAGATCTGTTTCATCCAATTGGTCTGGACCCAAGATCCGCATTCTTCTGCCAGCTAAAGCTGGACATTGACACGGTATATGTGCCGCCGTCTCAGATTTCTCCAGACATAGCTTACAAGTATCATCCTCTCTAAGGCTCATCTTCCTTAAATATGATTCCCGAAATTACCATCACCTGTTAGTTAATGCCACTCCCCATTTCAGTGTTCCTCGACTTATGCTTAGAACCCTTCTTTGAGTGGAGCAGGTCGGCCATTTTATTGCCATTTTAGATTGTATATATTGTTCCATGGTTGACCACCTTCTCAGGTGTTCTGTCGTGATTCATTTCTGAATCAGCTGTTCCACCATTCCTCTGGCAATTGAACAGAATGGTTCTGGTCCCACCAATTTCTTAGTTGAACCCTGCTTTGCAAGGGAATCCGCCTTTTCGATTCCTATGTGTCCTCGTATACCCAAGTCAGTGTTACCTGATTTTTAGTTGAACACTTATTGAACTTGAATACACATTCCAGTTGGAATGGTTGTCTGCTTTATGCGTCTAATCACCGCCTGATTGTCCAGTGCTAAAAGGATATTTTTCCTTCCACCTGACTCTAAAGCAAATAGTACAACGCATGCAACAAAGCAATCATCTCAGCCTGGTATACTGAAGTGTGTTTCCCGAGGCTAATGTGACGGGCTGGTTCCAGATCTTCTGAAAAGATTCCGGCCCCCGTTCCGCCATTCATCATGATTCCATCTGTGAATATCACGATTTCACCATTCCTCCATTCTCAATACAAGTTTTGTGATTCCTTTCCATAATACCTACGCACCTTTGTTATATTCAGTTCCCTAATCTTGATACTAATTTACTCTAACACCAAAAATCAATCAGTGAAAGCGCCCGTCAAATGCCTCATGCAATCCTATAAAAATCTCTGCGTCATAAATTCTACAAATAAGGTTCGTAAATCAAAACTAATCCTGTATTCTTATTCAGCTAAATTTTAACAAAATGTACAAAATTTTTAAAGATTTATTATATTAGTAGGAAGCAAAATATTGCTTACTCATCTGCGGTAGTAGATCCCTGTTCCTCCTAATAGGATACCACTTCACAAAGCCTTATTAATTTTGCGGTTAATGAAGTGAAAGTCAAATGTCAGGCACAAGTAGTTCGACAATCATTTCTCAAGACATTCTAGGAGGGAAATTTCCGTTTTTTTTCTATTTCATTTCCTGCCCGCACATTTTCCGTATATGTAGGCATAAAATCTCTTATCCCATAAGCTAGTTAAATAAGGCTATTTGCACGCGCTCCATCCCCAATTGGAATGGAGTTTGTCATATGGTTGCCTTGTCCTCCAAGTGGCAATTCACTATCGGATGGTAGATGGTATAATCGCTGACAGGAAATGGACCCTCTGAAGGGGAAAAATGTTTCCGGATACATTTGGTAAATGCGTTTGGATGTTGGACTAGATTGGGTGGATTTTTGGTTATGATTTAGATCCAATTTAAAGATTTTGTGTTTTTTTAGGACCTGGATAAGCTTTCTAAACGATAGCCAGAAAGTGACAAATAAGCGTTTTTGTTGTATCTGAATGAATATATTTTAGATTGTTGAAATAGGTGGATAATTTACTTTTGTGATGGGTGGTCACGGCACTAGGTGGAGGCGAAACTGGTAGATATAGCAATAGAGATGTGGTTGAGGCAGAGGTTTGCCTTTCAATTATTCTTAAGGAATGTAAATCGCTTCGGAGGTAATAGAGATAGGCATCCATCAAATGGTTATATCAGGAGTTCCCTAACTGTGCGTCGCGACGCCCTGGGGCGTCGACGTGGAGCTATTCTAAGGGCGTCGCAAGTTTTATTTTTTCACTGATGTAAACTCCGAAAAAAGGAAAAGCATTACGTTTCCCTTTACGAATACAAAGAGCAAGGTCGAAGCGAAATCCAAAAGTCGAGATTTGTCGGGGGCATTGCCGTGGTCCATTAGAGTGTACAGGAGAACTCGAGGCAGTCAATTCGACGTGCATAAGAAATCGGCCTTTCGCAGATTCCAACTTGGCGAATTATGCATCGGGAAAAATTATCTTTAGCGAGGAGGCGTATTTTTAGATGATTGCGGGTATGCAAAAAAGCAAAATTGCCATAAATATAGGACGACGATATTTCAACGTTAACCAGTCCTTAAAAAACCAGTCTACCATTCCTTAAAAAAAAAAACCCTTTAGTGAATCTACAGCAAGATCAGATTTACATATCTGTGCTTTTAGAAGGGCGTCGCAGAAATATTTCAACCTCTCTAGGGCGTCGCAGTATGAAAAAGATTGGCAACCCCTGGGTTATATGATGTGAATACAAACGGATCCATTGTTGAACAGAATAAATTTCGGTAGAACCTTTTGAATGCTTCATTAATTAGCTATCAGGGAAGAAAGGAAGTTGCATAGGGACTAGAACTTCCACAAATGCTGATCTACTGCGTAGATCTTGACTTAGTTCGATAGAAATATGTTTCGATAATATACAGAGTGTTTTTGATCAACATGTTTTTTTTTAGTATTTGTAGTAACACAACTATACCATCGTTCCACCTATGTATATCAATTACAAGGTTGGGGTTTCAGTGATGTTCAAGCTGGGTCCAACCATAACTCGAATTTTCAACACCTATGGGTAGTACGAGAGGCGTCGAGCTCAGTCCAATCATCTCTGCTTGAGCCTTCGCATAAGATGATGTCTACCTCTTGGCACAGAAATGTTGAGGACATATAACGAAAGAGCCTTAAACCAATACGATGCCAGTGAAATCAAGAGAATTAAAATTGAAGGAAAGGCAGCGTCAATTATCCCTATCGCGAATAATATTTCCCCCGAAATGTTTCCCATTCAGCAATTTGATTTACATTGCTGACAAGGCAAAAAGTTCCATCGGAATTTATTCGCGATACCCCTAAATAGCTATGTGGCAAGCTCGCTGGAATAGCACAACGAAAGGCAGATGGACATACAAACTTATACCGACAATCCAGGAATGGATAGAACGTAACCATGGAGACTGTAACTACAACCTGACACAGGCCACGGTGGCTATCGCAAGTATCTGCACTGTTCCTGCCCCGAATGCGTAAATGAAGATGAAGACACGGAGCACGCAGTATTTTATTGCCCACGCTTCATGGCATAGAGAAATACTTTGCCCAGCCCGTCACTAATCATCGACCATATGTTGCAGTCTGAAGAGAATTGGGCGGAATTATGCAATTCTATAACCATCCTGCAAAATGAGCTACGGAGAATAGAAAGGCTAAGAAAAGCCACAGCAAAAGCCTCAGAGGCCGCAGAAATACCAGAAGCAGGTGACACAACACGATAAGCTTGAATGCTAACCCCGCGAAGTAATACCTAACGGCAGTCCCGCGGGGAGATTGGTTGAAGTGTGTGGGGTGTGGATTAGTACGTTTAGGCGCACTCCCGGCATCGATTATTCGGGTTTGCGAATGGAGGTAGCATTGTCATCCTTACAGACCTGTGTAGGTACTTTTCTTGGCCTATGCGGGAAACGTGTGGAACAGAATTTTTGAATTTTCTGTGATTTTCTATTGCCCATCGAGTATAGTCGCTTCCTTATGCATGGCATGGCCAAGCCCTTAGGTGGAGCGTTTATCTGCTGTGTTGGTCTCAATGACTCGGGCTGGTGCGGTGTTGTTCATACAGACACGCTAACAGTCTAAGCCGTTCCATTTCGTCAAACTTAAGTCATCTTCCCCAAAACCGATTAATACGAGCTGGACCAAATATCGCTCAAAAAAAAGTTCACTAGCCCAATTTCTCCATCGTCATTCTGCATACAGAGGAACAAGCTTGGCATTAATGCCGAAACAAGCTTGCCATAGTTCTTCCCACCTTACGATATCATAAGCAACTTTAAAGTCGGTATAAAACTGTGCTTTATGCTAATGCAAAGATTCCATTCGTCTGACAACCTCCTTTCCAAGCAACACTCACTACCTGTTGGTCTGGTAGACCGAAAATTTTAATGCTATAGGTATTCAAGGTTGAACGGACTTTTCTGTCTGACAGTAGATTATTGGCAGCCCCCACTATTCAACAGTCTACATAAGTTTTACTTCCAACTCGTATGCTCTAATTGTGCATCTGCAAGCATACAATTCCTGGAACATTTCCTGGTGTCCTTTTTTCCTTCCGGCAAGTTAGTGTTCTTCACTTTTTTACCCATAGAGCATACGGCTAATAGTCTCAGCAGCTTTGGTCTCGGTATGCAGCTCTATCTTCGATATAAACATAATAAGCTGTCTTCGTTTCTGACTGCATCATGTGAGAACGTGGGCAGAGAGTCCTCATCGAAGGGTTTTGTGGTCGCCTAGTGAAACCCTTATACACGTCTCCTTGAGAAGGTCGTTGAATGCTTCCTTGATTGCGCCATCATTCTCTTCTCTGCAACATCGGCTTTATACCTATATTCATAAGGTCTCCACCAGCTGTTGGGCTGCACGCGTTAGGAAACACTTCACTGGAGCCCTCAGACGCAACTGGTTCATTTTACTACCAGGAAGCAAATCCAGTATTACCCATTTTACTGGAATTTCTTCGACTTTCAGAGAAAGCTGAGAATGCACTTCAGCGATGAGGAGCTTACATCAGCGGCAAAAATCTGCCACCTGATCCGAGCAAAGGCAGGACAATAACAAAGGAAATGATCCGAAGTATCGTCGCCCTCTCCACAAGCGTCGCAGACAGGGGTATCACTTAAGCCTAGCACACTAAGATGCTTAGCAAAAGCGAAGTGCCCCGTAAGAACGCCAATAAGTTTTCTGCAGTCATTTCTACTGAGAGACAGCAGGAATGCCGCAGACTTCCTACTGACTTTCGGGAGCCCGCTTCCTGTAGAGCCTTGCCATACACAATTGTGTTCGTTTGAGACCCAATCGTCAATGGAAGCCCTGACCGTACGGACGTAGGAAGACCCAGCACAGGTTCTGGTCCCGAGAAATTATCCTCTGAGCCTTGCTTAGCAATCTCATCGGATATCTCATTTCCAGCAATCCCAGTGTAACCTGGGACCCAGACAAGAGTCAAAGAGTTCAGCTTTGCGACCGAGTTAAAAGAGTTCTTGCATTCCCAAACTATTTGGGAACGGATTACAGGGTTGAGCAAGACCTTAAGCGGAGTTTGGCTGTCACTACAGATGCAGATACTCCGACCCCGCCACCTGTTCTTAACAATATATTCGGCAGCCATCAGGATAGCATTGATCTCCGCTTGAAAATCAGAGGACTGCTGACCTAACAAGTATAGTGAAGTCTAATGTTGTCGATTTCCATGCACAGGATCCTTGGAGCCATCCGTGAAAATACGACTATATCCCAAACCTCAGACTCTGGCTGGAGCCAGTCCTGAACGCAAGGAAAGTCGACTCAAAATTTACACAACAGCCGAAGTTTCGGTGTCATTGCATCAGACGGCATATCCATGGAACTAGGGTCGTAGGATAAGTATCGTACAAGGTCATCAAATCTCCAGTGTGGATTATACCAAAAGCCGATCCGCCTGAGATTGTAGATTGCTTTGATAGTAAACCCATGATAAAGATATCAAGGGGAGGTAAATCAAGCAGAGCATCTAGAGCAGAGCTCTAGCTCCCGTACTCGGGAAAGCACCTGTGCAGCCGTGGCAAACCGTTCTTTGGAGTTTTGTGCAGAAGGCAATCACACATTTTCGCGACAGCCCTCTCCATCAAACAACCGACGCATAGGGTAGAAAAGGCCTTATCATGGCCATATAGATCCAAAGAACCTTTTTGGGTTACACTGCCAGAAAACTGAGAGCGCCTTGGATGTTTTCGATTTGACATACTTTGCTCAAAGAAGTTTCTTATCCCAGGACCACTCCCAGATATTTCGCTTCATCGGAGATCTGGAAAGTGACGACTTTTAGCATTGGTTGAGTCAGACCGGTTAAAATCCTTCGTCTCGTGAAGAGGACAACCTCAGTTTTGAATGGTTTGACCGAAAGCCCATTCCTAATGCACCATTCATAGGCCATATCTATAGCCATCTGCACGTTAGCACAGACATCATCCAATAGAGGGTGCATCCTCAGTGCAAACCTGCGCACGTGCATCTCGACCAGTCTCTCCAAGCTTTTCAGCAAGAAGGAAGACAGACTTATAGGTCTGAAACTCTTAGCGAGGGAGTAGTTATCCTCGTAGTTATCTTTCCCAATTTTTGGAATCGAAACCACTCGAACCGTACGCCAAGGTATATGAATATATGCCAGTGCCAGACACGCAGTGATGATTTTCTTCAGGGTTGCCAGCAACTGGCTTATACCCTATTGCAGCAGAACTGGGTACACTCCATCAGTACCAGGTGACTTGAAGCCATTAAAAGATACATCTAATAGCCTCATCTGTTGCCACGGCCGATGCAGTATACCAGCTATGCCGAGAGTTTTGCGGCGTTGAACATGCTCAACCTGAACAAGTGGACTTAGCTGTGACCCAATCATTATTTGGTTACCCGGAAAATGAGTTTCCAGCAGAAGACTGAAAGTATATCCTCAGTCTCAGTGTTAGGTACCATCAGATTTTCTAAGTGCCTCCGGAGTCTCGATCCTTTCACAAAAATCTTTATAGGAGCACTTTTCGATAAACGAATTAGCTTCTTATATTCTTTTTATTTGAACCGGAAAAGATTAATATTTTGATCATGCATATAAAACGGTTTGTCGTTGGGAAGAAGCAGTATTTTTACCGTGCTATGGAAGTTACCCAAACCAACCTGGAGAGCCTGTGCCTTTCGCGCACCTTTTACAGGAAAGGCACCGGCTATGCGGGTGTCAATAACCCAAACTTGGAATATGTGAGAGCTGCTATTGGCCCAAAAAAGTTTCATCCGCCACCGTCTCATTACCAACAGCATCACAAATCGTCAGTGACCTCAGCGCCAAACATGCCGAAGCAGCTCAATTTTGTCGACAATTCTGGTTTTCAATTTTGATATTCAAACATAGTCAGGTATTTGTAATTAAAGTACAATCCACTACAACGCACAAGGCCAATTCACTTCGAACGGGGCGAGAGAACAAAGTAAAACAATAGGTACCCCACCGATTTGTACAAACTTGAACCGAAAACACTTTCAACTCAACTGAGCCGCCCAACATCAACGATTTACTTTTGCCCAGAAACACCACCCCTTGGGCCCTTGTCGACAACATAATGAACACGTAAAGAAAATATTTGTTTTTGCTTCCATTTTGGTAGCCAAATTGCCACATTCTATAAATTCCTCATGCTGGCTGGCTATATACGGCCGGAGGACCATTTGCGATAAACGCACCACTTATTCATTGGATCCGAGGTATAGTGAGTTATGTGCTTTTAAAGGAATGTATCTGCACATCTACCTGAAGTCAATTACATGCGGATACTACTGTTAAGTAGCACTTTCTTTGCATCCCTGCGGCAGTGTTCCAAAGATGTGGTGCTACCAAGCGAAACCAAAAGCCCACTTTTCACAATCTGAGTTCTGGCCCCACATTCCCGGCCAGAAGCATATATGCTTCTACACCAGAGCGACCTGTCTCTCAATCATACAATGGACCTGGACCAAGAAGAAGGAATTTCTCCGAATGATTTTTGCTCCAAAGTCGGATACTCCATGTCCAGTCCATACTATGAGCATGAATACTTTTACTGTATGGGTAAGAGTGGTTGAAGGCAATTTCGAAACGTAAATACTTCACCATAGGTATATAGTATATATGTAGATATATTGGATTTTTTGATTTTTGTTTTATCTGGGGCCTCTTCCGTTGGTGCTCCTCGGTCAAGTATGATTTATGATAGCCGACTTGCCGCTGCGCTCTCTTGGGAGTATAATTATGCTTCGGTCTTCGGTTGTTTTATCTCTATTAATGAGGTGGAAAAATACCTGTGCAGGATTTAGATTTAGGCTTAGCCAGATTGCATAACCTTGGGGCAAGACCGTTTAAGTGTTATGGGAAATTGTGTGTTAGCGTATACATAGTTTCATTGGGGATTGAGTTAAAAGTTGCCTACTGCGTTATAATCTATTTTGGTGCTGGCAAAAATGAAACCGGACCAAGTTGGTTAATATAATTAAAATATTGATTTTTGTACTTTTTGATTTTATTCTAACATGGCGAGTACATACTATGGCTGACTTGGAGGAATTAATTCGCTCAATAAATAAAAAGTTGGCGCAAAAGGGCCGTAAATGACCCTAGCCCCCTAAGACCCATACTTACTTATGGATCCATTGTATGGTGGAAGGCAATAGAAAAGGTAACCTATCTCAATAACCTATCCAAGGTACAGAGATTGGCATGCATCGGAATAACGGGAGCAATGAGATCAACACCTCAAGCCGGGCTGGAGATGATTCTAAATCTTCCACCCCTAAGTGAATACATTTGCAGCATGGCAGCCAAGGGAGCCCTCCGCCTAAAGGAGGCAAAAACCTGGAAACACAGCTCCTATGGGCACGGTTCCATAATTCAAAAATACTTGAGTGCTGATCTGGCTAGAAAAACGGACTACATGATTCCGTACCAGAGTTTCAACAAAAACTACTCTACCTACATACCCCAAAGACAGGATTGGATTACTAACACGCACGCAAGCGTACAAGAAATACACATCTACACTGACGGGTCAAAAATGGAAGCAGGCACAGGAGCCGGAGTATTCTGCGAGTCCCTAGGTATAAGTGACTCGTACAAACTCCCAGATGAATGCAGTGTCTTCCTAGCTGAAATAGACGCCATCGACAAGGCAGCAAGTACCATATCTACAAAGAATCTCGACCCTTCCAAGATTACAATCTTCGTAGACAGTCAGGCGGCCATTAAAGCACTAGACAGCCAACTATCAAAGCAAAGACAGTCAAGGACTGTCAAAGAGCCTTTAACAAAATAGGCGAGAAACACATGGTCACTCTCTGCTGGGTTCCCGGACATAGTGACATTGATGGAAATGAAAAAGCAGACGAAGACGAAGCAAGAACTGGGTCGGAGCTTGATGCAGTAAATATCATTGCATCAATAGACATCCCAATTAGTGTAGCAAAAAGAAATATTGACCAAAAATCAAGGGAAAAAATTAACACCACCTGGTCTAACAGACACGACTGTGTTATATCCCGTAGCCTTTGGCCAAGAATTGACGAAAAAAGAACAAGGTGTATTCTGAAAATGAATAAACGAGATATTCGAATCTTAACAGGTGTACTGACAGGCCACTGTACCATCGGTACCATGGCCACAAGACTGGGCATTAACTCACCAGACTACTGCAGGAGCTGTCAAGACATAGAAGAAACGGAGACCATCAAGCACCTGCTCTGCGAATGCCCAAACCTCCAAACCAGTCGACTCCGATACATGGGAGACAGACTTTTCGGAGACCTAGAGGACATAGTGCAGGTACCACTCTGACGAATACAATCAGGTTTGTTAAAAGTACGGGATGGTTCACTTAGTAGTCCAACCCCGCCAAGGAACAACTCCAAGAAACCAGGTAAAGTGTTTATGCATGTTTTTTGTGTTGTCCAATAAAATGAAAATTTTTAATCCACGACCAAAAACCAAGGGATCACAATGGACCAAAAGGCCCCCGTGGAAGCACAGCACTCTTAAAGCTGTGCACTTCCCTCATACCTAACCTAACCTAACCCTAGGCCCTAGTTTATCACAACCATTCGATTGTGTGAGTTGTTTAATTTTCGAGACGAATGAAAGGGACCTTTATCTTGTATGCCGACTAAATTGAGAACCAGGAAAGTTATACCCTGATTGGGGGAAAGTGCGATAACTTATAGGCGCCAAAAATTAATAGCGTTTTTTGTAGAGGGGTTAAATGCGTATAAGCATTTTTTTACTATGAAAGTTTAGGCGGGAGGGGTAGGTGTGTTAAACATGTAATTTGTGCGCTGGATCTTGCTTAGATAGTCGCTATTTATGGCTTTCTCCAAGGCTGTCCACTAGAGAGACAATTATCCTATGAGTTGTAGACCCCATTTTTTAGCAAAAGCTTTTTAGCAAGAGAAGAGTGCTACTGTAGCCTTCTTGACTCTTTCTTGGATGTTAAGTTTCCAACTAAGGATAAGACCTTAGGCAGATGTCGTTGAGTGATGGGGATTCGACTGTCGGAATTTTATATTTCCTAACACCGACTCGCCCAGCTGGCTTTTTTAAAGCAGGGGGTTGCAGGGGGCAGAGTATATCCATTAATGAGTAGGGACACTCTCTCTACATATGCATTTCGTACCACCACAAAGCAAAATGCAGAAAAAATCTTACAATAAGTAGAAGCAGATCGAAAGAATACTTTTTACCTGCATACAACGAATGCTTGAGAAGAAAAGGGTACACAACACATTTTACCTGTACCACTACATGGGGCTTGCTGTGTACGACGAACGATTGTGGGTTTTTTCATAAAGCATTTTTAAAGGCGGTAAACTCGGGTTTCGATGTGTGTACCTATTCACTTTATGCAGTGTGACCTGCTTTGCTTTTTGGAAAATGGTTTCATGCTTCGTTTTTATGATTATTTTTTCCAGGAATTACAACTAATTCTGAACTCCTACCATTAATATTTCAATCTAAAATATGAAAATAAATGTTTCTTCTTTGTTCTGACTTCGCTTAAAATAATGCAATCCGATATTGGGCCTAGTAGCAATAGAAATGATTTCATTCCATAATTGCTAGTTTTTATAAAACTGGTCACACTGGTTCTGTAGTGCGACGATGGGGTAGGTTTTTTCATAAAGCATTTTTAAAGGCGGTAAACTCGAATGCTTATCAGTTGTGCGAAAGAAGTGAAATAAACACAATACAGGGTGACCCGTGATAGTTTTCGGTGCGAACAAACTACAGTTTAATTGTATTTGGATTAAATAGAAATTTAAATAGGAAATGGGAAAACATATTTTGAAGTGTTTAGCCTGCGCGGTCGGGAACAAAAAGTAAATGAAGGTGTAAAATATTTTTATGTGCCGATAATGGAGGGCATTACAAGTTTAACTTTATTGGTGTTTAAGTGATAACTCCTGAAACTATCCCTTTTCTGACTCCTTTTTTGGAGGTGTAATTTTTCATTACAATTTTTTTACGCGCTGTTTATTTTGCTTTTGTTTTGCTTGAACACATTTAAAATACATTATCTACGCCTTTTGGTTTTAAAATGAATAGTATTGCTTGTGGTCGAAATGTGTCCTAAGTTAGGTATATTAATCTTTAATTCATATAAATTTAAAGACCCCAACAAATTCAGAAGACCATTTTTGGAAAATTAAGAGCAAATCAATTTCTTATGAAATGCATTTTTTAAGTATTGCTTTTTTCGATAAGTCTGAAAATATAACTAAAAGGATGGCAGCAGAATATAAATAGTCTTATTGGTATTTCAATTGACTTAATTGCCATTTTAACGCAACCGAGGAAGAAATAATAAGTTGCTGACTCCATTTCAATTCATTTGTGAATTTAATAGATCTTTTTCAGCAAAGTAGCTACATGGAGAGCAAATTTAGAGCTTTCCGGCGTTGAAATAAACGCTTTCAAAACTATAAAACTGCTGATTTCGGTAGTGAAAATGCGTTTTATTATTTTGCATGCTTTATTAAAAAAACGTCAAAAACGCAAGTTTGAGTTGGAACTAAGTCAGCAACATATGGCGTATTTTTTTGGGAAGTGAGTATAACAAAACGAAAAGTGAGTATAACAATTTTGCATATAAAACCCAAAGTGAGTATAACAAAACGAAAAGTGAGTATAAAAGTTTTGCATGTAAAAGTAAAAGTTAGCTAGCTATAGATTCTAAAAAAAAAAATACGCCTATAGTGTTTCCTTCATATTTACAGATTTTTAAGGAAGATGAAAGTGCGCATTTTACACGTTCGCCTAAAGAATTTTTAGATGCATTAGAAAGTTTATAGCAAAATAAAAAAAATATAATTTTGAAATGAAAATTTATTACCCACATATTAAAAAAAAATGTGATTGATTACTGTAAAATTTTATGTAGGCACGTGTTTGAGAGCATGACTTTATTAAAAAATTGAAAAGAATAATCAAAAAAGCCAACAACAAGCATAAATATCTTAGCGTAACACACATGTAATTATAATTTCGTATTTAATAAAATGCGCAGTAGCGCAGTGGTTAGTTAGTTAGTGTGCTGGACTACTGTGCGAGGGATCCCAGGTTCGATCCCCGGAAAAACCCAAATTACATCTTAAAGTTTTTTCTACTGCGCCACCTCTCGCGAACGTCTGACAAACATCCGAGAGTATGACTGTCATGAAAAAGCTTCTCAATTCAGCCGTTCGGACTCGGCATAAAATTGTAGGACCCTTCCATTCGTCCCAAAAATAGAAACTCACACAAAACGAATGGTTGCGAGAAGCTAGGCCTTGGGTGTCACCCGCCTGTTGCGCCACCTATTTATTTATTTTTTATTTAATAAAAATGTATGACAAGTTAAAAATGTTCCCTTTTTAACGGAGCACCCTGTGCCATTTTCCGAAAAAATACTCCTCCTTTTTTTTCTCTCTCACTACCCACTTTATATATCCGTCTATTTCTCATGCCTGTGTGACATAGTAATACAAATACTTGCTGATAAGGAAATTGTCGAAAGTGTCCCTACTCATTATAATGGATATACTCTGTCAGGGGGAACCATGCCCCCTTATACGTATCTGTATCTTACTTATTACGCTCGAATTTGAATGCCCTTGGGCTCTTTACATTTACAAAAAAAAATTGAAACTTTGTACATTAATAAAGAAGTAAAATATTATTGATAGATACTCATAAATCTAAATCAATAGATACAACAAAAATATAGAAACCATTTTTAGCTCACTAACCCACTAACTGCTCCTCAGGTATGTACTTTAATAGGAAGGTTTATTTCGCGATATTTAAATATAAAAGAGAAAACTAACTGATCGTGACGGAATCTCTGTGGACAAAATTTGAGTTTTCTCATTATTGCAAAATTACAGCGGGTAGCAGAAATGTATTAAGAAGACGTTGTTGAAATTCCCACGGAAATTATATCAACTGGAGACTTGATTAAGACAATTTTTGGCGATTTGCTGCAAATGTCAATGCAGGAACTTTCAGAACGAGTCATTGCCGCGCTGACAAATGCGCAGACATTAGAAATGAATAGGAAGATAATCGATTTAATTGGTAATAACTCCTAAATCTATGTAAGCGCCGATTATGTTGTCAGTGAAGACTGAAGATCCAAATGATGCACCAAATTTCCCTGTTGAATTCCTCAATCAGCAAACTCCATCCTGCAAGCCACCTCATGTACTGTAGCTTAAGCAAGGTGTCATGATCACGTTGTTGAGAATCTTGAACCCTAAAAAAGGACTGCAATGGAACTCGATTGATTGTGGAAGAGCCTGGATAAAATTTGATAAGAGCAAGAATTATTTCGACATGCAATCACAATGATTCCATTTCCGATAAATTCTAGCATACGCTATAACAAGACCAGTCATTTGATCACGTTGGCATGCATTTGAAGACCGGCGTATTTTCACACGGCCAACTGTATGTGGCTTTATCAGGATCAAGAGTTGCAAGTCAAATGCCGATGTATATTGAATCTAATCCACTGCAAGGAAGATTATTAATTAACCAGAGACAATTCACACGGAATGTAGTTTTCAAAGAAGTTCTTTAAATAAAATCAATTTGTTTGTCAAATATTCCTTTGCATACCCAGCGAAGCGGGTGCAACCAACTAATTAAACAATAAAAGGCAAAATGAGCTGAAAACGAACCAAGTAAAAGACTAAATTATTTTTTTTTTTCGAGACAAATATAAATCAAATACATAATTGAAAAATATATTAATAAAAATGAGAAACGACTACAACGAAACAACAAAAAAACGAGATAAAAAAGACGAAACAAACCATACCCAGAACACCACCTTGCGGAGTGCCTCTACTAACAGATCTTCTTGCGGTCACCTCACCAAGCTTGGAGTTAATAATCCGACCATTAAGGAGTAGATTATAATCAGTTCGAAAAGTGAGCTGTCAACATTTAGAACTGATAGAGCATCTGCTATCGCTGAACGGCGTCACATGGTAGCTGAAAAAATAAATCTAAAAGATGCAGAAATTTGGACCTCATTTGAGTTTCAGTCTTCTTAACATCGCATACAAGATCCTGTCTGCCATACTATGTGAGCGCCTTAAACCCTTTATAAATAACCTGATTGGCCCCTATCAAAGTGGTTTTAGGCCGGGAAAGTCCACCGTCGATCTAATTTTCACACTTAGGCAGATCCTGGGAAAAAGACCCAAGAAGTTCAAATCGATACCCACCATCTTTTCATCGATTTCAAAGCCGCGTACGACAGCATCTATAGAGACGAGCTATACAGAGTCATGTCTAGCTTTGGCATCCCTGCAAAACTCGTTCGATGGAGAAAGCTCGCTGCTGTAAAGGTCGGTAGCGACCTCACCGAAACCTTTTGATGTCAGACAAGGATTTAGAAAAGGTGACGTGCTGTCGTGCAACTTTTCCAACATCATAATTGAAAGAATTGTCCGGAATTCACAGGCCAATACACAAGGCACGATCTTTCAAAAGTCCGTCCAATTACTTGCATACGCTGATGATATTGACATAATTGGCAGAACACACTGCGAGCTGTCACTTTTACGTTCTTTGCTAGTACTATAGAAACGGAAGCGGCTAAAATGGGTCTAGCGGTCAACGAGGGCAAGACCAAGTATATGCTGTCAACAAGAAGTGACACCCAACATCGTAGAATCGGACAAAACATCACGATCGACAGCTATAACTTTGAGGTACTGAGGGACTTTGTCTACCTCGGTTCTGCTATAAATTCTGACAACAACATCTCAGAAGAAATTAAACGAAGAATAACTCTTGCCAACCGCTGTTTCTTTGGGCTAAGAAGGCAATTGAGTAGCAGAGCCCTATCCCGAACAACTAAGGAGATTCTGTATCAGACCGTGATCATCCCAGTCCTGCTTTATGGCGCTGAAGCTTGGACTCTATCTAAAGCGGATGCGAAGATATCCTCGGTCGCTTCGAGAGAAAGATTCTTCGAAGAATTTTCGGTCCCGTTTGCGTTGACGGGCTGTGGAGAAGGAGATTCAACGACGAACTATACGAGCTGTACAGCGACATCGACTTGGTAAAAAAACTGCGAGTAAGTCATTTCAGATGGCTAGGACATGTAGAGCGGATGGAAACAAATGCTCCGGCCCGTAGAATCTTCGAGTCTAACCCGGGGGGACAACGCAGTAGAGGAAGACCTCGCATTAAGTGGCGCGGGCAAGTCAAAGGCGGCCTCAACCGACTAGGAGTGCGCAACTGGAGGCAGTTAGCTAAGTACCGGGCTAACTGGAGAGGCTTGTTAGCTGAGGCCTCGGTTCACCCTGAACTCTAGAGTCGCCTAAGTAAGTAAGTAAGAATTTGAATTTTTAAGCTTCATTGTCAATTTGGACTTTTCAGACTCGTTACCGAGTCCATGCACATATGTATGTACAGAATTTTCATTTCAGACCTGTTTTCATTACTTTATGGAATACAATTAAGGAATTAAGGCACAATCACATTCAGGAAAATATTAAAAAAGTTAGAAAAGTGGAAAAAAATAAAAAAAAAACACACGCATATGTATGCGACATCTATGCGACAAAGTTTTCCCTAAAAGCTCTTTCTTGACACTTGGAAGATGTCAAGGAATATGACAGGCTTCCTTTTTTCTGTAAATAAGTTTCAAATAATTTCCTTGAAAGTACGTGAAAAATTGTTTTCTAAAATGTAAGTTATTGTAATATCGTAAATATGAAAAATAAAATAAAAATGTGTACTAGGTGGACGAATTGAACAATTTACAAAGAATGGCAGAAAGCATTTTAAAAATGTCTAAAATAGTTGATGTCGTTGATAGTGCGACTAAAATTCAACGCAGATGGTGGGTTCATCCATTAAATCAGAACCGAAAAGGTCAAGGAGACTTCAACAACTTGGTCCAAGTGTGATGCAGACAAGTTCTTTGCATATACAAGAATGGAAATACCGCAGTTCGATTATGTGCTAAGTTTGGTGAAACCTTATTTAACTAAACATAGCAATCGAAAAGGCTAAATTATTTTTTTTAGTTTCCATTGCCGGTTTCAGTTGATTTGTTTATGCTTTTTACACTTCTTCACAAATGAAACGGCTGTGATAAAAAAATTATCATATGAACAAATTCTGACATTTATGTTTCCATTTTTTCATAGATCGAGATTCGACCTTATGAAAACAGTTTTCACTTCACAGTATCACAGAAGGTGAATCGACCCAATGCAATGGTGACTTAAAGGGCAATAAGATAAGAACCCAATTTCTCTTACTAAACGCCTTTTCGAAAATATTACTGACGCTATTTTCCTCTCCTGTTTGAGGTCTTAGTATATCCGTTGTGCACATATTGTCAGTGTTCGAATGAATCAGGAAAATGATTTTCTAAACGAAGTCGTGAGTGACCTCTGTTTTTCATCCGCGGTGCGAAGCTGGCATTCAGTTTTTCAAGAGACGTAGACGTGCCTTATACAGCACGCAGCACGAGTATTTAGGATTGTCTCACGGAACTTTCTAATGGTTAGCTTAATGTGCGGTTAACTTTATGTGAGCTCAAAAAAAAATCACTGTTTGCCGCATAGCATAGCGTTGGCTCAAATACGACAACATTTTACTAACAGATTGTAGATTTGTCATATACCAATAACACGCAGCATCTTTGTAGAGATACCAGGCTTCTGTTCGTTACAAGAAGCATATTCAGATTCACCTGTGATATCTCCAAACTCTCTTAAAACTATCTTCCTCTCAGTGTGGTGAATTCAGAATTGAAAATCTCTCTTAATAAAGTTTCTCCATCCAGTAGAGTAGGAGTAGTTATTGTCTATATCTAACAACCAAAGCAAACCAGTTACAGACAAACGAAATACAAAAACAATAGAACTTCTATGGGTAGTTCAGTGGCCGAAACTTTAGACCCACCAGTTGATTTCGACCATCACCGCCACTGCGTTTCATGAATTTGAGTACAAACTTATTCAACCGCACGAAAGTCGGTGCGAAAAGCAAGTCGATACAAAATTACTGAAGCCTCCCATCAACTGGTCCTTATGGCGTGGTAATCGGACACTGCAGACATAGCGCCGCCAATTTGCCACTTGACGTCGCCAATTTGCCACTTGACGTCGCCATTGATTCCTACGTCTCTGGTGGCCAACGCGTCGTCGTTTGTGTTGTTGCCTTGTTGGTTGGCGCAACGATAACGAGCAGGCGAACTGCAAAGTGAACAGCAATTACAGATACATGTATCTACAGACGAATGAATGGTAGAATAGAGCCCGCTTATTCCTGCAATGAATTAATTAAAGTTAATAGTTGTGCGCGCCCTCGAACAGGTTCGATAGTGCGGCCGGCATACAATAATTGGAGTAATTTCACTCGAGGGCATGCTAAGTGCTCTTGACGGATTGTGTTACTTGAGAGTTTCATTTAATTGCGATGTTAAGTGTGTAGGCGTTACTTGGTTGGGGAACATTTTGTAAAGGAGATCTTTTGTCTTAAGTTGTTTTCAGATTTGCTTTATATCGATTTTTAGTTTACTTTTTGTTAAACTGTTGCGGTAGGACGGTAGGTATACAAACGGGAGGGAACAATTGGATTACTTGAGTATAGATACATATTTGAATTTGATTTGTAGGACAAGTTTTAACTACAAGGAGGCAAGTAGTGTATTGTACGTTTACCTATTAAGTGGTATGGTACAATTGTTGCATCATGAAGAAGAGCCATTATCTACAAAAATTTGATCTCAACAATCCTGCCGAAAAATCTTAATTGTCAAACGAACGCTTATGCTTCGCAAACTCTTTTAATTTTTCTTTCAGTTTCAAATGTCCAGTCTTTCCATTATAAGGCTCGCGGGTGTAGGATGGTTAAAAGAACCCCCAATAACTCTCGTTCTTCTATCTTCGACTCTTAATCATCTGGGGCAACCCCAATATTTTTTATTTTTTATTTTTGTCGGGAGAGCCTTTACCGGCCCTGGCACTACGGCCCTCTCTAAATGAGTCTATTGTGCCATCCCTGGTAGGGTCCTAGAGCCATCTCTTAACTCCGGAGACAGTCAGGAAGACAAGTATCTTCTCTGGGGGTAATTCAGCAAGATCTGCCGAGGTGACGATTTCTTCGCCAAAGACTTTCTTTCTAAGACGGAAGAGAGCCGGACATTCCATGAGAATGTGAAGAGAGGATTCATCACTCTCTAGGCACAGTCTACATGTGGGGTCTGGTGAAACTCCGATTCGGTGAATGTGTTTTTTCATAAGACCATGGCCAGTAATAATTCCTGTCAGGATTCATAGGTTATTTTATCCAGATTAGCAAATAGGATTTTCTGGGGGTGTTTTAAGCCAGAGGTCATTAGATTCGATTTGAGCTAAGCTCCCAATGTATTCCCTGAAACATCCCTTACTGACACCGCAGAAGGGTTCAGGTCCGACGAGTGGCGTTGTTGCGCCGACTTTGGCCAGTAAGTCAGTCGTTTCGTTTCCAGTAAAGCCCCTGTGGGCTGGAATCCACTAGGTTTTTCTTTGCAAGTTCGTAGATGGCCACGTACGTTTCCAGGACCAGCTTCAATTTTATTACAGATGAGTCCATAGCTTTAAGAGCAACTTGACTGTCTGAGAACTTAAGTTTATTCTAGCAATAGTTAATGGCAAGGACTTAAGCCTGGAATATGATGGGAAGTTTTTATGGCAGCCATATTCCGGTAGCATGTTGCATGTCATCTAGAAGTATTCTGATTCTGAATGCTCTTTCAGACTCTATAATCTCCCATTCGCAATCCGGTCCCCCGCAATTATATTACAATATACAGTCAAACTTCTTTATAACGAACTTCCTTATAACGTAATTCTCTCTATAGCGAATTTCATTTTGTTCCCCTTCCCCTTCAAAAATATCCCATATGAATTAGGTTCTTTATAACGAAATTCTGTATAGCGAAATTCTGTATAGCGAAATTCTCTTTATAATGAACAATTTTTTTGGCCCAAACGCAAAAATGTTTCTTTATAACGAAATGTCAAATTTAAAAACAAAGCCTACTATGATTTTTGTTACTAATTTTTAAAGGGAATTCCCCGTTTTGGCAAGAATTTTCAAGGTAGGTATGTATGGATGTATGAATAAGTGTACATGTGTAGTAGAAATTTTACGCATATCAACAGGTCACTCATTTGAGTTTGTATTTTAAGTTCGTGAAACGTTCACCTATCAAGAATGTCGAAGCGCAAGGCTATTTCACTTTCGGAGAAATTATCCATTATTGAAAAAGTTAAAAGGGGGGAATTTACCGCTCTCCGGTTTTATTATCAAACAAAAGGCTAAATGTTTTTCTGAATGTTTGGGTCAGCATAATTTTAAAGGCATAAATAGATGGCACAACAGGCGAGTAGGTCTAGGTCTAGCTTTTCGCAACTATTTCTATTTTTGGGACGAATGGAATGGACCTACAATTTTATGCCGAGTCCGAATCCGAACGGCTGAATTGAGAAGCTTTTTCAGGACAGTCATAGTCTCGGATGTTTGTCAGACGTTCACGAGAGGTGACGCAGTAGAAAAAACGTTAAGCTGTAATAAAGGAACACTTACAGTGTTAAAAAAATAACATTTTCTATATAACGAATTTTGTATAAAATTTCCTTATAACGAAGCAATTTTTTGTTCCCTTGAAGGTTCGTTATAAAGAAGTTTGACTGTACTTATATTAAGCCATGGCATAAAAAAAAAAAAAAAAAAAAAAAAAAACATTTATGGGCGTATCGGACGGAATGTCGCCATTCTCTCAATGGCAGAGCACATTGAATGATTGAATATACTCATATGGATATTCCACTTTAAGGCCGACGAACTCGCCAGACTTTGCACTATCCGCGATCACTGTACACCAACAGTTCCTTTAATTTAAAATAAATGCTATATATAATAACAAAAAAAAAAGTTCGTTGATTGGTGGATTGAATTGCAAGTTTTACCAAGTTTTTAATGCCTCATTATATGTTGCAAAACAATCGTAAAATACTGGCCGACCCTCTATAACTTTGTTTAATCTCTGTAGAAGTCTATTGACTCACAATTCTAAGACGACGAATATCAAATCAATTTGGAATTTTCTTTGAGGACGAATTATCTTAAGGGTATTAAAGGAGGTAGGGTGTGAAATGTAAATATAATTGAGAGATATCTCTCTCTGGGCATATCCATACAGGCCGGAAACAAGCATATTGTAAAACTAAATGATTATGATTCTTCCTTGATTCGACTGGGAAAGTATTGCTAAGGTCAAATTGAACTCATGAACTAGGCTCAATCAAACTCCGTTCCCGTCCGCAAAAGTTAGACAGAAAAGAGCCTAGAAATACACCAAACGGTACTATAATGTAATCGTATCTATGTAATCGTTTTAGAGTCCGGCTTAAATTTGACAAACTCTCAATAGCGATATTTTCCATATAACATTTTCTATTGGGACCTAACAATACATTTTTGTTGGAAGGTTGCAAATTATTGTTAGTAAAGGTTGAAGTACCTACATCGAAAAAAATAGCTCAGAAATTAAAAAAAAAAATAGTCAAAAATTCATCATTCATTCATTATAATTCATCACGTGGGCACAGTGGCGAAGTGGTTACAGCCGATTTCTTCACAAAGTACTAGAGCTAGTACCGGTATTAGACCAAAAGTTGATACTCAAATAGGTATCAAGTCATTTCTTGACGAAGTACTAAGCTGAATTTGGTACCGAGTATTAGTTAGTACTCGGTATTAGCTGGACCCTCAAAATCGGCAGTCTAACGTCGTTAGTACCTGAATTAGATCGATTTCATTGCTTTGACTCTTGCCTATTTTTGTCAAAAAGTAAATACATCGTAGGTTTAATTCTAATGAAGTTGATTAGAAAATAGATTTCATTTTCGATAGGGATAATTGGTTCAATAATTTCGATGACGACATTAAGAATGTGAATGGTGAAGAAGGGGTGGCAACTCGTTGATCTGAGCGCCGCATCTACCATATTATGCTACAATGGAATACAGTAAATACTTAGGACGATGTGGATTTTTTCGGCAATTTCAGTTGTCCAGAATAACGTTTTTTTACGTGCGAACTTGGACGAATTGCAGTATGGTTAACATTATATTTAATATACATAAAATATGTATCGATGTAAATAGTGGTTGCCGACGTCATTCGCGTACCAGCCGCTAGTGTATGTCGCACACTGCCAAAAGTATGATGTATGGCCTTGACACGCCATTTTATTCAAATGTCAGCAACACTGGAAGAACAGGAGGTGGCCGCTGCTGCATTTTATCGCTTTGCATAGTCTCGAAGAACAATCGGTGTAACCTACCGCACTCATGTTAAATTGCAAACACCGAATTGGTGAGTTCAGTTCCATATGTGCAATAATAAAAAAAAAAACAACCAATCATATACGCTATCATATGCTATTTCGTGCTAGATACCCCTGTACACACATATTTTATGGCAGGAAAGCAACAACAATATAAAAAAAATACTTGCTCTTGATTAAAAATCAGTCATCCTGCAAAATGTTTGACTCTCAATGAGCATAAATGAGCATAAAATGTCACCGTTATGACATTTCCTACTCAAAAATGGGTACTACACCAGTTTTTAGACGTATTAGTCGTTAGTACGGTTGATAAATTTAGCTCTGGTACTAACGATGTGAAGAAATACACAAGTACTAAGTTTTCGTTAGTACCGAGTATCAGAGCTAGTACCAGGTCTAGCTAGACCGGGTACTAATACTCATGTGAAGAAATCGGCCGTTAGTGTGCTGGACTACTGTCCAGGGTCCCAGGTTCGAGCCCGGAAAAACACAGATTTTATCTTACGGTTTTTTCCACTGCGCCACCTATCGCGAACGTCTGACAAACATCCGACAGTATAACTGTCCTGAAAAAGCTTCTCAATTCAGGCGTTCGGTTCGGACTCAGCTCAATTTTGTCAAATTGTAGGTCCCTCCCATACGTCCCAAAAATAAAAACTCACACAAACGAATTAATGTGAGAATCTAGGCCTAGAATACGAACCAGTGATACCAGATCGGGGGATTTGACCCTTTTTGAGGGATTTTCTCACTTAAAATAAGCTATAAGGGTCAAAGGGATTTTTCACCTCATAGTACAAAAAAAAGGGATTTTACTCTTTGGCCAATTTTTGTTCTTAATTTGCTAGTTTCATTAAGAACAATGAAATTTTAAAACTTATTTCTATTTCTTAAAACATGTACTTGCTTTATTTAATCAGTTCAACTCACTTTTTCAAAACAGAAAGGCTTTAGTTCACTGCATTGTGCGGGAGAGCAAGATGGTTTTGAAAATGTGTGGCTTGTTTGTTCAAGCTGACTTTTTTGAATTCCCATGGGATGCCCAACTTAAAATTTTTAGAGATTCCAACACACATTTTAGCAATAATTTAGATAGTCTATTTTTGGGTCAAGAATGTCAAGACTCCTTGACAGAGTTAGATGCTGATGGTAAATTGGTACCTTATGTTGAATATTATTTTCATTTTAATGCCAAATACAGTTTTATGTTCCCTTTTTTAACGTTTTAACAATGTGTAAGATGTACCCACATTTCTATTTTTAAAGGCTTTTACTTAACTTCGTGAAAAATTTGTTGTGTTAAAATCTTGCAAGTCAAATTTCAACCACTTTCTCTAAACTTGGAACTTTGAAATTTTCCATGCTGGTTGGGTTGTGAAGACAATGCAATATTTAGAAAGAATTTTAAATTTTTTCGACTTCCCCTGCCCCTCTGAGGGAGGCTTTTTCATAACGAATGATCCATTAGCCGTATTAACTTGAAACTTTATATGTCAATAGATAAGTCAAAACTATTACATACCTAATTGATACTTTGTACCGATTCGTCCTATAAGGGTTGGAAAAAGTGGGTGCAAACTTTTTTATTTCGACCTTATAACGCTCAACTTGCCATTATACTCATAAATATATGTAGGTCAACTCAAAAAATCCTTTTAATTGTTAGGCAATACTTTACCGAGTATTTTGAGCTAACATTCATCTTTCTAGTCCATCCAGAGGGCAAGATATAATAAATTGAAAATAGATCTTATTCGGCCAAATGCGAAAAAAATTTGCTATCTCGATTGCAGTTGTGCTTAGGAAGGGTAGTTTTATTTGCGTTCTAAAAATAGAATTGTCACTGCGGCGGGCATTCAGAATATAATGCTCAGATGTATGGCGTAGTTGAATTTGATGTAGGGAATGGATATGGATAAAACAAACTATGTACATATGTACGTGCATAGGAGTTTGTGATGCGTAAATAGGTATGCCGTATGCCGTATGCACAATCGTACATATTTATATTTGAGATTTGCAGCTATGGAAAGTGTATTGGTAGGTACGCGTAGTAAAATCAATCAAACCATACCTGTCCCGCATTTTTTTTTATGTGAAATACATACCTATTATGTCCATTGACTTTGAAATTTTGCATGCTGATGTTTCAGTTTTCATGACAATATAATAAACTAATAGTAAATAAAAAGCTTTTGTAAAATATTACCTAGGTAGATATTAAACTGCACTAAAAAGCAAAAAATAAAATAATAGTTTAAAAAACTAAAAAAACGCTTTTATCAGTAGGTAGACTGCACTAAAAGCAAAAAAATAAAAATTAACCAATCTATTTTGAAGGTTTATCCTGGAAGGGGCTTAGTGTAAGCCATGTTTGTAGTTCTGTATCATGATACAACAAGACAAGATATCGCATTGCGCATGTCGTTCATTCTTGCTGTTCATCGGTATTCATCTGTCAACAGATTATGACGTAGTAGCTGCGGAGATAATGGATGTACTATTGGCGCGAAAGTACAAATTTGCGATTTTGATAAATTATATTGGTATTAATTAAACAAATAATAGTACATCTGTAAAAGGGATATTTGCTCTTTATTTGAGTGCAAATATAATTAATGAAAAACAAAAAGAATCATTAGAAACAGCTCCATAACTTTTCTAAGAAAAAAAAATCTTTTAAGGCAAAGAATCTTTATCTTTAAACGATAAGACCCAATTAATAGAAAAATAAGGACTTTGTAGACTGCATTTTGTGAAAAATGAGTTAATAAATGTTATTCAACATGAAAAGGGTAGGCAAACTGGCATTATAAATGCAGTTGCATTTATGCTTAGACACGCACTTTCTTTGGTAGGATTTAGAGTCTGCAGCATGGTTGGTCTTCCGAAGCCATCTGAAGCTATAATGAAAGACAATAGTGAAGCTATATTATCCACTGAATTGATTTAACTGCAATATCCGCACGCTTCCTTAATCGACAAACAGTGGACGAAAAAACACAAGAAAACCAAAATAGAATAAATAATTGACGAAACTACTTATTTTTTTAAACATTTTATTCACATTCGATTCAAAACACAAGTTTTTTCATCAATTTTATTAATATGACGCGTCAAGCTGAACAGAAAATAAGTAATTCTGGGACTTAATTGAAAGGAACAACAAAAAAAAGACACATGTTATGGACGATAAATGTTTTTCCAAGCACATTCACAGAATTCCGATACTATATCTTCTATATTTTCCTTTTTATTTAAACATTTAAAGAACCAACACAATTCGTTCCATATAAAACACACGTAAATACCAAGAGTCAAAATGTACACTCCGCAACTATGACGTACATGCGCAGAACAAATCAAAAATGAAAACTTCAATGCGCTATCTTGTCTTGTTGTATCATGGTTCTGTATTGTATTATTTGAGTGTAAACTACACAAACATGGCTTACTCTAAGCCCCTTTCAGGATGTATATAAACGATGGGTTTTTGTTAATAAAATATATTCTGTATTATAACGTGGTAAAAGCGGTTGTTTTTTATAATATTGCGGAAATTGAGAAGCGTTTTCTTTTAAAACAGTTTGGAATAATTTTTCTTTGTTCAACGCCCGAACATTTGGTCCTTCGAGCCGGATTTAGTTTTGCTTGCGAATTTGCGATTAATTTTTATTCAAATTGAATTTTATGCGATTTGTGTGTGTCGCTGTAATATAATTAAAATTGTGTGCTGTTTATTCGCCATCTGTGGATTTTGCGAATTTTAATTTTTCATCGTCACCATTTGGAAAAATTGTGTGTGCAGCTTGGACTTGGACTGCAACTTGGACTTTGACTGCAACTCGGACTCGGACTGCAATTGCGATCAGGTGGACTTTGGACTGTCATCTGGAAAATCGAAATTTCACAAGTAAGTGATTTTTATTTTACTTTGTGTGGCATTTACGTATTTAAGAGTGGTAAAATCAAATATGAAACCTACGAAATTATGTCGATTACTTTCCCAACTCCAAAAGGACGTCATAAATTACTCCAAAAAAGGTTCTAAACGTACGGTAAACTATTTGGCAGGCCGCTTGACACTTTTAGAGAAAACGATGGAGTCGGCGTCTGAAATTTATGAAAAGTGTGTTAGTGCGTTGCAGGAAGATGAAAAGGACACTGAAATTGAGAGTACCTATGAAGAAATTCGAGAAACGTACCTTGATTATCGCGGTGATATACTCGACGCAATCGACAAGTTGAAAGTGAAGGACGACGTCAAGATGGATGCCACCGACATGGATTCAAGCAACATAAAACCAGTTTCCAATAATGATTTAAGGCTGAAAAACATTCCGGTTCCGGTTTTCTCAGGGAGTTACGAGTCTTGGCGAAGTTTCCACGATTTATTTGTGTCGCTTGTTCACGATAATTCATCGCTGTCGGAAATCCAAAAGATGCACTACCTTAAAACAAGCGTATCTGGAGAAGCCGAGAAACTTTTAGCACATTTGTGTATCGCTAATGGTAACTACACTAAGGCATGGGCTATTCTTCAAGATAGGTATGACCATAAACGGTTTTTGGTGAACACCCAACTCAAGTGTTTGTTTAGTTTGGCAACGTTAACCCAGGAGCGAGCTGAATCCCTCAAAGAGCTGTTAGATACGGCAACAGAAGTGGTGCACAGTTTGGAAAACTTGAAGGTGCCCGTTCAACACTGGGACGTGGTGCTAGTTTACATTCTGTTGCAAAAACTTCCTTCGAAAACGCAGCAGCTTTGGGAGGAAAAGTTGGGATCCAAAGAAGACAGCAAGGAGCTACCCACTTTCGCGGAATTTACCCAATTCCTCGAAACCAGATTCCGTACTCTGGAGGCGGTGAACTATCAGCAGGCTCGTTCATCGGTAGATCCATCCAAAAAGGCATCACATCGAAATTCGTTCCACGCTCAACAAAACACCTCGAAGTTCACTTGCAAGCTTTGCAACAAAGGTCAGCATGCTATCAGGAAATGTAACAAATTTCTTAAAATGAGCATTTCTGATAAACATCAAAATGTGAATAAATTAGGTCTATGTATTAACTGTTTAGCGTATAGTCATTCGTCACAACAATGTCCAAGTACACGTAGGTGCTATTATTGTCAACAGCCACATCATTCACTCTTACACAATAGTACAAATAACGCTTCTCATTTACAAAACTCACTCCCGCAAATAAACCCTTCTAACAACCCTTCCACTACTCGCAATAACCCATACAGTTCTAATTCTTATAATACAAACAACACAAATCAATTTTCACATTCATTTCCACCCAACACTCAAAATATCCAACAACCACAGCAAACACAAACATATATTACCTCAACTTTTAATAGCGAAGCTCCAGCTTTCCATCCATCCATCGAAGAGCAGCCTTCAACCAGTTCCGGGGTGAGAAACCATCACACGAGACATGATGCCAACACACAGGTTTTACTGGCTACAGCAATTGTGAAGGTGAAGACGTCATCCGGAAATAGGGTACCACTCCGGGCATTACTTGATTCTGGATCTGAAGCTTCTTTTATTACGGAGTCCGCCGTTCAACTTCTCCGCTTAAAATCAAAATCTACTGATGTCGAGGTGTCCGGGTTGGGTTTGGTCAGCAGTGGCACATGTAAAAAGGTTGTAGACATTACGTTTGCTTCGTATCATACTGCCTTCGAAACAACCACGCAGGCGTTAATCTTTCAGTCACTGTCTGGGCATCTTCCAACCCAAATCCTTTCCGTTGGGGATTGGAGACACCTAGCCGGCTTACAATTAGCAGATCCATCTTTTTATAAGCCAGCTAAAATCGATCTTTTGTTAGGCAGCGACGTATTAGCTGACATTGTGTTGCCAGAGTTATCACGTCATCCGGATAAAACCATTCCTGTTGCTCAGAATACCAAGCTGGGATGGATTTTGTTTGGCAGATCACCAATTGCTCCTCGATCCATCAGGACTTTCTTCCAAACATCCGATGTCGACGCACAACTTCGAAGATTCTGGGAACTTGAAGAAACTCCATTCGAACGCTACGAAACCACTGAAGACACTGCCTGTGAAGAACATTTTATGCAACACATTAATCGTATGGTAGATGGACGCTATCAAGTAGCACTACCATTCAAGGAAAATGTTCATCCAGTACTAGGTAGATCACGCGAAGGAGCTCTTCAACGTTTCAGGTCCCTGGAAAGACGTCTGGCAGCAGATCAGCAATTGCATGACCAATACGCTTCTTGCATTGAGGAGTATTTGAAGCTGGGCCACATGAGTGAAGTTGATGAAGACGACATATCCAGCAGAGGTCACTATTTTCTTCCACATCATGCCGTCCTTAAGGAAACAAGCTCTACTACGCGACTGAGAGTTGTTTTTGATGCATCATACAGGACATCTGACGGATCTTCCTTAAATGATCATCTGATGACTGGCCCTTCTCTGCAAAACAATGTCACTGATGTGACTCTACGTTGGAGACTATACCGTTTCTCTTTTTCAGCGGACATAGAAAAAATGTACCGGCAGATATGGGTAACCGAGTTGGACTCAAACTACCAACTGATTTTTTGGCGCAATCATCCAGCGGACCAATTAAAGGTGTTTCGCCTCAAAACGGTAACGTTTGGTACGGCTTCAGCTCCTTACCTAGCCATTCGGACATTGATGGAAGTAGCGAGGGCGGCAGAAACCCAGCATCCAAGAGCTGCCAAGATGATTCGTACCGAAATGTATGTCGACGATCTATTTTCTGGTGCAGATACCATTGAAGAAGCTGAAAACAAGAAGAAAGAGGTAAAGTCCATCTTTGAAAGGTCAGGTTTCAACTTACGAAAGTGGATGTCAAACGCGGAAGAGCTTCTTGAAGAAATTCCACTGCAGGATCGGGAATCATCTTTAGCAGTTCCATCGGAAGGATCAGAACGAATAAAAACTCTGGGCATCCATTGGCTTCCCAACGCTGATCACTTCTGCTTTCGGTTTACGCCTCCAGACAGCGCACAGCCAACCAAACGGTTCATACTGTCAACAATTGCTCGGCTGTTTGACCCCATGGGATGGATATCACCATGTATTCTTAAGGCAAAACTCGTCATGCAGCTTCTCTGGATCCAGAAATTCGCTTGGGATGATCCCATCAACAGTAAGGTGCTTGAAGAATGGAACAAGTTGTACCACGATTTACCAGCCATCAACGAAATAAGAATTCCGAGGTGGGTTCAAACAGTCGGCAAGAAGAATCGTATCGAACTCCATGGCTTCAGCGATGCGTCGGAGAAAGCATATGGAGCAGCAGTCTATCTTCGGGCAGAAGACAGCGAGGGAAATGTACACATGCACCTCTTGATATCGAAGTCTAAGGTCGCACCAGTACAACCGGTTAGTCTTCCACGTCTGGAGCTCTGCGGTGCTGTTATGCTGGCTAAACTGCTACACTACGTAGTAACCACACTCGAGCTCAACGACATCCCAATTCACGCCTGGACGGACTCTACCATTACACTGGCATGGATCCTTGCTCCGGCATCACGATGGGAGACATTCGTCAGAAATCGAGTAGGGGAAATCCAACGACGAACGGACATTCACATATGGAAGCATGTCCCAACACATCTCAATCCCGCAGATTTAGCGTCCAGAGGGACGATACCATCGGCACTAGTTCGCGAGACACTTTGGTGGAATGGCCCGGATTTTTTGCTATCGTCTTGGATCTTCAAGTTGCCTACGCAACCAACAAATCTCGCTACAGAGGAAGGCAAAAGAAAGATTCAGGTTCACTGTACAGGACTGGTAGAAGATGTGCTTACCCAATTAATTCACAGGACATCAAACCTCACACGACTTATCCGAGTAGCAGCCTGGTGCTTACGCTTTGTTAACAACGCAAGGGCAAACCTCACCAACCGTCACTTCAGATCACTTTCACCCAAAGAGCTAGGCAACGCTGCAAAAATAGTAGCCCGCTCTGCTCAGCAAGAAATGTTCACCGAAGGTACGAAGTCCAAAGGAATGGGATCATTAAACCCATTTATTGACGGGGAAGGAATTCTTCGTGTTGGCGGAAGGTTGAAGCATGCCAATATATCCTATGACCAACAACATCCGATCATTTTGGAACCCAGGCATCACTTCACAAAATTGATTATTCGTGACTCTCATGAACGGTCATTGCACGGAGGAATCCAGCTTGTGATAGTACACATACGGCAAAAATATTGGATATTCCAAATCAAAAGAGCTGTAAAGAAATTTATCAACAGTTGTACCACATGCTACAGATTTCGATGTCAAACAGCGCAACAGCTAATGGGAGAACTACCTGCACCCCGAGTGACAGTATCAAGACCCTTTTCCCACACAGGTATTGATTATGCAGGACCTATCAATATTCGAGCCTGGAAGGGTCGTGGGTCCAAATGTCACAAAGGGTACATTTCTGTCTTTATTTGTTTGGCCACCAAAGCTATTCACTTAGAAGCGGTAAGTGACCTCACAACTCAAGCGTTTTTAGCGGCTTTTAAAAGATTTACTGCACGACGGGGAGTTTGCGGTCAAATCTACAGCGACTGCGGTACCAACTTCGTAGGAGCCGATGCAGAACTACGTCGCCTTATGAAAAGCGCGATTCAAGACTGGAAGGAGGTTGCAGACATAATAGCAGGAGAAGGAACCAAGTGGAATTTCATTCCCCCTGCTTCTCCCCACTTTGGAGGATTGTGGGAAGCAGGGGTGAAGAGCGTTAAACACCACTTAAAACGGATCGTCGGAAACGGTACACTCACCTTTGAGGAACTCGCCACGCTTTTGACGCAGATCGAAGCGTGTTTAAATTCGAGGCCTCTGTGTCCCTTAACCGAAAACCCTGATGACTTCCAACCGCTAACACCAGCACACTTCCTAATAGGAGAAACGCTATTCACCGTACCAGAGCCAGACATGTCCATAGGCAAACAAGGACATATAGACAGATGGAAGGCAGTGCAAGCGCATCTACAAACGTTCTGGAAGCAGTGGCAAGTAGAGTTTCTAACGCGGCTACAGCAACGCCCAAAATGGTTGAAGGTACAACCTCAACTTAAAATAGGAGACCTAGCATTGTTAAAAGATGAACGACTCCCCCCCGCTAAATGGAGTCTCGGCCGCATCATACAAACTTTCCCAGGAGCAGACAACCTTACCCGCGTCGTAACAATAAAAACTCAACAGGGAATTCTAAAACGACCTATAGCAAAACTTTGTCCACTACCAATAAACGAACCTCATACCACAGAAAATGATAAACAAGAACAAACCTAAAATTAACACAAAACAACTACCCACTACACAAATCGTCACTAATTGTAAACAAATTCCACACATCTACACATATTTTAAAACATTTATCAAAATAAATAATAAAATTAATAATAATAAAAAATCACCCAAATGCTTCTCTCAACAGCACAAACATAAAACACATAAATAATATTACCCCAAGAAATATAATACATAAATCATAAACACTTAAAATTTTTCTCAAACACACGAAAGAAAACTTTTTCGCACCACTGTCATCAGACAAGTAATTCATACTCACTCAAACCTAAACCCAAAAACACTCAACGCCATTTCGCAAACACACACACACGCACTCTAAATACAGTCCACTCACTCACTCGCTCGCTCACTCTCGCTTAGCAATCGCACACTCATTAAACACACGTCTTCAATGCACCCATCGCCAAAGCAAAACAAAAAAAAAAATCCATTCATCGTTATCCACACACACACACACACACATGCACATCATCGATGGACGCCAACGAAAAAAGAATTGGAACAAATTTAAAACAAAACAACAAATGGAAATAACACTGAATTTACAATTAATTTATGAAATTTTAATGCAACTCACCTGGATTATATTGGATCACACACCCGTTTCAAAATTACACTACACTGAATTATAATTAAACTTTAATTTCAATAATTATACCACACGATTTAATACGCGCACCACCGAAATCAAATTCTACCAACAAATGCAACGAAGAGCTTTCCAGCATCGCCACAGTCATCGTCATCATCTTCTTCTACAACAACAGCAGCTGAATATCGTCTTCGTGTTCATCAGCCACAACAACAACAATACGCAAGTTGCAATAAGCTCTTACAATTACGACTCGCTGTTATCGAGAGAAAACAAGGCAAAATATGAAAACAAAATCACATACGATTTCATATGAACGGGATCATTTGTGAGATTGACTACTGGAGTAGTTGATGATGTTTATATGTTCTCTTGTGGATTTGTCCGTTAATGTTTTGTTGTCATTCTCACTATACCATATGCAATAATCTGTTGTTTCTTTTCATGTTATCAAATCCAAACGCATGTAGCTACATATAACAGATTTTAATAGCAGACAGATCAGTGGCAACAAAACAATATCAATTACTTGGATGACGGCAAGGGAAGACAGAAGAAAGAAAGGGCGTGTAACACTAAAAACAGTCTAAGAACTTCATTCTACGGTGGGGGAGAATGTTGACGTCCCAACAAAATGTAAAGTATGACGTCATCTGTGACCAAGGCGCCGAACACATCCACTCAACGAAAAATGCCCATATGGGATATTTCAAAGCAGCTGTCAAAAACCAAAACTATGTAAACAAAAAAATGTATATAAACGATGGGTTTTTGTTAATAAAATATATTCTGTATTATAACGTGGTAAAAGCGGTTGTTTTTTATAATATTGCGGAAATTGAGAAGCGTTTTCTTTTAAAACAGTTTGGAATAATTTTTCTTTGTTCAACGCCCGAACAACCTTAAAAATAGATTGGTTAATTTTTATTTTTTTGCTTTTAGTGCAGTACCTTCTTCTAAAAGCGTTTTTTTAGTTTTTTAAACTATTATTTTACTAGTTTGTTGTACCCGCTTCGCTGGGTATGCAAAGTAATATTTGATAAACAAATTGATTTTATTTAAAGAACTTCTTTGAAAACTACATTGCGTGTAAATTGTCTCTGGTTAATTAATAATCTTCCTTGCTGTGGATTAGATTCAATATACACCTTCTTTTGTCTTGCAACTCTTGATTGTGATAAAGCCACATACAGTTGGCCGTGTGAAAATACTCCGGTCTTCAAATGCATGCCAACGTGATCAAATGACTGGTCTTGAGCCTTGTTTATTATTATAGCGTATGCTAGAATTTATCGGAAATGAAATCATTGTGATAATTCATGCTCTTATCAAATTTCGTCCAGGCTCTTCCACAATCAATCGAGTTCCATTGCAGTCCTTTTTTAGGGTTCAAGTTTTTCAGCAACATGATGATGACACCTTGCTTAAGTACAGCACATGAGGTGGCTTGCTGGATGGAGTTTGCTGATTGAGGAATTCAACAGGGAAATTTGGTGCATCATTTGGACCTTCAGTCTTCACTGATAACAGAATCGCTCCTATTCATTTCTAATGTCTGCACATTTGTCAGCGCGGCAATGACTCGTTCTGAAAGTTCCTGCATTGACTTTTGCAGCAGATCGTCTTCATACATTTCTGCTACCCGCGGCAATTTTGCAATAATGAGAAGACTCATATTTTAATAGCCCTCAGGATTTTGTCCACAGAGATTCCTTCACGATCAGTTAGTTTTCTCTTTTATATTTAAATATCGCGAAATAAAATTTCCTATTAAAGTACCTGAGGAGCAGTTAGTAAATCAGTGATCTTAAAATTCGTAGCAAAGTACATATTGCCTAAAAACGGTTTCTATTTTTTTTTTTTGTATCTATTGATTTAGAATTTAGATTTATGAGTATAAATAATATTTTACTTCTTTATTATCAATGTACAAAGTTTCATATTGATACGACAAACTCCTTCGTGAGTTATGAAAAAGTTCTCATTAAAATCATTGCCAATAACTCGAGCGCAAAGCAAAATACCTACATATTTCTTATATAGAGTACACAAACCGAGTTTGAAGTCGATCGGATGAAAAATAAAAATGTTCCCGTACAAACTTTGACCCCCTAAGAAGGGTTGGTTTTATTTGGCAATTTCCTTTTGAAAACACTTGCCGAGCATTACTATAGTAGAGTTTGAACCTTGAAGAAAATTAAAATATATGAAAAATAGGCGGTGCGTATTTGAATAATGAGAAAACACAAACATTGAAAATTTATTCAAATACCCACCGCCTACTTTTATTTAAAATATGAAAAGTAAGGAGCGTTACAGAATCAGTAAGGGTAAATATATATATGATTGTATTATATACGAACGTACCTATCTTAGTATGCTTATTTTTGTTAACTTGCATAGTTAATGTTAATGTAACTCGTATTTGTTCATAGTAAAAAATACTGAATATAATAAAATACATGTTTTTTTTATCTATTATTTCATGGGATAAATGTGGGATTTTTTAAAATGTCGGCGGGGGATAAAAGGGATTTTTTTTGGCATAACTATGGGATAACCTGCTTTCAAAGTCTGGGATCACTGATACGAACCCGTTGCTTTGTTTGTTTATTTATTTTACTCCTTCATCATAAGGTACACTCTGTATAAATATAAATATTTTCGTCGGTGCTTTGAAATTAAAGTCTTTCGAGTTAACGTTTCTTTTTACAACAAGGAAAGGAGAATGGGCAATGGCAAATATTTTAAGCAAAATACTGTACCCAACGTTGCTTAGTTTTAACGCGTACCCAATTAAAATGCATCGTAAATATGTATGTACAGGTTACTTTTATAAGCGACTGGCAAAATATTAAACTGTCTGGAGATGTTTTTTGATTAAACCTTCAACCACTAACCAGCTTTTAAACATGATAAAACAATAGTCGGTTATTAGAGAACACATATGAGAGCACTAAATCGGCAATTTTAAATTGTTAAATTAACGTACTACTACTACTATTGCGTGTTATTATCAAAAAAAAATCACGTATAAGTTTGCATCGGACGCACCTTTCCCGTATTTGAAGTATGTAGTAGGTAGGTACCTACATAAATAATGATTTAGAATTTAGTACTCACCAGGAAAAACGGCCTTTCAGGTAGAATGCATTTTGAAATTCAATTCAATTCATCGCCTTTCATGTTTCACCCTCACGTCGTCGCAGACACCTTAGCATGGTACAATGATGAGTCGTAGTACAGAACTTGCAGAACTAAATTGCGAAAATTAGACAAACGACAATTATTATTTTTCTGACAAGTGACAGTATTTATATATACTTACTTTGATCAGTATATTTCGCAATTGATTGAGTGCTGAAAGGTTCAAGTCGATTTTATTTAAACTTGTCGGCTTATGCCGAATAAAACCCATAGAAAGGAGTTGTTGTGCGTTCTAGTTTCACTTTATTTATGTCGTTTTCCATTGGGACCATCAGATTTCTATTTCAGATCTCAGATTTTTCGTGGCGAATGGAACACGATAGCATATTGATTTGCTTTTGTGAATGTATTAGTGCGTTATTAGACGAGGAAGCCGAAGAAGATGACGAAGATGATAGTAATTGCTCCAAAATTAAGTCCATGTCCATTATTTAAGTTTTTGTTGCTTTTCGTAATTTTGTTTTGAACACAAATTCCGAATGACGTAAAACAGCTGTGCAAGGTATATTGTTACAAGAGCACGACACACGAGTCGCTTCGATTTTATAACAGATGAGGCTTTAAGAGCTGCTTGTCTGTCTGAGAAGATAAATATGGTTTTACCAATTGTATATTAGCACACAAATTTAGTCTAGCGCAGGAGTTGATGGCAAGGACTTCAGCCTGCACGAGTTTTAGTCCAAGACTGACTGAATAGTTCGCTTCTTGAGTTCGCTCCAGCGTTGCCACAAAGTGCCCGATCGGGCCACTTGGCACACTGTTTTGTATATTGGCCCTTGGCCTCGGGCCAACTCAAAATGGCCCGTAAATCTTAATTTTTGGATGACATAGATGATTTACATTTCATACATACATAAATAATAAAATCCTAAAGTCTATCTCATTGTGTTTGTAACCTAAACGAGTTCGCATAATGAAACTGGTACTAAATGCATTCATTCACGCACTATTTCCGCGTAATCACTTTTTAATACATTTTGTGGAGATCCACTTACCAATGTCAAGCTTTTTTTCATATTCGACAATTAACTGTCAACCATCGCTCATAGGTACGTTATTTGCAAATGGCCATCAAAAAGGCCCGCACTTTTTTTTTCTTTGCGGCAACGTTGGTTCGCTCTATAAATGCCAGATCCAGTCCTTAAATCCATCTTGGAATCAAATCTGCAAAAAAAAATTTGGTGCTCTTACCGTTTGAGCGTGGCAAGGCCCTAAAGTTAAAAAAATCTGTATAAAAAAATTGAGTGAACAATTTATAGTAATTTATCAATTGAGAACGGCTGGACCGATTTGGCTAAAAAAAATTTCATGTTGTAGAACGGCTGATAGTTCAGGTTCCCAAGAAGTTTCACTGAACACTTGTTCATCGAAATTGTCAAGGTAAGGCCCTGGAGTCTTCCAGTCCTTCCAGACACATGGCTTAAGCTACGATTACAAGGCCATTTTTTCGAGTCATTTAAATGACGCTCTGGCGTAAAAATCGCGTCACAAAGCAGTCATTTAAATGTCGTTCTGTGTGATTGCCATTTTTGGGATAACATTTTCGGCGTCATTAAAATGGCGGACCAAATGACATGAATTCATTTAAATGGCGGAAAAAAATGGCCGTGTGATCGCTCTTCAATGACATCTAGGACAAATGACTAAACTTTTTGGCTGTTGCGTCATTTAAATGGCAAGGCTGGAAATTCTTACCATGCCATTTTTCTACGCAAATGACGAAGCATTAAAAACGATATCTGTGCTTTCGTTTGGATTTTTGTCTCGTGGCGAAAGGACGTGTTAGATTAGATTAGATTAGATATTAAGTCGGGAGAGCCTTCATTGGGCTCTGGCACTGCGGTCTCTCTAAATGGGCCTATTGTGGGTCCTAGAGCAATCTTTTTACTCCGGAGATAGTCAGGAAGACTAGTATATGTATCTTTTCTGGGGGTATTAGCAAGATTTGCTGAATTAACGATTTCTTCGCTAAGGACATTCTTTCTAAGGCGAAAGAGAGCCAGTAGGCTGACTGAAAAGTTCGCTTGAGGCGATTCTCCATAAATGCCAGATCCAGTCGCTGTATCCATCTTGGACCCGTCTGTATACCAGACTAGATCAAGTCGCGATGGAGTAGGTTTGTATTTTTCCCAGTCTTATGATGGTAGAGAAGTTTTTATGGAAGCCGTATTATATTAGGGAAAGGTGACCTCCATGGTAGGAATGGGGGTCGATGATTTTCTAATGGAATAAAAATCCCTTGATTCAACAGGGTCAATGGGTCGTCAATGACTAGGAACCACAAAAGAGGCGAGAGGACGCCCCCTTGTGGAAACCCTCTGTTGTTAACGCCGAAAGTTCCACATCATCAATGCGGGTCTGAGTTAATCTTTCATTGAGCATTGCCATAGTCCATCTTCCTATTATTGGAGACTCAAGGGACGTGTAGTTGAAAGCTCCTTCAATATCCAAGAAAGCAACGAGACAGCGAAACAAATAAATAAAAGAATACAAGTCATAAAAATAGTTGATGGCAAATTAAGCTGTATAGGTACCTAACAAAGAAGTAATCAAATCACGATTGGATCGTGCGTACTTGCACATATATATATTGGTAGTAAGATGTGGTTTAGGTTAGGTTAGGTTAGGTAATGTGTATTAAAAGGATGGTTTGTGATGTTCGTGTATTGAGAGGGGCTGAACAGTCAACTGATCACCACCTGGTGTTGTGCAAATTGTATCTCAACGATCAAATACCTATCCTGCCAAAGCGTAAACCAAGAATGGTTACGCGCATACGGTGGGAGGGGCTACAGAACGATGAGATACGGGAGGAATTTGCACGGCAGGTATCTGAAAGGTAAACAAATTCTAAATGTTCCATTGAATGTAGAGGAAGAATGGCAGTTGTTTTCAACAGCAGTTATTGCCTCTGCAGGACATGTTTGCGGAGTGAAGCGGTTTGGTGTGGCGGCTGGTGGTGGGAAAAGAACTGCGTGGTTTAAAACGCCCGAAGTTCAAGAATCTATCAGAGAGAAGAAAAGGGCTTTCAAGGTGTGGATTCACTTGGGGGACTCTCCTTCTCGAAACCGGTACATTGAGGCCCGAAGAACTTGCAAATTGGCTGTTAAAGCAGCCAAAAAACAATCTTGGAAGGAGTTCGGCGAAAAATTAGACCGTGATCACAGATTTGCAAGCAAGTTGTTTTGGCAGACCATCCGCCATCTTAGAGGAAAGAAGTGGAACATTTTTGAAGGCGTCAAATCCAAAGACGGTAGAAGGTACACTTTTTTTGATGAGGAGGACATCTTGCGCAAATGGAGCGAGCACTTTTCTGAATCTGAGGACAGATCTATTGCCTTGAGCATCAGGGCGGAAAATAGTCCCACGGTAGAGGAAGTCATTTTTGCTATCAAATCGCTAAAAGCTGGCAAATCTACCGGAGTGGATGAAATCCGGCCTGAGGTGAAGAGGGAGTCAAACGGCTCTCTCATATCATTAAAGTGGCATGGAAATGCGGCGAAACACCCAGCGATTGGCAGATTGGGGTGATTGTGTCCCTTTTCAAGAAAGGGGATAAAAGGGATTACTCCAATTACAGGGGTTTTGGGTATATCACTTTTAAGTCTCCCCGGAAAAGTCTTTGCCAAGGTGCTGGAAACACGTTGCAGATTTGTGGTCGAGACACGATTAGGAGATGAGCAGTGCCGCTTTCCCGGCAGAAACACAACCGACCAGTTATTCACTCTCAGAATGGTACTTGAGAAGGCAGTAGTAGAAGGAAGTAGATTTGGAGAAAGCATACGGCAGAGTTCCTCGAGGTAAACTCTGGAGTGTATTACAGGAGCATGGACGGTTCTCAAATTGTAAAAGCTATGTTCGGGTAAACGACGTTAAATCAATACCTTTCACCGTGGGCGTTGGACTTCGCCAGGGGTGCGTCTTGTCTCCTTATCTATCTATCCTTTTCATTACTTATATGGACTGGATATTACAGCGTAGTCTTGGCGAAGAACGTTTCGAATTGAGAGATCTGAGGATAAGTCATTTGCTCTTCGCTGATAACTTGGTCATCCTTGGGTCCTCTCATACTAAACTTCAATGCGCAATCGATCGGTTTGTAGCCGCTTGTCTTGAAGCTGAGATGAAAATAAACGTGAACAAATTTGAAGTGATGGTCGTGTCCAGAACGCCTGTTCAATGCACTCTGCATGTTAGTGGAGTCCCATTGAAACAGGTGGAGAAGTTTAAGTATCTCGGGGTCTTATTCACGAGTGGTAGAAGGAGCAATGCCGAGTTTTCCTGTAGGATTGGTCAGGCTGGGTCAATTTTGAGACAACTTGGTCATTCTGTTATTAGGAGGACTGAACTTGGTGTCTTTAATTCGGTGTTTGTTCCAACTCTCACCTATGAGGTTTGGGTAATTAATAAGATCGCGGATACAAGCTGCCGAAATGAGATTTCTCCGTAGTATTGCTGGTGTGACCCGTAGAGATCGCATTGGAAATACCAGAATACGTGAGGAACTCAATGTCGAGCAGCTACTTCTCCGGACGGAGCGATCCATGCTTCGGTGGTTTGGTCATGCTAAACGCATGTCCCCGACCAGGATTCCACGACGTGCTATGGAATCCGTTATTCGTACCATCAGGCAGCCGTCCTCTAGGTAGACCAAGGATGAAATGGTTAAATCAAGTCCATAATCTCTCCTATACCCGTATGGGGATTGCCCTTGATGATTTAGAGTCGATGGCGGAGGATCGAGAGCTATGGAGGGTCCACTTGAGCAACCTACATCCGCGACCCACTTAATGGACAAGCGGACCATTTGAAAATGATGATGATGATGATGATAGGTTAGGTAAGGTGGCTGTCCCAAAGGTGACACAAAGTCCTACCCCGTTGAGAGGTTTTTGGTGGTGACTGAGACAGTCAAATCTGGTTGCGACTTAGTCTTCGGGTCAAGGTCAACAAGTAATCTTCTCGCGACGGCTCAAAAACGCCGTTTCATCATTTTCCACCATTATCCCAAAAGTTCTTTTCGACAGTTTTTATTTATTATATTTTTTTTTTTCGCTGCTATTTCCTATTTAATTTAAATTTAAATGGCATCCCAACGGATAATTCTAAATGACTCGCAATGTCCGTGATTTAATTTTGGGACACAAATGACGATGGTAGTCAGTTCGTGTGATCGCCATTTTTCCAATGACGAATCGTAGCTTGAATGTCGCTTTAATGCGACATTTTTTCCTGACGTCACTCCGCCATTTAAATGACTCAAAAAATGGCCGTGTAATCGTAGCTTAAGTAGTTAACAACCACTGTCACCAGTCCCATTGATCTTCAAAAAGAGAATACTCTGAATTAATTCTATTAAGTAAGTACTATGTCATAACTTGGCTAAACTGTACCTTAGACCAGGAGTTCCCAAACTTTTCAATTCTGCGACTCCCTATACAGGTTATACGCCCAGCCCTTCTAAAAGCACACAACGGAACAAAGCACAAATATGTGAATATAAGCTGCGCTTACTGAAGATTCACTAAAGGGGTTTTCTATGAGGATTGGTCGATATTGAAATGGAATAAAACAAGCTGTGTGCAAGGTATTAACGAATCCCATGTATGCCATTATTGTATGGAATAAAACACCAGGCCCAAATGTCCGCCGCAGCTTCTCACGTTGTCACGGATCCGAGTGGTCCTATCTGCCGCATAGCTCCGGCTTAATTTGAGCATTGAGCTGCGACTTCAGGCAACGCCGCAAGAAAAATTTAGCGAAGTTGAATCGCACGATTTTGGTGGCCAATTTACGTCACCTCTGATAGAGATGAGATAACCAATAACCATACCCTGCAGTTGAGTGTCACAGCCACCTCTTGCTGGAACCGCATTTTAGCATCATCGTTCTGTAGTACTCGCCGTTGATGGTATTGGTTGGCCTTACCAACGTCATGAAAACAGAGCAATGACGCCACCGCCAGTCTAAAACGCGCACTTAACAGGTTTTTATGGATGCATTGCCACCTCGTGTTGGTTGGCGTCATCCTATATATGGCAATTTGGCCATTCATCCAAAAATGCCGCCCGTCGCTAAAGATGATTTTTCTATGGTCATTATATTATCATTAACTTTCAGTTAGATCTTGAACGGGTATAGGCCTAAGTCTCGACGCAAAATTCGCCAAGTTGAAGACTACAAAATTCTTATACTTCTTGTGCACGGCAAAACACAATGGCCAATATCGAACGAACCCGACCCGATATTTTTTCAAATCGAGCTCAAGCTGATTGAATGTCGTGTACCTGTGCGTCTTGCGACGCCCCTAGGATAGCCCCACGAAGCCCCAGGGCGTCGCGACGCACATATAGGGAACTCCTGCCGACACTGCTTAAACCCTTAGCAACTTTATAATGCAGGAGAAAGAGTTCACCCAATATAACTTCACAGGTCAGTCTTCAGATTAGGTTTTACGGAGTGCGAATCTAAGGAGGCGTATCTTTGGTGCTGACGAGACGTAGAAATTCTGATTTCAGCAGAAACCTTAAAAAACAATTAAATAAACAGAAGCCAGAAAATGTGGCAGGCGCAGGGCTGCTGAGAATATTGAAAGGGCTAAGGGCAGTAAACATCGCAGCCTTGCCGATTTACATGCCCTTAATTAACAGGTTATACGTCAAAAAGGATAAAAAATTAAAAAAATAAAACGAATTAATCGATTAGCATTAGAGAGTTGAACGTGGGACTCCATGTTCTGTAATCCAGCACACCAATCAACAAAAAAAAAACATCCTTCTACGGGTGGAGAAGGAATATCGAACTCGTTACATGGAATGAAAACATGATCAATCTAGTCAAAACAAAGGAGAATATTATTCATAAACAATTACAAACTATCTCGTATCTCGTCTCTGTCTGTATTTCTATCTGAAATCTATCTACGACCTCAAATACCCGACTCCTAAAGTGCTCATTTCACTTTTCTCTCTTTTCGCTATCTGCAATTTCCGTACAAAGCAGAACTAATGTCTGTCTTAACGTTTCTATAAATGGAATTCGCATTGAATTTGAAAGCTTCCAGGAAATGATTCCCCATATAATAATGGATGCAAATTCAAATATACATACCACCAGCTGCTTGTATTGCCCTCTGATGCTCTAGTATCTGTTCCATCAATCGTTGCCACTCGCCGGTGGAGCCATATGCATTGACCATCAGTTGTAGGTATAGGTTCGTTCATCCAATATGAAAATAAAAGAAAAAGCACGAAATAATGAAAATTTTCCAAACGAATTTCAAAAAAAGCGTTTTTCATCAGAGCCAACTTTTTCACAGACCATTCTAATAAACATGTTAGCGCGGAATATCCACCTGGCTGGCATATTATCCCCAAAAGAATCGACAGAGCCAGACAGACGCACGTACCTACCAAACAGATTCACTTCGAACAGCGAATGCCCCTAAGACAGGATCGTTAACATGACAGTTTGCCAATAACAGATAATTGAACCTCAAGTAAACAGAAACTTTCAATATTACCAGTCCCGATGGGAACCCGGAATGAACTTCGCTCTCCCCGATAGAGTAATATGGCCGAATGCAATAGTAAATTTGGTTGCCTTCACAGGAAGGATATGCACTTTGCAAAATTAACGCTTCCAGCGATTGAATGGAAATTTCAGTTTCTTCTTTCCTGATGGATGCACAAAGGAACAAAATAAAAACTCTGCTTGTACGTACGATGCAAGTCATCGATACGATGGATTTTCCTTGTCGTTTTTTTCTTCTTTCTTTTTGTCAAGAAAGTCAGACAGTGATATATATTTCGCAGCTACTGCGATAAAAGTATCGCTAACTGAAAAGGTGTGGATTTCGCTTTTACTCTATTTTGGAGGAAGAAATGTTCCCTCTGTCATCAGACAAGCCGCGGCGCGTGACAAATTAAAGTTGATATGAAAGCGAGTTGTTACTTGTTTTTGTCGAAGAGTTCAAAGGATTCGCTTTTAACTAAAGTTTGAAAACTAATTTACTTTTTTATTTAATGTTTAATAATAGATGGACATGGACATTCTATTTTTTGCTTTAGCGTTCTTGTAAATGTCCTCGAAATATTGGCACACCAACCGTGTCTTCAGATTGTTTTTGACTCATAGACTCTCCCTCACTCACTCATCCACCAAAGTCAATACGGTTTTAAGAAGAAGAAAAGCACGTGCAAATTGTTCGGAAAATTTGCAAACTGCTTCAAAGAAAGCTTAAATAAAAGTCGTCATGTTTTAGTCATGTTTATGGATTTTAGTAAAGCGTTCGATACTCTAAATCATTCATTCGTTCATTTTCAATGGCCCGCTTTTCCATTAAGTGCGTCGCGGATGTAGGTTGCTCAAGTGGACCCTTCTTTGCTCTCGACCCTCCGCCATCGACTCCAAATCATCAAGGGCAATCCCCATACGGGTAGAGGAGCGATTTTGAATTTAATCTAACCATCTCATCCTTGGTCTACCTAGAGGACGCCTGTCTGATGGTAAGGATTCCATAGCACGTCGTGGAATCCTGGTCGGGGACATGCGTTTAACATGACCAAACCACCGAAGCATGGATCGCTCCGTCCGGAGAAGTAGCTGCTCGACATTGAGTTCCTCACGTATTCTGGTATTTCCAATGCGATCTCTACGGGTCACACCAGCAATACTACGGAGAAATCTCATTTCGGCAGCTTGTATTCGCGATCTTATTCTTTCGGTCATTACCCAAACCTCATGACCATAGGTAAGCGTTGGAACAAACACCGAATTAAAGACTGACAACTTAGCTTTGACACCAAGTTCAGTCCTCCTGATAACAGAATGACCAAGCTGTCTCAAAATCGATCCAGCCTGACCAATCATACAGGAAAACTCGGCATTGCTCCTTCCATCACTCGTGAATAAGACCCCGAGATACTTAAACCGAAACCACCTGTTTCAATGGGACTCCACTAACATGCAGAGTGCATTGAACAGGCGTTCTGGAGACGACCATCACTTCAGATTTGTTCACATTTACCTTCATCTCAGCTTCAACACAAACGGCCACAAAGCGATCGACTGCGCGCTGAAGTTCAGTCTGAGAGGACCCAAGAATGACCAAATCATCAAACGAAGAGCAAATGACTTATCCTCAGATGTCAGATCTCCCAATTCGAAACGTTCTTCGCCAAGACTGCGCCGTAACATCCAATCCATATAAGTAATGAAAAGGAGAGCAGACAAGACGCACCCCTGGCGAAGTCCAACGCCCACGGTGAAAGGTATTGATTTGACGCCGTTTACCCGAACACAGCTTTTACAGTTCGTGTAAAGAGATTGAATTGCTCTCAAGAGAGAACCGTCAACTCCATACTCCTGTATGTGCTTCTGCCGGAACGAAAGCCGCACTGCTCATCTCCTAATCGTGCCTCGACCACAGCTCTGCAACGCGTTTTCGGCACCTTAGCAAAGACTTTTCTGGGGAGACTTAAAAGTGATATACCCCTGTAATTGGAGCAATCCCTTTTATCCCCTTTCTTGAAAAGGGGCACAATCACCCCAATCTGCCAATCGCTGGGTGTTTCGCCGCATTCCCAGGCCACTTTAATGACACGAGAGAGCCATTTGACTCCCTCTTCACCTAAGGCCTTTAGCATTTCTGGCCGGATTTCATCCACTCCGGCAGATTTGCCAGCTTTTAGCGATTTGATCGCAAAAGTGACTTCCTCTACCGTGGGACTATTTTCCGCCCTGCTTAAGGCGATAGATGTGTCATCCTCAATGCCCTGGATTGGATTGAGCAATTCGGAAAAGTGCTCGCTCCATCTGCGCAAGATGTCCTTCTCATTAGAAAGAAGTGTACCATCTTTGGATTTGACTTCTTCGATAATGTTCCACTTCCTTCCTCTAGGACGGCGGATGGTCTGCCAGAACATCTTGCTTGCAGATCTGTGATCACGGTCTAATTTCTCGCTGAACTCCTTCCATGATTGTTCTTTGACTGCTTTAACAGCCAATTTGCATAGTTTTTCGCGCCTCAATATACCGGTTACGAGAAGGAGAGTCTCCCAAGTGAATCCACACCTTGAAGGCCTTTATCTTCTCTCTGATGGCTTCTTGAACTCCGGGCGTTTTAAACCACGGAGTTCTTTTCTCACCACCAGCCGCCACACCGACTCGCTTCACTCCGCAAACATGTCCTGCAGAGGCAATAACTGCTGTTGAAAACAACTGCCATTCTACCTCTACATTCAATGGAACATTTAAAATTCGTTCAGACCTTACAGATACTTGCCGTGCAAATTCCTCCCCCATCTCATCGTTCTGTAGCCTCTCCCACCGTATGCGTAACCATTCTTGGTTTACGCTTTGGCAGGATAGGTATTTGATCGTTGAGATACAATTTGCACAACACCAGGTGGCGATCAGTTCACGAACATCACAAACCATCCTTTTAATACACGACGGTACCACAAAAAAAATCTATCAGCGATTTCTTCTAAAGACTTCGACGGTACCATGTGTATTTATGGATAACTTTGTCTGGAAAGAAAGTGTTCATAATGGACATTCCATTTGAACAACAAATTTCTCTCCACCAGGATATAGAATCCATATCTGCAACATTTTCAAGGGCTGCATAAACTTCAAGGTAACATCAATGCAAGGTCCAAAGTTAGAGAACCCCTTTGCTTTGTTGAGGAGACACCAACTATCTAGTTGATATTGGACTGCCTCTAGAACAAGCCCCAGGTCTTTTTCCGTGAGCGAAGAGATGTTCCACGTGCCTATCCTAAGTCGATGCCGTTGTCGAGTAGCCGAAAATCCACTTATGTCCCTATTGGTGCATATAGGTATAGCGCATCGACCCTCTGATCACTATAATGGTTTGCGAGATGGGAAGCTCGTAGCCGTTTCGGGTTAAACCCGGCCGACTGCCAAACGTGACAAGCCGACCACCAGACGCTCGCAAACTGCCACCCTTAAGGCCTGGCTCTAAAGGGCGCCCTAATATGACAGGCTTGGCAATATCCGAGGCTCTTTTAGTTCTTCTTGTCATCTTTGGCTGTGTGCTTCGTTAGTCATTTCTAGGTGAACCTAGACATGGTGCCCGCCCCCCACCACGGGGAGGGCAGCTACATGAAGAGGCAAGTTAAAATAATAATGAGAGAAACTATCAAATGCTGCATATAACAGTTAAATTAAAATAATTTTGTGAATATTTTCAAATTTAATAAATTGCAAATTGTTTTAAAGATTCCAATTGCGGACTGCGGCGGCAGATGCTATGGGACTGTTCGTTTCATCGAACGGATGCGACGGATTCAATGGGTTGGACCCTTTACCCCGATAATTATCCTAGTTAAGTCTTTGTTATATTTAACAAGAGATTTGTTGTAAGCCAGGGTCGAGCCACAGAGGCAGCTTCGGCAAAGGTGAGGAGGGCGCGGCATGCTTGTGGTTGCTCGGCTAGAGCTCGTCAGACGGGGGTGTTCTTTCCCCCTCACCATTTACCACCTGCTCAACAACTTTTATCCATGCCAATAATTCCAAAGTGAAAAAAAATGAAAGAAGAAAGAAAGCTACTCTGATCAGACATCGGACGGACGTAAAACGTTAGGATAGAAAAGAAGAATGAAGTGTTTAAGGACCTGTACCATTACCCCTGAGGGAGGACGAGAAAGAACCGCGAAACTAAACTAACCTAACACTTAATCTAGGCCCTATACTAGAACTACAATAACTTAAAACTAGTCTACTCTTACCCTAAACGCAACTTTCTTCCCATTGTCTTTCGAGGGTAAAGGTTCGTCATGAACCCGAGACCTGCCAGATGTTGTTGGCAAGGAATGGCCAGCCCACCCTTATGTACGGTGACATAATCCTATCGTTATCACTCCGGTCGAAGTCTGATTAGAGTAGCTTTCTTTCTTCTTTCCTTTTTTTTTAAGTTATTCTGAATATTACTCTCACGATGAATGAAAAGCTAACAAATAATGTATATGCGAGTAGATACTTATACAACACACGCTGAGATTCATTCATCGCTTTCTTAGCCTGTGCTACTATTTTTGAAAATTACGTCGGATAAAAATACATTCGTGATAAACGCCAGGTATGTATATGACATCAACATTTTGTAGATGGTTTAATAATAACATAAATTGAGTAATGAAAAACACACTCACTTATTTATTACAATTAGACCAGACACAGCTTTTTTTGGACTAATTCCAAATGGTCTATGTGTCACTACATGCGTCACTCCGTGGTTTCTTTCAAAATACAACAATATTATGTTGTGTATGATAATTCCTAATTTGTTTGAATTTGTGGTCAGTATGTCTACTGTCAACATAGAATGTAGGGAGCAAAAGTGTCCGTATAAATAGAACATTATGTCTGCAACTGCAATGTGCATAAAAACAAGTTGGCAATTAGTACAGCTGACGTACTAATGCATCTTATATCACGCATTCGTATACATATCTATATAGCTAAACGAATCTATCGCACTGCAACTTGCTTTGAGCATGTCGGCTGTCTTCAAGTAGATACTTTAAACAATTTGGGTGATTAGCACATCAGGCTTCTGGTTCTGGTCTTTCAATTTTCGATGGCCTTATACTAAATTGTGGTATTCAAATTTGAGTTCCCAGAAGTCACAAAGGCTATCAGATAAATGAAAACACTGATCATCACCATAATTGATATTTTTGGTAAATCTTCCCTCGGGTGTAAGTATAGGTTAAATGTTAGTGCATTCATAAAAAAAAATAGGTGGCGCAACTGGCGGGTAGATTGTACTCTAGGCCAAGCTTCTCGCAACCATTCGTTTGTGTGAGTTTCAATTTTTGGGACGAATGGAAGGGACCTACAATTTTATGCTGACTCCGGTAGGAATTAAGTTAAAACTGAGGTTTGCTTAGGTGTTTCTCTTCGAAACAATTTTTTCCAGTCCTTTGCAAAGCTAATAAAAAAAAGAAGACGACACTCTTGCTGTCCTGATATTTAAGTGGAGCAGCAATAGCATTTTGCGATGAATGAACATTGCGTTTTTGAGGAGTTTTTGACGTTGTTTTTTTTTTTTTGTACTTATTGGCGCAAGATTTTTGGGGATTTTTACTTGTTTTGGTATGCTTCGAACATTGATATACTTTACATGGACTGCTAGTGAAATGTCAGTTTCATACAAACCTGCGAGGAAAAAAGAAGCACTAGCCCTTTTGGTTCAGTGCGGCGAAAGTAGGCAAGAGGTTTGAGCCTCTGCTCGAAATTGCTATTTTTTACATAGAACACAGTGCCATCCATTGTAGAAACATTGCAACTGCGCAAAAATAACGACTTATTCAAATTATTTCAAACGTTCTATAACAGATGGCACACTCAACACTGAAACAAAATCACACGAATTGCTCGATGACATTTGAGTGTTTTCGTTTCTCTCCGCCGCGCCGTGAACCAAAAGAGCTAATGCTTATGTTTGCTTCAACGAAAAATTGGCTGCTAGCAGTCCATGTAATGTATAGTATGTCAATGGTTTCGAAAGTCGTTTTTGTGGCGTTTTATAGCTGAATAGAAATATATGAGAGGAGCGGAAAATGCGAAACTGACGAGCAACCTTTAGAGTGGAAAAGTACCAATCTGGTGTTCTGCTGGTCATGTTCCTCAAATAGCTGCATCTATTTGAAACCTTTTGGTACAAGGAGAGTTAATTTGCAGGTAACTAGTTAAATTGCCAAGCCCACCTCTCAATAGACCTGTGAACCACCACAACAATCGCAAGACGCCCCGCCTCCCCCATAGATTTAAGTCTATTTAATTCGTAGATTCAATTATATTTAATGAATTTTAAGTAGGTATACATATAAAACAATAAGGTAGAATTAAGGAACGTAATACACGGAAACTCCAAAACCAAAGTTCGTGTTTCTTTGTGTCTTTGGGTAAGATTTTGGCGATCCGGCGAGCTAACCCCAGCCACGACAAAAAGCACATCACAACGTATTAACAGGACCGGATTTAGGGGAGGGCATCCGGGACAGTTTTACGTCTTGAAAAAGCTTAGCGACACTCGTTGGTCTTGTCGAGCTGAAGCTACGAATGCCCTATTGGACGGTTATTCGAAAATCGAAATTGATCTAAGCAGTATATTTTCCGGTTCCGATAAGGAGCAAACAGACATCGTGAGGAATGAAGCCGCAGCTTTCACAAAAAATAAGTGATATCGAAACCGCTCTAATTGCAATCTTAGCGATTCAACGATACAAACAAGATGTTACCGGACCTGAACATTTTTCTGGAATCTGCAATGCGTTCATTAGAATCGTTAAAATCATTCGTTGAATCCAATCGAAACGATTTTGATAAATAGGAGAAAGTAGCTAAAAAAATGTCTCATACTGACCAACACGTATACAATCACGCACCAGAAAAAAAAATGTGAAGTTGAATCCGCTCGATTACATGAAAGAAGAAGACGCAAATCTGTCACCAAAAGGGAGATTCAAAGTAGCCGCCTTTATCCCAGTGGTCGACCAGCTGTATGTGTTTCTCTCACTGAAAAATTGCATGCATATGAAGCTGTACGTTCAAGATTTGGATTTCTTAATCACATCGAGATGGATGTTGAAAATATGCTAGCTGCAGCAAAGGTGAAAGTGTACAAGAGTGATTTAGAACCTAGTCTTTTGGTAATGAGTTGGTTCAATTCATATCTTTGATTGGCTTATACAAAAAGTTCTATTGAAAAGATCAATCTAGGGAGCTTTTCTGCTACCAAATTCACGAAGATCAAAATCTCAGAGCCTCATTTCCAAACCTTGAAATACCACTGAGAATGTATTTGGTTTTAATGCTATCGAATTGCAAAAATTAAAGTTGGCTTCCAACTACGATGCGATCTTCGACTGTCGACTCTTCCCACATAATGGACTTTGCCTACAAGCTACCTGCGGGCCCAGGATTTTTCAAGTATTTGTGCTGTACAAAATCAAAGAAGTGCCATTAACGCAACCCATACTTGAAAAATCATAGGAACATGGTATATCATGGAAAATCATTGCCGCCATAGATTTTGACATTTCACACGTATTCAAGACAGGGGAATTAATTCCGTGGAGAATCGGTGCACGGAAGTCGGCGGCGGTCTAGTTCTATGTTGTTTAGGATCTGTATCCTATCCAGTAGTTGCAATGTGGTTTTTGGCGCACCAGACCAGATATGAGAATTGTACTCAAATTTTGGGCAAATGAACGCCGCGAAAATGGATTTTTCCAATGGTAAATTCGACGCACAGGTGGGGACAGAGCGCAATCTGGGGGCATCAAGTTGGCTGCGAAATGTACAGCGAGCAGATTAGCATTGTCAAAAGAGCTGACAGCTGGAGCGTCATTATAAATGGGGAAAGTAGGATAACTTAGGCGCCAAAAATTGATAGCGGTTTTTGTAGAGGGGTTAAATATAAGCATTGTTTACTGGGAGTGGAGGTCTATATCGCTTCGTTGAGGCGACTTAAAATAAAAATATAATATTAAAAATCAATGGCAACACTATAATATAATAAAAACATAATTTTCTTAAATACAAAATACTGCATTCTTAAAACAAAAGTAACCTGGTCTTAGGTAGGTAGGTAGCAGTGGCGGTTCACCTTGAACCCAATTAGCACTAAAATGTGCCGTTTTGTTACCACGACTCGTGTTACCTGTTTTCTGGTGGTTGTTTAGGGTGTGGTCCGGTCGGTGCCTATAGCCAACCTGTGGAATTGAGAAAACGGATAAGATCCTGTATCCCTTTGCCCGAGATGTCGCTAAGTTCGTCAAAGAATGGTTGGTTCAGTGCGCGCAGTCTGGCTCTTGCTAGAGCTGGACATTTGCAGAGGAAGTGAGATAGAGTTTATTTTTCATTTATATTACCACAACTGCGGCAATGCGGGTTGTAAGGGATACCTAGCTTGGCCGCATGGTCTCCAATTGGCCAATGCCCCGTTATTATTGCCGTGAGTCTGGCGATATCGGGGCGGGTTCTGTTTAGCAGGTTATTTGTTCTGTTTTGGTTGTAGGTAGGCCATATCTTCCTTGATATGACGCAGTTTGTCAACCCCGACCATCGGAGATTGGCTTTCTGCAGAAAATGCGAATGTATTTGTTCCTTTACCGCTCCTATCGGAATGTAGACCTTCGTTGAGAGCGAGGCATGCAGTGCTGAGCCCTTCCTGGACAGTTCATCCGCACGCTCATTGCCTGTTTCGTCACTATGCCCTGGAACCCAGAGAAGTGTGACCCTGAAGCGCTCGCTCAGACAGGCAAGTTCGTTCCGGCACTCCTGCACCAGTTTGGAGGATATGGTAGCCGAGTCGATGGCTTTGATGGCGGCTTGGCTATCTATAAGGATAGCAATGCTTTGTTTATGCGTTATGTCACGCCTTAGTTGCGTGCAAGCTTCTCGAATGGCCAATAATTCCGCCTGGAAAACACTGGCAAAATCCGGTAAGCGTACTGAAATCGATATTTGAGGTGATTCCGAATAGACACCGGCCCCTACACCACAGCTCATCTTAGATCCGTCGGTGTATATGACCGTGTCGAAGCCCTTCACTACTTCGTCCCTCTTCCACTGATCCCTTGTCGGGAAACCGACGTGGAAGCCTTTCGTGAAGCTTAATTTGGGTGTCATGTAGTCGGTTGGAGACGTGACCATGCCGTTTGGTAGCGAATCCAGGATGTTGCTATGGCCATACGGCCTTGCAGTCCAGCATCCCGACTCCTTGAGTCTTATAGCACTGCATAATGCGGTATATTTTGTGTGTAGGTCGAGGGGTAGAAGATGCAAGAGCACAGTAAGGGCATCTGTTGGGGCCGACCTCATTGCCCCCGTGGTACCTATACTGGCTGTTCTTTGCAGTCTTTTCAATTTCGTGAGGTTGTAGACTTTGCTCAATGCAGGCCACCATACTAGTGATCCATACGTGAGAACTGGACGCACTACGACAGTATACATCCACAAGGTTATCTTTGGTTGAAGTCCCCACTTCTTTCCAAAGTTTTTGCTACAAGGATAGAAAGCAACCGATGCCTTCCTTACTCTGTGTTCAATGTTATGTTTCCAGTTAAGTTTTGGATCGAGCATGCTCCCTAGATACTTAGCGCTGGATGACAGTGTGAGTGGTTGATCGTTTAGACGGGGTAGGGTAAAATCGGGTATTTTGGTTTTGGTAGTGAACAGCATCAGTTCAGTTTTGCTCAGGTTGACACCGAGGCCACAACTTGCAGCACAGGTGCTTACCTTGTCTAGAGCGGCCCCCATAATTTCACTAATCACGGTGGGAAACTTCCCTGACACAAGTATCACCACGTCGTCCGCATACGCGACAACTTTGACCCGTTCCCTGTCAAGTTTCACCAGAATTTTATTTATAACCATTAGCCATAGTAGGGGCGAGATGACGCCACCCTGCGGCGTTCCTCTATGGGCGAATTTGGTTATATGGCTGCTGCCTAGTGTTGCCTGAATAGTTCTTGTCCTGAGCATAGAGACTATCCATTGACTAATAAATTCCTCTATGCCAACCTGGTCTTAAGTTGAACAAAAAGTATGTACTTGATCTTTCTAGGAATTAAATCGATAAAAAAAATCGGTTATTTGTTAAGCTACGCTGTGACGTCAGGAAAAAATGTCGCATTAGAGCGACATTTAAGCTACGATTCGTCATTAAAAATGACTATCATCGTCATTTGTGTCCCAAAATCAAATGACGGACACTGCGAGTCATTTAGAATTTTCCGTTGGGATGCCATCGTCCTAGGCGTCATTGAAGAGCGATCACACGGCAATTTTTTCCGCCATTTAAATGGCACTTAATTCATGTCATTTGGTGCGCCATTTTCCTAGTCATTTAAATAACGCTGCTAAAAATGGCGATCACACAGAGCGACATTTAAATGACTGCTTTTTGACGGGATTTTTACGTCAGAGCGCCATCTAAATGAGCCGAAAAAACGGCCGTGTAATCGTAGCTTTATTTAGGTTTTAAAAATAAAATAGGTGGCGCAACATGTGGTAGACATCCTAGGCCTAGCTTCTCGCAACCATTCGTATTGTGTGAGTTTCTATTTTTGGGACGAATGGAAGGGACCTACAATTTTATGCCAAGTCCGAACCGTTGAATTGAGAAGCTTTTTCAGGACAGTCATACTCTCGGATGTTTGTCAGACGTTCGCGAGAGGTGGCGCAGTAGAAAAAACCTTAAGATGTAATTTGTCTTTTTCCGGGGATCGAACCTGGGATCCCTCCTGCAGTAGTCCAACACACTAACCACTGCGCCCACTTATTCAGGTTTTGGATACAGAAAAAAACATAACCCAAAGACAGACGCAGACATATATTGTTGTAAGACCCCTTGTATTATTTTTAAGAAAAATATTTACCAAACTACTCATTCATTGCCAAATCGCATATAATAATAGAAAACTATCACGTACAACGCAGGAAGCTTTCACGACATTTACCCATCAAAATTCTTAGCAGGAGCGATCCTTTCATCCAGACTCAACTCAACTGCCTACAGCTGAACACATTCCCCAAACAAAAGTTAACAATAATGCACAATCGGGAACGAATACACCCTAACACTACATTACACTTGGCGGCGATTGATTCTGTCTGTGACTCCTCTGAATGCTTATCTATACGCCAAAGAAAACGCATTTCAAAAGTACACGTCTCCAATACGTAAGTTAAAACAGCCCCATGTCAGCTCATCAAAATCCACTGAAGATATCTGTATTCACCAACGAAATAAGGAAATGTTCATACAAGTGAATTCTTCCATCTACCAGCCGGGAATTCCTCACATCGAAATTCCACTAAAAATACTTTTCCTTCCGATTGAATAGCTCCATTGGAATGAAGCTTTTCTATATGGGCGCACCGGAGACGTGTTTGGAAATTATCATTCGAAAACCAAACAGTCGTATGTAATAAATTTCATATCTGCGATTTCCCCCGTACGGATTATCCTTTTTGAATTTCAAATGGGTAATTTGCTCAGTCCCCCCGCCAAAGGACTCGGCCAATTTGTTCGAATCGGAATGCCTTTCTGTTGAATCTGAAGATTATGGGCTGGCTATACGCTACACCTTGTGTATAGGAAGGAGGATTTCGTAAGCAACTGCTTTTTTTAATGAAGTTCTATTATACAGATACACCAGCTTGAAGAAAATAACACACACTCTCTTACATAAAAGATATACACTTTTCACAATTCGTTGTTTAAAGTTGGGTCTTTTAGCGTTGTAATGGGATTTCGCATCCTTAAGATATATAGGTAGGTATGTATAGAGACAAGCTATACGATGGCTGGTATCGCACATCACACCTGGTGCTCGTGGCGTTTCTTCCGGCGTGGATTCTTTTAAGAAACGAGGTGTAAATTTAATTAACTCATAGCACCTCTTTATGTTTACTTTAGACTTGCTCCCCAAATGGGGTGTAATTTGATTTCAGTTTTCCATTGAGTCGTAAATGGGGGCCACCATTTAGCACAGCCTTGGGGGCTGCGGCAGAGCATCCAGCCGAGAAAATATTCTTCTCTATTTTATGGCGATAAATTTAGGGCTTGATTTTCTTTGATTCTGTGTCTTTTAATGTGCGCCATGGCATGGTAATGGAGGTGCGAGCAAAAGTGTGTGCTGTGCACATAATAATAGTTGTATAAGGAGTGCTATATGTGAAATAAACGGATGCTGTGCATGAGTGTCGCCGGAGGATACAAGATAACAAAATTAACAGGAAGAGATTGAAGAGTGCTCTAAATTACATTCTCACGGCAAGTACTAAGAGCTACTCGGTTGGGGATTTTTATTTTAGAGTCATAAAGCAACAAAATTTTGTAATGGAGGACCACCTATGTTCAATGAGATTGTGTTGGTGATACTCGCCTTGGGCAGTTAAAACTATAAAGGAGTGTTCGGTTTTGAGTGGGAAATTTACGGAATGAAGGCGTTGTAAGGTTGAAGCATCCGTGAATTGTTTATTTATTGGCTTTGGATAAGGGGTCTTTCAATAGTCACGACTGAACTTTGAAAGATGGTTGTTAAATCTAAAATGACATGACAGTCATTCATCTCATGGCGTTTTTCATCGTGGAAAACTACACGTGCCAATGGTGCTATTGCGGCAGAAGCATACAGGTTGCGGAAAGAAGGTGCTATATAAATATAACGCTCTTATCCGTATTTTGTTTGAAGCTAAATTTATTTTTTTTATATTATACTGTCTATTATCATATTTGTGGTCGGACCTTTTATTGCCTTAAAACAATCTCAAAAATAAAACCTTAGGCCTTCCGCACACGGCTCCTATCGTCATCGTATAGCGTATGCGGTGCGATGTACGAAAAGCATACGATTTGCTGTCGCACACTTGTATTTAAATGGAGAACCGCACACGAATCGTCTGCTACGCCTAATCGTCGGAGCATGCGTGCTACATGACGACTATCGTCAAGCAGTGTCGGCCGCTTATCGTCTTTGTACGAGTACGCTTGGAGATTGTTTACATTTTTCAATACCTACCTACGTATTTTATTTTTGAAAAAAAATGTCAGGCGACATCTTTACGCTTTGTTTTTTGACAATTGGGAATTGCGTCGGGTGCGGTTTAATACGCGTATCGTTATCGTTGCTGCACGACAAATTCATGATGTGACGATGACGATACGAGCCGTGTGCGAAAGCCCTTAATCCAATATAATTTGTGCCACAAAAGATAACTTTTATTTTTAGTTTAAAAAAACTGTGGCCAGATCACTTATAATAAAAACGATCGAACGATATCGTTTCGACAATAGCATTCTCGGTCTATTGCCACAGATATGACAGAGAGAACTTTCTGGCCCCTGATCTTAAGATCTTTAATATTTTATATTATTTTTTTTTTTATAAATGTTTTAGTAAAGATTTAAAGACATTAAGTTTTGTTTCAGTCTTGGTAAGTAATAAAAAAATGCAATCCTTTATAAATTAAGTCTTACTTACTTACTTAAGATGGCGCTACAGTCCGGGGTGGACCTGGGCCTCAACCAACAAGCGTCTCCAGCCAGCACGATCTTTGGCCAGCTGCCTCCAGTTTCGCACGCTAAGTTGGTTAAGGTCCCCTTCCACTTGCGTGCGCCACCTGAGTCGCGGTCTTCCTCTACTGCGCCGTCCCTCGGGTGTGGATTCGAAGATCTTCCGGGCCGGAGCATTCACGTCCATTCGCTCTACATGACCCAGCCAACGCAGCCGTTGGACCTTCACTCTTCTGGCTAGGTCAATGTCGCTGTACAGCCCGTACAGTTCGTCGTTGTATCTCCTCCTCCTTTCACCGTCTCTGCAGACGGGACCGAAAATTACTCAAAGAATTTTCCTCTTGAAGCAACCAAGAGTAAGCTCATCCACTTTTGATAGAGTCCATGCCTCTGCACCATAAACTAGGACTGGGATGATTAAGGTCTTATAAAGGGTCACTTTAGTTGTTCGAGAGAGGGCTTTGCTACTCAATTGCTTTCTTAGCCCAAAGAAACAGCGATTGGCAAGAGTTATTCTTCGCTTAATCTCAGCGCTGGTGTCATTGTCTGAGTTCATAGCGGAGCCTAGGTAGACAAAGTCCTTTACCACCTCAAAGTTATATCTGTCTATAGTGACATTCTGTCCAAGACGTCGGTGTTGGGTATCCTTTCTTGATGACAGCATATACTTTGTCTTGCCCTCATTGACGGCCAAACCCATATTCGTCGCCTCCATCTCAATGCTCACGAAACCGCTAGTGACATCACGCTGCGTTCTTCCGATTATGTCGATATCGTCTGCGTAGGCGAGTAAATGGACGGACTTTTGAAAGATAGTGCCTCTGGTGTTAGCGTTTGAGTTTTGCACTATTCTTTCAAGAACGATGTTGAAGAAGTCACATGACAGCGCATCGCCTTGTCTAAATCCTTTTTTGACATCGAAGGTCCCGGTGAGTTCTTTACGGACCTTGATGGAGCAGCGTGCATTCTCCATTGTCATCCTACACAAACGGACGAGTTTGGCAGGGATGCCAAAACTAGACATTGCTCTGTATAGCTCGTCTCTATAAATGCTGTCATAGGCGGCCTTAAAATCGATGAAAAGGTGGTGGGTATCGATTTGAACTTCCTGGGTTTTCTCCAAGATCTGCCGCAGTGTGAATATTTGGTCGATGGTAGACTTTCCTGGCCTGAAGCCACACTGATAGGGACCAATCAGGTTGTTGACGAAAGGCTTCAGGCGTTCACACAACACGGCAGATAAGATCTTGTAGGCGATGTTAAGAAGACTAATACCTCTGTAGTTGGCGCAGTTCAGAGGATCTCCTTTCTTGAGGATCGGGCAAACAATGCTAAGGTTCCATTCATCGGGCATACTTTCCTCCGACCATATTTTACAGATGAGTTGGTGCATGCTCCTAACCAAGTCATCGCCTGCTGCTTTGAATAGCTCGGCGGTTAGGCCATCTGCCCCAGCGGCTTTGTTGGACTTAAGCTTAGATATCGCTATCTTCACTTCGTCCAGGTCGGGTGGACGGAATTGTTGGTCTTCATCGTCCAGGTTGAATGGTTCATTCTGCCTGACAGCGGGATTTAGTTCGTCATCGCCGTTAAACAGTCTGCAGAAGTAGTTCTTCCATATCCTCAGCATCGACTGCGATTCTACTACGATGTTCCCTTGTTCGTCCTTGCAGGCTTCGGTTCGGGCTCTGTAGCCTTGGCAGGTTCTTTTTACCCTTTGGTAAAACTTCCGAACCTCATTCCTGCTGTAGCATCTCTCTATTTCCTCGATCGCGCGCTTCTCGTGCTCTTTCTTTTTTCTCCTGAGAAGCCGGTGTTCGTCTCTTCTTTTCTGTGCGTAGAGCTCACGAGCAGCTCTAGTTCTTCTTTGCAGCGCCGCTTTGTATGCCTCTTTTGCAATGTTGCCACTGGTCTTCAATGCTTGCTGCTGGCTGCATAGAACCTCTTGAGAGATTGAGAGAGACTCGATCGGAGAAGGATCTGGTGATCTCTTGCGATTTTAGCCGTCCGACGTCAAACTTCCTCACAGTATTTATTTGTCTTGGCGGTGTTCGGGATATCCGAAGGCGTACCTTGGCTACAACAAGGTAGTGGTCCGAGTCAATGTTGGCCCCTCGGAACGTTCGGACATCCATAATACTAGAGGAGTGCCTTGCGTCGATCGCAATGTGGTCAATCTGGTTGACGGTTGATTGATCGGGAGATCTCCAAGTGCCTTTATGAATATCGAGATGCGGGAACCGCGTACTTGCTATGACAACATTGTACATGTACCTTCCGACAGTACTACCAAAGATGCCCTCTCTTCCTATCTTTGCATTAAAATCACCTAGGACGATTTTAATGTCATAGTTAGGGCACTGCTCGTATATCTTGTCCAAGAGCTCGTAGAACCTCTCTTTGGTGTCGTCGTCTTTCTCCTCCGTGGGGGCATGGGCACATATTAGGCTAATGTTGGCGAATTTAGCCTTGATGCGAATTGTCGTGAGGCGCTCGTTCACGCAGTGGAAACTTAAGACTTCTTGCCTAAGTCTGCCTCCAACGACGAATCCACATCCGAATAAGCGCTGTTTTTGTTGCCGATAGCAGTCGCCATAGTAAATGTCGCAGTTCTTCATCCTCTTTTTGCCGGGTCCATCCCATCGCACTTCTTGGATGGCGGTTAGGTCTGCTTTATAGCAGTCCAGGGCCTCCGCTAGCTGTTCGGCTGCATGCGGTCTGTTAAGGGACCTAACATTCCACGTGCAGATCCGAAATTCGTTGTCCTTAATTCGTTTGCCAGGTTCGTCAACAGTAAAATCATCCGTATCCGAGGCTTGTTGTAGTTTCGGAACTATTGTTGTTTTCCGCAGTCGGGCAGTTACCCCGGCGTACAACCCCCAACCTGGATGGCCAGGCCCTTTGTTGGACCCCTTGGACGAAAGGGGCCGGATTCCTCCGGTGTCAGTAACCCACTTCGGGGATGTGAGAGCTGCCGTTGGCCCATAAAGGGTTCATCCGCCACCATCTCTGTTTCAGCACCCTGACTAGTCCTGAAAAATCCTCACTGACCTCAGCTCCAAATATGTCGAAGTAGCTCAAGTAAGGTAACTGTCATCTTGACTGTTGACGACACCGTTGATTCAGGCTAATGAATTCATCCGCCGTACGTCCTCTTTCTGAGGGGCTCATGTAAGACTTCTGAGGCTCGATCAGTCAGTCTTTCCGACAGAGCATTATAGTGTTGCTATTTTCTTCGTGTTCAACACTCGCGCTTATAAGTTCAGCAAGTCACACCCGGATGGGCAGACCAGTACCCGGTGGTTACCACTGGAAGGTAAAATAAGCACAATGTGTACGAAAAGTTACAACAGCTGGGCAACGCCAGGTTGATGCCGATCAGCGCCTACCCGATTCATACACACCCAACCACCGTTTGAGCTTAATAGGGACGCCAAAAAGAGACTGTCCTCATCATATAGCTTAATCAAATGCTGACATGGGGGTTTCAAAATTTATATATACAAATATGGCTGGCTAACAATCACAACGGATTTGTTTTTAGTAGTATCTGTCATAATGAGATTATTTGTATAGCAATTAATTTACAGGGTATATAACAAATGGTTTCCGACGACAAAGAAATGGTTTCCACAAGATTGTGTATAAAATGTTATGCAAACTAATACCTCTTTTAGTTGGCGAAGTTTACTTTCTTGAAATTCGATTCATCTGGCCTCCTTTCATTCGAGCAAATATTGAAAATGCATCGGTATGTGCTATTTACCAAGTAAGACGTATTCCGTTACCTTGAATAATTCGGCCAGTAAGCCCTCCAGACTGTCAGATTTGTTGGACTTCAGTCTATAAGTACTGACGTCCTCCTTGATCGATTTGCCGCGAACGTATTGGCTTTTATCGTCTGGGTTGAATAATCTGTTGTGCAGATTTGCAGTTGCTTTGTCATTCAACATTCTAAGAAGTGGCATTGCCATATCCTAAACACCGATTGTGACTCTGTCCAATTTTCGACGAATTTTTCCCAACATTTGTGGCCGTATATCGGCAACAAGGCGGCAAATTTCAATCGTTTCGGGCTTATCGGCGTAGACCAGCGACTTCACATATCCCCACAGAAATTAGTCAAGCGGTCGCACGATCTTGGCGGCCAATTCACGGGTCCGCAACGTGAAACTATGCGGTTACCAAACGTTTCCTTCAATAAATCAATTGTGGCACGAGCTGTGTGACATGTTGCGCCGTCTTGTTGAAACCACAGCTCCTGCACATCATGGTTGTTCAATTGATGAACGAAGAAGTCAGTAATCATGGCTCTATAACGGCCACCATTGACTGTAACGTTCTGGCCAGCATCGTATTTAAATAAGTACGGACCAATTATTTCACCAACCCATAAAACAAACCAAACAGTCAGTTTTTGTGAATGTAACGCTGTCTCAACAAACACATGAGGCTTATCATCACTCCAAATACGCCAGTTTTGTTTATTGACGTATCCATTCAACCAAATGTGAGACGATTATGTTGACCGTAAAATTGACGTAGTGCGCGATACGTATTTCGAACAGAACCATGATAAATTTGCACAATTTGGAAGCGTTTTTCAGGTGTCAATCTGTTCATCACAAACCAATGAGAATAGACCATCGACTCCTCCCACATAACGGACTTTGCCTACAAGCTGCCGGCGGACCCAGAATTTTTCATGTATTTGTGCTGTACAAAGAAGCGCCATTAACGCACGCATACTTGAAAAATCCTAGGCCCATGGTATAGCATGGAAAATCATTGCCGCCATTAATTTTGACATTTACACGTATTCACAGACAGGGTAATTTTTTCGGGGGGAATCGGGTAGGTGTACGGGAAGTCGGCGGTCTATTCTTACTGGTTTGTGCTGTTCATGTTAAAATGCCAAACCAAACTAAAAATAAATCACTTGTCGGCTGACTGGCGACCATTTTGCCAGTTAAAAAAGTGTTGCCAACATAAAGTTCTGTACCTCTAAAAAAAAACACCCTTTAGATGTCAAAATCTGCCTGAACGGATGACATTTTCTACCGACTTCCAATATTTTATTTAAGCGAATTAAATCTGAATCCCTTTGAGCGCTTAACTTGTCATTACATTTGATTGTGAACATAAGTGTTGATATGATTGCTTAATATATAAGAAAACCTCTAATCCTTAGGATCTGTCATGTTAAATTATCTACAATGCCAAGTTCAATTTTATTCCCACTTTCTGCTGTCATTGTTATCCAATTCTATGATTCCAAGAAGAACTCAATTACACACACCAGCTCTGAAATAATAACTTCGTTGGAGCTACGGCATCAACAACTCAACACTCATTCATGACAATTCAATTCGGTCTCATTTTGCCAACGCCAAGGGGCATATCCGCTTCAAGGACTTACAATAAAATTTCTCAACTTGACGGACATGATATTTTTTTGCTGTTCTCGTCGTTCCCCCTTTTTATTTTTACTTTTTTCGTGTATTTTTTTTTTTTTTTTGTCTTCTTCCAGTGCGGTTTATTTATTTGGCTCCTTTTCAAATAATGACCTGAAGACAGTCCCTATCAAGCATCACACTAAACAAGACGACACGCCAAAAGGAGAGAATCTTGTTTATGTTGGCACTAATGGTACATTGGGGGGCGGTAAAAAATTGCCAAGATAAATTGATATCCTTCGCCGACAACACACACAATGATAATAAAAACATTTGACCAAGCAACGAGAGAAAACGAGAAAACTGAGGATGAGATTCGTGCTACCATTGCATAAAATTTGATGCTGATGTTACTGCCAGGCTAAGGTCAACTGTGCGGTTTTTAGGGTAAATTATAATGGCGAATCCTTGGGGATTAAGTTTATCTTGTGACGTTTGCAATGCCAACTTGTGAGTCCTTGGCTTAAGTGTGTAAGACCATAATAAACTAGTGGATATTTTATTGAGTTTACCTATACTGTAGCATGTCAAACTGAGTTTTGCCCCTCGGCACATGGAGCAGAAAAATGCTGTGTCTGAAGGAAGGGATGTATGAAAGTTTAAGGATTGCGTGAATCTATCCTATTATAGATTTGTTTCGATATCCTTTTCATTTGGTACTTATGTAGTAGAGTAGGACTACAATTCAATGCGATAGTCGATGTTGGAATTATTAACGAAGATACCTTTTTCAATGATTTTGTAAGGAGGTGAAGTGAATCGACATGAGCAATAGTTTAGTACAGGGGTTCCCTAACTGTGCGTCGCGACGTGGCGCTATCCTACGGGCGTCGAAAGTTTTATTTTTCCACTGCTGTAAGACTTCGAAGAAATGAAAAGCACTACGTTTCGCTTTACGAATATCAAGAGCAAGGTCAAAGCGAAATCTAATAGTTACATTGTAGTCGAAGATTAAGTGCATTTGTGTTACCCGCAGATAAACTTGCTTCGTGGCTGACCCTGGCACTCATATATTTGCATGGCACTCAAAATTAAATAAAAGGTTTCAATTGGCACCATATTATCTTTATTATTCGGGTTTTCTTAAAACCGAGCGAGGCCATAAGCGTCGATCAAGTCTCGGTAGCACTCATTCACTCCAAAGACCCCCCCAAGATACACCTATAACTAACTTACAAACCAGCTTAAAACTAAGAAGGCTGTTACCTAGGTAACGCACCGGCCCGGGAGAGCGTGTCGGCCCTCACCTCTTCATCAAGCCACCAAAACTCGGTGCACTGCTTTCCGGTATCGAAACTATCCCTGTCTGCAATGGCGGTATTAAAACGGAGGAGCTCCTGAACATTGGCGGCATACCCGGGACTTCGGCTTACGGGCCTACGATATTCAACTAATGCAAGCGCTCAACGTCAATAACCATAAACAAAGCCGTTTATTCGCTGGCGGATCCATGATGGATGGCGGAGCGGGGGCCGGAATCTTTTCAGAAGATCTGGAACTAGCCCGTCACATTAGCCTCGGGAAACACACTTCAGTATACCAGGCTGAGATGATTGCTTTGCTGCATGCGTTGGATTACTTGCTTGAGAGTCAGGTGGAAGGAAGAAATATCCTAATAGCACTGGACAACCAGGCGGTGATTAGATGCATGGAGCGGACAACCATCACAACATCACTGGCACTGGAATGTGTATTTAAGCTCAATAAGTGTTCATCTAAAAATTAGGTAACACTGACTTGGGTACGAGGACATATAGGGATCGACGGCAACGAAAAGGCGGACTCCCTTGCAAAACAGGGGTCAACTGAAAGTTGCTGGGACCAGAACCATTCTCTCCAATTGGTAGAGGAATGGTAGAACAGCTGATTCACAAATGGATCACGGCAGAACACCTGAGAAGGTGGTCAACCGTGGAACAATGTAGACAAGCTAAAATGGCAATACAATGGCCGACCTGCTCCACTCAGAGAAAGGTTCTAAGCATGAGTCGAGGAACATTGAAATGGGTGGTGGCGTTAACTACAGGTCATGGTAATTTCGGGTATCATTTAAGGAAGATGGGCCTTAGAGAAGATGATACTTTTAAGCTATGCCTGGAGGAATCTGAGACAGCGGCACATATATTGTGTCAATGTCCGGCTTTAGCTGGCAGAAGAATGAGGATCTTGGGAAAACATTGGGTCGAGACCCATTGGATGAAACAGATCTCATATAAACAGATGCTAGCGTTAAAACTAGGAATCGAACTCAGAGAAGGACTCTGGAGAATTCCAGAGAGTCTCTCTGGGTAGGGTTTATAGTGGTAGGGAGACGAAAAGAGACCCAACAATGGTGGTCTGATTCGAATATCTCTCGAATATTTATATATATATATATATTCGCTGACTTGGCTTAAGAGAGTTTGGAAGAGGACCCCGATTTCGACCGAAAAATCATCCTTAGTGACGAGGTGCATTTTTAGATAAATGCGGGGTATGTTAACACACAAAAATTGCCATGAATATGGGACGGCGATATTTCAACGTCGTCGACCCGTCCTTATTCAAAAACTCTTTAGTGAATATTCAGTATGATCAGCTTCTACTTGCATATCTGCATTTTTAGAAGGGCTTGTTCAACCTAGGGAGTTGCAGAAAAAGAAAAAGATTATGAGCCACTGATTTAGTAAATATTTAGAGTACATGTACAGTTCGCCGTTGTATCTCCTCCTCCATTCACCGTCTCTGCAGACGGGACCGAAAATTACTCAAAGAATTTTCCTCTTGAAGCAACCAAGAGTAAGCTCATCCACTTTTGATAGAGTCCATGCCTCTGCACCATAGAGAAGGACTACGATGATTAAGGTCTTATAAAGGGTCACTTTAGTTGTTCGACAGAAACAGCGATTGGCAAGAGTTATCCTTCGTTTAATTTCAGCGCTGGCTGGTGTCATTGCCATAGCGGAGCCTGGGTAGACAATTTCCTTGACCACCTCAAAGTTATATCTGTCTATAGTGACATTCGGTCCAAGACGTCGGTGTTGGTTGTCCTTTCTTTATGACAGCATATACTTTGTCTTGCCCTCATTGACCGCCAAACCCATCTTCGCCGCCTACGTCTCAATGCCCACGAAAGCGCCAGTGACATCACGCTGCGTTCTCCCGATTATGTCGATGTCGTCGGCGTAGGCGAGTAGATGGACGGACTTTTGAAAGATAGTGCCTCTGGTGTTAGCGTTTGAGTTTTGCACTATTCTTTCAAGAACGATGTTGAAGAAGTCACATGACAGCGCATCGCCTTGTCTAATTCCTTTTTTGACATCGAAGGTCTCGGTGAGTTCTTTACCGACCTTGATGAAGCAGCGTGCATTATCCATTGTCATCCTACACAAACAGAAGAGTTTGGCAGGGATGCCAAAACTAGACATTGCTCTGTATAGCTCGTCTCTATAAATGCTGTCATAGGCGGCCTTAAAATCGATGAAAAGGTGGTGGGTATCGATTTGGACTTCCTGGGTTTTTTCCAACATCTGCCGCAGTGTGAATATTTGGTCGATAGTGGACTTTCCTGGCCTGAAGCCATACTGATACATTACCTACTGATAGGGACCGATCAGGTTATTGACATAAGGCTTCAGGCGTTCACATAACACGCCAGATAAAATCAGCGGCTTTGTTGGACTTAAGTTTAGATATGACTATCTTCACTTCGTCCAGGTCGGGTGGATGGAATTGTTGATCTTCATGTTCCAGGATGAATAGTTCATTCTACTATATGATGTTCCCTTGATCGTCCTTGCAGGCTTCGGTTCGGGCGCATTACGTAGCCTTGGCAGGTTCTTTGTACCCTTTGGTAAAACTTCCGAACCTCATTCCTGCTGTAGCATCTCTCTATATCCTCGATCGTGCGTTTCTCATGCTCTTTCCTTTTGATCCTGAGAAACCAGTGTTCGTCTCTTCTTTTCTGCGCGTAAAGCTCACGGGCAGCTCGGGTCCTTCTTTTCAGCGCTGCTTTGTATGCCTCTTATTCTGCTACATGTGCTTGCCGGCACTCGTCATCGAACCAGGGGTTTCGTTGTGGTGGTAGAGTGAAACCAATGTTGCCGCTGGTCTTCAATGATTGATTGATGCTGAACTTCTTGAGAGATTAAGAGAGACTCGATTGGAGAAGGATCTGGTGATCTGCGATTTTAGCCGTGCGGCATCACTAACAACGTTGAACTCTAGAGGTTAAACTTCCTCACAATATTTACTTATCTTGGCGGTGTTCGGGATATCCGAAGGCGTACCTTGACAATAACAAGGTAGTGGTCCGAGTCAATGCTGGCCCCTCGGAACGTTCGGACTTCTATAATACTGGAGGAGTGCCTTGCGTCGATCGTAGTGTGATCAATCTGTTTGACGGTTGATTGATCGGGAGATCTCCATGTGCCTTTATGAATATCGAGATGCGGGATATACCATTTCGACTTGCCAGCCGCGAAGTCCATCAGCCTAAGTTCGATATCGGAGGTGGGGTCGTGTAGGCTGTGCTTTCCGACAGTACTACCAAAGATGCCCTCTCTCCCTATCTTTGCATTAAAATCACATAGGACAATTTTAATGTCATAGTTAGGGCACTGCTCGTATGTCTTGTCTAAGAGCTCGTAGAACCTCTCTTTGGGGTCGTCGTCTTTCTCCTCTATGGGGGCATGGGCTCATATAAGGCTAATGTTGGCGAATTTAGCCTTGATTCGGATTGTCGTGAGGCGCTCGTTCACACAGCTGAAACTTAAGACTTCTTGCCTAAGTCTGCCGCCAACGACGACGCCACATCCAAATAAGCGCTGTTTTTGTTGCCGATAGCAGTCGCCATAATAAATATCGCAGTCTTTCATCCTCTTCTTGCCCGGTCCATCCCATCGCACTTCTTGGATGGCGGTTAGGTCTGCTTTAAAGCAGTTTAGCGCCTCCACTAGTTGTTGGTCTGTTAAGGAACCTAACATTCCACGTGCAGATCCGAAATTCGTTGTCCTTTATTCGATTGCCAGGTACGTCAACCGTAAAATCATCCGTATCCGAGGCTTGTAGTCATTTCGGGACTAGGTAAGTTTTCCGCGGCCGCATTCCTCCGGTGTCAGTAACCCACTTCGGGGATGTGGTAAAAATTGGAATTGAAAATCACTCAATGAAATGCCTACAAAAGAAGAGCCAAAATAAAATAAAAACCTTTCATTGAAACAAGTCGTTTATTATCGTTAACGCCCTTTTCAGATTTGGGTAATTTAAGCCTAAATTCGGTATTCACTTTGGCAACTTGTAAATTAAAAAATGTTATTGCCAACAATTGCTGTTGATATCGCGTAAATTATTTCGCATTCACTTACCTTAATGGTGCGACCACTTAATCAAAACTCGCAGCAACTATCATTTAACAAATTACTTCACGAAATTGCACCTCATAACCGCGTGCTTGTGTGTGTGTGCGGTTCTAAAAACAACGCCGATAGCCAGTCACTTGCAATCACGTTCCAACATTAGCGTCATTACGAAGTAATTTAACACCATCGCATTACGGCCATTTTATTGCAATTATAGAGGCAGATCGGCCTCACTGCAATTTCCACCGATATGCGAGTATGACTACCGTGCTGATATAGGGACTGGTGTCTGGAATGCATTTTAAAATGGACATGCATTGCCCACGGATATCACCAACCATTCATGTAGTCATGCATACGGAATTCGCGGTTTGGCTGCTGGCAACGTTTATGCCAATTCGCACCCTGCCTAGTTCAGGCAACAGGTGGTGTGTCCTCGCTCTGTTGTTCGCCTTTGCGATTCACCATATGCCGGCTAATGTAGATATTTCCATGGAACATGGCAACCAATTAATTTTTTTTATTGATCATTCTTTGTAGCAATTTATTCTCGCAATTAAATTTGTAATCTGCAAATGACAAAATAAATTTGTTTCAAAATGCAGTTGAACCGGCATCGCATCGGCTTTGAGGACATTCGCAACTGTTTTGGCAAAATGAAAAGTGAGGTGATTTGCAGCAATTACATACAAGTGCCATACATTCATTCATCAAGCGCTGTCAAAGTGAACGAACCCCTTATATTGAATTTAATATTTCGCCGTGCTTAGCAGACCAAAGGGTAAAAACAAATAGATAGCTACCCATACCAGACCCTACTGTAAGAGCACTCAAAATATATGAAGTAAATATTTGACAAACAGCAGACTGTGCGGAAACTGCTTATATGAAATGTACAATTTAGGATACGTGAATGGTGAATGACAGACAAAAGCACAAACAAACTGAATGCACATCACGTAGGAGGATATTGTCTAAGGAATCACTAATAACGGCCAAGAGGAATGTGCTGTTTATTGTCTTGTTTAAGTCAACAAAAAATTCTCAAAGGATAGTTGCTTACCAGGGAATGAAAAATTTGTTAAAGCGTATTTTCCTCTTTTAAGGAATGTACGAGACATTTCTATTTTTTCCACCATAATTTGCTGTTTGACCTTGAAAAACAAACGGAAGGAAAAAGCTGGAATACCTAGTATACGGACCAATTGTGTTGGAATGTTAAAATGCGAATCTTAAGACAATAAATGTGGATTTAAGGTACCTACTTACTAATATTTCAACTGAAATAATTATTATTAGGACTTAAGCTCTATCCTAAGCAGGTTCTATATACCTACGAATTTAATTCTCTGTTAAATTATTGGCAGGCGCGTAGCGAGGGTTCGAGCCGTGGGGGGTGACTTTCATTGAAATGTCGACTTATTTCAGTAACTTGCCGACTGTATCGGGCCAGCGGTTATCGAGTTATAACGTCATCAATTTTCAATCCATAGATGTTTTTTGTATGGGAGGTGCCACGCCCCTTTGTCCAATTTCGACCAATTTTCACAGGAACAATCCCTGGCCAATACCTAAAATTGCCTCAAAATTTGAGACCAATACCTAATACTACCTGTAAATTGGAGCTCAATCGATTTGGTGGTCTTCGAGATATCTAAATGTGGGGCTACAGCGCCACCAGTTGAGAATTTTCCGACTTTTTTTTCCTAAACCTTCGCGTAGCAATTACGAACAAACCCGCAGAAGGAAGTATCCAATTTGGTCAAGTCGTTTTCAAGTTTTACGCATCCGAACACAAACCACGATCCATTTTCATTAAAGACGATATGAGACATTTTTATTACAGTGGCGCATTTATTTATAATAAATAATTTATAACAAGGAAATAAATAAATTAATGTTAATATTGCAGCAATTTATCCAAGCGATGCCGACAGTCTTTTTTTAAAGCGAATAGAAACTCGCTAAATTTTAAGGATTTCAGTCGGCAAATTCAGCGATGCCGACAATCTTTTTTAAAACTGAATCGAAAATCGATAAATTTTAATGTGTTCAGTCGGCAAATTCAGCGATGCTGACCGTCATTTTTAAAATCGAAACTCGGAAAAGGTACATACAGTCAAAAAAATATAAATTAGCATTTCCGAAAGGTGGAACCTTTGAAAATGCCGTCTTGTATACATTTACGAGTTTGAAAACATATACCTAATGAAAATCCAAACTCAGTTCTTATTTTTTAACATTTTGCTCCGAGTCAAATTTTAAAATTTTTTTAATTTTTTTTTGGAATTTTTATTTAGCTGCTCAAGTTAAAATGTTACTTCTTTGATTTGCCGACTCTTAAAAACAACAATTCAACAGTAAAGTGGAGTTATACCCTTTTGATCAAACTTTATTTTTCAAACATTAACGATGTGTGCTTGGGACGACCAATTACCTTGACTTTCATCTACATAACCTTATTTTTTGCTCTCAGCACCAAACGGAAAAAGAAAAAAATTAAATAATTGTGCATGAGCCAATTTTGATAAAAATGAACTTATGTCGTTTTGTCGAAACTCCATAAACACACTTATGGGCAATGAATTTCGAAAAAGGAAAAAGTTTCTCCCTGTATCGTGAACAAAAATTTGCCACGGAATTTGATGGATTGTTGAGAGGGGCTGAACTGTCAACTGATCACCACTGTAAATTGTATCTCAACAATCAAATACCTATCCTGCCAAAGCGTAAACCAAGGATTGATACGCGCATACGGTGGGAGGGGCTGCAGAACGATGAGATGCGGGAGGTATTTTCACTGCAGGTATCTGTAGGGTTTGAACAAATTCCAAATGTTCCATTGAATGTAGAGGAATAATGACAGTTGTTTTCAACATCAGTCATTGCCTCTGCAGGACATGTTTGCGGAGTAAAGCGGCTCGGTGTGGCGGCTGGTGGTGAGAAAAGAGCTGCGTGATTTAAAACGCCCGCAGTTCAAGAAGCCATCACTTGGTAGACTCACCTTCTCGTAACCGGTACATTGAGGCGCGAAGAACTTGCAAATTGGCTGTTAAAGCAGTCAAAGAACAATCTTGGAAGGAGTTCGGCGAGAAATTAGACCGCGATCACAAATCTGCAAGCAAGGTGTTCTGGCAGACCATCCGCCGTCTTAGAAGAAGGAAGTGGGACATTATTGAAGGAGTCCAATCCAAAGATGGTACACTTCTTTCTAATGAGAAGGACATCTTGCGCAGATGGAGTGAGCACTTTTCCGAATTGCTCAATCCAATCCAGGGCATTGAGGATGACAAATCAATCGCCTTAAGCAGGGCGGAAAATAGTCCGACGGTAGAGGAAGTCACTTTTGCGATCAAATCGCTAAAAGCGGGAAAATCTGCCGGAGTGGATGAAATCCGGCCAGAAATGCTAAAGTCATTAGGTGAAGAGGGAGTCAAAATGGCTCTCTCGTGTCATTAAAGTGGCCTGGGAATGCGGCGAAACTCCCAGCGATTGGCAGATTGGGGTGATTGTGCCTCTTTTCAAGAAAGGGGATAAAAGGGATTGCTCCAATTACAGGGGTATATCACTTTTAAGTCTCCCCGGAAAAGTCTTTGCCAAGGTGCTGGAAACGCGTTGCGGAGCTGCAGGCACGATTACGAGATGAGCAGTGCGGCTTTCGTCCCGGCAGAAGCACAACCGACCAGTTATTCAATCAAAGAATGGTACTTGAGAAGGCTTGGGAGTATGCTACACCTGTTTACGCATGTTTCGTAGATTTGGAGAAAGCATACGATCGAGTCCCTCGAAGTAAACTCTGGAGTGTATTACAGGAGTATGGAATTGATGGTTCTCTCTTGTGAGCCATTCAATCTCTTTACACAAACTATAAAAGCTATGTTCGGGTAAACGGCGTTAAATCAATACCTTTCACCGTGGGCGTTGGACTTCGTGCGGTGCGTCTTGTCCAATCTCCTTTTCATTACTTATATGGACTGGATGTTACGGCGCAGTCTTGGCGAAGAACGTTTCGAATTAGGAGATCTGAGGATAAGTCATTTGCTCTTCGTTTGATGACTTGGTCATTCTTGGGTCCTCTCAGACTGAACTTCAGCGCGCACTCGATCGGTTTGTAGCCGTTTGTGTTGAAGCTGAGATGAAGGTAAACGTGAACAAATCTGAAGTGATGGTCGTCTCCAGAACGCCTGTTCAATGCACTCTGCATGTTAGTGGAGTCCCATTGAAACAGGTGGAGAAGTTTAAGTATCTCGGGGTCTTATTCACGAGTGATGGAAGGAGCAATGCCGAGTTTTCCTGTAGGATTGGTCAGGCTGGGTCAATTTTGATACAGCTTTGTCATTCTGTTATCAGGAGGACTGAACTTGGTGTGAAAGCTAAGTTGTCAGTCTTTAATTCGGTGTTTGTTCCAACTCTTACCTATGGTCATGAGGTTTGGGTAATGACCGAAAGGATAAGATCGCGGATAGAAGCTGCCGAAATGAGATGCCTCCGTTGTATTGCTGGTGTGACTCGTAGAGATCGCATTAAAAATACCAAAATACGTGAGGAACTCAATGTCGAGCAGCACTTCTGTTAAACGCATGTCCCTGACCAGGATTCCACGACGTGCTATGGAATCCGTTATCCGTACCATCAGGCAGCCGTCCTCTAGGTAGACCAAGGATGAAATGGTTAAATCAAGTCCATAATCTCTCCTATACCCGTATGGGGATTGCCCTTGATGATTTAGAGTCGATGACGAAGAATCGAGAGCTATGGAGGGTCCACTGGAGCAACCCACACCCGCGACCCACTTAACGGACAGTGGACCATTGAAAATGAATGAATGAATGAAAGGATAGCAGTTTTTATGGGAATAACTTTTCAAAATGTCTGTTGTTGTTTTTTAATTTGTTTGAGGATCTGTCTCTCCAACTAAATGTCTAATATCATCTACTCATACAATTTTCTTATTTCTGCGCTGGACAAATCAAATCATGCCATGACATTTCATTTGATATCGCAACGGCAAGACAGGTTGTAGAGGTGACGTTTTGTGTTGTGGAAAAAAATAAGTAAGTATTCGGCTGTTTGATTTGTTGACAAATTTTAAGTGCGTAATATATTTTTTAAAAAAGTTATTATTTATTTTGGTTTTTTTCCGAGAAATACATTTATAGAAATTTTTTAATTAATAAAAACCACAAAAATAAACACTACCTACGCCACAGATCATCACCGGAATGAGAAGACACTAAAATGAGACAAAAAAAAATACATTTCCAAAGCAATAAAAAAAACAAATTTCTGTCACATTCATGTCAGACATCCATGTCGAGGCATAATCGCAGAGAGAGATCCCTTTCATCCAATCATACGATTAAATAGAGTGACTTCACAAGATAAGCATTGTTCAATTTTCAATTAAAATATAATATATGTAAAATAAAGGAAAGTAAAGCTGCGACATAAATATACAAAATACTTACTTACCAGCTGTCCCCAGTTTGGCACGCTAAGTTGGTAAAGGTCCCCTTCCACTTGCGTGCGCCACCTGAGTCGCGGTCTTCCTCTACTGCCCCATCCCTCGGGTGTGGATTCGAAGATCTTCCGGGTCGGAGCATTCACGTACATTCGCTCAACATGACCCAGCCACCGCAGTCGTTGGACTTTCACTCTTCTGGCTAGGTCAATGTCGCTGTACAGCCCATACAGTTCGTCGTTGTATCTCCATTCACCGAAAATTACTCGAAGAATTTTCCTCTCGAAGCAACCAAGAGTAAGTTCATCCGCTTTTGATGGAGTCCATGTTCGAGAGAGGACTTTGCTACATCGATTGACAAGAAACAGCGATTGGCAAGAGTTATTCTTCGCTTAATCTCAGCGCTGGTGTCATTGTCTGAGTTCATAGCGGAGCCTAGGTAGACAAAGTTATATCTGTCAATAGTGACATTCTGTCCAAGACGTCGGTGTTGGGTGTCCTTTCTTTATGACAGCATATACTTTATCTTGCCCTCATTGGCCGCCAAACCCATCTTTGCCGCCTCCGTCTCAATACTCACGAACGAGCCAGTGACACATCCCGCTGCGTTCTGGCGATTATGTCGATGTCTTCGGCGTAGGCGAGTAGGTGGCCATACTTTTGAAAGATAGTGCCTCTGGTGTTAGCGTTTAATTTTTGCACTATTATTTCAAGAACTATGTTATAGAAGTCAAATGACAGGGCATCACCTTGTCTAAATCCTTTTTTGACATCGAAGGTATCGGTGAGTTCTTTACCGACTGTGATGGAGCAGCGTGCATTCGGTGCCGTGAAAAAACGCCAAGTGCAATAAGGCCAATTTTTGAAAAATTACGCTAAGCAAAAATGTAATAAGGCCAACTTTCAACAGTTGGTCTTATTTCACTTTTGCCTAGTCAATAACGCAAACAAAATTTGAGTAATAAGACCAACTTGGTCTTGGTGTCTAAGATCACAGACGAATCTACCGTTCTTTAAATCGACATGGTAATAGTTTTTAAGTAAGAATTGAATTCATTTGATTAGTAAGTGAAAGTTTGGTAAGAAGGAAACATCGGCGCAGGGACATAAGTTAATTCCAAGTTTTGATTGTCTAGCATTTCGCAAAACGACATAAAACCAAATTATTTTGATACAAGACCAAATGCTATTTTTCCGTAACAAATCTTTTCATACCGTTTAAATTAATAATAAAGCGATCACTGATTGTAAACAAATTTCGCAAGAATTTTCTAATGAACTGAAGTTAAAGTCTAAAAATTAGAAAACATGAAGTTGTTTGTTTTTTGCTGCATTGGGAATATTTAAACTTTGGGCCCCTTTTTAATTTTTCTAATTCATTCAAGATGATGCATATCACCCAAGACATCACAAAGAAACCGTTATTACGGTGGGTTCCCTTTCATGCTTTAAATGCACTTCTTGCCCAGTTTTAAATATCTGCAAGACAAGCAGATGGTTCATTCTGCCTGACAGTGGGATTAAGTTCGTCATCGCTGTTAAACAGTCTGCAGAAGTAGTTCTTCCATATCCTCAGCATCGACTGCGATTCTATACTATGATGTTCCCTTGTTTTTTTTTTTAATACTTCTCCCGGGAAAGGCAAACCTTTAAGGCTTCATCAGCGCCCCGACATGCTTGCAGATGTATGTTAGCTCTGCATTTAAATTGCTGCAAATTGTAGTCTTCTGGAAATATATCCCCAGGAAGCGAGTTCCAAAGTTTGCTTGTCCTGTAACAGAAGGAGTTTTGGAAAGATGATGTCCTCGCGGTTGTCAAGTGTACTGTATGGTCATGAGCATTAGCAGCCTGTCTTGTGGGGCGCCCAAAAGTTGCATTTCGAGGGATAATGTCCTTGAGTTCCTCTGAACATCTACCATGGAAGTACCTATAGAACAAGCATAGGTCAGCGACTTGTCTTCTGTGCACCAACGGTTGCAGATTCGATGTGAGTGTAGGGTCTCCAATAAGTCGAACTGCTCGTCTCTGTATGCTGTCAAGTAGGTTAAGTGAATGTTTTGGGGCCGAGCTCCATATATGGGAGCAATATTCCAGGCCTGGTCTAACCTGTGCTTTGTAGATAAGAAGAAGCTGCTTGGGGCTAAAGTACCTCTTTGCTCTAAATAGATAGCTCAACTTAGAGGACGCCGATCTTGCGATATAGGATATGTGGTACTGCCATGTGATTCCTGAATTGACTGTGACTCCTAGAAGGTGCATTGAGTCCTTGGGATGGATTAGATGGTCATCCATTTGGATCTGAGGAACTGTTGATTCATTTTTCCTGGAAAATGTTGTGAGCTGTGTCTTGTTTGCATTAAATACAACCAAGTTGTTTTTTCCCCACTTCAAGATTTTGTCCAGATCATCATTCAGAGAACTAATTTGTTCACATCTCTGACTGTGTGATGTAGCCGCATTCACAGACCCATCCATCAGCATATCATCAGCAAAGCTGTAGATATTATTATTTGTCGATCCAAGCAAATCGTTGATATGGAGAAGAAATAGCGTTGGAGAAAGAATAGATCCTTGAGGCACTCCTGCATTTATAGCAAACGAATTAGATGATACACCATCTACCACAACTTGGATCGATCTTCCCAGAAGAAAATGTTGCATCTATCGGCAGAGTTGTTATGGTAATCCATAAGACGCCAACTTGCCTAATAGGGCTCTATGCCAGACTTGGTCAAATGCCTTTGATATGTCCAAGGCTACGGCTCTGGATTCGACGTGTTGTTCAATTGCTTACGTCCATAAGTGCGTTACGTAGCTTAACAGGTCTCCAGTGGAACGACGGCTCCGAAATCCGTATTGCCTGTCACTTATTATTCGGTGGCCTTCTAGATATTTGATTATTTCGACATTTATTGCCTTTTCCATTACTTTTGAGAGCATTGAAAGTAACGCTATTGGACGATAATTTTCTGGCAGACATTTCCTCCCTTTCTTTGGAATAGGTTGAATGCGAGCGGTTTTCCAGCAAGAAGGAAACGTCTTCTGGGAGTACGACATGCTAAACAGCTTACATAGTACAGCTGCAAGTTCCGGAATTCCGTCGGGTCCTCTTGCCTTATTGCAATCTAGTTCCTTAAGGATGCGTTGAATTATTCGAGGCCGAAATTTTACTTCTGCCATCGATGTTTGCACCCTCGGGATATATGGTAGCTCTAGTTGTGCAGAATCTGGGGTGGAGTTCAGTGAAAACATGCTAGCGAAAAGGTCTGCCTTTCCTTTAGGAGTTGTTGCTAGCGTGCCATCTTCTTTTACTAGAGGTGGAAAGGAAGAGCAACTAAAGTTAGAACTGATTGTCTTTGCCATGGAACAGAATGCGCGTGAGCCGTTAGGGCATCCAATTACTTTGTTAGTGACTCTTTCGTTGTAAGTTGTCTTCGCCGATTCAATAATTAGGTTGCATCTATTTCGAAGAATTATGAATTCTGATCTTTTTTGCTCCGATGGGTTTGACCGCCATTCACGGAAAGCCTTGTTTTTCGCTGCGGTAATTCGCTTGCATTCTTTGTTAAACCAGGGTTTATTTGAAGCTGGTTTTTTGATGCAATGTGGAATATAAAGTTCCATACCGCGTAAAATCATTTCGGTTACGGCTTTTGCGCACATATTGACATCGGTATCTCTAAAGCACATATCAGCCAGCCCATGGCAACGAACCGAAGAAATTACGCAGCTCGTCCCAGTTAGATTTACTATAATTCCAAATCAGACTATGGCGATCCTGGTTCGCTCCTAATGGTATCGGTAAAGAGAGGATAGCAGATATTAGAGCATGTTCCGAATTCCCTAAGGGAGCAGATATTTTTATTTTATAATTATCTGGCTCGGTTGTGAGAAACACATCTAAAGTGTTCCCGTAATTCGATGGATTGTCAGGAATTCGTGTTGGTTCATCAACGAGCTGAGTGAGATTGCAGCTAATGGCGAAGTATTCAGCTTGTTTCCCTGCATCGTCCGTTCTGTTAGAATATCGTAGCCAGTCCATGTTATGGGCATTGAAGTCACCAAGTATAATAACTTCAGCCGTTGGATGATGAATTTGTATCCAGTCTACCTTTTCGGATAAATGACGAAATAATTTAGATGGTTCGTTATCGTTTGGCGAGCGGTACAGGCGGCAAAAGAATTTAGTACAACTTTGTAGGACGACCTTTAGCCATATTAAGTCGAGATCCGCAGGTTCCATCTCTTCTTTTCTTTCACACGCCAGATCTGTTCGGGCAAACACACATAGTCCCCCCTTATATTGTTCGTCCTTGCAGGCTTTGGTTCGGGCTCTGTTGCCTCTGTAGCCTTTGCAGGTTCTTTTTACCCTTTGGTAAAACTTCCGAACCTCATTCCTGCTGTAACATGGGCGCGCTTCTCGTGCTCTTTGTTTTTTCTCCTGAGAAGCCGGTGTTCGTCTCTTCTCTTCTGCGCGTAGAGCTCACGAGCAGCTCTGGTCCTTCTTTGCAGCGCCGCTTTCTATGCCTCTTGTTTCATGCTCATGTGCTTGCCGTCACTCGTCGTCGAACGACGACTATGTCTCATTTTCTTTTTGCATACGAACCCGAGCTAAAGCTATAAAAAGTGAGACTTGAGTCTGGGCGAAAGCGTTTTGCATACCGCCCACTGTGTTAGGGACAAATTTTACGAATTTTTTTTAGGCTTATGGAGGTCAGTATTATTCAGTAACACCTAAGTCCCTTTTGTCGAATATTTCTCCAAAATTCTGAACTTGAATTGGTTAGCCTTTTTGAAGCAGGTAAAAAGGTTTTTTAAGTCTATCATATTTTCCATTAATCAAATGAATATTGAATAACAATAAATTACGTATACGCCCGAGTGGTAGTCTTTATTTATTATGTTTTAGAGAAGGCTAAAAATACTTCTTTTCTTAATTAAGTTTTAATATTAACATATTTCTACAGGTTAATTAATGTAAACATTACATAAACTTGGCGAAGTAAGTCCACAAAAGTCTGCTTTGTCTACACCCTGTCAGAGCAATTTACTATAGGTACACGGTGTACAAACTGATTTTCGTACAACTATTTTTACCCAATCTTCTTTGACTTTTGCTGATTACACTGAACGTTGAAGTGCACAGCGCAAAGTGTATTTTATAACGAATTGGACGTTTGCAATGCATGAACAAAGCTATCCCCTGTCGGTCGTGTGCACTTTTATTCAGCCTTTACCTACTGAACATTGGCCGGCTATTTGGTAATGATAAACATATTTTGGCTTAAGTCCAACAAAAATAAATTGCAGTGTCTAATAACAAACAGGCAGACAGGTTCGTTCTGTCGCGCTGATGATAAGAAAAACAAATATAAAATGGCAACCACCATAAGATATCACGGATATGTATATAGAGATATGTGCAAATATAGATGCAGATACAATTTATAGGTGGCATTTTGCTTTTGCAAGAGGATGCAGTCATAATTTTTCTGCTGGAGCAATTGACACTGTATTCAGAAAGCGGGCAAACGTTGTGATTCTGCCTGTGATGCTGCCATGCAATTGAACTCAAGGATAACTTTGTGTGACTCGACTGTGGGTTGCATTAATTAATGACAGGAAAAATGGATGCAGGAGTTGCATCGCTTGTGTTCTTGGCTTTTGCTTCATTCCAACAGTGTATGGGACTAGTTGGCGGGTGTCGTTGTATAAATATCATATATAGCGCAACTATATACAGTGTTGGACTTGTTTAGAGGGTTGCTGTATGCAGTTATGCTGGATGAATGAAATGACGATGCATTGTCCCGATGTCAATATACTCTAATGGTGGGTCGTGAAATGCATTTAGTTAAAGGTGCGTTTGTGGGTGTTGTTTGTTTTTAATTCATTATTTATTATTGATTTTTTTTTTGATTTTTTTAACACATTTGCGAGCGTGAAATCTTGCAGTTGGTAAATGAGACGATAAATGTATTTTGGTTACATCTTGATTCGATAAATTTGATTGAATGAGAATGTGTTTGCGAATTAATATTAAGGGCCGGTTTGTTCGTCTTTGGTTAATTCTAATCAACAGTTATTCCATGTTGAATAATGAATCTGAATCTGTTTGTTCAGTCAAATTTTAACCAGAGAATCCATGATTTGTTGTTTTTTTTTTGTTCCTTGCCCATTTGGCTGACACTGCGACCTAAAAAGATCTATTGTATCGAAGAGGGATTTGATTATCACAAGAGACGTGTGACCACCTTAACGAAGGCCAGTATATCCTTAGTAGCGGAGTTCCTAAGCTCTGCTGTTGTACGTGTCTCCCTGTTGAAGATACGTTTTCTTAACCAATAGATTACCGGACAATCGCAGAGAATGTGTTCGGAGGATTCTTCATCCTCAAGACAGAACAGACATTCTGTCTCCGGGCACAAATTTATTTTGTTAAGATGATATCTCAAGCCACAATGGCCTGTGAGAAAGCCCACCAGCCTTCTGATACTATCCTTATTTAGGTTGAGGATTTCCTTGTAGGAATAAGGTTTAATTAAACTTTTGGATTGTCTTAAGCCCGGAACATTTCTCCAGTGGCGCAGACGAAGTTGGTGTTCCCAGTTGTTAATTAAACCCAGAGCAGTAATCCAATTGACGTTGCAATAAGGTTCTGATTTGGTTAGTTGACCAGAGAAATCGATAACCAGCCGATTTTGGTCGGTTAACTGTATTTAACCAGGGAAATTCTGGGTTTGTTCAAGCTTTGACATACATATCAGTCAAAAACAAAACAACTTTCTTTCAAATAAAAAAAATAATTTAATAAATAATAAACGGAAAATAGTTTGTGGCTTCGTATCTGTTACGTCGACGCATTTTCAGCAACTGGCGGATGAGTACCATGCAAGACAGTGTGGAAAAAATTGCATGCATTGCTGTGGCTGAGACAATTTTAACCATTGATTAAATCTAAAAATTCAATTAACAATTAAACTGGAAAACTGGAACGACTTGGCGCAAATCAATGGTTTGGTGACCAAAGTGAAAAATAGCTGAACGCCTTTTGGTTACCACAGATAATCATGGGATAAACTAAATCTATGGTAACCTAGCCGCAGATTTATCAAGCTCTGAACAACCCGGCCCTAAGAGTTATATATTCAGTATTGTAAACAGCCGAGCTTCTAAAAGTGTGGTCCGCGGAGCAATTGGTGCCCTTTTTTTCAAACATGCCAGTAACATATGATTTCTGACACAACAACGATACTTAGCATGCTCCGCTGAGACTGAAGCAATAGCTTACATACTTATTACAAAATAAATGTTTTGAATTGATCCGTGCAAAGTCCCGAACTGAACCCAATTGAAAACTTGTGGGCCAACATCGAAAGAGCATTAAAAGCCAAAAAATCAAGTAATGGTGAAGAGCTTTTCGTAAACATTAAAGAGGTCAGGGGCCTATAACACAGAACAACAAGTCAACAAGTCAACAGGCACTTGTAGAATTATGTTTGTTTAACAAGTGTAGATTAAAGGCATAACACAATAAAATTCGTAACAATTGGTAAAAAAGCGACGAAAGCGAGCCTCGGATATTGCCAAGCCTGTCAAAATAGGGCGCCCTTTGGAGCCAGGCCTGAAGGGTGACAGTTTGCGAGCGTCTGGTGGTCGGCTTGTCACGCTCGGCAGTCGGCCGGGTTTAACCCGAAACGGCTACGAGCTTCCTATCAATGGTCTCGCAAACCATTATGGGGGTCAGAGGGTGGATGCGCTATGCACCAATAGGGGCATAAGTGGACTTTCGGATACTCGACAACGGCATCGACTTAGGATAGGCACGTGGAACATCTCTTCGCTCACGGGAAAAGACCTGGAGCTTGTTGGGGAGGCTGTTAAATATCGACTAGATATTGTTGGTGTTTCCTCAACAAAGCAAAGGGGTTCTGGAACTGTGGACCTTGCAGATGGGTGGAAACTTTTCATGTCGGGAGTAGCACCTTCAATGTCTGCTCAGGCGGGAGTGGGGATACTCACAAGTCCCAGGCTGGCAGGCAGAGTATTGGAGTGGATACCATTAGGAGGGAGAGTTGCGATCTTAAAGCTTAAGCTTGAAAGATCAACTCTGGCTCTAGTGCAGGTGTATGCACCGAATCTGGAGTCAGGGTACGCAGCTTTCTTAGATGAAGTTGATGCAGCCCTTGAAAAGGTTGCAGATATGGATTCTTATATCCTGATGGGTGATTTCAATGCTCACGTGGGTGCGGATTTCTCGACATGGGGCAGCGCGATTGGGAAACACGGTGACCCCGATCAGAACGCGAACGGAGAGAAGTTGTTGGACTTTTGTTGTTCAAATGGAATGTCCATTATGAACACTTTCTTTCCACACAAAGATATCCATAAATACACATGGTACCGTCGAAGTCTTCAGCAGAAATCGCTGATAGATTTCTTTGTGGTACCATCGTGTATTAAAAGGATGGTTTGTGATGTTCGTGTGTTGAGAGGGGCTGAACTGTCAACTGATCACCACCTGGTATTGTGCAAATTGTATCTCAACGATCAAATACCTATCCTGCCAAAGCGTAAACCAAGAATGGTTACGCGCATCCGGTGGGAGGGGCTACAGAACGATGAGATACGGGAGGAATTGCACGGCAGGTATCTGAAAGGTTTGAACAAATTCCAAATGTTCCATTGAATGTAGAGGAAAAATGGCAGTTGTTTTCAACAGCAGTTATTGCCTCTGCAGGACATGTTTGCGGAGTGAAGCAGCTCGGTGTGGCGGCTGGTGGTGAGAAAAGAACTGCGTGGTTTAAAACCCCCGGAGTTCAAGAAGCTATCAGAGAGAAGAAGAAGGCTTTCAAGGTGTGGATTCACTTGGGGGACTCTCCTTCTCGAAACCGGTACATTGAGGCGCGAAGAACTTGCAAATTGGCTGTTAAAGCAGCCAAAAAACAATCTTGGAAAGAGTTCGGCGAAAAATTAGACCGTGATCACAGATTTGCAAGCAAGTTGTTTTGGCAGACCATCCGCCGTCTTAGAGGAAGGAAGTGGAACATTATCGAAGGAGTCAAATCCAAAGATGGTACACTTCTTTCTAATGAGGAGGACATCTTGCGCAGATGGAGCGAGCACTTTTCCGAATTGCTCAATCCAATCCAGGGCATCGAGGATGACACATCTATCGCCTTAAGCAGGGCGGAAAATAGTCCCACGGTAGAGGAAGTCACTTTTGCGATCAAATCGCTAAAAGCTGGCAAATCTGCAGGAGTGAATGAAATCCGGCCAGAAATGCTAAAGGCCTTAGGTGAAGAGGGAGTCAAATGGCTCGCTCGTGTCATTAAAGTGGCCTGGGAATGCGGCGAAACTCCCAGCGATTGGCAGATTGGGGTGATTGTGCCCCTTTTCAAGAAAGGGGATAAAAGGGATTGCTCCAATTACAGGGGTATATCACTTTTAAGTCTCCCCGGAAAAGTCTTTGCCAAGGTGCTGGAAACGCGTTGCAGAGCTGTGGTCGAGGCACGATTAGGAGATGAGCAGTGCGGCTTTCGTCCCGGCAGAAGCACAACCGACCAGTTATTCACTCTCAGAATGGTACTTGAGAAGGCTTGGGAGTATGCTACACCTGTTTACGCTTGCTTCGTAGATTTGGAGAAAGCATATGACCGAGTCCCTCGAGGGAAACTCTGGAGTGTATTACAGGAGTATGGAATTGATGGTTCTCTCTTGAGAGCCATTCAATCTCTTTACACCAACTGTAAAAGCTGTGTTCGGGTAAACGGCGTTAAATCAATACCTTTCACCGTGGGCGTTGGACTTCGTCAGGGGTGCGTCTTGTCTCCTCTCCTTTTCATTACTTATATGGACTGGATGTAGTTACAGCGCAGTCTTGGCGAGGAATGTTTCGAATTGGGAGATCTGAGGATAAGTCATTTGCTCTTCGCTGATGACTTGGTCATCCTTGGGTCCTCTCAGACTGAACTTCAGCGCGCACTCGATCGGTTTGTAACCGTTTGTGTTGAAGCTGAGATGAAGGTAAATGTGAACAAATCTGAAGTGATGGTCGTCTCCAGAACGCCTGTTCAATGCACTCTGCATGTTAGTGGAGTTCCATTGAAACAGGTGGAGAAGTTTAAGTATCTCGGGGTCTTATTCACGAGTGATGGAAGGAGCAATGCCGAGTTTTCCTGTAGGATTGGTCAGGCTGGGTCAATTTTGAGACAGCTTTGTCATTCTGTTATTAGGAGGACTGAACTTGGTGTCAAAGCTAAGTTGTCAGTCTATAATTCGGTGTTTGTTCCAACTCTCACCTATGGTCATGAGGTTTGGGTAATGACCGAAAGAATAAGATCGCGGATACAAGCTGCCGAAATGAGATTTATCCGTGGTATTGCTGGTGTGACCCGTAGAGATCGCATCAGAAATACCAGAATACGTAAGGAACTCAATGTCGAGCAGCTACTTCTCCGGACGGAGCGATCCATGCTTCGGTGGTTTGGTCATGTTAAACGCATGTCCCCGACCAGGATTCCACGACGTGCTATGGAATCCGTACCATCGGGTAGGCGTAGGTAGACCAAGAATGAGATGGTTAGATCAAGTCCATAATCTCTCCTCTACCCGCATGGGGATTGCCCTTGATGATTTAGAGTCGATGGCGGAGGATCGACAGCTATGGAGGGTCCACTTGAGCAACCTACTCCCGCGACCCACTTAATGGACAAGCGGACCATTGAAAATGAATGAATGAATGAATGAATGACAATTGTTAAAACCCGAAAATTTCCCTCGATTTTTTCAATTAGTTCAACAAGTCAGTCAGTATTGCTGTCCCCCATCGGCACTCGAAGTTACACCGAAGTTGGTTAGTTCGCAATGTTTGTGACATGACAAACCTATGGAAGCGAATGTGCTGCAGTTATATAGTTTTTTTTTTAGTTTTTATTAGCCTTGTTAAATAAGAATATCTCACCTCTCTGTGCAGCTTGTGCAATTATTTCCCAAATGCCTTAAAGAAGCTGTTACTGAAAACATATCTTGAAAAATGGCATCTCGAAATAAGCCTTATGACGAAGTATATAGAAGCTATAAGATATAGATAAGCTTAACAAATTGGGTCTTATACAAGTTAAATTGTTTTTAGTTGGGATAATTTTACTATCACCGTGAACGTCACCTATAACATGGTACTAACTTTTGCTTGTTTAATTCTAACAACTCGATCAACGTCGGTTAAAATTAATCAACTTTTTAACAGATCCTTTCTCTTTTCTTTAGACTCTTGTTGTTTCCAGTTACAGAAATGGTAGAATTTATCAAATTTCCCACTTGTTGAAATGTTCTAAAACAATTGTTGAAGTGCCCGTAGACTATTACGTGTTACACAAATTTTTAACAGTTGTTGAAATTTTTTACTTGTTCAACAAGCACTTGTTGTATTGTGTTATAGGCCCCTGGAACTATATACCACCATGGATGCCGGATAGGCGCAGTGGCTCAGTGCGGTCAGTGTGCTGGACTAGTGTGCGGGGGATCCCAGGTTAGATCCCTGGAAAAACACAAATTACATCTTAAGGGTTTTTCTACAGCGCCACCTCTGCCGAGCATTACTGTTCTGAAGACCCTTCTCAATTCAGCCGTTCGGACTCGGCGTAAAATTGTAGGTCCCTTCCATTCGTCCCAAAAATAAAAAACTCACAAGACCGATGGTTGTGAGAAACTATTCCTAGGGTGCCTATACGGACCTGTTGCGCCAAATATTTATTTATTTATAAGATGGCGGAGTTAAGTGGAATGTCTTTAGAAAAGATTGACAGCCGTTTAAAAAAATAGAGGCTATTCCACTAAATATAATATAAATATAGGTGGTTTTGGAAACTGGGATTTTAAAGTGGCAAACTCAGAAATGTTTTAAAAATTTGTTTGAATTACTTTTTTTTTACATAGGTATCTCCTAAATTTAAATACTTTATAAAATGGGAAAGGTCACATCACGTAGGGTTACTTATTTTTTTCAATTTAGTAAAGTTAAAAAATATCTAAAAATCGGAACATAGAAATTGCGTTTTCCATAACTACGAAAAAGGGGTAGGTACGTACGGACAACGAAGTGCTCCGCGATGAATTTCTATCCATTAAAGTGCTCCGCAACCAGAAAAGATTGGGAACCGCTGGTATACAGTATAACATCATAAACAAAACTATAGATGTTATGTACATATATGTTACTGGTTGACATAAAAACTACTTCTGATACGACATTTCGATGCCATTTTTTGAAGTAGAACTTCTTTAGCGAGAAGTCCGAAAAAATGAAACGTAAATCAAAGTAAAACACTTTTTTTTCTCCTAAATGGCTGGATCCAGTTTTAGGTGGCATTGCGATCGGATTCCGGGAACCGTCAGAGACGCTTTGTGCTTGGGTTCATACGATCACCACAACGAAAGCCCTGGTTCGACAAGGATTTCCGGCCCATGCAGCGAAATAAGAGACATACAAAGCGGCACTTTAAAGAAGGGCCCGAGTTGCTCGTGAACTCTACACTCAGAAGAAAAGAAACGAACACATTAGATTAGAAGCGCACAATCGGCGAAATAGAGAGATGTTACTGGACGAATGAGATTCGTAAGTTTTACGAAAAGGTATATAAAAAGAACCTACCAAGGCTACGTAATGAGCCCGAACCGAAGCCTGCAAGGACGATCAAGGGAACATCATAGTAGAATCGCAGTCGATGCTGAGGATATGGAAGAATGAACCATTCAACCTGGAAGATGAAGATCAACAATTCCATCCACCCGACCTGGACGAAGTGAAGATAGTCATATCTAAGCTTAAGTCCAACAAAGCCGCCGATCTTATCTGGCGTGTTATGTGGACGTCTGAAGCCTTTCGTCAATAACCTGATCGGTCCCTATCAGTGTGGCTTCAAGCCAGGAAAGTCCACCATCGACTAAATATTCACGCTGTGGCAGATCTTGATGAAAACCCAGCAACCAAACTCGTCCGTTTGTGCAGGATGACGACGGAGAATGGACGCTGCTCAATCAAGGTCAGTAAATTTAATTTTAATTTGCAGCAATTTAAGAGCAGAACTAACATACAGGGGCGCTGTTGAAGCTTTACGTATAGGTTCGCCTTTCCCGGGAGAAGTATTTACAAAAAAAAAACTCACCTAGACCTTCGATGACAAAAAAGGATTTAGGCAAGGCGATGCACTGTCATATGACTTCTTCAACATCGTTCTTGAAAGAATCGTGCAAAATTCAAACGCTAACACCAGAGGCACTATCTTTCAAAAGTATGGCCATTACTCGCCTACGCCGACGACATCGACATAATCGGCAGAACGCAGCTTGGTGTCACTCGCGAGCTCGTGAGTATCGAGACGGAGTCAGCCAAGATGGGTTTGGCGGTCAATGGGGGCAAGACAGGAAATGACACCCAACACCGACGTCTCGGACAGAATGTCACCATAAACAGATATTCCTTTGAGGTGATTAGGGACTTTGTCTAACTAGGCTCCGCTATGAACTCAAACAATGACAACTCAGCAGCGCTGAAATATGTAGGTAGGTACCAACTTTAGAGCTATAATGTTACTTAAGGTGGCGCTACAGTCCAGGGTGGACCTGGGCCACAATGTACAAACTTTAAATTGCCAACAAAATTTTCGTTTGCGAGGTTTGTAGTAATTTTGCTTCGTGTTTGAATTCTCATAGGTTATACATATTCATCAGATACATTCTATAGTATCTAGTATCTATAGTATATAGTATCATTCGTTAGGCAAATCCCTTTTTGGTTTAAACGTCTTTCGAAATTTATTTTCTTTCTTTAGCAAAGTTAAAATACTGAATTTAAATTCAATTTAAATCGCAGTTACATCCCTTTTATGTTGTCATTTCCATGTTTAATGTTCAAAAGAACAGGCGACAGAAAAAAAACGAAAACGTAAAACGACATGAATCTGTATCGCACATTGTATTATCCCGATTGGAATTTTATGCCAATCGATACAATGACAACATCGACATCGTCGAATCGTATGCTAATTTAGCATCGTTTTCTGATACTTCGCGCCAATAAATGGACTATTTTGCCGATACAATATTTAGATAGTGTCACACAGCGGCGCGCTGCCTGTGGTGGTTTTTCTTGATTCAACGGAGCGCATACAATAACGACACGATGGGAAATATTGCGAGCACCGCATTTCTGCCACATTGACCTGCCTTCTGGAAGCGGGTAGAGGATATATAATTAAGTGCGCTGGGCTGGTTGGAGTTATTCGTAATTGCAATCAACGCGGAAATGACTTTAAAATCAATTCCACCCCAATTTCGTCGAGATTGTTCATCAAGGTGATTCTGATTATATACGTTTATTCAAATGATAACGCATATTTGGATATTTGGCATTGCGGTCATTTTGTTTGTGAAAAGTGTAGGTATGTTTTTGGTAAAACAGTAGGCAACCACAGACTACGTGATACTATAGGTACACCTGGTAAATTGGATAAGCTAATAATTCACTTTCATGCGGCACAAAATATAATTTTAGCAAGCAACCGCTGGCGCATAAAAGACTAGAATTTACCACGTGAGTTGTTCGGAGGAACTTGATGAAATTACTCCTCGAAATGCGACCTAAGAGTGCCCTACAAGACAAGACAAGACTGGTTTAAGGGCAGTGATGCGATTACATGAGAACGCAAGCGTTCTCACCCTAGCCACTCTCTAACATCTCCTACTCTCACCTCCACGTTGGTGACTGGACTGGTGGATGACTAGTACCTCAACTGGAGATGGGGTAACCAACCCCTGCGGAAGGTCGTTGGTGGCAGCGGACGAGAGTGGCGCCTACAGATCCAGTCAAGTCGAACTACTAAGTGTTGTAATCCCTATAATATCTTTGGCGGGTTAGTTGGTAAGCACAGAATCCACGGAACAACAACAGACAACGGCTACCGACTAATCCATTTTGCAGCAGCTCGTAATACGGTGATAAGTAGCACTATATTTCCAAGGCTAAGGATCCACACAGCAAACCTGGCGCTCTCCATCAGACGGTCCAACCGCCAACCACGTATCCAACATCCTCGACGTGCACACATTCCGAGGGGCAAACGTCGACTCTGGCCATTTTCTTGTCGCGGCTAAATTCAGAGCTCAACTGTCCAACGAGAAGAAACTGCGAACCGCCCAGAAAAAGAATTTCGACGTTGGATGCCTTAGCACACCTGGAATAGCCAGAGCATACAGCGAGCGCCTGAGTATGAAACTCTCCTACCTCTCACTCACCTAGCACTCACCTACCACAGACGCCAACAATTAGTGGTGCCAGTATTGCGACATCATCAAGGAGGTAGTTGAAACCACCGTAGGGTCCCAGCCATCCCAGAGAAAGAGCCCGTGGTATGATGATGAATGCGTGTACAGGAAAAAGGTGACAGAAGATGCACACAAGAAAGCGCTGCAGCGCAAAACAAGGGCAGCGAGAGAAGAATATCGAGCCAGAAGAAGGGAGGAAAAGAAGATCCTGCGTAGAAAGAAGAGGGCTACGCATGCTTTCCCAGCTCAGTAATAACATCCGGAGGTTTTATAAAAATGCCAAGCAACTGCGGCGGCTCTGCGAAATAAGGCCCCAAAACAAAAATTAAATAAAGCCCCAAAAAATTATACCAGAAACAACAACAACAACGATTTTGGGGTTATTTCCTTTTTTAGCATCATGTAGAGAGAGTGATAGGACAAGAAGAAAACCCACGTCCAGTCAATGAATTACCAGTTCCACCACCTATAGAAGAAGTTGGCCTAGCTATAAAAAAGCTTAAGAACCACAAGGCCGCAGGCTTTGATGGTTTACCAGACGAGCTCTTTAAATACTGTGGTGAGGTTTTAAATAGCTCGATGTAGAGAGCATGCACTGAATCATCAACCAAGTATGGGTGGAAGAAAACATGTCCGATGCCCCCATATGCCCCATCTACAAAAAAGGCGATCTTATGTCTTTCAAGAACTATCGAGGCATATCCCTGCTTAATGTCGCATATACGACCCTATCCAACCCCAACGTACTGTGTGAACGTCTTAAACCGTTCTGCATATGCAGCACACTAATCGGCACCTAGCAGTGTGGCTTTCGGCCCGGCAGATCGACTATAGACCAAATTTTCACACTGAGGCATATCGAATTTCGAACGAATTTCAAGTCGAAACTCACCTGTGCCTACATCGTCAGGAGCTCTATATGGCGATGGCCTAAGTCTGAATCCTAGCAAAACTGATTCAGCTGTGTCGCGTGACGCTGGAAAACATGCCCTGCAACGTGTAGTTTGGAAGTAGCTCCTCCGATCTATTTCATACTTGCACCGAATTTCGGCAAGGAGCCGAGCTATCATTCGACTTCTTCAATCTCGTACCTACTGGAGAATATGGTGCGCAGGGCAGGTGTCAACGGTGCCCCCCATGTATTTCACTGTTTTTTTAATTGTGGACTTAAGATTAAAATCGTTAAAAATTGAATTTGAACTGACCAAAATAATGCCCTCAGGGCATGATGAAAATAAGGCGCTATGTCGCAAAAAAATATGGACTTATCATGACGCTTTTGCAATGTGACATAAGGCCATACGTTCGAAATCGAATATGGTCCTATGTCGCTTTCCGAAAGCGTTATCTCGCATGGCCTTAGTCACGGCACCGATGTCAACACGGAAGGCACTATCTTTAACAGCTGCTGGACTATGCGGAAGCTATTGACATCATCGGTCACTCCCAGTGTGCCGTGATAGAAGCGTTCAAGGCGCGGCGATTGAAAAACAGGCGAAACCCGTTAGCCTTGAAGTAAATGAGGGCAAAACTAAGTACATGCTATACATCAACAAACAAACAAGCATCTCTCCACCGCCTAAGACAAAACGTCATCACTATTGATAGCAACAATTTCATTTCTAGGTAGTTAAGGAGTTCACCTACCTCGGAGTAAACATGAACTCCATGAATGACACCTTAGGAAACGCTACTTCGGTTTGGCAAAATAGCTGGGCTCAAAACTCATAACTCGAAGGACGAAATGTGTGCTCTACAAAATCCTTCTGCTTTATGGCGCCGAGTGCTGGACGATAAGCAAGAAGGGAGAGCTGATACTGGGCTCCTTCGAAAGAGGAGGGCGAATGGAGGAGAAGATACAACCGCGAACTCTATCAGCTGTACCAAGATGTGGTGTAGTCCAAAAAGCTAAAACACGTCGACTACATTAGCTCGAGCGAATGAACAATAATAAGAGAATCTTCGAATCACAGCCTCAGGTTCCAGAAGACAAGGAAGACCGAACCTCCGTTTCAAGACCAAGCCATCGCAGATGCCAGAGCGCTTGGTCTCGACAGCTGGAAACAGCCTACCCGGGATTATAGAGGATGGAAGGCTGTATTGTCTAAGGCAGAGACTCTTCACGGGTCGGGATTCTCGGGAACCCAATAAGTAAGTAAAGTAAGTGCAAGAAAACTTTCGACACAGGCTACAGACCTAACAATTTTGTTGCAATTAAATTTTTGCAAACATATCGGGACGCTATGAAAACATTATCGGTTAGCCTTAATAAATAAAAAAAAAATGCTGTCAAAAAGAAAAAAATTTAGAAAAATGATTTAAGACTACTATCTGAAAACGCTGGGTTCAAATTATGGCTTCCTCCAGCGGCAGCTATTTAAAAAATGTTTTTTTTTTTTATACAGGGTTTTTCAATAAGAGCGCTACAAAAGTTTTTTTAAATAAAACAAAAACAGTTTTGGATATCAATGAATTTCTTTATTCCTGTGAAAGTACGTTCGATGCCATTATATATGGAACTCGATTTCTTTTCCATGGCCACCACGGGCACGCGTGCAGAAGTCCAGACCCTGAACCCAATTTTCGACGGTTTTCAATCATAAATCGGCCGATACTGTTGCAATTTCACGTTCGATATTCGTACGAAGTTCATCAATCGTCGCTGGCTTGTTGGCATAGACCATAACCTTGACGTAGCCCCACGGCAAATAGTCTAACGGCGTCAAATCGCACGACCGAGGCAGCCAAGCGACTGGACCATTTCGTGAGATAACACGTTCTCCAAACTTGGTTTCCAATAAATTGATTGTGACATTCGCTGTATGGCTTGTGGCGCTGTCCTGTTGGAACCACATGTCCTCCAAGTCCATATCTTCCAATTGGGGCCAAAAATATTCGGTTATCATTGAACGGTAGCGATTCCCATTCACAGTAACGTGCCGGTCTTGATCATCACGGAAGAAGTACGGCCCAATGACGCCGCCGGCCCATAAACCACACCAAACCGTAATTTTTTCGGGATGCAATGATGACTCTGGATTGCTACCTGACCAATACGGCATATTTTGTTTATTGACGAAGCCATTCAGCCAGAAATGAGCCTCATCGCTGAAGATGATTTTTCGATGAAAATCCGAATCATTTTCAAGTTGTTGCTCAGCCCAATTCACGATCATACGACGCTTCTGGTGGTCAAGCGGCTTCAGTTCTTGCGTCAATTTAATCTTGTAAGGATGTAGGCCAAGATCTTTTTGCAAAATTTGCCACAACGACGTCACAGAGATGCCCAACGCTTGAGAACGACGTGTGAGAGACACATTTGGGCTTTCTTCAACTGAAGCCTCAGCGGCAGCAATATTCTCGACACTACGGGCACTTCTTTGTCTCACTGGCACGGGAACATTTTGTACTGTGCCTGTGGATTTAAATTTTTCCACTTGACGCTCAATTGTTGATCTGCTAGGACGATTATGACGACCATAAATTGGACGTAGCGCTCTTAACGTTGAGGCCACTGACTCCGAATTTCGGTAGTAAATTTTAATAATTTCGACTCGTTGTTGGCTCGTATATCTATCCATCATGAAATGGAAGAAAATACTGAAGAGAAATTTCAAAAGAGCGGCAAGAAATTCGGCGTCGTTTGCTGTCCCTGTCGCTCTACTTTTGTAGCGTCCCTATTGAAAAACCCGTTACATAACGGTGTGGAAACTTGTGGAAATTTAAACAATGAGTGGAGGGAAAAAGGGGAACAAATTAATTGTCCTTGGAAAAAATCATCCCAATAACATACAACACAAACTTACGCGAAAGGATATCTGTAGTTATATATTAAAGACATATTTAAATATATGTAAATATTAAATTTAATTCTCACTTCTTCGGTACATTATGCATGCATTTCTTTAATGCAGCCTAAGGATTCAGTCCTACTTGCTGCTGTATGCAATTGAATTTCTCTATAAATAAAATTATCGATGCCATAAATAATATGAAAATATTTTTACATCGGAAATTGTATCGTTCAATCAAGTAGAAGTTTTCTTATTACCTATACGATTCCACCGACAGAGATTTCAGGATGAAATTATTCCTCAAATTGTATCTGTATCTGTACTGGGGAATGGAAGATGATCTCTGGTATGTCATGTATGAGATTGCAAATTAAATTCATGATGTAAGATTCGAATGAACAAACATTCCTAGTTGCAGTAAAACGTTGAATTAATTATATTTTAGAGATGATTGATTGTGCCACTCTTTTGTGTCATCTGTCAGATACAAACGGTGTTTATAAAAATGAGTCTGTAATAAAAACAAATGTCGAAAAGCAGTTTATTGCAAAATGTGTTCTTTTGTCGAATAAATTTCCGTAGTGGCCATCTGGCTGTATATAGACTTTCGCGATGCACTATAACTCATTAGCCATTCACAGCAATACTGTTTTGCCTATGATTTATGGTCAAAAATAATGCATGCAAAATGAAAGTTTTTAATTATACCGTAGCAGGACTTGGACCATGAAACATGGCCTCTGCTTGCCTTATCCATTTGACCGTGTCGCATATGTTGTGTTCTCGCACGTGGGTGTTTAGAGAGTGCACATAATTAGCATTATAAAATGTACTCTATAGAGACAGGACAGATATACATAGGTGCATATTATGTAAAACAACCTTTGTGTGTATGACTTACCTACCTAAATCCCGACAGGATATGAATTTATTAATTAGAAATTTGCGGTTCTTTGGGTACCAACGGCTATAATCTGTTTTGCCATTCAGTTAATTAAAAATTAAAATTGCAAATTCATCGCTATTCGGTTGGAAGCCATATCACATGTTAGCCATTAGATACCAAGCCTTATTGGTCATGGCTTGTGACCAAATTTCGTAGTCAATAAATTATAAACAGGTTGCATTTCTGTAAAAAGAAATTTAACAATCATCCGCTTCCAAGGTGAACTAATTGAAATAGAGATTCAGTCTTGCCTATTACTTGAATGTATTTCTATACTCCTCGGTCCTCGCCACTTGAATAGAACGACATGTACACTTACTTTACAATTGCTCATATCTTCAAAGCGGAATTATAAAATAAAGGTATGTATATTTGAACATTTTTTTTGGGTAGGTTAGGTTAGATAAGGTTTGTGGGCTAGCGAGGATTTCTTTGTGCCACACTCAGGTCAATACTGACCCATTGTGATGCCCGTGAGGGGAAAGAAGTTGTCCTTCACCCATTATAACCCTGTATTCAAATTACTTACTGTGCTGCTACATACAAACCATCTTGTTGATTTGACCAAGTCCATTATCTCGTCTATTGTTTGTAGTATCTTGAAATACTGTATAAATTGTCAGAATTTAGTGTATGCTCACACTGTATAAAATGTCAGATTTAATAAAATAAAACCCACTTTATACGAGACTACAGAACCAGACAGATGTCATTTATTCAGGATACTACATTGATGTGCTGGGAAGCTCGTCTAGGTCGTTGAAGAAGTGACTCCCTAGGAACTTACACCTGGTGTGTTGGAGACCTGGGCAGTAACAAAGGAAGTGGGTTGTATCCTCAAGAACTCCCTCATCACCGCAGCCTCTACAGAGTTCTTCTTCCGTTAAGCCCATTTTCTTCATATGGTATCGCAGAGTTTTGTGACCCGTTATGATACCTTCGAGGATTGACAGGGATTTCCTATCCTTCCGCATTATATTCTCTGTTTTGGTTTCGTTTAAGGACGGCCATAGCATTCTCGTGGTATTACAAGTATTTAAGTTGGCGCATGGTCCATCTAGCGTTCGCCTCTCTTGTGACCTTTCTCCCTACTTCAAGCTTGAGTGTACAAGGCGGGATGTCCACAGAGGGACAAGCTTGTTCTGAAACAGCTGTCGAACCCTGTCTTACTAGTTCGTCTGCTTTCTCATTGCCTGGAATGACTTCATGTCCCGGAACCCAGCAGAGCGATACCATGTGCTGTGTACAAAAAGCCTTGAGTTCTTCGCGACAGCACTTCACAAACTTCGATTTTATTTCTGTTGCAGTTATTGCCTTTATTGCCGCCTGGCTATCGATATAGAAGGTAATACCTCCATCAGGTGGTATTGCCCTTACCACAGACTCACCGGCTGCTGTTGTCACTGCCAGAATCTCTGCTTAGAAGACGCTGCTATGGTCGATGAGACGTATCGATTTTGATATACCCAGCGATTCAGAGCAGACACCTGACCCTACCCCAGTGTCCATTTTAGATCCGTCTGTACAGCTCTGTTTTGTGAGCTAGGTACGAGTCAGTCTCTCCATTCTTCCCTGCTGGGATAGGCGCTAGAGAAGGGTCTTGTAAACTCTAGGTAAGGCGTGATATACTCCGTGACAGGTACATGGCCAATATATATATTTCTGTAGAATCATCGAATAACCCGTTTCATTCAATTTCCAGTTTACTGACTGGCTGATTCTCATTGCACTAAGTGCGACCGAAAGTTGTATATGAATGTCTATACTCTATAGCGGAAGCAGGTTGGAGTTGTCCTCATCGCACCAGTGGTACCGATGCACGCTACTCTTTGAACTTTCGTTAACGCTTTTAGCTTAAGTGGCTTTGTTTGTTACCGGCCACCAGACGAGACTGCCATAGGTCAGTATAGGTCTTACTATAGCCGTATACTATCCACAGCTTGATTTTGGGAGATGGTCCAGGCTTTCCCGAAGATTCTACTCCTGGAATAAAAGTCTACTGTGGCTTTTTTGATTCTTTCACGTGTTTTCAATATCCATAATCAATTTCCGTGCGGCATCAGTATTAACATTGTTAAACGCTCCTTCAATGTCTAAGAATGCCGCTTGAGTATACTCTTTGTCTTTTAATGTTTTCTCTATTCTGCCGACAACACAACGTAGTGCGGTCTCCACACTTTTTCCCTTTGTGTAGACGTGTTGGGCCGGGGATAGATCTTCCGGGCGTAGCCTGCTTCTCTCCATGTTCTACTTGGTATGTACCTCAATAAGAGGATTTTTTTGCATAACAAAGCGGGCGTTGAACAGAGAGGACCAAACTCAGAAAATCGCAAGTGTGCAAAAGAGAAAGGAGACAAATTAATTTTATCCAGCGAGAGATTTTATATACCCGACTTATTTCGGTTTATTTTAGCTTTGGTTATGCTCAGAGAGTGTGGCTGTGGGCCAGTGTGGGCAGTTCTAATACTAATGATACAGAAGGGTGTGTGTTTCCGCGTGAGCTTGAAAATAAAGTTCAATTGTGTTGGTGGGGTCGGGGTTGAGGTGTGTATAGACTGTGCTACATGTATCTATGAAGAAAAGATCATATTAAGTTTGTTCCGATGGTTTTATGTTGCTCGTTTTTAAGTAAACATTGTTGTGTAGCTGAAACTGAAACTTTTAAAAGGTAACTCGGTACGAATCGGGTTATATGGACGCCACGCCACTGGTAGGTATATTAAAATATTTTAGACATAAGAAGAAATATATTTTGTTTCAGATTGTTCGAAAGCTCTGCAGCAGGAGCAAGAGGTCTTTCCATACGTCCAAAACCTTTTAAGACCTCTGTCTCGGATTTATCCTAGGGATGGGAAAAACCGGCCGGTTTTTGCCGTTAAAGGTTATTTTGCTTCGGTTAACCGCACTTCTTCAGGTATTTTTTTTGCTCGGTTCTCCTCCGGTTTTTTTCAAAACCGGGTAAAAAAAACCGGGGAACATTTGCTTATTCACTTTCGCATTTTCGCATTTTCTCCTAGCAAAAAAAAATTGTATATCCTTTCGATGAGGCCACTGTAGAGATCTCGGGAAGCGAATACATAACAGGAAGTCTCGTTATCCCCTTATTGACCATCATCGAAAGTAGGTTAAAAAATCTGAGTCCTAAACATGTTGCAGCCAAAGTTCTATCACAAAAGCTATTGATCAGCCTTAAAGACAGAAGCGCAAAAGTAGTGCAGAACCCTCTGCTGTGGTATGCTTCGCTCTCAGATCCTCGTTTTAAAAAAACGTACATGAACCCCCTTGTTGCCAGTAAAGCAGTTACAAACTTAAGCCAAGAAATAAGACAGCATTTGGTTGAAATAGGAAAGCTTTCACCTACACTACAAACTCAATATGTGGATGCTGAAAGAACTAAAAGTGTGAACACTCTTTGGTCAACACATGACCAGGTGGTAGCCAAGACAAGTCCATGCAAAATTGAAGATTCGTTTCCGAATGAACTGCGGCTTTATCTTCAGCAACCGTTGCTACCCAGACGGCCAGACTGAGCGATCCATTTTTTTTTTTTGGGAGCAGAGCCAAACATGTATGCGGAGTTTGTCATTTATTGCTCAAAAATATTTGTCACTTGTCGGAAGTTCTGTAGCTTCTGAACGATTGGTCTCCACATTAAATGATGTTGTTTCTGATGAGAGGAGTCGACTCACAGACCAACATATATTGAAAGAGTATTTATGAATAGGTTGGAAGAAAAATATTGGCCAACCTGTTGATGTATTTATTTATGTGATCAGCTATTAATCTAAATTTTTATGTAGTATATAATTCATTGAAATCTTTTTGTAATTACATTTTAGTGTCTTCATTTCATAAATAATATAATTTTCAATAAAAATGTAATAAATTTGTATGTTTTTTTCGTAAAAAAACCAGAAGCCGGTTTATCTTAAAACCGGTTATTTTAGGAAGTTTAAACCGCCAGGTTAAACTGGTGAGAAATTAAACCGAAAACCGGTGATTTTGTAATAACCGCCATCCCTAATTTATCCACATGATAATGGGCAAATACATACAGCCGCGGGTTGTTAAAATGTATTTAGAGAGCCAAAATGTGGACCTACATATTAAGGATTAAGCTGACCGGCCTACTCACCGAATTTAGATATCATCGAAAATGTTTTGGGGATGGTTGACACGTCAAGTATATGGATCGGGATAATAATATTCGCCTACATCTAAACTAACCCACTAACTCGATTCCGCAAACTTAATTGGCCAATTTATAATAAAAGAAGCAGTTTCCGTATTCTGTGGGACATTACTCTTCCGACTTCCTTTTCACCAATCATGCAGTAGATACTGTAGAGACCCAATATTCAATAACCGATTGATCTATAGTTTTCTATCAATTGACTTTTATTTTCCGTATTTTCATTTTATGTAGTACGACTTTATTTTCATTGTTTTTCATTTTACATAGTCAAGCGTTGGCATCGCACAGTGCCGATACTACAGATACCACAGAGTTATTTTCTAGTAAGGACCCTCTACTATTTTCACTTTATGTTTACGAGATCCCAACATTAGTATCCACATCGACATTCATACACATAATCCTGAAAATATACGGGTTTATCTGAATATTGTCGTGTTGGTATGATTGAGGACGTGATAATACGATCAATTTTGATCTACCTACAAAGTATGTCTGATTGGTCTAAGATGGTCCGGAATGGACTTTTTTTAGGCCCCGGAAATACTAAATCGTTTATTATTCGCAACAAGTCTCAGAACTATTCTTATTTGCTGACATAACACTTAACGGCTGCTCCAGAATAGAATACATTGATTTGGCCAAAAAACTGGGAGTACTGACAGCTCGATGCGTTCTCCCAATAATGTTAATATCATCAGCATAGGCAAGTAGTTGAACGGACTTTTGAAAAATTTTACCTCTGGTGTTGGCTTGTGAGTTTCGTACAATTGCTTCAAGAACGATGTTAAAGAAAGTACATGATAGCGCGTCGCCTTGTCTCAAACCTTTTTCGACATCAAATGGCTCGGTGGTGTTCTTGCCAGCTTTGACAACAAGCCTCGGATATGGATGATCCAAATGTTATATCTTGAATAGTTTCTAATTATTACAAATGACTTTATAATACGCCGCTTGACAATTTGCTTCGACTTCGGTCACTTGTCTTATTATCTAACGTGGTGCAGATAAAAAAAAAAAAATAAATAGGTGGCGCAACAGGCGGGTGACACCCAAGGCCTAGCTTCTCGCAACCATTCGTTTTGTGTGAGTTTCTATTTTTGGGACGAATGGAAATGGTGCAGATACAAACCTTTTTTTAATCAATTGCGTTTTACTTCATCTAACATATCCCAACAACTCGTTCACCCTCGAGTCGCATGCTTAACATCGGAACAAGAGTTCTTCATTAATTCCATCCACTTATTGAATTCCTTTCCTCGGCACGTGCGAAGATTAGGCGGCATGCACTGGGCTGATTCTAATTCAGACTAAACTCAAGTCCTTTTATTTGGAGTTTCCCCATATTATACAGGTAGTGGAGTTAGTATGCAACTTCTTTGGGTAGGTACCTTCCTAAAGGGTATTTCTCAAGCAGATCGGTCTTAATTCTCATTATAGAGTTAACTTACATGAGGTTATTTCCCGCAGCACCAGGGAACAACAAAACAAGTATACATAAAGGGAACACAAACACTGAAGGACACAAGTTTCTTATTACATTTTATTCGACATAATATCGTGCCAATCTTCATCCCCATTCTTCCCAATCCAGCTGCACTCTGTCAACCATAATGAGGCAATCACTGCTTGACACAAACTAACACAATTGTATAGACATCAAACAGTTCTTCTTATCTCTGTGGTCATTACATAAACATCAACAATATATGCTTTTATTTTTACTAAACTGTATATCTGAAAAACCCCTCCAGGGCATTCCTTTTATTACCCAAACTCATGCATCTCTTGGGACCGGAACCTATTTCATCAGAATTACGACCATTATTCGTATCTCTCTCTATGGACGAACTTTAACTTCGAATTTTCGGAACTAAAGTCAACCAAAAACTGGAATATTTTCTTTTTATGTTTACACTATGCTCAGTGGTGGTCATTGTGTCATTGTCAGGGAACTTTACGACAAAGAATCTTTCTTTTATGCTAATACTTGCGTATGAGCATCAGAACGTCTGTGTGGGTGTGCCCCGTCCAAAGCGCAAACACCTCGGGCACGAGCCGTATCATTACATGTGCTCGCCTACCGGAATCCTTTCTACCCGCATAATGATCCATTAGGGGGTGGTAAAATTGTTATTAAAAGCAACTGAGAAAACCTTTCGGCAATATTGTACATGGGACAAGTACAACATAAAAGCATTGACCGCAACAACGGTCCAATTGGGATGCGTGTTTTTCGCTGAATAAAATTTGATATTTTATTTTGTGGCATCGAGAAAGCAATCCTGCAAAATGAAATGAGCCTCTGGGAACGGAAGGCCCGTTGTTGACCGTTCACTGCTAATACCTTGGACATAATACATGACATCGGTTCGACCCTTTTAATAATACGGCCGCCGATTTCAACAAAAAAAAAAAGTATCCCTTATGGGATTTTTATTTCACTCGTAATGGCCATTCGGAGACTTGCTGGAGTTATTTTTTGTGGACATGGGAATGGATTTTTTTTTCAGGTGTACATATAGGCACGATTGTAATAACCGTTGGTATTAAGGTACAATGTCAGGCAAATAATGCTTTAAAGCTCTGTTATTCTTAAATGATTGGGCAAGTGTACGCACTTATGGTATTTGCTGCAGTACAAAAACCATCCAATATGTCCATTATTATCCATATAGCCGTATTAGGGCTGAGTCAGGCATGATAGTAGCTTAGGTACCACTAGTTCAAAAGAAGTAATTGGACCTATTTGAACGTAGGTATTGGTTTTGTGGATTCAAAATGTGGATTGTGAATATTTTAAGCGATAGGTCTTCTATTTCGACATTAAGTTAAATATCTGGTTGACACTTCGTCACGTGAGTTCTTATTTGTCCTACAGACCATTTTGGCCAAAAATTAGTTTTAAATGCCATATATATTTTCGGCCATGCTCTTTCGAGGTGGTTGGGTGTGTATGAATCGGGCAGCCGCTGACTGGCATTAACCAGGCGGTGCTCGGCTGTTGCAACTTTTCATACATATCAATAATTGTGAGGTCTTACATGAGCCCCTCAGAAATAGAACATACAGCGGATGAATCCACAAGATTGAATCAACGGTGTTGTCAACAGTCGAGATGGCAGATACCTTGCGTGAACTACATACTTTGAAATATTTGGAGCAAAGGTCTGTAAAGATTTTTAGCACTAGTTAGGGTGCTGAAATAGAGATGGTGGCGGATGAACCCTTTATGGGCCAACGCAGGGTTACCCTTGGGACACTTTAGTGCCAATTGGACACCTTTTCGATCACTCGGACACCAGGACACCTCTTTTTTAAAATCATCGATTTTGGATACTTTTTGAAATTAACGAATATTTTTTTCGAAAAATTATCTCAAAGCAACCCGTTGCCAATCAATCAAAATAAACATACCTATCTATATCTCTATCATTCATACTCTCCTTTGACACGATTTGTATCGTTTGAATACAGTGCAAAATTTTCTGTATCCACACACACTATGATAGTCTCCAAGTTGTTCTACCCCACATGGATACTAATTACTCCCATATCAGCTTGTTTGCTGGTGGTGTTTGTTCACTTGTGTCCATTCTTTTCATGTGTTGCTTTCTGTACCTACTGTGTTTGTTTCGCATCTCGACGTCTTTGAAGTTTTCTTTTGGTTTCGTAATAAAAATATAAATTAATAATGGACGGGTAACTATAAACTAATGTGGTGAACTAATAATACACTTATTATTAAGGATCTAATTTGCAGTTTCATTATAAGAACTGCCAAAAATGTGCAATCAACTTCAAAAAATATATCTCAGGCAGCAAATCTGGAAAATTTGTCGGAATCTGATTCGAGTACTGGTTCCGAAATTATGTCACAAAAGGAAAAGGACATTAAAAAGAAAAGGAAGTATCAACTGGAGTGGGAAGTAAGCTTTAAATGGCTAAAAAGGGATAACGAAAGCAGTCGACCTTTTTGCATTGTCTGCAAACAATTACTCGCTAGTCAAAAACATTCACTAGAGAGACATTCACTTACAAAAAAACACGTAGATAACTTACGATTTGCTTCTGAGGCTCCCAAAATGCAAATAAAAACATCCTTTTCGCCATCTAGTACTTTAAACGACAATGTTGCAAAAGCGGAAATGAAGTTAGTCCTTCGAATGATAATTAATAATCACTCCTTCAACTCGATGAGCAGAATTGCGAAGTTCAACGCGTCCATATATCCTGACTCGGATATAGCAAAAATGGTAAACGTTTCTATACCTTTTAAGCGAATAATATAGTTTCTAAATTTCCTTACCCCCCTTCTAATTAAAGATAACTTGTGGTAGAACTATGTCTAAGCGAATAGCACAATTTTTGGGAGATCAAGGCAACGCTCTACTTGTGAGTGATATGAGGGATAATGTTTTCAGCTTGATCATTGATGAAACAACAGATATTGCAACGGATAAATGCCTCGTCATTGTCGCCAGACTTTTCGACACAACAATTGGTAAGAGTCAAGATAGTTTTTTCGCATTAGTTGAGCTCGAAAATGGAACTGGCGGAGCAATTTTCTCAAAACTTTTATCGACATTGGAGGAAAACATGATTCCTTTGTCAAATTTTATCGGATTTGCTTCCGATAATGCAGCAGTGATGATGGGTCAAAAGAATGGAGTCGTGGGTCTATTGAAGAAACGGATCCCAGATATATTCTATTTGGGCTGTACGAGTCATTCAGTGGACTTAATCAATAGCGCTGCTTGCAGGTATATCCCATGCAATGTGGAACAACTTTGCAGGGACGTTTACAATTATTTTAAGCTAAGTGCCAAAAGACTGAAGGATTTTAAACAACTGCAAAAGATGTTTGATATACCTGAACATAAAATTCTTCAGCTAAGTGCTATACGCTGGCTTTCCTTTGAAGCTGTCACAAAAAGGATAATAGAACAGTGGGTTGCTTTGCAGCATTTCTTCTTAAGTGCTAAGTTCGAAGAAAAATCTCCAAAGGCAATTGAAAAGCTTTCATTAATAATAGATAATATAAATGAGACTAATCTTGTGTATCTAAAATAAATGAACACGAAGTCCTTATAATAAAAACGAATATTTTGAAATATTACCAAGTGATATGCGATCAAATCAAAGCCAGAATTAATATTAATGATACCAAGTTATCTGTGTTACGATTTTTGGACCCAAAAATCATAAAATTGGGAAATGAGTTTAACTATTTTAATTTGGTTTCTGAATTTGAAAATTTGGTTTCTAATCCCGAGAAAGTAATAGAAGAATATAAAGCTTTGGAGTTAAAAGCTAATGATGCTAGTCTCGAAGAGGTTTTTAAAATTAATAATAGGGGTGTTTTTTTTTGCAATCCTATATAGGCTTAGCAAGTTTTCCATACGAATCGTTAGCCCGGATAATCATCGGGGCTTATGCTTTAGCCCAGATAAAAACTGTGCTACCAATCTACGATTGCTATAAATGTTATCGAAAGAGCTATCGAAAGTGCTATCGAATGTGTCATAAATGACGTTAGTTTGACAACCAAAATTATTAGGGGAGACTGGGGCACCTTTAATCCTGAGGCACATTTGAACATTCGTAATAAGACAACATTTAAAAAATATTTAAAATTACATATTAAACAAAATTTAAACTTTTTAGGTAGGTAATACTTGGAAGCGTGGAATTGCATATTTTAATTTTTCTATTTGTAAAGAATCATTCACATGGAAGTGAACGAACGAATTTATAAAATGCGAACAATCAACTTTTTATGGATTTATAAACAGAAAATTGCACATTTTATTATTCCAAGAGGAGGATAATTAATTATCCCACCAACAAATATTAATAAAACAAATTTATAAACATTTTAGATAACGAAATTTCGAATTCCAAACTTTTTGTCGCGAACGAAAACACCTTTGCCCCGAATTTTCCAAGCTTATTCGCAATCCACATCATTTAATTCGCATTCCCCAAACTAGCGAATAAAACATTCGTTCGAGCTTAACCTTAATTCGCGAACTAGAAAAGTGTTCATATGAACCGACTGTCAAAACTTGCGAATATTCGTTCGGAGGTAAATAGTTTGTCGCTCTCTTGTGAATGGTCCTTAAGAGTGTAAACATTTTGTGGCGAGTTTTTCTTTTTATGTATTTAAAATACATACATCTTTCAGGCACAACTTCATTTGAAACCACATTTTTTTTGTCGCTTAACCTATTGGGGCAGGTTTGAACAAAACGCTACGGTACACGTTTGAACAAGTGGTCTTTAAGTGGCATTGAAATAAAGGCTAAGCTACCACTACCCATCAACACTCCGGGAACATCGAGAACACCCAAATTCCTGAACAGCTAACCCATTTTTGTTTTTATAGAGTTTTTTTTAGTCATTTGTAAAATATTTGTGAATTTCAGTTGGCTTCTGTTAAGTCGTTTTTGTTTTTTTTTTTTATTGAAAAAATGAAGTTAATTTTTTTTATTAACAAATTACAAAGCTTGTAGTAGCTTATTAGCTGCCAAAAGTAATTTCAAATACTGCCGTTCAAAAGTGTCCGAGGCTAGTTGAAAACTGCTCAGCCCACCAGATCAAGGTTCCCCAGTCTCCCCTAAAAAAAGGGAAAACAAACATCAGAAATCAAAATATGGACAAGAAAAATTGCAACTCAAAATTTGGACTTAGGAAGAAACACTGGGACCAGACTGGGACTGCTGAAATGCTATAGTGCACGTAAGCAGTTGTGCACTGCCACTGATCCGCCGCTGGAACTTGAATCATCCTGAATCATTCGTTAAAAGTGCAGGCACATCCGATACGTCTTGCAATTCACTCTTACACCTGGAACTTGCTGTTGCTGCAGAGCTTGCCAACAATAAATAAACCATCTGAAACTAAATGTATTTCTCCTTATTTGTAAACTATTTTAATATGCCTACAGCTAACTTGTTCTCGTCATTTGTAATTTTAAAAACTAATTGACTCTGCAAATTTTTTTTTTGTGAAAAAAAAAAAAAACAGCTTAAAAGTCAAATGTCAACTAGCATAGTGATGCCAAGTCACAGTAAAGCGTTTTTGTTTGTGTGTTTATCTAAGCCTATATAGGATTGCAAAAAAAAACACGCCTAATATAGAGCAGTTTTGGGTTAAAGTGGGAAACTTACGAAACCATTTAAATGAATTGCTTTATGCAAATTTGTACGAATTCGAGAGGAGATTCAACGTTGAATGGCTACAAACGCAACAAACCGCCGGAACTTTTGCCGATCGCGTCTCTCTCAACCTCTCGATAAGTCCTGTGCAGACAGCATCAAGTGCTATAGACCAGTGACGTCGATCCCAAGAAGCCATCAGAAACGCCGCAGCAGATTACTAGGTTTCACCCGACCATCACCACGAAACCCTTGGTTTGATGAAGAGTGCCGGCAAGCACATGCATGACAGGCAATACGGATTTCGGAGCCGTCGTTAAGCTACGTAACGCACTTATGGACGCAAGCAATTGAACAACACGGCGAATCCAGAGCCGTAGCCTTGGACATATCAAAGGCATTTGACCGAGTCTGGCATAGAGCCCTATTAGGCAAGTTGGCGTGATATGGATTACCACAACAACTCTGCGATTGGATGCAAAATTTTCTTCTGGGAAGATCGATTGTGGTAGATGGTGTATCATCTAATTCGTTTGCTATAAATGCAGGAGTGCCCCAAGGATCTATTCTTTCCCCAACTCTATTTCTTCTCCACATCAACGATTTGCTTGGATTGACAAATAATAATATCTACAGCAACCGTTGGTGCACAGAAGACAAATCGCTGACCTATGCTTGTTCTATAGGTACTTCCATGGTAGATGTTCCGAGGAACTCAAGGACATCCCTCGAAATGCAACTTTTGGGCGCCTCACAAGACAGGCTGCTAATGCTCATGACCATACAGTACACTTGACAACAGCGAGGACATCATGTTTCCAAAATTCCTTCTGTTACAGGACAAGCAGACTTTAGAACTCGCTTCCTGAGGATATATTTCCAGAAGACTACAATTTGCAGCAATTTAAGTGCAGAACTAACATACATCTGCAAACATCTCGGGGCGCTGATGAAGCGTTATAGCTTTGCCTCTCCCGGGAGAAGTATTTAAAAAAAAAAAAAAAAAGTGGCAGACCGCATGCCGTTAACGAGCTACCTGACGGACAGCCACGAGAATTTTTTTTCTGAATAGCTATATTTTTAATATTTGTTGACGTATCGAGGTCGTTTCCGTTAAAAATTGTTACCGAATGCAACGATTGTGAGGATTTGCTTAAAAGTAGGTCCGACGTAGTTAGTGCCCTTGTTTGAAACTCCTTGGCTAGAGTCTGACACTCTTCCGTGATCTTATTTTCTTAAAAAAAAAAAAAAAAGTTATTCGAATCAATATTTAGAAATATGACTGTTTAAGCTTACCGGTGTCTTTGTCTTTTAAAGTTTTGATTACTTCATTAAAAGCATTTACAGGATATTTTCTAATGTCAGTATTGTTGTGTTTAGTGGTTGGAGTGGTTTTTGTCGGTTTAGTTGTTGGTGTTCTTGTTGTAGTTTTTGGTGTTGGTTCTTTTAGCTGTTTGTGTTGTTGTTCCAGTTGTGGTTGCTGTTGCTGCTGCGATTGTTGTTGTTGCTCTGTGTTGAGATTGTTATGAGCACTTACAAACTTTGTCACCACCAACTTGGTTCTTCCTACGTCAGCTCTTAGCTTTATGGTAGCTGGACAGTTAGTTTTAATAGAACTAATAAAAAAGGATTAATGTTTCTGTATAATTGCATTTCTTTATAAGCTAATTACATCGATTGACGCGTGCCATTCCCTTCCGGTATAAAAACACCCCCTTTGACGCATATAAAAAGCACTTCTTCATACAGTATCTCCGCATTTATGCCAGCTTTTAATTTTTTTGGAGTTTTTTTTTATGGAAAATGACTGCTTTTCATTTGTCATATAAATGTCTAAGCATTTTTCAAAGTCCGCAAAGGAATTAAATGTTTTGCCAATAAATAAGCTCTTGTCCGATATCTATAAATTAAGTCATTTGTTAGTTATAAAGAATTCAATATAATTTTTACATTTCTAATTCTTTTTCTGCACATTATAAAAGAAATGCATTTATTTATTTTGTAAAATGTATATACATAGTAATAGTAAGCCATATTTTGACTGTCTTTTGTTGTATAGTATAGAAAAGTCTAAGAAAAGGAATTTACTGAACTCGAGTGTGCTTGGAAGCGGAGGCATAGAAGGTGGTAGCAGTGGTAGCAGTGGTAGCAGCGGTGGTAGAGACAGAAATGGAGAAACTAATGTTTACATCAATGATGCTCTTACTAAATATACGCTACGCGTGCATTGTTTATGAAGGCCAAAGAGGCGAAGAAGCAGAAGGGGTTTAAGTATTTATGGTACAAAGAGAATAAAATACTAATGAGAAAGGTTGAAGGTGGAAGAATCATCACAATAAGATCTTTTAATGATCTTGCACTAATATAGTGCTTTTTCATTTTGTTTTACATTTTGTTTTTTTAATAAATGTTTTCCAATGATCTAAATGATGATTTTTCTACCTATGATCTTCTGAACTCTAATTGTGAAGATGTATTTACTAATGAATCGTATTGCTTGAAGAAATAATAAAAAAAAAAATAATAATAATAATAGTATAGAAAAAATATAAAAAATCAGGAACGAATGTAAAAAGTTATTCAAGGTTAAAGTTAAAAAAAAACCTTGTCAGAAAACGTCAAACAGATAGTTATCTTCAAATCGTTTCAAAATTTCAAGCAGTTCGGATGACGAATTATTTATTTTATTCACCGTGCTACGAAATTTTCGAAAAAGAAAAAGAATTTGGGTGCGCCACATAAATAAAAGAGAGAAGAAGTCGGAGAGTACAGGGGTCTCATCGCGTAACTTTGCAGACGATCATCGTCTCGACGATAGCACTAAACGCTATCGTTTTAACGTTGCTTCATGTAACTGTAACTCTACCACCATCGTGTCGTTTATTTTGCACAAATTTGCGGTATCTTTCAGGTGCTTATTCTGGTAAAAGTATGCAATTTTGCTATATAACGGTAAAAAAATTGGATATTCTGTCATTTTTCTCTATGCAAAAGGAACTGTTGGTTTGTGCATGAGAAAAGCAAACCAATTGGTATGCGCCATCTGCAAAATGGTTTTCATACCATAATATAGACACTAGCAGCATTGAGTTTGTATACATAGAGGAACCACCTCAACGAAATGAGGTGTATGTATATAAACTCAATGCTAGCAGTCACTCTTCCACATTTAGTTATTCCGCCTTACCAATAATCAACTTTAGTCTGGCAGCTAACACAAAGACTACACACTTTCCAAAATGCTCATACCAATAAACAAATTTAGTTGCCAGAATATCGTTAACTGTAGGGTTAAATGTTAATGTTGAGAAAGTCATGTTTATCTCGGCCATTAGCTAAATAGGTCTACCCTTATGTCATTTTCAAGAGGAGTGTTGCCTATACAATCAAAATCAAAGTATCAAAAATTGTAATAGGAGTGTATTTAAATACCCTGCATCTGATCTGCCTGTAGGTATAGATCATTTGTATATATTAATTAACTTTGGTAATTGTGTAACATGTTTCCTTAATTTATGGGTTGTGATAAAACAATTCAAATGTTTGCTGAGCCTGAAATTGAAATTGAGCAAAATCATTGAAATACACACCAAATAGTAGAATATTCCATTCCTAAACACAGTAAAAAAACAAAAATGATCTTTTCTGTCGATGTCTTTAATTAAGAACATTTGGTTAACATTTTAAATTACCTGTCAAAGCAAAGTTTTTTTTCAACTACAAGCAGTAGGTAGTTTATAGAATGTAATGGCTTGTACACTTACAGCCTTATTCATAACACTTATTTAAATCTGATTTAAGGTTTATGTTGGTTTAATTGCAGAAAACGTTATTCATAATCTTTTTTCAAAGTCAATTTTCATTTAATCAGGTGTCAAAAATTTAAATGCCGAAATAGGCATTCAGTAGTAAATTAACTCTGAATTAAATTGTTCGTTGATTCAAATCATGGCATATAATAATTATTATGTTATTAGTTCACTACCAAATATCTTATATATAGTTATTGATTTGTGCATTAGCACAACAAAAAACAGTGTTATCCAAATTTAAATAACAAAATTCTGTAAAAAAAAAATCTCATGACAACTGCGTAATACAATTTGCTTAAATCATAATGGCGTTTTATGAATGAACTTTTTTTAATTCTTAATTAAAATGACAGTTTCGAGTTAGCTAAGACACTGAATGCTGTTATATTTTATTTGGTGTCGCTTTCATTCTGAAAGTTAAAAAACGAAGTCAACAGTCTGGAACATATAAATGATATTTTATATATCAGTGTGATTTTTTTGTAAATGTAGGTACAAAATAAACAAAATAAAATAAAAATCGGCAAAAAGTACCTACATATGTTCACATATTCATGTGATGTTTCAGTAGTTTTTCTATTTGTAACATTGTAATTGTGATTTGTATACTACAAGACAAATTTCGTTTTGCATCAATAGCCTACGAATAATTAAAAAATTGTGTTCTTATTATTATTCAATAATCTGAAATGACTTTTATTAGAACAGCTCTCAATTTTCTAAATTAATACAAAAGTTCCGAAATGCATAGGAAAACGTATTGTAAATAGTACTGAAAATATACCCTATTTGTATGATACGGCATTACTAATTTTCGTATGAATTTGACAAAACAGCTGACAATTTGTAGATTTCTTAATTCGTGTTTCCGTTTTTGCTTTTAATAAGCGTTTTAAAGCCTTTGGGCGAAATCTGATGGGCGAATTTAATTGTAATTTGGGTTTAAATTCGTTTAGAATAATTTATTCGGCATAAACATGGTCAGTGGTGTTGTTTCGGCGAAACAAATTATGGAATTTGAGTCCTGCAATGACAGAAAATGTAATAGATCCCAATAAAGTTGTCGCACTAGTAAATGTGGAGATCAAAATGTTTATTGGTACCATTTCAATAAAGCTATACATTTTATTTAAACCTGGCAGCCAACTAATAGTCGGAATTAGGGTTTGATTATTAGTAAGGCCGATTGTCTCCATCTTCGTATGTTTGCAATTTTCGTTTTCTTTGTCATTTAGTAGAAACAAAATTGATTATTTATAATGTTGGATGAGTTTTTATATATTTTGAATCTGTAGTCAATTATTCACTTTACAGTACATGTAAAAAGGTTAAAATTGTCTGCAAAATATGCAAAACAATGCAAGACGATACCTATTTAGCTATCGTGCAAACGCTATCGTCTTGACGATAGTGCTCCAGTCAAAATTAATTTACATGAAACAAATGTTGGATCGTCGAAACGATGTCGTCCAAACGACAGTCATTTCAGAGGCTACATGAAGCAAAACTATCGCCGAAACGATATCGTTAGACGATAGTGCTCTTACGCGTTCAGACCCCAGTTTACAATTTCTCATGTAATTCCTTTGCAATTCTCTCCCATATCTCACCCTTTAGAACAATGTTTTTATACATTTTCATCACATTCATCAAAATTTAAGTGATATTTTTTCGCTTGGAAAATTTAAGATTTTAGAGCTTTCTGGTGATATTTCGAAATAAATATAGTATATATCCCAAAATATGGTTCGTCTTCTTTCTATACTTGCGCCCACTAAAAAAACAACATGTATCTACTTATACTTTGTATTCTTGGTATACAGGTGCCACAAACAGTACAGCCTGCAGTTGGCCTACTCTTTGAGTCATTCGAGGAATTTAGCAAATTTCTGCTAAAGTACCAACAGCAGGAAAAGCAGGCATTCACGATAAAAGACTCGAGAAGAATTTCAGATGATAGGCTGAAGTACTCATTCGTCAACTTCTGCTGCAAATTTGGTGGCCGCAAAGCAAGATGCGAATCGGTTGGGATCCGCAACACCAGCACTTTTAAAGTGGACTGTTGTGCTTCTATAAAATTGCGCCCAACACCAAATAAAACACATTTGAAGATAGTGAGCCTAAATTTGGAACACGTTAACCATCCAAATTCAAAAGTGAGAATTCGAAGGGTATCAGTAAAAACATATTAGGTACATATTATTTTTATATTCATAGGACTTCTACGAACTTATCCCCGAAAACCGCAAATTGTCTCCAGCTGCAAAAGCAACGGCTGTAAAAGCTTTGGAATTGCGGGTGAATCCGAAGTTGCTTCAAAATAAGATTGTCGATGAGGACAATAAATTTGTGACGATGAAGGATTTATCCAATTTGAGAAGCCAGACCAAATCTAACGAGAATGATTTGGCCACAGCCGTACAGATTCTAAAGGACGAATACGGTAAAGATTGATTCACTAAAAAATATATAAAATATATATCTTACTCTAGATTTCCTTCACCGTAATATTTATTTCATATAGGAGCCAAAGAGAGCCTCTTGCATGAGAACTCACAATAATTTAAAGGAATATACTTTACAACACAAGAGATGAGGAGCAACATGGCTTCATGGGTAGAGATCATATTTGTTGATGGGGCATACGAACTATTAAATTTAAATTTAACGACAATAATTTTCCTTATAGAAGACGGGAATGGGCGGGGGCAAATTGCTGCCGTTGGATTATTAGCAACCGAAGAAGAACATGTCCTTCATAGGTTGGTGAAAACTTTCCGTGAAGATCATGATGGTAGCACTGAATATCAAGTGCTTCATGACTGATAAGGACCTGGTCGAAAGGAATGTATTAAGAAAAATTTTCCCTAACAGGCCTTTGTACTTGTGCCTGTTCCATACATTAAGGACATTTTCTCGTGCTATCTCTACAGAGAAAATGAAGATAAGCAAAGAAGAACGAGAAATATATCTCCACTATTTACAGAAGCTGGCATACAGTTCTTCCGAGGAACAGTATTGACAAACCTATACAGCATTCTCGGAAGTGGTTCCATTCCCGGTGCTACAATATTTCGATGACAATTGGCACAGAATAAAAGAGGACCGTATTCAACATGACAGAAGGCAATTTGCAAAACTTAACTAACAACAGACTGGAGTCACTGAACGGAAAATCGAAGCAAGTAATCCAAAAGAATAGTTCGTTAGTAGGATTCATAAAAAGCTTCTTTAAATGGAACAGATCGCATCGAATGGAGACGAAATATAGAACAGCCAGTCATATTCTAAAAAGACCTATGAAAGACACAAACGAAGACGACCAGAAATTCGCACAAATCCTAACAAAAGCTGCGTATGAAATGGTGAATGAGCAAATGAAATTGCATGACGCAATAACATTTATCAGAATTGACACGACGTCCAAAACCGCATACACCAATTTCAAAGGAAGCGAAATAAAGACTGAGCCAGGGTATTGCGATTGCCCAATATGGAAATCGTCAAAGTTGCCTTGCAGGCACATTTTTGCTGTGCGAAAATTCTTCGGATTCCAGTTGTTCGCCAGGGAATTGTGCGCTCTACGTTGGACTAAAGAACATGCTCTCACAAACCTCCGATGCAATGAAGAAGCTGCCACACATACCGAAATTACTGACCATCCAATGCCGTCGATCAGCAAAGTGACCAGAACAGGAATTTTGACTGTCCCCCAAAAGGGGAAGATTCTAGCCCCTGATGTAGCAGAGCTACTACACTTGGGAAGTTTGGCATGTGGCAGCGTATTTGAAGAAAGGAAAAAGGCTCTGGAAAATATAATAAACGCATGGAGACAGGGGCTCCATTAGACACCTATAGCAGTGAAGTAAACTAAAATTTTATTTATTGTTATTGTTATAATATAAGTAAAAATGAATTGGCACATACCTACATATAATTTAAACTATTGCTATCTTATTTTCGCTTAATGCATAAACTTATATGAAGCTAATTCTTTCTAAAAATTCTTGAGTACTGCCATAACCAGAGACACAACCAGTGTATTCCCGCGAAAATTTTAAATTGTCAACAAAACGAATTTGAGAAATCTGAAAGCAAAGTCTCAAATGCCTGATCGAAAACGACATACGTCTTATGCGAAGATTGCAATTTAGCAGCTTTTCCACTGACGGACGAGATTTATGCCCAGTTTTGCACTTTTTAGAAAGAATTAGCTTTCGGAGTGTCTATTCGCCCGTTCATTTTGACAGATTTTGTACTGAACTGACGTTTACCGATTTTCGGGACACGACTACGTAATCAACGTAACGTCATCGTATTTTCATTAAAAACTCTTTTATAAAGATAAAAGTTGATCCTAAACGTACGGCATAATGTCCGAAAATGATTATACTGGAGTTTAGAGTCCTTGCCGCGAGCGTAGCGAGCCACATACCCCAACTTTACGCAATATAAACTTTGACATTTCGTTACGTAGTCGTGTCCCGAACAACGGGCGAATAACAACAGCCATTGGCCGCGTTCAATGCGCTTTTGCCTAGCTAGTCAACAGCCTCTGATTGGTCGATTTGACTGCAAATCTAGGCAAATTTCGTGAGGTCGGTCAGCTGTGGTGACTGGAAAGTTAGGCAAGAATTTCTGCCTGAGTTCTTAGTGGATTTGAGAAATGTCATAAACAGCTGATTGAAGTCGAAGAATTTTTCACTCCATTGTTCAACTTTGCTGAGATTTGTATGTGGTTTTATTATTATAGTTGGAAAAAAAAATAAAAATGAAATTTCAAGTTACAATTGACGGTGTTTTGTATGACATCGATGATACAAAGGAAACTTACGACAAATTGACTACGGATAATAAAATCAACACGTACACAGGTGTGATAATAATTAAATAAAATGTGTCTTTTAGATGAGGTTTTTACCCGACAAGCTGTAAAGCTGCTTTTAGAAAAGAATCAATAGAATCATTCATTTTACACTTCAATAATTTTACATTTTTCTTTAGTAGGTAGCCAATGTGTTGATGAGTTGATGTCAAAACAGCAAGTGAATGCAAAATTCTTAACACATGTAAGGCATTTGACATTTAGCTTAGGTACTTAGGCAATTTTCCGTTCAATGATAAACTGTCACCTAAATATTTAGGTACCTAAGCACATTGAACGCGGCCATTAGCTTTATATAAGTGGAGACGGACAGATATGTAAGTGTCACTCATGTGTATTTTGCGTTTCACAGTAATTTCGAAATACTCTTCTACAGCATAATTCGATAATTTGTTTGAATTTGAAAATGAATTGTAATCGCCAAAGGACGCCTAAGTTTGGTGAAAACGACGTAAAACTACACCGCTAATCAATTCATCGTTTTTCACAATCACTTCCAAAATCTAAATTATAATCTGAATCCATATTTATAAATATTGTCATCAATCATATATATTTAGTATTAAATCAACAAACACAAAATAGATTTAGTGCTCTCGCCGTAAAAGATTTTTCTGTCTTTGTTTATTATAAAAACGTTCTCTATTTTACTCCAATATAAACATATTCAATTACAAAAAATACGGTCTCGAATTACAACTGGAATTTTGAATTCTTACAAAACAACAAAATCGAATTTACTTTTATACGCGTCGTGCGTCGTACCGATTTCTTTACTAATGCGAGAAACAGATTGGTACAGCAACAGCAACAGCAACTTTGACAGCCACAGCGCACTTTTTAGAGCTCCTGCTTTTTAATGGCTAAAGCATTGTATATAGACACTATAGTACTATCACTTCGCATTTATGCACTAGCGCCACCAACCACCTCTGAGACCAACTACTCACATCGAACATGGTAGTTGTATTGGATTATTTAAAACGAAATTAAATGATGCCTTCTTCTTTTCTTATTCGTCTCATTGACAACATGCAGATGAAAGAGAAAGAACAATTAGTATTTTTCAGAGTATATCCATTAATGAGTAGGGACACTCTCCACGTGTTTCTTATCAGTTTACAATTTGCAGTACACATACACGAGAAATAGACGGCACTAAAAGTGCTCTAGTAAAAGAGGGATGGAAGAGTAGTCGAACTATTTCAAAATGTGGTACAGGGTGTGACGTAAAAAAAAGCAAAATCAATTTGTAATATTTCTTATTGAACATTTTATATCTAATATATATTCACATGTGTGCTACACTTACATATTTTTGTTTGTTGGTACATTTTTTGTTATTTTTATTGAACTGTTTTAGAATAAAGTAAACCCGTACTCGGACGTAAAATTTGATTTTTGCAACAGTTGTAATGAAATTCATTTTTCAAAAGTTAAAAATATTCCCCTCAAAATTATTTAGGTAGTACATATTTGGAAAACAAGAAATAAATTTTTGTTCAAGATTCTCTAACGAGTCTAAAAATTCTTGATTGGGCCGTGTCAATTTCGCATCTTCATATTCTTTAAAATCTGTAAAAAGGGAGGAAACGTTAAGTTGCGGACTCAATTTTAACTCACACTTGTGGTTTAGGCGGTATTTTTTTAAAATATAACCTGCGAAATAGTAGAATGCATTATCAATACCAAAGTCCACAGTTTTATAGTCAGGTTCAGTTTTGAAAGCGTAAACCAAATTGTCCTTATACGCAGGTCGCAGTCGCAGTGGTACGCTGAATGTCATTGCAGCAATCATTCAAATCATCCCTAATACATTTAAAATATGTATTATTGTAGTATGTATGTATGAAATTGATGAATAGGTATGTATTTAGAAACTTGCAGTTCAGATTAGATTCTTACTATGAAATTAAGTAAGCTATTGTTTGTTTTAAATAACTAAGTCATCAACGCACAGCCCAAAACGGATAATCTAAGCCCGTTTTCTAACCATTGATCAACGATCACATGAAAGTGAGGGAAAATGAAAATCAAAAAGGATTAAAAATATGTAGGAGAATTTGTTAACGACTTTAACATAGAGACGCACTGAACCAATCAGTTGGTAACGAGCGAATAGCTCACGATTATCTCCAGACCAGAAATGACAGCATCAGGCGGGTAACCCCAAATAACACAAGCAATACCATCACGGGACTGCTAGTAATCTATTTTTTATATTCCGTTTATAACTCGAGTTCGGCTCCAATGAATTTGATGATTCTTTTTTTTCTATAAAGGTATTCTTCTGTAGCAGGTTTGTATGTAAAAAAGATTGGACAAAGGGGCGTGGCACCTTCCATACAAAAATCTTGGTACATATATGGTATATCTCGAAAACAACAAAACCGACTGATCTCACATTTTGATAAAATATTTGTTTTTGGTACGAAGGCTATCCTGTGAAAAGTTTCTTATAAGAAAAACACGCATATAAGAAACAGAAGTTTCTTATAAAAAATGTTCGTTCAAAAAAAAAACTTTCATTTTGAAACAACAAAAAATAATAAAATAATAGAACATGCATTTAGTTTTAGTTTAGTTATCTTTGTTACGTTTTTCTTTCGATTTTTCTTTGATCGATTTTTTTGTTAATTTCGTCTATTTAATTTAAAAAGATATAAAAGGGGTGGAGAAAAAGCCTTAACCGAGGCGGAAAAAGGACAAATCAAAGTTGAAAGGACGCTCGCCTATTTATTGCCAAAAGGTAAGAAATTCTAGAGGAGCCGAAAGTAAAGTAATATTTTTAAGTAATGGTCTAACTATGGATAAAAATATGAAAGGTCGCATACACAGTGTGCTTACAAATGCGGAAAGGCGACTTATATTAAAAAAGTGTCAAATTCTAACGACTATTTTCCAAAAATCTGGGAAACGTGTGGTAGCAAAGCAAGTCTCACAACTATTTGTCGTATTATTTCGAAAGCTAAGCATATAAAAAGATTAAAAACTAAGTAGAAGTCACACTTTAACCCGGTTCGAAAAGCGCAACGCCTCCGTTTTTGGGTTTGGTTCGGTGGTTTTCGAGATTTGCGATCATTAGTGGTGTAGGTATGTACTTATATTCTCATACAAAATAGAAATTCAGATTTTTTGCAATTTTTCGGCTTTTCATTTGGGGGTTTCCGAATTTTCTTTTTTTGCCAAACCCTGATTCAAGACGAACAAAACAAAAAAGAATCATCCAAATCGGTATAGCATTTATCCTTTCTCGAGTTTTGCAAACAATTGATTTTTATATAGAGAGAGATGTAGACTCCTATAATACCTAGTTAGCTGCTCGTTTTACTGACATAAAATGCTTCTACATTATAAACCTCATAAAGTGTACACAAACACATGCCTATAATATTTTAGAATCAATTAAAAAAAGAATCCCTTAAATCGATGCATATTTGACAAAAATATAGGCAAAATAGTGAGAGTCTAACATAGGTACATTATTTTATGCCCAATCCTCAAATCTTCTGCAACGACAGAAAGGAAGCCAAATTCAGTTTTTATTCAATTTGTCTTTCCCAACTGATCACCCCTTGCATCGTGCACCCCTCTCCAAACACACAAATCCTCCACCAACACCATCCTATCCTACACCACAATGCTGTTGAATTATATTTGCTCTTGCTCATAATATTGCACTTGCACATGCACCTCCTTTCCTCTATTCTCCTCTCCTTGCACTAAGAAAAACCAAACCAGTTGCAGTTCTCTACCCTACCCTGTTACATCACATCAGAAATAATTTTATACCTACTGATGGATGGAAATGGCGATATGAATGAAGAAAGAGAAGAAGCATACCAGTTTGACTTTGTTTTGTTTATTTTGGTTTTCTCTATACACATTTCCCCAATGCTCGGAGTTGACTGGCAGTGTACAAACTAAATCAACTGAAGCGCCACCTGGATCGTCGAAGACGCGTAATTCAATGCGATGGGATGAGAGTACTATAGTGTGTATATACAATGTCTCAACTTTCGAATGCTGACATACTGAAGGTGCAGCATCATTACCAGATATAGACAAAAAAAGTTTCAGCAGTCTACAAATTATTCTTATCTTATTTTATTCTTAGAAATCAATTCTTTTTTGTGATCTGCAGGCGTCAAATTATTTACTGTCGGTGGGACTTGATTTTGAATTCTAGTTTTGCAATGTGGAAACGAGTTATCTACTAATTCAATCGTCGTGAGTTGTGTTAAAATTATTGTTTGACAAGCTATTAAAAGAAAAGTACATACTAATTTTAATTTGATGTTTGATTGGGCAGCAAACATCTGAAAAACACTGTCGAAAATGACATCAGATATGTTTTTCGAATTTTATACTTTAGCTACCACCAAGTATCTATACTGGTACATACCTACTGGTACTAAGTACGTGATTTGCTCTAACATTTTACAGGTTGTCATGTAGGTACCTAATATAATTTTTTCGCTTTTACCATTTATTTTGGAAGATATAAAAGGTAATCTGGTAATGCTGCGTTGCAATCAACTCACAACAAATTTTGTTTTTCTCCCTTGACAAAGTTGCTGTCGATGTTTCCAATGTGTTTCATGCGACTTCTGCTGTTGAAGTTGCTGCTGCTGTCAAAGTTGCTGTTGCTGGTGCTGTGGTAATCTGTTTCTCGCATAACTAAAAAAATTTCATAGCTACTGAAATGAACAAAGTAAAAAAGTAATAGAACAATCCGAGGTACTAATAAATCATTTTTAGTGTCCAGGCTAAGTTTTACGAAGTCACAATGGCGAAAATTTCCATATCAAATTATCCATTGTGACCGTCAAAATATTTAAGTTGAAGATTAAAAATGATTAGTGGTAAGGCCCGTTATAATTTTCTGCTATTTTGTCTTATTTACGACTAAAACACTTGCACTTATTTTGCGTCATCAGATTAGCGCTGCCAAATGCAATATTAGTTTTCTCGCTCAATTTGCCAAGCACGGTCACCAAATTTTTTGTGTTGTTTAATCCACTAATCTGCTTTAAATTGACGTTCAATATGGGAGGAGGAACAGTATTATCTTTAGAGGAAAAATCAAAGATTGAAGCATATTCCGAGTCAGGGCTATCAATACATAAAATTGCTGAGAAAACGGGCAGACATAGAAAAACGATATCCAGTTTTCTCCGAAATAAGGAAAATTATGGGAAAAACTTCAAGGGCGGTAATAATCAAGTGGTTTCCCAAGCAGACAGAAGAGCCATACTAAGAGAAGCTTCAAATTCGCACGACTCGTCCGCCAAAATCAAGGAAAAAACTAGTGTTAAAGCGAGCTTATCAACGGTTCAAAGAGTAATTAGAAAAGTTGCACACTTAAGAAGACAAAAATTTAAAAAAAAAACCACCACTCAATATGGCGCGAAAGAAAATGCGCTTAAGTTTTGCTCGCACGCACATGTCATGGTCTTTTGAGTGGCGATACGTTGTATTTTCAGACGAAAAGAAATTTAATTTAGAAGGGCCCGATGGCTACAATTATTATTTCCATGACATACGAAAGGAGGAGCATCAATTGGACCGCCTGCACATAGCCTGGTGGGAGGTGTGATGGAGGAGCCATATCATACTATGGCACCTGCGAGTTGCAGTTCTTAACATGAAAAATGAATGCGGATAACTACAACAGCGTTTTAAAAACTGCATTTCCACACCTTAAGAATTTATTTGGAAGTCTGGAATGGCATTTCCAGCACGATAATGCGCCAATTCACACTGCCCGAACTGTAAAATCGTGGATTCAGACCCAACAAGTTGATGTTCTGGAGTGGCCACCATACTCGCCTGATCTTAATATCATCGAGAATGTGTGGGGATGGTTGGCTAGAAAAGTGTACGAGTCCGGAAAACAATATAAAAACTCTCACTTATTTATAACACGTCAATATAAAAAAATGTATATATACAAAAACATACATGCAAAAAGACGACGGAGCTGAGACGATAGTATAGATACAACACTATTTTCCGCATGCATTTTTTTATAATAATTAAAATCAGTTCTAATATTTTAAAACGAAGTGGCTATTCGCACGTTCATTTTGACAGATTTTGTACTGAACTGACGTTTACCGATTTTCGGGACACGACTACGTAATCAGCGTAACGTAATCCTATTTTCATTAAAATCTCTTTATAAATAGAAAAGTTGGATCCAAAACGTACGGCATAATGTGCGAAAATGATTATACTGGAGTTTAGAGTCCTTGCCGCGAGCGTAGCGAGCCACATACCTCAACTTGACGCAATATAAACTTTGACATTTCGTTACGTAGTCGTGTCCCGAACAACGTGCGAATAGCAACAGCCATTTTAAAATAGGTAATTGCAAATAATTTCAATTAAGAGTTTTCACAATAGCAAAATAGAAACACCTCAGGAGATTTACAAAACTGTTAGCGAAAAGATTTATTTATAAAACCGTGTCTCGATTCTAGAGTTCCATGTGCCGATTCTAAAATTCCGTCCAGCTAATGACATTTCGTTACGTTGTCGTATCTCGAAGCCGTGTCTCTACTGACAGCTACGTAAGGAGCCGTGTCTCGAAGCCGTGTCTCTAACTACGGGCGAATAGCAACAATTAATTAATTAATAATTTTCCAAAAGTCTCTGCAACTATGTACAGTGAAACCTGCGTAAGTTGGCCACCTGTGGTGCAGACATTTTTGGCCAACTTAGGGAGGTGGCCAACTTATAAGGGTAGGTAAATTTGTTTTAGTATACCTATTCCAAAGAACGGCGCTTTTATCCATATTATTAGTTTATTAAAAGGCAGTTGCTATTCGCACGTTGTTCGGGACACGACTACGTAACGAAATGTCAAAGTTTATATTGCTTCAAGTTGGGGTATGTGGCTCGCTACGCTCGCGGCAAGGACTCTAAACTCCAGTATAATCATTCGAAGTGGCTATTCGCACGTTCATTTTGACAGATTTTGTGCTGAACTGACGTTTACCGATTTTCGGGACACGACTACGTAATCAATGTAACGTAATCCTATTTTCATTAAAAACTCTTTATAAACAGAAAAGTTTGATCCAAAACGTACAGCATAATGTCCGAAAATGATTATACTGGAGTTTAGAATCCTTGCCGCGAGCGTAGCGAGTCACATACCCCAACTTGACGCAATATAAACTTTGACATTTCGTTACGTAGTCGTGTCCCGAACAACGTGCGAATAGCAACAGCCATAATCATTTTCGGACATTATGCCGTACGTTTTGGATCCAACTTTTCTATTTATAAAGACCTTTTAATGAAAATAGGATTACGTTACGTTGATTACGTAGTCGTGTCCCGAAAATCGGTAAACGTCAGTTCAGTACAAAATCTGTCAAAATGAACGTGCGAATAGCCACTTCGCGAAAAGTAAACAAACGATACCTTGTGGGTTCCTTGTCCTCTTCCAGGGGGATTGTTTGGGAAGTTCGCACGGGGATGTTGAGATCCGGGTGGGGAATAGCATCCACCTTCATCCGTTCAATAATTATATTTGTTTTTAGATTTTAATTTTGCGTACTCGTGGGGAAAAATGCCAGTTGCGAAATTCCTCCACGAGCTATTTACATTTTTGTTTGTCTTTGGCCAAATGCCAAAGACAATATATAAAAAGAAGCGAGACTCGAAAGAAGAGTCTACTAGGTACATAGACCATTTGTTCGAAGTCGGCTGGCTAATCCCAATATACTGGAAGGATCCCCTACAAGGCGAATTCCAGTATATAGGGAAGAGTGACTGGAAGTTTTGAGAGGCCTAGCGGGTTACGGCTTACGGCAGCGCATTGGTGTCGCATATAACGACCGTTTAGCCCGCTTGAGTGTATGAATGCGGTGGTTAATGGTCGTGGGAGGCATTGCTGAATACCAAGCTAAGCTGAGTCCTGAGTCCCACCGTTGGGGCCTAATACCAGCGAATGTATGAGAGTGTGTGTGTGTGAGGAAGTCAAGCGACTTCGAACAAAGATGAATTTTGGAAGTCACTCCTTGGCTGACCAGCTTTGTATTAAGTTGCTAATTTGTTAAAAGTTTTTTTTTTGCTATTGCGAAAAGCAATTTTTGGTTAAATCGTGCGAAAGTAGTCCGTGGAGATTTTCTTTTTAAGTAAAGTAGAGTAGAAGTGGTGGAATAAAAGTGGAGAAGAAGGAATAATCAAAGATCACGACGAACCCGACCCTCGCTGAGCGAAGCTGAACCCAGCACACATTCCAGTGGCTGGTGTTGCAAATTGTTCGTGATCTTCCGACTGCAATTTTTTATTTATTTCCTTTTATTCGCCAAGTAATTAATTAAATTTAGTAGTTTGATCGCGATAATATATTTTGAAACAGTGTACTACCCTAGCCCATACGATTTGTGCCAATACGCTACTTAATGTCGAGTGATCACCTGCTCCTGCACGGTTCGTATGGATTTTTGAATGTAATTTCAGCATTTCAGTTTGTGTGCGTGTGTTTTAAATGAATTCAGTTATAAGTGTTAGAGACGAACAGAAGATACTGGAATAGTTCCAGTATCAATATCCAACAATACCTTATTCCATTATATGATGTACATCGTCTTTCGAGAAGAGAGTCGATATATTCTGTTTTGACGAGAGAGAACATGGTGGAATAAAGATTTCTTAAGCGAAGAACGTGTGTTAAATTTATTTTTTCATTATCTTTTGGAACAGAAGGAGCAATTTAGAAGTGACCGAGTTAGATAAAGTGAGTATCTAACATAAGTTTTCTTTATTTGCTACGATGTAAGAGTTAGTTCAGTATTTTTAGTTGATTTTTGTTTAATAAGCATATTTATAACGATTAAGTTGTATTTCATTTTAATTGGTTCATTCCCAAAGACGTAAGTCGCGCGATCGAGGAAGTAGAGAGGTGCTACTCCAGGAACAATGTTCAGAAGTTTTAACAAAAGGTAAAAAGAACGTGTCAAGGGAACAAGACCCGAACAGAGACCTTTGGAGACGAACAAGGAACCCTTGTAGTAGAGTCACATTCGGTGCTGAGGATATGGAAAAATTATTTCCGCAGACTGCTAAACGGCGAAGACGACACAAATTCCGCTGTCATGCAGAATGAATCATTCAACCTGGGCGATGAAAGCCAAGACTTCCGTCCACCTGACCAAAATGAGGTAAGGATAGCAATATCCAAGCTGAAGTCCAACAAAGCTGCAGGACCAGACGGTTTCTCAGCCGAGCTTTTTAAGGCAGCAGGGGATGACTTGATAGAGAGCATACACCAACTCGTTTCTAAAATTTGGTCAGAGGAAAGTATGCCTGATGAATAGAGCCTCAGTCAGCATTGTTTGCACGATCCATAAGAAAGGAGACCCTCTAAACTGCGCCTTCTATAGAGGCATCAGTCTCCTTAACATCGCTTACAAAATCCTGTCTGCCGTACTGTGTGAACGCCTGAAACGAACTGATTGGACCCTATCAGTGCGGTTTTATGCCCGGTAAGTCCACAACCGACCAAATATTCACACTACGGAGAAAACCCAAGAAGTCCAAATCGATACCCACCATCTATTTATCCATTTTAAAGCCGCATATGACAGCATTTATTGAGACGAGCTATACAGAGCCATGTCTAGTTTTGGCATCCCTGCCAAACTTGTCAAATTGTGCAGAATGACGATAGAGAACGCTCGCTGATCCGTAAATCAATTTCCGTAAATAAAAATAACATCATTCTTGAGAAAATTGTGCGAAACTCGCAAGCCAACACCAGGGGCACAATTTTCCAAAAGTCTGTGCAACTACTTGCATACGCTGATGACATCGACATCATTGGCAGAACACAGCGAGCTGTCACTGTCAACAAGAAGGGACACACAACATCGACGAATCGGACAGAACGTCACGATAGACAGCTATAACTTTGAGGTAGTTCGGGACTTTGTCTACCTCGTCTCCGCTATTATAACTACTCTGAAAATGACATCACATCAGAAATCAAGCGAATAATAATAAATTAATAACACTTGCCAACCACTGTTACTTTGGCCTAAGAAGGCAATTGATTAGTAAAGTCTTGTCGAGAAACACCAAGGGGACTCTATTTAAGACGTTCATCATCACAGTCCTTGTGAGACTACTACCTATTATTTTATATTAATATTATTTAACTATGCAAAAAAAGTGTTGAATTAGCAGAAATAAAAGGCAAAAGTTAAAGCTTACCTCTCGGAAAGCTTTTCAAATCGTGAAATGGCTCATAAAATTGCTAGAAGTGAACACTTGATATGAAACTTTGTAATAAATAGGGCATCTTATGGAAACAACTAGTACAGAGAAAGCATCATAAAAGTTTTAGCACCACAAAACAAGCGGAAAATTCAAAGACTAGTGTTTTAAGGCGCTTAATTTACAAACAAAATTATGGAATTTGCTCTGTTTTTCTGTACCAAATCCACTCGAGCTGTGTTATGTTTTACACCATTTTCATACCAATTTGTTTCTCATATCGCAGGAAATCAGGAGCTGTCAATTTTCAGGCGACAGTTGTTTCAATCCTTACGCAAAGAAATTTGTTGAGTAAAAACTAGTAAGATTCTCAGTGGAGGGGTAATATCTTGCTCTCTCGAAGCCGCTCTCTTTTACGAATTTTTCGAGTTCAGGAACGACATTGAGCAAAAATGCGTAAAAATTCGTAAGATTTAAAAGTAAAGGAACAGACCTATTATAAAACAATCTCAATTAGCCGAAGACAATTATTTGGCGCACGGCCTTAATATTTGAATTAATATTTTGACGAACTTGCGCGTCCGATGATCGTAGAGGTTTTCGCAACAAAATTAGGTATTTTGTAGAGCAACAACTAAAATATTATTTTCAAAACCAATACAGAGTCATCTATCTGCCAAAAAAGACAACCTTGACTTGACACTGCCTGAACTCATCCAATTGGTAAAATAGGGAACTGAACTCTTTCAGTAGAGTGTGTTCCATTGCTATTGTTTACTTCGCCGGAATCTGGTCAACAAAATGAAATTCGCCTTATTGCCTCGCTCGCATTTCTTTTTCGATTTGTATATTGTATACATCAGCTGCGAAGTTGTCATTTCATATTTTTTGCAGAGCATTTAACATATCAGTGGAAGAAAAAGTGTTTAATATTCGTTAGAACATATTCACAATCAACCATCAAAGCAAATTTAGTAATTTTCAAGGGAATTCATTTCGTGGAAAAGTGCACAAGTCTAAAGAAAATTTGCATTTTTCTCCAAAGAACTCGGCAAATTGATCAAAACTATACTATCGCCGCCGCTGCTGGATATTACTATCTATCTTTTTCCAATCCATACGTCGGCAGTATACAACCGTCTCTGTCGTCTACCTGTTTTTTCGGCGATACGACGACAACGTACCAAGAAAACGGCCATTTTTGTTTCATAGTGATTGGATCTCCAGTTGAAGTGAAATTGGTGAGTGCTTGTGGTGTGTTTAAAAAAATTACATTTATTTTTAAATATATATAGTCGGTTAAATTGGGAAATCAATCTGTGAAAATACTCTCATTGGACAAGAAATGACAATTTGAATATTATCGACAAAGTGTCAGGAAAAATTGAGTGGGCTTACAATATCTAAATTCGAACTTAAAATTGGCGTCAATGCCATGAAGGCAGAATTTCAAGCAAATTCCAATGCCATTGCTGATTTTTGGTTGATAATTACGGTGATGATGATGGCCTGACAAATCATTTGATTTAGCTGCAAATGGAGCGTGTATATCAGAGACATAAATTCTGCTTGAATTTAGGTATAATTTGTAGGCCCGATTGGTGTGCAACAGCATTTTTTGGTAACTGTGCCACTTGTGGCATTACTTAATTTTTTGGGGTAACATCATTCATGGCATTTTACTTTCTTTTTATTACAATCGCGCTTCCGTGCTCAGGGCCACTGCTTGAGTGGGTATTGTACGAAAAAGTGTTTTTTTTTTTTTCGCATACAAGGCCACCTCCATGCGTATCCATTGCCAATAATTGCCGTCTGTTTGCAGTAATGAAAAAATGTCTACATTTTTGGTGATATAAATTTGGTTCCAATCAAACCGCACGATGGTCGACATATTTGGGGCACACCGCACAATTGCATCGATAAGGAACGCTAGTGTACATAAATAAATGCGAAGCAATCTAAACCTAGCCGCGACAATACATATTTTGTTTTCAAAATTTTTCATTAATTGTGTTTGTGTTGTCTTTGCGCAGGTACAGTTGTGAAAAATTTGTACACATCCTTCACTGAACGCGAGTGCAAAAGCAGAATAGTCGTTTATCGTTCGTCTTTCATTGATGGAGCAGTTGAATCGGTCGGGGTGTGGGGAGCGGTTTATTATTGAAACAGAACGCGAATGGGGTAACAATATGAACGCAACAAGAACAACATCCATGGTTGTGTTGTGACGTCAGATCAATGACCTGTTTACACATTTCGTTCTACATTTTTTGCAACAATTTTACACTCGCCCACTATTATTTAAATGGCATTTTGAGTGACATTTAATCAACAGACAACAAGGGTAATGGAAAAACTAGAATCTCCCTTTTTTCGGGAGTGCTTTGCGCCTTTTCCTTGTTTTTTTTTTCGTTCCTCTAATCACGTAGACATGACGGCGAAGAAAACTACTTTCCAATTCGCCCAAAAGTAACTCACACACCGCCATGCTGCAGAGTGTGCGTGTTCAATTTTCATATACGTACAAGTCCAAGCAGCTAAATGTGAATTCTTGTTTTGTTGTCAAACAATATTTTTCGTATTTTCCCTTTGCGCATGTTCTATTTCTTTGCGGCCAGCTGCTAATCGCACCCTCTGCTTTCCGTTTTTCAATCGTTTAGTCGGTGTTTGCTTTGGTGTTGTTATCCTTCCTCTGTGTATGTATATGCCGTTTTCGTTTCTTTTGCTTAATTTCTTAAATGTTGTCCATATTTTGAATTGAATTTGTCCAACTTGGTTGTTGCCGCCCGCCATTGCAGAGACCGCGCCGCACTGATTTTGCATAAAAGATAAAAGTTTCTCTCCTTGATTTAACACCGCGAATGGGAGCAAGTAAAAAAAATAATAAATTATTTTTCAAAGATTTTCTTGTGCACTGTTTTCTTAAGTTTTAATTGTGTGTACAGAGCAAATGGTGTGTATTTGGCGTGACTTTGGTGCATTTTTGGAGAAATGATCAAATTTAAGCAAAGGTAATGGCGGGCTTAACTTTTTTTCTGTAAAGTGAAAACAAAAAGAAGAAATACCTGTTTTTGTTGGTACATCCAAAGTTGATAAATATTATTCGCTGTGCAATTGATTGGGAAGCGGATAGAATAATCTACTGTTTGAAGTGATAGTCAATTCCCTATATTGAAAATTGTTTACAAGTTGTCTTGCAGGTATTGTGACAAAATGGTCGATTTTGAAATATTCGCGCATTGTGTTTAATGAAGATGTTGATATAGTTTAATTGCGCCATGCCAGCAACGTAGTCTTGAGGCAAATAAAGTTTGTGTTAAATCTTCGCGGAAAAAATGGCGATTGAATTAAAATTAAATGAATAAAATTCGGTGGTTCTTTGTCAATTAATTTTCCATCTCTAAATGTCTGCTGCGTTGAATTATTAATTTGCATCATTAAAAAAGAATGTCTCCTTGTGCTTGTCAAAAATAATGGCCATATTTGGACAAATTCGCAACACATAAAAAGTTGATGTATTCGGTGGTAAAGCCGCTATCGAGGGCATGGTTATACATAATTTTTTACGTTTCCATTTGACTGTTGGTAAAGCTAGTGAAGTTGAAGTGATCTATGTGCTTTTTGGTTCTCAAATAGGTATACATTCTTGTCTTTTCCATGCAGCATTTCTATATCCTTCAAATGTTAATTAGGTAAAGTGAATTCGCCGTGGTTTAGATGACATTGTTTTGGAGCCACTAAACTCTGTTAAACGTTTGGAATAAAGTGGCGACAAAAATAAACTGAATTAACATCATTTGAAGAAATATTTTGACGGGGTATTTATATACGCTGTGTGTCCTCCTGTGTTATTTTTTTATCTGAATGCATGCAGCCAAAGCCAAGTCTAGTTCATATCCTCTACAACCCTTCAGTGTCGATTTTATTCGTTTTTAGCCGTTTACTGATGTGTATTTCTTGATATAAACTCGTATATGTAGCTAGATAGTTTGACGTTGAGTCGTATCAATAAACGGTCGGAAAATCTCTTGATTGAGTTTATACAATCATACATACATTTATTCACTTTTCACCTATGCGATGGGTAACATAATTATTGTCTGCGCAGAAGCTCTAAAAATTAATTTTCGGCATAAGAGGACTGTCTCTACTTGATGAGCTTAAGAACGCATGTGACAAAACGAATGTTAGATTAGTGGGGGAAATTAGTACATACTTTGAATTTAATCAAACGTAAATTAACCTTACGGAAAGAATCGTGTCGATCAATGTTTTAGAGAACCGGCTTTCTACATCTTCCTAGCATATAGCTTACATGGATCAAAAACAGTGGATGAATGACACGTATAACTTCTCGAGGTAACTGGACACTACGACCGTAATATGCGAACCCGGGTGCAGCGGACGAACTAGCTAGAACCGAGGCTTATCTTGAATTAATATACATAAAACGTTTTTAAAACATTTATGATGTTCTATATCCCTAACGTGGTAGGTGAAGCTATAAAGCTCGCAACGTCTCCTACTTTATTAATGTCATTACCGGACGGTACACTACATCTTGCGTAAACATATATAGGTACAGTGATGGAAAAAATAATAGAAACAAATATTTACATAATGCTGAACCACTGTGATGGATGCGGCAGGCCCCTTTGTTGACCAATTTCACAGAAACTAGCCTGGGCCAATATGTACTTAATTTTTCCTGAACATTTTAGCTCAATCGCTTTAGTGGTTTTCGAAATATAAGATTTTAAATGTTTTTTGTTTGCCACTTCGTTCAATTTTAACCAATTTTCACATGAACTCTATCCCGGGCCAATACCTAAGACAATTGCTCGTTTTTGCCAATTTTTTTTTTTAAGTTGCTCAAGTTGATTTGATGACTCTTGAAAAGCGTGGGAAAGTGTCGCTTTTCAGAAGAAAAAAGCGTTATTTAATTTTTGCAGCATTTATGGTATGTTTTAAAAATCTGTCACTTTTTGGTTTCCCAATATACCACACCACCTTTTGCCTACTCTCCCAACACTGCTGAACTATCATTAAGTGCATACAATTTGGTATTTCTCGGAAATAAATTCTACCTACACTTAAATGCTAGGTAACAGTATGTACTTTGAAATTCTGCAACAATTTTCTCTTATCAGCAAAAAGGCGGCAAAAAAATGAACGAATGAAAGTAATGTCATAAAGTGTTCTAAAAAAAAGTCCTAAAAAGTATTCACAGGTATCCATTAAGTTCCAAAGTAGAAACCAGTGGCAGAAAACAAAAAACGACTCCACGATTTGACGAAACTGTTAATACGACTATGCAAGAAGAAACCATTTTTTTTCGTCCACATACCTAAAAAATAAGTTAAACGCACCAGTTACAAGTCGTAGAATAAGAAGTAGATTAAAGCAAGCAGGTCTTCCTGGAAGAAGTCACAGAAAAGTTCCATACTTGACCAAAAAAAATAAACATAACAGAGACTAAGACTCCTCTTGTGAGTGTCAAAAGCTGATCGTTGATCGACAACTGTGATTATCGATTGCAATTGATTACAATAATGTCTGGTCGATGCTTTCTCTTGGAAGTGGAAAAAGTTTTGTTCGTACGAATAGCTAAAATCAATCGACGCAATCGACAATAATTGTAGTGACGATCGCTGATCGACAATCACAATAAGGGCCTAAGTTTCGCCAACAAACACCTCCACTGTGCTAATTGAAATAACGTCGAATGAAACCATGGCCAATTAGGTCACTTCCGATTGAAAAAAGGAACGTCAGACGACAAAAGAATTCCAAATTCGATCCCAAATATACAAAAAAGACAGTTAAACATGGCGGAGGAAATTTAATGATTTGCTGTGCTCTTCAGCATCTAGTGTTGGTCCAGTTTTCATGGTAAAGTATAGAATGTGTGCCGTAGACTACGTGGAAATCTGAAACCCTGTTATGCTGCTGCCATTTGCTGAAGAGGACATGCCTATTACATAATTGTTTATGCAGGATAATGATCCCAAGCACTCCTCAAAGTTGCCCAAATAAAGGTTTCATAAGAACAAAATCAATGTTATGGAGTGGCCATCGCAATCTCCTGATCTTAACCCGATGGAACATCTATAGGGCGTTCTTAAGCACAGGATCGGCGACTGCAGAGCCAAAAACAATGAAGAACTGTGGGCAATTATTCAAAATGCATGGCACTCTATAACTCCCGAAACTTGTGCCATGTTGGTTCATTCCATAAGACGGAAGATGTGAAGCAGTTATTAAAAAAAAGGGCGCAACGACCAAGTATTAAAAAGATATGAAACACCTTTACTGTAAATTTCCTCACAGATAAAAAAATAATAATAATTTGTTTCTATTTTTTTTTCCATCACTAATAAACAACTCACTTCTCTGCAATAGATATGGAAGTGACGATAGTGAGGATTTACTCAGTTTTGATGCACTTTAATAAATTATGTATTTTCTAATTGATTTTCGTGGTCACACTGCTAACATTCTTACCTAAAGGTATCGGCAAAAGCAAATGGTTTTTAGGGGTAGTCGGCAATATATCCATTCCTCTTACAATCGGCCATGATTTCTGACTAGTCTTAGAGCATTGTGCGTCTCAAAAATTGTAGCCAGATGCTTTGTTAAAGAAGAAAAAAACGTTGTTGCTTTCGTGTTTATAAAGCTCAGCGACTGAGAATTATTGCAATTGACGAGTCACCATTATCCCCAACCGACAGCAAAGGAAGAGAATATTGTTATTGACGGAAACACGCTAGGAGCAATCACATGCGGGTCTAAGATTGATGAAGAGTCGGACTCTTGTCAGTTTCCGCCTTTTATACTACAAAAAAAATAATGTTTTTGAGACAGAAGTTATGGCTATTCGTGAAGCCTCTCAACTTCTGAAGGTAACAAATCAGAAATGTACACCGACAGTTAGACAATCGAATTACCAACAGTAAAATGTAAACTTCCTGGCTATAGACACATACCAGTCACTTGTAGAGCATACGAACTAGCCGGAGATGGCAATAAAGTCTAACTTTCAAGCTCTGATATGCTAATATCTAGAACGGCAAGGTACAGACAACCTCGAATAACCCACTGGCTCTATATCTCAGTTATAAGATCGACACTCAAAAAAAAAATAAAAAAAATAGGTGGCGCAACAGGCGGGTGACACCCAAGGACTAGCTTCTCGCATCCATTCGCTTTGTGTGAGTTTCTATTTTTGGGACGAATGGAAGGGACCTACAATTTTATGCAGAGTCCGAACGGCTAGTGTGCTGGACTACTCGCGCAGTAGTCCAGCACACTAACCACTGCGCTACTGCGCCCACTCATCGACACTCACCTATGGGATAATTGTCTGGTGGAAAGCCTTGAAGAAAGCCATACACCGCGACCATCTAAGCAAGGTCCAGGTGCACTACGCACAACTCCCTCTGCGGCACTAAATACATTGTTTCAACTATTGCCCCTTGATAAATTTAGCAAGCAAATGGCAGCGAATGCACCCATTCGCCTTAAAGCTATCTCACAATGGTCAAGGAAAGACTTTGGAAGCACTTCGAGATCTCAACCAAAAACACTGACTACACCACCCCCATCTCTAAATTTTGACAAAAACTTTCTCGTCACTATCCCCTCGCGAGCAACCTGGATAATTTCCCAGATGATGAATCAGTTCACTTCTACGCTGACTTAATCTTATGCTCTCCTTCCGTCTACCAAATTACTGTAGCGTGTTCCAGGCGGAAATAATGGCGATTAAAGAAATCTGATCTTGGCTCAAGAAAAACGTCATATCCGCCAAGGATATCTGCATATTTTCGGACAGCCAAGCAGTCATAAAATCCTTAGATTCGATCTCTATAACTTCACTAGTAGCCCTCGACTGCCGATCGTCCCTTACGGAGATGGCCGAACAGTTTAACATTCACCTAATTTGGGTGCCAGGGCATAGAGGCATTCCAGGTAATTGTAAGGCCGATGAACTCGCAAGAATAGGAACAATTCAACCCATTCTGCCGGATAAAGTCACCCTAGGGATTCCAATCGCTACTTGCAAACAAAAATTGAAGCTGAATGCTATCGAGAGTACAAATCTTAGGTGGACAAGTGGCGCCACTTATCCAGCGACAAAACAAATTTGGCCTAAGCTGGATTTGAAACGCTCTAAGAAATTGATCTCTCTCAACAGATTTCAAATCGGCACCACAATAGGTGGTATTACTGAACACTGCCTGATAGGTAAACATGCCGCAAGGCTAGGTCTTTTCGCAAACGACTTTTGCAGAAGCTGTATGGATGAGGAAGAGGAGGAAACTATCCCTCACCTTCTTTGTTCCTGCCCAGCTCTCTCCCTTAGAAGGAATCTTCACTTAGGAGCCTTCCATTACAACGACTTGGGCGACCTGACAAACACCGACATCAGAAGCCTCTCACGCTTTATAAATAGCTCAAAATGGTTCAACTAGTAGGGAGATCTTATATGATCCTTCTTCGTGGTATCACAATGGACCTATGCTGGTCTAAGTGTGTTGGCGAAAAGCACATATCGAATCTCTTGCCGGGGTACTTACAGGTCACTGCGGACTAGGAAGTCATGACGCGAAGCTAAGAATCATCGCAAATTATTTTCGTCTTAGTTGTATGGATGAGCAGAAAACGCTTTTTAAAAAAAAAAAACCAAACTCTAGGGAAGTACTTCCCCAAGGAAGCCAGATATGGCCGAAGCAGATATTAAACCGACTATCAGACCGAAGGTATCAAATAAGTGCATCGTTCTGGGGGGCTTTAAGGTGCTTGTTCGAGCTAATCGCATAAGATAAGATTCTTGTGGGCGAGACTAGTAGCATTCAAGTTGATCTAATAATTCTTTTATACAAAATGCTTATATGTATTTCTCGTTTGCTTTCAGTTAATAACAATTATTGGAAATGTTGCAGAACAGATGAGTGAAATACCATCCTAACCTAATATTATAACCTTGAAGATTTCTAAAAGAAATTAAAAAGCACAAAAAACATAAAAGCAATATTAGTTAACAACTAACAAAAAAAAACAAAGCAAAACACCATATACGAAATGTTTTCATTTCATAAGCCTAGAGTATACCGCTCAGCCGAAGGCTGTTGCATATGCAGAGCCAAATCTAGCAGGTAAATTGTTAAATGTCTACTGCTCGGCAACATCTCTAACCCCAATAATATTTCTCTCTGCAGTTCCAGATTTACAGACTCGAAAAAGTACGAAGAAGATTCAATAAAATGTTTTGATTTGAAGGAGCCACGTCATGGGGAGATTTGCAATGCTTGCGTACTTTTAGTTAAAAGGTACAAACGTCTGCCGACGGGTAGTAATCGCCATTGGGGACATGTAAGTACATATTAACAAATTTAAACAATTTGGTTTGTTAACTCTAAAGACTTGATATAAATATTTTTGCAGGTAGTTGATGCGAGAGCAGGTCCTGGTATGAAATCCATGAGTAAATTCAAAAAGCTCAAGGAGGAATCTACACAACTGTCAAACAATGGATCAACTGATCGCACCCATAACCAGAAATCTCTAATACCCGAAAAATTCTCGAAAATATTTAAGAAGAACAAAAAAAAGACCGGTAAGGACAAAATGAAGGCTCAGATCACAGCAATGTCTAGCAAGCCGTGGGAAACGCAATCATTGCCTTTGACACCCGAATCCCTGGACAGTGACTGCGAAGATGTGCAATATTCACCAACAATCGAGTCGGCCGGCATTCATATTCGTCAAGCAATCAACCGGAGCGGTAGTAGAAAGCGAAAATGTCTACCACCGAAGAAATTTCGCAGCAATCACATCGACAAAGTACAATTCTTCGATGAGAATTTGTGGGTTAAAAGAAAATCATGTTGCGGCATTGTATTTGAAAACAAGCAACTTGGTGCTATCATCTTGGACATACAGAACTACATCCCGTGTGTGGAACACAGGCGAAAACCGAGGGAAATTCCTGAAAGGACAGTGCTAACCTCGCACACCAGCGCTCAGCAGCAATATAACGTCAAAACTGGTCCCTATCAATTGCCTTTTAATCCACCAGCGAACCGCAATCCGACCCCAGTGCTAAAGAAGCATCATTTGTTCTTCAAGCGTCAGTCGGAGAGTTTCCCACTTGGCGACATGAAGCAATTGAATAGCACCAATCCCCCCAAGACTGATTTTGTACTAGATATCAAAGTTCTTCCCACCACAATTCCTACCTCATCAGCAGTGAAAGTCGCAAAACTAAATCCAGTCGACAATGGTCTCCACAATATCGCTCATTTACAGTCGACAACGATAAAGGTGCCAGCTCCATTTGAACAACAGCATACACTGCACAAGCCATGCAGTAAATCGAGCTCATTTATGCATAAGGTAAAAACCGACACTGGTAAAATAGTCAAACATTCCTTGGAGAAATTCAGCACACTGCGACTGAAGCCATCCGAACTGTCTGACGTGAAGCACATGGTCAAGACCACGGACAAGTCGTTCCTGATTAAGCCGGTGGCTACCTTTTCGCAGGATCGATCCAAAAAAATTGGTCTGGACATGATGCCTGGCTCCTCAATACAGTCGGTGGCGACGAAATTCAATGATAATTCTTCGGATTCGGGATTCGATGAAAATCTACAAGACAGGAAGTCTGTTAGTCCTATGGTAAGTGGATATAAATTTGTTAGGTTATGTCTGTGTGATTTACTTTATGGTTTCATTATTTATTCTCTTCAACAGCAGGATGACAATGAGAAGAAGATTATGACAATCCCAGTGCAAACAATGTATTTGGCCAGTGGTGTGCAGATACACGGTCAGCAACAAAATCTTTTACTCACGGGAAACGATGTGGCAGCCAAAATATTACAGAATCGGAAACAGGTGCAGAGTGTAAGTATTTTTTTTATTTTAGTTATTACATTTTCAGTTTGTACTACAACTTATGCCAAAAGATCCCAGAAAAATGTCAGGGTGGACCAGGGCCTCTACCAAAACGCTTTTCTAGTAAGCCTTAGCAAACATTCTCCAATTGCGCGCTCCAAGTTAGTTGAGGTATTAATTCCTCTGTATTTGTATTCGCCAGCTTTTGCAATACAGCTTCCTTACGAATTTTTTTTTTCGAGGGTATGTGAAAATCTTGCATAGACACTATGAGAACAACGGGTGCTCATAGTAGTGTCAGATTCTTACTGACTAAAAACTCCACCCTTCGTCACTCAATATACAAGAAACTGCGTGGGCTGCAACTCCCACAACGAAAAAAAAGATCAAACAAAACTCTTATCCTTGCGAAATATGTGAAATTATTACAGAAAAGAGGAAAGCTAGAAAACGCTGACTACATACAAGGGCCCCACGCGACAAGACTACACTGAACAACTTAAATAACAAGCTCAGAAAATCTATTAGAGAATTCAGCAACAAATCTTTAAAAACTTACCTCACCACCCTTACAATTGATGCTAGTACTGACTACTCCCTCTGGAAGGCAACAAAGACGATGAGCAGGCCAATAGCTCGTATTCCCCCCAGTAAAAACTAAAGAAGGTAACTGGACGAAAAGCAACCAAGAAAAGGCAAACACTTTTGCAGAGTATCTTGAAGACGTATTAATTAAAACCTTATGAAGATAAAGGTTATCAAGGACTCGAGGTAAGGTGCGAAGAAAACAGACCTATTCAGTCGGTAACAGCTAAAGAACTTGCCAAAGAAATTAAAAGAGTCATAAATATAAAAAAGGCCCCAGGGTATGATTTGATTATAGGAAAAATTTTGAAACAATTTCCACGAAAATGTCTGAAAAAACTAGCGCAAATTATAAATGCTGCATTTAGGTTGAGATATGTTCCAAGCATGTGGAAAGTCGCGGAGGTAATAATGATACCAAAACCAGGCAAGCCACCTAACGAGGTAACCTCATATCGCCCAATATCTATACTACCAATGTTGTCAAAGTTATTCCAGAAAATGCTGGTAAAACGCCTGCAAAAAATAATTGACGAAAAATCGCTAGTCCCAAATCACCAATTTGGATTTAGAAATAAGCACTCTACAATCGATGAGGTGCATAGAGTCACAGATCGAAAAAACATTCGAAGAGAAAAAAGTGTGCTCTACAATATTTCTTGATATAGCACAAGCTTTCGATAAAGTCTGGCACAAAGGTTTGATCTACAAACTACAAAGGCAACTGCCAAAACAATATTCGACAATTCTGGGGCCTGTAACACAATACTACAAGTACTTGTAGTACAAGTGAATTCATACAAGTGTATTACATTTCTGTAACACGAAACTACTAGTCGATTGGCACTTCTACAAGTGTAGCGGGCCAATAATACAAGTGGGAAATTTCGTGATTATCCTGTTTCCGTAACTCAGAGCTACAAGTGTAGAAAAAAAATCAATCTAACTTGTAGACTAGTAGATGAAATCTTACATGTGATTCAAGACTTGTAGAGGCTTTAGTTAGGCATGAATATTAAATCTTTTTAATGGATTATTTCAATAATTTTGTTCATCGTGATTGCATCTATTCTTTTAACCGAAAAAGTAGTTTTAAACGTCGATTCTATACATATAAAAATGGTATGTGGTTTTTATGAAAGAAAATTTCAAAATTGGACAAAGGGGCGTGGCACTGCCCATACAAAAAATCATTCAAAATCTTACATCTCGAAAACCACCAAATCGATTGAGCTCAAACTAATCTTAGGTATTGGCCGTGGAGTGGTCCTGTGAAGATTGGTCAAAAACGGACAAAGGGGCATCGTAGCTATCCTTTGATGGAATTTGTTTCTTTATGCCTTGATAGAAAGAAGACGAACCATATTTTGGTATATATATTGCATTTATTTCGAAATGTCACCCTTTACTTCTTTTGGGGCATTGAGAGTTAAGTGTTCATTGTTGCGCATGACTGTAGACCTGTAGACTTGTAGTTTTGTGTTACAGGGCCCTGGAGTCATATATATCAGATCGATTATTCAGAATTAAACAAGAGACAGAGTACTCAACATTAAGAGAAATTAAAGCTGGTGTACCACAAGGCAGCGTGCTAGGTCCAATTTTATACCTTCTATTCAATAGCGATTTACCTGAAAGTGGGGAAACCACTATAGCTACTTTTGCAGATGACACAGCTGTCCTTGCTGTGGGATCAACTGTCGAAGTAGCAACAAAAAAGCTTCAAAGGGCAATAGACAATATCTCTGATTGGACGAAAAAATGACAGATTAGATTAAATGACCTTAAGTCAGTCCATATTAATTTTACGTTTAAAAACGTACCATATATTCCAGTATACATAAACAACAATGAAGTGGAATACTCAAATACAGCTAAATATCTAGGCATGACTCTAGATGCTAAACTGCGTTGGAAAGGTCATGTAAAGAAAAAAAAAAAGATGAGTTGAACATGCGATACAGTTGTTGTTGTTGTAGTAGCAGCTTCATTCGTCAATTCGTCTCTGGTTTCTAGTCCTAGGAATTGTGCCAATTCAGTTGGGTGGGTCCAAAACTTATTGGGGTTAATGTGGTTCGTTTCGCCGGGCAGTTAAAAATGTGTGTTACATTGTGTGGGCCATCGTTGCAGTCTGGGCAGCTGTTCTGCATGTTGGGGTCTAGGCGGGACATGTAGCTATTTAGTTTGTGGCACCAACCCGAGCGGAGTTGGGCTAGTGTTGTTCTGGTTAGTGGGAGTGATTTCTTTTCGGTAGCAATGGATGGTGGTCTACCGCCGAGCAGAACGTTTGCTTTATTCTTGGCGATTGATGTTGATTACTGAGGTCTGGTGGATGTGTTTTATTCCTGTTGTGTATTGTTCGGTAATGAAGTTGCGTTGTTGTACAAAGTGGTCGGCTGAATTCCAAAACGCAGTACTCCTGCCTTACTGCTTAATCAAGCGTTCCAAAACGCAAACGGGTTACTATGATGCAATGCATACTTTCCTAAAACGCATTGTGAACGCATCAACTGCGCAAACAAAAGCAAACAGCATCATGAGTTTTTATGATGCAAGACTTTTGACATTTAATTTTAAATCGCCAATTGATTTAATTTTAATTTTAATGACCCGATTTTCGAAACAAAAAAAGGAAGAAAAAGGTGCTGTGGGGAGTCGTTTTGGAGGAGATCAAAAAAAATTAATTAATTTGTGTTTCAGGCTTTTTATGATAGTTCGCATCAAAGTCGTTCCAAAACGTCAAAAATTGCAAAGCATAACAAATGCAAAGCAAAGCAAAAGCATTCATAACCTGGCATCAGAAAAGCAGTGTGCATTCACAATGCGCATTTTTTACGTTTTGGAATTCAGCCGTCTATTTCTTCTTGGAAGTCTGTGATGCATCTTCGGATATTGCGAGGTGGTTTGGTATTCAAGATGAGGCTGTGGCTGGGGTGTTCCGGTAGGTGGCGGGCCAGTAGAAATTGTTGTGAGAGCATGGTGTTGTGCTTCTTTATCGGCAGCATCATTGTTTCGGCATGTAGATGATGGCCATGAGGTGACATCCTGTTATGGTCCGCATGGCTGTATTGTGACATGTTTGAAGGTGCATCCAGTTGGACCGATCGCTTTGTATGTAGCGAGGAGCGTTTCTTTATCTTTCCCCAGGAACATCCGGCAAGTGACTTGATGACGGTATTTCTAGATCTTATGCGATTTCTGATGTTGTTGACGTGTGTTGAAAAAATTTACCATATTGTCAAATGTGACTCCTAGGAGTTTAGTACGCTGGGTATGCGTCTCCCGGCTATTGTTATGTCCAGTTCGAGTCTTACTTCTTTTGTCCATGTTGTGAATAATGTTGCAGTGAATTTTTCTAATGATAGTTTAAGGTTTCCGGCCGTTGAAGAAAGTTTCTACTGTACCCAAGTATGCGTTGATGGATGAACAGAGGTCTTATATGTTTGAGACTGAGGCTAGGATTGTGCAATCGTCTGCATATGAGACTAGGTTTATGCCTGCTGGAGGTGGTGGTAGCTTTGAGATGTAGAAATTGAAAAGAAGTGGGGATAGTACTTCCCCTTGGGGCACAACTTGGTTGGTTTTCCTGTGTTTTGAGTTGGAGTTTCGGAATTCCACGTATGTCTGTCTGTAATTTGCAACCCAGCATTTGATGGAGTTTGTTAGTGTTGTCTCAGTGATGTCCTGGAGCAGAATGGCATGGCTCACAGTGTCGAAGGCTTTGGATAGATCTTGTCACAGGGACTGCTATGGTCCTGTGACAAGGTCTTGGCTGATTTAACTCATTGCTGATTTGACAGGTGATTTCATTTAAGGCTGATTTGGTGCTTTTCTAGTAATACTACCTTTTCGTAGTAAACGCTGCTTTTATGTAGACACTTGGTCTTCGAGTTGGTAACACGTTTCGCAGCGACAACCAATTTGACTTCTGGCAGCTCATTTTGGTTTGCCATTTCGCCATTAGACTGTGACAGCCATAGGTGCCCTTGACCCCTAAGAAACGATCACTTAAAACACCTCATCAATTTCGGTATAAGCAGTAAGGTAAAGTGCTCCAATCGTCCGTTTCTGTCTCACGCCAGTCTCTATTTTACAGAACATAATGTTTTATGCATAATACGTTTCCCTGCATGTCACATTTATTAGTTGTCTAACACGTCGACCAACAGTTAAAGTTTAAAGTTTGCTATCTTACTACTCAAATATCATATAGTAGAAACTTTATGCCCCCATTTTACCGGCTCTTTTTTATATAATTTTTCTTTACAGAATCGCAATGGAGTGAAAATCGCACAAATCGTTGCCGGCGGAGGTGGTGGAACACAAAAAATGCGTGCAATATATAGTCAATCCTCTGAGGGAGCCATCATTACAACATCATCAACTTCACCCAACATTATTGCCATCCCATCGACAACGTGTACAACAGCGCCATCCAGCCACCTAAGCAAAACACCAACGAATATCATCCTCAACGGCCCCGGTGGCAGTGGCAATGTAATTTCTACCTCTGTACCAAGTCTGAATCAGAAAATAATCCTAGTTAAGACTAAATACAATAGCAATAATAACAACAATCAATCAGTGTGTAAGAATTAGCCCAAACTTGTTGTTTCGCCCGACAATTAGTGTTCCGTTTTGATTACATTTTACATATTGCTCGTCCAATTCAAGCATATACTACTTTCAAGCCGGTCTGAAAGTAACGCAAAACACACCCGCAACATACTTGGGTGTTAAATGTAAAAAAGCGAAATTTTATCTCAGTATTGTTTTTCAACAAAAAAAAAAGGGAGCTCTCATTATCGTTGGTCAATAATAATAATAATTTAAAAAAAAAAAACCGAATCGTTTGTAAACTGTTTATTATATATAATTTTTGCATTTAATTGTATACACAAAAAAACAAAACGTCTAATTTATTACGATAAAGATCTATTTTAATATTTATTTAGATAAAAAAGCAAACAAAAATCTTGAAAAAAAAAAAAAAAAAACAAAACAAAAAGCAATTGAATCTACTCTAATTGTGGTGAACAAAATTTTGTATATGAAAACACTTGTGCATTTACTTTGTCTCAGACAAAATTCCAAGTGCATTTATAAAATAAAAATCTGAAGCACCAAATGATTATTAAATTTTACCCTACGAGGCAAGAAAAAGATTAGCGATTTAGCAAAATTCATGTTACATACATATATACAATACATATAGGTAGATACTGTTCTATGCCAGAGAAAAAAAAAATTCCAAAACATTTTATGTGATTTAAATTAATTATTTTAGGTAAAACCCCAAACACAAGCGAATTAGGCAAATTTGTTATTTATTTAAATTAATTTAAATTAAATAGATACTTACATGTATATGCATACATGTGTGAGCAAAACAATCATTGTCTCAGTTCTTTGGAATATAGCAAGTAAATCGTTGATATCTTCTTCCTTTTGTTTTTCTATATAACGAACCTTAAGTAGATTCAATCATGTTTTTTAGACACGGAAATAACATTTTCTCTCTCAATCAATCAAAGTACATATATATATATATAGTATATCGGAAATAGAATTAAAAACTACTTTACAAATTTTGAACAATGACTCTAGTTGTTACACAATTTACTTAGATTAATATATATATAAAAATACAACAAATAGATTATGTATGTTTATGATAATTTAATTGAGATTAAAAGTCAGAATTTTTATCGCAAAGAAATTGTTTTATATACACATACCTAATATACAGACATAATTTAAAATATTGTAGTTTTCTTTTTTACATATAAACAAAAATATATATACATAGATATAAATATATACGTACTTTTAAGAGTAAACCAGAGAAAAGGCAAATTAATGATATTGCAATTTAATTGTTGTAAGTAAAATCATCTCCAATATTAATCATTTCATATTATACAGTTATAAATGTAATTAGTAAATAATATTGTATTTACTGCCATTGACAACAAAAAAAAATATGTTAATTTTAGGGAAATTCATTATGGTGTAGAAATATAAAACAATTTAATCAGCATACAACAAGAAACTGAGTGTTTTCCGTATGAATTTTTGACAGCTTGATACGAATTTTCATCCGATATTCAGGTTGGGGGTTGTGCGTCGGGGTAACTTAACTACCACGGAAAAAACCAATATTATGAATCAGAAACACGCCTCGGAATAGGACGGATTTACTGTTGACGAACCTGGCAAACGAAACAAGAACAACGAATTTCGAATCTGTACGTCGAATGTTAGGTCCCTTAACAGACCACGTGCAGCCGAACAACCAGCAGAGGCCGTAGACTGCCACAGGGGGCTTATTCTCAAATGCAAGGCGGATCGCTTTTCATGGCGGATTGGTATTTTAGTACTTCCAAAAGCTGTCAAAAGCGATAGCTATTTAGGTGACGGATTGCTGGCGGATTTATTGCGGATAAAAAATAAACTAAATTCTTAATTCTTGTGACGGGGAAAAAGCTGTCAAACTTTTGGGAAAATAAATGGAAAATTGGAAGTCTAATTCGAAAAAACTGGAAAGCACAGTTCGCATTTGAGAATAAGTAAAAGCGAAGACGGGCGAAATCGAAGTATCGCTTTCAATACGTTCCGCCGCGCATTTGGGAATAACCCCCCAGGGCAGATATAACCGCCATCCAGGAAGTGCGATGGGATGGGCCAGGGAAATACCACGGCGATTGCTATAGGGAGCAGCGACAACGTTTATTTGGATGTGGATTTGTCATACGCGGCAGACTTAGGCCAAAAGTCTTGAGCTACCGGCACGTTAGTGTAGTATCCTGAATAAATGACATCCGTCTGCTTCTGTAGTCTCGTATAAAGTAGGTTTTATTTTATTAAATCTGACATTTTATACAGTGTGAGCATACACTAAAATTCTGACAATTTATACAGTATTTCAAGATACTACATCTACTCTCTTCTTTTTCAAAATTAAATTACCTCACGCAACAATTGATCAGTTCTTTCGTCTACTAACTTTTCCTAGGCTACAGGGTACAGGTACTCGTCGATATGGCTGTGCTACTGATTTCACATATGATGAACATTTCAATGAATTTAAGTGGATATCCGCCATACACACGAAAATCGATATCAACCATTTTGTGCTTGTGCGTAATCAAAATGTTCTTAGCCTTCCAATCCATCCATGAAAGCTTGTCAATAACATTATATAGGACACCTGAGTCCACGATTAATTCAAGGTCAATACCGCCAATATTATACACCAAATCTTGTTACCCTTATCATATGAGCCAATGGAGAAAATGTGTTCCTTTTTTTTCATTTGTGTCACCCCGCAACCATTTTCTCCAATCACCGCCGCAATGTCTGTCTGCCAACCTTGTTTGTTGCATGTCTGAAATTTAGCATGACAAAAACAAAAACGGCAAAGATTCCAGATCAAACATCACGTGCGAATTCGTTTTAATGCAGATTCGTTAAAAATGACTGATATCTAATTTATTAATGCCTCAACGTTTTGGGCGTACAAGTAATTTTCTTGTTCAAATCAATAGAATCAGACTTCTTAATGCTCCATCTTTTGAGCCGGCAAAATTTTTCCTAATGCTCCATCTTTTGAGCTTACAACGTCTTTTCCCTGTTCAAATCTATTGAAACAGCGGAATATTTTCTTAACGCTCCATCTTTCGAGCTTACAACATCTTTTCCCTGTTCAAATCTATTGAAACAGCGGAATATTTTCTTAATGCTCCATCTTTCGAGCTTACAACATCTTTTCCCTGTTCAAATCTATTGAAACAGCGGAATATTTTCCTAATGCTCAATCTTTCGAGCTGCTCCATCTTTCGAGCTGACAACATCTTTTCCCTGTTCAAATCTATTGAAACAGCGGAATATTTTCCTAATGCTCAATCTTTCGAGCTGCTCCATCTTTCGAGCTGACAACATCTTTTCCCTGTTCAAATCTATTGAAACAGCGGAATATTTTCCTAATGCTCAATCTTTCGAGCTGCTCCATCTTTCGAGCTGACAACGTCTTTCCCCTGTTCCAAATTTATTGAAACAGCGGGTAATTATTTATTTTTTTTTTGTGCTCCATCTTTTGAGCTATCTATTCAAATTCGTTGAATCTGATATCAGAAATTCAACTAATTTGCGCTCATTATTAAGCCGCATTGACATTACGTTTAACTTACTCATATTGTTTGGTATCTACGGGTTCTGGTCCTCGTCGCCAAATGTAGTATCCTGAATAAATGACATCCGTCTGCTTCTGTAGTCTCGTATAAAGTAGGTTTTATTTTATTAAATCTGACATTTTATACAGTGTGAGCATACACTAAAATTCTGACAATTTATACAGTATTTCAAGATACTACAGTTAGTGAATGACTTATGACAATCCGCATCAAGGCAACATTCTCTAACATCAGCCTGATATGCGCTCATGCCCCCACTGAATAAAAGGACGATGCTACTAAAGACAGTCTGGGCGATCACAGAATCCGTCGTATTCGGAATTTTGCTACTATTACAGAATCCGTCGTACATTTTTGTTACGAATTTAATCCGTCGTAGTGGAAATGTTTGTGGAAATTTTCACTACAACGGATTCTGTAATAGTTCTTTCGGGGTTCTAGCAAAATTCCGAATACGACGGATTCTGCGATCACCCAGAGTTTCTAGGAGCTCCTCGAAAAGACCTACGAGCAATGCCCCAAGCACGACGTTAAAATCGTACTAGGCGACTCTAACGCTAGAATAGGCAGGGAGAACATCTTTGGTAGAACAGTTGGCAAACACAGCCTACATGACAACACGTCTGGCAACGGACTTAGGCTAATTGACTTTGCTGCGGGGAGAAATATAGTTTCCACATCTGAATATCCATAAGGGGACATGGCTGTCTCGGGATCACCAAACTGTCGGCCAAATCGATCACATTGCGATTGACTCAAGGCACGCCTCCAGTATTCTGGATGTCTGAGCCTTCCGAGGGGCAAATATTGAGTTGGATCACTACCTTGTCGCAGCTAAGGTAAGAATGCGGATGTCCAACACACCCCAACAGAGAAATACTGCGAGAAAGTATGACGTCAAAAAACTACAATCGCAAGAGACGACCAAAATCTTCCCGATCACGTATCCAGAATGCCTCTCGATCAGTCCTATCGCAGCAACAGCTAGTGCAGAAGACCAGTGGCAACACTGCCAGAACGCCATCATCAAGGCCGCGACTGATGTGCTGGGTTTTACCTGACCACCACCACAAAAGCCCTGGTTTGATGAACAATATCGACTAGCAAACGCAGCAAAACAAGAAGCGTATAAAGTGACGTAGCGAAAGAGGACTAGAGCTGCTCGCGAGCTCTACGAGCAAAGGAAACGGGAGGAACATCGGATCCTCAGAAAGAAAAAGAAGGACCACGATGAGCGTATGATCGAAGAAATTGAGAGATGCTACTTCAGGAACAATGTACGGAAGTTTTACGAAATGGTGAAAAGAACGTGCTAGGGCAGAATATGATAATGAATAGAGATAATGAGGGAAACTTTTTGGTAGAATGATAGTCGGTGCTGGGAATATGAAATAACTACTTCTGCAGACTCTATAATGGCGACGAAGGCCAGAATCCCGCTGTTAGGCAGAACGTACAATTTAATATAGACGCAACTTCCGTCCACCTGACCAAAGCGAAGTACGGGTAGCAATATCCAAGCTAAAGAACAACAAAGCTGCAGGGCCTGATATGGTCTACCTGACGAGGTTTTTAGAGCAGCTGGAAATGACCTGGTGGAGAGCATGCACCAATGAATGGAATCTCAGCAGCGTTTGCCCGGGACACAAGAAATGAGACCCCTTCAACTGCGCCAACTACAGAGATATCAGTCTCCTTAACATCGTATACAAGATCCTGTCCGCCATATGGTGTGAACGCCTTAAACACTTTGTAAATAACCTGATTGGCCCCTATCAGTGCGGTTTTAGGCCAGAAAAGTCCACCGTCGATCAAATCTTCACATTAGGCAGATCCTGGAAAAAACTCAATAAGTCCAAATCGATACCCACCATCTTTTCATCGATTTTAAGGCCGCCTATGACAGCATTTATAGAGACGGGCTATGCAGAGCCATGTCTAGCTTTGGCATCCCTGCAAAACTCGTTCGATTGTGTAGGATGACGATGGAGAAAGCTCGCTGCTGTATCAAGGTCGGTAGCGATGCTTTCTCTTGGAAGTGAACAAATTTTGTGCGTACGAATAGCTAAAATCAATTGACGCAATCGACAATAATAGTCGTGACGATCGCTGATCGACAATCACAATAAGGGCCTAACTCTTGCCAACCGCTGTTTCTTTGGGCTAAGGAGGCAATTGACTCGTAAAGCCATATCCCGAACAACTAAGGGAGATTCTGTACAAGACCTTGATCATCCCAGTCCTGCTTTATGGCGCTGAAGCTTGGACTCTATCTAGAGCGGATGAAGATATCCTCGGTCGCTTTGAGAGAAAGATTCTTCGTAAAATATTAGGTCCCGTTTGCGTTGACGGGCTTTGGAGAAGGAGATTCAACGACGAACTATAAAAGCTGTACAGCGACATCGACCTGGTCAAAAAACTGCGAATAAGTCGTTTAAGGTGGCTAGGACATGTAGAGCGGATGGAAACAAGTGCTTCGGCTTGTAGAGTCTTCGAGTTCAACCCGGAGGGACAATGCAGTAGCGGAAGACCTCGCCTTAAGTGGCGCGCACAAGTCGAAGGCGACCTCAACCGACTAAGAGTGCGCAAATGGAGGCAATTAACTATGGGTAACTGGAAAGACATGTTAGCTGAGGCCTCGGTTCACCCCGAACTGTAGAGCCGCCAAACTAATTAAGTAGGTAATGATAACTATCGGTCTAAGTCGGGAGGCTTAGTTCGTTGTAGACGCCGCAATAAATTTGTTTAATCGAGAATTTCCAAGATCGAGTTATTAACGTGTCCTATCCTAATAGTCGATTTCTATGCTTTCAAACGCAATTTCTCATTTCGTCCTTAACCGTGGAAATTCCGAGGTCTCTATAGAGATCTTGATTTCTAATGATCTTAACACTTTATTTTGAAAAATTTGTAAAATATTTAGATTTATGTGACTGGTACAACCCCATAACTGTATACCATACGTCCATACAGGCTTAAGCACTTGCTTATATAATAGAAGCTTATTCTCGAGGTTAAGCTTGGAATATTTTTCGATAACCAATAAAGTTCTCTACATTTGTTTTTCGAATTTCTTTTTTACATGCGGTTTCCATTTCAACTTTGTGTCGAGAGTATTTCCGAGGTATTTGGCCTTATTTGCAAACGGAACTTGGGCCGTATTTATAAAAAGAGGCAACAAATTTGTTTGCTTATATGTAAAATCCACTCTGGATACGATTCTGCGATTTTCCACAACCGTTCGGGGAGAACTTGTCTTAATTTGCACTTAAGGCATTCGTGCCACACCTTATCAAATGCTTGCGAAACGTCCAAGAACACGGCAGAGCAGATTTTATTTTCTTCTGTTGTAAATCATCAAATTTTGAAATCTTTTGCCTTCGCATACTGACTTTTAAGCTAGATCTTTGAGCAACTTGTGAAATTACAAATTTATCGTTTGCCATAACTGATGAATTATTGCTCTACATTCCTTTCCAAGTTTTTTTTTAGTGGTCCATGAAAAGCCGCATTATTAAAGGTTATTTGAGATAAAATAAAAACATTTCCGATTTTATGAGGGAGAAAATTTTGTTAAGTCCCAGACAGAAGACACAAGCTTCAAGTGGTTGCAATAAATGTATAAATGTATAAATAAATTGAGTTGAGTAGAAAACAGACAAATCGGATGGTATAGGCCTGTGCATCTCAATAACCTCAACAGAGAAGTACCTGGAAAGGTTATCGGGCTGCAAAATAACTTCACATTCGTATTTTCTCGTAAATGGCATAAAATGGTTTCGAGTCAGTCCTTCATCGTATCAACCAGACTTGCATCTGTTATTTTTTATGTTTCTAGGTCCACTTTGTATCCATTTATCCCACAGTTGCTCAGATTTGTATATGTCGCCGAGCCACATCGTACATGCACAAACCAAAACAATGGAAACGGTATGCCCCTGCGTTATCAGAAACGACTCTGCTAGCCGGCGAGTTCTCCACTCTCTTCACTGAAATCAAATAAAAATAAGGACGAGAAATGTGTCGGGAAAATTTAATACTATACAGTGTTTATTTTCGTCGTCAAAAACATGTAAATATTGACCTTAGTTCTATAAAAATATTTTCGCTTCGCAATCTACTACTTATTTATACAAAAAAAATGCAATTAATGAGGTAAACAAACATACTGATGAAGGCTGCAAACTAAAAGTCTAAATTAAATCATTCGATTTCATCCTTTACTTCCTTTTCGTCTTCGAGACTTTCGGATTTTTTCAGTTTCGTTAGGCTTTTCGTTGGTATAACACCGTTCGACTTCCGCTTCTTAGTATACTCCTTTAGTTTCTGATTGTAAATCAGCTCCATTTCTTTAGTGAACTCCAATGGCAATGTCCACTCGGACCCTAGCGACGCCTGAGTAAGGTTAACTTCTTTCGAATAGTCGGGAATTTCAACACCCAGGCGTTTGCACACCTTAGTCATAATATCATCCACATACGTAGAGATAAGAAAATCGGCTTTTTTGTCCTGACATGGATTTAGATAAGTTCATTGATCAAACTCTTTTTAACTACATACATACATGCTTTGTGGGTTGCAAGTTGCAGATGACTAGCTTTCCACCGTGTCTCTTGTTTTTAAGTGGAAGGTTGCCACTTGGCACAATTTGAAGAGTAGTTCCCAAAGTTATATTCAAATCAGCTATACTAAAATGGGAAATCTATGTATCATAACGGGTTAATAGGATATGCAATAAATTCGCATACGTGGAATGCATGATCGACATGTCGAGATCTCGTGGAGGCAGATCGTGCTCCCAATCGAGTACATTGTCCAGCAAAGTTCCACCACGACATGACCGAGCATTTGACCCACCCTTGCATACACCGCCACATGGTTTTTGGCCAACAGTCTCTGCGGCTGTGTCTCTTACGTACTGCCTGAGAAGAAATTTGATTTGATACTTAGACTAGCCTATTATGTGAAGTCACCTCCGACATTTACTGCATTGCTCCACAAACATATTTCCATGCAGCTCCGATATGTATTTCCTGTTCAACCCGGATTTCATATGAAGTCCATCAATGTTCTGACTAATTATGTAGTGAACGTAGCCCCTCTCAATTAGCACCTTTAAAGCCATGTGAGTTCTCGTCGGGATTGCGTCATTAAAAGATATGTTGATTGATGGCTTCTCACCTTTCTTTTCCAGCGTCCACACTCCATTAGGTCCGCTGGATAAACGAAACAATTACTAATTGCATACATGCCTACCTACTTACAGAAAGGATATTTTACTTACCGAAAATCGGGTATGCCCGCGGATGTGCTAATGCCAGCCCCGGTATGGACAACTACGTGCTTGGAACCTTCAATCAATTTGGCTAGCTTTTCACATTTTTCATCCACCTCAGCCTCAGTATCGAATTTCTATTGTTAGAACAATATTAGTAGATACTATACGACGAACAGTTTGTAAATTTGTATCACCTCAGCTATACCAAGCACTCCTTTGTTTTCGTAAGGAGACAAGCCATCCGCATAGGTACATGACATGTTAGCGAATTACTTTTGTGGAAACTGGGAACAATTAAAAACAAAATAAGAAATATATATATATGAAAATTTATAGCCCTATAAACAATTTATTTCAAGAGGTTGTCGTTGTAGATGTTGTGTAGTGGAAATGGAAATGCAAACTAGAAAAACAAAAAATCACTCAACAAAGCACTCAAAATGGGATGGGTGTGTTCGGTTAGAAATAATTTGGTACGTTTTAGAACTGTTCAAAGAGAGCAAGTACCTACCTAGACGGACGGATGACATTACAACTATGTAAAGGGTGTTTTTTTTAGAGGTATAGAACTTTGAACTGGAATAAAACAAAGATGGTTTTTTAAAATTGACATGAAATTTACTTTATTCGAAAGATAATCTTCTGGCATTATAATTTGAATATGATTTCTGGCATATGACCGCCACGACTGGCTCGGACTTAGTCTAATCTGGAGCTCCAATTTTCGATGACTTTTTCCAACATTTGTGGTCGTATATCGGCAATAACGCGGCGAATGTTGTCCTGCAAGTGGTCAATCGTTTCGGGCTTATCGGCGTAGACTAGCGACTTCACATATCCCCCACAGAAAATAGTCAAGCGGAGATTTCACGATCTTGCAGGCCAATTCACGGGTCCGCAACGTGAAACTATGCGGTTACCAAACGTTTCATCCAATAAATCAATTGTGGCACGAGCTGTGTGACATGTTGCACCGTCTTGTTAAAACCACAGCTCCTGCACATCATGGCTGTTCAATTGATGAACGAAAAAGTCAGTAATCATGGCTCTATAGCGGTCATCATTTACTGTAAAGTTCTGGCCAGCATTGTTTTTAAATAAGTACGGACCAATTATTCCACCAACCCATAAAACACACCAAAAAGTCAGTTTTTGTGGATGTGACGGTGTCTCAACATACACTTGAGGATTATCATCACTCCAAAAACGGCTGTTTTGCTTATTGGCCTATCCATTCAACCAAAAGTGAGACGATTATGTTGGCCGTAAAATGGACGTAGTGCGTGATACGTATTTCGAACAGAACCATGATTTTCAAAATAAATTTGGACAATTTGGAAGCGTTGTTCATGTTTCAGTCTATTCATATTGAAATGCCAAACCAAACTAAAAATAAATCACTTGACAGCTGACAAAATGGCTGCCAGATAAAATAGTTGCCAACTTAAAGTTCTAAAGTTCCTCTAAAAAAAACACTCTTTACATACTTTCTTTAAATAGACTTTCATTATAATCTAGAAATTATTATTGTTCCTTTTAATTTTCTGACACTATCGTGGTGAAAAACAAGTTTTCAACTGTCAAAAAAAAAATTGCAAAATTGTCTTTTTCTTTTATAATCGCCAGCGCCCCTTTTCTAATCTGTAGCAAAACTGAGGCAAATAAAATTGGCGAGCTGTTAAAAACACTATCGCAAATTCTATTCTATTCTGTGCTGTATTTTTCTGTTACAAAAGTGCAAAACATTTTGCAAAATTTTAGTCATTTTCCATTTTACTAAACCAGTTGCAAAGAATCGCGAATACCGTCGATTATATCATTATCATTACATTTTGATTGAACGATGAATCAATATTAAAAAGTGAGAGCGTACCCTTACAATTTTGGTTCCCTACCTTGATTTTATTCCCCTGAACGCTGACACTTGTACACCGTAGGGGTTGGCGTTGGCGATTAGCCGTTGAAATTGGAATGGGACTCCATTTCTGTAACATAAACAAAATCAGATGTGCATTGTTTTCTAAATTCATATACGCAGTTTTTACGTATACGTACCTATACGACAAAAAGTCTGTTTTAAATTTTGTTCCTTTTTTAACATCCCGATCCCAAAGTTGCCCTCTTACTCGAAGAAAGACACGCTGAAATGGAGAATCCAACACTGTACCTAATTGAAAAGATCCAAATTTATTTTTTGGGCACTGCATCAAAGGGATATGCAACAAGTTTGATAAAACTCCACAACTGTAAGCTATCTCATATTGGGGACATAAGTTTTCCACTAAAACCAGATATATGGCAAAATTATTTCAAAATAACGTTAAACTGTGAAGGCGACACTATATTTAACCTCACATCTGACACGGCAGAAGATTCGATGCAAAAACTTTTGAAATGTTCTCAGACTTGGACATTTCCTTTGGCGGATATAAAGATCTTAAAAGACCGGTGTGCTTTGTTCCTTAATAGAAAAACAATAACAGAAAAACTCTTGAGTCAAGTTCTCGTTGCTAAGAACTATGGCGTTCAATCAAAAAATCCAGAAAAGATAGTTCGCATCATCGACTGTAAAAGTACAGATGCCGGAGTTTTATCTGAATATCGAGCAAGATTAGTTCACAAAACACTGAAAAAACTTGTTAATTTATCCGAGTGGACAGAAGTCAACGATTCTACTGAATGTAATTTGAAGAATGTTGGTGTTATCAGTGTTGTTACCAAACGTCCAAATATTGAAACAGACGAATCTGTGGTTGTGCTCAGATGTGGCACAGTTTTGGATCCCCATGATGGAAAGTTGGCGAGAATTTCACCAGAAGATTATATAGGGTAAGTTAATAATTGAATTTCAGTTTGATTAAATAGCATTAATATTAAACGGTGAAGATTAGAAGAGATCTAACAATCTGTAGAAGATGACAATACGAAAGCGTACCCCCATGGCCCCCAACAAAAAAAGTTTTTGTTTAGGAAAAGTTCGCCTACCTTATCGTATCTTGAGGTGTGCATAAACTGGTCAGAAAAGTCCCTACAACTGCATTCTCTTCTCTTCTGTGAGTTGTCCCCATATTTACCAATAAATGAATTAAATCCTTGACACCTAGATCTGATCTTCCCGACATAGCCTTAGTCCAAACTTACTATGGTAGAAATATCATCCCTGCCACCTATGCTTTATTGATATCAAGGGATAAGAACCTTTTGGCCTTTAATAGAATTTATTATATGCATCTAGGAGCCAGTGCGTTTCAAACGATTTATACTCTTCTTTTCTTAATTGAAGAAATAAAAAGAAACAAAGGTGAGGAAGTGGAGAATGCCCAAGTATGTAGATTATACGACGAAAAATGAAAACACAAAGGAATCGCAGTATCAATATGGCTTATCCTTATCGCTATTGCACAGGGGACTTAGGATTTGATAAGGACTGTTGAACACTCGTTAACGGGAACAGATTTTTTGTAACATTGATATCTTTAAAACGTTAACAACAATTTCCGCTCCAAATAACTGTAAAATTTGAACTTTTCGCCGGGTAGATAACATTTTTTTTAATTGTTCACGCTATCGAGAGTCTACTATATTTCTTTTTGTACCTAAGCTTGTTCACGTTGAGCCACGCACTTATAAGCATCAAATCACTATTTATTTTGTTTACAAATTGTAGCCCGTGCTACCAACATGCACGATTCGCAAACCCGAATAATCGATTCCTGGATTGTCGGTACAAGTTTGTATGTCCTTTCGTTCTGTTATTCCAGCGAGTTTGCCACATAGCTGTTGACGCTGCCTTTTCTTCAATTTTAATCCTCTTGATTTCACTGGCATCGTATTGGTTTAAGGCTCTTTTGTTATATATCCTCAACATTTCGTCTGCAAGAATGTCGACGGGAACCATTTCAGCTATAACAAAGGCGGCCTCATCCGATATGGTTCGGAAGCCGCTGATTGTTCGCAGCGCGCAGAGCCTGTATGTTGACAATAGTCTCCTCTTGTTCTGCTTCGTCCTCGTGCCTGCACCCAGACTGGGACTGCATACAGCAGAACTGATTTAAAAACTCTGGAAAGTAGGATCCTTCTTTCTTATCCAGGTCCACCAATGTTAGGCATTATACGCGAGAGAGCTCCCTGCATTTTCGATGCTTTCTTGGCTAAATAGTACACGTGTGTTTTGAACCGACATCTATTGTCCAGCATTACTCCAAGGTATTTAACAGCTCCTTTGGACCTGATTATTTGGTTACCAACCTGGAAGTTGGCAAACTCTACAGTTTTTCGGCTGGTTATGAGGACAGCTTCTGTTTTATGATCAGCTAGTTCGAGGTTGGCGGTTGCTAGCCACTCCTTTACCTGGGCAATAGCTTCGTTTCTAACGGATTCAATTGTACGAATCTGTTTGCCTACTGTCACAACGGCAATGTCAGCGGCGAATCCAATTGTTGTCACTCCCTCAGGCAGCGCCAATCGTAAGACTCCGTCGTACATGACGTTCCACAAAAACGGCCCTAAGACCGATTTCTGTGGAACTCCGGCAGTGATGTAATATTTTTCACTTTCATCTGTATTACACATATCTCAACTTTCAGTTGTTGAAGTAGCTCGTCACTACACTTAGCAAGTAGTACGATTTATCCATCCTATCGAGGGATCTTCTAATGAAAGACCAGTTCGCCGAGTTAAAAGCATTTTTAACGTACAAAGTTACTACTGCACAGTACTCCTTTGGCCCATAGAGCCATCTTTCTTCGGTGGCACCTTTTGCAATATCAACTACTGCACTTATGGCATCAACAGTGGATCTCATTTTCCGAAAACCAAGTCTGAAAGGGCACCTTTTTCGTCTGTCACTGCGATGTACAGTAATCCGTCATCCGGCACAGAGAGGTTTTCTGCATAGCGAAATTATTGTCTAGATCTGTCCTCCACTTATACCTCTTCCAGAGCTCTCTTGCATTCAATTTTTTTTGTATTTAAAGGCCTTAATAACCTTCCTTAACTTTCTCAGTACTCAAAGGAAAAAAACGTAACCTTATTAGTTTTGCTACGATGTATGCCCGTCTGTTTGTCCCAACCCACTAAGACCAATTTTGTTCCCGGTTCTATCTCAAAAACATCAAAAACATTGGATATAATCTCTAGTTAAACAAGTAAGCAACGCAATACATCGACTGTTTTGGAGTAACTAAAAATTTGGGGAAAAAATACTCAGCGTAGTAATGTGTTTATAGGTATGTATCGAAAAGAAGTATAGGCCGACATTCAAACTGACCACGTTAGGGAAAGTATACCTTAACTATGCATGTGTAATATAAACTAACAGAATGATGTACATACTAGTACTACTAGATAATATGTACGAAACTTTCGTTGCGTGAGTGAAACTCACATCTGGCCGGTTTTTTTCTATAGATTACGTTCCACAGACATGCGACTTATGGCTATGCACAAGTATGGAATACGTGTGAAGGACGATCAAAAATTTTGCCAGCTCTTTAATAGACTTGGAGAAGCAGCCGTAACAGTTGATTTATTGGAAGTTAAACCGTCTAGTCCCGTACAAATGATCAGAAGCGGTCAAGGCAGTACAAAAGGTATGTCAACCATCAAATTAATTTCATAACATTGTTCTTGACTCTTGTTTTCATTGCAGGTGCTTCATTCATACTCTACAACTCGGCTCGGCTAGAAACACTACTTCGAAGTTTTGACGAACGAGTTGAAAAGCGCATCTATGAACAATTACCGCCATTATCCGATATTGACTTTGGTCTCCTATGCAGTGAGGTAAAGAAGCTATAGTTGTTGTTTACATATAAAGTCATCAATATATATGGTTCCTGCAGGAAGAATGGGAGCTGATATATGGCTATATATTTACCTTTCCGAATCTCATAAACCGATGCATTGAAAACTTTGATTCGGGTTCATGTGGAATTCACTACTTGATCAAATATTTGGAGGGACTTGTTTCAGCATTTAGTGTATACTATCGACGTATTCGCATACTAACGGTATGGATTTAAATTATACCGTAGCATTTCATAGAAATCTATCTAAACCAAGTGTACTTTTTAGGAAACTCGAACCCATTTAATGCCACATGTTTACGCGAGAATTTACCTTCTCAAAGCGATACGTGAAGTATTTAACATGACATTGGCACTACTCGACATCGAACCGGTGCAATTTATGTGAAATCATCATCAAGTAACTAGACAGAGTCTAGTATTAAATATTCGTCCATGTTCCTGTTAAGTTTTATTAAAGTGTATATTTGTTTTCAATAAAACAAAAATGAATTTTGTAAGCAAGCAAAAATGTCTATATTTTTATCGGTATACTCTCCAAGAAAGAAGGTTTGCTGTAACTTTGGGAGAATTAGTTAATAACAGTCATTGTGGAATGAAAGTGAACGTCAATTTTTCCCGACTCAACCCACTCTGCTCGAAATGGCGAAAGGCGCTTCATCTTACTTTTACATACTTAGATGGAGCTACAGTCCGGGGTGGACCTGGGCCTCACCCAACACGCCTCTCCAGTTAGTCCGAACTTTGGCTAACCGCCTCCAGATGCGCACTCCAAGTTGGTTGAGGTCCCCTTCCACTTGTGCGCTGCCACCTAAGGCGAGGTCTTCCTCTACTGCGTTTGCCCTCTGGGTTGAAATCAAAGACTCTTCGGGCCGGAGCGTTGGTGTCCATTCGCTCTACATGTCCTAGCCATCTTAGTCGAGTGATATGTACTTTTCAGACCAGGTCGATGTCGCTGTACAGCTCGTAGAGTTCGCTGTTAAATCTTCTCCTCCAAAGCCCGTCAACGCAAACCGGACCGAAAATCACTCGAAGAATTTTGCGTTCGAAGCGATCAAGGAGATCTTCATCCGCCTTTGACAACGTCCATGATTCTGCGCCATAAAGCAGGACTGGAATTATGAGGGTCTTATATAGAGTCTCCTTGGTGTTTCTCGACAAGGCCTTACTAATGAATTGCCTCCTTAGGCCAAAGTAAGTGCAAGGCACGTGTAATTCTTCGCTTTGTTTCTGATGTGATGTCATTTTCAGAGTTAATAGCGGAGCCGAGGTAGACAAAGTCACGAACTGCCTTAAAGTTATAGCTGTGTATGGTTATGTCCGATTCGTCGATGTTGTGTGTGCCTTCTTATTGACAGCATGTACTTTGTTTTGCCCTCATTCACCACTAAACCCATTTTTGCCGCCTCTGTACTGATACTTGCAAACGCACCAGTGACAGCTCGCTGTGTTCTGCCAATGATGTCGATGCCGTCAGCGTATGCAAGTAGTTGCACGGACTTTTAAAAAATTATGCCCCTGGTGTTGGCTGGCGAGTTTCGCAAAATTTTCTCAAGAATGATGTTAAAAAATTCGCATGACAGCGCATCACCTTGTCTAAACCCTTTTTTGACATCAAAGGTCTCGGTGAGATTGTTTCCGACCTTTACGGAGCAGCGAGCGTTCTCCATCGTCATTCTGCACAATCTAATGAGTTTGGCAAAAGCCAAATAGATCGATAGATGGTGGTGAAACTGCTCCAAAAATCAAAATAATTGCTTATTATTGAATTTGAATAAAATGTACCTAGTATTTGTATTTCTAATCTAATTAAAATTGCTATTGTGAATTATCAACCAATAATTTGAATTAGGCGCTAAAAGCCATCTTTATTAATATATTAACGAAGAAAAAAAACCAAAGCGATGTACGATCAAAATTGTGTATAAAAGGAAGGAAAAACATGAAATAAAGTCAGTTGTCATTTGTCGCTATTGATTCACCTCTTTAATTGCTCTTTTCAGTTGTCGTTGTCGAGCCTTCGAGCAAAGAAGGCAAAATTCTCGTCGCCGTTGTCTCGCCACTCTCCAATTAGCATCACCTCGCCTAGTTCTATACATAGGTATAGAAAAGAGAATACAAGTGGTCGCATTTTCGCATAACGTCTCAACAACGCAGCGTTGGTTAGCTTAGCGTAGACAACAAAACAACATTCGGTTGCAATCTACATTGTTTCGAGCATGTGGCTTCGTTAGTCAACGAGCATTCAACGACCGAAATTCACTTGCCGGCAGCACAAAATAGTGCAGTCGTACAGATGGTGAGTATCGATTTGGACTTCTTGGATTATCTCCAGGATCTGCCGTAGTGTGAATATTTGGTCGGTTGTGGACTTACCGGGCCTAAAACCGCACTGATAGGGCCCAATCAGTTCGTTGACAAATGGTTTCAGGCGTTCACATAGTACGGCAGACAAGGTCTTGTAAGCGATGTTAAGGGGACCGATGCCTCTATAGTTGGCACAGATTAGTGGGTCTCCTTACTTATGGATCGGGCAAACAATGCTGAGGCTCCATTTAACAGGCATACTTTCCTCTGACCAAATCTTGGAGACGAGTTGGTGTATGAGTATGCTCTACCATATCTTTCTGTCTTGAAAAGCTCGGCAGTTAGGCCGTCCAGTCCAGCTGCCTTATTGGACTTCAACTTGGATTCTGCTATCCGTACCTCATTTTGGTCAGCTGGACGGAATGGCTTTCATCGCCCAGGTTGAGTGGTTCACTCTGCCTGACAGGGAATTTGTGTCGTCTTCGCCTGTTAAAAACAGGCGCTTCATCTGCTTCCTACAAAATATTCGCAATTCATAGTCTAAAACATCCACTTTATTAACCGTAACAATACAAAATATTAATGTACAAGAATAATTTAAAAATCTACATACAGAGCTGCCTGTACAACATCAAAGTATTACTTACATACGAACAAATTACTAATACATGCGAGGACTACAAAGTTGTCTATGGAAGAGAAAAAGACCCTCCTCCGAAACTGACCTGAAAACCATTTTAACGAACAAAATAATTAAGGATATAATACTTTTTCTTAAAGCCAAATGCCGCCCGGAGGCGCTCGCCACCTATCTCTCCTCCTTTTTCCTATTAAAGTCAATAATAAAATCCATATTAGGTTTGTTATTGAAAAATAGCTGCTCCATTAGGTTTGTGCTGCCAAGTGTGTTGGCCTTGGTTCCGAGGCACATATTATATTGCTGCAACTCCAAATTAACATCGCAGTAAATATCGTGATGCACATGCACTAGGGATGGGTCTGGCGCGCGGAATATACTGAGACGACGATATTTTTCAGCTTCCTCATTGTATCCGCTAGGGACGTCGGCAGTATTCACAAGGAACGATCCTTGTCGATTACCCACTTTGACAATTTTTTCCAAAAATTTCACATCTTCCAGACCCCAACCGGTTATGTCTCGATCGAATCCATTTATATCCGGGTCCAAGATATCTGACTTGTAAATGGAACAAATTCCAAAGCCATATTGGCGGAAGTACCCGGAATCGTTATTAATTTCGCTCGCTAGCATTTGCGATGAATTGCGTCGTTTCGGATCGTATTGGCTGAAGACAATGGGCAGATATACCTGTTTGCCTTGAATCGTATTCATGCGAATTCGTTGAAGGGTTTCTGGCTTGAAAACCATATCAACATCGATGAAAAGGATGATGTCTTGGTTTCGTATAAACGAGGATCTGGCGGCAGAGTCCAGTGCTACACCCCTTGAGAAGTCTTCGTTGCGATGAATGTAGTGTATTTGTTGGTAAACGTTCTTTTGTCGCAGTTCTCTAATGAGCTTCAAGTGATCGCGAACTGAAGTTTGATTTCCGAAAATCACAATGACTAGATCGCAGTTTTTATCCTGCCTAATGGCGATGTCCTCGTAGTTGTCAATGAAACGTTTGAAAGTATTATATCGTCCTGCGATTGGTAGAACGAATACAATCTTTGACTTGTTGCTAAGATGGGAGCTTGTGTCGCTGAATCCGGGAATTGTGAAAGAGTTGGTGAGTTTTTCCATTCCCGTGTGAAAGAGGTTTTTCAATAGGTCTGCGAAAGGAAATTTACAGATTGGTGTAAAATTGTTAGCGACATTGGTTTAATATTGGTTACTTACTTTTTTGTAACGTAACATTGTAGAAATCTTCTTCAAACTCCTTAACGAAGGTTCCCGTAAATGACCGTTGAACATACAAGTGACGACGCACGGGCACAGTCATCTTTTTGCCTCTGTACTTTTTGTAAATCAAAAGAAGATCCAAGATAAGATCTTGCCCATGAAGAGTGTTTAATCGAGAATAACCGTAAAGTAGTTCTCGAAATTCTATCACTCGACCCCGTTGTCGCGAGTAGTTGTTGATGTTCTCCATGACTTCGTTTATTACATCCTCTAAGCCTTCGCGGGTGGCTGAATCGATTTTGTGCTTTGGATTGGAATGGTCTGTCGAATAAAGACTTCTAGCAATGAAGGACCATTCCAGTAGATCTTCTATTGAGGTTGGTGTGAATTTATTCAAATCCGGACTGATTCCTATAAAATATTAGATTGTGTTTATGTTCGTGCAAGTTTTTAAATGTTATTGGTATAGATAAACAAAGTAGGTACGTATAAAATTAAGTAAAAACCAAAAATGAATGCTACAACCCAGATAACTCCAATTTGAGTCTCATCCCCATTCCAAGCAGGGAGCATGCCATAAAATCCTAGTCTTGCCGAAGCAGGCGTACAATCGTACAGAAATGTAGTACGAAGTGATGAAACAGTTTTGAAATATCAAGTCGATGCAGAGATTGTCATCAAATCACCAGTGTACCTGTTGCCATCCTCCCGCTCGTAAAGCAATTTTTGTGATTTATTAGTACATATTGCGTGGAATTATAAGTGATGTATATGCATTATGTAATTTTTGGGAGAAAGGTTTGTATTTTCTGAGGAATCCGCTACACAGATGGTATTTTCTCTATAGACGGATGAACGCCGATGCGATGAAGCAGTTAAAAGAGTTAACGTCTGGAGTCTGGAGATTTTCCTTGATCGTTTCGTGAGAAAAATTATTGTAATACATATTATCGTTTGCGATTACGTGTTTTGGAGGGTACGATTCAACGACGAATTATACAAGGTGTACATCAACATCGACCTAGCCATCTGAGAATGCTGACATGCAGATCGAATGGACGTGATTGCTCCAGCTCACAGTCTTCAGTTTTTAGTTGTATACCTAGAGGCCCAACGTAGTAAGTGAAGACTTTGCATAAAGTGGCGCGAAGAGGATCTCAATCACCTTGGAGTGAGCAACTTGAGGCAGTTGCCTAAGAACCGGTCTAAATGGAGAGATAACTAGTTGAGGCTGTCGTTCACTCCGAGCTGCAGCGCTGCATAAAAAAAAAAAAAATAAAATAAATAAATAGGTGGCGCAACAGGCGGGTGACATACCAAGGCCTAGCTTCTCGCAACCATTCGTTTTGTGTGATTTTATGTTTTTCCGGGGATCGAACCTGGGATCCCTCGCACAGTAGTCCAGCACACTTTTTAAAGGGGCCTTTTTCAAAACTCACGAACCGTTCGTCGCGTCGTATCAATTTGAAACTTTGTAATGCGTGATAACCTTGAATATGCTTATCGCGACATCTAACTTCAGCATACGTATTCCAAGGATATTCAAGCGGAATTCTGTAAGAATGGAGTCATTCACGATCTTTCTGGTTGCATATGTCTCACAGAGTATGAAGATCTGGGCGGATTGGAATATAATTAGGGAGATGTTAGCTAAGAAATATGTTTTGTCCCGTAGAAAGAAGCTCAGTCTGTAGGTACTGTAGTATGATCTGTGTTGAGATGCGAGCGCTTTACTTACAAATTAATCATATAAGAGTGACCTGCTTTCAGCGCCGGATTTACATTTTTTGGGCCCTAGGCCTTTACAACAAATGGTGCCCTATTTTCCTTTTATTTATTATTATATGGTAAATATTGTCTACTGACAATGGACCTTACCAATAATCATTTTAAATCATCAACTTAAATATTTTGACGGATAATTTTAAATGAAAATATTCACCATTGTGAATGCCTGGACACTAAAAATGATTTTATTCGATACGTTCCACTAAATCTGGCCGTCGACTTTAAACGAAAACCAGTAGCTGGGACACGTCAAATGTAACGCTTGACAAGTTTGTTGTGCAAGTGCTTTTATTTAGGATTTAAAAAATAAGTTTGTCTGCATTGCCCATTTCGAATATACAGGGTGTTTCGAAGTTAAGTCTCAATACTTTGGGAAATTATTCGTGGGTATAATGTAAGAAAAATAGTTCTACAGTTCAATGTAAATATAATTTGCTAAGAATTTAAGAAAAGTCTAACTTTGGTGTAGGCACCTTGACCCAAGATAACAAAAAGAGTTCAGCAGTGTATAAACAAGTGACGAATATCTCACATATTCTTCTTTACCGCCAATGGATCCCCGTAAATTTGCAAACCGTTTTCCAATTCACATAAACTTCCTATACATGTTCGCATTTTCTTCTTTTTTTATTCCTTGTTGACATTCGCACCTAAGCCAAGCATTTAACACGATATTGGTGAGGTGTCGCTTGAGATTCTCAAATGAACTCGCCGGCGAACACAATCTTCTTCCGGGGAATTCGAAGCGAACGAAATGCGAACTGTAGTATTTTTGGGTTACAGTGATAGATTTAAAAAAATATATTCAGAAATTGTGGTAGTTCCATCACATTGCGGCAAGAGTTACACACATACACGACTTGTCGCATAGTTTATGTCTATTTATAAAAAAAAACCGTCAACCACAAGGCCTGGCCAGACCTGCACAGGCACACATTTTGCATGAAAATAAAAGTGACAAAACAGAAAATATAAAGAAACTTATTTCCTTTTTAAAACCCTCGATTTTTATAACCCACGGATTCTTCATTCGCTCTCCTCTGCAGTGTTACCAACGACATGACTGACACAAAAGAATGAGAAAAAAATGCATGCATCAAACAAAATCATAAAACATGCATAATTTGAATGATTTGTGCGGAAGGTTACGGTATACCTACGGATTACCAAACCACAGAACAATACGTGTTGACTTTATCATGGAATTTAAAGAAGCTGTGGCCATTGTTTCTTAGAGAAAACTCGGTTCAAAAGTTGGAAAGGTCTGGCTAGACCTCATAGTTCACAGAAGGTTTAAGTGATGAAGAATAGGAAGAATTGGAAGGATCGTCATGTAAATTCAATTGTTGCGTTTGCTTTGCAGTTTTCGTGGTGCCCCATCTGTCGTGATGCCCTAGGCCTGGGCCTAGTTGGCCTAAGGGTAAATCCAAGGCTGCCTGCTTTCACCAATGTGGTGTTAATTTTTCAGAGATACTAACTACTCCTTAGGTACTTTCTTAGGTATGTTCCCTCCGCGATATTTAAATATAAAAAAGGGAACTGACTGACTGTAAAGGAATTTCTGTGTATCAAATCCTGAAGGCTACGCGAGCAAAGCCGCGGGCAAAAGCTAGTCACCCATATTCCCCTTGGAGTTTGTCGTGCTGTTGTAAACTGGTATTTAGTTTTTTTCGAACTTTTTCTTAACGATATTATTTTGTATTCTATGTGTTCATACATAGAATAAAACCATCAGAAGCCAATCACGAATATTCACGTTATCGGGATTAGCTTCTGATGGATTCAGACAGGATTACAATACTGCAAATAGAGCCAGTAAAGTATTATGCGTCGACATGAAGTCATGACTTATGCAGAACCATCGTTAGTTCAAAATAACACCTTCGAGTAATTTTGAAAAACTAATTTATTGATTCTCAGATTTATTGAATGTCTTTGATTTGTGTGCCTATTAACGCAACTACTTTACTTACATAGTAAGAGATGCAAGGAAATTAGTTATCTAAATAAAGTGAAACTAGAACGCACAACAACTCCTTTCTATGGGTTTTGTTCGGCATAAGTCGACAAGTTTAAATAAAATCGACTTGAACCTTTCAGAACTCAATCAATTGCGAAATAATACTGATCAAAGTAAGTATACATAAATACTGTCACTTGTCAGAAAAATAATATTGTCGTTTGTCTATTTTTCGCAATTTAATTTTATCTTGGAAGCCAATTCAGTGCCACATATTGATTTCCAAGTTCTGTACTACGACTCATCATTGTACCATGCTAAGGTGTCTGCGACGACGTGAGGGTGAAACATGAAAGGCGATGAATTGAATTGAATTTCAAAATGCATTCTACCTAAAAGGCCGTTTTTCCTGGTGAGTACTAAATTCGAAATCATTATTTATATAGCTACCTACCTACTACATACTTCAAATACGGATAAGATGCGTCCGATGCAAACTTACGTGATTTTTCTTTGATAATAACACGCAATAGTAGTAGTAGTAGTACGTTAATTTAACAATTTAAAATTTGCCGATTTAGTGCTCTCATATGTGTTCTCTAATAGCCGACTATTGTTCTATCATGTTTAAAAGCTGGTTAGTGGTTGAAGGTTCAATCAATAAACATCTCCAGACAGTTTAATATTTGGCCAGTCGCTTATAAAAGTAACCTGTAGATACATATTTACAATGCGTTTTAATTGGGTACGCGTTAAACTAAGCAACTTTGGGTACAGTATTTTGATTAAAATATTTGCCATTTCACAATCTCCTTTCCTTGTTGTAAAAAGAAACGTTAACTCGAAAGACTTTAATTTCAAAGCACCGACGAAAACATTTATATTTATACAGTGTGTACCTTGTGATGAAGGAGTAAAATAAATAAACAAATATGTAGTTGCCGCAATGCGCCCGTATTCTAGGCCTAGCTTCTCACATTCATTCGTTTGTGTTAGGTTTTCTTTTTGGGATACATGTTTCACTGCTTATGGGGTTTACTTTTTTAGTTTTCGACATAATTTCGAAAACTAAACATTTTTTGGACCTTATTACCATTTTGCTATGGAAATAAAGTTGACCACGAAAAAAGGAGCAATTCGAACTTATTTCCAATCTGAAATGGAAATAAAGTCGATCGACATTACTTCCATCTACCTTATTTCACGGCACCGTTTGTCAGACGTTCGCAATAGGTCGCGCAGTGGAAAAAACCGTAAGATAAAATTTGTGTTTTTCCGGGGCTCGAACCTGGTAAACCTAGACAGTAGTCCAGCACACTAACCACTTAGCCACTGTGCCCACGTGATGAATTATAATGAATGAATTATTTTTTTTTAATTTTCTAATAGCCGGTTTTACAGCGGAAGTTTAAACTCCGTTTAACCAGATATCAAGTTTAAACCGACGTTTAGCACGAAAAGGTGTATTACAGTGCTAGTTTAAACTTAATCTAGAGTTTAAACCGATTTTAACTTAACCGGCCGTGGATAGGGGTTAAAACTGAGTTTGTTTTCCGTATTTTCGTAGTACGATATCCCTCCCGGTTTATGACAAAACGAGATTGCATTATTCTTGTTTTTATGCAACCAATTAGTTTGCAAGTGCAAGCCCTTATCGTTGATTGTACTCCACAGTTTCTAGAAAATGCTTGTATACCGTCTAAAAACGAAGAAAGCAGCTGGAGCCGATGGGCTGCACGGACTTTCTTAAAAAACGCTGGAGATGACCTGGTCAGGAGCATACACCAACTTATCTGCAAAATGTGGACGGAGGAAAGTATGCTCGAAGAATGGAATCTCATTACCATCTGCCTGATCCACAAAAAAGGAGATCACCTACTGTAACCGGTGCTTTCACTATAATGGAGTCAGCAGCAAGCAGAATGGGGCTGATTATATTCGAGGACAAGACGAAGTACATTATATGCTTTCATCAACAAAACCCAACCCCACTGCCGACTTGGTCAGAACGTGACAATTAATTGGTATAACTTTAAGGTAGTCAGTGAATTTGTCTATACCTGGGCACTGCTGTAAATGCGGAAAACAACATCAGCGCAGTAAAGTAAAGTAACTATTTCACATTTTTAAATTGTCAAACTGACACAATAAATAAATCTGATGGAAATTTCAAATACACATAAGTTCTACGTTTACTACAGTGGCTAACTAAACGTTCACTGTAAAACACTCTTTAAGTACTTTGTTTAAACTTGCTTCGAAAATATCACTATTGAGAGTTTGTCAAATGTAAGCCGGACTCTAAAACGATTACTAGTACCGCTTGGTGTATTTTTTTAGGCTCTTTTCTGCCTAACTTTTGCGGACGGGAACGGAGTTTGATTGGGTCTAGTTTATGAGTACCATTTGACCTTAGCAATGCTTTTCCAGTCGAATCAAGCAAGAATCACAACAGAATTGGTCGTCTTTGTCTATATTACATTTAGTTTTACAATTTGTTTACATTTTAACAGTAAAGTGGGCTCATTGGTTAGTGTGCTGAGTAGTCCATTGCGAGGAGTTTTATATATGTTAAAGATTCATAAGTTGATTGTGAAATTTTTGACAAATTGCTAAGTGATTTTTGAGATAATCGGCGTTGAACATATAATATTTTTTCAATTCCCACAACCTCAAGCAATGCTGCCTAAAAATGTGATAAACAACTTCTAAATCTTGCCTACACCTGGAACGGACCTCATCTTGCTGGAGTTCTTTTCTTAACTTGAGTAGTTACATTTCTTGGCAATTTAAGCTTTCCTGATTTTTGAAATAGCTTTTTATTCTCCCCACTCTGTTCTGCTGATGATCCTCTTGAATTCTGTGAGACCATAACCCCGGATTTCGAATTTTAGGTGTACATTTGAATTTGCTTTCAGACGAATTCACTTCAGTTTTTTTTATTATCTAAATAAGTGAATACCGATAAAGATTACATTCGAAAGTGTAAATATATATAAGCGAATTTACTGAGTGGGGAAGCGAGGAGTAACAACGTTTCTCGATAGTTCTGTTTCACCCCTAGAATTTTTGTTGGGAAATTTTGTCTATGAATTTATTCACCCTTATTCCCGTTGGCGTTTGTCGTAAACGACTCATATGTCGTGTCGTTGTAAAAACGATATTCAGATTTTATTTTCGAACTTTTGTTAACGATGTTGCTTCTTTTTCTATGTGTTCACTGTAATTTGAAATCCTTTGTCTCAAAAAAGTTATAAACACTGACTTAAAACCGAAATGAAGTGTTAATCGTTTACGATAAACGACAACGGGAATAGGCAGCATTGTTTTGAGAGAATAACAATAACAACAGCTCGTAGTGATTAAGTGATTGTACTTGAATAGTTTTGAATGGAAATCGAATTTAGCACGGTATTGTCACCAATTTAAATGTGGTGTTCCTGTTTTTTCTATCTCTCTCACATTTCATACCCTATCTATTTCAATCCCCTTAAGATACTGGTCCTCAAGGAAAGACATGTGCGAAAAGTCCAAATTGATTTGATTAATATTGGCCGTCTAAGAATTGTGAGGAAGTCGATTCCGCAGAGCTTAAACAAAGTTATAGAGGATCGTCCAGTCTTTAACGATTGGTTTTCTGCTTGTTTTCTTGTCCTGCTTTGCTAATTCAATTTAGCTGAGTTCGTTTTAGTACGTCGGATTTGTTTGACGTGTGGCATCAAAAATATCGTACGTAAAAGGCAGTTTAAGGCAGGGCGGCTGACTATGCAAAACGCCGGCATACTTGGTCCTTTGTAATAGAAATTCGGTTCTGCTTTGAGACAAGGCAGGTCAGTTACAGAGATAATGGACAATGTTCTTATCCTATTTTTCATGCCTTCAGACCCTACAGAAGCCTAAAGACTTCTTCTTGCAAATAAGGTTTAATTTTCTGCCATGTTATGCAATGAGTAACTGCCAAGTCATGACACGAATAACGGTACTGATCACCAATCTTGTATACAAACTAGGTCAAATTTGTTGAGAAAGATCCACCAATCAGCGGCAGAGTTCATTTTAAATTAAAGGGAGCTATTTGTATACTCAGTGATCACTTTCTACCTGTCAATGGCAAAGACTGACGAGTTCTTCGGCCTTACAGTGGAATATCCATATGAGTACATATATTTAATCTACTCTGCAATAGAGAGATGAGCGACATTCATACATTTTTGCCACAACAGGTCCATTATTATGCTTCTTATCTTACTGGGCGCAGTAGTGCAGTGGACTACTGTGCGAGGGATCCCAGGTTCGATCCCCGGAAAAACACAAATTACATCGTCCTTATTAAGGCAGATCGGTAGTCTTTCTCATTTTAGCTAATTGCATTTTTGTTGATCTACTTTAATGTTATTCTGTCTGAAGTCTGCTCTATGCGAAAAAATGTTGTCGATTGTTCGATAAAGGATCATTCACATGGGAGCGAACGAACGAATTGATGAAATGCGAATAAACCACTTTTTATGCATTTATAAATAGAAAATTCCAAATTTTATTATTCCAAGATATCCTCCTCTTGGAATAAGGTTAAGTTCGAACGAATTTTGTATTGGCTACTTTGTGGAACGCGATTTAAATGATGTGGATTGTGAATAGACTGACAATTCGCGCCAGGGTGTTTTCGTTCGCGGCAAAAAATTTGGATTTCGAAATTTCGTTTTTAAGACTATTTTTAAACTTGGTTTGTTAGTATATTTTGATGGAACAATTAATTTTCCTCCTCTTGGAATAGTAAAATGTGAAATTTTCTGTTCATAAATGCATCAAAAATGGTTTGTTCGCATTTTAGTAATTCGTTCGCTCGCTCTCATGTGAATAGTGCTTAAGAAAAACAAAGTAGGTACTGACGAAAATCAGAAGTAACCAATGGTTGTAAAAATGTGCACATTACCTAAAATGTTATGATCTTCAAAGTATCGGTTGCCATTTTCGATCTCTGGAATCAACGAAATCCCTGGAACAAGAAATTTACTTTCATTGGGAATCTCGAGTAACTTGGCCATTCGTGCAATATCCCGATGCAGTAGAAGCGATTCTTGGCGTATTTCTTCTGCTTTTAGGCCCTGAAATTAAAATTTAATTAAAAAAATATTCGAATTTGAAACGCATATCAAGTACTTGTATATAAGAGTGTAACCGATACATAAGGGGTCCTTGCTTTATGGGATGCAACGAAATCGCGTTATGAATTTCCTTACGCTTCAGAGTTCCAGTGAATGCATTTCTCCCGCTAGAGTTGTGCCTCAAAATGTATTGCATCTGAAAGTGGTGGACAGTGTAGGGCTGACAGTTTTCTTAATCTGATTTAAAATATACAAACCTCATAGTTCCATGTACAAGGAATACCGGCGAATTTTTGGACACATCGGCCAATCTCTACATCCTCATGTGTGCTGTACAGATTTTTCAAGCACGTTGGTATGTGTGGTGCCACTGCAAAGAGACGTCAATTTTGCAATATGCGTAAGCCATTTAAACGCTATTTACATACCTCTTCGCAACGTCTCACTGCTCAGTATCACTCCTGGGCCACCCATGCAAAAGTTTTCGTCAAATTCGAGAGAAAGCAAACCGAACTCTTCACTGTTACCTTTTCCGGCTTGGCCTATCAATATAAAATAGACATTCACATCTGATCTAACAACTAGATAAAATGACCAATCATACCAATAAACTGCGGCTTAGAACTATCAATAGATCGCAAGAATCGCTCCAGTTTATCCGGGTCCATGTAAACATCATCATCCGCTCGAATGAACCACTCAAACTTATCAATAAAATGTTCGTACATATAGTACAGCATCATGAAGGACTTTTTCTGTGGTGGATATCTATCATCTACGTTTTTCAGTCCAATAACTGGTAGTTGATCGGAGTATGAACCCTCCGCACTGAAAAAAGCAATGTGCCCTGGCACCTCTTTGCCCCAGGTATCGTAAACTGCTTTCGCTCGTCCTTCGATAAAGTTTTTCGCCGTCATTACACCAACAAAGACTAGATTCTTTTGAGAATTGTGTATTGTGTCTTCTGCTTTCATGCCAATTATCTCTAGTGGTGAATTTGGGTTGCCTGGTTTGAGGTTACAACGCTTGACTATTTCCAATGCGCGATAGTTTTTCAGGACAGTGCCTATGCATAGACCAATAGCAATGCCAAAAAAGGCGAATATCAGCGTTTTTCTTTTCGACATCGTTTGCTGGAGCATTAAGAAGTACCTAAAAGTAAAAAAAACATAATTTTAGGTGAGTTGCTCGATGCTAGATGTATTTTTAATTGGATGACAGTGATCCGTTGATTAGTAAATCCGACAAATATATGCGAGAAAATTCTTGAGTGCCCTATTATCGTTCGCGAGTTGAAGTTGAAAAACAGGCGAATGTGACTGTTTGCTACTGGGATGTGCGAATGTGAAAACAAATATTCGCCTGAATTGTGAAAAAGCTGTCGAATGTAAACTCATCGTATTGCGGTTCGGGAATTTAGAATTATTTTCGACATCGAAATTCATTCAGAATACTAATAGACGATTTGTTCGCCAAGCAAGTCGACTTGGGCGAATTATTCGACTCGCGAACTGTAATAGGGTCCAAACATTCAAGATCCGGAATTGTCACACAAGAAAGTGCTGCTGCTGGACAACAGCTACCAAGCAATAGCCTTGACATGTTTTTAATGTTGTATTTCATCAGAGCGGTCGTTTTACCTTTTTACTATATACGAATACACCAACAAAAGTTCTGTTTGAGTTTAAACAAAAAATCATTCGTCTGAAGGGCATTTTACTAAAAGACGGTTGTCATTCATATACCCTTTACTAGGACCGTCTGTCCGGCCGCATGAAATCTGCGTACCCTTATAAATATACCTCTTATAGACCAAATAAGAAGAATCATTCGACTGTGAGAAAAAAAGACACTATATCCTTCCATCTTTTGCTGCCAGTTTTTTGGTAAACTATCAGAGCCAGCGGTCTTGTTGTTCTCTTGAGCCCTTTAAACCTAAATCAAACTCTTTTACAGCCGGAGATGGAATTGACTCTGGGGTTTTAAGTCTCGTCGGTATAGGGTCGTGTGCACCAATCAGCTTATGTGTTAAAAATAATGTAAATGGTCCGCCAAATAACTTTTTTTTTGAAAATGCTATAAAAAAAACTACTGAATATTTTCTGAAATTTTTTTTTTATTTGAAAGTACAATCCTTCCGGTTAATAATGGAAAATAATTTCATTCAAATGGCTGCCTCGGCTGGCCATGCAGTAGCCTACACCCTATACGATCGGTCCAATTTTTAAGCACATTATCGATTGTGTGCAGCTGTATTTCACCAATGGCTTCACAAATATTGTCCTCTAAAGCGTCAATTGTCTCTGGCATGTCGGCGTAACACTTATCTTTTACGGCACCCCCCACAAATAATAGTCCAACGGTATCAAATCGAAGCTCCGCGGTGGCCAAACGACATCAGCTCTGCGGCTGATAATGCGATTTTCAAAAACAGGGCGCAAAACATCGAGTGTAGCTTCGGCTAATGGCCCAATTATGCCTCTGGAGCAAAATCCGCACAGCAGCAATTTTCTCGGGTGTACGCATTGTTTTTGGCTTTTCACGCTTTGGTTTATCGATGAGGATGCCAGTTTCTTTTTTTTCACAAGATAACGAACATACGGAGCTGACGGTGCTTCTCTTCTTCCAAAATCCGTACGCAATTTTCGCACACATTCTGCAACATTACCATGATTTTCAAAGTAATGTCGCAATATTTCCCAGCGTTGTTCAAGCGTATACATAACCATATTCGTTCAGCGGAAGGATAAAACTAATTATCTGTCAAATAAGACATGAGCTAAGTGTTACCATTCGCGAAATAAGCACTAGTTGAAAAAAAAAACGTTAGATGGCGGACCCTTTAGTTTAAACGCGATTACTTTTCGGCTTTATAATCAATACGTTTTCTTCCAAGCCGATTTCCTATACGACAAATCCACATCTTAATATTCTCTTGTCTCAACAAAAGGTGTTAGTACACGGCATGTAGCAAGCCACATACGTACGTTCACTTGTTTAGACGCACAAGAATTACGTTTTATTTCTTGTTTTTTTTTTCGTTTTACGTGGAATAAAGAGAAAAAAAAACTTATTTGGCAGGAAGGTACATTCGTCTCTATCTATTCTCTATATATATAAAACAAAGTGGAAAAAACTGTATGACTCCCTCTGTCGCCCGTAATTTTCAACCAATTTAGTTGATATTTTTTTTAAATGTCGGTAATTACGATGGTCGGTCAATAGGCTAAAAAAATTCAAAATCGGACAAAGGGGCGTGGCACCTCCCTTACAAAAAAAAACATTCAAAATCGTATATTGCGAAAACCACAGAATCGATTGAGATCAAACTTACAGATAATCAAAGGTATTGGTCGTGGAGTGTTCCTGTGAAGATAGGTCAAAATCGGACAAAGGGGCGTGGCACCCCCATAGAAAAAAAAATTCAAAATCTTATACCTCCTATACAAAAAACATCTTCTATGGGGTGAAATTCGATGACGTTATATCTCGATAACCGATGTGCCGATTCTTGAGTCTTTTTTTGTTTTGTTCGTATTGCCGTATTTCAGGTTTAGGCAGAAAGAAAGCTCCACCAAATCGATTTATTCTCATTTCTCGCATTTTACGAAAGAATATTGTTGTCTAAGACCTAAGCAATACAATTCATGTGCATGGGCAAAGCAAGGCGGGTACAGCTATCTGTATACACAGAGTTTTTCAACAGGGACGCTACAAAAGTAGCGACAGGGACAGCAAACGACGCCGAATTTTTTGCCGCTCTTTTGACATTTCTCTTCAGTAAGGTTTGCCATTTCATGATGGAAAGATATACGAGCCAACAACGAGTCGAAATTATTAAAATTTACTACCGAAATTCGGAGTCAGTGGCCTTAACGTTAAGAGCGCTACGTCCAATTTATGGTCGTCATAATCGTCCTAGCAGATCAACAATTAAGCGTCTAGTGGAAAAAAATGAATCCACAGGCACAGTCGTGCGATTTGACGCCGTTAGACTATTTCCTGTGGGGCTTGTTGGTCTATGGTTTATGCCAACAAGCCAGCGACGATTGAAGAACTTCGTACGAATATCGAACGTGAAATTGCAACAGTGTCGGCCGATTTATGATTGAAAACCGTCGAAAATTGGGTTCAGGGTCTGGACTTCTGCAAGCGTGTCCGTGGTGGCCATGCAAAAGAAATCGAGTTCCATACATAATGGCATCGAACGTACGTTCACAGGAATAACGAATTTCATTGATATCCAAAACCGTTTTTGTTTTATTTAAAAAAAACTTTTGTAGCGCTCTTATTGAAAAACCCTGTATATAGAAAACAAAGTGGAAAAAACTGTATGTTCCCTATTTTGCCCCGTAATTTTCAACCAATTTAGTTGAATTTTTTTAAATGTCGGTGTGATCAATTGAAACGCCAACAAATTTAAATAATAATAAATAAATAAATAAAGATTTAAAAAATCAAAAAAAGACCTGGAAGTAATAGTTGTATGTAGTTGCAGTATCATCCAAGTTTAGCTCCTTTTTGTTCGAAAAGTCGGCTTTGCTCCAATTTCTGGAGACCACTATCTTCATATCCCATGCCATATAAACCCTTGCAAATTCAAGGCGTAGTAGGTTTCTTGCGTAAATAGATAAACTGATAAAATGAGCATTACAATAAATGCTAATTTTTTGGTTTTTCAGAAATCGTATTGACTAGACCGGGGCTTCCCAAACTTTTCCATACTGCGACTCCCTATACAGGTTATAATAATTTCGCGACGCCCTTCTAAAAGCACACAACGGAACAAAGTACAGATATTTGAATATAAGCTAACCTTACTGAAGATTCACTAAAGGCGTTTTCAATGAGGATTGGTCGACATTGAAATGGAATAAAATAAGCTGTGTGCAAGATATTAACGAATCCCATGTAGGTATGCCATTATTGAATGGAATATACATAACACCAGGCCCAAATGACCGCCGCAGCTTCTCACGTTGTCACGGATCCGAGTGGTCCAATCTGCCGCACTTAATCTGAGCGATGGCATTGGTTATGTTGGGTTTAAGGACATCGGTCGATTGCGGTTTATTCGCATTGAGCTGCGACTTCAGGCAACGCCACAAGAAAAATTTAGCAAGGTTAAATCGCACGATCTTGGTGGCCAATTCACACCACCTCTGATAGAGATCAGATAACCATACCCTGCTGCTGAGTGACACATAGCCACCTCTTGCTGGAATCACATGTTAGCAGCAGTTGATGGTATTGGCCTTACCAACGTCATAAAAAAGTACAGAGCAATGACGCCACCGCCAGTCTAAAATGCGCACCAAACAGCTTTTTATGGATGCATTGCCACCTCGTGCTGGTTGAGGTCATCCCATTCATCCAAAAATGCGGCCCGTCGCTAAAGATGATTTTTCTATGGTCATTCATTACATTATCATTAACTTTGGGTCCTGGGTCAGTTGGATCTTAAACGGGTATAGGCCCAAGTCTCGTGCAGGCGACCTGTGCGTATCGTCTTGCGACGCCCCAGGGCGGCGCGACGCACAGTTAGGGAACTCCTGGACTAGACAATATTATTGACTTTCATTATTTATATCAGTGTTACAAATTTTAAAAACTTTGTCTTCCAATTCCAAGACTGCCGAAGAAGCTGTACCCGCCCGGCCTTGCCCGTGCACAGGAATTGTATTGCTTAGGTCTTAGCTCTAAGGTAATAATGTTTTTTCGTAAAATGCGAGAAATGATAATAAATCGACTTGGTGGAATTTTCTTTCTGCCTAAACCTGAAATACAGCAATACGAACGAAACAAAAGAAGAATAATGAAAATCGGCCCAGCGGTTTTCGAGATATAACATAATCGAGTTTCACCCCATAGAAGATGTTTTTGTATAGGAGGTATAAGATTTTGAATATTATTTTTTTGTATATGAAGTGCCGCTCCCCTTTGACCAAATTTGACCAATTTTCACAGGAGCATTTCAGGGCCAATAATTAAGATTATCTGTAAGTTCGAGCTCAATCAATTTGGTGGTTTTCGAGATATGTATAAGATTTTGAATGTTTTTTTTTGTATGGGCGAGCCACGCCCTTTGTCCAGTTTTGACCGAACTTCACAGGTCATTTTAGGGCTCAATTTTTATATATATAGATCAATGTACCTTTTTGCCAAATAAGTTTTTTTTTCTTTGTTCCACACAATACGAAAAAAAAAACAAGAAATAAAACTTAACTCTTGTGGGTCTAAACAAGTGGACCGCACTGTATGTTAGCACTGACGCCATTTTTACGTCAGCGTATGGTTTTAATGTGGGCGCAGTAGCGCAGTGGTTAGTGTGCTGGACTACTGTGTATACTGTGAACAACCCAGTTCGCCGTAATCACGATCTCGAGGAGAGAGCCTTTCTGAACCCCTTTTATCTGCGCACCGAACTTCAGAATTGGCGATCCGAGAACAACGGTTTTACAGTGTTCAATGACGACAACCTTGCAAACGGCATAATCGCCGATGAAAGGACAAATTCCCAGTTGTTCGTGAGCAAAGATGAACTCTTGTGTATCTTTGAGTCACTTAAAAATAAAAAGTCGGCGGGAGTTGACGGTGTCCCAAACGTCGTATTAAGACACCTGCCTCTAGAAGCGATTGAGATCTTCGCCACGCTATTTAACAATGCGTCGAATAATGCATATTATCCAGCGCAATGGAAAATGGCGGTGGTATATCCTATCCCCAAAAGGGATAAAGATAGGATCAACCCGGCAATCTTCGGTCAATTAGTTTGCTCCCGAATTTTAGCAAGGTATTCGAGAAGGTCGTTAATAGAGCTCTTCTGAAGTGGGCTGAAGAAAATAAGATTATTCCGGACAATCAGTTTGGCTTTAGAGCGGGGCATGAAACGATTCATGCCGCGTCGAAATTGGTGTCCGACATTCAGTGGCACAAATGCAAGAACCAATGCACTGGTGCCTGCCTGGTCGACTTTGAGAAGGCCTTCGACACCGTATGGTTGGAGGGGCTCTTCTATAAGCTGACTAGGTTGGGTATGCAAAAACCATTGCTATATATGATTTATGACATGCTTATGGGAAACAAGTTCGTTGTCAAAGCTGGCGACGTGACTTCGAGCAAAGTCTTTGAAATTAAAAACGGCTTACAGCAAGGAGCGGTGAATTCTCCGATCCTGTTTAATATTTACACGAGTGATCTGATGGGTTCCCTCAGACATGCTATAGCGTAGGCAGACGATTTAGTGGCGTACAGATCAGGTCCAAAAGTCGAGGTCATCAACATTCTTTTGCAGCGTGACTTCGATCAAATTAAGAGGTATTGCGATGATAAATTGAAAATCAATTTTCAAAAATCGGAAACGATCCTGTTCAGAACTCCATTGGCTGGGGCCTCTAGGGATACCAGAAAAAACTGGCGAAAATTAGCCATTATTGGACAAAATGGACAACCATTGGCGGTGCGAAGCGTGGTCAGGTATCTTGGCATCTGGCTCGACCAGTATCTATATTTTGACAAAAATGTAGATGCTTGTCTTGCTGGGGCCAAGAGGGCTTATGCTCTGACAAGGAGACTGTTGCGAGACTGATGCGTGTGCACCGTGTTGGGGACTGCCAGGCGCCCATCGACGCAATCGGGATGGTGACCAATCCAGAGATTGCTCATCACCCTGATTATAGATAATTTAGGTTAAGTAGCTTAGGTAGTTTTAAGTAGTTTTAAGAAAAACACCATATAAAGTATTCAAGTTTTTGCAAGTTTCTTGGAAATTAAAAAACAAAGCAAATTATAAAAAATAGATAGATTTAAGGCCGAAAGGCAATAGTAATAAGAATATAGTTAAGTTTAGAGTGCTCGTTAAGAGCCAGTAAGCTAGATTTAGATAAATGTTAGTTTTAATTTAGATTTAATCATTTTTGTCTAGTTTATAAGTTAAAGAAAGAAGTCAATAAAAATGAATTTAAAAGTCAAAAAAAGTGCTGGACTACTATGCGAGGGATCCCAGGTTCGATCCCCGGAAAACCACAAATTACCAGTGTTGCCACTAAAAAAAGTGAATCCGGTCAAATCTGACCGTATGACCCGATTTTTATTTTCTAAATCCTGTTAAAAAAACCGGTCAAAAGTCAAAATCAGAGTTTTTGACCAGAAACCCGGTCAAAAATAGATTATGGTAACAGAATAAGTATTACTAAAAATATAAAACAAAAGTTAACTATCATTAGCCATTTTTTTACGTTATAAACATTATCCATGTTGAGAAAACGTTTTTAATTATGTTAATCTTGAGTTTGTAAACTTGTTTTTTATTTCGTTTGTTTAAAATTTACTGAAACTAATTTTTCATTTTATAGATATGACGTGTTTTAAGTCCTGAAATACACTTTTAGTGCATGGCTATACACATCTTCCAATGTCCAGCGAGGCAGGTAGCTTTTGAGTGGGTAGAAAGGTAGATAGCATAGAAAATGCGCAGAAAACCCATTTTCAGAAATAATTCTGGCATGGCCTGGGCAGGGCATAAAGGTTCTTTTTCGTGCCATTGTGCTTTCGATATAAATCTGCATTTGATATTTGCATTGATAGTGTGAGGGCGTCAAAAACGGGCTTCGGCTTCGGCTTTACTTTAAAATTTGTTTGTGTTTCCGATTTCAATATTCTTTTACCCGTCAAATTGTATTTCATTGCAATGACGCCTCGTTTTTGTTTGTAGCCAAGTCGTTAATGGAAATGAAAGTCATGGGAAGACGTGTATGGCTAAATAATTATTTTTGGATAATTTTCTGACGCACTTGAAACCAAACTCTAACCTGAGATTCATCGAATTTCACACTTTTAATTGAAATGCATTGTTTAATTTCCTCTTCTACATTCTAGCAAAAGAAAACGTCCAAAAATTATCCTGCTCCCGAAGGAGAATTCCATGTGTTATGTTGTAAATGTCCCAATATTCGCAGTAAATTGGTTTCTGTTTGAACTTGGGAGCGTGTTCGTAATGTATGGCAAAGTTTTATTCAAATTACCTATAGAAATATATCTTTATTTATAGTCAGTAGAGCAATTTTATTTTTCCAGTCAAAAAAGCGTTTTCCGGTTAAAAACATTTTTCGTTCCGGCCAGAAAACGGTTAGACCGGATTTCTAAATTTTCTCCGGTCAGATTAAATAGATTTCGGTCAGATATGACCGGAATCCGGTCAGAACGGCATCACTGCAAATTACATCTTAAGGTTTTTTCTACCTCTCGCGAACGTCTGACAAACATCCGAGAGTATGACTGTGCTGAAAAAGCTTCTCAATTCAGCAGTTCGGACTCGGCATAAAATTGTAGGTCCCTTCCATTCGTCCCAAAAATAGAAACTCACACAAACGAATGGTTGCGAGAAGCTAGACCTAGGGTGTCTACCACCTGTAGCGCCACCTATTTATTTTTTTTTTTTTGTATGGTTTTAATGGCTACATGCCGTGCACAGGCTCTCTTTGTACACTCTCTGTTGACGTCAGAGCTACATACGTATATGGCTTGTTCCATGCTGTCTACTATCACCTATTTACTATATAATAAAGGGTGTCCCATATTAACCGAGCAAAGCACGCAGCGATAATTTTTTAAATGCAATTATTTGACATTTGCTGTGAATATAAATTATGACGTCTCGAGAGAAGTAACCAAAATATGTTATTTTCTTGAATTCGATAGTTCTAGTTTCATTGAAAAAAGATGGAATAGTGAGCAAAATGAAAGATAATACATGTCGTTTAAACTGCCTGCATTTACTACCATAGAAACGACATCTATCCATCTTTGTCATGGAATGTATAAAATGCGTTCCGAAACGTCAAACTTATGCAAAGTAAAATTTAGACAAAACATCATCGCTGCATCGCCGATGCGTGTGACAAGTGTATTCTTACCGCATTTAATCTTTTTAGTTGAAGTTTTTGAACTAAGTCCAACTCACTATAGAAACAACATTATGAAGGTACACACGTCTGCATTTTCTTCGTATTCTGAGCTCTGAAGTAGGCTTGGTGGATCTCCGTATAAATAGCTTAAACTAGCAGCTGTCTTCTACAATGAGATGAATTTGGGCTAGGTCATGTGTTGGAAAATATTTGGAATGTGTCTAATGATCTTCACTTCAGCACTTAATAATATAAAGCACTTTTCCAAACTGTCTTGTATAGCTTAAGCGCCCATCATAGCTCAATTTGCTTCGGATTGAGACATTTGTTGTTGGGGAGAACTCGTAATTACTGCAACTGCAGATACGAAGTCCCACAGACAAAATAAATTACAGAAGCGTGGGCGGTGCACTTTTCCAATCAAAACGTACCTAAAGACCGACAAATAAATGTAAATATGAATGAATCTCATTTGGATCGTATACTCGTGTACGTGACGTTGACGGGCTAATGTAGACTGATATCTTAATACTACCTACACTACAACGTTTGTTTTTTTATATGACGAAATGTAGTCAATCTGATGGATGTATAGAAGTGTAGACTGAAAGCAACATTTTTTTTTAATGAAGTGTATCACGAATTTACGACTAAGCAGACGATTTTGTTTCTTCAAAGAGTTTCATTCATTCATTTGATAAATTATGCGGACAGATAGGTTGCCTTTAAAGTTGATGGAGATGGAGTTGCATTCAGTAGAATGTCTGAGACACAAAGTGTGCAAGGCGAAGTTTAAAACGAAGTCGACGAAGAATCAGTGAAAATAATTGGGTTTATTCGGTTTTTAATACAATCACAACAACTGTTTGAAATGAGTTTCGATGTCGATGTACACTAGTACATGTATGTACACACTCAGAGTTGACTCTCGAAAAACCGTCAATTTATGTTGCTGGGTAAACTGGGTTTCGTAATATACTTTCTGCTTAAAAGAGTCATAATAAAATTATCATGAATTCTAGGTTGACAGATTTTTTTTATTTTTAATTTGATGGTTAGAAACATTTTAATTGATTTATTTTAGGACATGCCTTTAAGGACTCTGGTAGTGTGTGACGAAGTAGATACCCAAAAAAGAAAAGCCTAACCCACCCAACTAAAAAAAATGACCCAAAGTTGTATACGGATGGTTCCGAAATGGACTCGGGTATGGGAGCTGGTATTCATGGACTAAGCCGAAACGTCTCAATACCTATGGAGAAAAGCCCCAGTGTATTGATGTTGTAGGGCAGGTGCGCATCCCCCCTGTAATACCTAGACAGGCAATACGCTGTAGCTTCTGTAGAATATTAGCCGTTGTATATTCTGGGAGTATAAGTTTTGCCATACAGACGCCTACTGGCCCACATGGCTTTAGTTCCAGAGTTCCAGTTGAGGACAATTTCGAAATATTTGACTTCATTGGAGTAACTCAAGATAGTAAAAGTCACTAAAATGGTTCTACTAGGATTTATAGATAGTCCTTCCATCCATACTACACCATTCTGAGACATGTAGCAGTTCTGCATACCACAAGTAATGGTAGCGCTGAGATTGCCACTAATGATGATCGCTAGGTCGTCAGCGTAGCCGATGGCACTATAGCCTAGGGAGGCTATATGAACTGACTAGTAGACTGTCGATTACTAGTGACCACAAGAGAGGAGAGAGTATTCCACCTTGAGGGCAGCCTTTTGCTGCTGTCACAGACACCGACACACCTCCAGAGAAGGATTTTATTATCTGACTTTCCAACGTAGCTCTGATCCACTGGTTGGTCGAGTCTTCGATACCTTTACATCTGATTGCCTTAGCGATCGAGTCATAACCTAGCCCTCAACGTTCAAGAAGGCACAACGCGCTAAGGACAATGGGATCCTCAACTAACTTTAGAATAGGAAGAGTTGTTTCGGGCTGAAATACCTCATTGCTTTAAATTGTTAATTTCCAATTGAGGACGCTGATCTTGAGATATTGGATAAGTGTTTTGGGTGGTCTAAAATTTTAAATATTTATAAAAAAATAATCTCGAATGACAAAAATCTCGAACTAGTGCTAATTTTGGGAGATTATACTTTTATTCAGTTGCGCACTCCAAGTTGGTTGAGAACCCATTCCACTTGCGCCCGCCACCTAAGGCGAGGTCTTCCTCTTCTGCGTTGTCCCTCCGGGTTGGAATCAAAAACTTTTCGGGCTGGAGCATTGGTGTCCATTCGCTCTACATGTTCCAGCCATCTTAGACGACTGATGCGAAAATCACTCGAAGAATTTTGCGTTCGAAGCGACCAAGGAGATCTTCATCTGCCTTTGATAACGTCCATGATTCTGCCCATAAATCAGGTGTTTCTCGACAATGCCTTACTAATCAATTGCCTTTAAGTCCGATTCGTCGATGTTGTGTGTCCCTTCTTGTTGACGGGATGTATTTTGTTTTACCCTCATTACCACTAAACCCATTTTTGCCGCCTCTGTACTTGCAAACGCACAAGTGTGTTCTGCCAATAATGTCGATATCGCCAGCGTATGCAAGTAGTTGCACAGACTTGGGAATTTTTGCCCCTGGTATTGGCTTGCGAGTTTCGCACAATTTTCTGAAGAATGATGTTGAAAAAGTTACATGGCAGCGCATCACCTTGTCTAAATCCTTTTTTGACATCAAAGGTCTCGATGAGATTGTTTTCTGCGTTCACACAGTAAGGCAGACAGGATCTTGTAAGCGACATTAAGGAGACTGATGCCTCTATGGTTGGCGTAGTTTAGTGGGTCTCCTTTCTTATGGATCGGGCAAACAATGCTGAGGCTCCATTCGTCAGGCATACTTTCCTCTGACCAAATTTTAGAAACGAGTTGGAGTATGCTCTCTACCAAGTCATCCCCCGCTGCCTTAAAAATTGTTTTTGACTTCAGCTTGGATATTGCTATATTTACCTCATTTTGGTCAGGTGGGCGAAAGTCTTGGCTTTCATCGCCCAGGTTGAATGGTTAATTCTGCCTGACAGCGGAATTCGTGTCATCTTTGCCATTTAGCAGTCTGCAGAAATGGTTTTCCATGTCCTCAGCACAGACTGTGACTCCACTACAAGGTTTCCCTGTTCGTTTTTTCTTTTTCTTCCGGAGAAGCTGGTGTTCTTCTCTCGTCTTTTGCTCGCGAGCTGCCCCCATTCTTCTCTGCAGCGCTGCTTTGCAAGGCTTTGCTACATGTGCTTGCCGGCACTCTTCATCAAACCAAGGGTTCCGTGGTGATGGTCGGATAAAACTTAGCAATCAGTTTCGGTGTTTCTGATGGCATCGATGCCACTGGTCTTCAGCACTGATGCTGGCTGTACAGGACTTCTTCAGAGGTTGAGGGATACGCGATCGGCAAAAGTTCTGGCGGTTTGTTGCGTTTGTGGCCGTTCAACGTTGAATCTTCTCAGAGTATTTCCTCGTTGTTGTGGTGTCTGGGATATCCGCATACGTACCTCGGATACAACATGGTAGTGATCCGAGTCTATGCTGGGCCGCTCGGAAAGTTCGGACATCTTGAATAGTGGAGGAGTGCCTTGCGGTTTTTGATCTGGTGACCGCCATGTTCTTTTATGAATGTTGAGGTGTGGAAGCCGTGTGCTAGCTATATTAACATTAGGCAAAGTTAATTAGCCTAAGTCCGTTTCCAGACGTGGTGTCGTGTAGGCTGTGCTTGCCGATTGTGCTATCAAAGATGTCCTCCTTTCCTATTTTGGCGTTAAACTCACCTAAGACGATTTTAACGTCGTACTTAGGACATTGCTCATATGTTTTGACAACTGACAACACAACAAAATCTGAATTTTTACTGTCCTCCAAATCATGTAAAGGACCATTCACATAGAAGCGAACGAACGAATTGATAAAATGCGAACAAACCACTTTTTATGCATTTATAAACAGAAAATTGCACATTTTACAACTCCAAGATGAGGATAATTAATTATTCGACCAAAATTTATTAAGAAAACAAGTTTATTAACAGTTTAAATAATGAAATTTCGAAATCCAAATTTTTTGCCGCGAACGAAAACATCCTGTCGCGAATTGTCAGTCTATTCACAATCCACATCATTTAAATCGCGTTCCACAAAATAGCGAATAAAAAATTCGTTCGAATTTAACCTTATTCCAAGAGGAGGATAAATAAAATAAATAAATAAATAGGTGGCGCAACAGGCGGGTGACACCCAAGGCCTAGCTTCTCGTAACCATTCGTTTTGTGTGAGTTTCTATTTTTGGGACGAATGGAAGGGGCCTACAATTTTATGCCGAGTCCGAACGGCTGAAAAGAGAAGAATTCATGACAGTGATACTCTCGGATGTTTGTCAGACGTTCGCGAGAGGTGGCGCAGTAGAAAAAACTTAAAGATGTAATTCGTGTTTTTCCGGGGATCGAACCTGGGATCCCTCGCACAGTAGTCCAGCACACTAACCACTGCGCTACTGCGCCTTGAAATAATAAAAAGTGGTTTATTCGCATTTCATCAATTCGTTCGTTCGCTCTCATGTGAATGGTCCTTAATGCCGATAATATTTCCGATCTAATAAATACCACAGAGCTTGAGGCAGTAAAAGCATGCAAGGAACCGAAATAGTCGTATATAATAGAATCATAAAAATACTTAAAAAAAAGGCCGCAAACATGTTCAAAATAACTTCGGGATTACTAGATGATTCGCCTTGAAAATTCATAGTTGACGGAAAATCGACGTGAACTCCCGCAATGACCTCCAAAATAAATGACCTCATTCAAGTAGCTCACTTTTTATTTAATTTCAGGAAATTCTGTACCTATTTATAGGTAGTAAATGTTTTCGGGTAAAAAAAAAGTCCAACAGGTAAACTACACACAGAACGAAAATTGGACCGAAAAATTGTGGCCTTATGCTAGTGTACAACTTACTAGGGTACATCGTACACGTAAAAACTAACAAAATGACAAATCGTCAATCTGCTCCTTTCTCGAAGGCTTGCGGCAAGGGTCTCTTTGGCTGCAACGTAGGTAACGACTGTATGCGTCCGCACCGAAAACAAAACCAAAAACTACAATATTGTAACAATTGTGTTGACCACAAAAGTCTGATCAAAGTACATCATATCTCATTCAGCAATTTCCGGTCTTATGTCTTACATCATTTTTAAATCGTAATCCAACTTACTCCTTTCAATTAAGTCCTAAGGCTTCCCAAGCCGGTAACCAACCGCAAATCAACACAATGTATTGTACACGCAATAACTAATAAAGAGATCAAATAAACATGTGAGACAATCTCGTCGTGTTCATCAATTTCAGATACAAATTCACAATCACAGGAGACTGAAACGTCCCATCTGCATTCTTATGTTTACACACTTAATCCGCTCCCGTGTTCGGATGCGCTGTGGAGGTGAACTTATAATAATTCTACCATTTCTCAGGTGAAATAATAAATTGATTACTGCCGCGTGCAATAAACAGAATGAAAAATAACAAAAACATGCGGTTAATAAGAAAAACTGTATAAAAAAAAATTGACAGCTAAACGAAATGTATCTCACACAGAGAGCTAAACGCGAATTGTCGATTGTCGATTTGCTGATGTCGCAAGCCATTGATATTGAGGTAAACGTAAGCCCCACACACCACACTTCACCGCACTCGGTTGCTCTTACGTCTTACCTTCACTTGAGCAAATTATTTCACTTGGGTTTTCTCAATGAGAATGTATAACGATTTTCACCTCTATGAGTTGGAAACGTGAAAACCGATTGCTAATTAGCTTTCACGATAACATTTTGGCGAGTGTTATACAAAAAGTACTCGCATCATGAATATTTTTGCAATCCAGATGTAAAAGCGATTGATATTCTAAACTAAATTTTTTTTACCGAGAAACACAAAAACCCGACAAATTCAGAAGACCCGATGAAACTAAGTGCTACGCCTAAATAATAAAAAAAATACCGAATTGATCGTTTTTCCAATGTGTGCGACTGGATTGTATTTGTATCTACTACTCTACTACACACATGTTGAGTTTTCGAACATGTGTTGCGCACACTATTCCATTTGGCCGTACACCGGCATACCACACCACTATACCTTACGTCTTGGATGTTTGTTTTTATTAATGGACTAGGGTTGCCATTCGTTTGCGTAAAGTAAAGAAACCTTCTAAGTGAGTTGTTTGTACTCTCGTTTCTAGTACATCGGATGGTAACTGTAGCGTGTATCTTGTGGGGGGTTTGATAGTTCCAATTCCTGTGAAGATTTCACTAAATCACCCACTAAAGGGTGTCCCATAATTCACGCAAAATGTAATTTTGATAGAAAATACATATTTTTAATTAGAAAACTTAAATTTTTTACTGTTTCATAGAGTGTTTACTGATTACAGATTGGGGTTATGTATGAAATAGCACATTGGGTAAATGGCTTTGCTGGCAAGTAGGTACGTACTATTTTATTGAAATTTTCTATGACCGTTTCGCATAAATGTTCGCGAACTAGTGCCTTGGAAAACATAAAATCCATTATCACTGAGGAAAAAATTTCCTGGACCATAAACAGTTTCGCCCCTTAGAAATCGCCTGGCCTGGACGGCATTCTGCCCATAATACTACAAAAATGCCAAGACATACTAATTTCACGGCTAACACCGATTTTTAGGAGCTGTATTCTCAACAACCACGTACCCCTTTCACGGAGACGGATGAGAGTGATCTTCATTCCAAAGGCGGGCAGATGCGGTCACGAAAGCGCGAAAGATTTCAGACCAATCAGCCTGTCCTCCTTTGTATTGAAAACCCTCGAACGACTCTTAGACTACCATCTGCGTAGTAATATAGAAGCATCACTATCCAAGTCTCAGCAGGCATACCTAAAAGGAAGATTGACAGAGACGGCTCTTCACGAGTAGTGCGAACAATCGAAAACTCAATACACTATAAAGAATACACCTTGGCGACCTTTCTAGATAGAAGGGGCCTTTGTACATACTGAAGCGATTCTAGAGTCCTTAACGGAATTAGGGATAGAAAACCATCTTAGCCTTTGGATTGTACCACGAGGATAATTCAGACAACACTAGGTAATAGCAACATAACCAAATACGCCAAAAGAGGGACCCCCCAAGGTGGTGTCATTTCACCACTGTTATGGCTCATAGTAATGAACAAAATACTCAACAGTTTAGATAAAGACAGAATCAAGGTAGTCGGATATGCGGACGATATTGTGATACTGGCGTCAGGAAAGTTTCTCTCTGTAATTAGCGAAATTATGGATAATGCTCTGTCGAGGGTTAGCACCTGACCTAAATTCTGCGGTTTCGGGGTAAACCCGAGCAAAACCGAAATGATGCTGTTCACTACTAAGACCAAAATACCCGACTTTACACTTCCTCGCCTAAACGGCCAACCGCTCTCATCATCCTCCAGAGCTATAGGCATCTGGGACTGATCCTGGGTCAGTAGTTTGGTGGCCGGCTCCCGGAAAAGCATGCAACATAACCAACCTCAACAGAGTCCAAAGAACGGCATGCATAGGCACCACAGGCGCTCTGCGGTCAACAGTAAAGTAAAATTCCCTTCAAGATTAGACATGGCAGGACGGACGGGTGAACAGGGACTCGAACTTAACAATCTACACGGACGGTTCAAAAATGAACTGTGGAGTAGGTGCGGGTGTATTTTCGGAGTCTCTGAGCATCTTAAAATCATTCAGGCTCCCGGACACAGCCAATGTGTTTCAGGCGGAAATACTTGCTATCCGTGAAGCCTGCCGCCTAATCAAACTACACACGGACATAGTTCCGAGGGAAAAGTTACACATTTTTATTGATAGTCAAGCTGCGATCAAGGCTATCGCCTCAGTCAATATAACCTCAAAATCGGTATTAGAATGTCGAGAGGAGCTGCCCTCGCTTGATCAGTTCAGGATTACTCTGATCTGGTTTCCAGGCCATAGCAACATTTATTGAAACGAACAGACTGACGAGCTGGGCAGGCGAGGTTAAAGCCTCCACTGCTCACTTGCGGAATCGGTCAAAATTCCAATCGGAGCAGTCAAAGCTAAAATTTCCTCAGAATCCCTATCGAAAGCCAATCTCAGATGGATATGGCCAAATTATAGCAACCAGGGTTGTCAGGTTTTAAAACCCGAAATCACCAAACGTAAAATATAAAACGCCAAAAAATCGCCAAATTAAAAAATTTGTCACTCCAAATTGAAAAACCATAAAAATCAAATGAATTCGCGCAACACTTAATGCAAATTCCCCAAGCTGCCGTAACTCTGGCTGTCCTAAGGTTTTCGCCATTTTTTACACCTTGTTCCAAAACTTCAAAACGTTTCTTCGGTTCTAGATAAAATGGATTTGACCAATTGACAGCAATTAATTTTTCCGACAGAGCCTCATTAAGTCGTAAGCTTTTGGGTGGAAACAAGCTTACAAGCAGACCTTCAAAACGGGGTCGCAGTTGGCTTAAATAAACGCCTGGTGAAAAATATTCTAAAGAAACAAAAAAATCTGTTGCAGTTAAACAATCTTTTTCGCATTTCGCATTTTAAGGTTGTCTGCATTCGTTACGAATTTTAATATTTCTTCACAGTCATCACAGATGTAAGGCTTGGGTGAAAATTATAAAAAAAAATAAAATATGAGGATTTTGGTTAAACAAATTTAAATCGCTAAAATCTAAAAATATCGCCTTTTTTGGGGTGTGTCGCCAAACCAATTTTCCTGTCGCCAAATGAAATTTCAAATCGCCTGTTTGGCGATAAATCGCCACATCTGACAACCCTGAGTAGAACACGTAGAGATATAGCCAGAATAACAGCGATTACCACAGGCCACTGGCCTATAAGGGACCATGCAGTCAGATTAGGCATCCCACATAATTCACACTGTCGCAGTTGTAACGATGCAACCGAAAAAGAAACTCTCATTCACTACCTATGCGCTTGTCCCTTCTTCGCATCCCTCGAGGAAGTCGCGAAGAATAGCATCAAAGAACTCATAACCTTTTTGAATTCCACAGGCTGGATCTAAACCACCCTTCGACATATACTTACACCAATCAGGTCAAATGAGTATGTGGTAACAAAACGGCACTTAGTTGGGTTTTAGATATCTCAACCGGCACTACTAGACTACTACGTACCTACCTAAATTCGCATAAATATGTCAGAATTTCGTTAATACATCCCGCGTTGGTGGTTGTGGGCTTGTTTGCATAGACCTTTGACTTCAAAAAACCACTAAGAAAAAAGTCCAATGGCGTTAAATCGGAAGATGCGGATGGCCAATTCTGATCGCAAAAACGGCCCATTACACGAGTTGTCACATTGTTATCTTTTTTAACTTTCTCGTATACGTGGTAAGAGATATGTAGTATTGCCTTCGTAAAAATATCGAAATCATCTTAATAAATATTTTTAATCATAACCCTGAAACCTAAACGCTTGGACGGATTTGTTTCAAATTTCGTATTTAGAGTTTGTGGGCTCACTGCTAGGAGGCTTTTTTTTTTGCTTTTTTACTAGCCCTTATATTAACGGTACTTTCCCATACAATTTTTTCAAAAATTTTAACAATTTGAAATTTTTTTCGAAAACGGCTCTAATTGCTAAAAATGACTACTCTAGCCACTTTTTCCTCTTTTTTATACAACATTTTTCTGAGATCGTCCCATTCAAGAAATCATAAAAAATATTAGCGAAGAGATTTTTGAAAAAAAAATTTTGCAGTCAATATTACAATTGTTTGAAGAAACTTTTTGCATCAAAACATTTTTTGTTTGAGACCGAAAAAAAAGTCAAAAAGTGGACTTTCACAAAAATTCAAAATTTTCAATGGGTACTTAATGGGTTAAGGAAAGTTTTGTATCATTCAAACGGAATTTAAATGACCTTTCCAATGATGCCAAAATTTACATGAAGTAAGTTCAAATTATGAGTAGAATTAATTTTAGTTTTGTCAAAATACTTATGCCGACCACTGTATATAAAAATGGTGTGAAAAATGTATAGTAATTCATCAATTGAGAACGGCTGGGCCGATTCAGCTAAAAAAATTTTGAGAAAACCCTCCGGAAAAGTCGGGAAATTGCAAAAATAGCAAATTCATTTGTTGTATGGAATTTGTGTGCAATTGTTCCGTAATGGCTTTTCGACTGCAAAAATAGAAAATTCCGGAAAAACGCGAAAAATTAGATTTTTTTTTCGACAAAATTTTGGATTTCATTTGATGATTTTGGACGATGTAAAGGTGGTAGTTTAGTTTAGTTTAAAGTGGCTCTCGATGAGAGAAACACGTAGGCAGTAATTCGGCCCATTGTGCATACCACTGGGATTTGGAGAGCTGTTTCTTTTGGCTACTCATGTAAACCATTTGCTGCCGGTTATAAAGCCAAGAATGTTAGCGGCGCTGATATTACCTAGATCACTGAGATCATTGAGAAAATAGTTTCCTAAATAGGCCCTTCTTAGATTGGCCAGGGCAGGGCAGCTGCAAAGAAAGTGAGTGACGGATTCGTCCTCCTCCTCGTCCCTACAGCTTCTGCAGAAGTCATTATATGGCAGACCAAGCCTTTGGGCGTGTCTGCCTAATACGCAGTGCCCGGAGATCACATTAACAACTTTCGAGATGCTAGATCTATTAAGCCGAAGAAGCTCCTTGGATCGCTTTGCGTCCAGAGCTGGCCAGGTGAGCTTGGCAGTATCGCAGTATCCCAAATGTTTCCATCTGAAGCCTGCACTCATTACTGCGTCCGCATGAATTATTTGTTTAGCGTGGGAAAGGGGTGCATACACGTTGCGCAGGCTTATGCTCTCCACGCCTGAGGAGCCTCGCCTTGCTAGTTCGTCTGCTGCACAGTTCCCTGGGATGTCACAGTGACCTGGAACCCAGCAGAGGGTGAGGTTGTACTGTCCAGCTATCTCGTTTAGAGATATGCGGCAATCTTCCACTGCCTTGGATCTTATTTCGCTGGATATTAGGGATTTGATTGCAGCCTGGCTATCAATGTATATAACGATATCCCTTTGCGATACCGAATTAATCGACAGCCACGCTGTAGCTTGACGAATAGCTGTAATTTCGGCCTGAAAAACACTGCAGTGTATCGCCCACTCCCTCTGGTGTCTTAGAACCGTCTGTGAATATTGACAGTGATTTGTGTAGGACATTTTGGGAATCCCACTGGTTTCTGTCCGGTATTTCGTGGGTGAAGCCTCTTTCGAAGTTGATTTTCGTAGGCAGATAGTCGGTATTTGTGGGCAGGGGGATCGTCTGTAGAAGGATGCTGGCGTGTCCAATTGGTTGCCCTCTCCAGTGTTTCCCTTCCCTTAATCTGATTGCCACGTTGGTGGCATATTCTTTACTGACGATGTCTAGTGGAAGTAGGTTAAGCATGGTTTGCAGAGCGGCGGTTGGAGATGTCCTCAGTGCTCCCGTGATGCACATACATGCCAAGCGCTGAATCTTCTCTAAGACCTTTAGATTGGAACTTTTGTTCAAGGCCGGCCACCACACAACGATGCCGTATAGAATTATCGGTCTTATGACCGCAGTATAAAGCCAATGCATTATATTGGGTTGAAGGCCCCATCGAGAGCCTGCACAATTGAGTAAGGCGACGTCATCCGCGTAGGCCACAACTTTGCACCCTGAGCTCTCCAACGAGAGGTAAAGGTGGTAAATCCTGAAATCTTCGTCTATGTGGCGGCATGTCAAGAAGTTGAAATCGACCACGAACATGAGAATCGCATTGCTGAAGGACCCATCTGCTGCTGAATTCTGGAGACAACTGCTGGCGCTTGGCAATGGCCAAATTTCCGTTGATATTTCGACTGGATATCGTTTCTGGTAAAAAGTATTCCCGGGCAGTGCACAAAATTAGATGGTGTGCCTGTTGTACTCGTATTATTATTTGTTTTTGTTTTTTGTCTATGCTTTACAACTCTCTATTCATTTATGCAACTACAGTTAAGATGTCTCTTGGTTTTATGTAATTTAAAATTCGGTATTGTCCGTATTGTCATACACAACCTTGATAGGAAAGTTGTCTGTCAAAACATTGAAGACAACGGCGTTAGGCAATAACGCCCAAGGAAATAGCGCCCAAATCGATTTGGAAATAACGCACAAGAAAAACTCGTACAATTTGTTGTTGCAAAATTGTTCGTCATTTTTGGTGTTATTTCCTTTCCAGGGTATGTTTTTTTTGACAAGCACTAAAGCTAAAAATATTAAGTGGAAATGCATAGACAGTGCAATAACAATGGGGGGGGCATTCTCCCCCCTTGTAACAACCCCTGCCACCCCCCCTGCTTGGGTTTTCTGTTGGATTTTGGAGTAGGTGGGAATTTGTACTGCAAAAAAACCTTTAATATATCCAATTTCACATATACTCCAAATCTGACAGAAACCCCAAGCAAGGGGGTTGCATACATATTAAACTAAACATATTATTGCCTAATGCCCAACTAAGTTGAGTTGTGTTCTACAAAGCGGCGTTATAATCCATAACAGGTTAAAAGGCGCATATTAAACGACTTTAAAGAAGTGAAAATATTTAAATACAAAAATTACTTCAGTGTATTTTCTTTTCTGCATTTGCTTAGTATAACAATAGAATCAAAACTGGCCCAATCTATTTACCATTCGAAAATATATTTGGCCACCCTTGTGGATATATTTGTTTTATTTATAAACGCCACCGTCCACATCGTTGAATCCGTAGCTACTCAAAATGCTGCCGCGCGCCGGCTGACAAGTGACAACACTGAACTGACACAAGTTAAAAAATCTAATACTTTTCTATTTTATTCTCTTGCAGAATTCACGACTTTATTAAATTGTATTCAAGAGAGAATTCTCTTTATTTTGTTAATCTATAATAGCATTGCCAGCTTGTACTGTATAGTCTACTCATTATAGTATTACAGTTTATTAAAAGTCTGTACAAAATCCCATAATACTAATTTAAAGTGTTTCCTTAATGTTTAAATGTTTTGAAAATTTACGAATTTAAGAAAGCGAGTTTAAATGCGTCTCTGTATAGGTATATTGAATTTAGAATTCAAGCCAATTCCTTGTATCTTTATTCTTTAATGTTAGTCGGTTGTTCAAGTTGAATAAATTATTTTTATAAGCCTAGAACTTCGGTTTGAGATCGAAAGAAATCTTTGTGTATCAAATCGTTCACTTCAAGCTAAGTTTAAGTTGGGTTGTCAAATTGACAACTGATTAAAGGTGGATACAGACAGAGTAACATGTATATATTTATATCATCGCATTAATATCGAAAGCATAAATCGTGTCGGTTCCAAAGACGCCAATACTTCATCCAGCATTTGCCTTCACGCTGGCTGCAGTTACACTATAGCAGGTGTTCCCAAACTTTTCCATACTGCGACTCCCTATACAGGTTATAATATTTTTGCGACGCCCTTCTAAAAGCACACAACGGATCAAAGCACAGATATGTGAATATAAGCTGAGCTTACTAAAGATTCACTAAAGGGGGTTTCAATGAGGATTGGTCGATTGCGGTTTATTCGCATTGAGCTGCGACTTCTGGCAACGCCACAAGAACAATTTAGCGAGGTTAAATCGCACGATCTTGGTGGCCAATTCACGTCACCTCTGATAGAGATTAGATAACCATTTCCCATACCCTTCAGCTGAGCGACACATATAGCCACCTCTTGCTGGAACCACATTTTAGCAGCATCGTTCTGTAGTACTCGCCGTTGATGGTATTGGCCCTACCAACGTCATGAAAAAGTACGGGGCGATGACGCCACCGCCAGCGTAAAATTCGCACTAAACTGCCCCAGGGCGTCGCGACGCACAGTTAGGGAACTCCTGCACTATAGTAACTTTGACAGTTTGTTCTGAATATCATTCGCCCATATCTAACCCGTATTCACATATAGAAAATTCATCAGTAGTTTGTGATAAAAACTATAGCCACCCCAATTTTTTGATTCAGTCGATGCATCTATAACAGCCTGTTTGTTAAGGGAAAAGGATGGCGTTTCTCAAGTCGTTCGGTCCACCTAATCTGAAAGAACTACTTTAAGTCTCATATATAAAGCAGTTTGTTTTAACTGATTGGTGATCAACGCCCTGACCAAAAGGTAAGAAATAGGTAGCTAATATTTTGAAACAAATTTCGTTTTACGGCCATAGAAGTGATTTAGGAAAATTCGAACTCAATAAGGGTAAAAAAGATGTCAAAGTTTGTATGGGAAAATTCTTATATTTCATCCGATCGACTTCAAACTCGGTTTGTGTATTCGATATATGAAGTAAAAAAAATTGATTTATCTGATATTGAAAATATTGTTTGGGCCGTATAAGGAGAAGCCAGTTTGTATGGAAAATATTTCTGTTCATCGTGTGGAGCGCGTATCAACGCACACTAGGTAAATGCAATATGCTTTAACGGTTACTTCCAGACGAAGCAGTCTATGCTTTGGTAGTTTGGTGACTTCAAACGAATGTCCCCAACTCGGATTCCAAGACGTGCTATTTTGGCGCTGTCCGCTACCGATTATTCTCCTCAGGTCCTTTAGGTTTCTGCCATTAATTTAGTTTACAGTGCGTTATGCATACGCGGACTTTAAACTCACGCTTGCTTAGAAATATTTCTACGTCCATGCCATTTACAGTGTAGGTAAAGGGTCCGCCAAATAACTTTTTTTTTTGAAAATGCTATAAAAAAAAACTACTGAATATTTTCTCAAATTTTCTTTTTTTATTTGAAAGTACAATCCTTCCGGTTAATAATGGTAAATAATTTCATTCAAATGGCTGCCTCGGCTGGCCATGCAGTAGCCTACACGATCGGTCCAATTTTTAAGCACATTATAGATTGTGTGCAGCTGTATTTCACCAATGGCTTCACGAATATTGTCCTTTAAAGCGTCAATTGTCTCTGGCATGTCGGCGTAACACTTATCTTTTACGGCACCCCACAAATAATAGTCCAACGGTGTCAAATCGCAGCTCCGCGGTGGCCAAACGACATCAGCTCTGCGGCTGATAATGCGATCTTTAAAAACAGGGCGCAAAACATCGAGTGTAGCTTCGGCTGTGTGGCACGTAGCGCCGTCCTGTTGAAACCAATTGCCAATATCCTCCTCTTCAATTTTTGTGAACAAAAATTCATTCAACATAGTCCGATAACGATCGCCATTGACTGTAACTCCTTGCTCATTTTCGAAGAAAAATGGCCCAATTATGCCTCTGGACCATCCGTACCAAACACAGTGTTCCCAGATGAAAAAGTTGAAAATCTTGTTTTCCAAAATAAAATATCTTTTTTTCAAGATTTTTCCAAAATATAGAAAAAACCAACTAGAACGGGAAAAAAATTGTTTAGTTAAGTACAAGTGTCAAAAGGCACTCCGTTTACAAGTTTCGGAAGAACTGTTTACATGTTATGTTTTTAACGTTTTATTTAATTTTATTAAATTTTCCGTTGACATAAGACTTTGTTATGGTAGTTTTCCAAATACATAATAGGAAACATCAAATTGAATATCCTTAAAAATAGTCAAAGCAAGAAATTTTGTGAGAATACTTTTTTTTTACCGTCGTCGTGTCGTTGTTATTGAAAATGGACTATATCGGTCGACTAGTTTTGGTACCTCCCACTCCCATACACATATTTTTTAATCATTAATAAAACGTAGTACTTATATGCGCAAATGTCTAGGGAAGTGTCACTAATGGCAAATATTGCTACTATGAAAGAATATAATATTTTTCTTTACAAATTATGCACAACATGTTGCAATCAGCAAAATTTTTCGTTCGACCGATATTGAGTTCCTTTGATGTAAGACCTCTAATTTCATTGAAAGTAAAATAATTGTGAGCGATAATATTACGTGTTTCCTATTGCCATGCCAGTTGCTTATTGATTATTGCCTCAGTATGAGGGCCGGCTAAGGTATTAATATTTGTGCACTTAGATCTTTTTACCAACGGAGGTGCACATGTGCATATTTTTAACAATCGCAATTGCCTAGGTCCTAAAGTGACTTCTTCCACAATTTTTGTGTATACCTTAAAGTCTGCAATTAGATGATACAATAAGCCACATAGCTATTTAGGATCATTCTTATTCGTAACTTCCTTGAGCCAATTTATCATATGCCACAAATAGTTTCCAGTGCATAACAGAAGTCGTGCATTAGTTTTTTTTTCACTGACAATAATAAGGAATAGAAAACCACTTTCTTTCATAGGAAATGCTATTTTAAATTGTTAGACAGAGAAATTATAGTTCAATATAAAAAATCTTGAAATTTTATGAATTTAAGGTAAAAAGTCTTGCACATATTTTGAAGCTTAAAAATCTTGAAAAAAAAGATATATCTTGTAATCTGGCATCGCTGAGTCCAAACAGTGACTCGTTTTGGGTATATCGGCTTTTCAATGTATGCGTGCGGGTTTTTCTGTGCCCCAAATGTGACAATTTTGCTTGTTTACATACCCGCCAAGATCAAAATGAGCTTCATCTGAAAAGATGATTTTTTTTTTTGGCGAAATCGGCATCTTCTCTAAGTCGATCGCAGGCCCACTTAGCGAAGCGAAAACGCATTGGATTGGCAGTTGGCTTCAACTCCTGAACCAATTGGACTTTGTATGGCGTCATACCAAGGTTTTTATGCAAAATTCGTCTCAATGATGTCTCCGAAATGTTCAATTGTTCAGAACGACGGTGAATTGATGTTGATTGCGCTTCACGCACACTTTCTGCCGCAGCAGCAATTTTCTCGGGTGTACGCACTGTTTTTGGCTTTTCACGCTTTGGTTTATCGATGAGGATGCCAGTTTCTTTCACCTTTTTCACAAGATAACGAACATACGGAGCTGACGGTGCTTCTCTTCTTCCAAAATCCGTACGCAATTTTCGCACACATTCTGCAACATTACCATGATTATTTAAAGTAATGTCGCAATATTTCCCAGCGTTCTTCAAGCGTATACACAACCATATTCGTTCAGCGGAAGGATAAAACTAATTATATGTCAAATCAGATATGAGCTAAGAGTTACCATTCGCGAAATAAGCACTAGTTGAAAAAAAAAACGTTAGATGGCGGACCCTTTACTTATCGATTGCTAGGACCTTCCCCTCCATGCTTTATAATTTTGGGTTAAGGAATTTTCGCGGATAGGTACGGTCCTTGTATTATATACCTAGTCTTTTGGTCTAAAGTGATGTTTATTATTTCAATTTATAATTTCATATTAGCAAGCCACATACGTATATACCTATGTAGCACTGACATCATTTTGACGTCAGTGAATGGTCCCAATGGCTAGCACCTTAAGGCGCGGGTTAGCATTTGAGCAAGTAGCGTTTTGTGTTGACGATAAAGCTCTTTAACCAATCCAGAGTTTTTGGTTGTCTCATTCAATGACATTCAATATTTGGGACCTACAATTTTATGCGAAGTCCGAACGGCTGAATTGAAAACCTTGTTTAGGACAGTTATACTAACAAATATTTATCAGCCGTTCGTGAGAGATGGTGCAGCGCAAAAACCCTAAAGATGTAATTTGTGTTTTTCCGGAGATCGAACTTGGACCCACTCGCACATTATTCCTGCACACCAACCACTGAGCCCAGTTTTTCAATAGGGATATGTAGTATCGGCACTGTGCGATGCCAACACTTTACTATATAAAATGTAAAACAATGAAAATAAAGTCGCACTTATAAAATAAAAATACGGAAAATATAAGTCAATTGATAGTAAAATATAGAGCAATCGGCTATGGAATATTGGGTCTCTACAGGATATATGGCCCTTATGATTTTATGTTACTTTTAAGTAATTTTCAGGTTGGGGTTGGGTGTATGCATCAAAGTTTCTCTATAAGATAAGTTTGTTCTTAAGATTTTTTAAATTAAATCTCGAATTCGAGAAACAATATTCAATAGTTAAACATTTAACTTGAACTAAGGAAAATAAAGTGGGCGCAGTAGCGCAGTGGTTAGTATGCTGGACTACTGTGCGAGGGATCCCAGGTTCGATCCCCGGAAAAACACAAATTACATCTTAAAGTTTTTTTCTACTGCGCCACCTCTCGCGATCGTCTGACAAAAATCCGAGAGTATGACTGTCATGAAAAAGCTTCTCAATTCAGCCGTTCGGACTCGGCATAAAATTGTAGGTCCCTTCCATTCGTCCCAAAAATAAAAAAAAAAAAAAAAACTCACACAAAACGAATGGTTGCGAGAAGCTAGGCCTTGGGTGTCACCCGCCTGTTGCGCCACCTATTTATTTATTTTTTTAAGGAAAATAAGGCCCTCAGGGCATAATGGAAATAAGAACCTGTGTCGCAAAAAATGACGCTTTTGCAAAGTGACATGCCTAATAGCGCCTTCTCCGACAGACGATGCTATAGTGGATAAATTTGAGTCAACTTATTCACTATTAACTGTTCCTGTTTCAGTACGACAACGCCATAAGTGCTCCAGTTCAAATTGAGCCAATTGGTAATTGGTAATCTTTTAGTCCATATTATGGCGAATCTTGGCCTACACCTTTACAAAATCAAATTATCTCATTTGAAGTGCCGAAACTTCTCTGATTGGGGTCATGATATGTGTGCAAGACAGAAAGTCTGTTTTTGTCCGCCGGATTCGCCACAGTTACACCTGAAGTTTTGTTTATGTCCTAATATTCGCTGTCCTTTGGCTTACTTGGCTAACAAAAGTAATTACTTACTTACTTACTATAGAGACACTGCAGCCTTCCATCCTCTACGATCCCGGGCACGTTGCTCCCATTTGTCGAGACCAAGCTTGTCGATGGCTTGGTCTTTGAAACTGAGGTTCGGTCTTCCTTTGTCTTCTAGAACCTGGGGGCTGGGATTCAAAGATCCTCTTAGCTGAAGCATTATTATCCATTCGCTCGATGTGGCCGAGCCAAAGTAGTCGATGTGTTTTGGCTTTTTGGACTACATCCACATCTTGGTATAGCTCATAGAGTTCGCGGTTGTAACTTCTCCTCCATTCCTCGAAGGACCAAAAATTCGTCGAAGTATTTTTCTTTCGAAGGAGCCCAGTATCAGCTCTCCCTTCTTGCTTATCGTCCAGCACTCGGCGCCGTAAAGCAGAACTGGCAGGATAAGGGTTTTGTAGAGCACACATTTCGTCCTTCGAGTCAGGAGTTTTGAACCCAGTTGTTTTGTCAAACCGAAGTAGCAACGGTTTCCTTGGGTAATTCTTCGCCGGATCTCCACTAGGGTGTCATTCGTGGAGTTCATGTTTACTCCGAGGTAGGTGAACTCCTTAACTACCTCGAAATTGTTGCCATCAATAGTGACCTTTTGTCCTAGGCGGTGGACAGATGCTTGTTCGCTTGTTGATAGCATGTATTTAGTCTTGTCCTCATTTACTTCAAGGCCAACGGATTTCGCCTGTTCTTCAATCTTCAATCGCCGTGAACGCTTCTATCACGGCACGCTGGGAGCGACCGATGATGTCTATATCGTCCGCATAGCCCAGCAGCTGGATGAATCGGTTGAAGATAGGGCCTTCCGCGTTGACACCTGCCCTGCGCGCTGCGCACTATCTGCTCCAGTACGAGATTGAAGAAGTCGCATGATAGCGCGTCTCCTTGCCGAAATCCGGTGCATGTTTAAAATAGTTCGGAGGAGCTGGTTCCATCAAACTGCACGTTGCAGCGCGTGTTTTCCAGCGTCACGCGACACAGCTGAATCAGTTTTACCGGGATTCCGAATTCGGCCATCGCCATAAAGAGCTCCTGACGATGTATGCTTTCATACGCGGCTTTGAAGTCGATGAATGGGTGGTGAGCTTTGACTTGAAATTCGTTGGTCTTTTCCAGGACTTGCCACTGTGTGAAAATTTGATCTACAGTCGATCTGCCGGGCCGGAAGCCACACTGGTACGTGCCGATTAGTGTGCTGCAGAACGGTTTAAGACGTTCACATAGTACGTTGGATAGGATCTTGTATGCGACATTAAGCAGGAATATGCCCCGATAGTTCTTGCAAGAAATAGGATCGCCTTTTTTGTAGATGGGGCATATGGAGCTGAGAGTTCAGTCATCGGCCATGTTTTCTTCCACCCATATTTGGTTGATGATTCGGTGCATGCTCCCTACCAAAACATCACCACCGTATTGAAAGAGCTCCGCTGGTAGACCATCAGAGACTGCGGCCTTGTTGTTCTTAAGCTTTTTTATAGCTAAGCCAACTTCTTCTATATTAGGTGGTGGAACTAGTTCTTCATTGACGGGACGGGGGTTCTCTTCTTGCCCTATCACTCTCTCTACATGATGCCTTTTCAGCTGCTGCTTAAACGCGTCTACTATTCTCTGCGCTTCGGTGACTAGGTTTCATTCGCTGTCTCGAATAGCCTGGCGTTCCGGTTTTGTAGCCAGCAGCCAGTTGCTTGGCTTTTTTATAAAACCTCCGGATGTTATTACGATGGCACGACTCTTCGATCTCCCTGAGCTGGGAAGCTGCGTAAGCCCTCTTCTTTCTATACGCAGGATCTTCTTTTCCTCCCTTCTCCTGGCTCGATACTCTTCTCTCGCTGCCCTTGTTTTGCGCTGCGGCGCTTTCTTATGTGCATCTTCCGTCACCTTTTTCCTGTACACGCATTTATCATCATACCACGGACTCTCGTGGTACCAACAGTAATTGCACTGTCCAAAGTCGAGTCCGCGGGGTCATTACATATCATACTCATAGTCATTGCTCGCATAAGAGCTCCCTTATATGATTCGAACCCTATACTGGGTTTTTCACCCGCGAACGTGTCCGAATTTCGAATAGTCACTTGGTTTCTTGAACACTTTGCAATGCTATACGTCTGCGTAATGGGAAAGCGCTCGCTTTCGTCACAAAGCCAATCAACTTTTGGAAATATTATCACCACGCAATAAATACCATAATAAGCATACTCAAATAGCTTTAACTTCTAAAAATCTTTCGTTATCGTCTAAGTGACGTAATTCGCATAAAACTGTCAACTAGACTGATGGATCAAATGTGCAAATCGCGCCATTACAAGCTCTAATGCACGCCCATACAGTGACAAATTGTTGAATACAATTTAATCGAAGCCACGATTTCAATGAATAACATATGTTATGAATAGCTGCCATTAGTAATTATTATTGTTATACGTTACCTAACCTATAACTATTGGCGAAACAACTACTGCTACAAATTAAAAACGTGCTTCGCTAAATGATCTCATTTATTTTCTAGGATTTCTTAAATGAATATATAAATCGCTTGGTGATTTATTGTTGCTGTATCTTGGGTACATGGAAATCCAATTGACACATGCTATCCGAAGACGTCAAATATCTGCATCGTCAATTGATGTGTTAAACCGATAGTATGACTACCCTGACTATAAGTCACCACCGGCTTAAGATTTGTAGATAACAATTATGTAAAGCAGAGTTGCTCCCATGTTCATGTTCGTGTTCATGTAGCAGCGGAATTGTACAACACGGAACGGTATGTCTCCATCACTTGCCTATAGATCACTCGGGTCGGAGATTTAATGGATAAATTGACAAATAGAATCGTTTCCTGCAATGGAATTCTTAATTGATGGAGCAGATGCGATGTATGAGTAAGTTGGGATGAACTTTATGCTACGAGTAGCTCTCCATTTCTATTGTCGAATCTATGGGGAACTTTCTTCGACATTCGCATTTAAGCGTAGGTAGATACATAGCGATTTGCGATCGAATGGAATTTTTCACGTGTCGGTATCGAACTCGTGATTATAAAAAAAAAAAACAATCGAATCGAGGTTTTCAAGTATTTTTATAAATTTTACTCGAACGCAAACAATTTATTGCGTTTACTTTTAGTCCCGCGAAAATAAACACTCGGATGGACTCTTGACTGTGTGAATGAAGTCTTGACCTTGTAATTGATTCAGAGGGCTGCCCGCGGAGCATTCATTTAAGGAGGATATGGCGATAGTATCATATTAGTATCAGTCAAGTACTGGCAACAGTGGTTAGTGTGCTTGGACTACTGTGGGATGGGTCCCGGGTTCGATCCCCGGAAAAACAGAAATTGCATCTTTAAGGTTTTTTCCACTGTGCCACCTTTCGCGAACGTCGGACAAACATCCGAGAGTATAGGTAGGTAGGTAGGTGTGGCTGTTTGTTAGAAAACCCAAGTAGCACTAAGTACCGTTTTGTTACCACAACTTATTTGACTTGGTTGTTAAAGTTTATCGAAGTGGAGAGTTTAGATCCAACCCGTGGAATTCAAAAAGGTTATAAGTTCCTTGATGCTATTCTTTAAGACTTCCTCGAGGGATGTGAAGAAGGGTTTACCCAGAACTCGCTGACTAGTTCTAGCTATAGTGCCGGGCAAGCGCATAGGTAGTGCATGTTTCTTTTTCAGTTGCGTCATTACCTACAACTGCGACAGTGTATACTATGTGGGAGTGGGATGCCTAATCTGACAGTGGCCTGTGGTAATCGCTATTATCCTGGCTGTATCTTTACGTGTTTTACTCAGGAGGTGGGTTGTTTTTTCCCTGCTATAATTTGGCCACAACCTTCTGGTTATGACACAATTAGTTAGCCTCCTTCATCTGAGATTGGCCTTCGATAGGGATTCTGCGGAGATTTTTGCTTTGACTGCTCCTATTGGAATTTGGACCGATTCCTCAAGTGAGCAGTGGAGGCCTGAACCTCGCCTGGCCAGCTCGTCAGTCTGTTCGTTTCCATAAACGTTGCTATGGCCTGGAACCCAGATCAGAGTAATCCTGAACTGATCAAGCGAGGCCAGCTCCTCTCGACATGTTGTGTCCAAAGCCCTTATGGTCCGATTGCGCCATATACGTTACAAGTCTGGGCCTGTGGCGCCTATGCATGCCGTTCTGTGGACTCTGTTGAGCGTTTAGGTGAGAAAGTGTAAAGTCGGGTATTTTGGTCTTAGTGGTGAACAGCATCATTTCGGTTTTGCTCGGGTTTACACCGAGCCCCACAATTTGGCCCAGGTGCTAACCCTCGACAGAGCATTCTCCATAATTTCGCTAATTGCGGAGAGAAATTTGCCTCACACCAGAATCACCATATTGTCCGCATATCCGACTACCTTGTTTCTGTCTTTATCTAAACTGTTGAGTATCTTGTTCATTACTATGTGCTGTAACAGTGGTTAAATGACACCTCCTTGGGGTGTCCCTCTGCTGGCGTATTTGGTTATGTTGCTATTACCTAGTGTTTGTGTTATCTGAATGACCCTCGTGGTAAGCATAGAAACAATCCAAAGGCTAAGATGTTTTTCTATCCCTCATTCCGTAAAGGACTCTAGGATCGCTTCAGTATGTACAAAGGCCCCTTCCATATCTAGAAAGGTCGTCAAGGTATATTCTTTATAGTGTATTGAGTTTTCGATTGTTCGCACTACTTCGTGAAGAGCCGTGGTAGTCTAGGAGTCGTTCGAGGGTTTTCAATACAAAGGAGAACAGGCTGATTGGTCTGAAATCGTTCGCGCTTTCGTGACCGCATCTGCCTGCCTTTGCAATGAAAATCACTCTCATCCATCTCCGTGAAAGGGTACGTGGTTGTTGAGTATACAGCTCCTAAAAATCGTTGTAAGCCATGAAATATGTCTTGACATATCTGTAGCATTATGGGCAGAATGCCATCCAGGCATTTGTATGGAGCGAAACTGTTTATGGCCCAGGAAATTTTTTCCTCAGTGATAATGCATGTTATGTATTACCAGGCGCTAGTTGGCGGACGTTGCGAGTTGTAATTCTCTGAACTGTGTCGTCCTTACACCCTGGAAAATGGGTATTAAGTAGGAGCTCTAGTGATTCCGCAGTTGACTCAGTCCACGATCCATCCGCCTTTCTTAGAAGAGAAGGGCTGGAGTGTTCCTTGGATAGAATTTTACTGAGTCTTGCAGAATCATTTATTGTTTCAATGGATTGGCAATAATCTATCCATGCCTGTTTTTTTGGCCTCTCTGATAGATTATTTGTATATATTTTAAGACAGTCCCGGTAGGGCTGCCAGTATTTGCAACTGTGGCAGATATTGAAAGTCTCTCTGGTCATTGTTTCACCACGGTGCGAGGGATTTTTTGCTGTATTTGACCGGACACGAGATTTTGTAAGCTGTCTTAAAAGCTTTTTGGAAAGTATGAATACTGCAGTGTCGAGTTCGGAGGTCGAAGTAATTATTTGGGGTGGAGATTTGCGCAGTTTGTTTTTAATAATTTCATCAAACTTTGGCCAGCGATTTTTTTTTTTTGGGTTTCTATAGGGTTTTGGTTTCTTGATCTCGAGATCTACAACAAAGAGTATACAGTTTTGATCTGAAAAAGATTTCAGGTTGGATACTCTCCAATTTCCTACTTTCATATTATTGCTATTTTTACCGAGTGCATAACTGTCCTGAAAAAGCTTCTCAATTCGACCATTCCGAATCGGCATAAAATTGTAGGTCGGTCTCTTTCATTCGTCCCAAAAATAAAAACTCACACAAACGAATGGTTGTGAGAACCTAGGCCTAGGGTGTTCTACACGCCGTTGCGCCAACTATTTATTTTTTTGATTGGCTACCCACACCACATTTATTTAAATGAAGGTTTTGTAAGGTTTTTTTCGATGTTAATTAAAATAAAGCAAGCTGCCTGTAAGGTATTTACGAAATTAATTTTTTATTTGAAAGATCCATGCCTATGTACCTTTGGAATGAGTATGTATAGGTGTAGCATCGTTCAAATGTCCGCCGCGGATTGTCACGGTGGCACGCAATCCGGGTGGTCTAATTTTGAATGACTGGCGCATAGATCCGACGAAATTTTAACGATGGCATTAGCTATGTTCGCTTTTTTAAAGGGCATCGGCATCTTTATTGCGGCTTAGCCATAGACCGGAGACTTCAGGAGACCACATAAGAAAAAAAAATATAATTCCTCAATTTTACTCCGAAAATAATCATGCATCTTTATTCTGTGATTCGAATCGAATCGAAAGTCATTCGATTTCAGTCAACTATCTTTTCAACTTTCGATTTCGATGGAGATTTGTATTTTGTTCAATTCTCCCCATCAGATTTTCAGTTTTGATTGGATCGAGGTAAATGTAAAATTTTATTCGAGTGGCAATTTGTGGTTGAAAGCTCTATTTAAAAATTAATGTAAGTTCAATTGTTTTTGCATAAATCGCAAGATTTGTTGCTTAATTTTGCGCGGGTGTGGGTTGCTCAAGACGACCCCTCCGTAGCTCTCGATTCTTCGCCATCGACTCTAAATCATCAAGGGCAATCCCCATACGGATAGAGGAGAGATTATGGACTTGATCTAACCATCTCATCCTAGGTCTAAGGACTCCTGGCTGATGGTACGGATCCCATAGCACGTCGTGGAATCCTAGTCGGCGACATGCGTTTAACATGCCCAAACCACCGAATCATGGATCGCTCCGTCCGTAGAAGTAGCTGTTTGACATTGAGTTTCTCACGTATTCTAGTATTTCTAATGCGATCTCTACGGGTCACACCAGCAATACAACGGAGAAATCTCATTTTGGCAGCTTGTATCCGCGGTCTTATTCTTTCGGTCATTACCCAAACCTCATGACCATAGGTAAGAGTTGGAACAAACACCGAATTAAAGACTGACAACTTAGCTTCTCAAAATTGACCCAGCCCGACCATGACCAATCGTATAGAAAAACCCAGCATTGCTCCTTCCATCACTCGTGAATAAGACCCCGAAATACTTAAACTTTTCCACCTGTTTCAATGGGACTCCACTAACATGCAGAGTGCATTGAACAGGCGCTCTGGACACGACCATCACTTCAGATTTGGTCACGTTTACTTTCATTTCAGCTTCTTGACAAACGGCTATACAAACCGATCGAGTGCGCGCTGAAGTTTAGTCTAAAGGGACCCAAGGATGACCAAGTCGTCAGCGAAGAGCAGATGACTTATCCTCAGATCTTTCAATTCGAAACGTTCTTCGCCAAGACTACGCTGTAACATCCAGTCCATATAAGTAATGGAAAACAGAGGAGACAAGACGCACCCCAACGCCCACGGTGAAAGGTATTGATTTAACGTCGTTTACCCGAACATAGCTTTTACAATTTGAGAACCGTCCATGCTCCTGTAATACACTCCAGAGTTTACCTCGAGGAACTCTGTCGTATGCTTTCTCCAAATGTACTTCCTTCTGCTACTATTGGGGCACAATCACCCCAATCTGCCAATCGCTGGGAGTTTCGCCGCATTACCACGCCACTTTAATGACACGAGAGACCCATTTAACTCCCTCTTCACCTAAGTCCTTGAGCATTTCTGGCCGGATTTCATTCACTCCGGTAGATTTGCCAGCTTTAAGCGATTTGATCGCAAAAATGACTTATTCTACCGTGGGACTATTTTCCGCCCTGCTCAGGGCAATAGATCTGTCCTCCTCAATGCCTTGGAATGGATTGAGCAATTCAGAAAAGTGCTCGCTCCATTTGCGCAAGATGTCCTCCTCATTTGAAAGAAGTGTACCATCTTTGGATTTGACTCCTTTAATAATGTTCCACTTCCTTCCTCTAAGATGGCGGATGGTCTGCCAAAACAACTTGCTTGCAGATCTGTGATCACGGTCTAATTTTTCGCCGAACTCCTTCCAAGATTGTTTTTTGGGTGCTTTAATAGCCAATTTGCAAGTTCTTCGCGCCTCAATGTACCGGTTACGAGAAGGAGAGTCCCCCAAGTGAATCCACACCTTGAAAGCCTTCTTCTTCTCTCTGATAGCTTCTTGAACTCCGAGCGTTTTAAACCACGCAGTTCTTTTCTCACCACCAGCCGCCACACCGAGCCGCTTTACTCCGCAAACATGTCCTGCAGAGGCAATGACTACTGTTGAAAACAACTGCCATTCTTCCTCTACATTCAATGGAAGATTTGGAATTTGTTCAAACCTTTCAGATATCTGTTGTGCAAATTCCTCCCGTATCTCATTGTTCGGTAGCCCCTCCCACTGTATGCGCGTAACCATTCTTGGTTTACGCTTTCGCAGGATAGGTATTTGATCATTGAGATACAATTTGCACAACACCAGGTGGTGATCAGTTGACAGTTCAGCCCCTCTTAACACCCGAACATCACAAACCATCCTTTTAATACACGGCGGTACCAAAGAAATCTAACAGCGTTTACTGCTAAAGACTTCGACGGTACTATGTGTATTTATGGATATCTTTGTGTGGAAAGAAAGTTTTCATAATGGACTGAACATTCCTCAGTTCGCGTATTGTTCGGGGTCACCGTATTTCCCAATCGCACTTCCCCATTTTGTGAAATCCACACCCACGTGAGCATTGAAATCCCCCATCAGGATATAAGAATCCATATCTGCAACCTTTTCAAGGGCTATATCAACTTCATCTAAGAAAGCTGCGTACCCCGACTCCAGAATCGGTGCATACACCTGCACTAGAGCTATAGTTGATCTTTCAAGGTTAAGTTTTAAGATCGCAACTCTCACTCCCAATGGTATCCACTCCAATACTCTGCCTGCCAGCCTGGGACTTGTGAGTTTCCCCACTCCCGCCTGAGCAGACATCGAAGGTGCTACTTCCGACATGAAGAGTTTCCACCTATCCGCAAGGTCCAAAGTTAGAGAACCCCTTTGCTTTTTTAAGGAGACACCAACTATATTTAGTCGATATTAGACAGCCTCCAGAACAAGCTCCAGGTCTTTTCCCGTGGGCAAAGAAATGTTTCATATGCCTATCCTCCTAAGTCGTTGCTTTCGTCGAGAAACCGTACTCCCACTTATACCCCTATTTGTGCATAAACATACAAAAGAGCATCCACCCTCTAAACCACCATAATGGAATGCAGGCCCGTAGTCATTTCAACACCACCAGACGCCTGAAAACCTTCCACCCTTTAGGCCTGGCTCCAAAGGGTGTTCGAATTTGACAGGCTTGCCAAACCGAGAATCGCTTAGTTCGTCTCTTCATCTTGGGTGTGGGTTATAAATACGAATTTCCTTTAACAAAACATTCATTCAGTCTGCAGCACTTGCACTGATTTAGATACACTTCACGCTTTGAATGGAAACGCAAAGCGAATAGCGCAAGTATACAAATCAAACTTTATAATCAAGATGATAATAGAATAACTACGCAGAATCACGCACAATTATTTCCTTTTTATGTCTTACAATTAACAGAGATATACATTTTCTATCCTCGTAAATATTTATAAACACTAACCGCGTATAAGTATGTGTCTTAATTGAAAATAGTGTGCTAATAGTATGCTAATTGTCACCTCATTAAGTTTAAAATATTCATTGGCTTGGCGCGCAGTAAATTAACACTTGAACACACTGATCCACAGCTACTAAGTCAACCAAAGTGCAAGTAATTAGCCTTTACCAGCAGCACCTTCCTCCAGGTGACATCGACGGTGTACAAGTACATGTTGACGGGTCCAAATTGAGTCTTCGACAAAACGTTGTTAATTTACACCTTTCTCCTTCATCCCGCAAAATGATATCACATCACTGGAAATAGTTTCATTTAGTTAACTGACTATACTGTGCAGTGCTGCAAATGGAATGCTGTTGATTGGCCGTACAGATATCCATTGAAATCATAAATATTACGCCAGGACAAGACAATTACCATATAGGTATGCAGGTATCTGTATATCGTCGCCATCAGTTGGCGGTTTGTGCAATATGCGCTATAGTTGCCGTCAGCGTCAGAGCCGACAGACGTTAAGGTTGTCGTGCCATCGACGCGGGTCGACACGATGTTTCTCAGGTGTAATTATTTCAACATAAAAATGTTAATCGACTGAATCTGGACAGACGGAATGACACGATTCAGGGTGTGGGTGTGAATGCTGTATTTGAAATTAGTGGAAACTGTTGACAAAAAAAAAAAAAACACTGCAACTTAGGAACTGTTTGTACTACACTGCCGCAAGAACAAGGAAAAAGGTGCGACTTTGACAGTCGAAAAAAAACCATCGCATTGAAATTAAAGGGGGAGATTTTCCTTTCTATTTGCATATAAAAAAATATTGTAGCTTAGGTGTGATCGGCTCCAAGGATCAAGGATACCAGTGCGATGTCTAGTCATTGAACAATTTTATACAATTTTGTTGGAATGCTTGTCAGACGCTCAAAGGTATTTTTCGCTTGTGATTATTGCCTATATCACACATTTGCATAATGAGCCCGATTTAAGACGCGCAAGGAATGTCTGTCGCTTTTATCTTAAGACCACCGTGGTGTAATCGGAATGGTAATTTCGTACCTAGACCTACCATACCTATCTTTCTGAAAAGTTGACTAATATCTAGTAGATATACTGTATACAGTATACATTATACAGAGTCCGGCAGACAGGTTGGAAGTTTTTGAAATTGTCGTAGTACTTCTCCTCTATTGGGGCGAAGCTGTGCGGCAGGCATATTTTACCAGTTAAAGGCTCCGTCAAACAGAGCGCGTTTTAACGCCGCGTTTCACCGTCGCGTTCCACCGCCGCATTGTAATATACTGCAATCGCGTTGAGCTCACCGCGACGGTCAAACGCAGCGGTGAAACGCTCTCTTGTGAAACATTACAGATTATTTCTCTGACGCGGAGCGGCGAGACCGCGATAGTAATTTTTGTATAGTGTCAAATGGAAATATCAATAGCATTTGAAAGAAATTAGCCATGTCTTTACGGTATGGTTGATGAAATGTATAAAAATTTTTTTTCAAAGGGTGATGTGGGAGACAATTGCAAAGAAATTAAATGAGAACATTCTTTTTTCTTTTTCGGGAATTTCGTAGCACGGCAAATAAAATTAATAATTTGTAATCCGAGCTTTTTTTTTTAATACTTCTCCCGGGAAAGGCGAACCTATAACGCTTCAACAGCGCCCCGAGATGCTTGCAGCTGTTTGACATTTTGAGAGAATTTGATAAAAGCTATCTGTTTGACGTCGTCTAACGCGGCGTTGAAAACGTGGTGTCAAAATAGTCTTACGCCGCATAAAATAATCTCACCGCGGCCTTAAAGCCATTGACCAATGGACAGTAGAGCACCGGGTTTTCGTTTACGACAATTTCGTCCAAAATACTGAGTCTGTCATGGCAGTTCAGCGTGAATTTCGTCGACACTGCAACATCCATAGAAATCGAGATGTTCCCGCGCAAAATACCATTCTTCGTTGGGTTGAAGCCACTGCGTACTCGTGTACAGAAGACCTTCAAGGTCTCTACTCGCGTCATAGGTCCTAATTTTTTTCTGAAGACAATAATGGAAACGATGATACGGTCAACTCGGCGCACTCTGTCGAGATGATCAACAACTTCTTTTTACGACGTAGACAAATACCGATCCGACGTGTGTGGTTGCAACACGATGGGGTAACAGACCATACAGCTAATGCATCAATTAGCGTTATTCGCGTCATTTCAAAGTTTGACATTAACTGGCCTCCTCTGATTTATCAATGTGCGATTATTTCCTGTGGGGTCACCTCAAGCTACGTATTTACGAGCACGAGACCCGACTACTGGAAGAATTGAAGGAAACGATTATTGTGGAAACTGGATACCGCCTAAATCGATCGACGTATATTGGTAAAAATATTCCAATCCAAGAGTTTATGCCAACTTCAAAGAATGCCTTCAAAAGTGCATCGCTGATCGTTGTCGTTGCCACCATATGACAGATGCGATTTTCAACACTTGATTTTCTTAAGACAAACCAGAATCTGCCAATAAATTTTTTTTTGTGTGAAAAAATAAACGATTTTAGGATTTTTTTAAAAACCGTCCGACCTTTCTGCCGGATTCTGTTGAATAAACATATTACTCTGTTTTTCTCCATTTGTAAAGACAGTACAAAAACTTTTCAAAATATGTAGTCTTCTCTATAGGTTTCTCTACGCGATTTCCTATCTCGCACGTTCTCTTTACCTTTTGGTACATTATTCCTGACTTCCTGAGCCTGAAGTAGCATCTCCCAATTTCGTGGATCCTCTTGCTGAGGAGCAGATGTTCTTCTCCCATCTCCTTTCATAGAGATCGTGAGAAGCTCAAGGGTAGCGCATACGCCTCTTGTTGTTGTATAAACATTTAAAGTACTACACAAAAATCCCAAATCGATCCGAATTGGAGAACGGTACTATAAGGAACAACTCCGAAATCGAAATCTATACAGATGGGTCGAAAATGACTGAAGGCACGGGTGTGGGAGTCTTCTGCTCCACTGTAGCGTTTTTCAGGCGGAAATTATGCCGACTCGCCTTGTATACGAGATAGATGGGGAAGATATAACTTTTTACATAGACACCCATAAAATACCTGGATACATAAACAACCCAAAACAATGCCAGGAATCTCTTAACGAGAGGAAACTACCGTTCACCTCCTCTGCTCCTGTACAACTCTTGACATACCTTGCGTAAGGGTACCTTAGGGGCTTATTTCTTTGAAGACCTTAGCGACCTGTCCCGAACCGATATTTGCTGCAGCAGCAAGTTCGTTACAAAGTCCAACTGGCTTTACTGAAACATCAACATACAATTATCTATTTGAACAGACACCAATCGTCATCTTCTTCGGTGTCAAGCAGTAGGGTAGATGGCTTCTAACATAATAACTTTCAAAGGCAATAGGCAGGGGTATATTGTTTCGGTTACCCTCCGTCATTTCTGGGAGACAAATTGTCACTTTGTCGCTTCCCACGAGTTGGATGCTACCAGCGGGGGAGTGAGACTGCTTCTCGCCTTAGCCGAGAACTAAACACCTGGGTGAGCTGACTACATCAATCAACCTTATCTCGACCCCGTCAGAGGTAATAGACGTAGGGTTAGACTGTTTCGGTCAGTCCTCTTCTTTTTACCGAAGACAAACCGCTACCTCTGCTTTCGGCACCAGGCAGTAGGATGGAGTGATCCAATCTAAGTGTGGTCTAAGTGTGTCCCTCTTTAGGACAGCCACCTTAGTCGACTGATACGTACTTCTCTGACCAGGTCGATGTCGCTGTACAGCTCGTAGAGGTCGCCGTTAAATCTCCTCCTCCAAAGCCCGTCAACGCAAACGGGACCGAAAATTACTCAAAGAATTTTGCGTTCGAAGCGACCAAGGAGATTTTCATTCGCGTTTGACAACGTCCATGATTCTGCGCCATAAAGCAGGACTGGGATGATGAGGGTCTTATATAGAGTCTCCTTGGTGTTTCTCGACAAGGTCTTACTAATCAATTGCCTTCTTAGGCCAAAGTTGGCAAGAGTAATTCTTCGCTTGATTTCTGATGTGATGTCATTTTCAGAGTTAAAAGCGGAGCCGAGGTAGAGAAAGTCCCAAACTACCTCAAAGTTATAGCTGTGTATTGTGACGTTCTGTCCAATTCGTCGATGTTGACAGCATATATTTTGTTTTACCCTCATTCACCACTAAACCCATTTTTGCCGCCTCTGTACTAATACCAGGATCTGCCGTAGAGTGAACATTTGATCGGTTGTGGACTTGCCGGGGTTTCAGGCGTTCACACAGTATGGCAGATAGGATCTTGTAAGCGCCCAGTCCTGCAACTTTGTTGGACTTCAGCTTGGATATTGCTATCCTTACCTCATTTTGGTCAGGTGGGCGGAAGTCTGGGCTTTCGTCGCCCAGGTTGAATTGTTCATTCTGCCCGGCAGCGGAATTTGTGTCGCCTTCGCCGTTTAGCAGTCTGCAGAAATGGTTTTTTCATGTTTCCATGAGTTACATCTCTCTATTTCCTCGATCGCGCGCTTCTCATGCTCTTTCTTTTTCCTCCGGAGAAGCTGGTGTTCTTCCCTCCTTTTTTGCTCGTAGAGCTCACGAGCTAGTCTCGTCCTTCTCTGCAGCGCCGCCTTGTAGGCCAGTTGCTCTGCTTGCCGGTACTCTTCGTCAAACCAGGGGTTTCGTGGTGGTGGTCGGGTGAAACCTAGCACATCCGTTGCGGCTTTTCTTAATTGGCGTCGATGCCACTGGTCTTCAGCACCTGATGCTGGCTGCACAGGACTTCTCAAGAGGTTGAGGGAGACGCCATCAGCAAAAGTTCAACGTTGAATCACCTCACAGTATTTCCTCGTTGTTGTGGTGTCTGCGATATCCGCATACGTACCTTGGCTACAACAAGGTAGTGATCCGAGTCTATGTTGGCCGCTCGGAAAGTTCGGACATCTAGAATACTGGAGGAGTACCTTGCGTCGATCGCAACATGGTCAATTTGATTGACGGTTTGTTGATCTGGTGACCGCCATGTTCCTTTGTGAATATTGAGGTGTGGAAACCGTGTGCTAGCTATAGTAACATTACGTCCCGTAGCAAAGTCAATTAGAGCCTATGTTCGTTTCCAGACGTGGTATAGTGTAGGCTGTGCTTCCCGATTATGCTACCAAAGATGTCCTCCTTTCCTTTTCTGGCGTTTAAATCACCTAAGACGATTTTAACGTCGTACTTAGGACATTGCTCATTATGTTTTGTCGAGGAGCTCTTAGAAACTATCTAGGGTAGTATCGTCTTTATCTTCTGTGGGGGCGTGAGCGCATATCAGACTGATGTTGGCGAATTTAGCCTTGATGCGGATAGTTGTAAGGCGCTTACTAACGTGTCGAAAGCTCAAGACTTCTTGCCTAAGTCTGCCGCTTACACCGAATCCGCATCCAAATAGACGCTGCTTCTGCTCTCTGTAGCAATCACCGTAGTAGATGTCATAGGTTTTCATCCTTCTTTTGCCGGGTCTATCCCACCGTACTTCCTGGATGGCGGTGATATCTGCCTAGCATTCTAGGGCCTCCGCTAATTGTTCGTCTGCACGCGGTCTGTTCAGGGTTCGAACATTCCACGTGCAGATCCGAAAGTCATTGTCCTTTTTTGGTTTTGCAGGGTCGTCAACAGTAAATCCATCCATATCCGAGGCTTTTGGTTGCTTCATAACCGTTGGTGTTTTCCGTGGTTGGGTAGTTAACCCCACGCACAACCCCCAACCTGGAGAACCAGGCCCTTTCTGTGACCCCTTGGACTAAAGTGGCCGGATATTCTGGAGTCAGTAACCCGCTTTGGGGATTTAAGTGCTGCCGTTGACCCATTGAGGTCTCTTCCGCCACCATCTCTATTTCAACACCCTGACTATTATTGAAAAATCCTTGATGACCTCAGCTGCAAATATGTCGAAGTAGCTCATTATGGTATCTGCCATGCCGACCGAAATACATATCAAACTGAACACAGTCGAAATGTCAGCCTAGTTTAGTACTCAGGCAAGAAATTTTTCGACTACTTCTGCATAAACGTCAACTGAAAAAAGTTAAGTCACGTGATCATTCGAGGACATTAGAGACCCAGACACCACTTCAGTTTTGAACACTGAAACCCGAATTTCCTCTTCCAAATACAAAATAAGAAAAAAAAAAAAACAACAATTGAATCCTGTTCGCATATTAAGCTTTTTGTATATTTTTATGTTATTTCAAAATAATCACATTTACATTATTTTCATTTAATTTTTATTTTTTATTTTTTTGCAAATTTTGAAATAGTCTGTTGTGGTTAATTAGATTTAATAAAGCTCCATCGTTATTCTTAAACTCTACGCCGAAATAATACAAATAATGGTTATAGATAATATTCATTACTAAAAAATAAAATTAAAAAAAAAAAAATAATTAAATAAAAATTATAATAAAAACTAATTATTAAATCTAGAGTTTTAAAAAAAATCAGTTGTTTTCTTTGTTGTGTGTATTACTTTTAATTATAAATAAATAATAAAGTTCCTTTCTATAATACAAAATACACTTACTAAAAGCTAAAAATATTCATTGTCAGTTAGATTTGTTTTTTTTTTTTTTTTTTGTGCTGTTGTTCTTATTTTTCTTGATGTTGTTATTTTGCGGGTATATTATTATTATTTTTATATTCATGTCCGAAAATGTACATTTTTTAAAAAAACAAACAATTCCATAAAAATTCATTTGGTTGACTGACTCCAGCCATGACTACATACGAAAATATGTATTAAAAAAAAATCAAATACACAATCAGTAATTTGACATTTTCTTAACAAGGAGTTGGATAATTTTGTTTCAAAAATTACTCCTTGATTGGTGTGTGTGAGTGAACTCTGTCGATTTAGCGTGATGCAAACGCTTTTCGTTTTTTTGTTTTTTTTTTTTTTTTGTAATCTCTCAATTGTTTTCATCAATTCTTTCTATATACATGGTCTATGTATCCCTTATGTATTATTTAAGTATACAGTACAAAATAAAAAAATTCATGAAAGTCAAAAGCCTTTTGTACTCCCCCTCCCCTCCCAGTCAACACTGGCGTTTGCAAATGGGATGTGTCTCAATGGTTAGCGCGTCAATGATTCGTTTTTTTTTTGTTTTTTTTTTTGTTTTTTTCTTCTCGGTTTTGACCTAGATTCTGTTACGTTACGTTGCCTTGGGAGAAAAAGTTTTTGGAATTTTATTGTGATTCTTTTGCAAATACCTCCTCCGCAGTCCATCGCGTTTCTAGTCCTTTTGAATAAATTATATGTTTTATATGGATATATCATTTTTTTTAAGTTTTAACTCATGTTTTTCTTTTAACTGTATGTAGATGCGTAATTCGCGTGCGACTATAGTGGTGCATTATATGTATAAATATAATTAAGTGTGTTGAATATATTAAATGATATTTAGGCGACAGCCTGTGGATCTTCAGCTGCGGCTTGAGATGGATGCTTTAGATGTTTTGTCGTCTCTGTCTCGGTGCGCTCGTCTGTGTTGTTGATGTCTCCTAGATCGTCGGCACTGCGATGAACAGCATTCGTCGTTGTCAGTTCCTCCGTAAGCTTTTCTTTTCGATAAAACGCGATTGTTACACGCTGCGCGTGTGCAACGCCTCTGGCAGGACACGTATGAATCCTAGAAAAAAGAAAATCTCATTAATAAACTGCACACTAAAATAATATTGCTGTTCAATCAGTCTTACCTTGCAACGACATTTGATGCATTTTTGTTCTCCATACGACACCACAACCGGATGCCATTCCTGTCCATTTTCATGCAGCGAAGCACCCACTTTACAGCCACCATTCGATAGAATCTCCTCGGAGGTCTTTATAGTGGCGCGTGGTGATGCTTGATCCTGAAGAACATTCGGATTGATGGGCCCGGATTTGTCGGCATGTTGGTTCGATTTACCTTCAGGGCAAACCTTGCAACAAGCCTTCTTGTTGGGACGATATGCCAATTTCTCGGGACATGTTAGCGCCGGGCAAGCTAACCGCGGACAACGGATCTCCAGAGTCAATGGATCACAGGTACATGTTGCGCATGTGTCGAAACCATTTGGTGGCAAATACGGATGCCATGTTGCTCCAGCCAAATGGAATTGATCACCCAGCCGGCAGCCACGTTCCGCAGAGTTGTTCGTTTGCAAAACAATATTCGGGGAAATGCATGTGGGACAACATTCACCATCACGTAGAATCAGTTCCTCACCTTGTCGGCATTTTAAAGTCGGGCATTTTATGGCATCGCAGGTGACACGTCCATGCTGACAGGCACACATTGTGCAGGATTCCTGCGAACTGCGCCATTGTTCAGATTCATCGTAGAAACGTCCTGAATGGTAGCATTTTGTATCCGTTTCCGGACTAATCGGCCCATTGTGATCGCCCGGAACAATAACGCTCGGCACATTGTTGTCCGTATACGAGGGGAAACAATGGCTTGGCACCTTGGTCGACTTAAGTTTGCCGCGCAGCAGGAGCTCCTGTCGGTCTTTTGAATAGATTTCCAGGTAGCACACACTTGTTTCCAGTTTGATGAGCTCATTTGCTGCCATACCCAGCACGTATCCCTCCATGTAGGGTCCGCTGAATTCTTCCAACATTTTGCGGGTAATCGGTGCGCCAATTGCTTCAATGGGTTTCTCCTCAAGGTAGATTTGGAATTCCTGCTGGTTACTGAAAAATCCATTCACCGTCACCTCGTAGTGTAAATTGCAATCATTGTCAATGGCAATCCATGCCATTCCCATGAGATGAGCAGGGCTTGATGCATCCTGTCGCTTTAACAGAATTGGCTCCGCCGAATCACGTGCATCAGCAACCGGCCTTGGGATCAATCGACCACGAATCAGATTTGGCTCCGTTTCAATGGCTATGTTTACGCCCAGATCACCTCCATACAAAGATTCGATAATTTTTGGACTAATTTTATCGATAGTTCCAATGGCCTGGTCAAAATTGAACGATTGTGTCAGATCTTCCAGCACAGTCTTCCTCTTGCCAATGTCTTCGATCAAACTGATCTCCGGTCGTTCTTTGGCATTCAGATGATCGGTGAGTATATTATACGCCATTGTACCGTCGGTGTTCATGTAAACCCACGCTAGACCACTCGCCTTTGCCTTAGACTCATAGTTGTGAGGCGCCAAAAGTGTCTCGAACAGCTCACAAGTAGCGCGAGTCACTATCTGACCCTGAATCTTCAAATTGGGATACTTTTTCGACTCAACAACCAGCATTAGTTTGCCTCTGCTGAGCAAACGAAGATTCTGTATTGAAATGGGTGAGGAAATCTCCAACACATTCACCTCTGGCGATGGTTTGCGCACCTTCTGCACCTCGTCCAAAATAACCTCCTTACGTTCCACAGATTCAATACGAATGCTCACCGGCACATCGACATACTCCTCTGGACTGAACACTCCATTAAACACCAGCGTCAAGTGAACCGATGACGCAACTCCACTGCTGGTCGAAACAATTGCAGTACCACCTGCTCCGGCCATTTGATCTGATTTAGTTCCTGGCGCCGGTTCCATCAGTGTACTAAATAACTCTGTTTGAAGTGCCGTGTACTTGGCTACTTTTCCCGCTAATGCCAATTCAGCCTGGTACTTGCTGCCCCACAGCAATACCACATTCAGACGTTCGTCGCGCAACAGACGCTTGTAGTCACGCGGTACACGACGCCAAACGCCACAAATCTTTCCTGTCGTGTTCTGATAAACACTCAACGGTCCGTTTAATGGTGTCGTTAGATTATGCTCCTCGAGTATGGTACCAGAGTCGTCTACAAATTGAATGGCACGTGGTCTGGTAATTTTACTCGAAACGTAAAACGAATAGTAAAGATTCTTCTTGTGGAACAGAAAGCGACCTGTGGCCACAACATTTTGTGGATTGTGTGTCGAGTACATTGCTTTCATTTCTTCGCCTTTCAGAAAGTATGATGTCCTTCCCGTTAAAAGTGCTGCAAAGTCTGTAAAAGTATACAAAAAAATTGGTTAACACTGTGATCTACGTATGGGCTTGTTGTTATCGAAATACTTACGTTTCATGTTGCGCTCCTCCTCCTCATTATTCACCGGGACTGGGACATCATGGGCTATTTCCGGATCTAAAAAAAATCAAACAAAATAAATACATTCAACTTGAGTACACAATACAGAAAGGAATGTGAATGAAATGAACGAGGTGAAGATTGAGGACCTTTCCACCAAAAAATAACGTAACAAAAGCACCGCACGTATATTTTGGTAGGTAGGTAGAATTACTTTGTATAGTTTTGGTTTCTTAATGAAAATTCTAGGAAATACCGTTCAATACACGACAAAAATCCGATCGACATCAATGGACATAATCATGAAATTGAATAGTATCTTAAATTTAACGCTTTATTCGTTTAACGTTTTTCGTTTCCTTTTCGTTTTTGTTCTCATTGTAAAACGAAAGGTCGCACAGATCACACAGTAGAGTTGCCATCCTTAAATTTGAGAATACATTTTCATAGTCGAGTTTTAAATTGTTTATGAATATTTGGACAAACCTTAGAACATGTAAAAATGTTTGCAAACTTACGTACCACAAGAAAATGGAAAGCAGAAAGGGGAATCTTTTGTAGAAAGAAAACGGGTTGGTGATGAAATCTCCTTTTCCAAAATCCCCTTTCCAAAATCAACTGTGCTGAAATCCCTTACTCCAAAATACCCTAAGAGAAAATCCTCAGGGACAAAATCCCCCATTTTGGTGTTAAAATGTGAGATACTACAGTGACCCCCCTATTTGGGAGGTAGGAATATGCAAGGTTTAGTTTGTTTGTGGGAGATTTTGGCATAGGGGATTTCGTACCGGGAGATTTTGGAAAAAAAGAGGAGACAGAAAAAATGAGAGATTATGCCTAACAAGGGAAACCTTTTCCATGTGCAACACCAGTCACAAAGGCAGTTAAAGAAGGTATTAATACCGCTTAATGAAATCTTCTTCTATATGGCAACTCTAGTTATTCCAGGAGGCGAGAAAATATGCCAAAGGGATCAGTGTCGGTTTGAACTGACCGATTACTCTTACGGCCGAACAAAAGTCAAGGAATGTTGCTGCTAAAAAGATCTTATTGAACCTTTGACGTTTCAACGGCAACAACAGCAGCAGCAGTACCACCATACATACCACCACCACCACCTACCTGCCTCCTTAAACTACACTAACTAATCTGACTGTGAATGGACATGGATCGATATAACAACGAGTATATACGACGACAGGGCACAATTCCACGGCGCTAAAGTCTAAAAATTACTTGCCATTAAATGAAGCAAAACCCATATACACCTCGAGGTCATTTCGACGGAACGATGAATGGATGGATAAATAAGGTTTACTATGGGCAGGGCATGAGTCTTGTTGCTTTTGGCCAATCCAGCTCAAGGGTGTGGGTATGAAACACCGTCGACGTCGACGGAAAGGCGGCTTTATGCATTAAAATGTGAGAGGTTTCGAAAAATCATCGATTGCTAGAAATATTATACATTCAGCAAAGAGCAATGCGACTTGTGCATAACGAAGAGCCAACGACGCCCATCGGAGTTAAGCCTTCACACCAAAGAGAGCCATGGGCATCCGCGTAAAAAGGCTCGCTTGCGTCGTCGTCGTCGTCGGTCGGTTGCCAGCCTGCCTGCCAAAGTTTTCAGATGAAAAACGATGATTGCATGTGCCGCTCTGCGACTTTGCTTGTGTGTTGCTGCTGCTGCTGCTGGTGGAAGGTGGAGATGCGGTGCGGAGCTGGAGATGGAGCAACGAGCAGGGAAAGATTGAGAATTATTTTGTGGTGTTATAATGAAGGGCGACAAATCTGACACCTTGTATACCTATGGTCGGTGTGTTTTTTTTTTTTTTTTTTTGTTATCTGTTTTTGTTTCCTCTCCACCCAGAGAAGAAGGACCATACCGGTCGTTGCTGCTGCGGTGGTGGTGAAGGCGATGGTGGTGCTGGCTGTGGTGGCAGGGCAGCGCAGATCTTATCGCCTGATCTCACTTTTTTTTTCTGTTTGGTGTTCATTTTTTCGTGTGTGCTGTGCCGCCGACGACGACGACGACGCGATCCCGTCTTTGGTTCCCATTTTATTTTTATGGATTTGGAATTCCATCGTTTTTTATATATGTTTATAGTTTGGTAGTTACGTTTTGGGTTGGCCGTTCTGTGTTTTTTTTTTTTTGTGTTTTGTTACAGGAGGACTCTGCCGAACGCCCGACCTACACGAGGAGGCGGAGGAGATGAATGAATAAAGTGAGTGTTTCTTTCTTCTTTTCAAGAAGATAAATGAGATCGGAAGACGACGAAGTGTGGAGAATTTGAATCAGGAGGTTGGAATGCGTTTGTTTCGCTGTAGAATGGTTGAGTGTTCGTAGGTCACATCAGCCGACACTCTTAACCTTTGTGTGACCATATCGAGACAATTTTTTTTTTTTTTTTTTCCTACTTGGACTTCTTTTGATTGTAAGAGATAAAGAAAATCTCTGGAATTTCGATAATTATCAGAGAGTCATCAGAAAAAGGTTAAATTCCACTTGATGTTGTCGTTTTTGTGAAAAAGACCTCATATACATAATTTAAATACCGCCTTAGTGTATGTACCTAGATCAACTGATCAGCACACACACCTTGTGTGCTGCAATTAAATTTGAACGTTTTTATTTGGTGCCTAGGTTAATACCGCGTATCTTCACACATAAAATCACCGCGCCAGCCGCCATGGAGGTGAATTGAAATAAAATCAAATTGAATTACAATCATGAAATGAACGCGAGACGACAGCAGGAGACACAGTCCAGAGACCATATATATATTATTTAACTTTGCCGCGCACATTTGGTTGTTGTTTTATTTTTGATTTTGAAACGATCGGCCTGTGAAGCCAAGTTAAATTATTAATAAAAGATGATAATGATGATGAAGATGACGATAACATTAAATGAGTTTGGGCATTGACAACGATGGTAAGACCGGAGTTGGTGCGCACTCTCGGCGACACGACGATGCGACGGATCCCGGCAAAAGGAGTTAACGCACCGCACATTTGTTAACTAGCATAATATGACGATGATGATCGAACTTGTTTTAAAAATTTTACCTACTATTATGGAAACGAGTTGTTCATAAAAAGTGAAAATTGCACGCAGCAAGTGCTGTTGCTGTATAGTAATCACATCGATATGGGGAGATGGCTTGAGCCTGGTCGGTCGTCGTCGTTGTATAGTTGTTGTCATCAGCAGTGGTCGTCGAGGATGGCGACGTTGGTTGTTGGTCATTATTTTGTCAAACCATATCTAGAGTACCTATACCTATATGTGAGCGAGTGCTTTTTGCTTTATTTTCTTTACACAAAATCTACTTATTTGGCATCGTTTAAAATAGGTAGGTAGGTAGGTTGGCGCATTCTCTGCAAAAGTGTATCTGTATATCGGGAGATAGCACTGGATGTGCTGGTACTGGTTTCTTTTTGGGCATATGCAAGTTTTTCTTTTTTTTTTCGTTTATTCCTCTTCGCATACCTACATATACCCCTAGCAAAAGATATTTAATTCCGTTTAGATAAGTAATAGGTAGTAGACATATTTTTGGTCATATATAATGTCTTATGGTAAATAGAATCACGAAGCATGGTCTTTTTTGTTGCCTATATAATGCATCCTCGTTTATAAGGGAGTCCTTCTAAGTTGCAACTTGAATTGCTGGAATTTACCCATTTCCATAAAATGTCACTAGCTGTGCGGTCTAAAGGCTGATCATTAGAAATGGTCATGTGCATGGTGTCTGGTTGCCGGCACATAAGACTACCCGATGCAGTCATTAGTGTAAGTATAGGTGCCATTGGTATCTAGCAGTATTCGAAAAAATCAGGAATGTTTAGCTTAGGTTGAAGTAATTTTCGGACGGAGAGTCTCTTCAAGAAATTCGGCGTTAGGCAATAACGCCAAAAGAAATAGCGCCCAAATCGATTTGGAAATAACGCCCAAAAAAAAGCATAGCGCGCAAAAATAAACAACAAGATGGAAATAAAGCCCAAAAATAATTTGCATTTCAATAACGTATGGAGGGCATGCTGCCCCTGCAAGCCCCGGACACTGTCAGATCTGGAGTATGTGCGAAATTGGATACATTTTTTGCAGTGCAAACTCCCACCCTCCAAAATCCAACAGAAACCTCAAGCGGGGGGGTTGTAGAGGGGCAGCATGTTCCCCGATACGTTCCACTGTTTATGCATTTCCACCTACTATTTTGTGCTTTACTGCTTGTCAAAAAAACGAGCCCTGAAAAGGAAATAACACCCAAAATGACGAAAAATTTTGGAACAACAAATTGTACAAGTTTTTTTTAGGGCGTTATTTTCAAATTGATTTGGGCTTTATTGCCTAACGCCAAGAAATTCATCATGTAAATTGGAAGAAGAGGTGTTGACTTTTGTTCACTTCAAGTTTGTATTTATCTCAACTTTGAAAAATGTTTTCAGTCAACATGTTGCCAATTCCCTACCTACTTTCTTTAGTTTTTACGAAATTCGTCATATAAGGGCGACGAAGAGGTGACAACTTTTGGTCACATGGTCACATTTGCTAATTTTCCTTGCCATAACTTTGGAGAACCGCATTTTAACTAAAAACCATTTGAAACCGTTTCCACTTAAGGTGTTGCCGAGTATTTCAATTGACCGTATACAGATTTTTCGCAAGTTTTATTTTTTCACTGCTGTAAGACTCCGAACAAAGGAAAAGCATTACGTTTCTAGACGAATACCAAGAGCATGGTCGAAGCGAAATCCAATAGTAACACTGTAGTCGAAGATTAAGCGCGTTTGTGGTTCCTGCATTTCTAGCCAGACTTGCTTCATGGCGTATATTTGTCTATAGTACTCAAAATTAAATACGGGTTTTTCAATTGGGACGGGTCGTTGCCAGACAGATTGGTCTTGAGCATATCCGAACTGAGGCAGTCAATTCCTCGCCGTGCACAAGAAATCGGCTTTTCGCAGGTTTTAACTTGGCAAATTTTGTATCGGGATTTGGGCTTACGCCCGTACAAGTTCCATTTAATCCAGAAGCTCAAAGGAAGACGGCCCCAATTTTGGACAAAAAATCATCTTATGCGCCTCCTCCGCCTATCATCATAATGCGCCTCCTCGCATTGTTAGATGAATGCGGGTATGTTAACCAAGCAAAATTGTCAACGATATTTCAACGTCGACCCGTCCTTATTGTAAAACACTTTAGTGAATCTTCAGTAAAATGAGCTTCTATTCACATATCTTTTCTTTTAGAAGGGCGTCGCAAAAATATTTCAACCTATCTAGCGAGTTTGGGAGCCCCTGAATACAATTTTGTGAGATGACTTCTTTTACAGTGTCGTCAGGTTGGTATTGAAAATATTTTATGTCAGTCAAGTAGTTTTGGTACCTTCCATACAAAACCAATATTAGACACATGCGTTGCTCTGTCTCTTGAACACGATAGCTTTCAAACGAATCGAGCTAGATGAATGAAATTTTGTCGCGTCGTCAAGTTGGTATTGAAATTGTGCTATGTTCATTTGTCAACGTTCTTTATTACGTCTAGGGTATCGTAATACAATGGCCCGCCCTGTATACGCATTCGTACTACTTCCTTCGCTCATCAATCAATGGAATTTGATAAAAAGTAGTTATGAAGAGTAACAAACGTCAAATGTCGAATACTTCTCGTCAATTATGCAAAAATTGTACGCACTTTTCGTGGCAACTGAGAAATTACACGATCGTATTTCAATTCAATTTCTAGGGACTTCAAGAAGAAGAAGTCTTATTTGACTAATTTGGGTGTATCGCCAAAAAATCACCTCTTCGATGGTTAGGAGTTAGGACTCTGTGTAAAGGGTGTTTTTTTTTAAAGGGTATAGAACTTTAAATTGGCAACACTATTTTAACTGGCGGCCATTTTGTCAGCTGTCAAGTGATTTGTTTTTTGTTTGGTTTGACATTTTATTTTTGGAATAGAATGACGCCTGAACAACGGAAATTTATTTTAAAAATTATGGTTCTGTTCGAAATACGTATCGCGCCATTTTACGGTCAACATAATCGTCTCACTTTTGGTTGAATGGATACGTCAATAAACAAAACTTCCATATTTGGAGTAATGATAATTCTCAAGTGTATGTTGAGCCACCGTTACATCCACAAAAACTGACTGTTGGTGGAATAATTGGTCCGTACTTCTTTTAAAACGATGCTGGCCAGAACGTTACAATCAATGGTGCCCGTTATAGAGCCATGATTACTGACTTTTTCGTTCATCAATTGAGCAACCATGATGTGCAGGAGTTGCTTTTTCAACAAGACGTTGCAACATGTCGCACAGCTCGTGCCACAATTGATTTATTGAAGGAAACGTTTGGTAACCGCATATAGTTTCATGTTGCGGACCCGTGAATTGGCCTCCAAGATCGTGCGATTTAACGCCGCTTGACTCTTTTCTGTGGGGATATGTGAAGTCGCTAGTCTACGCCGATAAGCCCGAAACGTTTGACCACTTGGAGGGCAACATTCGCCGCGTTATTGCCGATATACGGCCACAAATGTTGGAAAAAAATCATTGGAAATCAGACCTCCAGATTAGACTACGTCCGAGCCAGCCGTGGTGGTCATTTGCCAGAAATCATATTTAAATTATAATGCCAGAAGATTATCTTTCGAATAAAGTAAATTTCACGTCAATTTAAAAAAACTATCTTTGTTTTATTCCATTTCCAAGTCCTATACCTCTAAAAAAAAACACCCTTTACTTTGCAATTTTATTGATCAATTAGCTTGGAACTGATAGGATGTCATTTTTCTTACAGGAATTAGGAAACGCAAACGCGATTAAAAGAGTGCATCCAACCACTATCTTCTTTTGGTAAAAAAAAATCAACTTGCTTACGTGACCCGATGATAAGATATAGAAAGAAAATGTGGACCCACACCACATATGTTGTATAGCCTTCAGACAAGAAGGGATGAATCAAAACAAATGTCACGACCGATGATGTAAAATCAGTCAAGTTAAATCAACCGATAAAAATAAATAAACACATGTAGTTATATTCATCCGGACGACTGGCTGGCAATCGTCCAGAATAGACAACCTCAAATGAGCAAAAATATACTATATACACACATTTTCAGAGGGCTGACAAAAGCACACACTAGTCAAGAAAAATACTTCCTATCCACACGTCATATATCGCGATCTCTTCCAGTTTTTGACCATAATTCTCATCTTGTCCTTCGCATGGATGCATGACGAATATTTTCTTTTCTGATTCTGGTACTCCTACAGGTGTATTATTCAAATCAAACAACCTGTCATACAAGTGGTTTATCATACGTATACGACTTATTTAAAATATATTCGATTTAATTTATAGAATGTCTAGCAGTACATTTATAATCCGTCTTAGAAATTTTTTTTATTAAATTTTTTTATGATTTACGACAGAACAATGTCCGCGCTTCATTAAAATAGTAAAAAAAAATTCGTAAAATGGAAAAAGAAAATGAACGCAACAGCTTTAATAACTGACTCACTGATCCATGCGACTTATACTAACTAAGCAGTAGAGAATTTTTGTCACGAGTTGATTTTCAATATTTCCCGCCACCACCCTCTCATTTTCTCCTTTATGATAAAATACAATTTACGTAAATTATTTTCGTTTCATCGTTGTAGTCATTTTTTTTTTTTGTTTGATCCTAATTATGAAAATAAAATATAAAAAAATCACTTTTGAACACGAAACGAATTTATGAATTTGTTTTTAGAGTCAGAAAAAAAAAATTATTAATTTAAACAAAATATACAAGTCTATGACTAGTACATAGTATATGAAATGAAATATTCTTCGCTTGTGTCCGTCATGTCCTCTCAAGAGTGCTCAAAATTTATTGACAATAATTAAAGCCGTGAAAACGAGAATTCCATTATTGGAGAAGCCATGAAAGAATTTCTGTTTCTCAAGTTATTTTCAGAAATATGCAAACATTTTATTAAGAAAAGCAAAAAAAAAAAATTATGATATCAACAAATTCAGTTATGTTTGAAATTAAGTTAAAATTAAATCAACAAAATATCTGATCGTGAGAGCATCATATATAAAAAATTTTAATTAATCATAATATTTTTGATTTTCGCGCGACTGGAATTTTTAAAATGAAACCAAAACCAACAACAACCTCTATAAACATAAATATTTTTGTCAAGGCGCCCCTATTATATATCTATACTAATTAAGTAATAATAATAAAAAAAAATGATATAGCGCAACACTCACCAGTAGTTTCTCCGGGACATGTTTTACAACATTTGCCGGGCAACAAAATCGGATCATCACAATTTGCCGGTGGGCATTCGTTTTTAATATTTCTGCACTGTACACGAGCGACGATCCTTCGTTTTTTCGGAACCTATAAAAATAAATAAATTTCTAATTAAGTAGCTGTTAAACAATACAAGAATATACATAAATTTAAATCAAAATATTTATTTCACTTTGAATTGGAAATTACTGTCATAAAATATTCATAATCACTTTAAGATACTTTATTATACGGCATACACGCAGCTAGATACTTTTATTGCTAAATATCATAGACTTGGTTAATTAATAGGTTTTTTTTTTTTTTACATGAATTACCGGCGCCAATGTAATCATATCATTTATCGCAAGTTTGATTTTTCAATTTCGCAGTTTAGCTAGAGTTGTGTTTTTTTTTTGTACAGAGTATGGGTTTTTTTTTCTTGTGTGTTAGTATCTTAGCAAGACGTGACGACGAATGAATCGATCAGTGCTATTGAGCGAGCTGTACAGAGTCGATGGTGTTATGGGCTACATGACGAAAGATATCAATTTGTCTAAAATGAAAACGCAGCAGATTTATATATATTATGCCGTGTATGATACTTGTTGATAGATCTTGATTATTGGTTTTTAATAAACATTTACGTGCCACCGCTGCAGCTGTAAGCGTATTCAAAACGCTGCGCTGAGTTAAAAATAAATGACGACAAGAGGATTTTTTTTTTGCAATTTTTAGTCTAGAGTTTCCTTACATTTTTATTAGGCTAGTGATTGGATTTTGAGGTCGATACTGACAGGTAACGTTTAGCTAACCAAATGTCACTAAACCATGAATTAAGTTGGCAAGTTAAGTCATATTGCCATTTCGATGATAAAATAACGAGTATGGTAGAATAATAATTAAAGTTTAGATTGACACGTTTGTAGTAATATTTGGCCATCCATGGTTTAACTTTAAATTCAATGGAAATGGAGCATAATTCTGAGCGGATTTTGATCAGGGTTTTAGCGGAAGTTCCACTTTCGCACATGTACGTGTCAGAGCCATTTTTGGCTGTCAGAATACGTTTATGTATTGCTTAGATCTTAGATAATATAATGTTCTATCGTAAAATGCGAAAAATGAGAATAAATCGATTTTCTGGAATTTTCTTTTTGCGTAAAACTGAAAGACAGGAATACGAACAAAACAAAAAAGAATCATGAAAATTGGCCCAGTGGTTATTGAGTTATAACCTCATCGAGTTTTACCCCATAGAAGATGTTTTTTGTATGAAAGGTGCCACGCCCCCTTTGTCCAATTTTAACTAATTTTCACAGCAACACTTTTGGGCCAATACCTAAGATTGTCTGTAAGTTTCAACTCAATACATTTGGCGGTTTTCGAGATAAACGAATGTTGAATGTTCTTTTTGTATGGAATGTGCCACGCCCCCTTAGTCCAATTTTAACCAATTTTAACAGCAACACTTTTGGGTCAATACCTGAAATTGTCTGTAAGTTTCAATTCAATCGGTTGGGCGGTTTTCGAGATATAAGATTTTGAATGTTTTATTTGTGTGGTGACACACCCCTTTGTTGAATTTTGACCAATCTTCACAGCAACACTCTTGAGCCAATACCTAAGGTATTTTTATCAAATACTTTGGTTAGACCGTTAAGTTTACTTTTCTTGGGCGCTGTCTAATTCGAGAAGAATTGTACTGGAACAGAAGAGCTCTATAATTGATCACAGAGAACAAAAGCAGATATTTGAATTTTTTTTTTGACATTTTCAACACTACCTGTCAAAAGTATTAAAATTTGTTACGGCAGCATGATCAAAACAGTTTTTATGTGCTGTAAGGACACTTTACATTTGAAAAGGGTAGCTGTTTCTATTCTTTTTCACTCACTAGATGTGGTTAGTGAAACCTTTCAGTAGATCAGAAAAGATCAAGATATGCAGCTCATTTCAATTAGGTTCTCTAGAATGTAGAATAACGAGTAAAGTTAACTCGTTACTCTGAACTCTTTTAAATGCAAAATAAAAAATTTAACTAAAATTCCAGTTGATTTTGACACTTTTCACGAACCAAGTTCGCATTTTATTCCGCTAAACTGGCTTTAATGAAATGTTTTAGTATACTGCAATGTGATGGTAATCGAAATCCATGCAGTAGCTAGAAATACATATAGGAATCTGATTGGCTGAGCAGCAAATTAGTACTGACAGGCGCGAAAAAATAATCGAACAAAAAATGTTGAAGTTTGCAAGTGCTTACGAGCTCTGACTCCCATAAGCGCTTACATCTAGCTTTAGGCGCATTTTAAGTCATTAATTTTATGCATTTGAATTTAACAGGTGTCCAAATCTCAGTGTGACTTGTTGAAGGTGTCAGTTTAATATTTTCTGAATGAATTAGAATGTAAAAACCTGTTCAAATACTTCCATACACTTTTTATGTTCTGTATTTTTTTAAAATACTTTTCCCGTAAAAGGCGAACCTATAAGGCTTCATCAGCGCCCCAAGATGCTTGCAGATGTATAATGTAAGTTCTAATTTGTTGCAAATTGTGGTCTTCTGGAAATACTATCCCCAGTTTGCTTGTTTTGTGACAGAAGGAATTTTTGGCAAATTGATATCCTCGCGGTTGTCAAGTGTACAGTATGTCAAGAGCATTAGTTGGGCTCCCAATAGTTGCATTTCGAGGGATAATGTCTTTGAGTACCTATAGAACAAGCAAAGATCAGTGACTTGTCTTCTGTGGGTTGGTGTTGAAATCTCCTTTTTCAAAATCCCCTTTCCAAAATCCACTTTGCCGAAATCCCTTATTCCAAAAGACCCTAAGAGAAAATCCCCCATTTTAAGATTTGGTGTTATTAATTCTGTGGCCGTGACACCTAAATTGGTGCGTTAAAAAGTGAGATACGTATGCAACCCCCCCTTGCTTGGGGTTACTGTAAGATTTGGAGTAGGCGCAAGTTTGGGTAATTGCAAAGCTTAGTTTGCTTGTGGGAGATTTCAGCATAGATGATTTCGTCCCGTGAGATTTTGGAAAAAGAGAAAAAAAAAAAGAGCGATTATGTCCAATAATAATATTTTGAAAAGGGGATAACGTAGGGATCCCGTTTTCTGTGCACCAACGGTTGTAGATTCAATGTGAGTGTAGGGTCTCCAATAAGTCGAACTGCTCGTCTCTGTATGCTGTCAAGTGAATGTTTTGGGGCCGAGCTCCATATATGGGAACTATATTCCAGGCCCTGGTGGTAAGAGCTAGGAAAGCTGAACTTCCCTTTGAGCACTAAAGAGCGATTTGGGGAAATTCGAACTCCAAGTGGACAAACATTATTTGTTTAAAAAAACATTAGGCTTCTTATTTTATTTAAGTTCACTATAAAAACGTGAAGGAAACATTCCAAAGATTGGTGCTAAATGGGAGACTGTTTTGTCTGATAACTTTTCAGCTCGAAAATACCTTAGGATTGTTAAAATCGTACGAACGAAGACGATGGACACTGCAAAAAAGTGCATACAAAAAAAGGTACTCGTGTCTCTAGACATAAAATTTACAATTAAAAAAAAAGGAATAAATCCCCTTTAAAAACAGAACAGAAAATGCAAAAATAGGTAATAGAAAAAAAAAAAGATATCACTAACAAACTAACCCTAACCTATGTAATGTATAAAGAATTCTTATTAAGCCGTGTTGACTTTATCCAATTAGAAGGTCGATGAGTAACGCATCATCATTCAAGAGATCCACAATCTAGATTAAATTGAAATGTGCCACGCATACTAAACAATATTCTCGGAGCAACAACAAGTAGCAAACAAATTTTTGCTTGACTTAATTGATAGCTGCCGACGAAAGACATTTTTATTTGTCATTTTGCGGTTCTCTTTTATAAAACAAAAAACACTATACGCGTACATGAACGCAGCTAATATTATATATGTTTGAAATCGACCAAGGATATATATTTGAAATATAATAGATTTCAAAAATTTTATATTTCTTGTGATTTCAAAACATTAATCATTGCCTCCAGGGACATAATTCAGTTTTAATATCTTTATGTTGTTGGTTGATGTTTTCCGATATACATTTTGTTCTTTTTTTTTTTTTTTTTTGTTGTTTGTTTTGTTGGCACGCTTATTTCTTATAGTCTTATGAAATATAATTTCGCATGTTCTTCGATATACGTAATGGTCTATTTACTTAGATTACGACTCACTTTGAAAGTCAGTTTGGAATCCTAATAGATTGAAATATCGCTTGAATAAATTTTATAGCTGCATCTATAAAAAACATGTCAAACAACTGACGCATTTCTCAAAATGCAAATATTTTTCTAATTTATTATGTCTGCAAATATATATAAATATTTTTTTGATTTTTTTAGTTTTTAGTCTATAATAACATAGCTACGTATTATCATTATTTTCTTTTTTGCGTGGAAAAATATCAGACACGAGGAATGAAATAAAACATTAAAAAATAAACAACATGAGTGTGCTAATAAAAGAGAAAAGCATTATCTTTTCTGTAAAAAAAATAAAATATTTAAACAATATAACTTACCGCTACACATTCACATTTGATGCAGTACATAACACCAAAGGGTGGTCCCAAATCAGCCCACCATGTAGATCCAAGTTCGTGTAATGTTTTCCCAAATTGGCATTCGGCTAAAAGAAAAAGAAACACAAATAAAAATGTTAATCAATGAAAATAAATTCACCCAAAAGTTTATATAGTATCACGAAAGCGCGTATTTTTAGCTTTAAGAAGGCGGCATAAAATTATATTTTGTCTTAGATAAGATACGAGATCGATTGAATTAAGCAGCTGCTAAATGTTCAGTATGGTCAGTGAACTATACATACGTACGATTTATTTTTTCATTCTTCATGTTATAGTATCAGAACTTAAAACTTATTGTATCTACGTATCATTCATAAACTAACTATATTGAAGAAATAAAGTCCCTCACTCTTGCTTAAAAAAAAAAAGGTGGCGCCAGTAAATCAATTCAATTGTTTGATAAAAAAAAAATACGTCAAACGAAACAACAACAATCATCATTTCAATTGGCTACACTTTAACGATATTGAACATTAATTGATGGATTTGAAGAAATAGTATAAAACGAACAAATAAAAAAAAAAAAAATATTTATTAAGAAAATAATTGTATCATTTTCAATTGAATTATCCAGCTTGAAGATATTTTTTTCTCCATTTGAATCCAATCAAGCAGAAAATATCGGGTACTTATGGATCTGTATAAGCCGCTTAAATCGCGGTATTGTCCGCAAAATAAAAATAACAACTATACAGAAGATAATAAACGTATTTCGCTATATAACGATATAAATAATTCGTATACCATAGTGTGTATGCTTATGTTTATTGATTGTAATTTTCCATTTAATTGTCATACTAAGTGGCTATTTTTGAGATGATCTCATAATGGAAATTATTATTGTGTGTATTATTCATTTTTATATTGAAAATTCATAGTCAATCGCCGTTATATTTTGGTAATGCAAAAATATCTATATTTAGAGAGGAAATGGTAGATTGAAGATTACAATTTGATTTATTGATTTGCTCACAGACAGGCATAATTGAACACATCCAATTAGTATTAGTTGAACTAAACGTGAGCCAAGATAAGATAACAAACAGAAAACGTTGTTTTTCATCTTTGCATTTTTTGCGATAAAACAGCAGTGTACGAGTATATAAATGTCTTCATTTGTCAGTCCGTCTATTTAGGACCTGGTGCACACATAAGTGTTTTTATTTTGAAGTCGTACGATTATTGATTTGGGCGCATTATAAAAACGTGTAATAAATTGATCGCGTTTTAATGCACCATGAATTGACTAGCTATAGGAGAAGTATGGATACAGCGGAGAGTGCCTTTCTAGAAGGTGTAAAAAGGCATATGACTTAAGGTCGAATTGTCTAATTCGTAAACGAGCAGTAGATGATGGAATTTGGTGTAAGATCGGCATAATTCTGTGGATGGGTAACTCGATCACTGACGGCGATTAGACCCCACATCGTGCTCCTGAAACTCGAAATCGAAAACAGATAGCATCATTTTTTTTACTGAAAGGAAGTGTCATTTCACTAGCTCTTATTAGAGAGCCATTAAAGGAAAGCGGACATTAAAAATATGCAACTATATGTTGCTTAGATACTTTTCCCAATGTTTTGCGGAGGTAACTTTATATCAACAGACAAGATGAGATACAAAAAAATTCAACAAATTTGTGCAGTGAGCGTCAAAAGTGAGTAAACTCTTCTTTGAGTTTTTTTTAGGGTCTGGAAACAGGTCTAAAAAACCAACAATCTGTGAAAAGTTTGATTACGAAATAACAATAATTAAACACATTTCATGGCTCCAGCAAAAAATACTTAATAAATATTCAAAAAAAAAATTATCTAAACTCCAAAGACAAATGACAAATTGGTGTTCACTCACTTTTGACGCTCACTGTATATGAAATATATATTTTATAAATTTACATCGAAATTAAAATCCTACTGTCAAAATATTTGAGTACCTATATTTTTGTTCGCAAAATAATCACGAAAGAGCGGAATTAAACACACCGAACATTCGAATGGATTGCATTAGCATTTTGAATCAAACTCTTCAGTCTTCGCAGAGTTAGATTGCATAGATTATAATTCGGGAGAGCCTTCGCTGTCCCTGGCACTGCGGCTTCTTCAAAGGGGCCTATTGTGCCTTTCCAGGTAGGGTCCTAGAGCCGTCTTTTTACTCCGGAGGCAGTCAGGAAGACAAGTATCTTCTCTGAGGGTAAGGGAACGATATCTTCGCCAAGGACATTCGGCCCTATGATGGTATCCGTTTCGATAGAAGAATTCTCCGATTTTGTACAAATCGGATAATTTTTCTTCATGGTAATCGTTCCGATAAGTTGTTCGCAACATTTATCCGACAAAACGTAACGCACACCAGCAGTATACGTTTTATTGCGTTTTTTGCACCTGGTTTTGACAGCCACACGTCAATTTCTCTCCGATGGTCTCCGACATCTGTTCATCGCGGAAAGATTTTAGTGAACAAAATGCGTTGATGCACATTCGGACAACGGATACTATGAACGAAAATTCAGTATCCGTCTGGATTTGCGTTGCGGAGAAAATTACTCTCCGAACGGATACCATGATAGGGCCGATTCTTTCTGCCGGGCATTGACGTTGTGTATATGCAAAGCGACTTTTCGCCAAGAACATTTCTAATTTTTTTTCATTGTTTACAAAAATTTGCCCTGCAAAAATTAAAAAGCGCGTAAAAAATACGGGCTTTTTAAAAAAGGTTCATTTAAGGGTTTTCTTCTGTATTTTACGGTGAACTTTGAAAAATGCTCTGTTTGCACCTGAGGCTTCTCTGAGCTAAAGTTTTATTGTCAAACGTATCTATCCGGACATTCGAAAAGTCTCCCCCGCATCATCAGAAACTCAAACTGGTTCAACGAGTAGGATGAAACTTTTTTACAAATGAAATAGGTTTTCAATTGTTCAAAGTGATAGAAATGTGTACAAAATCTGTCACTACGTGCGATACATCTGATAAAATACAATTTGTGCTAGTCTAGTTCAGAAGCCTGTTCACATCAGTCAGCTAAAAGCACAAGACAAGTGTATTTCAAAAATAAATGGGGAACGCTCTGAACACATTCGCGCATCGGATATAATCTGAATCGAGCTGCTCTGAAGAAAAAAATAAAAACGTCTAAAGTAAGATCATTTTGCATTAGTAAAAACCGAGTAAACTTCAATTAATATTTCAATTCCAAAATATGTCAATGTTCTCCATTGGCATACACACAAAGCAGATGAAATGCACTACAGTGAAGAAATATGGTAAGAAACTCTTTAGTTGTCAGAAATGGCTTCAGAAAAACCGAAGATTTGGTACCATTTAAAAGTTTATATGCTTAGACATAAATCGGTCAATGGAACGTGGCAATTACCTTAATTATCCATTCACACATAGACTGCGAACTGCGACACACGAATTTTATATTGGTCACTGACTCTCTTTTGACTTTTATAATGAGATGGCGTCATTTTACGTGTCGGTATGGATTTTTAAATTGTTTCTTTTTTTTTTTTAATTTGTGGACTTATTTTGACATTTCTGGAATGTGCCCAAATAGGCAGTTGATTGAAATGATGGGTAAATCATACTTAGTTAATTTTTGTTCACAAACTTTTTTGCCGCGAACGAAAACACCCTGTGGCGAATTGTCAGTCTATTCACAATCCACATCATTTAAATCGCGTTCCACAATGTCCGATATGACTTTTCTAATGGAAGAAGATTCGACAAGCTTAAAGAGTTATTAAGGCCCTTTTAAAATAAATCAACAGAATCCCTTAACCCAAAAAGGAGTGATTTTAAAAGGAGTCCATTACGGCTCAACTGCCAACTTGGATATCTGTTACACAAGTTTGATAGCTGTCATCTCGAAGCGCGGTACTATAAATCATTTTTATTGATATTGGCGAAAATGTTCATATAAAAATATCTAAATATTTTTGACCGTCAAAATATTGAAAATGAAATTATTGGTAAGGTAAGGTCCAAAGGCAAATACCCCGAATTTCGTCTCGATATGGCGAATGCTACACTTCCTGAAGAAGTGCAAAACATCTCCATTCTCCAGCAGATAGATCCTAAAATGTATTAAAAACTTAACATCTTCTGAGGCCTGTAACACAACGCTACAAGTAGTTGTAGGACAAGCAAATTTCGACAACTTGTAAAAATTTGTGTAACACAAAACGACAAGTTCGTGAACACTTCGAGACAATTGTCGCGATGAAAGATGACAAGTGGGAAATTATATAATTTCCCTCTTTTTGTAACAGAAACATGGCAAGTGTCAAGAAACACTTGTAGAACTGTGGTTCAATGAGAACAGGTGATTTGAATATTGTCAAAATCGGACAAGTGCATTTTTAATGAAATATCTTAGTGCCTAACATTTATTTTGTGTAATTAAAGTATAAATTCTAATGTTACATATTTATTTAGTACTTATGTACAATAGCGCGTTTCTTATCACTTTGCCAAAATACGTCCCAGGTCCAATTCTTATTTTGCGGAACTACGTTTGGGCTTTTTGGCAGGCTGTGTATTTCCTTAAATTTGAAGATTTATTTTCTTTTGTCAGGACATCACAGAAAGGATATATTTTCCTCTCTTATTTTAGTTAAAATAGAATTTTTTTATTTTGCCATCTTCACCTGTTAAACTCTTGTCGAAGAATGCCGACAAGTCAGGGAAATTTAATTCGGTTGACAAGTGCAACGGTTTACGTTCTGTTACAGAATTAATTTGTACTTGTCGGACAAGAATAGTTAGACAAGTGAATTTAGACTTGGTTACTTGGTCTCCTTAACTGACACTATGAGGCAAAAGATCTTTCTGGTCGTAGTACCCTCGAGAAACGACGGCAAGTTGTGCGGGTATTCCAAGTCCCAATGCTGTGACAGTGGTCAAAATAAGTTTGAAAAAATAACTTCTATAGTATAGACACCCACCACTGGTGATAACATCAGCTCATTTGTTAGATGGCAGCAAGCAAAATGCCTATAGATACTTTCCATGTGGTAGCTTCAATACTGACCATAAGTAGTATTATGATATTCTATACTTAACTACAGGTATACATTCACTTGTTTATGCGAGTCTAAAATAGTCCAATTTAAGACTGGATGGCTCATCAAACGCAGCTGGAAATTCTAATTGAAGCAACTTGTAGCCCACCTTCCGTTTTGTATGACTAACCAAAGTTCTAGCTTCCAGAAATAATCTCGAAACACCTTTCTACACAATCCGTCATCCATCCCTACACCACCGCTGCTGTGTGCGCTGTGCTGATAAAGTCATGAAGCCAACATGTAGTAAACTAGTAAACACGGTCGGTGACCTCAATAACGCTCAGATTATTTATATTATTTTTTTTTTTTTAGTTTAGTTGTACAAGAGTACAGTGTATATAAATTGAAAAAACAAACTAAAAGTCAAAACAAAACAAAAGCTCACGACTGTCTCGCTCGCTTACGAGAAATAGCAAATAATAAAAATAAAATTGCAACAAAATGTGGGTGTGAAAAAAATACCCTGGCGCCATTCATATGTGGAAAACGTTTCGTTTTGCGATCGCGAATCAAAATGAACTCAAAACATTCACTTCATTCACATATCACATCGGAATCAATTCACTGCTGGGTAGTTGGTGTGTACACGGTACGTATCAATTTATTCACGTACTATATGTTTTGATGGGAAACGAGGTATTTTCGTTTGCCAACCTCATCCATTAAAAACTAATTCAAAAATCGGTTTGTATTTTGATTAAGTTTTCGTGCGGTTACGTTACATACAGTATGAGAACACCCCCTTCTGTTTTGCACTATGCATTGATGTGCCCTCGATATAGATGCCCGTCATTACCGTGCAAAATGTAAAGTCTTTCAGTACTCGTACTCGTTCCCGTACTTTGTATATGTCAATCGACGCGCTCCTAATTGCGAGTGCAACAATTGGACATGGACAGTCTCTGAATGGACTTTTGTTTATTTTAATTTCGAATTGTAAAAGATTTGGAACGCAAATGAATGTACTTAATATACCTACTTAAAAAGTGCATCCACATTTGGGCACACCTTGTTACAGGCTTGACGTGTCGCTGAATTGTGATAAAGCCAATTATGTACAACGGCAGGTGTAATCGCCGTCATTCCGGCCCCCCCCAGAGAGGGGCGATCGTTTTTATTGTTTTTTTCTTGTAAAGCTTTTCAACTTGTAAAATGACACAGAAAAAAAAAATCATTAAGATGCTATCAGAAAGTTGGCATAAGTACAAGTTCGTATATTCGTGATAAACAAATAAGCTTCTGGCGCCATAAAGTACGCAGACACGTATTAAGTATATTATTTTTCTTTTATTTAACTTGACAGTTGGAATTTTGATCGTTAGGACATGTAGATTAAGTCTTTGACACAGAGGCAAGAGGCTCTATCATATTGGTTTATGGTTTCTAATTTAAAAAAATAAAAAAAAAATATTGTTGCTGCTTTTTATTACCAATTATTTTCGAATGAATGTCCGCAATAAAATTAATACATTTTTCGGCGCTAGAATTGATAATTTGCAAACAGTATAATGTCGTAAATTAATATTAGCAACTAAATAAGTGCGAGAGCGTGTTTACTGTTAATACGTGTCGTATAAGCTTGGTTTTAATTAAGTTTCTAGAGTGCTGCTGTTAATCTAATTGCAGATACCATGTCAACATTTTAAGGTAAATGAATTTATTGCGACATGACATGTGGCGCCAGTGTTGTAGTTACTTGTACTCGTATGTTTGTAAATTTGTATAGTGTTGTTTCCTAGTAGAAAAAAAAAAATAAATACAATTTTTATGGGTGCGTTTTTTGATTTGGTCTACCGTATACTAGTTACAAACCGGATGATATACGTGTATAGTAGGTAGTAGTTTCAGTTAATCCTAAAGGAAAACTGTTTGCTTTGGAAATTACATACCCACACTCATAGACGTATTTCGAACGTAGACGAAAATACTACACCGGCTACAGGTTACTGAAACCCACTTGCATATGAGCAGATATGTCTAGATGAGTACATCCTACGCGTGCCATATTAGAGTCGTTTCATTAATCAAAGTTTTATTTTAAAAGGAAACTTCAAATTACGTAGGTAAAGATCGCTATGAAAGAAACTTTCATCGCACTAAAGTGTACATTTTATGAATGAATTGGTTTTTAATGACTTGTAGCCGCAAGCTGGTTGCAATATATGATAATACTTTATATAGGGGTGCGTGCCAGTAGCATATAAATGTTTGTTTTTGTCAAATTAAAATTAACTTTTGATAGGTTAAATGTCAGTCAAATAGGTGACTGACATTTAGCATTTCCATAAAGATGACGTTGGAAAAAGCAAAAACAAGCCAGAAAGTGGCTGAAAGGGTTTGATCCATTATTTAAAAGCATTCAAATGAATTGGGTAGTCATTGGGATAGAGATCTTACATGGTAGGAATTGGTGAACTGTGTCAATCACGGCACAATATAGAAAACCCTCGAACTAGAGGTATGGTCAAGTCCAAATCACCTAAAGTCAAATGTCATATGAAGAACTAGTTTTCTTATGGGTTTAGACCTCAGGTCATTCGGACCCTCCTAGGTTAGGATTAGGATAGAAAATACGTGTCATTTTGTGGGTTTCAAAGACTCCTCTGTTCGAATGACCAAATATTGGTGGGCTTTATAGATTTCTTTTAGAAGCACTTATAGTTTCCTTTCCTAAAAGCTCCAAAAGATCATTTGTCTGAATGTTTAAATCATTGACATACTATACATGGACTGCTAGCAGCAAATTTTTCGTTGAAGCAAAAATAAGCACTAGCTCTTTTGGTTCACGGCGGAGAAAAACAAAAACACTCAAATGTCATCGAGCAATTCGTGCGATTTGGTTTGTGTCGAGGTTTGTGTGCTGAGTGTGCCATTCTGCCATCTGTTATAGATCGTTTGAAATAATTTAAGTAAGTCGTTATTTTTGCGCAGTTGCAATGTTCCTACAATGGATGGCACTGTGTTCTATGTAAAAAAATAGCAAAGGCGCGCAGAGATTGAAATCTCTTTCCTACTTTCGCCGCACTGAACCAAAAGGGCTAGTGCTTACGTTTGCTTCATTTTTCCTCGCAGGTTTGTATGAAACTGACATTTCACTAGCAGTCCATGTATAGTATGTCAATGGTTTAAATATTTAAACCGTCGGAAAAAATGAGAATTTGACATTTGATTCATTATTAATGGTTACATAATGGACATTTATTCTGCAGGGGAAAAGTTTTCCATTTAGCGAATCATTCAAGCCCTGATTGAAAAATGAGCATAGGTATGGATAAAATATTTGGCAATCAAGTTGATTCAATAATTTCGTCACAATCTACGCGTCGTTCTCGTTCTCAATGACATCTAAAGATTCCGTCACATATTCTACATTAAATCTGTTCCGCCCAAATTAATTACATTTTCGCCACAAAATAAAATTTAAAATGTGGACACAAGCAAATATTTGGCTTCAGGTCAATTATTGGCGGAATGTTCCGGCGAAATTTTAATTTCCCTGTGCTAGCTGTTACTTTCCAATCAAAGACAAGTTTCCAGCTATTTGATTTAGAAGTACATTATATGTAAAATAAAATTTTGAGTGGGCGCATATGAATTCGGTATAGAATTTCAAAATCATTATAGACGTCAACAGCTGTCAATTTTTAGATTTTTCACTAAAGATTTGCACCATATTTTTACTAAACTTGATCACCAAATCTCCTTCGATTTCGACGACATGTTTATTAATAAGTGAACTAGCCAAGAGATTCCAGAGTTATTTGACATTTCAATGTGTCAAAGGGCCTCATCAATAATTCTTAAATATTTTGACGGTTACAATTGATAATGGAAATGTTCGCCACTGTGACTTCGTAAAACTTAGATCGATCACTAAAAATGACAGATTTTTCTTGTGTATATATATATATATTTAATATAAATAATTCTTCTGTACGTGTTTGTTACCGAACTCCTCCCAAAGGGCTGGACCGATTTTATTGAAATTTTGTGTGTGTGTTTGAATGGGTTTTGGGATGGTTTATATTTCCAATTGGACCCGGTAGGTGGCGCTGCGATCCAATTCCACAAAATGTAAAATAATAAACACTGAACAATAAAAAAAAAATTCAAAAGCAAGAATAAGCTCATGAATAAAATTTCAAATAATACACACGCAACAAAAAAAAACAATGTCAAATAAAAAATGTACGAGCAGACAAAACAACGTTTGCCGGGTTCGCTAGTATATTTCATAATATTAGCAGATTCAAAATCTTGAAGTGGGGAAAAGACAACTTGGTTGTATTTAATGCAAACAAGACACAGCTCACAACATTTTCTAGGAAAAATGCATCAACAGTTCCTCAGATCCAAATGGATGACCATCCAATCCATCTCAAAGACTCAATGAGTCACTGTCAATTCAGGAATCACATGGCAGGACCACATATCCTATATCGCAAGATCGGCGTCCGCTAAGTTGAGCTACCTATTTAGAGCAAAGAGGTAGGTACTTTAGCCGCAAGCAACTTTTCTTTGTGTACAAAGCACAGATTAAACCAGGCCTGGAATATTGTTCGCATATATGGAGCTCGGCCCCACAACATTCACTTAACCTACTTGACAGCATACAGAGACGAGCAGTTCGACTTATTGGAGACCCTACACTCACATCGAATCTACAACCGTTGATACACAGAAGACAAGTCGCTGACCTTTGCTTGTTCTATAGGTACTTCCATGGTAGATGTTCCGAGGAACTCAAAGACATGACCTAATGCTAATGCTCATGACCAGTACACTTGACACCCACAAGGACATCAATTTTCCAAAACTCCTTCTGTTACAGGACAAGCAAACTTTGAAACTCGCTTCTTGGGGATATATTTCCAGAAGACTACAATTTGCAGCAATTTAAGTGCAGAACTAACATACATCTTCAATCATCTCGGGGCGTTGATGAAGCGTTATAGGTTTGCCTTTCCCGGGAGGTGCCTATCTTCTCTAGAGAGCACAAGGACGAATTTGTCTACTGAACTAAAGTTCAATCTGTATAGCCAAATGGGCTTAAAAATGTATTATATAAAGGTATTCACTACCTAATAAGCGGAACAATTTTTCAACTGAACTAAAACGCCATCTATGTGGACAAAAGTACAAAAATTGAGAACAGAAATGGTACTTTTAATGTATGTAAGTACATTCCCTTTAACAAGCATTGCATCACACCGCACAAACAAGACAAGACAAACCATTCGAATGGATACTTTCATGGAACCGCGCCAGCCCAACAACAGTAACATTGATCTTTCATGCTCCATGCCTTCATGCTCTTGTCACGTGGATGTGGAGTGGAGTCGATGTGGATGTGGATCTCTGCCTAGCTTAATATTGCCTTCTTTTCATGTTGAACATTGGAGCACCAGGAGTGCGGCGGTAGTCAGCTTTCAATGCGGTTTAACGCCATCAGCCGGAAATAAATAAAAGAAGTGGACGAACATAGGAATACAATAAAAAAAAAAAAACAGAGGCGACGCATCCATACAAATCTACACATATGTACATACATGAAGTTCGTATAGAAAAATTTGTAAGAGAAGCAACAACAACGTGAGGAAACACTCGTATTATTTGTTCCCCAAAGAGAGAAACTGCCAACTACAATATATGCAGCCGTTTATTATCAAAGGGAACACCTCTTCGAATGAGAATTTCGATAAATATCTTCTTTTCGTTTCTCCTTTGTTTGCACGTCCGTTCGTAAACCGTGTAGTCCGTACGTCTGTTTTCGGTGTTATTTTTCGCACTCCTTGTTTATCGTTTGCCTGCATTTCTGGCTGGTTTGAGGTTACCGCTAAATTTTTGTTTGTTTCTTCTTTTTTCTTTCGAATTTTCCTTAAGTCGCATTGATGGGATGTTTTCGTGGTTGTAATCTGACACTTTCAATTAATATCCAATAGATATCCATGTGCTCAAATTAAAGTGTATCTAGATCTACCCCCTATACCTACCTAATAGCATTAGCCAGCGAGATCATTTGGCTGTCATCTAAATGTCATGTTGCCATTGGGATTAAAAAGATACGAATATAATTTTGTACCAGTATGTCTAGACGGACTGGGAATACGCGCTTGTAAGCCACCCACATGCTTAAACCGTAGACATCTTAGGCCTAAATTGTCTAAATTGGTTTTGGGTGCACTTTTGCATCAATAAAATTACTACTACTACTACTACTGCACACTTTAAGTTGCAGACAATGCGCGTTCAGCGCAAAAGAAGGGTGCTTGCTCAAAGTGGGCTATAATACAGTTGTCTGCATTTTTATTTTTTGCTGTTTTTGTTCGTTTGAATTTCCTTTGCGCGCCCGTCTTCATCGCCATCATCACACAATCATTTTTTGAATCTGCCGCGTCGTCGTCGTCGTCGTCGTTTCGCATCAAAATGTGCGCGCAAAAATAGAGTAAGTTACGGGCGCAAATATCCGTCCTGACTGTCTGGCCAACCACATAAAGTTAAAAATTGCACATTTATAAGTGCATTGCACTCCCCATTCTGTGAACGTGCAACGTATTCTAGGTTATTTGTGGTACACACTGTGCACAAACGAACGCGTCTAAATAGAATTTTTAACGAAAAAATATTGTCGCCTCAATAATATTAATAGGGTAATATCTACGAAACGAACGCAGGGAAGGATTCTTTATTTTTACTTGTTGCCAAAGTATCTAACAACTTTGTCTGGAATGTCTTGGGTCTTGGGTCTTGAGTGTTTGCGATGCACAAGATAGCTCAGAGTAAATTATGCATTCATAGAAAACAAAAATAATTTTCTATGGCGTAGTTCCTGTAGTAATTTTCAAAATTTAAATTGGATGTGCTTCTGTTTTGAAGGGCCGAGGTTTTGAAACATAAAATTTTGCAGTTTAATATAATGAGGAGACTTATTTACTTGATCGTTTTATAAACAATGTGCTGATCAGGGTTGTTATATGCTTTTTAAGATCAATTCCAGGGCCCTGTTTCATAAAAATTGACAATTGCGAAAGGTGACAGGTGACAATTTGTAAACTGACAGTATGACAATTGTCAAATTTCTGTTTCATAAATAATTAAACAATTTTGTTGAATTGTCAAAAAATATCCGACAATTGTCAAGTTTTGGTTTCATAAAAAAATTCTCAAGACAATAAATTGTCAATTTTGTTTCCCATAAAAAAATTGACAGTACAAATTTGCCAGAGAATGCATGACAATTCTCGAAAAATTCCTGACAATTCATTGTCTTGACAATTTTTTTATGGGACAGATAAAATTTTACAATTGACAATTATTTTGTCAGTATGTAATTGACAATTCCGATAGGCGTTTGAGTTTCGTTCAAGTATTGATAGTAAAGTGACAAGTATGATTTAAAATGCAAAATATTTTTTATTTCTTCAAGCGGAACTGATGAAGAATCTCAAATCCAATTTTGTGAACTACGCACTCGACACTTTAAAAAAAGAATAAATAATAATATTTCATTGCATTGATTGAGTTCAAATCTATAAGACAAAATTGCATTTTCGGAAAACAGCACCGAAGTATATTTTGTTAAAAAATTGGTGGACATTTAAAGCATACCGCAAAAACCAATCACTCTCGTGATAAGACCCACGACAAATTTATCAAAATATCTAAGACTATGAAAAAATTGTCAGGACAAATTTCTCAAAATATGACAATGACAAAATAGTCATGACAAATTTGTCGTCGTATTTAACCGACAGTTATGTCAGCTGTCAAATATTTTATGAAATGAACATTTTTTAGACAAATGCGACAAATTTTTAGAATTGTCACCTGTCAATGTTTATGAAATAGGACCCCGATGATGTACTATTAACTTATTTATTAATTTATTTATTTTTAACATTTAATATAAAATTGGAATATAAAATTGAAATTTCTTCTTTTCGAAAGCAAAACTGTTTCGACTTCAGTTCTTTTGTCAGAAAGATTATATTTTTGAGTTGAAGATACCAATCATAGTTATAGCAGGTTTAGTTTAATTTTTTCTTTGACGCACGATGACGGATTTGTTTTTGAGTTGAATTAAGGACTCTTTAAAATCTAAGCAGCTGAAACTTTGCAGATAATTTAGTTTTCCTTAAATTTTCCTAAAATTGGCAAAGTTCGATTTAAATACTCGTATATTGTGTTAAGTTGAAGATCACGCACAGTAGTCCAGCGCACTAACCACTGCGCCCATAGACTATACTGCCGTCCTAAAAAAAAAAAGGGCGCAAACGCCAAAATTCAAAAATTGAGTTATAGGGCACATTTCCAACTGAAAATGGCTCAAGTAATGAAGGCTTATCTGCCATTTACTATGTTAAAAATGCCCATTTGCCTACATTTTCTGCTTATGTGACTTTTGCTTAGTGTCACACGATTTTTGTTGGCTAATGCGCCTTTTTTGCTACTTAACTATCATGTGCAAGTGCTGTGTATGAAGAGGCATATTTGAACAGGATCTCACGATTTGAAGGGATTTTTTATTGCGCTGCTGCGTGAAATTTGTAATTTAAGGAAATCTTTGAAATGGATGGTAAGGCAACTTATTGCTCTCGTTTTAACTAAAGGGAAAATAGGAACGTTTCAGATTTACGTAAAAATTGGACTGTTTTGCCTATCCTCCATCTTTTTCCGAAGACAAACTGTCACCCTTTCGAGGTCAATCTGTAGAGCAGAGCAGACTACTCCTAATACCCTTCTTTGACCTGTACCAGCCTCCCTCCTCAGAAGTGGACTCTCAGAGGCTACTAACGGGGGATTAGACATCTTTGCTCACCCCTTCGACTTCACCGAAGACAAACTGCCAGCCGGAGGAACTGATTACATCAGTCAGCTTCATCTTGACGCTTTGGAACTATTCGGCATGTCAGGAGCAATTACAGGCCTGGGGTTAGACAGTTTTGGTAACCCTACATCTTTTCCCCCCGAAGACAAACCGGAACTCCTTTTTCGGTCTCTCTCTTATGGATGGGTTTGTACCATACCCTTCGTCTTTTTCTAGAAGACAATCCGTCACAAAGACTTTTGGTGCCAAGCAGCAAAGAGGATTGATTCATTCACCTGTTTTTGCTACGCACCAGCCTCTCTCCTTGCGGATGGCAATAGGCAGGGGCAGACTGTTACTGTCACCCTCCGTATTTCCCTAAAGACAAACCGCTATCAAAAGGTGGTAACTTTATTAATTTTAACCAATTGAATTAACTACTTCAGTCACTACCGCAAGACGTCTTAACGAGTTAAGATACACAGATCTCTATCTCAAAAGAAATTCACATGTAGCAATAGAATTCCTATTTGCAATGTCCGGCCCATACATTTTTCCGGCGACTTGGTATCACAATGGACCTATTAATATGGTCTAAGCGCGGCCTTTTAGGAAATCCACCTAACCTAACCTAATCTAACTCTATAAAATAATTTATTTTACTTAATTGTTTTTTTTTAAACATTAAGAAATAGTTTGTCAACTTATTGCAACAACTCAGTTTAATTAAAATTTCAAGCTATTTTTTTGGTGTCTATACTAAGAAAAAAGTCAATTTACTCAAAGTAATCAACAAAATTACTGAAGCTTATGTAAACTTTAGTAAGAAATCTTTTTTTTAAATCTCGAAACCATTTGAAGGCGCGAAAACCAAAAACAGTAAAATTTATTTATCTGCAATTTATCTCAAAACTACTAAAATGGAAATGGGACGAAAAAGCAGTATAGGCATTTCAAAATTATGTTTTAATATTATTTAATGAGTTCCAAATGGACTTTGCATTATAATTGCAAAGTCGAAAAACCGTTTGTCAGTTGGCTGGAAAAATAACATGCGCGTATTAGCCTAGTACAAAATTGCTTATAGAGTTTGAAAAACGTTTACGTAGTTTTAAAACTCAAAAACATATTAAAAGCAAAAAAAGTTACTTTGCAAAAATAAAGGTACTGAAAAAAATGAAAGTGGTACTAAATGGTTTTCAAAAACGTTATATACCTATACAAACATTTGAAATAAATGTGGGTACCTATTGCTGTTTCATATGGCACTAAAACTTTTATGCAAATCTTTAAAATATTAAAATATACATCGGATTGCAAAGATTCATCATAAGCATTCGATTCGAAGTCGGCAGATCAATTTTGTTAAAAATTTATATCTCGAAAACGGTTCCAATGTAATGTAACACAATTTTGTTGACATAATGTAGGCATTTCGTTTGACAGGCGATCATAAACGACGCGCCTCGCCGACGTCGGATGTGTTGGAAATTGTTTCCACGCAACAATTTGGTTATTTTGGAAAATCAAGGGACTGAGTCATATTGACAGCGTCGGCAATACTGAAACACCCAGCAATGTAAGTGAAAACTAATGTACCTATGCTTCTAAATTTGCTATGGTACCAACTGATGATGAAGGTCATCCTCATCACTTTTCAGTACTATACGAATAGGCACCTTCCTACGCTTCAACGAAAAATCTATACTTTTAGAAACAACTTTCGCTCAAATAGGAATATCGTCTGCAAGTAGTGTAGTAGGTATACATTGCACATTGGAGATGTACTAGGTACAATTTTTTCTGTAAATAAATGTATTTTTAAACTTTTTGACTCATTCCCTTCAGTCGATCGCCCACAAATATCTGCTTGTTGGTGTTTTTTTTTTTTTTATTCGGACTTAATTTCGGTATTGGTATTTTAAAACAAACAAAAGCCATAACGGGGGAGAAAATAATAATAAAATTTATGAAAATAATCACGCTACAAGTGTGTGTATATGCATATCATGGCCGTCATTCTCCTCGAAACGCAATATCAATAACGAATCTGAATCAATTATCGTTCGTACGAGTATAATTTTTTTTTTTTTTTTTTTTGAAATTTCATTGAGGAAATCCATGTCGAATGTCGGGCAATTCACCTACTTTTCGGCGAACGTTCAAATAGCCAGATGACAGATATGACGTTCAAGATACTTGTACAATTTTTTTTTTCTTATTTCTCTCTGTGGGCAATAAAAAAAAAAAAAAAAAAGGTTACGATTAATACGTTAAGCGTTACACTTATGTGTTCAAAAGTATGCGCTGTCAATTTAGTACGTTTCCTTTTTAATTTACGTCAGTACTTGAAAGATTGAAAATTTCAGATATAAAATGGAATTATAATGCAGCGTTTTATTACACACATATATGTATGTATACATTGTAAATGCAGTGCGCGTCGGCATATGGCGATGGCGTCTTTCGTGCCCAAAAGGCAAACAAATTTGAAACTTTTGAGTTTTCCCAATATTTACTGAAGTAAATTTGACAGCCAAGAGTGTTGAACTGTCAATCGACCAACAAGTCATATATCATGGCTTTTAAGATTTACTTCAAACATCACTTTCGACGAACAAATATTTACATTCGATTTCGAACAACGGCCATGATAGTGCATGTGTCCTCCTTAGAAATGGTGGTATGCGGGCGAGCGCTGCGCTGTGTGGCGCTTTGACAAAGGGAAAACTTGGATAAAATCTTTATATTAAGTTGCTAGAGCATTTGAATTCATCAAGGAAAGGGAAATAGTATATACTTTTTGATTTATGATTGCAATTGAAAATCAACAAGACATAGTGGCGGCACACACCATTGAATGCACACTTTTAAAGGGTGATAAGTGATAACAAATTGATTATATTTTGGAAACAAACATTGTAAATGTGTACATCTATCGATGAATAAGATACAACATTACTAGCGAGCACGTGATTCAATTGAGCAATCGAATTACTCATACTTGACGCGAACTAATTTATTGGCTAAGTATTATGTACTGCGTTCATTCTAATGCTGCAAATGCACTCAGCGGGAAAATGGGGGCTCGTCGGCAACCAGCAGTATATGTGTTCAGTATGCAACTATTTGAATATATTTATCCTTTTCAGGTGATTGAATTTATTTTTGGCCAACGATGGTCGGTGCATGCGATCGGTATACGGATATATCAACGGAAATGACGAATTGCCTCAAGAAGACAACGCGATTATAAATGAATTCGAATTGACTTCTGGCATTTTGTTTTCGTTTTATTTTCTATTTTGGTTCTGTTCTGCTGCACATGCTGCAAGGTGTGAAAACGAATGCAAGTGTTTCTGCTTTTTATTGGTGAGTAAATCACGAGATTGGATTTTCTATATGGGGTTTTTGCTGAGAAACGAAATTTGCGTGTTTGTTTTCTCTGTAAAAAAGTAACGGGGTTAAAATTAAAATTGGTATCACCTAATCTTAGGGACTGAAAACCTGAATTTTGACAAAAGCTTTGAAAAACTGACAAGTTAACTGTCAGGTTTTGAGGCAAATTTAATACTATTCATCTTCTTGTAATCTAGATTTGACTGTACTAGATTTTCCCTGAACGGAAAAATTGGATTGATTGTTAACATGAATTTTACTACGCCAGGCGTACAAAGAAATTCTTGACTAAATTTGTCACTTACACCTTCGTATAATGTCAACGTGTTCAGAAATTAAAAAGTTCATTACGAGAAACACCTCGTAAAGGCTGGTGCGGCATCACTGTTCGCATTTGATGCTATATTGCACATCACTGATGTTTGTGATGCCAAGTTAAGAGTATTTTGTCGATGATTTAACTAAAATTATTGTACATACAGATATTTTTCAAGACTGTAAACTCCTCTATGGCAGTGACCTCCATCTTTATTTTCTTTTGACATTTTTTTAAGTGAGGCACTGCCAGACTACAATTAATTGGTTACATATTATATTTAGGTTCACAAATGATGCATAGATGGCGTTATAAAATACATTACAAACATTAATGTTTTGCATTTTAACTGAAATTAGTATCTTGATCTGTGGATCACTTAATATTTAACTAATGTCAATGATTAAACACAAAATAATCAGCAAAAAATCTAGAATTCATTGAAGATTCTGCATCAGTTTATAAAACTTTGTAATAATGAACCCTTAACGTTAGCAGTGATGTCAATTGTTAGTCTTATATCAGATTAGATTAAGAGTCATCGGCGCTGGCACTGCGGCCTCTCGAAAGGAGCCTATTGTGCCTTCCCTGGTGAGATCCTAGAGCTATCTTTTGACTCCGGAGACAGTCAGGAAGACAAGTATCTTCTCTGGGGGTAGGTCAGCAAAAATTTAAGCGTCTAACTGAAACTGAAACTGAAACTGAAGGAATTTCCATAAGTTTTCAGATCAGTTGTCACTTGTCAGTTTTAGTAGAAATAATCTTCTAACCATCTGCTACTCACGAGTAAATTGAAAGCTCAACTGAATACTGGACTGATGTCTAAATGTACTGTAGAGCATTAGTTTAACTGATATCTGAACTAAAACTGAAACTGAAATGATCGTCTAAATGGGGCTTAAGGTAGTTGTTACTGTATAAGCTCTTAATATCAATTTGAATAGGTTATGAACGTTTTGACATGTGGTGGAGTGCCAGGGCAGTCAAAGCCCAATTGGCTCGGTCAGATCGAGCGAATTGACAATAATGCAAGAGGATCTTCGAATCTCAGCCCAAAGGTTCGAGAAGACAAGGAATTTTGTCCGTTTCAAAAACCAAGCCATCTCGGATGCCAGAGCGCTTGGGATCGTAGAGGATGGAAGGCTGCCGTGTCTCAGGCAGAGACTCTTCACGAGTCGGTAGCCCGATAAGTAAGTAGAACTAAAATTCTTCTAATTCTAGTGCTGCCAAATTGCGGTGACAAGCCGCATATATGTAGATATACCTTCACTAATAAGTAAATTTATTTTTTTCCAAAATGATCTGTCATAATATAGAAATAAATCGAGACAGTTTCAGACGTCTACATTGTATCAAAACTTGGTGCCTTATGGATAAGAAACCAGACTACCGGAACTGAAGCGTTACTTCCTCGTAAAATATTTCGCACATCTGCATACCTAATCGTATCTATTTTTTAAATGTGCCGTTCCGTCTGCTGACTAACAAATTGCCATACATATGTGTATACAACTTTTTCATCAAAGTACAAGCGTTCATCTCCTCATTTTCTTCTTCTTTTTTTTTGTAGATACGCTTCACATCTTCACATGACTAAATAGTTTGCCAGGAGTGCGTCATGCAATTTTGCGATGTTCTGTATATCCACATATACACATATATGTATCTCAAGTCGTCGAAAATTGTTCCCTCACCACCCCTGTTCAATGTAGATCGGTTTTAATTGAAATTCACTATTTGCAGTGAATTTATGTGTACGAACAAGTTGGAGTAATTTAAAATGTATACAATCAACTACTGATCGCTATCGATCCATTTTGATCATGATGCTAAACGATGATGATGAAGTTGGATGACATGACAGCTCTAGAAACAATAGAGAGCAAAGTGATTAAAACCCGGGAATTAATTTACATTTTTGTTGGTTTTCACTTTGAGATACCTCGTTGGAATACTAAATTTTATATAGTATGACGGAATTTCTTGTCATTACAAATAGAACGGGCCACAAGGAAAAGGGTATTTTCGTTTATTTGATAGCTTTTGTGGCTTCTTGTCGCCATTGAAAACCTTTTGTTGTTAGGATCAATGACCTACTATAAGTAGGTTTGTATGCTATATACAGTCATTTTGTTTTTGGCAAAAGTGCATGTGAATGAAAGAAGTCAACGAAGAGTGCATGTCAATGCCAACTCAGTCTCCCACGTTTATTTGTTTCGACGCCCATGCTAAGGTCCAGAATTTGCTTTCTTAATAGCATGCGAGACTGAATGAAACGCCCACGAGAGATTTGAAAATGCCCCAGAGCCCAAGAGACGCAAGAACGAATCTCTCCAAAATCCAAACCAAAGTTGTAACAATAACAATGACGAAGAATTCGTCGGGGTGGTGCGCGCAGAACATTTGAGGCAGCCGCAGACCGACTAAACGGAATGCTTATACTATAACCAAAGTAGGTATATCTACTTCCCTCGCAAAGAAGACGGAAACTTATGGCGACATTAATTCTGTAGATGTTTTTACCATTAATTAAATGTCTAACTCGACACTCATGAATGGAAGTGGCATACATGTTTTAATGGAATATTTTATTTCGGCTCTGGAAGATCGGAAAAAAAGATAGATACAGATATACAGAGAAAACGCCAAAGGTGGATAGTTTTGAACAGTAGACTCCACGTCCATTCACAGTCACTAGCAGCCAAAAGAAAAAAATAAAGTCTTTGAATTTTGGCGTAGTATTCGCCCACATTGTCACGTGTGGGCAGACGAAGTACCGTGCATCATGCCCACAGACTACAGAGTCTCGTGTTGAGTCTCTTTAGCCGGTTATTTTTTTTCGTTTTTTGTCCAGAGATTGGAAATTTATAGTATGACTTAACGCACACACATTTATTACTTTATTTTTTTTTTTTAATTTGCATATACGCTGCCCATTCAATAAAAGTTAAGCCTCAAAGATATACATAGCATATACGGTGAGTTTTTTTTTTAAGAATGAAATACCCATCGTCCGACTGGATGAACAATGATATCCAGGATCGACGACCACCTGGTGGTTGTAGCCAGAAAGAAAACCATCATTTCCTTAAATTCCTAAGCCAAATTAATGTTTATCCATTCTACAACACATTTTGTTTGTTATCTTGTGCTCTGTGAAGTCTGAAGGCATCCCCACACAGCTGCGGTACCATTGATACAACAATGAAGGAATACCGCCGCCGCAGCCGTATAGTGTATGTATTCCTATTCATTATGGGATAATGCACCCGTGTTTCATTAATACCATTTGGATGGATATGAGAATGAAAGAATTGGAAATGTTTACCCAAATCTTGTTGCAATAGCATCGAGATCACTAAATTTGATCTTAAAGAGCTTAAGGTAGATATGGCAGACCATCAGGTAGACAAATTGGCACCACCAACTAGCACTAGCACCCCATAGAATTTGTTCTATGTTTTCTATTATATTGGAAGTGTCCATCATCACATTAGTGTTCGACGTTTCTCTCCCTCTCTCTCTTTTCCTATTTCTTATTCTTCTTTGTATTTTCGGTTAGACTACCTGTCTGTTGGGAAATACCAAAAAAAAAAAAAAAAAAATTATGAACATTTTTGTAAACAGGTAAGTTTTGTGATAGATGCATTTCCTATAACGCATCATCCCGAAATGAAAGGAAACAAAATGAGAACACCATTCGGATGGGAATTCCCATTTTTCCGGACTAGACATATGTTCGTGTGCGCGATGGGATTTCCATTCAATTGCCACAGTCGATTAGGGATGATATATTATGATGTGTAGTGACAAGTAAATCTGGGCGGAAGGGCAATAAAACCATAATAATAAAAAATTTGTAATCATAAACAGCTTAGAGGGGTGAGGGTATGCGCGAATGTGCGTGTGAATATAAACAATTTGTTTAGGGTTGGGTTGAGTTCGTTTGACTTGGGCGGGCGTGAAATTGATACCCAATATACCTAATGTTGGTGTAAGGCTTTTTCATGCTCCTAAGTAAATAAATACTCAAAAGCACTGAATTTTTACCGACTTTTATTGTAAATATTATTAAAAATTTTAATTTCATCCCTGCACAAAATAATAAATTATTTTTGGTTAATTTTTTAGCCACCATCACGCTACTGTTGAGTCAGAATATGATTGTAATTTTTTGACGTTTTCTTTTGCCGCTAATATTCTGTGGATTTAATTTTACAATAGAAATCGGTGGTGTTTGCGTAAAATTCAGAAAATTATGCCCGATGAATTATTTAACGCATTTAAATCATTACGGCCTTTTAGATAGGCAAATTTTTTTTAAACCATTATTAGGTTAGAAAAATAATTTCGTGCAAATTTAATTTATCCGCGGCTAACGAAGTCTATATAGAATTAAATTTGTATGAAATTATTTTTCTAAGCCTATATAGAATAGCCAAAAAAAAAAACGCACCTATTGCTGAGAGAGCAAAGAAATTAGAAAACAGACAGTTTGGCTGGACTTAATAACTACATTATGTATTTTGATTTGCTGCAGCAATAATGGGTCATTAGATTCCTCAGTGATTGTTAGTGTGAACGTTTTGACATTTTTAGAACTTTAACTTCACCTTAAGTTAGGCATAGGTATATAGGTATCGGGAAATCCTAATCTTGGATAGAACAGATATGGCTGTACTTTTTTGGTTTAAAAGGCATTTTGTGTCTCACAAACTTTTGAAATAATTGAGTTCCTGAACAAGGAACCACAAAAATTGTTATGTTCATGTGTAAGCCTAGGTTTTTGTGAAGAATCCCAAATTTGGCAACATAAAAAACGACTTGAATATAGCTATCATTTATATTGTCTTTACAATGTCTGCCGAGGCTACTACACAAATCTAAAAATGTTTCAATTTTCCTCTATAATCTGTTCAACTAAAATGGAGCGCTCAAAAATTCCAAATCCAAATTCTTAAACCAAGATTAAGGGCAACACTCACAAAAGTGAGTGAACATCAATGCGGTTTTCACTTGACTTTGGAGTTTGGATACATTTTTTTAAGTATTTTTATCTGTCGACATGAAATATGTTTAATTATTGTTATTTCGTAATCAAACTTTTTACAGATTGTTGGTTTTTTAGACCTTTTTCCAGACCCTAAAAAAGAACTCAAAGAAGCATCGGCGTTTACTCACTTTTGACGCTCACTGTACCTTTTTCCGAGTTGGGCAAGAACAAGCCTTTTTTCCTCAAAAAAGTGAAGCAACTTTCAGACTACATAATTTCAAAGTAAGTATCGAAACATTTTCTTAAAAGTTGATATACTTAGAAACTTGCATTAAATTGTGACTTCTGTGGTAGAAAACTTTTTAAAAAAATTAAAAATCATTCGACCGGGCAATGTCGAAGGAAAGGTTTTAAAAAATAACTTGATTATGGTCAAGAAGAAAATTTCACAAAGGTTTTTTAACCTTTGGAACATTTTTGAAAGGACATTGCGTACCTTTCTTTCGGGAGAGGTGAAACTACGTTTTAAAGGTGCATTCAGACGCAGATGGGACAGTTCCCGTGGGCACTTCCACCAACTTTATAGTGAATCGTGTCTTTAAAAGTTTCTGTTGATATTGAAATTATTGAGTCTTTCCCCAGAGATACCATCAAGCTTTGAAGGTAAATTTGTAATTTTAAAGAATATCGTCATTTCAAGTCTGTACTCTTTTTGGTCCATCTTTTCTTTAAATTTAGTTGACCACAAAGTATCTATCGATCGATTTCAAAGAAATCTCTCGAGATCGAGACCACAAACAAATCCAAGAGAGATAACAAGGGTTTCCAAATGACCATCATTTACTTTTGTCTGTAAATCAGAGTTCATCCCTCGTTTCTAACACTAATCGGATTCGTTGACAGATAAAAAACGATCCCTTAACAAAATGCATTACTCTTATCCCAAGACGATCTCGTGTGAACAAAAAAAAAATGCGGCATCTCCATCGTACTCCATCCCTTCGGAGAAACAATAAAAATGTTGATTGCAACCTAGGAGAAGATCAATAAATGAAACTTCCAAACTGACTGTGGAATGCTAGTAAACGAAAATTAATGCCTCCTTCAAATGATTAAAATTGAGTTAAAGATGACTCCCCTTAAGCATAAATATAACCAAATAGAAATAAGAAAAGAAAACAATCACTCACCTCCTTGCCGATTTGGCCGTCTGGCTTCCGGATCTTCGACGAGCAGTGGCGAATGTCTTCGGGCACTGATGGTCACTAGGAAAGCACTCAAAAGTAGAAACACTTTGAATGTTCCCAATAAACTTAGCAACACTGCCATTTTAGTAGTCTCCTTAGCTTATTATTATTTTAGATTTTTTTTTATTCTTCAGTTGTTACAACAAAGTATTACTTTGTTTAACGCTTCCTTTTAAATATATTTATTTATTTTTTTTTTGCTAGGGGCACACTTATTTCACTTATTTTCAATATATGCACATGGATATATTCTAAATTTGGTAAGATAATCACACATTTGTTCACATTAATAATATTTTAATTTATAGATATTCGTTTGATTATATTATTATTTTTTTATTTAAAATCGGGACCATATTTCCTGTGGAATAAGTTTTAAATTAACATCGGAACTATATTGGTTAGCACGGTTTTAATTAGACATTTGTTTTAAATTACGAGAAATATTTCTAAACGAGACGATTTGTACTTGAAGTAACCAGATCGATTGCCAAACTAACTGAATTCACTGTGCAGTGCAACAATTTAAAGTACGATGCGGCAAGATACGAAATGAATTTTTAGTTTTAAAAATTAATTTTTTTTTTTGCTTTGCTTTGGAATTGTGTGATGGTAAGTTGAGGGCTTAGAACAGCGTTTGGAAAATAGTGTCCACACGCGGGATCGGTCGTTGAATAAATAAACGAAAAACTGATGAAAACTCTTTTTCTATAGCCCAGAGTCAGATCGAGATCGAGCGCTCTCAGATGCGCATACGCATACATTGACAACAGGTAGAGAAAGAGAGCACCGCACATAAAGCACACGAATGAAACACACGGACACGGAGACGAGACGATCGCCGACGACGACGACGACGATCGCAACAAGCGCAATATATAGCAAAGCAATTGCGGTGCGGCGGACCTACTGCTACTCTATAGGGAGTAATGTATCGCTACGAATTGAGCGGCATGTGGATATATCTACTCGCTCGCGCGCGCTCGCTCAATTTACACAGATACTGAGGAGACTGACTGGTGGTGGTCGCACCTCGCACATTTTCAACACACATGCATACATACACATTTATGCGGAATATTTGCGTGAATGCACAATACCATTTGATTGCCTCGTATTTTCTTCAATTGTTTTCCCAGCACATACGAGAGTGTGTGTGCGTAGTTAGGCTGGGATGGGAATGGGATATGTAGGGGGGTGGGCGCATTAAAGCGGTAGCCGCATGCATGCAGAAGGACGGAGGAGAAGAGAGCTTTGACACAAGATAGATCGGATGGCGCGTACGAAATAAATGTGCGTACTTTGCTGTCGCAAGCGTTTGCAAACAAGCCCACAAGCAGAGGACGCAAATTCGCTCTGGAATGATTTTCGAATATACTTTATTACGCGACGATAATTGCAATTATTCCGTTTGCGTATGCGTGCATGGTAGAGGCGCAATTGTATTCGGATGCAGTCGCAGACCCAATGGGCGTATTGGGGCTGAGTGTGGGCCTTTATCGTTTTTGTGGGCGAACCTTAAAAAAAACGGCTTAAACTTGTTTCCAGCCAGCAGCGCGCCGAAATGTGGTTTCACAATTTGAACGCCATTTCCTGTCGGCTCGAATTTTCGTGGGTATTTTTTTTACAAAAAAAAAAAACTCTAAAACTGTCATCTCAAAGATGACAAATGAAAGTGTGTAAATACATAATCGCATTGACGGTTTTTTTTTTTTGTGTACATATATTTGCTGCTTGTAAGTTAATAATTTTAGCACATGGACTGAATTTTGTTTGCGAAGTGACGCGACTGTTAGTAGGTAGGACGTTACTTTTAAATTTATGCATTATTATGTGATCGAAGCTCGTGTTGCGGCTGTAGCGTTTTAGAAATTCGACAGATACTCGTAGGTACTTTCGCAGATATGTTCATTTTTGTCGCTAAGTCTGGGACAAAACAGAGTTCTATTGTGTACTAGTGGTCTAAACTCTAAAGTTAAGATTGAACTACATGTTAAATGGTCAAATGTTAAACATTTCCAACAGATCTCATTGACAAGATATTGTAGCAGGGGACTAACTATGCACTTCGCCGTGAAGGGAATTTTGTATTGATTTCGCATTTTGGTACTATTCAGTTCGCTGAGGAAAACTATCGCACTTCGCTCCATTACATTCGAGCAACTATGTAAATGTGAACGCCATTTTATCGAAGTGAAATGCGATAGATAATTTGACGGCGAATTAGGTTGTCAGCGGTGCATTTACATGGTAAAAAAATAGGGCACCGAGAACTAGTGTGATTTTCTTTGAAAGTCGACATTCCAAACGATCGTTTTGCATAGTTGCCATGTTCGCCGCGAAGCGAACTGAATAAATCTCAAATTACGCGATTCGCAGCGAAGTGCATAGTTAGCCCCCAGTGTAATGGACATTATCTTAAATAAATATTCATTTTCATTAATTCATACATTTTCAATGATCCGCTTGTCCATTAAGTGGGTCGCGGGTTTAAGTTTGCTCAAGTGGACCCTCCATAACTCTTGATCCTCCGCCATCCATCGACTCCAAATCATCAAGGGCAATCCTCATACGGGTAGAAGAGAGATTATGGACTTTATCTAACCATCTCACCCTAGCTCTACCTAGAGGACGGCTGCCTAATGGTACGGATTCCATAGCACGTCGTGGAATCCTGGTCGGGGACATGCGTTTAACATGACCAAACCACCGAAGGTATTTCTAATGCGATCTCTACGGGTCACACCAGCAATACAACGAAGAAATCTCATTTCGGCAGCTTGTATCCGCGATCTTATTCTTTCGGTCATTACCCAAACCTCATGGCCATAGGTAAGAGTTGGAACAAACACCGAATTAAAGACTGACCGCTTAGCTTTGACACCAAGTTCAGTCCTCCTAATAACAGAATGACCAAGCTGTCTCAAAATTGACCCAGCCTGACCAATCCTACGGGAAAACTCGGCATTGCTTCTTTCATCAAGTGAATAAGACCCAGAGATAAAAATGACCTGATGACTCCACATGACCATGATGACAAATACATTTGACTCAAGTCAGGTCGAAAGAGTGCAGCATTTTGCAAGCATTTGGTGATATAGACCGCTGTGAAACTCAACTGCCGGTACCAGCCGGGGGGTTAAACTCGAAATGGCTACGACCTCCTCATCATTGGTACGGAAAATAATTTGGGGATCAGGTGGTACATGGGTTATGACGCACCATTAGCATAAGTATATACTAACCATTTCTCGGATATGTATACACGGAAACCCTTTTCGCTTCCAGGAAGAGATTTGGGACTTGTTGGGAAGACTGTATAAAATATCGACTTAGATACATGCACATAGTTGCTTTCTCTTTAACAAAGCAAAACCATATTAAAGCTGTGAATTTTTGGAATAGGTGAAAACTATTTGTGTCAGGAATAGTAACATCTGCTCAAGCGTTTTTGGAGGTTATTCGAAACTCACTGACTTTTAGAAGGGAAAATTGCTGTCTTGAAACCTAACCTTGAAAGGAGTACTTGAACTTTGGTAAAGGGTAACCCATAATTCACGCAAAATGAAATTTTGATAGAAAATAAAGATTTTTAATTAGAAAGCTTAAATGTTTTATTGATTAGAATATACAAATTGGCGCACATAGGACACATGCCCGCACGGCTTTACTTGCAAGTACGTAGTTACTCTTTTATTGAAATTTTCTATGACCGTTTCGCATAAATGTGGCTGAATTTCATTAATACACCTCCCAATTTCCTCCTTCAAGGCGTTGGTGTTCGTAGGCTTGTTTGCATAGACCTTTGACTTCAAAAAAAAAAACCGAAAGAAAAAAGGCCAATGGCGTTAAATCGCAAGATCTGGATGGCCAACTCTGATCGCAAAAACGGCCGATTGCACGATTAGAAAATAACTCATGCAGTAATTGAATTGTTTCTCTGACTGTATGGAATGTGGCACCGTCTTGTTGAAACCACATGCTGTTCACATCCATATCTTGTAATTTAGGCACTAAACTGGGTTAGATTCAGATGTGTAACTTTATGGTTAGGCGCTGGCGCTGGCTTGGATATATGTAATAAAAAGGAGGAGCTTAATTTGAAGCAGCATTTACACTGATCAAAACACGAACGGATAGTAGATATTGGACTTTTGCTGTTCACATGTCAAGACTTACAATTACATTGCGTATATATTTATAAACTAGCTTTTGCCCGCGGCTTCGCTCGCGCAGTCAGGATTTGGCACGCAGAAATTCCTTCACAGTCTTTTTTATAAATATAACGCGCTGGAAACCTACCTAAGAAAGTACCTAAGGAGCAGTTAGTATCTCTTAAAATTATGTCTAACGCTCTATTGGTGTAAACACTTCAAAAATATAGATATGATTTGATTAGTTTGTGAAGCACGGAAATCTCAACAAAGATCACACTATAGCAGACTGAGCCACTATCTATTGAACACAACACAATATTTCTTAGTTAGCCAATCCTTAATTATATTTCACACTGCCAAGATCTTCCTACACTGTGCAACATATGCAACCGGAAAGATCGTGAGGATGTGTACCTACCACTCTTTAGCAGTATAACCCCATTCTTACAGAATTCCGGTTAAGATATTCAACCGGAATTCTGTGGAGTACGTACGATGGAGTTAGATGAAGCGAGTAGCATATTCAACAGCTATGAGGTTTGGACGCATTACAATGTTTCAAATCGATATGACGAACGGTTCGTGAATTAAGAAAAGGCCCCCCTTAGAAGGGGTTATCGCCAATAACTCGGACCTCAAGCAAAATTTCCAAAATCGGACAAAATTATTATCTTTATTTCTTATAGAGAGTACACAAACCGAGTTTGAATTTAATCAGAAGAAAAATAAAAATCTTCCCATACAAACTTTAGCCCCCCCCCCCACCCCCCTTTTACCCCTTTAGGGGTTAAATATCAAAAAATCCTTCCTTGGTACTTGTATACATCATAAAGGAAACCTCTGTGCAAAATTTCAGCTTTCTAGAGAAAATGGTTTAGGCTGGGCGTTGATTATCTGTCAGTCGGAATCTTCATGTTTATTCACACATAGATATGCATCGTACTGACGTATAGCCTTCAGATGAAATAGCTGATAGATTTCTTTGTGAAACCGTCGTGTATTCGTCGTAGAGGAAGAAAATGAATCATCACATAATAGAAGGATTTAAATTCGATTGGAAGGAAATCTTGCTCAGATAAAGCAAGCACTACTCGGATTTGCTCTCAAGAAAAGCGCACAAGACGGGCGCGGAAAATATTTCTGGATATCTGCCGGAGCCCGTAGGTGCTTCCGTTTGAGTCAGTAACGCTCAATGGTCTAGGTGAAAACGAAGTTCGATGTAACGAAAATGGCCTGGGAAAACAAAAAAGTATGACATATGAGACGAATTTAGACATTCAACTAACCTAGTGCTGGTAAAGCTAATAAGTCTCCGTTGAGGCCTAGGGCCAGGGGCTAGGGGCGCCATCCCGTAAGCATGTTTATTTTACCCTCATTGATTGAATAATATTTTCTTTTACTTCGGCTTTCTTTTTCTTTTGCTAAACCTTTGCCAGAAACATCCGAGAGTATAAACTGTCCTGAAAAAAGCTTCTCAATTCAGCCGTTCGGACTCTGCATAAAAATTGTAGGCCCCTTCCATTCGTCCTAAAAATAAAAACACACAAAAACGAATGGTTGTGAGATGCTAGGCCTATGTAATTATGTATTTTCAAACTCGAATATTTTGGAAGAAAAAAAAAGCAGTCTAGAAAACAATATTATTTTAAATAACTGCCATCATCACCCACTAAAGATATAGTCATATCAAATAAAATAAATTCATAGTCGTTTTCGAAGATGGCATTTTTTTAAAATGTTGTTGCCCTATGGCCTACATGATATGAATACCGTTTGGTTGAAGACCTCAAACGTAGTCAGTTCATCCAACTTCGAAACATCATTGAAGTCTTTTGGCATGTTCTTAAATAATTATCGTGCCCCGTTTGAAATAAGAATGCAATAAGAATATTTTTTTTCTCTCTTAAGTTAACAAATTTTTCCACGAAAATATACAGTGAAACTTTTTATTTCCTTTTTCCCAAATTACTTTTTTTTTTTGTGCACCAAAATTCCCACTAAAAGAGGAATTTCCCCACGACCTATTAACACTGAAATAGATTTTCTTGGCCGTGAGCGTGACCATAAAAGCTGGATATAATCTGAGAACGTAATGCCCTAATGTTCCCCATGAGGCTTTTAAGATTTTGGTTTTAGATTTCAGATTTTTTTCCCAATAGAACATAAAATGGCACCACCTTATTTTGCATTTGCATTGTCGTGCCCTTTGACATTGTAATTTGTGTTTATAAAATTACGTGGTTATAAAATTATGTAAATAAATGAGTGCTAAAAACAAAAATCAAAAGTTTTCAGCACAAAATAAGCTGAGATGGTCATAATTAAATAAATAACACGTCCTTGTCGATTGCTAGACTTGTGGTCTTGTGGATATATAGGAAGGAGTCTATTGTCCTGGGCCTATATATTTAAACGGTTGTGCATTCATTTTAAGTAAATTTTTTTAAAATTGCAATCTTTCAAAACAGCACGCAAACCTATCTTTTTTAAACTGAATACTAAAATTGTTCCCAACAGAAATGACCAACTAACACGCCGCCTTTGATATAAAGTAGGGACATATTATATACAATATAAAATATTTAATTGTGGCGCAAAAGCTATAAAATGTATTTTTTTTTCTTCGCTCAGTGCGCAAGAGACGATAGTATTGGATTGCATGGCTCAGTCCGTCAGCTGTAGTGCACTGTTTTCAGAATCAAAACTGACTGGCGCCACTATAATGTCCATTCAGCACAATTTTGTTTAAACGTATAGAAAAGGAAATCCTATATATTATGCACATGAGCGTTTTGCTGATTAGATTACTCAAGTTCTAAAGGCCTGGTTGGATTAACTATAATGATCATTACTACAATGGTATGTACGTATCTTTAAACTGATATAAACAATTAAATATGATTTGGAGTTGTATTTCAAATCACTTCAAAGTGTAGCTGCAGCGTCATTCATTTGTAAAAGGAATTATTTAAAATAATAGGAATAGGTGTTTGTTTCTCACTCTACAGGGGATACATTGTCAATCTAGGCATATAGCTCTGTGCAACAACGTACTTCCCGCCAACTATAGTTAGAGGCTTTGGCATGAAAGACGGTCTAATAATTCAGGTCGTCGAAGGAGAATACCCCGAGCGGTCCTCTGTGTAGGCCATCGATATCGTTGCATCATATGAGTATTTTATCATGACCAATATACTTGCGTTTGCTAGTATTAGCACAGTTGTCGCACCAGAATGTCACGATAGAAGGCTATACAACTTTGAGGTGGTTAGGGACTTTTTCTACCAGTGACACCACAGCAGAAATCAAACGAAGAGTTTCACTTGCCGAGCCCTGTTTCTTTGGCCTATAAGAACACTAATAAGGCTTTGTCAAGAAACACCAAGAAGGCTTTATATACAACCCTGATCATCCCAGTTCTGCTCTATAATGCAGAAGTATGGACGTTATCAAAGGCGGATGAAGATCTTCTTGATCGTTTCGAACGCAAAATTCTTCAAGTGATTTTTAATCCCGTTTGCGTCGACGCGGAAGGAGATTTAACAGCGAACTATACGAGCTGTACAGCGACATCGGCCTTTTTTTGGTTACCCCAATGGATGTGGTAATCTTCAAAAGATGCGATAGCCCGGTGCTACCAATATGCACTATTCGCAAACTGAATAATCGATGCCAGGAGTGCGCCTAAACGTATAGATACTAATCCACACCCAACACACTTTAACCACTCGCGACATCGGCTTGGTCAGAAAAGTACGTATCAGCCGACTAAGTATAGATAGCTAGGACATGTAGTGCGAATGGACACCAACGCTCCGGAAGTAGAAGAAGACCTCACCTTATGTGGCGCACAGAAGTGAAAGTGGACCTTAACCAATTCGGAGTGCGCAACTGGAGGCGGTTAGCCACAATTCGGCCTAAGTGGAGAGCTGTGTTAGCTGAAGCCCAGTTCCACCCCGGACTTGAAACTTGAGACGTAGCTCTAAGTTGGTACCTAATTGTTTGTCGACGATGCTGATTGGTAGAATATGAGAAGCATGGTTTGGAGAACCGGTGTTGGATAGGCTCTCAGTGCTTCCGGTAGAGCTTTGTATGTGGGTGCCATGAAATAAAGTCTTATGCAAAAAGGTCCAAAACGTAATTTTGTAATAATGTCCAATGGCTTTATTGCACTTTCAAAAATGAAATAAAGTTCAAAACTAGTTTTTGATTTTATTGCAATTTCAAAAGTGCCATAAAGTCCAAAAATGTCCAAAATTACGCTGTGGACCTTTTTGCATAAGACTTTATTTCATGGCACCTCGTACGTGTTTTAGGTTGAAAATATCCGTGGTCCCCTACAGAGGCGGCCATTGCTTTCGTCACATATAAAGTTATCTTTCTAGTGCAGCTTCTGGTCCAAATATAAGCCCAAGTTGCTATAGCGCTATTTGAGACACTAAAAACTAAGAGTTAAGGCTGCAGTTATAGCTATCAGAAAAGTCCATCCGTAAAAACACGCAACAGAACAAAACTGAAACATTTAACCATAGCATATCATAGAAATTAACTGGAATACTTCGTGAAACTGGTTGAGAAGTTGAACAGAAAAAGTTTTTCGTATAGAAAAATAAAGAAATTCTGTTTTTAGAAAATTTAAAGATCAATTGCTTAATTTTTTTTTAGTTTTATAATTCAAAAGCAACTATTTAAGACCAAGTTTGAGCTGAACGATTAAGTTTAAGTGCTCCAAAAAAGTGAAACAATTTTTTTACGGATACATTTTACTGATAGCTATAACTGCAGCCTAAGACTTAGTGTTGGTAGCGAGAAGATTGAAATTTTGTACTTTCTTGTAAAAAGATCAATCTTTGTCTGTTTAACTAGCTGTCTGCTTATTTGACCAATTTGTTTAATGCAAATTGTAGGACATCGGCAAAAATCTGTGGATGTTTTCCTGATGGAGAAATAGCGACGTACGTCGTCCGCAACAACTATGCAGCCGGTATTTTCTACCTCAAGGATGTGTTTGTGAACAAATATTTTATCTACATAGTAAAAAATGCTTAAATTTAACCTATCTACAAAAAAACCGCTATCAATTTTTGGCGCCATAGTTATCGTACTTTCCCCAATTCGCTACTTAAATGCTTAAAATGAACTTGTACTTGAAAAGTACTTGAAAATATACTGGCCAGTATTACAGTACCCCAGTAAATGTACTAAAGCTACGATTACACGGCCATTTTTTTTGAGTTATTTAAATCGCGCTGTGACGTCAGGAAAAAATGTCGTATTAGAGCGACATTTACGCTACGATTCGTCGTTAAAAAAATGGCGATCACACGAAATGACTATCATCGTCATTTGTGTCCCAAAATCAAATGACGGACACTGCGAGTCATTTAGAATTTTCCGTTGGGATGCCATTGTCCTAGGCGTCATTGAAGAGCGATCACATGGCTATTTTCCTCGCCATTTAAATGGCACTTAATTCATGTCATTTGGTGCGCCATTTTCCTAGTCATTTAAATGACGCTGCCAAAAATTGCGATCACACTGAGGGACATTTAAATGACTGCTTTGTGACGGAATTTTTACGTCAGAGCGCCATTTAAATGACTCGAAAAAATGGCCGTGTAATCGTAGCTTTAGAATAAAGTATGTACTTAAAAAGTACTTGTATACTTGGTTAATTTCAAGTATCAACGTTTACAGGTCTGTCTTACCATCTAACTTTGTTCTCTTGTGTGTATGTTTGACGAATCGCCGGTGATTTTTTACATCGACATGATACCTACAAGTAACTGTCGCCTCAGATTCTCAGATGAACTCGACGGCGAACGCAATCTTCTTCCGTCGAACTTGAGGACTCGAGAAGCAACGAAAAGCGAATCGCCTGGTTTCCTGTGGGTCATTTGCCGCCATGTTAACCACCTCACATGATACAAAGATTCTCAGGTGAATTGAACAACGAACCAAATAACCAAATCTTCTTCCGGGGGATCTCAAAGCGAAGGAAGAGCGAATCTCCTGGTTTCCTGTGGGTCATTTGCCGCCATGTTAACCACCTCACATGATACAAAGATTCTCAGGTGAATTGAACAACGAACCAAATAACCAAATCTTCTTCCGGGGGAACTCAAAGCGAAGGAAAAGCGAATCGCCTAGTTTGTGGATTAGCTTTTTGATCTGTCTATCGCAGTTGTTCTTACAATTTGGTAATTTCATTAGAAGGTCACAATTTTCATTACAAATACGTACATAAGTTTCAATTTTTGTAAAAATAAAGCTCTCCTATTATATAGGTATAACGCAGTCCTGCATTGATTATAAATGACTAACAATTTAGTATACATATCCGCGGCGTAAACTGGTTAAGTTCACTTTCTGGTGATTGACCGTGATCGAACAAATTTGGTATAACACAATAATTGCCTCTCCTAATAAAATCGCGCAAATGTGCCTTAACGGTCAAATGGCCGACATGCATGCGGTGCGGATGAAATGCAATCAATTGGCCGGTTGAAAAAAAAAATGCTGTGCACGGTTGAGTTAATAAATCAAATCGAATGTATCTATCTATCACAGAACACCCTCGACTATAGACTATAATACTGTTTGGTGTTTATTCGTTTGTAGCAAATTTGTTACGAATACAATCAGCGGCGCCCGTGTCGGTCGCGCAACCGGGTGCGGCGATTTGTCCCCCCAAATCTACGTCTTTCTGCCTTATTTCATTGAGCTATTCAGCTTTGTGCTTTGTTTCGCTATTTTAGGGTTTTGCCGATCATTGTATCTAGTTTAGCCAGCAACGATTGTCGGCTCGCGATCGGCGCGTGAATTCTATGCTGTTGCTGGTGCTGCCGTCGCCACCGACCTGCCTCAATCAATAACAAAAATATACATACGACCAAAGAAAATAGTGTCCATGTAGTGGTGGTACTATTATAATTTTGTGGGTGTTTTAGTTGCGTTTTTTTTTTACTCCACTGTCTTGAGATATACGAATTTGGTACCCAAATGTAGCAATAGCAATTCATCTGGAGACACGTACGATCTTTCGCTCATCCAAAGCAACTAGCACACTGCACAGTGAAATCATGTGCACAATGGCATACAATGCATCCACCACATATAGTGCTAGTACGTATGCCAGCCATTTTCATGCCGCGCGCCGCCATACCGCCCGCTAGCATTATTGCGGTGTATAATATTTCACATTGTGGTGGTGGTGATTGATCGTTTTATCAAACGATCATTATGTATCCACCCGTGGATACATATGTACGAGGTGAGTGAGTATGGATTACCTACATACTGGCTGAATGGATTGCATCTAAAGGTGCAGAATCCAAAAATAGGTGACTCCTAAAAAAACCCCATACGTAATCTAAACATGACACAAAAAAAAACTATAAAGCACTTTTACACAATTTCTCAACTCGTAGTACTCGTATATGTATTTTTTTTTTTATTTTGGTTATCAGGACGGGGGCTACACTTTTATGATTGCTATTATTGTTGAACTGATATATTACGCTACAGGCTACACCTTAGCCGCGCATATCTCATCCGAACTGTTTCTGCTCTGATAAGGGAATTTCGAGAGATATCTAAGGGGAAATCACATAAAATTCGTTTTTAACCTGTGTCGGTGATCGGTGTAGATACATTATGTATTTTTGTTTTCTCCCGAAACGAATTGCATGGTGCAGGCAGGGTTCATCACATGGTGGTTGATTGCGGAACAGCAACAGATACAACGTATTGTAATTATTTGCACAATGGTTTTTCTATTTTTTTTTTAAATCACACGCGGACTCACAGTAACTTTAAGATGGACGACGGGTAAAAAAAGGGGCAAAAAGGGGCAAAAAGGGGCAAACAGAAATGTCAAGAAAATGTATCAACAAATCTGGCTGCAGTGACACTGGCAGAGTGCCTGTAGCCTGTACGCGTATGCAATATTGATTGATCCTAGATCTCGACGATGACGATGGCAATAACGAGCACGACGACGAAGGCGACGGCAATGAAGGTGACGGTGACGGTGACCGCGGTTGCGACTTGCGAAGACGGTAGATGTGGGGGTCGCGGCGGTGGCGGTGTCAACACGGGGACGACTGCCTCGACGCGAGCAGATATTTCACTATACAAACCAGCGATCGATTTGAAACGTCTGGCGCGTATGTATCTATTCTTAAATTGTTGTATTTATTTTTAAAATGTTCGCTATTTTATTTGTAATACGTTTTCCACAATTGTGGCGGCGGCGGCGGCGGTGGCGGCGGTGATCAGCGTCGCGAAGCGCTCGTATACGAGTGAGTATAGGTGAATACTAAATATATTTTATACGTTTTATTGTGCTTTGCTCTGCTCGAGCTATTGGAATCTCAACGCTCAACGTTGACAGTCTTTGGCGAACTGAATCGAGTGGGTAGGCTAAAAAGAAAATCGGTCGGGTGGCGAGCTAAAAATCGACTAAAACAGTCAGCAATGACGACGACGACGACGACGGCGAAGTGGTGGCGGTTGTTTGCAATCGCGCAACGTACTATGAATGGCACACGGCAACGCAGATACATTAAAAAAAATATATAAAATATAATTCAAAAGCAGCAAATAAAACAACAACATCTATGGCGGCGCGGCAGAGACAACGACGACGACGACGGAGACGACTATGAAAAATGAGGACTAGTTCGATGATGATTCGGTTTTTGAGCTGTGCGCGCAATGTGACGGCAATTGTATATTTGAAAATGAAATAAAACAAAGCCCATACCTATGACAATGAGTACATGTTTAAATAATAAAGCAAGACAGCTTCAAAACGTCGAGAAAATTGCCGGATTATTAAAAGAAAAACTTTGAATGGCGGCGCAACACCATCACCATACCACCAGATAGATACTCATACTCGCGATCTCGGTATAGGTGTATACCACCAGTATCTATGGAGCAGAAATAGACGCGAACAGTGCGAGACGCGTCGATCCAAAATGACAAACATTGCAAACGAACATTTATATCATTACTCATATTGGATCGTGATCACAATTACCGTCAGCTAAAGCGCTGTATATGGGAGAGTTGGGTTGTGTGTACAAGTATACACAGCATCAGCATCGCGATGCAGTCTCTCTCTCAGTATATCTATCTATTTGATGTAGCGAAGATGGAAGTAAAGTGTTTGCTGATAGATCACGCTGATCGCGACAGAGCAAGATAGAACGAACAAAACGTTCGCAAAGTTATGGCAATTTCTGCAATTAGGGGAGACGCTGCATATTTCCCCAAGTCTGCCGGTTCGAAATTCCACCAGCTACACTGAGCGGAACAAGACAAAAAGTTTGCCTTCACTGCACACACCGCAGTTATGTAGTAATTGACAATTGTCTGTCCGATCATATGTTATCACAATGCCAAGTGTATAACATGCAATTCCATGTATTAACAAGCATTCTTCGTTGTTACCAGCACCATGATGGAATTTCTGGTTCTTTTGTACTACGGGACGGGCATTACTCAATTTGTAAGGGAATTGCATTGAAGTTGACGTATGTGTTGTTTTGTTACATGAATGTGCTGCTTGTGGTCGGTATGGGCATTCGCAACACAATGCACCACTATGTGCCAAAGTATATAAACAGTATTGGTGATATAGTTATTGGAAAACGCCTTTGGATTCCATAATGAGATGTCCCAAAACCCAAGAAACACCGGTTGCCGTTGCCGGGGTCCTTGGTTTTTCCTCGCCAGCACTGCGATTTGTATGGGTGGGTGTCCAAGATTGAACTAAAGTCGACAAACTGGCGAGCAGCAGTGTCGAAAGTTATTATTGTTTGGATACATCTCTCGTATAGAGGAGAGCATAAGATATCTAAAACGACAAAAATTGATAACGGATTTATATCTATCTACCTTTATTAGGCAAGAGAAGATATTTAAAGAAAATAAATAAATAATTGGTACTCCAGAGCACTCTGGTAAATTAATCCATTTTCCAACTATAAATGTTGAATCCAGCAAAAAAGAAAACCACAAGCTCCTTCATCTTAGCGGTACAAAATTAAATTTTATTTTCCATAAAAAAAATTAACTTTAACAAAACGCTTCAAAATGGATAATATTACTCACAAATTATATATCGGAATGCAACTTGGCTTATCTCCCCAGAATGCACTTTGCTACGAAACTTGAATTAAATTTTGGTCACTTGAACCTAAATCTAAAATAAATTGATTTATCGAGAATTTTTATTAAAGTCTTTTATAAAATTGACCCAGTAAATCTGACTAGGTCCACTACATTCTATCACTCTGCGACCTGGACCTCAACCAACACGCCTTTCCAGTTAACACGATGGACAAAGTCGAGTAACCAGTACAACACGCGGCTAACCCCTTCGAAGGGTATCACAATGGGTCCACGAGGACCTATGTGTGGTGAAGAGGAGGCTACACAGCTTCACTAACCCGTTAACCTAACCTAACCTAGCACGATCTCCAGTTGCGCACTCCAAGTTGGTTGAGGTCCCCTTCCACTCGTGCGCGCCACCTAAGGCGCGTTCTTCCTCTATTGCATTGTCCCTCCGGGTTGGAATCCAAGACTCTTCGGACCGGAGCGTTGGTGTCCATTCGCTCTACTTGGCCCAGCTACCGCAGTCGTTGGACCTTCACTCTTCTGGCTAGGTCGATGTTTCTGTAAAGACCGTACAGTTCGTCGTTGTATCTCCTCCTCCATTTAACCGTCTATGCAGACGGGACCGAAAATTACACGAAGAATTTTCCTCTCGAAGCAACCAAGAGTAACCTCATCCGCTTTTGATAGAGTCTGCACCATAAAGTAGGACTGGGATGAGTAAGGTCTTATAAAGGGTCACTTGCTACTGAATTGCTTTCTTAGTCCATAGTAACAGCGATTGGCAAGAGTTATTCTTCGCTTAATCTCAGCGCTGGTGTCATTGTCTGAGTTCATAGCGGAGCCTAGGTAGACAAAGCTCTTAATCACCTCAAAGTTATATCTGTCTATAGTGACGTCCGAGACGTCGTTGTTGGGTGTCCTTTCTTGATGACAGCATATACTTTGTCTTGCCCCGATCTTCGCCGCTTCTGTCTCAATGATCACGAACGCGCCAGTGACATCACGCTGCGTTCTGCCCATTATGTCGATGTCGTCGGCGTTGGAGAGTAGGTGGACGGACTTTTAAAAGATAGTGCCTTTGGTGTTAGCGTTTGAGCTTTTCACTATTCTTTCAAGAACGATGTTGAAGAAGTCACATGACAAAGCATCGAAGGTTTCGGTGAGTTCTTTATACCGACCTTGATGGAGCAGCGTGCGTTCTCCATTGTCATCCTGCACAAACAGACGAGTTTGGCAAGGATACCCTGTATAGCTCGTCTCTATAATTGTTGTCGTAGGCGACCTTAATCGTTTTGAACTTCCTGGGTTTTTTCCAAGATCTGCCGCAGGGTGAACATTTGATCGATGGGGAACTTTTCTGGCCTGAAGCCACACTGACAGGGACCAATCGCAATCAGGTTGTTGACGAAGGGCTTCAGGCGTTCACACAACACGGCAGATAAGATCTTGTAGGCGATGTTAAGAAGACTAATACCTCTGTAGACGGCGCAGTTCAGAGAGTCTCCTTTCTTGAGGATCGGGCTGATGCTGATGATCATCGGGCATACTTTCTTCCGACCATATTTTACAGGTGAGTTGGTGCATGCTCCTAACCAAGTTATCGCCTGCCGCTTTGAATAGCTCAGCGGTTAGGCCATCTGCTCCAGCGACTTTGTTGGACTTAAGCTTAGATATGGCTATCTTCACTTCGTCCAGGTCGGGTGGACGGAATTGTTGGTATTCATCGTCCAGGTTGAATGGTTCATTCTGCCTGACAGCGGGATTTAGTTCGTCATCGCCGTTAAACAGTCAGAAGTAGTTCTTCCATATCCCCATCATCTACTATGATGTTCCCTTGTTCGGCTTCGTTCACCATGGTTCGGTTCGGGCTCTGTATCCTTGGCAGGTCCTTTTTACCTTTGGGTAAAGCTTCCGAACCTTATTCCTGCTGTAGCATCTCTCTAGCCATAGTCAAGGGGTTTTGTTTCGAATCGTCGATCATCTCTGATGGCTTTTTGGCAATGTTACCACTGGTCTTCAATACTTGATGCTGGCTGCATAGAACCTCTTGAGATATTAAGAGAGACTCGATCGGAGAAGGATCTGGTAACCTCTTGCGATTTTATCTGTCCGACGTCAAACTTCCTCACAATATTCCATTATCCGTTGTGCTTATTTTGAGTTGTTAGTTAGGTTTGCCAGAAATGCAGGACAATCAGTGAAAGTAAAAAAAAAACGGATGCGGTTTTTCTTAGCGAAAAGTAAGCAAACGTGGAAATTATGGAAGAGTATAACACTAGTCTATTATGCATAGGAAAATACAAGCACTAAAAAAAATACAAAAACATAAAAAAAATGTGCACTACTGGGTCGCACGAAACTTTCTCGTTTATTGCGAATCTCGCAAAATCTCAGAGTCATTTCGACAAATTTTACGGTTAAAATCATACCTACTCAAGATGTACACAGGTTTAGTAACTGAATCCTTGTTAATGAAAAACGTAATACATACTAACTACATAAACATACGTTACGTATTAACTACAACACTTTATTACTTTCAAAATTTCACCCCGAACTGACATTTAATTCAAGGCAAGTAGGCGATGAATTTCGAATTACATTATATTGCAACTGAAGTTTTGGACTTTGCAAAAATATACCGGTTGTGATCGGGATTTGGGTAGTCATTTTTGAGAAAATATTCATAAAACGGCTATATTCGAGTTTTCTGAGAAAAACTAAGCACGTGATCATGTTTAGAATGCTTTTGTTGTCTTAAATATCGTTGAAGCGGTTTTTTGTAAAATTATTCTGACAAATGTTACAAATTTGGATTCGAAAAGCACTGTTACTAAACTGTTTAGCTGAAAACTGAGTACGATGTATTCTTCAGGATATAAACATTACCTAGCAGTTACATTTTTAACCAAATCGAAAATGGCGTTTTCGAGATATGTGTAGTTTTTAAAGTACCATTTTTAGCGATTGGGGTGGAAATCGAAGGACGCATTCATGGTTCAAAAAGACACTGTTTTGCTACTGTTTAGCTCAAACCTGAGCAAACGGTATTACTATGGATTTAAGCATTACCTGCCAGTTAAATTTTTTTCATAATCGAAAATGTCGTTTTGGAGATATGAGTCGTTTTTTTAAGTACTATTTTATTAGAGATTTGGGTGGATATCAAAGGATGCAGTATTTTTAGAGAAAAACTGAGTTTTCTATCAAGTTAAGAATGTCAATAGTAAAAAAATAAATAAATAAATAGGTGGCGCAGCAGGCGGGTGACACCCAAGGCCTAGCTTCTCGCAACCATTCGTTTTGTGTGAGTTTCTATTTCTGGGACGAATGGAAGGGACCTACAATTTTATGCCGAGTCCGAACGGCTGAATTGAGAAGCTTTTTCATGACAGTCATACTCTCGGATGTTTGTCAGACGTTCGCGAGAGGTGGCGCAGTAGAAAAAACTTTAAGATGTAATTTGTGTTTTTGCGGGGATCGAACCTGGGATCCCTCGCACAGTAGTCCAGCACACTAACCACTGCGCTACTGCGCCCACGAAATGTCAATAGTACCTACCTTAAAAATAAGTTTTTTTAACTTTCTCGTATACGTAGTAAGAGAAAGATATTGTTTTTAAATCGTTTTTACCGTTTTCGAGAAAAAGCTAATTTTCAAAACTGCCGTTGCTGGATTTTTTTTAACGAAAAACTGGGTATGCAGTCATGTTAAGCATGCCTACATCAACTCAGACATTCATTTTGGTTCAAATCGTTGGAGCCGTTTTCGAAAAAATCTAAATTGTGTAATATTTCGTAAAATTTGTATATAGGAAGTACCGTTAATATTAGGGCTAGCATAAAAAAACATCTCCTAGCGGGAAGCCCACAAACTCTAAATACAAAGTTCGAAACAAATCCGTCCAAGCGTTTAGATTTATCATCGTAATGTCAGAATTTATCAAAATCTCGAGTTCGAAATTTTGGACGAAAATAATATTTTTCTTTTACGTACGTACGAGAAAGTTAAAAATTGAAAAAAATGTCCAAAAGAGAATAGATAAATGTACCCATATGGTATGGGTGGTAACGTTTCTGAACAAGTAGAAATATTAATGATGTGGATAATTTGGTCCATCATGAATCAAATCATTGACATTTTGCCCGGGTTTACCGGAAATTCGCACCCCCAACAAAAGCCGGGTTTGATGGTCTGATTTGATCTTCATAAAATAGAACTTTCATTGTTTCTGTTTTGATCTGAAAGATTAAGTTGAAGTTCTTGATTCAGAGGTTTTCCATTAGTATTGCATTCTCATAGCACTCAAATATGGAACACTTTTCTTTGGTGAACAACAAGTGAAGAGTTTAGATCAAAAATAGACACCTTCATAAAGTCTATCATCAAACAAAAGAATCGAATCAAGAATCGCACCCCCCAGGGTGCGAACTTTTTGTAAATCTTTGCCCGATGTTCTTTTAAATTGGATTTTTATCAAAAAGTCCTCAAAATCATAAAAAAATACATCTTTCCAAAATGCCCTTAGAAATAATGACAGGTTTTGAGATTCAGGCATATTTTACCCTGGAGGTCCCTTTAACCCCAAAAAAAGAACATTCCATACTTCCAAGATGACCTTCTGCATCACTCCATTCTCGACAATGGTTGGGCTTCAGATGAATCACTATTGTTCGTCATCTACAATAAAAATAATCACTGAAAAATAATCTTAGGTTGTTTTTACCCAGATTAGTTAGAAAATAGGATTTTCGTTGGGAGAATTTTGGGAAGAACTGTTTGGTGCAGTTCTGCCCTGGTGTTTTAAGCCAGAGTTCATTAGATTCGATTTGAGCTAAGCTCCTAATGTATTCCCTGAAGCATCCCTCATTGACACCGCAGAAGGGTTCAGGTCCGACGAGTGGCGTTGTCGCGCCGACTTTGGCCAGAGAGTCAGCCGTTTCATTTCCAGTAAATCCCCTGTGGGCTGGTATCCAGTGTAGGATGACTAGGTTTTTCTTTGCTAATTCGTAGATGACCATGTAAGTTTCTAGGACCAGCTTCGATTTTATAACAGATTAGTTTGTATTTTTCCCATTCTTCCCTTGGCGGGATGATGATAGAGAAGTTTTTATGAAAGCCATATTCCGGTAACATGTCGTCTAGAAACATGCTGAACGCTCTTTCAGGTTCCATAGTGTCAATTAAAGACAGGTGATCCCCATGATAGGAATAGGGGTCGATATTATTCGAATGGAATAGGCGATGAATGCTTAGTCTTGCTTCCATTTGAATGTGTACTTGGATAGGTAATAAGCCTAGGATGACATGCAGTGCAGTGGTCGGTGTGGAGCGTTGACAGCCCGTCATGCAGTTTCCGGCTATATGTTGAATCCGTTCTAGCTTTTTGACTGTAGTGACTTCGTTAGTCTTTGTCCACCAGACCACGGCAGCGTAAGTGATCGCTGGTCTTACCACAAGCGAATATAGCCAGTGCATCATCCGGGGACTTATACCCCAATTGTTACCGCAGACTCGACGGCAGATCCAAAGAGATGGTGGCTCTGTTTGCGATGCGTTCGATTTGTGGATTCCATGATAGTTTACTGTCAAAGGATGATTCCCAGATATTTGGCTTCCCGTGAAAATTCAATGGTTTCGCCATACATAGTGGGGCGAGTTAGGAGATCTAGTTTCCTCGGTCTGGTAAAAGGTACGATAGTCGTCTTTTTAGGATTTACAGAAAGACCTTCTTTGTTACACCATCTTTCAACTATGGATAGTGCATGCTGCAGTATTTCTGAGATCGTGCATTCAAATTTGCCACTGACAACGATTGCTACGTCTATCCTATAGCATCAATCCCTAGATTGGCCAGGGATTGGAGGAGGTCGTCAATGACAAGGGACCATAAGAGTGGACGCCCCCTTGAGGACACCCTCTGGTCGTTAACGCCGAAAGTTCCACATCGTCGATGCGGGTCTGGATTACTCTTTTATCGAGCATAGCCATTATCCATCTCCCTATAATTGGGGACAGATTCATGTTGTTGAGAGCCCTGTTGGTAGACTCAAAGGATGTGTAATTGAAGGCTCCTTCGATATCCAGGAAAGCGACAAGGCAGATTTCCTTTCCATTGATGGAGTACTCAATTTTAGTTACTATGTCATTGAGTGCTGACTCGGTAGATTTTGTTGGTTGGGTTGGTCCTCGTTTCAATGTAAAATGTTTCTGCGAGCCTCATCGCAAAGTATAATTATTATGGAATGTAATGTATTGCTTTTTTTACTAACACATTTTTGCAATCTGTTGGATTAGGGTTTTCTTAAAATGTCAACAATTTGGATTTATCGTGCCAACGTGCTAACCAAATTTGGTTCATTCTATATTGCATTTTGCAACCGCTTGTAAAATTATTTTCTTTCTTCAATAAGTATCTACACCTATACATATAAATATTTACAAACATATGGATTTGGGATTAAATTTATTTATCAAACGTTTATTTGTTTTCACATTGATACTAGTGCATACCATAAAACTATCAACTGATTGCGCCACATGCATGAAAGCAAATTTATATTGCCCACTCAATATATCGTATACTACCTACGACTGGAAATGCTTATAGATAATAAATTTACATTTATTTGCTGTTGTCAAATTAATCGCTTACTAATAGCAATCATAACAAATTTCAAAAGCAGTGTCCATTAATACATCAACCTGCAAAGCCCAAGGAATGCCAAGCATCCCCCAGCTATATACCCTACCCATATAGATAAATTAGTAAATTAAATTTTTCGATTATTTTTAATATTTGTTTATAATTGTTCTGTATGATGTAAGAGCAGTCAAAAGACGTAAAATAAACTTAGCTAAATAGAAGGTGTACTTCCAATTGTTGTTGAAAACTTCAAAGGAAAAATTAGAAAAAGAGAAAACGTTTGCGTATTTTATTTGTGTTTGTATATTGTATGTTTGTCCACAGTATATCAGACAATTATAAACTACTACAAACACTGAGAAAAAATGTTTTCAACAAAACAAAACAAGAGGCGAAAAAAAAAAATAATAATGCACCTAAACCCATAAGCGAAGTATAAAACACGCCTGTGTGCAAAAACATACTCAGGCTCTGGCTGCGGTGGTTGGGCCTGTCAATTTTCTCCGAATCCGATTTATTTAATCCGCTTCACAGTCCTTTTGTGTGCACTGCGCACTACGTGTGAATAAAGGTTGGTTTAAGCATCGGGTTTTTCCAATTTCTTTTTAGCATCTGGTGCAATGTTTTATATATGGTTCATGATCATGGCTACTTTTTGGAGAATTAGAGCCTCTTTCGCTTACTTGATTGCCGGATTTATTTTCATATTTACTGTAGAGACTATTGAGAGTTACGAGTGTGCCTTGCAATTCTCATGTACCGTAAGGCGTATACCTACATATTTCCTATAAGAATTCGTAGGTATTAAAAAATATAGGTGTGCAATATGCATAAGGAAATACATTATGTATTTAATAACTGTCAGAAATTGTGAAATTTTAATCGTTTTTGACAGTTCTGGCTGTCAAAATAGGGTCATGCTTTTTTTAGTGTTCTATATAAGGGCTCACGGATAATGATGGTTTTCCACTGATAAGATTATCAGATTATAATAATCAAAAAATGTCTTCACGTAGCTTAAATGATTTATAAAAATACTAGCTGTCAAATTTAGACTATGCTAAGTTTATTTACTTGAACATAGTAAGTAAACCGATGATAATATCAGACAAGTTTTAGCCACCTCAGACAAACCTTGCCGCTGTTCATTCATAGCATAATATGCACATCGCATGCTTCTCTTTCCAGTGTTTTGCTAAGAGGCGCTAATAAAGGCGGGACACCAAACTGGAGAATTATACTATATATGTAGATATGTAATAATTTCAAAATTATGTACCTAATAACTATTAGGTACTCACCCTAGGTTAGGTTAGGTTTGTGGGCTGGTGAGGATTTCTCCGTGCCACACTCAGGTCAATACTGACCCATTGTCAGTTTTGTTTAAAAACGATATATTTTTTTTAGAGTTTTGGATAGCTAGACAAAAGTTCTAGAGTTCCTGATAAAAATTTTGGAAAGTTCTGTTCATTTGGTATTTTATTTTTATTTTTTTTAATGTGGGGTGCTAAGTTTACGATGCACCCCATTTGCAAAAATGTTGAATTTTTCTTTTTTTGTATGTAGAATCAACATAGTTCTGGAGTTCCTGATAGTTAAAAAAAAAAAAAAAGCACCATTAGAGCAAAAAAAAATTGTATTTCCAAAATATGTCAGCACCCCATTTTCGTAAAAGTAAATTTTGTTTACAAAATGTATGCACTACACCAAGAGTTCTGGAGTTCCACAAGAATTTTTTTCGGAACAAAAACAAAAAAGTTACGGAAGTTTGAAAATTGTCAAAAATTGCGAAAATATTTTTTCGGAGTTCCGAAGAGTTCTGTTTAGAGTTCTGGAAAGTGCTCAAGAAACTCAACAAAAAATCACTAGAAAATAATCTTCTAATCCCAAACACAAAAAAGTTAGAGTCAATTGAAAAGTTACAAATTAATTCCGCCAGAATTAACATTTAAAGAAAAATTTTTTCTTTTGTGTTTTAGCAAAACTAAAAAAAAAAAAACGATTATGTACCCCGTTCGAATTATTTATGATTATGAGTAGGTATGCGTTTATTTCAGAACAAAAAAAAATCCACAAGAACAAAAAATAAAAAAATTCCCATAAATTAGTTTTCTAAACCTGACCCAACAAATTAAATTTTTTTTGTTTATGAGTGAATTTACTTCCAAACAAAATAAAACAAAAAATCCCTATAAATTCATTTTCTAAATCCAAACACAAAAACCCAACCCAAATAATTGAAAAATTTCTTAACTAAATAGCTAATGATAATGTAAATAATGGTATTGGTGGTATTGTTTTTATGTAGTTCTCTTGGTGAACGATGATTTCTTAATCAGCGACATAAATAACAGCGTGCGGATTAAGGTGATCATCCGGTTGAAGTACAAGGTGATGTCTATGTAAGTAAATCATCGTACCACTTCAATCCAGAGCAAATCAAGGAACTTTGTAAGTATTCCTATAATCCTTTGCAGGTTATGCTTATTCTGTATGCTCACTTGTCATGTCAAACACAGACAAGATCCACCAATTAACTTAAAAGTGATAGTGATGGCATGTAGAATGTAGATATGAGGCCATGAGGGTTGTGTATGTGTATGTTACCCAGGGTCAGAGTATATCCATTAATGAGTAGGGAAACTCTCTCTAATGCATTTCCTACTACCTCAATGCAATTTTTAAATTTTTTGGGTCAGGTTTAGACAATTAATTTATGGAAATTTTTCTGTTTTTTCTTGTGGATTTTTTTTGTTCTGAAATAAACGCATACTCATAATCATAAATAATTCGAACGGGGTACATAATCGTTTTTTTTTTTTTTAAGTTTTGCTAAAACACAAAAGAGTTGTAGCGCGAACTGTGGTTTTAAAACCTTTAAAAGTTAATTCTGGCGGAATTAATTTGTAACTTTTCAATTGACTCTAACTTTTTGTGTTTGGTCTTAGAAGTTTATTTTATTATTTTACTTTCCAGAACTCTAATCAGAACTCTTCGGAACTCCGAAAAAATATTTTCGCAATTTTTGACAATTTTCAAAATTCCATAAAGTTTTTGCTTTTGTTCCGAAAAAAAATTCTTGTTTAGGGAACTCCAGAACTCTGGGTGTAGTGCATATTTTTTTGTAAACACAATTAACTTTTACGAAAATAGGGTGCTGGCATATTTAGGAAAGACATTTTTTTTTTGGCTCTAATTGTTTTTTTTTTTTAATTATCAGGAACTCCAGAACTATGTTGATTCCATATACAAAAAAAAGAAAAATCCAACATTTTGGCAAATGGGGTGCATCGTAAACTTAGCACCCCACGGCCCACATTAAAAAAAAATAAAAATAAAATACTAAGGGCCAGTTTCAAGACTAGCTGATAAAGTCTCGGATAACCTATCCGGAATTTATATGTCAGATAAACGTAATATTTCGCTTTCAAAGGTTTCGGATAGTAATAGCTGACAGATAAAGTCTCGGATAGTTTATCAGCCAGTTCAACCGGCTGTTAAAGCCTCTATCCGGAAGATTTAAACAAAATATTTATTTGATGTGGCTGGAAAAAATATAGTTTCAGAGCATTCTTTCGTTGACGGGTGTAGACAGCAGTCAGAAGTGTTACATCATGCATTTATTTGAATTCTTAAATGTCGAATTAGATGAATATTACAACCATATTACAGGGCCCCGTAGGAACTGAGTATTTCAAATTATTTTTAGAAACCCTCGACGATGAAGATTTCTGAATTTTCACTATTTTGTTTAACTATATCCATGCCCAGTCAATACCTTTCACCGTGGGCGTTGGACTTTGCCAGGGGTGCATTTTGTCTCCTCTCCTTTTCATTACTTATATGGACTGGATGTTACAGCGCAGTCTTGGCGAAGAACGTTTCGAATTGGAATATCCGAGGATAAGTCGCTTGCTCTTCGCTGATAACTTGGTCATCCTTTGGTCCTCTTAGACGGAACTTCAATGCGCACTCTATCCATTAGTAGTCGCTTATGTGGAAGCTGAGATGAAAGTAAACGTAAACACATCTCAAGTGATGGTCGTCTCCAGAACGCCTGTTTAATGTATACTCACGAGTGATAGAAGGACCAAGAGCAATGCTAAGTTTATCTGTAGGATTGGTCAGGTTGGTCAATTTTGAAACAGCACGGTTATTCTGTTATCATTACAGGACTGAACTTGGTGTCAAAGCTAAATTGTCAAGTTGTCAGTCGTTAATTCGGAGTTTGTTCCAACTCTTACCTATTTGGGTAATGACCGAAAGAATAAGATCCCGGATACAAGCTGCCGAAATGAGATTGCTCAGTTGTATTAATGGTGTGAGCCGTATAGATGGTGGAAACGACAAAATACGTGAGGGACTCAATGTCGAGCAGCTACTGCTCCGGACGCAGCGGTGAATTAGTCATTTTAAAACGCATGTCCCCAACCATGATCTTACGACGTGCTATGGAATCCGTACAATCGGGCAGGCGTACTCTAGGTAGAACCAGGATGAGATGGTTAGACCAAGTCCATAATATCTCCCCTACCCGTATGGGGATTGCCCTTTATGATTTACAGTCGATGGCCTAGAATCGAGACTATGGACGGTGCACTTGGACTTGCGCAACCTACACCCGCAACCCACTTAAGGGATAAGCGGGGTATCGAAAATGAGTGAATGAATGAATTTATCCATGCTAAATTAAAAAAACTAGAACAACACAATTCACTTAAAAATGTGATAAACGATAAAAAACATCATTTTCATTCCTGTCAAACAATTAGTGCCTGATAAATTTTTCTACCGGATAGTTTATCAGAGACTTTGACGATGAAACAGAAAAAAAAATATCAGCTACTTTTATCTGGCGGAAAGCGTTATGTGTCGGCTAACTATCCGAAACTTTATTCGGAACATTTGAAACTGCCCCTAAATGAACAGAACTTTCCAAAAATTTTATCAGGAACTCTATAACTTTTATCTAGCTATCCAGAACTCTAAAAAAATATATAGTTTTTAAACTTTGGGGTGCTAAGTTCACGCACTAAGTTTACTACCATGCCAAAAGTCAAGCTGCTAGTGCTAGTTACAAATTAATTGTAAATTTATTTACTTTTAATAAATAATAATAATAATAATAATAGTTATCACCACCCGATACTCCACATCGATAAAAATATAGCAACGCGAATAAACCTGTTCCCACTGAGTCAGCAGGTCGTTGGCCACGTCCCATACGATAACGGCAATATAACTGCGTCAGCACGATGACACCCGATGCAGGCGGATACACGCGCTGCGTGTATTCTGGCGACTCAGCGGATTGGCCATGGTCAATGGGACTACCCATGGCAGAATATTAGAGTTAAGCGATTAGTCTTAGTTTTGACTTAGAACAGTTCGGAATAAAATACCTTTTATAACGTAGAATTCGTCTTTTTGAATTATCTATTTTAGCTACGAACCAGTTGGACCAACCCAGGTTGGTGTTCGGTTTTTTTTGAGGAATCCTTAACAGGATTTCCTAACTGGCGCCCGAGCAGGGACCGGCTCATATTTTCGAATCCTTCCATCTGTGCGAGTTGCTGTGTCCTTTCATACAGGACAGAAGATTAACACCCGCTTCCGGGAGTGTATAACTGTACCCATGGGAACACAGTAACCTAGTTAATACTTCAGCAGTAAATGCAGTCATACCCATGGGAACATGATTGCCTTCGTCAGTGAAAGGATTTGAAAAGTGAAGTTGTTGTGCCGCGAGTAAGTCGCCTGCAAGAATAAACGCTTGTGACCAAAAGGGATAACACAACTCTTCCAGAGCTGGTTCCAACGAAAAAAATACGAATTACTCGATCGTTTTCTTTTTTTCCTTCTAACGCAGATTTACCAGTATACTACTTCGACTCGCAGTACGAGTATGTTATATCTTGTGTGAGTGGAATTCAAAAAAATCAAAGGAAAAGTTCTGAATCTCGAGATATTAATTTTCTTCTGATATTACAATTCCTAAAGTAAAAAAGAATTTGTGAAATTTAGATCGAAAGAAATGTAAAAGAATTCGACAAGTGATTACAAAATTTAAATTGAAATAAAATCTAAAAGAATTCAATGAGTAACTGTGAAATTTGAATGCAATTTTAAGAGAATTTATTTGAGTTGAAAATAGTCTAAAAATACCTACCCAAAACAAAAAAATTGTGGAAAAATTAAAAATTTGAAAAAATTGTAACGAAATAAAATCAAAATTTGATAAATTGTGAAATAATCCGAATAGAAGCAGGCGTAATAAGGCGATAAGAGGATAACTTGTTAAAATTAAGGAAGTAGCTGCAATAAAGGTAAGGTGCATTGTCAAATATATAGATACATAAGTATAGTGCATTTTTACACTCCCATTTCTCACGTTCATTGGTCTCATTTTAATAAAGTAAAAGTAATCAAATTTTAAACGATGGACGCTGTTGCAAAGTCTGTAACTGAATTAACCGGGGCAGTGAATCTTATACTGGCCCAGTTAAAAGATCTTGACGAACGGCTTAAATCCGTAGAAACAATTAATCACCCTGAACCTGAAACTAATTGTGTAGACGCACCCCTTTGCGAGCCCAAGACGGAGGCTGACCTAAAGGAAATAAGTCGGCTTCCTGATTGTGTGAAAGAACTACAATCATTTGAGGGTGAGCCTACACAATATATATCGTGGGTACATAATGTTGAGGGAATATTGAGGGATTTTAGCATAGTAAAGGATAAACCAATGTACCGCGCGATATTGCGCCACATTAGACAAAAGATTAGGGGACAAGCCGACTCAGCATTGATCTCCTACAACATCTTCGACGATGATTGGCAGGAGATCAAGAGAGTTTTATCCTTACATTACGCAGATAAGCGTGACATAAGGACGTTAGAGCACCAACTCAACCAACTCTCACAAAAAGGGTCGAGACTGGATGAGTTCTACGCTACGGTTAACCACCAGTTTTCCCTCATTATCAATAAGATAAAGACGGAGACTTACTCTCCAGAAACGGTGGGCGCACTGGTTGAAACATACCGCAACCGTGCTCTTGATGTATTCATACGAGGCCTTAACGGAGACCTGTCTCGGATGCTAATTGTGCAGAAACCGAAAACGCTCCCAGAGGCTTACGGTTCTTGCCTTGAAATTCAAAACTTGAATTTCCGGAATCATTCAATTCATGTACCCGGTACTAAAAATACAGTGACGACACCCCTTAACCAGTCTTTCAGGAGGGATAACAAACCTTCCTCTCCTCCATCGAGGTTTGTTCCCAACCATCATTTTTCAAATGGTCAAAACCATTATCCCGCGAATCTCGATGCGCCCCCACGACCGAATGGTCCAAAACCCCACGAAAGGATGGAGGTAGATCGGTCTGTGCAAAGCAGACAAGTCAATTACATGAATTATCCGCGGAATAACCCTTTCAAGAGGAGATCATACTCTGATAACTTTCCTCGTAAACAGCAGAGGGTGTATAATCTGCAAACGCATGATGACATTTCCCCTGAGGAATACCGCGAAACAGCGGAGGAGGCTTGCAATGACGAGGTGAATTTTATGATGGGCGCTTATCCAGCGTACCATACATAGAGTATATCCTCAGAAATGGCAAGAAGTTGAGCTTCCTTGTGGACACTGGAGCCAATAAGAATTTTATTGGCCCACATGTGTCGCACGGGACAAGTCGCCTAGCTCAACCATTTGTAGTAAATTCGGCGGCAGGCAATATAAAAATTAATAGAAAAGTCACAGGTAAATTCTTTCAAAAGGTGGGAAATGATTCTCTTATAACTTTTTACGTCCTCCCTGGCCTGAAATCATTCGACGGCATCATCGGCGATGACACGTTGAAACAACTGGAGGCCGTCATTGACCGCAAACATAACACCTTAACCCTGATGAAAGGTATTCAGATCCCGCTTAGGGATAAATTGTCCCAGGAGGTTAATGCCGTACTTGAGGAGAATATGCCAGTTGAAATCCGACATAGACTCTCTGCACTAATAGGTCATTACAGCACTGTTTTTGGTCCACTTAACGCTAATGAACTAGTCAAAACCGTTGTAAGAGCGGAGATAAGGACTAGCACGGACGAGCCTATTTATACCAAGAGCTACCCATATCCACCGTGCATGAGAAAAGAGGTAGAGAAGGAGATTAAAGAGCTTCTAGCGGAGGGAATAATTCGCCCCTCTAAAAGCCCTTATAACTCTCCTATTTGGGTTGTTCCCAAGAAACCTAAGCCTACCGGAGAACTCCAATATCGTATGGTGATCGACTTTAAGCGATTGAATTCTGTCACCATCGCCGATGCATATCCAATTCCGGATATTACCTCCACGCTTGCCAGCCTAGGTAAAGCGAAATATTTCACCACGTTAGATCTTACATCTGGTTTCCACCAGATACCCATGAAGGAAGCGGACATACCAAAAACCGCTTTCTCCACAATGAATGGGAAATATGAATGGCTGAGACTTCCATTCGGCCTAAAAAATGCGCCGGCGATCTTCCAAAGGATGATCGACGATGTATTGAAGGAGTATATTGGTAAAATATGCTATGTTTACATCGACGATATCGTCATTTTTGGGGGTAGCATTGAGGAAATACTCAAGAACATTGAGACAATTCTTTCTAGACTACAAGAGGTAAACCTTAAAGTGAACTTAGAAAAGACACAATTTCTGAGAACTGAAGTAGAGTTTCTGGGTTATATTATTACCCCCGATGGTATTCGGGCAGACCCAAAGAAGGTCGAGGCTATTCAAAAATTGTTACCACCAGAAAACCTTAAGGAGCTGAAAAGCTTTTTGGGCCTCACTTCCTATTACAGGAAGTTTATCCGGGACTATGCCAAAGTGGCAAAACCTTTAACTAACTTGACTAGGGGAGAGAATGCCCAGATTAAGGCAAACCAATCAAAACGCATTCCAATCAGGTTAGATGAGGAAGCATTGCGAGCATTTGAGGATCTTAAAGTCTTGCTTACATCATCGGAAGTCTTAGCTTTTCCCGATTTTGAAAAGCCGTTCAATTTAACCACGGACGCTTCGAATTACGCGATTGGGGCGGTGCTATCACAGGACATATCGGGTATTGATAAGCCGATTGCGTACATATCACGGTCACTCAATAAGACAGAAGAGAATTACGCAACCAATGAGAAGGAAATGCTTGCGATCGTGTGGGCTCTCGATAACCTTCGATCCTACGTTTACGGAGCAAGGAAGATACGCATCCATACAGACCATCAACCTCTTACCTTCGCTTTGGGTAACCGAAACTTCAATGCCAAATTAAAAAGATGGAAGGCCCGTATAGAGGAATACAACTATGAATTGATTTACAAGCCTGGTAAATCGAACTTAGTTGCTGACGCTCTATCAAGACTTAGAACCCAAGTCAACCACTTGACTGACTCGGGTGGCACTCAGGCAGCACACAGCTCTAATGCTTGTGAGCAAGGTTCGGTGACGGATGATGCTAGCGAGGGTCGCGAGGGCGAAGAAAACAGTTCAATGACCGAAACAGCAAGCGAGTTACGCTCATCTATAGGTACAATGCATAGCGCGGATCAGGATAGTACTGACCTCATTCCCCATGTCGAAGCGCCGCTAAACGTATTTCGCAATCAAATAGTTATAAAAATCGGAAAAGGATTTGATGCTCACGAAGAACCTCATCCTGGTTACTTTCGTCACTATGTGGCAGTAGATAACCCAAGCAAAGAGGATCTCTCACGAATTCTGAGAACCAAATTGCGGCCTAATATATTGAATGGCATCAAAATTCCGGAGTCACATCTGGCTCTACTCCAAGAAACATACTTAGAAAACTTTGTAAACTATAAACTCAGAATTACTCAGAGGATTGTTGAGGATGTTGGGGACCCAGATCGTGTGCTAACACTCATTATGAGCGAACACAAAAGGGCACACCGCAACGCTAAGGAAAATAAGGACCAACTCCTAGAAAGATACTATTTTCCAAAGATGAATAGCTTGGTAAAAAAATACACCAGTACTTGTGAAGTGTGTAAACTTAACAAATACGACAGACATCCTATCAACCCGGAATACCAGGCTACGCCTATACCATCCTACCCGTGTGAGATCCTACATCTAGACATTGTTGAAATCCAGAATGAGAAATTTATAAGTTGCATAGATAAATTCTCGAAATTTGGTAAGCTATTCCACATAAAAAGCAGGGCAGTCCTCCATTTAAGGGACAAGATTACTAAGATATTGCACTATTTTACAGTCCCGAAAATACTAGTGACCGACAATGAGAGAAGCTTTCTCAGTCCGATTGTGCTAAACTTTTTAAACATACTAGGCATTAAGCTCTACCTTACCCCTGTTAACCGAAGCGAGGTGAACGGTCAAGTAGAAAGATTTCATTCTACCATACTGGAGATCTTTCGATGTCTCAAGGTTGAATATAAAGGCCTGCGACTCAAGGAGCTAATTAATATATCCGTGGACAGGTACAACAACTCCATCCACTCTGTTACTGGGAGAAAACCATCCGATATCTTTTTTAACAGATATCAAAGAATAAACTACCAACAATTGGTTGACTTCCGAAAAAGAGTGAACAGGGAGCTTAGGGGTGAGATTATGCGTAAACAACAATCTAGTAACGCTAGACGAAACGAAAAAAGATCCAAACCAAAAACTTACCGCAAGGGCGACATCGTTTATGCAAGAATCAAAGGAATTCAGGCAAAAAATAAGCCCATTTTTCGAAAAGAAATTGTCGAGAGAAACAATAGGGTAACGGTCACCACAACCAGTGGCCGAAAAATACATAAAACCCACTTAAAAAATGTGGGAAATTAAAATTAAACTATTACAGACCATAAAAAAAAAAAAAAAAAAAAAAAAAAGGGAGTGTATGCACAGCACTTTTACAATGCACCTACAGTTAGGCAGATGAAAGAATCATCTAATCTAGAGCTTATTTTGCTTTCCCTTCCGGAAACCCGAATATATGTGTCGAACATATTATTTTTAAGATCATTCATTTAACTATAAGCTTACTTTGGCTTCCCTTCTGGAAACCTGATATTTGTAGCGAACATATTAGTTTTAATTTGGAAAAGATAAGTGTTAATGTTAAGTCCATTCTGTAGAAATAGAAGTAAAGTGTTTATAACGATGAAATAGCTTCTTGTCATTTTTATTGAACGTGGAGCCTCCACTCTTGCATCACTTATCTTAGCTTAACCTACGGTTGCTATGACCACAAAAGAAAGGAAAAGAAGAATATTTTTGTATTTACTTCACAGATTCTTACTCCTGACAGTCGTCCAGGGATTCCAAATTTTTAATTATAAGTCACCTATAGTCTCCTTAAAAGAAGGCCGGGGATGGATCGTTGATGGCAGCTTTAAACTAGTACACACCATTGACCTGGCGCAATTTCAGAACCTTGTGGATGGGGTAACCAACGCCATGAGCGACAACATCAAGGACGAGGACAGGAAGCATATAATGGAATTTCATGTGCGACAGATAAAGGATCGCCTCAGTTTACTTAAGGGGAAACCACCAAGGAAAGCTAGGTCAATTGACTGGATTGGAACAGCCTGGAAGTGGGTAGCTGGCAGTCCCGATGCTACTGACTGGAACGAAATACTCCGAAGCCAGGAAAGGATAATCGAGAATAACGATCAGCAGTACCAAGTTAACGAGAAACTCTTCGACATTACAAAGGACACGAAAAATTAACCTGGTGATAGACAGATATGAACGAGGGGTTAAGGATGCTATTTCTGGAAGATTTGAACAAGACGCCTTGGACGAGATCATACTCATAAAAGGGGAAGTGAACGAGATTGTACGAGCCTGCCAAATGGCCAAGAGCGGCCTGATTAACACAAACCTACTTGATACCGAGGAAATCAATAAGGTTATCAGCGAGCTGGAAACCCTCCCATATGCCAACGAAATTGAGGCAATCGAATATGGGACACCATCAATCTTTACCAATGGGTCGATGCTGTTATATGTTGTCTCGGTGCCCAAGGTGGGCCAAGAGGAATTTAACCTACTTGTAACAAGACCATCAGTAATTGAAGGAAAGCAGATCGATCTGAAATTCAAAAAAATGCTAATCAACCACAGAACATCTTATGGCATCATAGCGAGTTGCCTTTCTATTAATAACTCGACCATCTGTGAGGACAAAGCACTGCAAAGAGTTCCTGAGGATACCTGCGTTCCTAGGCTATTGAAAGGAGGATCCGCGACTTGTACTTTCCAGACGAACAACGAAGAAATTATTGAACTCATCAAGGAGGACACCATTTTCGTCACTAATTTTAATGGTGACTTAACCTCTAACAATGTTTCAAAGTTTCTTTCAGGTACATATGTAATCCAACTCTATAACGAGAGTATCCAGCTGAAGGGCAAAATATTTTCAAGCTCCATGGTCACAGCTCTACAGGCCCTTCCTCCGGCCTTGATGAACATCACCAAGCAGGACCACGAGATTGACTTAGGATACGTGCACGGCCTCAGCGTTCGGAACATAGAACGCCTAGGTAACTTAACTCGAGAATTTAAAATTTCTATACTTACAGAAGCTGCAATCTTAACTTTGGTCGCATCGATCGTCTTCGTCATCTGGAAGAAGATCTACTCGAAACCCAGCATTCCAACGATTTCATCTATTGACCTATCACAAGCCGCGGCTTGACTCTGGGGTCACCTATGATCTACGGGCCGTAGATTTTCGAAGGGGGAGGAGTTATCACCACCCGATACTCCACATCGATAAAAATATAGCAACGCGAATAAACCTGTTCCCACTGAGTCAGCAGGTCGTTGGCCACGTCCCATACGATAACGGCAATATAACTGCGTCAGCACGATGACACCCGATGCAGGCGGATACACGCGCTGCGTGTATTCTGGCGACTCAGCGGATTGGCCATGGTCAATGGGACTACCCATGGCAGAATATTAGAGTTAAGCGATTAGTCTTAGTTTTGACTTAGAACAGTTCGGAATAAAATACCTTTTATAACGTAGAATTCGTCTTTTTGAATTATCTATTTTAGCTACGAACCAGTTGGACCAACCCAGGTTGGTGTTCGGTTTTTTTTGAGGAATCCTTAACAGGATTTCCTAACTTAATAATAATAATAATAATAATAATAATAATAATAATCAAACAAGTGACATTATTGGGAATGGTGTTAAAAAATGGTGGGAATAGTGTGGGGAAATCAGTTACACTATGTCACTACCTCCATCGCCATTTACAACTTCAAATTCGTATACAGGATTTTTTTTTAAGTGTGTGTAAGCACAAACAGTTTTATAAGTGTAAGTGTGATTGATGGCGCTCCTTTAATTTGCACGGGGGCAATCATACAAATAATCCTGTGTGTGTACCCGTCGGCTTGTAGGAAAATTCCCCGTTTTTGCGCAGTCTTTGCAAATAACATTTCCAATTGGGACTTCGAATACCTATTTAAGGATGAATCATTGTCCCTTCGCTGATGAAGTGGTTATCTTTGGGCTTTCCCAGACTGACATTGAATTTCAGCGTACACTCTATATATGTATGGTATGTATTTGAAACCCATTGTATTGAAGGTATGATGAAAGTAAGCGTGGGCAAATGATGGTCATTTACAGAACGCTTATTCAATATAGGTACTGTGTACTTTAGCCCTATTAGCGATTAGAGTACCATCTAGCATCTTAGCCAATAGGGCAGATCAAAGATGGTCGGATAGTATGTCGGTTTCAAAGGCTCTGTGGTCTGTCATGCATGCCATATGCAAAAGTAAATGTTGCAGTGATAGACACCCCTATCGTGGAATCCACCGCGCCGCCGGGGGGAATTTTATTCACTGAAAATACATTTCGGTATCGTCAAATTCGCAAAGTGAACAGTTTCCCGTGTGTGTAATGCGAATGAGTTTCACTGCATCGTTGAAAACGTTCAAATCGAATTTTTCTCGAACAAAATAACATTTCTTACCCGCATCAAATTCATTGCGAATTTCATAGGTTTTCTTGCTTGCTGAAAGTTATGAGATTTTTTTTAAAAAAATGTATCGGCTTTATTAAGCCGAATATTTTAGGAAATCTGTGCAATATTGAACTTTATTAAAACTTTTTTAAAATCACAAAATAAATAAATTAGTCTAAAAACACACATCATCCGGAGGTTTCATGAAATCATTCAGTGCTCCTCTTAACCTGTCTCGTATTCTTCTCTAAGACCACCGTTCATTTCTATCTTCCTCTTATGCTTCCAAAAATAGAGCTATCGTATTCATTATTATATTAAACAATTATTTTTTTATTTAAATCACTTTTAAAACAAACTTCATATGCCTCTAACAATGCAGCTATACACAGATCTGTATTGACAAATGAATGACAGCCGTTTGACAGTGAAATTACCTTTCCCAAAAACGTGTCGATAAGGAAACGTTTCCGACGGACTCCACGATAGCAGTAGAAGATGAAAGGGAATCGAATAGGTGAAGTGAAACTCAATTCCGACGGATTCCACGATAGGAGTGGTAGTTTACAGAGACTGATTCCAAACTACAAAGATTTAATTGTCGCTTGACACTTATCAAGATATCAAGTTTTCCGTCCAGCTATATTCCCCATTATTTCCATCTGGAAAACAGTGACTGGGAACTTCGATTTAGCCGGAGATGAAACACCTTCCCTTAAAGTTTGAGCCATCTGTAAAGAAGTGCATCAATCGAGAAGAGTAGATAGTAGCAGCTTTAGATATAGGGTTGGCGATTATCATTTTACTTAATCCGGTATTATTGCGTCGACTTTGTCACATTTGTCCCTTCCCATCTACTGGTACCCTGGAAGGAACCTAACTTATTGCAGTTGCAGCACCTGCATTACTTCAGATTTGCTCGGTCGTATTATAGTCGCCCAGCGGTGTGAATTGGAACAGTCCACTACTTTTTTTCGCATCTATATGAGATGTCATATCGCAATATGACAGCTTAATAGTTATTGCAAGCAAGTTGTCAAAAAAAGTGACAACCACTGCAAAAATAAATTAGATATTAACTTAGCAAAGCAAAAAGTTTGATTAAGCCATTACAAATCACATTAGCCAGTTCCACCTCTGGGTTATGTACACAACCAGACCTAACAAGCTATTAATGCGGTTTATTTATTTACATTCAGTATTTTGCAAGTATAAATGTTGAATGCAAATTTTCCGAAATCGTCATAATGTTCTTTAGGAAACACCTCTGACTATTAATTACAGGTTGTTTTTCCATCACAGTATAGTGAATGATCATCTACAAGTAGAAGTAATTAGAATTACCCAAGGTAAGGTTAAGTGTTAAGCTTATGTTGGTAGACTGTCATAGGCATAGGAAACTGACATTTTTCAAAATTTTAATAAAAGAGCTTACACATGAAGCTTTAATTTAATGCTGATGCTATGATCCTCTCGTAACGCAAACGGGATCAAACAAAAATCACCATAGAGAAGAGATGACGATGGTCTTATAGGATGTCCCAGTTAATAAATCCTATAAGATAAGATTCCTGAAGTTCCGCCGAAGAAAAAATTATATGGCAGGGGGCGCCTATTCTCACCATATTTCCCATCAAAGTAGATGACCTCTAATTTTGAGGTGTTACCACTTAAAACGCTAAAACTTCTAAACTATAATAGGTATCTACAAAAATTATTGTTTTGTACATTTTGAAAATACAATTTAGTAGCGCATACAAGTCCTAAGCACTTCGGGAACATCTGTGCGGATACAAAAAAGTTATGGCTCCTTAAGCTCGAAATTTTGAAAATTTGTTGTAACATTTTTTACTTAAAATGGTTTTTTCTCAAAATGTTCACTTAATAAATTTTTATTTTTTTTATGAAATTTGTATCCTTGAGATATTTCCTTAAAATTCTGATAAGTAACTTTTTTAAAGGGTGGTTGAATTTTATGTTGAATGTGAACCAGACCTAAACGTCAAGTTTTTTCTGCATTTCATTTGACATTTCTCAATTTCAGACTAACTCAATTTGAACCATGGAAAGATACACAATCGAGCAACGCGTTAAAGTTATTCAGGGCGGATACGTACCAATTGCCGATAAAAAAAATGTCGACTACTAATAATATCGATGTTGCCACGCTAAAATCTCGACAAAATTTTTATCGACTTTTATGAATATCGAAAGTTTAAAACCTCGACACTTAAAATGTGGACTGTATTTGTCGACTGTCGGTCTTCTTTCTTTGGAGTTATTTGAAAGAAAAGGTGTAGGTACGTCGATAAGCCAGCAACAATTCAAGAGCTAAATAATGAGATAATTCGGCACATTAACGGCATAGAACCTCAATTATGCCTCAGCGTCATCGAAAATTTGGACGATGGGATGGAGGTGTGCCGCCGAGGTCGCGGCAGCCGATATTTTGTTCCATACATAATTGAACCATACCAATGTTATTATAATAAAAAGAATTGACAATAATTTCCTAAATAATTTGTGTTTTATTCAAAATCAACATCGACCCTTAAAACTTAACCACCCTTTACATACGATCAACAGAAGTTGTAGTAAAAGCCGTTTTTTGTCACACAAAAATGGTCAAACAAAATTAAGTCAGAATAATAAACTAACGCAGATACCTATGAAAAATGGTTAACAGTTAATTCTCGTATTTGAAAAAAAAGTTTAACATTGATAAATTGATCTCCACAAAATGTATTCAAAACGTGATTACGCGGAAATGGTGTTTGTAAATGGGGTCTGTCATGGAAACGCTTCATTGGCAAGATAAGAGTACCAACGCCGATACCCAAATCGTCAACCATGGAGGCTATTTGTCGATGCGTATCAGCGCCTTGTTGATACCAGGCGAGGTCCTCGAAATGAAAGGGAACGACGCGACAAGTTCAGACGCAGCGGCGTCAGAAGTTGAGGGTGGGATTTTGCGTGCCTTCAGTCAGCTCCGCCGACTAGCTGTACAGTTGGAACTTCCCAGAACCAGAGGTCAGATGATGTAAAATGAAAAATATCGAACGATATCGTTTCGACAATAGCTGTCTCTGTCTATTGCTACAGATATGATAGAGACAGGTTTAGTGAAAACAGAATCCCACCCCAGGATTCTCAAAACTCTACAGAGTTTACACCCTTTCCATTTAGCACTGGTAGACGATTTACTACCAGGAGCTGCGCAAAGAAGGGTGGAATTTTGGCCAGTGGCTACTGCGTAAATAGGCAGAAGACGGGCACTCCCTCAAGAACATTCTGTGGACTGACAAAGCGCAATTCACAAGAGATGGGGTTACAAACCTGCATAGTTTGCACCATTGGTCAGAGCCCAATCGCCATTTAATACGCACAACATCCTTTCAAAGGTAAGAATTTGGTAATTGTTAACAAGCTCTTCAAAATGTGTGCTTATTTCAAAGGAGGTTTAGGGTAAATATTTGAAAACACTTTATTCCCATTACTACCTGGATTTTTTTAGAGAACGATAGCCGGAGCTACTTGAAGTTGTTTTTGTTGTTCAGAGAAGGGCGATGTTCTTTTAACAAGATGGAGCACCTTGTGACAGTACCAGCGGGGTAAATCCATTCCTTAACCATACTTTTAACAAACAGTAGACTAGCCGATTTGGTCCCAACCCTTGGCCACCCAGATCTCTTGACCTAACCCATAGATTTTCTTTTCTGGGGTGCTATGAAAAAAAAAGTTTATTTTAGAGAACTTTCTTTTTTGACCATTTTTGGTCTGATAAAAAACGGCTTGAAAGTTTAGTTCCATCTAAGGAACTAGTGCCTCACGTCGGTCGACTTCAGTATGATCAATTTTGTTTATGTTGCGATTACCTGAATATTAACGTGAGGAAACCGTGTGCTGGCTCTATAGTAAGATTATTTCCACACGTAGTGTCATGCTTTCGGACTGCACTACCTCGCCCATAATAATACTCCACACCTCACTTCTCTGTAGCAGTCAGACCTTCTTCCAGTGATTCAGGCTATCAAACCGACAAGCACTGGGAGTTTACACTACAAACTATCATTTTCTTTGAAAACAAAGGTAGGATATAACTTTGAGCTAGTTACTCAAAACGTAGTCACATTTAAGGAAACTTGAAAATCATTTTACTTTCCAATATTCAGTAAAAACCAAACCTGTGGCGTTTAAGTAGTGTGGAACACAAGTTCTACGCAGTTTTTCGCATTCTGACTGTCGTTTTAGTTGCACAAAACGACTCATAAAACGCCGATTATTGTCGATTACAAATTCTTAAACGACTAGGAGGCAAATTTAAGAAAAAACATATGAGTTTTTGGTAATTGTTTATATTTATGCAGTGATTTTATTATTCTCATTATTAAGGGTGAAAATAACAAACCCCGATCAAATGAAATTTCAGCCTTTTGGTATAAAACATCATTTTTGCACAATTCCATTTATCTGCCGTGTAATGCATGTTTATCCATTTTGGGCATATGCTTCGATAATGGAGACATTTCTGTTAGGATTTTACTAAGGGTTGGTTGGGCAAAACCCAAATTAAAATCATTCCCCACACCGCAAGAAAACGCAATATCGAAGCCAGTTTTAAAATGACTGTCACTTTAAAATACAAAACAAATACCTACAACAGTTTAGAAGACGAACACCTTATTGACCTCGTCTGCTTGATTTAAACTGATGTAATATCGCGACCACTAGGACTGTTCAACACTTTTTTCGTTTGGTTTTGTTTGGATTTAAATTCCGTGTGTTAAACAATTTACCAAAAGAAAAATCTCTGCCTTTTGCTGCCATAAATACCTATTTGTCAATTATCAGTAGTTGGTGTGGAACTCATGTGGAATGTAAAATAAATGAGAGAGGAGGCGTTCAAGGAATAGAATACCGATACTAAAACGACACTAAAGCGACTCGACTCAAAAAACGCCAGCTGTCGTTTAATATAAACGCCACGTAGAATAGGGTGATTCTATCCTAAAGAACTAGATTGCAATAGGGCAACTGGAGCCGACAGAATCCCGGCTATGGTACTCAATAGCTTTGCATATTGTACTCCCAGAAGACGTTTCGTGGAATGGAAAAGGCAATAAATGTCGAAATAATCAAATATCTAGAAGGACATCGAGCGACAGGCGGCAATACGGATTTTGGAGCCGTCGGTGTCGTTCCACTGGAGACTGGAGGTAAGCTACGTAACGCACTTATGGACGCAAGCAATTGAACAACACGGCGAATTCAGACCCGTAGCATCAACAGTTCCTCAGATCCAAATGGATGACCATCTAATCCATCCCAAGGACTCAATGCACCTTCTAGGAGTCACAGTCAATTCAGGAATCACATGGCAGTACCACATATCCTATATCGCAAGATCGGCGTCCGCTAAGTTGAGCTATCTATTTAGAGCAAAGAGGTACTTTAGCCCCAAGCAGCTTCTCCTTATCTACAAAGCACAGGTTAGACCAGGCCTGGAATATTGCTCCCATATATGGAGCTCGGTCCCAAAACATTCACTTAACCTACTTGACAGCATACAGAGACGAGCAGTTCGACTTATTGGAGACCCTACACTCACATCGAATCTACAACCGTTGGTGCACTAAAGACAAGTCGCTGACCTTTGCTTGTTCTATAGCTACTTCCAGGGTAGATGTGGCGAGGATTTCAAAGACATTATCCCTCGAAATGCATCTTTTGGGCGCCCACAAGACAGGCTGCTAATGCTCATGATCATACAGTACACTTGAAAACCGCGAGGACATCAATTTTCCAAAACTCCTTCTGTTACAGGACTGGGGATATATTTCCAGAAGACTACAATTTGCAGCAATTTAAGTGCAGAACTAACATAGGTACATCTGCATTTCTGCAAGCATCTCGGGGGAGCTGATGAAGCGTTATAGATTCGCCTTTCTCGGGAGAAGTAGATATTTAGCGAATTACAAAATTATTTTTCAAACAAACGCAGTACATTAGTTGTTTTGCTTAAACTCGTATTTGATTAATCGCTACCTTTTCTACCACACCTAACCCAGAATACTTGAATAAATATTTAACAGAAGTATCTACATACAATATAATGTATCTTCATCGCCCAATTCAATAGCTCTTCTAAACATTTTAAGAAGAACTACACACATTAATGTTTGGCGCATATGTTATGTCCATTTGCGGGAAAATCCCGGCATAAATAGATTTCGATGCCTTTGCCTGCAGCAGCAGGTTCATCCTCGTAAAAATAGTCAATAGTCATGTGCCCTTTACATAATAAAAGTGAACTACTACACTAGAATATTTTAAATTGGCTTCTTGCCGTGTAGACCCGAGCGCATCTACCTGTTGCGCCTGCAATTTTATGGATTAGTGGCCTCTTGGTGCACCTTTGCAAAAATTACCTTGATATCAGGTGAATTTGGGAAAACACGGAATTTTTTGAAATGTTTGGGGAAAACCAAAATTTATAAACAACATATGGAACTTATAACTCCTCAGTTAAAGGCGCACCGAACTCGTATTACCATTTGCGCACACAAAAATTTCCTTGAAATACAAACAACCACTGTCATGGGTGTGATATGATTGCTTTGGAACGTTTATTAGACAATAATGAATGTGATCATATTTTTTTGGGCAAAATTCAATGCCCTTATGCTAGAGTAATAAAAAAATGTTTTCTTTGAACTACATGGATACATGGACGGACAGAATTCCCTCGTACGTGTCAAATGGGTTGATTGTGTGGATAATGGTTGACATTTTGCAGGCAATAAAAAAGGTCTACCTAATTAAGGGCGTTTAAAATTGATTGGAAATTCATAATACACGTGTATGATTGAATATTAGGAATTTATTTTATTTACTTTTTTAAATACTAATAAAAGTTTCGAAACGTAAAAATTCGATAGATTTAATTTAGATTTTTTTAAATATTTACTTACTTATCGGGCTCCCGACCTGTGAAGAGTCTCTGCCTGAGACACTGCAGCCTTCCATCCTCTACGATCCCGGGCACCGCGCGGTTGTATCTTCTCCTCCATTCGCCCTCCTCCCACACAGGACCAAAAATTCGCCTTTCGAAGGAGCCCAGCATCAGCTCTCCCTTATTGCTTATCGTCCAGCACTCGGCGCCATAAAGCAGAACTGGCAGTATAAGGGTTTTGTAAAGCACACATTTCATCCTTCGAGTTAGGAGTTTTGAACCCAGTTATTTTGCCAAACTGAAGTAGCAAGGGTAGAAGGGTAATTCTTCGCTGGATCTCCACTAGGGTGTCATTCGTGGAGTTCATGTTTACGAGGAAGGTGAACTCCTTAACTACATCGAAGTTGTTGCTATCAATAGTAACGTTTTGTCCTAGGCGGGGGACAGATGCTTGTTTGTTTGTTGATAGCATGTACCTAGTCTTGTCCTCATTTACTTCAAGGCCAACGAATTTCGCCTGTTCTTCAATCGCCGTGAACGCTTCTATCACGGCACGCTGGGAGCGACCGATGATGTCAATATCGTCCGCATAGTCTAGCAGCTGGATCGACCTGTTGAAGATAGTGCCTTTCGTGTTGACACCTGCCCTGCGCACTATCTGTTCCAGTACGAGATTGAAGATAGCGCGTCTACTTGCCGAAATCCGGTGCAAGTTTGAAATAGATCGGTGGAGCTACTTCTAAACTGCACGCGATTCGATTTGCGATTTGCCGGGATTCCGAATTCGGCCATCGCCATATAGAGCTCCGGACGATGTATGCTATCATACGCGGCTTTGAAATCGATGAATAGGTGGTGAGTTTCGACTTAAAATGAAATGAATCTGCATCACGTGCTCCATCAAGCGCTCCGACAATCTTGTAAAACTTAAAAGATCCCACATTAGCATACTAGTAGGTGTCATCACGGGGCACAGCATTATTGGATATTCACGCTTTCAGGCTGAGCCTCCCTTCCAATGATTTCTGTAGAAGCTGCATGAACGAGGAGGAGGAAGAGACAGTTCTTCACCTCCTATGCACGTGCTCAGTCTATTCAGCTCGTAGAAAAGTATATCTCGGAGAATACTTCTTCGACAATCTTGACGCTAATACAAGCAAAAGTTGCCTCCAACGCTTCATTCTCAGCTCCTCTTGGTAGTTGTGACATCATAAGATCCTGTGGTATCACAATGGGCCTCCTCTGGCCTAAGTGAGGTAGCACTCAATGCGGCCTGCCACTCTAACTTAACCTAACCTAATCTAGGTACCTACATAATTCAATTTCTTAAAACTTGCAATTGGATGGCCTTAAAATCGACCTAATGAGCTATATTCATTCAATAAAGAACTCTAAACTAACAAATTAATTTATGTTCTAGACATGCTAATAATTTGTAGTTTTGTAAATTTCTAATCAATAAATCATTTTCACATAACGTCCACTACACATGTACTACGTGCGTCTTTATACGTAGTCGTCATCATAATTCATTCACGCAGTCTAAAAATACAACTCTGTCTGATGTGCTTCATGTTCACATGCCTCTTTTTCTAAAACAGAATGAATACAGTCTTAGTATAGCTCTAACCATACAATGTATCATGTCCAGTTTATGTAACTTGTTCGCATAAGAGCATAGAAGCTGAAAGAAGACAAGTTGTGAATAAAAATTGAGTACGAGTGGGTTCCCTTAAAATTGAATCTATACATCTATACATATAATAAAATTTTAGATTTTTTCTTTGTTCCACGATCAAGTAAGAACTACTAACCCGATACGGTCTTTTAGGAAAATGTAGGCCTTAACATTGGGAGTATAATAGGCTTTATTTGGTCAAAATCGGACAGAGGGGCGTGGCACCGTCCATACAAAAAGACATTATAGTCGTATATCTCGAAAACCACAAAATCGATTGAGCTCAAACTTACAGATAATCTTAGGTATTGGCCCAGGAGTATTTAAGTTAGTTCTTCTAGTAAAAGAAGATGGCACGCTAGCAACAACTCCTAAAGAAAAGGCAGACCTTTTCGCTAGCATGTTTTCACTGAACTCCACCCTAGATTCTGCACAACTAGAGCCACCAAATATCCCGAAGGTGCAAACATCGATGGCAGAAGTGAAATTTCGGCCTCGAATAATTCAACGCATCCTTAAGGAACTAGATTGCAATAAGGCAACGGGACCCGACGGAATTCCGGCTATAGTACTCAAGAGCTGTGCTCCAGAACTTGCACCTGTACTATGTAAGCTGTTTAGCATGTCGTACTTCCAGAAGACGTTTCCTTCTTGCTGGAAAACCGCTCGCATTCAACCTATTCCAAAGAAAGGGAGGAAATGTCTGCCACAAAACTATCGTCCAATAGCGTTACTTTCAATGCTCTCAAAAGTAATGGAAAAGGCAATAAATGTCGAAATAATCAAATATCTAGAAGGCCACCGAATAATAAGTGACAGGCAATACGGATTTCGGAGCCGTCGTTCCACTGGAGACCTGTTAAGCTACGTAACGCAATTAAAGGCGCAAGCAATTGAACAACACGGCGAATCCAGAGCCGTAGCCTTGGACATATCAAAGGCATTTGACCGAGTCTGGCATAGAGCCCTATTAGGCAAGTTGGCGTCTTATGGATTGCCACAACAACTCTGCGGATGGATGCAAAATTTTCTTCTGGGAAGATCGATCCAAGTTTTTGTAGATGGTGTGTCATCTAATTCGTTTGCTATAAATGCAGGAGTGCCCCAAGAATCTATTCTTTCTCCAACTCTATTCTCCACATCAACGATTTGCTTGGATCGACAAATAATAATATCTACAGGACACAGCTCACAACATTTTCTAGGAAAAATGCATCAACAGTTCCTCAGATCTAAATGGATGACCATCCAATTCATCCCAAGGACTCAATGCAACTTCTAGGAGTCACAGTCAATTCAGGAATCACACGGCAGGACCACATATCCTATATCGCAAGATCGGCGACCGCTAAGTTGAGCTACCTATTTAGAGCAAAGAGGTACTTTAGCCCCAAGCAACTTCTCCTTCTCTACAAATCGAAGGTTAGACCAGGCTTGGAATTTTGTTCCCATATATGGAGCTCGGCCCCAAAACATTCACTTAACCTACTTGACAGCATACAGAGACGAGCAGTTCGACTTATTGGAGACCCTACACTCACATCGAATCTACAACCGTTGTTGGTGCACAGAAGACAAGTCGCTGACTTATGCTTGTTCTATAGGTACTTCCGTGGTAGATGTTCCGAGGAATTCAAAGATATTATCCTTGGAAATACATCTTTTGGGCGCCCACAAGACAGGCTGCTAATATTCATGACCCTACAGTACACTTGACAAACGCGAGGGCATCAACTTTCCAAAACTCCTTCTGTTACAGGACAAGCAAACTTTGGAACTCGCTTCCTGGGGATATATTTCCAGAAGACTACAATTTGCAGCAATTTAAGTGCAGAACTAACATACATCTGCAAGCATCTCGAGGCGCTGCTGAAGCGTCATAGGTTCGCCTTTCCCGGGAGAACTATATAAAAAAAAATAATAAATGAAAAATAAATAAAAATAAGGATCCGTTTTCTACAGTCAAGGCTAATGATCTGTAAGAGTGAGACCACGAATCTCCATAAAAAAGTTATGGCGGACTAAATTCAATTCAGGCTTGTGGTCTCACTCTTTCACATCAGTAGCCTTGACTGACGAAAATCGGATCTCTCTCTCTCTCTCTCTGAAGTCATGCAAAATTGCGTGGCGTGGTAATGTAAATCCTGTTGTACCTTTTTTACGAGCTTGAAATATCTTTAAGTGTGTGGAAAACAAAACTTATTTTGATTAAAAATATTTCATCGTGCATTCATCCTAGTTTTTTTTTTAATTATGTAGGTATGGAAATGCCCAGAAACACCACCTCGGAAGGGAAAGGAAATTAGACTGAGGTAGAGGTAGACTGACCTCGTTTTTTCTATCTGAAAGACTGCTTATACTTTTACAATTACAGCACACAATTTTTATAATTTTTTAATAAAAAAACATTTTTTTTTTAAATTAGTTTGGTATCCTTTTCGAATAAAAGGCTAAGTAGTTCTTCTTGTTTAGTTTTGGTAATGTTTTATATGTTGGTCATGCAAGAATAAATAAAGAATAAGAAAGGATCTATTGGAAAATATATACATACATACATACATACATTTTCAATGGCCCGCTTATCCATTAAGTGGGTCGCGGGTGTAGGTTACCTAAGTGGACCCTCCATAGCTCTCGATCCTCCGCCATCGACTCTAAATCATCAAGGGCAATCCCCATACGGGTAGAGGAGAGATTATGAATTTGATCTAACCATCTCATCCTGGGTCTACCTAGAGGACGCCTGCCCGATGGTACGGATTCCATAGCGCGTCGTGGGATCCTGGTCGGGGACATACGTTTAACATGACCAAACCACCGAAGCATGGACCGCTCCGTCCGGAGAAGTAGCTGCTCGACATCTGGTATTTCTAATGCGATCTCTACGGGTCACACCAGCAGTACAACGGAGAAATCTCATTTCGGCAGCTTGTATTCGCGATCTTATTCTTTCAGTCATTACCCAAACCTCATGACCATAGGTAAGAGTTGGAACAAACACCGAATTAAAGACTGACAACTTAGCTTTGACACCAAGTTCAGTCCTCCTGATAACAGAATGACCAAGCTGTCTCAAAATCGATCCAGCCTGACCAATCCTACAGGAAAACTCGGCATTGCTCCTTCCATCACTCGTGAATAAGACCCCGAGATACTTAAACTTCTCCACCTGTTTCAATGGGACTCCACTAACATGCAGAGTGTATTGAACAGGCGTTCTGGAGACGACCATCACTTCAGATTTGTTCACATTTACCTTCATCTCAGCTTCAACACAAACGGCTACAAACCGATCGAGTGCGCGCTGAAGTTCAGTCTGAGAGGACCCAAGGATGACCAAGTCATCAGCGAAGAGCAAATGACTTATCCTCAGATCTCCCAATTCGAAACGTTCTTCGCCAAGACTGCGCAGTAACATCCAGTCCATATAAGTAATGAAAAGGAGAGGCGACAAGACGCACCCCTGGCGAAGTCCAACGCCCACGGTGAAAGGTATTGATTTAACGCCGTTTACCCGAACACAGCTTTTACAGTTTGTGTAAAGAGATTGAATGGCTCTCAAGAGAGAACCATCAATTCCATACTGCTGTAATACACTCCAGAGTTTCCCTCGAGGGACTCGGTCGTATGCTTTCTCCAAATCTACGAAGCAAGCGTAAATAGGTGTAGCATACTCCCAAGCCTTCTCAAGTACCATTCTGAGAGTGAATAACTGGTCGGTTGTGCTTCTGCCGCACTGCTCATCTCCTAATCGTGCCTCGACCACAGCTCTGCAACGCGTTTCCAGCACCTTGGCAAAGTCTTTTCCGGGGAGACTTAAAAGTGATATACCCCTGTAATTGGAGCAATCCCTTTTATCCCCTTTCTTGAAAAGGGGCACAATCACCCCAATCTGCCAATCGCTGGGTGTTTCGCCGCATTCCCAGGCCACTTTAATGACACGAGAGAGCCATTTGACTCCCTCTTCACCTAAGACCTTTAGCATTTCTGGCCGGATTTCATCCACTCCGGCAGATTTGCCAGCTTTAAGCGATTTGATCGCAAAAGTGACTTCCTCTACCGTGGGACTATTTTCCGCCCTGCTTAAGGCGATGGATGTGTCATCCTCAATGCCCTGGGTTGGATTGAGCAATTCGGAAAAGTGCTCGCTCCATCTGCGCAAGATGTCCTCCTCATTAGAAAGAAGTGTACCATCTTTGGATTTGACTCCTTCGATAATGTTCCACTTCCTTCCTCTAAGACGGCGGATGGTCTGCCAGAATACCTTGCTTGCAGATCCGTGATCGCGGTCCAATTTTTCGCCGAACTCCTTCCAAGACTGTTCTTAGGCTGCTTTAACAGCCAATTTGCAAGTTCTTCGCGCCTCAATGTACCGGTTTCGAGAAGGAGAGTCCCCCAAGTGAATCCACACCTTGAAAGCCTTCTTCTTCTCTCTGATAGCTTCTTGAACTCCGGGGTTTTAAACCACGCAGTTCTTTTCTCACCACCAGCCGCTGGCTCAATACCCAAATATTTTTTTAATTTGCACATAGTTGTCCCATTTGTTGGAATTTTGGGCATTTTTGGGAATCGAATTTGTACTAAGTACATTTAGACAATATGCCCGCTTAGTAATATTCGTGCATTATCGTAGAATTATCCTGAACACAGATCACCAACTTCTGGTAAAAGTTGTTTCCTTGTTTATTTTAAACTATTTCGACAGCTCGTAATCATCTGCATACCTACATATTTGTTTTATTAGGTGTATTGTATTCCAATTTGTTGTCATTGAACGAGGTCAGTACCCAGCTATCTAATTAAAGACCTATGTTACTTGTGATTGTAATTCAAAGCAAAAGTCTTGCCAGATCAAGATAAATCTAAAACTAATTCACCAATGTCCACCACTTAGTGGGAAGGTCACTTTTTATTATTCGGAGCATCACTTTCACTTAAGCAAAAAGCTAATGTCACGATGGTAGGACACTCACTTTGTTCTCATATAATGGACGGATGGCTACGACTGATCAGACCGTTTTAATTTAATGTCACCAGAAATAGAAAATGGACTAGTAAGCGTGCGGAAAATTTTAATTATAAAAAGATTGTAGATACTTTTTCGGCATTATTTTATGTTTGATGAAACCATTAAATGTCTATACTTAATGTACAAGTTGCCACAATATGCGACGAAAATTATTTCTCGGTATCGGTACCCACCGTACCGTACCCACCGTAACCAATTCAAGCTATTTTTGAATGTGGCATTACGCACAGCGCACACGTGCGTATTAAACTTTAATTCAATATTCGGAATTGTCATAGAACACCTTAACAGTTAACACCTCGTTTAAACAAATAGTTGGCGCAAGGGCTAGATGTGTGTAGACACCCTAGGCCTAGGATCTCACAATCACAACCATTCGTTTGTGTGAGGTTTTATTTTTGGGTCGAATGGAAGGGACCTACAATTTATTGCCGAGCCCGAACGGCTGAATTGAGAAGCTTTTTCAGGACAGTTACCTATACTCTCTCTGATGTTTGTCAGTCGTTTTCGAGAGGTGGCGCAGTGGAAAACATCTTAAGATGTAATTTGTGTTTTTCCGGGTATCGAACCTGGAACCCCTCGACATGTAGTGCAGCTCCAGCACATTAACCAATCACCAGACTAATTCCGGTCCGTCGTACCAAGCAGAACCCCCTTTTTAGATGTACATATATTGGTAGGGTATTGCTGATGCTGACCCTCGCCGTGGTTCGAACCTACGCCGCTAGAGCCACCAGAAATGACTCTAACGACCATGGTACCATTGTATGTTAGTGGAGTTCAGGCGCATGCCGGAAAACCGAGTCCAAGACGTGGTATGAGTCGACCGAGGAGGAGATAGTAAGATCAAGTGCGAAATGTTTCCTCTAACCGTATGCGGATTGCCCTTGATGATTTAGAACCGGTGGCGAAAGATAGAAACTTAACGAGGATTCACCTACAATTTTTTTATTTGATAGGCAAGGCATCGAAAGTGAACGAATGAATAAACTAAACAAAAAAAAAAAGAACTTTGCGCCACCATGTATAATTTCGCGACTAAGTAATTGACATTATTGTCCTGGCGATAAAAGGTGGTTGGGGTGTATGAATCAACCTGGCGGTGCCCAGCTGTTCTAACTTTTCATACATATCAATTGTGCTTTTTTTACCTCCCAGTGGTAGCCACCGGGTACTGCCGTACTGGTCTACCCATCCGGGCGTGACTTGAAGAACTTATAAGCGCGAGTGTTGAACAAGAAGAAAATAGCAACACTATAATGCTCTGTCGGAAAGACTGACTGAACGAATCCCAGAAGTCTTACATGAGCTCCTCAGAAAGAGGAGGTACGGCGGATGAATTCATTAGACTGAATTAACGGTGTCAACAGTCAAGATGACAGTTACCTTACTTGAGCTACTTCGACATACATATTTGGAGCTGAGGTCAGTGAGGATTTTTCAGGACTAGTCAGGGTCCTGAAACAGAGATGGTGGCGGATGAACCCTTTATGGGCCAACGGCCGCTCTCACATCCCCGAAGTGGGTTACTGACACCGGAGGAATCCGGCCCCTTTCGTCAAACGGGTCCAACAAAGGACCACTGCCCGACAGCGGAAAACCAACCTATTTCCGAAACGACAACAAGCCTCGGTCATTGGTCCCTATCAGTGTGGCTTCAGGCCAGGAAAGTCTAAAGGTGGGTTTTCACATGTCGGTTGATTGACAAAGTTTGACAGCTCTCGCGTTTATATCATTGAACGACACCACCGTCAGTTCATTTCCACTTGTGTCAATTATTGGCAAAAAATCGTTTGTCAGTTGATTGACCAACTTATGAACTCTCGATGACAATTAATTTTTACTGTCAATTATAGACAAAGTGACATTTTGTTTGACAATTCAGTTATTTCGACTTGTCCTGTGGTTTCTTTTTCAGTTATTGACAAACGCTTTTAGTCAATTCATTGACAAGCAATTTTTCGTTATTTCCACTTGCCAATTGTTTAATTGGTATAAAAATACGTCAATTGTCAATTTAAAATCGACAAGTGGAAACCCAGCATAACATCTACCAAATATTCACACTGCCGCAGATCTTGGAGAAAACCCAGGAAGTCCAAATCGATACCCACCAGCTTTTCATCGATTTTAAGGCCGCCTATGACAGCATTTATAGAGACGAGCTACACAGAGCTTTAATGTCTAGTTTTGGCATCCCTGCCAAACTCGTCCGTTTGTGCAGGATGACAATGGAGAATGCATCCTGCTCCATCAAGGTCGGTAAAGAACTCACCGAAACGTTCGATATCAAAAAAGGATTTAAACAAGGCGATGTGCTGTCATGTGACTTCTTGAACTTCGTTCAAGAACCTATTTAGGTTAGGTTGAATAGGGTGTGAGTTCATCACATAGGACATATTGCACCATATTGGACCCATCGCCATCCCTGGAGAACCATAACCGTCAAATAACCTAGACCACTTCGCCCAAACAATTAAATTCCCTACAGAACCTGAAAATTGCCTCAATTTTGTTCGCGAGGCCAACCTTCTCCAAATTTTCGAAGAAGTACCTACTAAGGTATTTCCTCCTGTACCGAGCAATAGCTTGACATTCACAGAGGAGATGGGTAATATCCTCTCTGTAAAGATTTTTTCCTATCTAGCCTAGGCCACAGAGCCTTTGAGACCCTGTGCCCTACTATATTCAACCATCTCTGATCTGCCCTATTTTTGATATCCTCGAAAATAATTCTCTTGGCCACGGCTATTGGTGGTCTAATGCCCTCAATTGTTTCACTATATGGAAACTTAGCTCCGGTTTTCGCCAGAACATCAGCCCGTTCGTTACCCTCTATATCGCAGTGTCCGGGTACCCAACACAATCTGACCTGGTTCTGCGCGCATAATGCTCTGAGCATTGTGCGGCAGCTCCTGACTAGTTCAGATTTGATGATGAAGGACTCTAGCGCCTTTAGCGCAGCCTGACTATCAATGTAGATAGCGATATCCTTGTTGGATATTGATCCCATATCAAGTAGATCCGCAGCTTTGAGCACGGCCAGAACCTCTGCCTGGAACACACTGCATGTATCCGGAAGTCGTAATGACACGTGTAGGTCTATATCCCTAGAGTAAATACCTGATCCTTAGTTTTGGAGCCATCCGTATAAATCGAGATTTCATTGTCATTCGAAACCGCATTCTTCTGCCAGTCCTCCCATTTGGATATTGTACTTCGTACGGAGTGTCGAAGTCAATTTCCCCAAAACTTTCATCCGTTTTGTCGGGGATGTTGGAGAGAGATTCCATTAGTATGGAGCTATGCCCTACCTGGCTGGTTTTGAAAAACTCTGCGTTAGTTAGCCGAAGCGCACTATTACCTGCTTGCAGTTTTATTTGTAGGTCCAGGGGTAAAAGATACATAAACGCCTCAAGTGCAGCTGTGGGTGTGGTGCGTAAAGCACCAGTGATGGCAGTGCCGGCTGTATACCCTGGTCAACATATCCCGTATATATAACTTATTTGTGGCTTTCCACCAAACAAGATAGCCCCTTAGGTAAGGATGGGTATAACCACCATGATGTATAACCAGTGCATCATTGTTGGACTCAATCCCCATTTTTTTCCTGCTGTTCTCTTACAGACGAAGAGAGCATTATGAGCCTTTCGGACTCTTTCCTGAACGTTAAGTTTCCAATTCAATTTTTTATCTAGGACTATACCAAGATATCTTGCGCCAAAAAATAGTGCAAAACTCAAACGCTAACACCAGAGGCACTATCTTTCAAAAGTCCGTCCATCTACTCGCCTACGCCGACGACATCGACATCGGAGGCGGCGAAGATGGGTTTGGCGGTCAATGAGGGCAAGACAAAGTATATGCTGTCATTAAGAAAGGACACCCAACAATGTCGTCTCGGACGTCACTATAGACAGATATAACTTTGACGTGGTAGGCTCCGCTATAAACTCAGACAATGACACCAGCGCTGAGATTAAACGAAGAATAACTCTTGCCAATCGCTGTTTCTTTGGGCTAAGAAAGCAATTCAGTATCAAAGCCCTCTCTCGAACAACTAAAGTGACCCTTTATAAGACCTTAATCATCCCAGTTCTATTTGATGGTGTAGAGGCATGGACTCTATAAAAACCGGATGAGGTTACTCTTAGTTGCTTCGAGAGGAAAATTCTTTGACTAATTTTCGGAGGAGATACAACGACGAACTGTACGACATCGACCTAACCAGAAGAGTTATGGTCCAACGATTGCGGTGACTGGGTCATGTAGAGCGAAGGGCCGTGAATGCTCCGGCCCGGAAGATCTTCGAATCCACACCCAAGGGACGGCGCAGTAGATGAAGACCGAGACTCAGGTGGCGCACGTAAGTGGAAAGGGACCTTAACCCACATAGCGTGCGAAACTGGAGACAGCTGGCTGGAAACGCTCGTTGGTTGATGCCCATGACCACCCCGGACTGTATAGCGCCACCTTAAGTAAGTAAGTAAGTCCTGGCGAAAAAACGACAATTTCTACATATTGTTCTTGCTGTACGCGTCGACTTCCATTTTCTCCACGAAGCGACGACGAGACTCAACGCACGATTAAATCCCTTCCGGAACTCTGTTATACTGTTCTCGAAACGTAACAAAGTGTATTGCAGAATACTTATCTTACTAATATTACTTTGAAAGAAAACTCAAATTTGTGCAGCTGTTCCCAAATAAGTGCCCAACAAAATCAATGAGTGCTTACTTTAACGTCCACGGTAATAAATGACATTTAGTTACGACCGTTCGCCGTTTACATCAAATTAAACAATTCGTTATGCAAAGCTGTCGTCACAAACGTTCGTTTTAATGGGGTATTTGAATTTTTGACGCTGTGACGCACAATAGGGAACAACGTTCAAATTTTAAAGGAAATAAAAAGTGCAAAATCTTTAAATATTCCTTAGAAATGTTTTTTTTTGCGTACTTTTTAAGGAATAGCAAACAAATATAGGTACAATCGCCGCGTCGTTCGTTTAAAACTCATTATGGATGCAGTCAACGTTCTCTCGCTTCGTGTCACATATAAATATAACTATATTGTTGCATATCAATCATAAACAAAATAACGTAGTAAAATCTATTTTTAGCTAAAAATTGCTTCGTTTTCTAAAAGTCATTGCACAATCAACAAAAATTCCTGCATACATTCCCCCCTTTCATTATCTCTCGGCTGTAATTCCTCGGCCTTGCCATATAACGCGTATAGATTATAATATGAAAGTGAATTATGTACCTATATGCGCAAAAATAAAATAAAAAATAATAATAAAAACAGCAAAACAAAATAATCATATTTATTTGTGAAGTCTCAATCTGAAAGTAGGTGTGACCAATGCAAACTTTAATAGGTTATGATCTTGTCGTCGCTGTTTGTGCAATTAACTGCATCAAATAGCTGGGAGTACGCGTTTGCAACTATGTAATGGTTATTGCTGTTAATTGTTGCGTATATCACTGACGTTTGAGATGAAAACAAGCAACATGTCACAGGCTCCTCCTTAATAATTAAACGTGGCCGGACCGGGCATACGCAGCAGCGTACTAGATTGTAGGTGGGAAATATAAATTTTATAATAAGTAGGTATAGGGTAGATGCGACAATAATACTGTATGAAAACTCTAGGTTTTCTCGACGCTTTAGACGAGAAAGAAAATGGTTCATATAATAACTAATTTGTATTATCTATAATATAAAGTTCAAATGCCGATAAAATACAAATTTTGGTCGTTTTTGGCATTAAAATTCCATCAGACTTGGTAGGTCATTTATATTTCTGAAACTTCATAGAACACTGTTATTTGTTTTTTACAGCAATCCAATTTTATAATCATGGAAATGTGCCCTGAAGACGATCTTATTGTCCTTGGTGACTTCAATCTTCCACGACTGCAATTGGCCGAGATAGATGACAATCACTCCTATCACCGTTAGCGTTTGTCGTAAACGCCTAATATTTCATTTCGGTTTTAAGTCAGTCTTTGTAACTTTCTTGGGACATACGTTTGAAATTACAGTAAACACATGGAAAAAGAAACAAGATCGTTAACAAATATTCTCAAAAAAATTTGAATATCGTTTTTACAACGACACGACACATGAGTCGTATACGATAAACGCCAACGGGAATAAGGGTGGATATTCACATGGTATCAATTAATGCTACCTCTGATAAGGAAATTTTATTCACCGATCGGCTGTTGCCTTCTGGACTCTATCAGTTATATGTTATCAAAAGCAACATAGGTAGGCAGCTGGACCTACTTTTTTCTACAGACACTGAAAATTGTGTATAGTTATTGAGAGTAGCCACATTCTCTCCAAACTTGACAACTACTGTTCTTGTCACTTGTACATATATATGATCAAGTAAATCTTAAGATTGACCCCTTGACGCAGTGTAAATTTAACTTTCGCAAAGCTAATTTCGACAAGCTTTCCGAACTTATCGGTAACACTCATTTTGACTTTGTCCATGACAAAACAGATAATATTGGTGTTGCGACTTCCACCTTCTACACCCAAATCTTTGAATGCTTTCTTAAATCTGTTACCTGTTACCTACCACTCAAAAGAATGTTACCTCTTTCTCACCCCGATATAATAAGGAACTTCGCTCACTTCGGAAGAAACGAAACAAACTATGGAAGGCATAATCTCCGATCCAGATCTTTGCCTGACTTCGCGAATTATCTCTTACTTTGTAATAACTTCTCCGAAATGTGCGAGACTATCTGCCCGCCCCCGCACGCAGCATGACCTAATTTCCAACCCCAAACGGTTCTTCCAGTTCGTTAATACCAAAAGAAAGTCGGATGGATATCCTTACTTACTTACTTAAGGTGGCGCTACAGTCCGGGGTGGACCTGGGCCTCAACCAACAAGCGTCTCCAGCCAGCACGATCTTTGGCCAGCTATCTCCAGTTTCGCACGCTAAGTTGGTTAAGGTCCCCTTTCACTTGCGTGCGCCACCTGAGTCGCGGTCTTCCTCTACTGCGCCGTCCCTCGGGTGTGGTTTCGAAGATCTTCCGGGCCGGAGCATTGACGTCCATTCGCTCTACATGACCCAGCCCCCGCAGTCGTTGGATCTTCACTCTTCTGGCTAGGTTGATGTCGTTAGTCGTTGTATCTCCTCCTCCATTCACCGTCTATGCAGACGACACCGAAAATTACGCTAAGAATTTTCTTCTCTAAGCAACCAAGAGCAACCTCATCCGCTTTTGATAGAGTCCATGCCTCTGCACCATAAAGTAGGACTGGGATGATTAAGGTCGTATAAAGGGCCACTTCAGTTGTTCGAGAGAGGGCTTTGCTATTCAATTGCTTTCTTAGCCCAAAGAAGCAGCGATTGGCAACAGTTATTTTTCGTTTAATCTCAGTGGTGGTGTCACTGCCTGAGTTCATAGCGGAGCCTAGAGGTATACAAAGTTCCTTACCACCTCAAAATTATATCTGGTCTATATTGACATTCTGTCCAAGACGTCGGTGTTGAGTGTCCTTTCTTGATGACAGCATACACTTTGTCTTACCCTCATTGACCGTCAAACCCATCTTCGCCGCTAACGTCTCAATGCTCACGAACGCGCCAGTGACATCACGCTGCATTCTGCCGATTATGTCGATGTCGTCGGCGTAGGCGTGTAGGTGGACGGACTTTTGAAAGAAAGAAAGATACCCAAATCTCATGACCATAGGTAAGAGTTGGAACAAACACCGAATTAAAGACTGACAACTTAGCTTTGACACCAAGTTCAGTCCTCCTGATAACAGAATGACCAAGCTGTCTCAAAATTGACCCAGCCTGACCAATCCTACAGGAAAACTCGGCATTGCTCCTTCCATCACTCGTGAATAAGACCCCGAGATACTTAAACTTCTCCACCTGTTTCAATGGGACTCCACTGACATGCAGAGTGCATTGAACAGGCGTTCTGGAGACGACCATCACTTCGGATTTGTTCACATTTACCTTCATCTCAGCTTCAACACAAACGGGTTTGTAGCCGTCGAGTGCGCGCTGAAGTTCAGTCTGAGAGGACCCAAGGATGACCAAGTCATCACCGACGAGCAAATGACTTATCCTCAGATCTCTCAATTCAAATGTTCTTCGCCAAGACTGCGCTGTATAACATCCAGTCCATATAAGAAATGAAAAGGAGCGGAGACAAGATGCACCCCTGGCGAAGTACAACGCCCACGGTGAAAGATATTGATTCAACGCCGTTTACCCGAACACAGCTTTTACAGTTTGAGAACTGTCAACTCCGTACTCCTGTAATACACTCCAGGGATTACCTCGAGGGACTCGGTCGTGTGCTTTCTCCAAATCTACCTTCTGCAACGCGATTTCAGCACCTTGGCAAATAAAAGTGATATACCCCTGTAATTGGAGCAATCCCTTTTATCCCCTTTCTTGAAAAGGGGCACAATCACCCCAATTCGCCAATCACTGGCAGTTTCGCTGCATTCCCAGGACACTTTAATGACACGATAGAGCCATTTGACTCCCTCTTCACCTAAGGCCTTGAGCATTACTGGCCGGATTTCATCCACTTCGGCAGATTTGCAAGCCTTTGATTGCAAAAGTGACTCTCTCTACCGTGGGACTATTTTCCACCCTGCTTAAGGCGATGGATTTGTCATCCTCAAGGCCCTGGATTGGATTGAGCTATTCAGAAAAATGCTCGCTCCATCTGCGCAAGATATCCTCCTCATTAGAAAGCAGTGTACCATCTTTGGATTTGACTCCTTCAATAATGTTCCACTTCCTTCCTCTAAGACGGCGGATGGTCTGCCAGAACACCTTGCAGATCTGTGATCACGGTCTAATTTCTCGCCGAACTCCTTCCAAGATTGTTCTTTGCAAGTTCTTCGCCCCTCAATGTGCCGGTTATGAGAAGGTAAGTCTCCCAACCTTGAAGGCCTTTTTCTTTAATTTAAAAAAAAAATATTAAATCTCTAGCATGCTTGGGAGAGGATCGATTTTCAATGAACTTAAAGGCGTAGCCAAAAAAAATGTTTGACCAGGAATTTTTAATTTTTACACCCCAAATCGATTCTCCCTTGTTCAATTTTTTTTTGCTACGCCTTTAGATTCTTCCACGCAAAAGTTTATCCCTCATCACTCAAACCAAACATTGCTTTTACTTGATCGAGCATTTGAAGCATGCTCTGAACCGAGCGTACTCAGATCGTTCTGATCTGATCTGTTTATGAAACACACTTGAGGCTTGAGCCCATAGCTGTCATATGGTTATTTATTAATTTGGTTTACCATGTGCCAGAACAACAAGACTCGTCCGTCATTTTAACTATTTTATTTATCCTGTTTCTTTTTTTTCTGTCAAATGTGACTGTAAGTCAGTAATCAGCCAATTTATTCTGAGCTCATAGAACGCGAGCTTCCGGTTGGAATCGAAACGGATACGGACGTCGATCCCAACTCAGCTTGCTAACGGCTGAATTTTTGTTTTTCTTTTTCAAAAATTTAACTTCAAAGCCCATAGAAATTATATATTTGTGCATATTGTTACTTGAAAATCTGTTCATGAACCAAAAAAAGGGCAAATCTGCTCATAACCGTTTTAAAAAATATATAACAAACAATCAGTTATTAAAAAAAAACAAGACAGTACAGTTAATCCCCTGTTCTTCGCAACAGACGCTTGCGTATCAGCCTCATGTGGCGCAATATATAACGGAACTCAACCCAAGTGAAATACAACAAAATATGCAAAAAAAAAACAAAAGAGCTCGAGACCATCGAGACTCTTCGGAGGATGAACAATTTCCTCCTTTACCATCAGTATCTCAAATTAATAGCCCGAGTGCAATAAATGCGGCGGTTAACCTGTTAAAACTAAACCGGATCTCGAACGAAAATATTCGTAGGTCAAGCCGAGGCAGCATCATTTCTAATGAGGAAGATGAAATGGAAAACAACGACCCTTCTACTTGGATAACAGCAAACTCCTCAAGAAAATCGGTTGAGCGTGATACGCATCAATCGAAGTCCACGGACGAAAATCGGTTCCACGCTTTAAGGAACTTGACATTCCATTCAAGAGATGCAGCAACACAAGGTATCAACAGTAGCAATAAGAATATTAGTAATATGAAGCATATTAATGCAGAACATGCGCCCTTAGTAGAGAAAGTTAAATATTGTCCGCCCATTATTTTGTACAAAACAAATATACGTAAGTTGATTGAGGACTTAAAATCCAAAACACCGGAATTAAACTTTAGGGTGGTGAACGCGAATAAATCGAAAACAAAGCTTTATGTGGATGATCCTAAGATACATACACAACTCATAGAGTTGCTAAGGGAGTCTGGGGACATTGAGGCCCACTCGTTTACTCCGGATGAGAATAAAACCATAAATTTAGTCTTAAGGGGTCTCACTGCGGATTTTGAGGTAGTGGAGATCAAAGAGGAACTGGAGCGGCTGGTTCCAGATACAGTGGAGTCAGTGAGCAATTTCGAAACAATTAGATCAAAGAGAGATCAATTTAAATATGATCTTTTTTTGATAAGAATTATCAGTGGGAAATCGGCCGAACCCCTAGCTAAAATACGCAGCTTATTTCATACCAGAATTACGTGGGAAAAACCGCACGGCAATAAGGGACCTAGGCAATGCAGGCGTTGCCAGGCTTTTGGTCACATTGCCAAAAACTGTGCCCGAAAATACAAGTGTGTTAAATGCAACAACCCACACAATCCTGGTGAGTGTAGTCTTAAAAAAAGCGAAAACTCAATCGCGTACTGCACAAATTGTGACTCAATTGGACATCCAGCGAACTTTAGAGGCTGCCCTCAATACAAACAATTTATGGATCGTAGGAAGGTCCTGATCAACCAAGCGACACAAAAAAAAGAAGCGAGAATAAGCAACGTTGCTTCAAAGGTAAACATTGTGTCTCCTAACATCTCTTATGCTAGCCACTTCAGGCAGACAGTTGCGGATAAGCCGAGTGCGAAGTCATCAAAGGGAATTTTTTCTGAATTCCTTAACCTTTCGCAGAGCCTATTTGGTTCAGATGTCTCCTCCCTTCTTGCAAGGGTTAAGCAGTTTATGAATAACCTTGATGATTTTGGCTCTCTGGAGCAAAAGCGTCTGGCTTACTTGCGGTTGCTGGATGAAGTTGTTATCACGAACCCATAATGATAATAAAAACGCTTTCTTTCAACGTTGCGTCATTAGTCGACCATAGTCGACGAATCGAACTGAATAAAATTCTCACACATAATAAAATCACATGTGCATTTATCCAGGAAACCCATCTGAATAGTCGACATAAGGTAGTGATCGACAATTACAAAATTCTGCCTAACAACTTGAAGCAAGGAGTGGCAGTTTTAATCCGCTCGAATATAAAATACAATATCATAGACTCCTCCCAGTTCACTATTCCTACTGCCCTGATATCGATTGACTTCACAGTTGATGGTACTACCAAGTCTATTCTGTTTGGATCGGTATATGTCGAATCTAATTTACCACCTACAGTTTTCCTAAATGAACTCGATAAATTACAAACTTTAGCCAACACATTTTATGGCGCGGTAATTGGCGGGGACTTTAATGCCAGAAACACCTGCTGGGGAGATTTTGTAGCCAACACAAATGGACGGACTCTGCATAACTGGAGTAATAGGGGAAATAATTATCTACATAGACTCACGCCGAGAATTCCCACTTTTGTGAATGGTCCATCCTTTCTTGACCACTTCTTGGTTTCCAACCATCTAATAGACTCCCTTACACCAAACTTTTCATTAAATACCCTTAGCACATTTTCAGATCACCTTCCAATAGTTTTCTCCGTGAACATTCACAATGCACAAATTGTTCTCAACGAACCTAGCTCTTTCAAATCCTTCAAAAACACTAACTGGCAACATTTTAAAAATGACCTTGACTTGGCATTAAGTGAACACTTTCCCTCTCACATAGTTAACCTCTCTAATCAGGAGATTGATTCCTACATTGAGACTTTCGTTAACTGCAATCACAGAGCCGCTAATAATAACTCCGTTGATATCTCTCCCTCAACAAAAAAATATAAAGACCTTCCTTTCGACATCAATAGACTATACAAAATTAAACATTCTTGGCAAAAAAAACTTAATAAAATTTACAGGACATTTCCTTTTAGAAATAACCCAATTTATAAAGAGTTGTCTAAACATATTTCACTCCTGAAAACAATAATCAAAGAAAGGGTTACCATTTGGCTTAATCAGAAGCTCCAGCAGACACTGTCTTCCATAAAACCGGGACCTCAGGCCTACAAACATATTAAAAGACTTATGGGTCGGAAGAATAATTCATTCTGCGGGAAACTTTTGGTTGATGGAAATACTGTCTGCGACGACCGTGCCAAAGCAAATGCATTCGGAAACTTCTACGAAAACATATATTGCACGAAAGACCCAGACTTCGACCCTCGTCTGCAAATGAGAGTGCACTCGATAGTGAACTTCTTAGAAGAGAATCGCCCTATACGAATTTTTAACTTTAACTCCGAAAATACGGCCCTCTCCCCAATCGATTCAGGAAAATTTACGACAACTTCCGAAATATCTTCTATTTTGACTTCTCTTAATAACAAAAAATCGTTTGGCTGTGATAAAATTTCAAACTACATTATTAAAAAACTTTCTGATATCGCCATTAAATTTTTAGTCATCATTTTCAACAATTGCTTGAATAATATGTATTTTCCTACCGAATGGAAGAGGGCAAGAGTTATTCCAATAGCGAAAAAAACTAATAGCATGGAGGTAGGTGACTATCGTCCAATCTCAATGCTCTCAAATCTAGGCAAAATTTTGGAAAGGGTTATTTCCATCAAAATGGAAGTCTTCATTGAAGACCACCCTGGACTCATACCCAATTATCAGTTTGGTTTTAGGAAGGAACACTCGACAACACATGCCCTGCTAAAACTTCACAATGACATTACCTTAAATCTTCGCAAAAAAAATTGTACCGTCCTTTGCTCACTTGACGTTGAAAAAGCCTTTGACAATGTTTGGAGTAAAGGTCTGCTTTATAAAGTCGCGTTAAAAGATTTCCCCACTGAAATCTTTGGAATCCTGTCCAGCTTTTTATCCTCAAGAAAGGGATTCGTGCAAATCCAGAATGCCGAATCAAATCACTTTGAAATACTCTCAGGTGTGCCTCAAGGCTCCATTCTCGGACCTAAACTTTTCAACATTTTCTTGACGGATTTTCCTCACGAATTCTACCACGAAAACACTCTGATATCTAAAGCATTACTCTACGCAGATGACACAATAGTCTATGCTCACTCGCGCTTTCCCTCTATAGGCCTAAATTACATTAAACGACACTTAGACATGGTCAACACATTCTACAAAACATGGGGTATAAAAATAAACTTCCAAAAATCAGGAGGTATTTGCATACGAAATGCAGCCGGAAAAGGGCCTAAGGGAGCTTGCTCGGAAAGTAAACTTTTAGTACTAAATATTGATAACATCAATATCCCCTTTAAAAAAAATATTAAATATTTGGGCATAAACTTCGACATACTACTAAAATTCAATCACCACGCCAGAAACAACCTAATCAAAGCTAACAAAACAGCAAATATCCTAACACCTTTCCTAAAACATACACAACTTAATTCCAATACAAAACTTCTTTTTTATAAAACATTCATTCGCCCGATACTCCTATACGCCTTCCCATGCTGGTTTACCATTTCACCTACAGTTGCAAAAGATATGGAAATCTTAGAACGAAAAATACTAAGATTCTGCGTCAATGCCCACTATCAATCCAGAAATAAAAAATATTCCAATGATTACATTTACAATAAAGCTAACGTCGTGCCCCTACTGAAATATGCCTTGACACTTATGGACAAAACAATTCGCAAAATGAACACCAACCCCAATGCCCTAATTAAAGAAATCTATGACTTCCAACCTAACATCCTATGGTCGGAATCTAACTACCTATCTCCTATCAATATAGTGTCCGACAGCCTAAGCAACATACTGGCGGGTTCTGACAACCGGCCGCTCCTTCCCGTCTTCTACCAAAAGACCCTTCCTAACCAGAATCGCGGCTGACACCTCGATGTCCCCAGTCACCCCCGTTACGTGATTAATACCAACGCCAATCTACCTCAAAGTATTGACTCGGAAAACGGTTTGGAATCAACGGAGGCCATCCCTATATATACTTAATATATATCCGTGCATGGTTTCGGTTGTCCAGGTCTTTGTTTTTGTTTTTGATGTCGTTTTCCACCCTGAAACCCGGACTATCAACTTATCGTTAAATACCTAAAACAAACAAAAAATATATAAAAACAATGCAAAAACAAATGTACTTATATTCTTAACTATAACAAATAACTATAAACAGTAGAATATTTCTTAACTATTTACTTTATTATATGATTTCTAATAAGAACTGACAATGGTGCTGCTTAACTTCTAAATTTAAACAAAACAAACCAATAATAAAACAACATGTAACTAAATTAATTAAATTAATATTCATAAATAATTTGCCATAACAAACAGAACAAAATTATGCACCTAATTAAATTGAAACAAAATTGTAAACGTCAAATCACATGTCAGTCTCATGTACCTGAGGAATAAGACAGCAACATCGTAAAACCGCTCAGCGGTCGGTGTGCTGTCTCCTTCCTTCTTAGTTCTTAGGTTAGGTTAAGTTATATATTGTAGGCACTCAAACGACAACACGTCAAAGAAAAATCACTAGCTCCCTTGAGCAAGAGCCTTCTCTACCAAAACATGAAAGGTGACCTATTCACTCACTCTATATAACAACACTGTATTAGAAAAAGAAAATGCTATGTAGCTAATGTCACTTAAAAAAAAAAAAAACAGAAATGATGGGGCAATACGTCTATAGCCTTAAGTATTTCAATTGTAAGAAAGAGAAAATATAAACCCAAATGTACAAAAAAAAAAAAAAAAAGTCTCAATAAAGATAATCTGAATCTGAATCATAGAACGCGATCTGATCATTCTCTGAGCTAAAAAAGAAACACAAACTTTTTTGACAATCCAGGCCCTGCTCTGCACTAAAAATGAGAAACGCCTAATATGTCGTTATTATGCGGACCATTTCTCTAAGGAAATCTAAGTTACCTCTGGTGTTCCAAAAGCCCGCTGTTATTTGTACGTTTTATCAATGATCTACCTAAAATATTGCTCCTGCCTTATTTATGCAGATGATGTTACATTTTTTGCGAGGATACCTATCAACAATAAATGACTGTTTACTCTTACAAATGACTTAAATGCTTTCTCTTCATGGTGCAGTTCAAATGACTTGTTAATCGAAAAATTTGCTTGCATAATCTGCAATCAAAAATTTCAATATATTTTTCCACAATATTTTTTAAACAGTGACCAAATAAAAGCAGTCGAATATTTTAAGGATCTGATTGTAATTTTTATTGCAAATTTAAGTTTACATCTACACATTAACTGCATAGGCGCAAAATTATAGTCGTTTGGTACTAGGGGAGGTTAGTAGATACTAACTCCAAAACTGTCGCCTAACTTTTTATTTAATTATTTTAAACGCTTTTTTACAATCCTACAACTAGTACTGACTTTAGTGTAGACCTGACTCAAATTTTTGTCAAATAGGCTCACAAATTCGCAATTTGAGAAACCAAACTCGGTTTGGGGGTTCTATATAAGGGTATATTCATACAACAACGTCGTAAATGTAGTAAACTTGGTAAGTTTACGAACTGTCAAAATTTGTATAGAAAATCATTTACCACAAGATGGTAAACTAACTACGTGAATTTGGGTGGAAAATCGAGATGGTAAACTTACGACGACGTCATTGTGACATTAATTTCATTTTGTGATGGCTGTGATGGATCGAGAAAAGAATCGGCATGGTGGTGAGAAGTGAATGCTGCGACAATTGGTGGAGCAACATCAAGTCAACATCGTCATCAAGTTCTTCAAAAGGATTTGACCGGGTTTTATATTTTCTTAATAGCTCTTAATATATGTATTATCATCTTCATTCTCGGAAAACATGTTGTTTGCGTTACAATTCTCTAAAACAAAAAAAAAATTAATTTTGCAAATTAATTCGTCAAATTGACGAATAACAGATTATTAGTCCGTACTAAGAGATAATAGGTACTTTTCGTAGTTTTAAATTTATTACCAGGTAACAAGATAAAGTGGGCTTTATGTTGACTATAATTAACAAAATACTAGTACTGACTTTGTTACGTACTAAAATAACTTTAAGTATACTTTATTTGACTATAACTTTGCGCCATAGTTTCTAAGGCGAACTCTGTTTTAGAGTGAACTCTGAACTGAGTTTTCGACAAAGTGTTTACGGACACTCGTCAATGCACCAAACACTAACTAGTTTTCGTGTGACGTTTCAATTAGCTGTGAAACTAAGCTATGACATGTTTGTGTGGACTAGTCTATTATTTTAGTAGATTTAGATTAAAAAGTCGGAAGAGCCTTCACCGGAGACAGTCAGGAAGACAAGTATCTTCTCTGGGGGTAGGTCAGCGAGGACATTCTTTCTGAGACGAAAGAGGGCCGGACATTCCATGAGAATGTGAAGAGAGGATTCATTACTCTCCAGGCAAAGTCTACATGTGGGGTCCGGTAAAACTCCAATTCGATGAAAATGTTTCTTCATAAGGCCATGGCCAGTAATAATACCTGTCAGGATTCTTAGGTTATTTTTGTCCAAATTAGTAAGAAAATAGGATTTTCTGGGGGATAATTTTGGGAAGAACTATTTGGTTCAGTTCTGCCCAGGTGTTATAATCCAGAGTTCATTAGATTCGATTTGAGCTAAGCTAAGCTAATGTACAGTGAGCGTCAAAAGTGACGCCGTGAGGGAACACTAATGCAGTTTTCATACGTCTTTTAGGATTGGATATAATTTTCTTTTAAATGTTTATACGTTTTTTTTTGCTGTCGACGTAAAATATGTTTAATCATTGCTATTTCGCAATCAAACTTTTTAGAGATTGTTGGTTTTTTAGACCTGTTTCAATAACCTAAAAAAACTCAGCGAAGCATAGGCGTTTACTAATTTTTGACGCTCACTGTACTTCCTGAAGCATCTTTTACTGACACCACAGAAAGGTTCAGGTCCGACAAGTGGCATTGTCGCGCCGAATTTAGCCAATTAGCCGACTTTAACTGTTTCGTCGTTTTCCCTGTGGACTGGATTCCAGTGTAGGATGCTATAGGTTTTTCTTTGCAAGTTCGTGGGATGGCCATGTAAATTTCCAGATGAGTCCAGAGCTTTAAGAGCAGCTTGGCTGTCTGAGAAGATAAATATGGTTTTACCACGTGTATTAGAACTTAAATTCATTCTAGCGCAGTGGTTAATGGCAAGGACCTTAGCCTGGAATATGGACGAGTATTTGCCTAGGCTGATTGAAAAGTTCGCTTAAGGCGCTTCTTCATAAATACCAGATCCAGTCCCTGAATCCATCTTGGAACCGTCATTGTACCAGACTAGGTCAAGTCGCGATGGATTAGGTTTGTATTTTTTACAGTCTTCCCCTGGCGGGACTATGATAGAGTAGTTTTTATGGAAGCCATATTCAGGCAGCATATCGTCTAGAAACATGCTGAATGATTTTTTAGGCTCCAAATCGTCAATCAGAGACAGGTGAAGGTGACCTCCATGGTAGGAGTAGGGGTCGATGTTGTTCGAATGGAATAAACGAAGAATGCTCAATCTTGCTTCCATTTATAAGTGTACTTGAATAGGTAAAAGGCCTAGGATGACATTCAGTGCAGTGGATGGGGTGGAGCGTTGACGGCGTTGGATCCGTTCTAGCTTTTTGACTGTGGTGAATTCGTTAGTCTTTGTCAACCAGACCACGGCAGCATATGTGATCGCTGGTCTAACCACAAGGTATTTTAGTAACTAAACTGCGCTACTATTGACATATAAAATGACCCCTAACTTTGCTTATTTTCTGCTTAATTAGAAAATGTCAATGTGTGGAATTTTGTATTTCCTTGAGAAGAGAACAATCTAAGTTTGTGGAGGGTTACGTCCAATCCACAACGATTCGCCTGATTATTTGGGAGAGACTGACTTTAAGGTAAGAAAAACGTGGATACAATTTAACAACATGCTCGAAAGTCCAGGAGAGTAATATTTAATCTGGTTTCTCATCGTTCTTCTTGAAAACTAGACATTTTATATTGAAGTAGGTACTGTCACCCAACCACTCAACTTTTACTTAACGCAATTGCCCTTACTTTACTAACTTAATATGATTCCACAGTATGGAACTGCACTTCAAACCGTATAACCCCTCCTCGACTGACTTCTTTAAAAAATTTTAAATTTCTCAGATAATACTTAGCATTGATGATTAGTTTGCTATAGTCGAAATACGAGCACTTACTTTCATGGAAGCCATCTTGTGATAACACTGAACTGTTTCAGCAAACCAAAGATAGGTACTAAACGTCACTAAGGTCACTACGCACATCTTATTGAAACGATTAAATGTTTTCCCATTACGCTTCAATTATTACTTTTTGCAAAATGAACTTACTTGAATTAGTCATATTGTACTAGAGTTTTGTGTTTCCTTGTCGTCACTAAATATTTTATCGCTGTCATACTGTTCATGATATTTTCCACTGACGCTTCTTTCTGATCAGAAATTTTTCCAAGTTTGAATTTTTCTAAATTTTCGGATTTCTTGTTATCATTGGTATTATTGTTTTTGACAGAAATGAGAATTAGTCAGAACGCAAAATAACACATTTGCTATCTCTCTTTGTTTTTCAAGGTCTAAAGATTTGGCAAGCTTTAATCAGTTTATGTAGTGAGGAAGACGTGTCTTCCGGGGTTCCAAGGTAAGTTTCGTAATGCAATAAGAAGAAACTGTTTTTGAATGATTAATTATTCTTATATGTATTACGTTTTCATTAGGGGGCAAATAAAGTTATTGGCAAAATTGTTCTATTGACCTATTCATTTCAAATTCAGGTAAATTGTATTCTTTAAATTGTATTTCTTTATATTATAAATAAAGAAATGGATTTACTTAGGGGACTCACCTTCTCGTAACCGGCACATTGAGGCGCGAAGATTTTGCAAATTGGCTGTTAAAGCAGCCAAAGAACAATATTGGAAGGAGTTCGGCGAGAAATTAGACCGTGATCACAGATCTGCAAGCAAGGTGTTCTGGCAAACTTTCCGTCGTCTTAGAGGCAGGAAGTGGAACATTATTAAAGAAGTCAAATCCAAAGATGGTACACTTCTTTCTTATGAGGAGGACATCTTGCGCAGATGAAGCGAGCACTTTTCCGAATTGCACAATCCAATCCAGGGCATTGAGGATGACAGATCCATCGCCTTGAGCAGGGCGGAAAATAGTCCCACGGTAAAGGAAGTCACTTTTGGGATCAAATCGCTAAAAGCTGGATGAAATCCGGCCAGAAATGCTCAAGGCAAGGCCTTAGGTGAAGAGGAAGTTAAATGGCTCTTTCGTGTCATTAAAGTGGCCTGGGAATGCGGCGAAACTCCCAGCGATTGGCAGATTGGGGTGATTGTGCCCCTTTTCAAGAAAGGGGATAAAAGAGATTGCTAAAATTAAAGGGGTATATCACCCGGAAAAGTATTTGCCAAGGTACTGGAAACGCGTTGCAGAACTGTGGTCGAGGCACGATTAGGAGATGAGCAGAGCGGCTTTCGTCCCGGCAGAAGCAGAACCGACCAGTTATTCACTCTCAGAATGGTACTTGGGAAGGCTTGGGAGTATGCTACACCTATTTGCGCATGCTTCGTAGATTTGGAGTAAGCGTACAACCGAGTCCGAGTTACAGGAGTATGTAATTGGCGGTTCTCTCTTGAGAGCCATTCAATCTCTTTACACAAACGAGTAAACGACTTTCACCGTGGGCGTTGGACTTCGCCAGGGGTGCGTCTTGTCTCCTCTCTTTTGCATTACTTATATGAACTGCATGTTACAGCGCAGTCTTGGCGAATAACGTTTCGAATTGGGAGATCTGAGGATAAGTCATTTGCTCTTCGCTGATGACTTGGTCATCCTTGGGTCCTCACAGACTGAACTGCAGCGCGCACTCGATCGGTTTGTAGGCCTTTGTGTTGAAGCTGAGATGAAAATAAACGTGAACAAATCTGAAGTGATGGTCGTCTCTAGAATGCCTGCACTTAGCATGTTAGTGCAGTCCCATTGAAACAGGTGGAGAAGTTTATGTATCTCGGAGTCTTATTCACGAGTGATGAAAGGAGCAATACTGAGTTTTCCTGTCAGTTTGGTCAGGCTGGGTCAATTTTGAGACAGCTTGGTCATTCTGTTATTAGAAGGAACGAACTTGGTGTCAAAGTTAAGTTGTCAGTCTTACATTCGGTGTTTGTTCCAACTCTTACCTATGTTCATGAGGTTTGAGTAATGACCGAAAGAATAAGTTCGAGGATACAAGCTGCCGAAATGAGATTCCTCCGTTGCATTGCTGGTGTGACCCGTAGAGATCGCATTGAAAATACCAGAATACGTGAGGAACTCGATGTCGAGCAGCTACTTCTCCGGACGGAGCGGTCCATGTTTCGGTGGTTTGGCCATGTAAACACATGTTTCCGACCAGGATCACACAGGATCCCACGACAGCTATGGAATCCGTACCATCGAGCAGGCATCCTCTAGGTAGACCCAGGATGAGATGGTTTCTACCCGTATGGGGATTGCCTTTGATGAATTGGAGTCGATGGCGGAGGATCGAGAGCTATGGAGGGGTCCACTTGAGCAACCTACACCCGCAACCCACTTAATGGATAAGCGGGCCATTAAATATGAATGAATGATGATCTTTCTAATACGTTTTATTCAGCTCTTTAGATTGAATAATTCCAGAATTCTTCTGGAAGCGTTCGATTGGCACTCAACTGACAGTTTTTCTACTGAAAAGAAGAGAAATTTGCTTCTGGATTTGAATTCAGAAACGAGGAGAGTTCTTCCGGACGGTTCTGGACGACCAACAGAAAACGACATTAGTGAATGCCTAAATTCGAGCATCACACTCCAGTTCCGTTCTTTAATTTAGTTTTTTTTTAGAAAATCACAACGAACACTTTTGTTAAAGCTTTAAATTACCACTTAACACTTCACTTGGTTTAGCTGAATGCAGTATTCGCTCATTAATTCCGGTAAATCGCACTCAAAGCGGATCTCAGATTTCAAAACATTACAGCATCAGCAAATCTATGATTAAGAGTTAAAGGCTACTATTTGTTCGGAATCAAAATTAAGTGACAATAGAATGCTCTCATATCCTGTCTGAATATAAAGACAGCGTATAAATGTATTTAAACAGCTAACAGCACACACTCGTATGTATACGGAATTACGGACGTATGCACTTATTGAACCAAATGATTATATAAACTCGCTATGAGATCCGCACACTGAGTAATTTCATTCAATGACTGCAAAAAATGACTATAGATACATTAACAGCCAGGTCCACACCCTCCCTGAACAAGTCATCAATAAATTATAATTCATCAGGTGTCGTCATAGCGCGCATTTTCCGATCTGAACTAATTAAGTTCTTATTCACATAGATAAAGTTTCCATTGAATTTCAAGTATCCACGTCAGCCGTACATCTTACAGCCCCACAGCGTACACCCCAGCGCTATTTTCGAAAATAATTATTTCACACCGTAACGAAAAATGCGATGCATAAAGTGACGGGCGGAATTACTAATGTCTAAATCTGCATAACAGACGGGCATTTTTTCACGAGAGACTCTCTGTCGCCAGAGATCAGTCCGGTGCTTTTCTAAATGGGGCGTACTACACTGCAGCTTTTGCTGTATTTTTTTTTTTTTTTTTTATCTTTTAGTTTGCATCGACTTGCGTCTGCTGTATCTCACATCCCACTTCGAATGCGATCTGCTTATAAGCTCTGTCGCCACGATTGTGTTAACTTATAATATCTATTGGCATACACAATGTGTTCCTATTACGCTTCAATTAATTGACTGAATGATTTATATGATCTAGAGTGTACATCGGACCAGCCCTAATACAATGCTGATATTTTAATTATTTCATTTTACACAAACACGTCAATATTATTGTACCTATACATATATAAGGTGGGGTTGCACTGCACTCGCCGTAATCGATATTGGCTTGCGTTTCAATATATAATTGTCACACTAAATTAAACAATTTGTCGTTTAATGAATTTTCCATTTTCGATGAAATCATTCCCCACCAAATGGTTGCAAAATTAAACATTTGAATGGAACAAACAGGATCTTCCAGATGCGCACATTCTAAACATGACTTTGTTAGTAAGAGATACATAGTTAAATAAATAAATAGGTGGCGCAACAGGCGTGTAGACACCCTAGGCCTAGCTTCTCGCAACCATTCGTTTTGTGTGAGTTTCTATTTTTGGGACGAATGGAAGGGACCTACAATTTTATGCCGAGTCCGAACGGCTAAATTGAGAAGCTTTTTCATGACAGTTATACTCTCGGATGTTTGTCAGACGTTCGCGAGAGGTGGCGCAGTAGAAAAAACCTTAAGATGTAATTTGTGTTTTTCCGGGGATCGAACCTGGGATCCCTCGCACAGCAGTCCAACACACTAACCACTGCGCTACTGCGCCCACATAGATACATAGTTGCGAATACAAATATTGGAGCTACATAGGTATGTTAGGTGATAGATCAGAACAGGGCAGGAATATAGAAACATAACCTATAAATTTTCCTCTCAATTTCCAAATAATTATGGATTGAGTACCAATTAAGTTCAACATAAAAAAGTGGGCGGATATGCGATTGCAGTTTCAGCATCGAAAAAGATTTATCAGGTAAACTAGCTTTTGCCTGCGGCTTCGCTCGCGCAGTCCTCAGGATTTGGCACACAGAAATTCCTTCACAGTCATTTTTATAAATATAACGCGCATGAAACCTACCTGAGAAAGTATCTAAGGAGCAGTTAGTATCTCTTAAAATTATGTCTAACGCCCTTCAAAACACTTCAAAAATATAGATACGATCAATTAGTTTGTGAAGCACGGGAATCTCAACAAAGGTCACACTAAAGCAGACTGAGCCACTATCTATGGAACACAACATATTTCTTAGTTAGCCAATCCATAATTATATTCCACACTGCCAAGATCTTCCTACACTGTGCAACATATGCAACCGGATAGATCGTGAGGATGTGTACCACTCTCTAGCAGTATAACCCCATTCTTACAGAATTCCGGTTGAATATCTTTGGAGTACGTACGATGGAGTTAGATGAAGCGATCAGCATATTGAACAGCTATGAAGTTTGGACGCATTACAATGTTTCAAATCGATACGACGAACGGTCCGTGAATTAAGGAAAGGCCCCCCCTTAAAAGGGGTCATCGCCAATAACTCGGACCTCAAGCAAAATTTCCAAAATCGGAGAAATTAATTATCTTCGTTTCTTATAGAGAGTACACTAACCGAGTTTGAAGTCAATCGGATGAAAAATACAAATTTTCTCATACAAATTTTGACCCCCCCCCCCCCCTTTTACCCCTTTAAGGGTAGAATTTTGCAAAATCTGAGAAATTAGTTTTCTTTATTTTTCATAGAGAGTAAACAAATTTTCCCATACCTACAATCTTTGACCACCCCTTTTACCCCTTTAGGGGTCGAATTTCAAAAAATTCTTCCTTAGTGCTTGTATACATTATAAAAAAACCTCTATGCAAAATTTCAGCTTTCTAGAGCAAATGAGGCTGGGCTTTGATCATCTGTCAGTCGGAATTTTAATTTATATATATAGATTGACAGTATGCAGTTTTTGAACCTGATGTGGACTGGACACTGTAATTTTGAAGAAAATATTTCATTAATACACCTCCCAATTTCCTCTTTCAAGGCATTGGTGGTCGTGGCCTTTTTTGCATAGACCTTGAACTTCTTGTCCATTAAATGGGTCGCGGGTGTAGGTTGCTTAAGTGGACCTTCCATAGCTCTCGATTCTCCGCCATCGACTCTAAATCATCAAGGGCAATCCCCATACGGGAATAGGAGATTATGGACTTGATCGAAACATCTCATCCTTAGGTTAGGTTAGGTTAGGTAAGGTGGCTGTCCCAAAGGTGACACAGGGGAGGGGGGATTGAGCGGCCACAACGGTTCTTTGTGCCGGGCGTTGCCCTGATTCTTTTGCTACTTGCCAATTTTGGTGTCCTACCTCGCTGAGAAGTTTTTGGTAAGTTTTTGGTGACTAAGGCAGTCGGATCTTGTAGAAGTTTACATCAGCTGGTTACGGCTTAGTCTTCGGATCAAGGTGGAGGGCGACCGTAACGGTCTGCCCCCTGCCTATTGCCTCTGACGCGGTCATCACTGAGGAAGGAGACATGTGCTGTGCGTGGCAGAGGTGGTTGATTGAACCAGTCTGCCTTGCTGCTTGACCAAAAGTCGGTGAATGGATTGTCTGTTCGGAGAGGATGGGGGCAACCGTAGCAGTCTGCCTCCCGTATATTTACTTTATGACGATCCGTCCACATAACAGAGACTGGTGCTGAGCAGAAAAGCCTGATTGAAGCACTCCAACCTGCTGCTTGGTACCGAAAGTAGACATCGAGATTTGTCTTCGGTGAAAAGGCGAGGGGTGACCGTAGCAGTTCAACCCCCCGTCTCTGACGGGGTCCTCGAACTATCGAGATGAGATTAATATTGGTGTAGTCAGCTCCCCCATTTGGCAGCTAGTCTTGCAATCTCATCCTTGGTCTACCTAGAGGACGCCTGCTTGATGGTACGGATTCCATAGCACGTCGTGGAATTCTGGTCGGGGACATGCGTTTAACATGACCAAACCACCGATACATGGATCGCTCTGTCCGGAGAAGTACCTGATTGACATTAGTTCCTCACGGAAGTGTTTCTCTAAATTCTAAAATAAAAATCAAGTGGTTGAATCAATTATTCCAAATTGGAATTTTATCACGTCTGGCAAGCCCTTAGCGACACGCAAAAAGTCTTGGACCTTCATATTTGTATTTATACGTTGTAATATCCTACTTTTTAGGAAAAATTGGTGCGGTTGCATTAATTATTCAAAATTGGAATTTTTAACGCACTTGCACCGCGTCTGGCAAGGCTTTGGCGACACCTAAAACGTCTTGGAGGACCATTCTCTACTATTTGCTAGTAGATTTAAGTGGTTGCACCAATTTATTCCTGTTTTGAATCATAACTCATTTTTAATATGCAGTTGCACCCTTTAGCTGCCATTAAGCGCTGCCAGACGGCCATATTTAAAATCTTACGCATCAGAGCAACGTATTTATGTAAAATTCATCCGGTTGCCTTTCACGTCCAAAATTGACTGCGGGCTCTCGGTTTATTTAATTTTTCTGAGTGGTTTGCAATCGATTTCCTTTGAATTGATAGCATTGACACTTGTGAATTGAGATCGATTTATACTCAAGCAACACTTTTCCTAGTTTATTTGCCACATAAAAATTGGCCAACTTTTCCCGTTCTCCCACTTTGATGACAGCGGTTAACATTCCAATGAATTTAAGGGGATATTCGCCATATGAACGAAAATCGATATCAACATTTTTGTGCTTGTGCGTAATCACAATGTTCTTAGCCTTCAAATCCATCCATTAAAGCCTTGTCAATAACATTATATCGGACACATGAGTCCACGATTAATTCAATGTCAATACCGCCAATAGTATACATGATACACCAAATCTTGTTACCCTTATCATTTGAGTCAATGGAGAAAATGTGTTCGTTTTTTCTTTTCATATGTGTCACCCCGCAACCATTTTCTCCATTCACTGCTGCAATGTCTGTCTGCCAAACTTTTTTGTTGTATGTCTGAAATTTAGCATGACAAAAACAAAATCGGCAAAGATTCCAGATCAAAACACATTCCTGTTCAAAGCAATAGAATGGAGCATTAAAAAACTCTTTTACGGGTTCTGGTCCTCGTCGCCAAATGTAGTATTCTGAACAAATGGCATCTGTCTGGTTCTGTAGTCTCGTATAAAGCACAAACCACAGTGAGTTTTATTTTATTAAATCTGACATTTTATACTGTGTATGCATACACTAAAATTCTGACAATTTATACAGTAATCCAAGATATATAACACCGTCTGGTTGAAACCGCATGTTGGTCACACCCATATCTTGTAATTTAGGCACTAAAAACTGGGTTAACACGATAACGAACACAATTAATTGTTGCTGACCAGCCGCATTTTCGAAGAAGAATTGTCCAATAGCCTTCAGCCCAAAATCCGCATTTGTTTCTCAACAATTACTCGTGGGTTTTTTTAAGTCCAAATGCGACAATTTTGACGATTAACGAAGCGATAATGATGAAAATGATCTTCGTCACTGAAGATGATTTTATTCGAAAAATCAGCATCCACTTGTTGTTGTGCTCAACAATGAAAATGCGTTGTTCTTTAGTATAGCGCTCCATATTTTTATTACTTAAACCGAACTGTCAGCTGTCACTATCTTTTTTGCTTTGGCATCACTTTTCTATTAAATGGCTCAAAATTCAAATTTTGCGTGAATTATGGGACACCGTTTATATTGTAGCCAGATCAGAAGGGGTAAACTTTTTCTTGCACTGTTTGAGGAAACCTAAACATTTCGCAGCGTTCTTGGAATGGAAAGTCTTTCGGTTTCGGTGATGCAAGTGCCATTCATGGATAATGACTGGAGGCTTCGATTTCGCTTTAGGGACAGTGAAATTTATTGCATTTTAGATTCATTAAATTACACCTTATTGGCTAGACCTCATTTAAGGTGTCTGTTATAGCTATCAGTAAAATGCATCCGTAAAAAAATAGTTTTACTTTTTTGGAGCCCTTAAACTTAATCGTTGAACTCAATCTTGGTCTTAAAATGTTGCTTTTGAACTATAAAACCAATTCGTCAAAAAAAAATTAAGCAATTGATCTTTAAATTTTCTAAAAAAAAGAATTTCTTTATTTTTCCGTACGAAAAACTTTTTCTGTTCAACTTCTCAACCAGTTTCACGAAGTATTCCACTGAATTCCTATGATATGCTATGGTTAAATGTTTCAGTTTTGTTCTGTTGCTGTCAAGGTAAGGTCGGAATTTAATGAAATTAACATACGTTACCGTTCCATTTCTATGGCCGAAGAGCTGGGACGTGAGTCATGGAATGAATATGAGAAGCTTAAGGTGCTGTCATCAGCTAAGGAATGAATTGGATCAGAGGTTCTAGGTAAGAAAATTTATGAAAATTAAAAAGAGAGTCGGAAACAGAACAGTGCCTTGGGGAATACCAGCATTTATATGGTGAGTTTCAGACTTGAAACCATCCAAAACAACTTGAAATGAACGGCCAGAAAGTTAGTTTCTAATTCATTGAGTAAGAGACGCATCGACATCAAGCCCTCTTGTCAAAAATGCGTTTATGGGACGCATTTTTGACAAGAGGGCTTGATGTCAAACTCTGTCAAATGCTTTTGTAATATCAAGCGCAACAATCTTCGTTTCACATCCGCACTGCCAGCCATTAAGGAGTTTCCATGACCTTAGAATGTATAGACGTATGTGCTATTTAGGGGTATCGTGAATAAATTCCGATGGAAATATTTTCTTGCCAGCAATGTAAATCAAATTTCTGAATGGGAAACATTCCGGGGGAAATATTATTCGCGATAGGGGTGATTGTGTCGGTAAATTGGTGGGAGAAGACGACTCGCCTTTTTTAGAGACGGGCTGGACAAATGCTGTTTTTCACCTACTCGGAAAGAGTCCAGATGGATAGGACAGATGGAAAAGCTTACGCAGTGGTTTTGCCAGAGTGAAAGAGTACCTCTTCACAGCAATGGGGGAAATACAATTTGGACCAGCGGATTTATTTATGTTGAGGTCATTAAGTACTCTTGCAACTGTACAAGTGCGAAATGGATTTGTCCCATGGTAAATTCGACGCACTCGAGTACAGGTGGGGACAAAGCGCTATCTGGGAGCATTGGCATTAAGCCAGCTGCGAAATGTGCAGATAAGCTTTGTCTAAAGACCTGACAGCTGGAGTGTCATTGTAAATGAGTTTTGGGATCGATGTTGAGGCCAAATTTTTAATCAAGAAATCAAGAGATCGTAGAGCTACGCAGCAATTATCTCCAAGATCCAGAAATTTGTCCTCCCATCATGATCTACAAGTGCAATACAAGGACACGCATATAGAGAGCTGAAACTACCCACAACCCACCGCGGAAATAAAATTAACAGCGTTAAGGAACTCTGCAGACGTAAATCTTTGGGGTACTGCCTACAGAACAATCATTGCAAAATGCAAGGTCATTAGAGCACGCAGAGGCCGGCATACTCTCACTCAAGCCACGAGTACATAGCTGTAGATTAGAAGATCTACGAAAGGTAACTGCAATCCTAGAAGAAGCCTTCTAGACACAGATTGAGAGAAGGCGCAAAAAATATCGTGCCATAATTACATTGAACATCAAAAATGCTTTCAACTCTGAAAACTGGAAAATAAAAGTCAACGATGACGGAACAGATTATCTGGCGAAGTTCTAGAAGAATTGGTATTAAGCCCGTGAGGTTTCATTGTTGGCAATACCACGAATGCAAGCAAAAGAAGTCTCTGCTATTGAAATAAAATCCAAGCTAGTTCTCTGCTGCCGCAAAGAGCTCTAAGTTTTTTGCTCGCAGAACACCATACGGATCTCTACTGTGTACCTACATATATAGATACAGTAACCAAGCCGGCAATGAGAAGGGCGACAAACTGGCGAGAAATCAGTCTGTAATGGATCATTATAGAGCACTACAGTCGATTAAGCCACCACTCTGTAATATTAAAGAACGGGTGCAGGACTGGACTTTCCTCCTGTAGATACTTCATGGCAGCTTTTTTCTTTTTTTACAGCATTCTTTCATTTTCACTGACAATACTTAACATAAAGTTAGTAAAGTAAGTTGTACTTGCATTATGATGTTAACCCTTATTCTTATTGCAGTCCATCCAATATTAACTGGGCAATCTCTCATTTCTATAACACTTGCAGCCCTATTATTGCTATCAAATATCAACACGATATTTGATAAAAATTGATACGTATCAACAAAATGAATGAATCGGTATTATGGTTATCAACCAATCAAAATTGTTGATGAATTGTGAATTGTATTAGAGTTAAGATCTATTGTGAATAGTTTTATCGATAAACTTGGTATTACGGCTGTCAAAAAATTTGATATTCATCAAATGTTCTATCAACTACAAATTTCTTGTTGATATGTATCAAACATTTACATACTTATACATGGACTGCTAAGTGCTAGCTAGCAGCCAATTTTTCGTTGAAGCAAACATAAGCACTAGCTCTTTTGGCTCACGGCGGAGAAAAACGAAAACACTCAAATGTCATCGAGCAATTCGTGTGAATTTGTCTGAGTGTTGAGTGTGCCATCTGTTATAGAACGTTCGAAATAATTTGAATAAGTCGTTATTTTTGCGCAGTTGCAATGTTTCTACAATGGATTGCACTGTACTTTACTTTACTTTACTTTTGATGGCGCTACAGTCCGGGGCGGACCTGGGCCTCAACCAATATGGCAGCTCGATCCAACGCTAGCTGCCTCCAGTTGTGCACGCCATGTTGGAAGGTCCACCTTAGGTAAGGCCGTCCTCTACCTCGTTGTCCCTCTGGAGTAGAGTTTAAGATTCTCCCGGCTGAAGCATTGATGTGGATGGCACTGTGTTCTATGCAAAAAATAGCAATTTCGAGCAGAGGTTCAAACCTCTTTCCTACTTTTGCCGCTCTGAACCAAAAGGGCTAGTGCTTATGTTTGCTTAATTTTTCCTCGCAGGTTTCTATGAAACTGACATTTCACTAGCAGTCCATGTATAGTATTTGAATGGTATCAAATATTCGGGCGCATCAAATTAAAAAATGTATATCCTAGTTTTTACTGTAATATAACGACTTTAGAGCGAAATGTCTTCGGTAGACATCCCAAATGTACATACTTATACTACGCGTAGCAGCGATTTTAAAATTATTTGGTCAATAAGGTAAGGAAACTATCAATTTAGCGTTGGGAATAACTTTAACATTGGCATTGCAGTGTTGGTCGTTCTTTTGATTTGCGAAAAAAAGCGACTGTTGTTTAATAAAAACAATTAACCAAAACTAGTCAGCCATAAAACAACAACCAACTACAAATCAAATCAAAAACAGAACCCATTCTCAATGAACCCATTCTCAATGATATTTTGATAAGTATTCATAATGTGGCAAAATTATCTCAATTGATATTATTTATAATACCTAGCTATCAATGAATTGATAGATCTTTATCAAATATCAAAAAATAGGGCTGGTATTTAACATCATAAAGACTGCAATAGCACATAGATTGAAATGTTAAAAGTCTGTCACTCTTGTGTACTCTAATTGTATTGATTCGCGTACCAAGCTCTCCCAACCCCAATGTTGACATTTAATTAAATCAACACATTAACCAAATGAAGATGCAGCGGGACCAAAACTCCGCGTGCTTGACCATCAATTACCACTTGGTTGTATAAATCTAATAATATAAACTGACTTCCGCGTTTTTTTTTTCCGCAGATTAATTACTTTTACATAATCGGGCACCTGCTAGAACAACGCCAGTCGGCAGCCGCTTTACTCCCACACTTTAGTAGCGCTGTTGTTGTCGTCGTTATAGACGCTCGCTAATAAACACTTTTCTCACGATGGCGCATAGGCGTTGTAATTGTGGTAAATACGATTATACAGCTAGATCTGCATAATCTGTCTGCCGCTTAATAAACACCAGCTTAAGTAGCATAGATTATTTTCATCTTCAATTTGTTAATCGCACACAAATGTATTCAAGCGTCAGAGTGGCGCTGCATGCACGCAATTTAAATCGCAATTGTCAAACACTTGGTGACTTCTATATGGACCACGATCATAAACTCTTCCTCTGTCAACGAGATAAGATGTACTTTAGCCATGCGCATCTATCCGAGCGCTAATTTATAGTCATTTGAACTCATTACCGCAATCGTTTTTTACCATCAAAATGTCAATATTCAATTGGACCACTTGTCATTGGGAAATAGCGCGACACTGGCCACAGACGAGCAACTATCAACGAAAAAGATTGATCTCCCCTTGTTGGCGATTGTGTACGAAATGGGCAAATAAATTTGCAATAGATGGACGTACTATAGATCGATGCAAATCGAAATGCAAAAGTGCACAACCTGGCACTGTCGCCATTTACTTAGCATACATTACGTCTATGTGTACTCGAATATGTCAGTCTTGCACTATATTGACAAGTGAATTTCGTGCATTCGGTCAACTTGGATTGACAACGAGTAGGTACCTACTGCCGGCATGATGTGCTGCACAGTATACTGTACATCAGGGTTTCAGTTATTAACCAATCAATCGAGCAACAACTAGAAGTAGTTTACTTCAGTTTTACTTGATTAACCGAACAGTAGTTGAGTATATTCACACATTCGTATACGAATACGAATCCGAATGCGAATGCGAATGCGAATAAACTATCTACAGTCAACAAGCAATTCATCTTGATTTTTGATTTCTTTCGGTCAACTCGTGCAATGAATAAGCAATTACGTTCATTAAGATATTTTGCAATAAGTTGATAAAATTGAAGTAAGTCGAGAGACAATAACCCGATAAGAAGCAGAAACAGAGTACTCTATAGTCTATCTATGGCGAATTAGATGAATCAAGGAGATTGAAGAGGTGCTGAGGGTAACTAGCCGCAGCGGGTATACGTATGGTATATGCAAATAATGTGGAATGCTTCAATTTAGTGAGTATGAGTATATGTACTGTTGAATTAAATGGAGCTCTGTTTTTCTCTGATTGCGAGCAAGACAGAGGCTCAGTAAATTGATTATACTGACTTCTGCATGTACTTGACGGCGCGCCATTAAGCCGTCATGGTAAGTCGTCAAGACGCTTCCATTATGCGACTTAGACAATCAGTCATAATGTTTTTATTGATGGGTCGACAAAGGGTGAACATCTTCTCTGCGTTTGTGGATATGCATATATTTTAGCATGGATTACATGTAGATGGCAGAACGAATACACTTTTGTATATATACACACGTATGCCCGTTTGTGCGAAGCACTTATGGGTGGGTGAATTCACTTGGTTTAGGTCCATTTTTGAAAGCTCGTGTTAGATTGAGATTCAATTGTCAATCTTGGAAATCACGAGTATTATATTTATTGGCGCCACTTTGTGGTTTTCACAAATGGCTAGATGATATAGTTTAAAGCAATACGTTGGATGTATAGTTATAGTAAGGTTAGGTTAGGTCCAGAACACTGCGTCATCCTCATACCATTATTTGTAATTACAACAAGTAAAAGTGTTATCATCATTATTCCTCAAGTGACAGAGACTTGGGCAGTGACAGAGAAAGTGAGGGGTGTCCTTGTGGGCTTCTTCATCACCGCAGCCTCTACAAATGTCGTCATTCTTGAGATTTTGTTTCATTGTATCGCTTCTTAGAAGGTTGTGACCAGTGAGGGCGCCAACAATCTTAGATAGCAATATTCTGTCGTATCGCAGAAGTTTGTTGGTCCTGCTTTTTTTCTACTCTGGCCACATCTTCCGTGATATGTCACAGGTGGTTAATGTTTTCCACCTGATATTGGCTTTTATTCGGATCTTGTATTCCGCTCGCTCTCTGAGAGTGCAGATTGGTGGTTTGATCGACTGAAGTGCCTGGTCTAGGTCCATTGCAGAACCTTGTCTTGCCAGTTCGTCAGCGCTCTCATTGCCGGTTATGTCCCTGTGTCCAGGAACGCAGCAGAGATTCGTATTATGCTGCGAGCCAAGAGCCTTGAGCTCTTCGCGATAGCGGCGAACTAGTTTGGATTTTATCTTATTATTAGAGATTGCCTTGATAGCCGCCTGGGTCCAGGGTCTGCCTAAGTGTGAAAATGTATTTACGAATTGTTTAAGGCGTTCACACAGTATGGCAGAGTGAATCTTGTATGCGATGTTAAGGAGACTTATACCTCTGTAGTTGGCGCAGTTGAAGGGGTCTCCTTTTATTGTGGACCGGGCAAATGATGCTGAGATTCCAATCATCGGGCGTGCATGCATTCATCTGACCAAATTTTGGAGATGAGTTGGTGCATGCTCTCTACCAAGTCATCTCCAGCTGCTCTAAAAAGCTCGGCAGCTAAACCATCAGGCCCTGCAACTTTGCTGTTCTTTAGCTTGGATATTGCTACCTTTTGGTAAAACTTCCGTAGGCACATTGTTCCTGGAGTAGCATCTCTCAATTTCTTCCATCATAAGCTTCTTGCGCTCTTTCTTTTTCTTTCTGAGGATCCGATTTTCTTCCCGTCTCTCTTGCTCGTAGAGCTCGCTTTATACGCTTCTTGTTTTGCTGCGTTTGCTAGTCGACATTGTTCATCAAACCAGGAGTTTTGTGGTGGTGGTCGGGTAAAACCCAGCACATCAGTCGCGGCCTTGGTATCATCACAGTGCATCATGCAATTAATGGAAAAACAAAATGTATCTGTAATTTTTCATAGTTACTACAAAAGCGTTCCCTAACGTTTTCGTAAGTTTTTCTCTTCGAGAGAGACTTTATCCCCACCACTGATAGTCTTTTCCATTTTTACTACAAAAGTAAAGGAACAGATCTATAAATTGAGTAACCATAAATTCTACTCTATGATGTTCGCCGAACATTTGAAAGTGGTCATACAATATAACACACCACACAACAGTGTTCACATATCATGTTTATCTGCATTTATGAAAGAAAAAGTTACTAGGGCGTATACGTAACATTTTTACGTACCTACTTTTCAACGATCGATTTTTATCAGGATTTGCGCTGAAACATAACGAAATATACAAAAAAAGTACAACATATGTTCTAGCCAATTTAGACGACTTATTTGCACTCTTCTGACCTGGCGACACGTCGGGGTGCAGTTCGTTGAGTTCGCTTTTAAATCTCCTTTTACTTTATTTGTAAAAGGAGACACAAACGGAACCAAAAATCGCTAAAAGAGTTTTGTATTTTAAGCGACCAAGAACTGGTAAAGATGCATTCACTAATGCCAATGCTTCTGGACTAGAATGATAAGGGTCTTATATAGAGTCTCCTTCGTATTTCTTAGCAATGCCTTACTACTCAATTGTCTTCTTAAGGCATGGGCAAGCTTAACTCTTCCTTGATTTGTGAAATAATGCGATTGTTAGAGTTTATAGCGGAGTCGAGGTTGATATAGTCCCTAACAACCTCAAAGTCATTATCAATTTCGTTGACTGTATGATGATCTGATGACAGTTGCATTCGATTGGCATTCGATTGGCATTCTCCACGGACTTTCGATGAAAACAATTTTTTGGTATTACAAGGTAATTTAATGTTGCTACAAAACTGGAGAAATTGATTGCAAACTTGCAGTAAACTGAACCACGCTCCCGAAACTGTTCTACCGTGTCAGGATTGTTTGCGCTTCGAATTTGTTCTCATTTAATAAGTTTTAGTATCCTTGATACGGGCTTTTTCCCCCCTTTTGGTTTGACGAAGTGCTAAAGTTTCAAGAACTGCTAACGTAGCGATTAACTGCTACAAAGAAATTAGAAAAATAAAGCAAAACAACCAACAAAGCGACCCAACGATTTTTTTAAACCTCTAACCAATTGTACAATTATGTTCTTTTTCGTTTTGTATACAGAAATTATAGCTATATTCAGATTTTATTTTGGCTTTTGTTAATATAAAAATAGTTTTATCTACTAAATTCGAAACTAATTTTAATGTCGACTTTTAATTTTGCCCTACCAATAAACAATTTAATCGAAGGGTTTACTAAACACGACTTTAGTACAAATTCTAGTACAATGGAAGTCAAATCTTGTACGAATTTCCCAAAATTGTCAGATTTATTCGATCAGAAATAAGCTGTTCATATATTTTTTGCTGAAATCCAATAGTTTCACATGAGGCAAATAAAATTACATATTCGGAAATAAATTGAGTAAAGATTTCTGACCGTATAATGAAATGCACAAGGCGCATTTTGTCAATCAAAACATTTCCATTTCAGGTGTATCCTATCAATCAGGTCAAAAAAACAAAAAATATTACGTAGGTTATCCCATTCAATATGCAATTCGAATGATTTCAATAAGAAGCACACAAAACAAACCACATATCTGGTACACATATTAATCTAGTAACATTGGCCATTGACTACTTTAACGCGAACGTCGGCTTTATGCTTAAGAAAGATCAATTTCAATCAAACGATTTTTTTTTTTTGAGTTAATCGAATCTCTTCTCGATTTGCCTCACTCTAGAAATGGAAAAAAAAATAAAGAAAACGTTTCCCTTGATTGACGAACAATTGTCGATTTATTTTATGTTAACAAAAAATAAAATTTCCCGATTTGATCCTTCTACTCCGTTAACACATTTATTTAATTTTAACGCAAATTAATAGTGAACAAATTAAATCATATAACTAGATACTTATTAAAGAATTTTAAATGAAAAATTAAAATATATTGGCTGGAAAACTGCCATTCCACCTTTGAATGGCACTACTCTGATGACACTTATACTTAAACAATAATCATTTTTAGTCTTCAACTTAAATATTTTGACGGTCACAATAGATAATTTTATATGAAATTGTTCGCCTGGATACTAAAAATGATTATTAGTACCGCGGAATGAGTTAGACACGACTTTCTCAGGATCGAAAGTAAGAGTCGACATTAGGGTTAATTTGAGGATAAATTGGTTATTGTTACGCACTATGTTTTAGTTTCGACTTTTGCACAAAAGTCGAGTCTAAATTTAATAGTTGGTAAGGCACTATGTCAAAATTTAGCTAGAATTTTAGCTAATGTTTGGAGAGAAAAATTGGAGAGCGGATAAACTTTAGTTTCGCTCGAGCAGGACACTGAGCTTTTCAGGCAATTCTTGACAATTGTTATACCAGACTGACATTTAGTGTGTTCCATCTACATGAAACTACTGCTTTCCTAAACTGCCTCGCTAAATTTTATCTCTGAACACATTTTTGTACCATGGGAGATAAAATTTAGCACGAGACTATGTTTTTATTGTTTAGGCCGTGTGTCGATTGGGATAAATAATTATCCTCGGATAATTTTCTGACACTTATGAAAGTGTTGAAAGATAACCAAGCACTAATCTTAAAACAGAGATTTATCGAATTTTACGCTATTAATTGATTGAAATTCAGTGTTTTAGTACCTCTTCAAAATTCTATAAAAACTTGCTCCCGGAGGAGATAATTTTTTGACAGAAAATTCGTTTTACACCACGATAGTGTCAGCAAACTCTCCGAGGATAATTATTTAGCCCAATTGACTGCCTTAAGGTGGATTTCCACATGTCGGTTGATTGACAAAGTTTGACAGCCCTCGCGTTTATGTCATTGAACGACTCCACCGTCAGTTCATTTCCACTTATGCCAATTATTGGGAAAAAATCCAACTTATGAACTCGATGCCAACTAAATTTTCTCTGTCAATTATAGACAAAGTGACATTTTGTTTGACAATTCAGCTATTTCCACTTGTCCAGTGGTTTCTTTGTCAGTTATTGACAAACGGTTAGTCAATTCATTGACAAGCAATTTTTCGCTATTTCCACTTGCCAATTTTGTAATTGGCATAAAAATACATCAATTGTTAATTTCAAATCGACAAGTGGAAACCCAGCATTAGGTAGTCTTTCTATTAATTCAACCTGCAGTGTCAATGGCAATATGTAGTAGATTTTATTACAATACGAAACCTAACTGACCAATGACCATCTACTCAAAATAAATAAAATCTATTACAAACATGTCCCAAAAAATCTATTACCATTACGACCAATTCACATTAATGAAAATACCCGGTATTTTGAAATTATTGTGAATGCAAATATAATCGTGTGGTAAACAAAACTGCTAAATGTCAAGCAAACGAACGAAACTTTAGAAGAACTGTCAGAGAAGAAAAAAAGCATAAACTCAACTCGTTGATTGTAAAATTTACAAATTGTGATTAAATTCTTAAAATCCAATACATATTTGCATCATGAAATAAATAAAAACAATTATGGAAGCAACTGGAGACCAATTAATTTTAGCCACTGGTGGCTATGACCATACAATACGTCTTTGGCAAGCCCACACAGGAAATTGCATTCGGACCATTCAATTTCACGAATCCTCGGTAAATACCTCCATTGCACTAATGATCTGAACATTTTTTTTAACGAAATTAAATTGTAGCAAGTTAATGCATTAGAGTTTTCCCCGGACAAAAGCATGGTAGCTGCATGCGGCTATCAATGCGTGCGAATGTACGACATGGACTCTAACTTCAACAATCCTTTGATATCTTTTGATGGTGCACAGAAAAATGTCACTCGTCTGGGCTTTCAAGAAGACTTCAAATGGATGTTCACCGCTGGTGAAGATTGTCGTGTGCGTATTTGGGACATGGACATGTCCTATGGTTATAGTACACCTTCGTGTTCGCGTGTTTTCGATTGTCAGGCGCCCATTAATGCTGCCTGCTTGCATCCCAATCAAGTGGAAATCGCTGTTGGTTCTCAGAGCGGTGGAGTTTTCCTCTGGGATGTAAAGTCGGAAAACCACGATCAGCTTGTGCCTGAAGTAGATGCCTCTATTCAGGATATCGCTATAAGCCCTAATGGAATGTATCTGGCCGCCGTAAATAACAAAGGCAACTGCTACATTTGGACTCTATCCTCGTCGAGCAATCAAAAACTTAGTACCTTGCAAGCGAAACAGAAAATTTATGCACATAAACGATACGTCCTTCGTTGTAAGTTCAGTCCGGATTCAAGTCTGCTCGTTACTACATCAGGCGATGGAACTGCTCGTATCTGGAAGGCAGATGATTTCCAAATGTGGCAAGAATTGTCGGTCGAAAACTACTGGATATGGGATGCAGAGTTTAGTGCAGATTCGAAGTACTTGTTTACCGCTTCATCTGATGGCATTGCCCGACTATGGAAACTGGAGACAAAAAATCCCGAAAGAAAGTACATTGGCCATACCAAAGCGATAACAGCGCTATCATTCAAAGACGAAATCATTTCCGAGTAGGTAGGTGTCCTAGGGTTAACATAATATAAATTTCATTGAATAAAATGTTTTATATTATTTTTAACAATCACTTTTGACTGTTTCTCTGCAGCATATTTAAAAAGTTGTTGTTTCTTCTTCTGTTTTGGGCGGTAGCCAAGAAACAGAAAATTGCTTTCAAGTTCAGGTAAGGCTCGCAAAGTAATTTTAAATTCGAGACATGTCGGTGGACAGGAATACTCTGGCAGTGATCGTAAAGAGAAAAGAATCCTTCTGGAGTCGGAGTGGTCCAAAATTAGGAAGTTCCTTATGGGGCTTGGGTTCTGACGGAAAAAATTACATCGCGAATTCAAGTTAGCGAAACGAGATTTATTCTTTGTACTGATATGGTGAATCGCCGGCCGATGTTGTGCGACGAACACCAGATTAAGGTACTGAATGTCTAGCAGATACTTCCCTGCACGAAGCGCCACATGCTTCGATAGTTTGTTCACGTCAAACGGATGCCGCAATCCCGGCTCAATAGATGTACTATCGTCTAGGTAGGCCAAGTCAGGGATGGTTGGATCAAATCAGATAACTATCCTCTACCACTTACGGGGTGTCGGAAGATCAACAGTTAAGGAAGGTTCTCTACTCTTTTATCGATGGGCTTGACATTGGAAATACTAGATGTCAGGGGGCATGGTCTATAGTATGTAATAGGGGAATAGTTTGTTTTCTAAATCTCTGATAGATTGTCTTCGTCAGAGAACCATTGAGCTGACGGTAATAAAATATTCATAATAAAAAAATTATAGGATTCGACGAAAATATATTCAGCAGCCGTATATCACCAATTGGACCTTCCAAAACCGTCAATTTATTGTTAAATGATCTCCAGTATATGCCACTAGAAAAAAATAAGTCTGACGCAAACGTATGACCTGAAACTACAAAAACTCAACACTGTATTACTTTACCTTCTGAACCCAGCTTTAGTTACAAGCTGTTCATTTTTTATTACACAATACATACTCACATCTCTTTTTTTTAAATAAACAAAATAAAATACTAAATATTAACAGTGCAAAATGGAATCATAGAATTTAGTCGACGTAAGCAATACCCTTTGCAACGATTGACTCCTTTATTGGGTCTGGGTCATCGCCGAGCTTGTAGCCCACAATGCATGTTACATCCACATCGGCCTTAGTTGGATTCAATACCAGCATTACTTGATTGATTGGCGTCGGCGGTCTAAAGGGTTTTATTCCAGGCATGTAGTCCCCAGTCGCACACAGCAATCTTACTTTGCTTGGCTGAAAGAAATCTATTTTGGAGATAGCTGTGAAATATAATTAAAATCAAATACCTTTCGTACACTTGCGTCAAACTGAAAATTAGTGACAGGTAATTTGCTTTGATTCGTAACCGAAACCACAATCACTGACACATTCGGACTTGGTCGATTTGATGTGAAGTTTAGCGTGATCTTGATATCATCATCCAGCAGTAGTTTCTCAGTCGTTGGGCTTACGTCATCTAGCTCTACATGGATATCGGCCAAATGGACCACTGGCAGACTTTGCTCCTTCTGAACGGGTATGTCTGATTTCTCTAGCTGTGATTCCTCGGAAATTACAAAGTCTTTCGAATTATCATCGATGGTATTGTTGTCAACTTGTTTATTGGTTTGAATCACTACATCGATTGTAGGGTCAATTTTTTCTGCTGAAACTTTGGTCAACACCGCCGACGGCTTAGCTGAATTAATTTTAATTTTCTCTTTCGCCAATTCGTTAAGTGTTACTTTTTCTGGTTCTCTAAAAAAATATCAAAATAAAAAACAAAAAATAAAGAAACGAACATTTGCCCTACTTACTTCTTGAAAGTCCGTAACCTCTCTGAAGTTTGCAAACTTTCTTTTAACAATTCCTCGCTAAGAATATCAATGTCTTTCAGTCTACTGGAATCATATTTGATTGTTTCATTTTCTTCGAGTTTCTCCAACTGAATCGGTTCAGTTGAAGGGATGGTAGTGGGTTCGAGCAGATCCATGCTTTCGAACACAGAGTGATGTATTTTTGAAGTTGTGTTATTGTATTTTCCAAAGATTTCGCTAAGTTCATCAAGTGGACTTAGGCTTTCAGTTGGATTGCAAACATCTTCTTTAATTGGTTGAGCAAGCATGTCTGATAAGAGATCAGATGCATTTACAGTTGTTGTCGGTTGTATGGGCAATTGTTGGGAAGCACCCGAATGCGAAGAGTTGTCCTGGAATTTAGCAGCTTTGTATCGTTCTATTACTGCCTGCAGGCGATCGTTGATTTCCAAGGTTTCCACTTTAAAACAGAAAAAAATGAAGCCATCACTAAAAGAATGAATGAATGGTGACGATGAGTTGAAGCAAAAACTGGCCTTGTAAACCAGTTTTCTTATATCTTGATATTAGCAATCACAGACTGTTTCTACAACCCCTTCGACGAAACCTAAGCAAGTCAGAAGTGTGTGCGAACATTTCAACGAAAAAATAATTCAAATTAATTTGTGTTGCTCTTTAATTTTATCTCCCGCCCGTCAAAATCAAGTTTCGCAAAAGTCTGTGTAGTGACAAACCCCACGGGGCTGTCTATTTTATAGGAAAACAGAGCGGCCAAGGTTAGTTTAGTTGTATGGTTAGTTAGGGTGTGAGTTCCTCACAGTGGACTAGGCACCATATTGAGTCCATCGCCATCCCTAGGGAACCTTAACGGTCAAAAACCTAAACCAATTCGCCCGAGCAAATAATATCCCTACAAAAATTGTTTCAATTTTGTTTGTGAGGCCAATCCCCTCAAAATTGTCAAAGAAGTACCATCCAAGGTGTTTCCTCTTTTACCTAGCAATAGCTTGACATTCACAGAGGAGATGAGTATTATCATCTGCGACATGACTGTAAGCCTTCGCAATACCTGCATGTGTCCGTTTCTGTTAAACGGAATCTCATAGCGTGATTGCTTACAAGGCAAAGCGCCCGGAGAGTATCCCTATTGTCATTCGTAACTTTGATCTGCTGGGCTTTAATAATTCTAGCTTTTAACGCCAAGAATAAATATTGGGGACTTAGATTAACAAATTAGAGGCAAAGAATTATATGAAGCATTTAAAGAAGATGGCAGCAAATATCACTCAACGGGAAAACCTACCTATTGGACAACAGATAGGAATAAAACCCCAGATCTTGTCGACTTCTTTATATCCAAAAATATATCTTCGAATAAAATGAGTGTTGAAGAAGGGCCAGATCTTTAATCATCTTCTTCCTCTTTACTTCTTACACTTGGCGATAAAATAATAATAACAGCCCAAAACTAGTTAATAGGCTGACCGACTGGAACTATTTCAGACAGAATTTTGAAGAAAGTATTCAACTATCAACAGCTATTCAAACAGAAGATCAACTAGAAAAAGCAGTCCAAATATTACCACTCAATATACAAAAAGCTGCGTGGGCTGCAACTCCCACAACAACAAAAAAGATATCAAACAAAACTCTTATCCTCGCGAAATATGTGAAATTATTACAAAAAAGAGGAAAGCTAGAAAACGCTGGCAACAGACAAGAGCGCCAAGACTACACTGAACAACTTAAATAACAACATTACAGAATTCAAAAACGAATCTTTAAAAACATACCTTACCAGCCTTACAAATGATGCTAGTACTGACTACTCGCTCTGGAAGGCAACAAAAAGGATGAACAGGCCAATAGCTCATGTTCCCCCCAGGTAAATACTAGAGAAGGTACTTGGGCGAAAAGCAACCAAGAAAAGGCAAACACTTTTGCAGAGTATCTTGAAGACGTATTTAAACCTTATGAAGATAAAGGTTATCAAGGACTCGAATTAAGGTGCGAAGAAGATAGACCTATTCAGTCTCTAACAGCTAAAGAACTTGCCAAAGAAATTAAAGAAGGCATAAATATAAAAAAGGCCCCAGGGTATGATTTGATTATAGGAGAAATTTTGAAACAATTTCCACGAAAATTTCTGAAAAAACTAGCGCAGATTATAAATGCTGCATTTAAGTTGAGATATGTTCCAAGGAGCAACTGTCGAAGTAGCAAAAAAATGGCAGATTAGATTAAATGACATTAAGTCAGACCATATTGCCCAACGGCACAGAAGTAGACTTCTTAACCATATTAACTTAGAAATAACAGAACTTTTAAATACTGACAATCGGCCCTAGCGAGGTATGCGTCGGAACGGAAAATTCTCCGATTTCATACGAATCGGAGGATTTTTGCTGCGAGGTATACTTCGGAACAGTTTTTCGGAAGTTTGTTCTGACAAATATGTAACGCAAACTGGCGTTTTGCGTCAAGTGCGTTTTTACTGATATTTTTGACAGTTTCATACGAATTTTCTTCCGATGTGCTCTAACAGGAATTTTTCACGGAATATGTTTACGATTTCAGAAATGAAAGCAATAAAGAGAAAAAACATTTTATCAAAGTAATTGGTTGTATTTGTTGCTTTAATTTAAGTTTCCAGGGCAAAAATAAACGAAAAAACCAAGCACAGAATTTGAAAACCTCGATGTACCAAGAAACGACATCATGTCAAATCAATGCGTCGTCGCATTTTAATTATTCTTTCCGAAGACGGATACCTCGAATGTAATTTGAGTCTCCGAGAGAGTATGCGTTGCGGAGTATTCTCCACTCCGACGAATACCTCGCTAGGGCCGGTTGTCTGGCAAAAAAAAATGTTTTTACAGGTATAACACCTGTATAATTATCATCTGTGTACATAACATTACCATTAAGCACAAAGAGGGCTAGTAGCAATCGTGCGCCTAAAAATACCATACAGCAAACTATTTTATAAGCTTTGCTCAAATCGCCTATACTCTGTCCAATTTATATTTTCAGTACAGACCTTATGGGAAGATCTTTTTTCTACCAATGGTGCTAGTAGATACTCTCACGGCACTCAATCACAAGAATTGCCACTGAAATAAAAACCAAGCCACTGACTTAGCAAGGAATTGATGTTGTCACTTACGAAAAACCTACCATAACCAGTCTGTTTATGAAGGAATTTTCCTCAAAGGAGCATACACCCCACCATGACCAGTCTGCCACACAACCGCTGGCTGGCAGAATGAGGATGACGATGAGGGTGATCTTATCTGATTCTTCTCGTGTGCGGTTGCTATTTTATCACAGAAAACAAACATGTGTGGTGTTGGTATGTGTTTTAAGCACCTCAGAAGAGTGTTACCATATTCATTTGCAAAAAATATCAATACGGGTTTTTCTATAGATTTTGTCAAAGAACTTTCGGGTTTTGTTGCTTTTTAAAGCTTTTGAGAGCGAATAAATGAATTTGATTATGTGGGATGTTTTACTCCTTTGTTGGTTTGTATTTCCGAAGGATCTGTAAATATGCAGTTGAACCTTTTCAATATGAGGTTTATTCGTGAGGTGTCTTAATGCATTCAATTCATAATCAGTGCAACAAGTAATCATAAGTGCGTTGCAGTGATATTGTGATAAATTAAAAGTGATTAATAGGGCAACCGGATTCATATTCAAGCATTTTTTTTGAATATATGATACGTGCATAGCATACCTACAAAAAAATGTGCTTTACACAAAACAAGTCAATTTGAGCCTTATTCTTTAGGGCATATTTGTGCATATTTCGGTATAAATGCATATTTTCTGTGATTTATTTTTACGTTAAAAGAGATAAGGTCTTCTGGTGCAGTCAAAACTCTTTTAAAAACCCGCTTACTATCTCTTAATGGTGTGCAAAAGATAGATTTAATTTTAATTTAGATTTAGTTTAATTTTTTTAGATTTAGTTTACGTTCTACATGTTTCTGTTCATAAAATCTTAATAAACAGTTGGTAACCCTACCGATATTTGTGAGAGAATTATGCCACTTTATAATGCTCACTATGGCAATCATGTGAGAGCTTCGAAATGGAGATAGCTTATTGAAATCCATAATAGTAAGGTGAAAGGCAAATACACTATAAAGAGTATAGAAATATGCCTTCACAAATCGCTGATATATAAGCTTTTTCTATCCATTAAACTGTTCTCCACGGAGATCCCAAGTAGAGAAGCATGGGCTGGGGACTGCCCACCAAAATGCCAAAGCGGTCTAAAGTGGTATACGGATGGTTCCAAAATGGAATCTGGTTACGATATCACCTAAAGAAAATGCTATTAGTCTACTCACCGGAGTGCCGACTATGTCTTGAGGGAGACGAAACAGCTGAGCAAATCGTGTGTGATTGCCCGGCCCTCTGTGGTATCAGAAGGAAGTTATTTTCAGGGAAACTATAAGTACCGATGTACTAAAGACGATCTCTGCTGTATGCATCATCAGCTACATTAAGCAAGTAGAAACGCTACTCTCTTAACCAATTTCTGACGCTTCAAGCACAAAAGACCTTACAGCTCCAAGTGCTCCATGACGGGACAGAATGTTAAAAAAAAATTGGCAAATTATAAAACTATTTGACACCGCTACAATGAAGCATTTGCAAAGATTTACTTAAGTGCGAAAATGTTAGGCTTCTTTCACACCATCAACCGGACCAGTTAAAACCGCCTAATGACAAAGAGTGCATTGTACGACCCATGCTTTAAGGTGTGTACACGGGGTTTAATGCATAACTTGCGTTGCGGAAACATTTTGTTGCTAGACCGATTTTTGCCTTCGGGTCATTGCTGGCATGCGAGTTCCCATCTTAGCTCGTCGGTGGGTGTGGGACTTGACCCTAGGTCCGTGCAACAAAAAACCATGCCCGTCTTCACGTCGAAGTGATGTTGACGTCGCGAGATGTTTTTCCTACCCTCCCTACCTTGGCTACTCTACTCGCCTAAGTAGCCCCTTTGGTTGCCAACTCTCATTTATTCCGCACCATCTTTCAATGTCCGCTCTCCCTCATCCTATTTTGCCCCTTTTTAAAACAAACACATTGTTATGTTATGTACTTTAGTTTAAACCCTGTTATTTTCCTTGTTATTTGAACCTATTTTGTTATTTCAAGTTTATCATTATTTATCAAATTTAAAAATAATTATCGATATCGTGGCTTGAAAGGCAAATCATATTTATACATTGACTCACCAATGAGGTCTTCATTTGTGCTATCGATTAGTTCCGGCAAACGCTCCATAATGGGTAGGTAGTTTTCGCATGACTCATACAATTCTTTAATAAGACTAAGAGAGTCGTCTTCGCCGCCTTTGTTATTTTTCTCATACGAATCAAGCATTTGACCCAAAAGAGCTGATGTGTTCTGGATTTCTTCGAGCTCAGTCTTATGTCGACACATTAATTCCACCCTTCTTGCGTCCTAGGTAAGGCTGCTTAATCAATACAAACACTAAAGATTAAATTACTGTCTTACCTGATTAACTCGAGCCTGAATCAATAGGTTTGCCCTTTTGAAATCTTCAGCATTTTGACTTTGCACCAATTTGCGAAACTTCTCTTCGTCAGGTCCCATTATATTGTCTTTTCTTACTGTGTTTACCACAGGAGCATGGTCATTGCCTTCCTTACGCAACAAATCGTAAGCTTCGCGAATTTTGATTTTATCCGGATATTCAGTTGTCCATAGCAAAAGGCAGTCCATAATTTTTTCGCGTATCGGTGTCGGGGTTTTGTCTCCTTGATACTTTTTTGACACTAGACGTATCAAATCGTTTAAAAACCGGAATTTCGAAATTTCATCTTGAAAATTGCTCCCACACTTGGACATGCATTCTTCTAAAAGCTATTATAGGAGAATCAAATTATCATCGCTTTGCGAAATGACTGATTTTACCTACCGCGAGAGCTCGAATAGATTGAGTTACATTCGGAGATTGAATTTTTGAAACAAGCAAAACAGTTGCTTTAGGGATTAAATTTGGATCATTCCGAACAGTCACACAAAATATTTGCACCGCAAGTTCATCGACATTTTCGTCAGTTGAACTTGTCGCCCGATCTGGAAGAATGTTTAAGAAAAAAAATTGGGAAATCCCCTTTACAGTAGGTACGAATCAAATAATTTTGTGGGCAACTATTCTTACCAAGCATTGCTTCTAGGATATTGCTGTTTGAAAAAGCCATCAAGTTTTATTATTTTGTAAATCTAAATAATGAATATTCGTTAATCTGCATCCAATAGGATATTATTTTGCACTCGGGTAGTCAAGTCATAAGTGCAAATATTTGTTGGAAGCGAAAATATTTTGACAGCATCTGGTTTTGTTTGTTTTGAAATAAAATAAATACATCGGTGCAGTGCTGTAACTGTAGTATGTAAGTTGGGTTTACCCTCAGAACCTCCTCTACTGTCAATAAACACCCAAATAACTAGGTAATGGTGTTTTCGATTACGCTTCCATTGTAGATTAACTCAGAAATTAGGATTAATTTCAGTAAAAATATGAAGATTTATCATACAAAAAATAATCTTGAAAGCGATCAAGGTTTGCATGTAGAGTTTGGTTTGTAAACAAACTGTTTTCAGCTCAAGAATGTCAAAAATGTCAAACAAATAGAGCTGCAATAGATATTTATGTCGAGGTCATTATATGTCAAACTTTTCTAGGCAGACTTCCAAGCTGAAGTCTAAGAAGCTTTTTCAGAACAATAATTATACTCTCGGATATTTTTCAGACGTTCGCGAGGGACCGACAGATGAATACGATGCAGGCAGTGCGCGAAAAAAATTTAAAACATTTTTACGGCTGTGACACATTTTTGCTGAAAACACTTATATTCAGTTGTTAAATCAAAAATAAATAAATACATAAATCAATAAAATACTGAAAATAAACGTACCTACACTAAAAATAAATAATTTCAACCAAGCAAATCCTAACAACTAAATGGACAAATAAAAAACTGGAAAACTGGATCGTTTTGTCGCAAATCTATTGTTTGGTGATCAAAGTGAAAAATAAGTAAACAAACGATTTTTGGTTACCACAGATATAATCATGAGTTTAACAAAGTCGATGGTACCTAACCTAACCTCAAATTTACACAGCTCTGAACAAGCCGGCCCGAAGCAAGGTGGCTTTTGGATTTGCTATTTTGTTAGAAATGTCAGTTCTAATTTTTTAAACACCAGTCAGGTCGGCTCTGCAAATTCTACTGAATTTAATAAACACACGATTCAGTTTCTCTAATCGAACACAAATATCCCATGCATCTTGTGTTATCGCCCTAAGCAATGCAATACTTTGTTTAATTATTACGAGTGTCAAAAAATTGTTTCAAAGCGTTTTGTGTTTTTACTTTTTACTAAAGTATTTTTTGCCTTGAATGTAATAATCATTATAAGAATTCCGAATTGTTAATATAAACAATAAAATGACGGGCGTCGTGGATTGGAATAATTTGTGCTTAATCTGTTTGCAGAAAGGCGATAATTGTTGCATTTTCGAAAAGGACAAGGACTCCGACTTATCTATTGCGGACAAAATAATGAAATGCTCGGAACTTTTAATAAAACAAGGTAACGACCAGCCAAACAACATTTGTCTGCAATGCTTAGACGACTTAAATATAGCGTTTAAATTTCGCCAAAATTGTGAGCACTCAAGCTCTATCATCTCGGCAATTCTCAGCAAAGATAATCGTGAACTAGAAATAAGCGGGGTATGCATTAAAATACCACTTAACATCAGCGTTAAGAAAGTACCATCATACGATGATTGTGTTGACGAGAAAATACCTATTGAAGAGATCATTAAAGATGAAGATGAAGAATCCAAGTCAGATGAAGGTGAGCATTTCTACGCAACTGATTGCTTGGAGACTATGGAAGTGCTGGACGACAATGATATTCAAGCTGAAGAGCAGTCGACAGAGGCCATGGAAAATGAGTTTGAAGAAATGGAGAAACTCGAACTTATGTCCGAACTTGCTGAATTAAGTGACTTAAAACCTTTGCCCAAATATAGAAAGAACAAAACAACAGCAGAGACACCGAAAAGGGGAAGAGGACGTCCTAAAAAGGTTTTCGATCGTGTCGCAGATGACAACTATTCATTACCAGAACCTGGAGAAATTACACTAAAACGAAAAGCTGAAAATAAACCTAACAAGATTTGCGAAATTTGTGGTAACAGTTATAAATATCAACACGCCCTAGATAGTCACATGAGGCGCCATCGAAACGAACGACCGTTCAAATGTGATTTTTGTGAGAAGGCGTTTGTTTCGGCAGTCGAATTACGGCGTCATATGCGAGTACACACCGGCCAGAAACCATACGAATGCCAGTACTGCGAGCGTCGCTTCTCCGATTTTGGTAGCCGCATCAAACACGAACGTACGCACACCGGCGAGAGGCCATATATTTGTTCAACTTGTGGCAAGAGTTTCGCTTATGCTCATGTCTTGACAGTTCATATGCGGACTCATACTGGCGAAAAGAAGTACATTTGTTCCGAGTGCGGAAGGGGTTTCACGAAAAAGCTATACCTTGATAATCACATGACCCACCACATTACGGAAAGTACGAATGAAGAATCCTACGAAACTTCCGCGGCAGCAGCCAACATCCTTCAGCAATGTAAGGCGACAATCAGTAGATACGCTATTCTAGAAGATAACACACCAAAGACAGAAGAATGCGGCGATATCATCCAGGAAAATTATCATGAGTGATTACTGTGGTGGAGAGTAACAAGCCAGTCTGTATTTTTCTAATGATAGACCTACGATAACAATAAAACAATTACGTTATTTTAGTTAAGACCTAATTGCTTTGTTTTATGTCATTGTGTAAGCTTAATTAAGATTGTAAATAAATTTTCACTAACCATTAGATATGGTATGCGCACATTTTTTATTTCCGGCTTTGCCCGTGCTCAGAAATTGTGCTGCTTTAATAGGTTATTGTTTATCAGAATCAAAAGAAGGACGTGCCTTATAGTCTAAGAGCCCGCAGTAATTTTTGGATGTGAAAGGCAACCGAATGAATTTTACATAAATACGTTGCTCTGATGCCCAAGATTTTAGATATGCCTGTCTGGCAGCGCTTAATTGCAGCAATAAAATGACGGGCGTCATGGATTGGAATAATTTGTGCTTAATCTGTTTGCAGAAAGGCGATAATTGTTGCATTTTCGAAAAGGACAAGGATTCCGACTTATCTATTGCGGACAAAATAATGAAATGCTCGGAACTTTTAATAAAACAAGGTAACGACCAGCCAAACAACATTTGTCTGCAATGCTTAGACGACTTAAATATAGCGTTTAAATTTCGCCAAAATTGTGAGCACTCAAGCTCTATCATCTCGGCAATTCTCAGCAAAGATAATCGTGAACTAGAAATAAGCGGGGTATGCATTAAAATACCACTTAACATCAGCGTTAAGAAAGTACCATCATACGATGATTGTGTTGACGAGAAAATACCCATTGCAACTGCATATTAAAAATGCGTTATAATTCAAAACAGGAATAATTGGTGCAACCGCTTGAATCTACTACCAAATAGTAGAGAATCGTCCCCTCCGTACAAATACATGTATCCAAGACGTTTTAGGTGTCGAAGTGCGTTAAAAAATTGAAATTTGAATAATTAATGCAACCGCACAAATTTTTCCTAAAAGGTAGGATATTACAACGTTAATTACAAATATAAGGGTCCAAGACTTTTTGCATGTCGCTAAGGGCTTGCCAGACGAAGTCAAAATATTGCTAAAATGCCAATTTGGAATAATTGACGCAACCACTTAATAGTTATTTTAGAATTTAGAGAAACAGTCCCTGAAAACAAATATATAAGTCCAAGACGTTTCACTTGTATTTATGTCTACACAAAAACACGCAACTGAACATTCACCCCTATTCCCGTTGGCGTTTGTCGTATACGACTTATGTTTCGTGTCGTTGTAAAAATATGTTCAGATTTTTTTTAAATTTCTTTTTTAACAATTTTATTTCCATTTCTAGGTGTTCATCATCATTTCAATTCTTACTTACTTACTTAGATGGCGCTACAGTCCGGGGTGGACCTGGGCCTCAACCAACACGCCTCTCCAGTTAGTACGATCTTTGGCTAACTGCCTCCAGTTGCGCACTCCAAGTTGGTTGAGGTCATCATTTCAATTCATTTGTCTCAAAAAATGACTAAAAACCGACTTAAAAACGAAGTGAAATACGAGTCGTTTACAACAAACGCCAACGGGAATAGGGGTGATTGTAATTGACGCAACCACACAAAATCTCTCCTAATCATAGACTGGAACACCAGAAACATAACTGCAAAGGTCCAAGTCTTAAAGATAATCTGTAGGTGGATAATGTGGAGCCTGATTGAGTAGAGTGACTTAGCAAGTCAACCCAATTCCGCAGTTCCGGTTTGTCCTTTATTGTCTTTGTATTGTTACATTCGGCTGGGATTTGAAAAGATAAAACACTATTCTGTTTACTAAACTTTAATAAATCACTTTTATTACTACGGTACTTAATGGAGGACGCGTGAAGGATTGGAACAGGACTAGTCAACTAAATTTTATTCTTTTTTCATATTTTTTTTTTCTTTATTTAATTATTAAATTGTTTTTAAAACTTAACACAAATTAATTATTATTTGAAAATTACCCGACAGACGACTGTTTATGTAATTGTCGTAAGTGTTTTACCTTCCGCATAGTAAGGAGTATAGCCTGGTACCCCAAACCCGGTAACGCTGCTTTTAACCAGCCACTGTTCCTGGATTAGGGCGATGTCCAGCCCATCGTCGATGAGACGCACCAGCAAGTTAGCGGATGCTAGTTTGGAGTGGACGAGTGGAAGGGACGTAAAATTTTATGCCGATTTCGAATGGCTGAATTGAGAAGCTTTTTCGGAACAGTTATACTCTCGGATGTTTTTCAGAGGTTCGCGACAGGTGGCGCAGTGGAAAATACCTAAACATTTGTGTTTTACTGGTGATCAAACAGGGGATCCCTCGCACAGCAGTCGTAACACACTAACCACTGAGCCATTGCGCCCGCAGGTAACTCACCTTTTTTTTAAAAGCTTCATCTCTACTTCCTTCAGGCCGTATTTTCTGAGGAAGTTATTATCTTTCAGCATATGTAGAGGCCCTTATTGTGATTGTCGATCAGCAATCGTCACGGCAATTGTCTATTGCGTCGATTGATTTTAGCTATTCGTATGCACAAAATTTGCACTTCCAAGAGAAAGCATCGACCAGACATTTGTAATCGACTACAAACAACTCTCAAATCGATCGAACGGCCAGTTTTCCTGTGTTCCTCATTAGGAGCAGATGCTCTTCCACGCCTTGCATGAGGGTGGTGCCGCTGGCAGCCGGAGGTTGTTGTTTTTTTTTTGTTGATTTTGTTTAAGGACGAAATATTTTTTCCACGATTAGTTAGGGATTAGTTTATCACGATCAACCGCGCTTTCTAGAACCCTACTAAGCCTAGGCATATAAACTTTATACAACTGCTAGTGGAAAGTTTCCACTGCATCCACAATGGTGTTTGTCCCATAGCGATCGGTGGTTCAATAAATTCCACAATTTGACATCAACCACATAAACAGCAATTTCCATCTCTCAAGCACAACAAGAAAGATCGTACATTCATTTAAAAGACAAATCCATGCCGCACACTTAAAAGCTTCTTCTAACAACTGGAACCAGGTCAGCAAATACAGAAAGAAGTATGTGGTGCCTTCTTTTAGATTGCAAGATTGCGCTGCCGTATTGCGAGGAAATATAAATACGAAGAGCTTACCTGCATTTACCATTTCTTTATCATAAGTCTAGTGGCACAGCAACAATACAGTGACAATCCATACATTCATAAAAATGTTATCTTGCCGACTCGCCTATCACCAGTTAAGAAAAAATTGCATTTAATCATTCGTATGAAAGTACTAGAAAATTGAGCATATTTATTACATTTATTGTTATTTACAAATTATTTTAAGTAGATTTTAGGGAAAGTGAAATTAAATTAAATTGCCTCCGTATGTTACGCAGAAAATCAATAAAACTTGATTCTTGTTATTAGTCCTAAGTGTATGAAAAGGGTTATTACAAGTTCATTATGCATATGTAAAAGGAAATAAATTACTTTAAGTTTAAGGAAGTTCATTATAAGTATTGAATGGATAGAATTAGTCTTCAAATGTTAACCTTGATGGACCATGCTTCTTCATGTAGCGACGGTATGACTTGTATCTTGCATTCTCGGCCAGGGCTTTTTTCATTTCTTCATCTTGCTCCTGTTTCCAAGCAACAAAGTTATCCTTTTTCCATAGCTCGAGGTTTAGATATTCTCGAATTTGTTTTTCTTCGAGTGATAAGAACTGGTTCTGTCCCATGCTCATGTTGCGTCGAATAATGTATAGTTTTTCCTCTTCGCCATACGGTTGTTTCAAAATTGTGAACTTCCATGTCCATTTCGCGTACCAAATAATGTACTTAGTTATAGTGTAAGGCAGTATCAGTAATTGAATCCATAGAACGTCGACAATGGACGGCTTGGCATACCCTCCCTTAACATCCATCTTCTCCTCTATCACTTTGCGGATGATTTTTTCGAGCTCCTCCTTTTGATCACTTTTTGGCAATCGATTTCTTCCCTTTTTGTTGATCTTTTCGTTTATTTCATCTTTGGCCATTTCCAGTGCCTTGTTGCGGTACTTTGGTACGGTGGCAAAGTACTTAATCGCAGAGTCGTACCGTTGCCATCCGGAGTAGTATTGTATGACGGATATTATAGTTAGTGAAACAATGATAACGATACGAACATCGACCTTAGGAGCAACACGCCGCCTATAGTATCTGTAGTAATGCGCATAGTACTCGTTCGGATTGTCCAACATGTAATCGTAGTCAGTTCTGGACTCATCATCTTTAAGAATCTCGTATGCTGTAGCCACTAATTTAAACTGCTCTTCTGCAGTTTTCTTCGCCTCATCGCCACGATGTAAGTCTGGATGGTATTTGCGCGCCAATGCACGATATGCCTTGGCAATTTCTTGTTTTGTGGATTCTCTTGTTACGCCAAGTACATCGTAGCAGTCTTGTTTCCCACAATATAGGCCATCAAGAAGGCCCAGACACACGGTAGGTAGCAGCACGATAAAACAAAAAATTAACTTAGCGGAAAGCATTTTACGTGATCACTAATCTATTCGATACCTAATAATTTATGTTAACAACTTTGGTGACGGGCACACGTTTTTTGATTCCATCCGCATGCCACGTACCAACGGGTTTTAGAAGATTCGATGACCTGTCCCTGACACGAAAAATTTATTCAGAAGCCGCCTGAAGTGCTACAACAACACAAATTTTAGAAATTTCTTCTTTTTCTTGTTAGAAAAGATGACAGGACAGGACAGCTGATAATCCGAGATGTCTGTCCATAATGGTATGTTTGTTTCGTAGGTATGGAGTAGATATGCACTACTGACACTAGGTGCGTTCGAAGAACATAATTCTGCAGGGTCGGAATAATTGGATCGAATACGTGTAATTACAAAGTTCGGTAGGTACCTATGCATGCAAAGTAGTAAATTGAATAAAAACGGATTATTAGTGGACTACCATTTTATTTCCTTAAATTGTCTCTAACTCACTACAAGGTTGGTTGGTTACGTCAGGCTCGTGTGGCAGGCCGCATCGAGTACAGACACACTTTTATTGTTTCAAATGTTTTAAACAGTTATTTATGTGCTTCTATCGTTTGTTTATCGAATAGGAAAAAAAAAAAAAGTTAAGATACCTACAATGCTAATAATTAAAGTACAATGTATTGAAAAGAAAGAGAGGAAGGCAACGGGAAACCACCTCTCAAGTTGTTATATTGAATATATATAAATATCAATCCCTAGTAATAATCATCATGAATACACAAACAAATACCATGGCCCTCAGTCCCCGGCAGACCTTAAATGGTCAGAGGGTGCTAAGAATCCCCGGTGGGTATTTAAATATTGGAACATGGAATGTTCGAAGCTTATATCAAGCAGGAAAATTAGATAATGTAATAAAAGAAGTGAGTAGACTCAAAATAGATATTTTGGGAATAGCAGATGTACAATGGATGGGAAACGGAAAGATATAAAAAAAAGGTTACACATTATACTACGCATGCTCTGACGCAAGTCAATTCAGATACGGGGTTGCAATCCTTATCAGCGACAAAATTAAAAGATCATTACTTGGAGTAGTTTATTTGTCAAACCGAGTAATATTAATGCAACTTAAAGCTAGGAATACTGCGATTAACATAATCCAAGTGTATGCCCCAACAACGCACTGTGATGAATCAGCTATTGAAGAGTTCTATGAACAATTGGAACAAGCAGTAAAACTTACGAAAAAGAAAGAGACCACGCTAATAATAGGAGACTTCAATGCAAAAGTGGGAAAAGGAAGAATTGAAGATATAATAGGTGAGCACGGGCTAGGCAGTAAAAATGAAAGGGGGCAAAAACTGATTGAATTTTGCCAAATAAATGAATTAACCGTCATGAATACATGGTTTAAGCAACCGTCAAGAAGACTATACACTTGGACCTCCCCGAGACATACAGTGGATGCAGTAATAAGAAATCAAATAGACTACATAATTATTAACAAACGGTATAGAAATGTGGTTAAATCAGCGAAGGCCTACCCAGGTGCAGACGTAGGATCCGATCACAATCTCGTAATGGCAAAAATTAAAGTACAAATGAAAAAAGTACAAAGGAAACATAAGCAACAAGAAATTGAATTAGATCTCCTTAAAAACCAAGAGATAAAAAATCGAGTTAAAAATGAAATAAATCAGAGATTTGCACAAATGAATACAAACCAAATCGCAGAAGAAAATATCAATCCCAGATGGACAGATATTAGAGACATCTTACTGGAGACGGGTAATAGGCATCTAAGTAACAGAACTCAACGACCAAGAAATGAGTGGATGACAGATGAAATATTAATAATTATGGAAGAAAGAAGGAAATATAAGTCAAACGCAAATAGATACAAAGAAATAAACAGATCAATAAGAAATAAAATTAGAGAAGCCAAGAATAGATACCTTCAACAACAATGTGTAGAACTAGAGAGGCATGATAATAATCATGATAGCTTTAATCTACATAAAAAAGTCAAAGAAATTACGGGTACTGGAAGGAAAAAACAATTCGGTGTGCTGAAAGACAAGGAAGAAAAAATCTTAATGAGTACGACAGACAAACTAACCCGATGGAAAGAATACATCGAAGAACTTTTCTGGGACGAAAGAGACCAATTACAGACTCGCTACGGACGAGATGGACCAGAAATCATGAAAGAAGAAGTCATAAAAGCACTAAAGGAATCCAAGAATAGAAAAGCAACAGGGCCGGATAAAGTATCAAATGAACTTCTGAAACTCATTGATGAAGAAAATGTACATATACTAGTCAATCTATTCAATGCAATCTACAGACATGGCACGATTCCGGATGATTGGTTACAAACTGTCTTCGTAACACTACCGAAGAAGAACAATGCAACACAATGTGCTGATTATAGGACAATAAGTTTAATGAGTCACGCGCTTAAAATCTTCCTAAAAATTATCCATAGAAGAATATATAATAAACTAGAAGAGAACATAAGTTCCTCCCAATTTGGTTTTAAGAGCGGTTTTGGTACGCGCGAAGCACTGTTTGCACTCAACATGTTGGTCCAAAGGAGCTTAGAGATGAGCAGAGACGTCTTTGCATGCTTCGTAGATTACGAAAAGGCATTTGACACGGTTCAACACAATAAAATGGTAGAAATCCTCAACAGTAAAAATATAGATATGAATGACAGAAGAGTTATTGAAAATTTATACTGGGGCCAAAAAGCGAAAATATCAATAGAAGGAGAAGAGTCAGATCAAGTAGCGATTCGAAGAGGAGTAAGACAAGGATGCATTTTATCACCCACACTTTTCAACATGTACTCAGAAGAAATATTCAAGGAGGCAATCACAGAAAACGATGGCGGAATAAAAGTAAACGGAGTTAACATAAACAATATAAGATATGCAGATGATGCTGTCATAATAGCAAGCAACATAAACGAATTGAGTAACATGATGAATAAACTGAATTTTGTGAGCAATAAATACGGACTACGAATAAACACAACCAAAACAAAGTTTATAATTCTTAGTAGGAAACCGCAAATACAGAATTTCGAATTAAAAGTAAACAACAAAAACATAGAACGAGTCGATAGCATTAAATACTTGGGAACGATGGTCAACAATAAGGCAAATCCTAGTAAAGAAATAGAGTGCAGAATAGAACAAGCGAGGAAAGTCTTTTGTAAAATGAAAAAAGTGTTCTGCAGCAGAGAAATCTACTTAAATACCAAAATAAGATTGGTCAAAAGCTATATTTGGTCGGTACTATTATATGGAGTTGAAACATGGACGTTACACAGAGCAACCATACGAAAAGTGGAGGTCTTCGAAATGTGGATATACAGACGAATACTGCGTATTTCCTGGGTTGATAGGATAACAAATGAAGAGGTGTTGAGAAGAATGGGAATGAAAGGAGAGCTTATGTATCTGGTAAAGAAAAGAAAACTCGAATACCTCGGACACGTCCTAAGAAACGACAAATACAAGCTTCTTCAACTTATCATACAAGGGAAGATAGAGGGAAGAAGAGCAGTTAGGAGACAAAGGCTGACATGGCTGTCAAACATGCGGGAATGGCTCAATCTTTCGACTGCACAAATAATGAGAGGAGTACAAAACAAACAAACCATAAAAATGATGATTTCCAACCTCCGAAGCGGAGAGGAACCTTAAGAAGAAGATCGTTTGTTTACCACTATGCGGTTTATACCTCATTTGGCTCAAGTCTCAATATTAAGGAATGAGATCAACCTTTGAAGTGCGAGATTTCTTACCGACAAACCGACTTAGGTCAGAGCAGGCCCATTATTATGATAACACAGGTTCTATGGTTCTCCATCTACCCTCTGCGAACCAATAGGAGCTTATTATAATATTATTCCTCTTGGAGTTGAGATGAGGGCTTTAGGACTAGGAGGTACTTAGGAGGTGAACAATAGTTTCCTAATCCTCTCGTCCATTAAGCTACTGCATAGCTTGATCACCAATGGGGTAGTGTCCCGTAAGGCCGTAATGACAATTACTATTCCACTGATATGATGAAGCATCTTTTTAGTCTTAAGTCTACTACCAATTTCAGGTTAAGTTCGAACGGCTTCTTTGTTGGTTGAACGCAGATTTTATAAAATAAAACACAACTCCAGCAGTATTTTTTAATAATCTTTTTCGTCATTTTTATTAGGTCCCTTCGGTTTCAGCTCAACTTCTCAAGTTTGGCGATGGCAGCATCAAAGGATATTGTGACGCAGACTGGGCTAACAATACGGAAGATAGGAGGTCTTTCACTGGTTACGTTTTCACCTCTCGGCAAGGAGCAGTATCCTGGAACTCTAAAAAGCAGCCCACTGTTGCCCTCTCATCTACTGAGGCTGAATACATGGCAGTTTCTTCAGCGACTCAAGAAGCAATATGGCTCAAGAATTTGGAAGCTGAACTTATCTCAACCTGTCAAAATTCTACAACAATCCATTGTGACAACAAAGGTGCGATCAGTTTGACGTTGACCAGCGCCTATCATTCACGGACGAAACACATCGACGTCAGGCATCACTTCATCCGTGATAAAATAGAAGACGGCAAGATCAACTTGAAGTAAATCTGCACTGATGAAATGATAGCGGACTTTCTCACCAAGGCCCTCGACAGTAAGAAGCACTTAACCTGTTCGAAAGCTGTGGGGTTAAAATTTAAGTAAAAAAACATTCAGTGGGGGTGTTTAAAATCGAATGTATTTTTATCAATGAATTGGCATCACTGTTTTGTTTTGTTCGTGCCCGACCGAATGTCGTCTTTCTTTTTCTATTCACTTAATTATAATCCATTTACCAAGTTAGTTGTGTTTTTACTTTTGCTTCATTGGAAATTACATCATATTGACATTGGGTAAACTAATATAATTTAAAGAAAGATTGCATATACTCAACCTTGCACCCAGCCCATAATATAACAGTGACTATTGGAGTGACTTAAAACAGAGATTTATCGAGTTTCACGTTTTTAATTAATTGAAATTCAGTGTACAATTATTTTCTCATCAACATTCCTGCAAGACTCAAGCAAAAGAAAACGTCAAAAAATTAGCCTATACGTAGAATAATTTATTATTATTATTAGCCCAATTGACACACTGTCTAAAGATAAAACTAGAATTTATAAAAAAAAAATAATAATAATAGAGGTAGATAGTTACCACAGTACACATATTAAAGGTAATATATTGCGCATCTGCAATATGGCGGCCTATGTGACCCTGACAATAAACGTTTTTCTGTCGCTAAATTCTGTTGCCGAAAAAAAAAAATGTTCTGTTCCTAAAGCTAAGATTAGACTGTATGCCAATTGTGCATATGTATGTCAACATTCAAATGACCTGATTAGCTGTCAAGTGACCAAAATGTCCGGACTATCAAAACTGTATATTAGACTATATGACCAAAATTACTAATATGGTCATATTTGCCTTGATGGTCATTTAAGGCATTTGTTATTTATTGCCAAATGTTGTAGTAGGGTAATGATGTAAAGAAAAACAAAGCAAAAATTTGCTGCCCGCTTCGATTGAGCTCCCCAAAGACATGTAGATGGTTCGGAAAAGTACAAACAGAAAAAAAGCAAACACACAAAAGAACTAAAAAGGGTAAAATAACAAACAAAATATAGATCAAGTGAAATAAGCAATCGAACCAATGAAAACACATAACGAATATTAACAAAAAATACAAATAACTAGCACAAAACAAATAGATAGCAAACAATTTCTACAAAAACAAATTTCAAAGAATAGATCAAATAAATAGTTTACACAAAAAATAGATTGAATAATCCACAAAAAAGAGAAAGAAAATGAAAATAAATCACAATCCCATGAACTCAAACACCGATGACATCAAAATAATTCTTGTTCCATCAAAAATGCCAGCAATGCCATAACGAAATTTCAATAAAGTGCATATGGGCATATAGGGCTTTATGCTGGCATACGTGCTTATTGTCCGATTACACTATATGCCATTTGGGCATTTTTATCTGTCAAAATCAGCCTGGTAATATGTGGCATTTAGGTCATTAGAGCATATGAGATATGCCCATTACATTGTATGACCATATTTTGACAGGAAAACTGTCAGAAATTGGCATTTTATGACCACTTGGCATACAGTCTAATCTTACCTTAATTCTGTTTCTGTTGCAAATGTATGGGATTCTGTTTCTGTTACTGTTTCTGTTCTTTGTCACTTGGTGCCAATAATCGTTGGTAAATTATGTAGGTTTATACGAATTTATTAATTTAGGATCGGTGGGTGAATATCGGCCTTAGCGCGTCACAACGAAAGGTTTCCGATCCCTGAACTCAATCATTACCATTAGTGTACAGTTTGTCTTGACACTTGACATCTGCTTTGAAACAGTTGCACGTGTTTCTATAAAGTGAAGATTTTTAATAAACTTGGTAAACTTGCAATAAATTTTAGTTCTTATGGCTTCGATTAAGAAAAAACGTGTTTCCAAGAAAAACAAGGCATCCTGGCGTAAGCACACCGATATTAAAGATGTGGAAGACTTTCTAGAAGATCAGCGCCAGGAAGAACGTATTGGGTTTGTATAAACAAAAAAAAAACTGCCCGGAAAACAATCTGACAACATTTTTTACACAGAACTTTTTCGGAAAAGAAGGATGAAGATCTCTTTCAAATTGATTCGGTTCCGACAAAAAGGACTGTCCTTTCAGAAAAGAAAAAGCGTAAATTGAATGCCTTAAAACCATTAAAGTCGTTTGCTGCCTTAGAGAATTCTTCGAAAGTACAGGATCCTATAGTTAAAAGGTATAATATTTCGTCCGATTCAAGTCACAAGGCTTTTCGAAAAGAAAGTATTCTTTTAGAAATCACGTCAAGCAAAAGAGAAGTGGACGTAATATAGAAGAGGAAATCCTAAATCCAAAATCACAGAGACATATTCAAGCAAACAAGGATCGTTCAAAGTACTACGATAAGCTTGGCAAAAAATTATCTAAAAATAAAACAGATAAAGAGTTTACAAAAGACATATGGGTTGAAGAAGATGTTCGTGAACGTGCACCCGGGCTTAAAGATCCATGGATCAGTAAAGATTTGTCTCTATATATTCTCAGAAATATTGGCAAGTCAGCTATCAAAGTACATGACAGCATTCGACACAAAACTACAAAAGCAAAGTGCGTAAAAGTTTTGTATTTCTTTGCAAACAAAAAGTAACGAGCTAATTTCAATTCTAGATCGTTTGAGCCTCCACATCCTGGGATGAGCTATAATCCCTCATTGAAAGCACACCAAGATCTCATCAGCAGTGTTGTTAACAAGGAAGAGGATATAATCAAAGTCGAGAAGCATTTGAAGAGGGTTACTACCGAAATGTTCTCCAAGGTTACCCCAGAAGAACGCGACAGGCTTCGTCTAAAAGAAATGTCGTCAGGATTACCTGAGGAAGAAGGAGGTGATCCAGACGCTGAAAAGGATGATGAAGTTGCCGATGAAGCACCATACAAGGCAATTAATCCCCCTGTGGAAAACAAGAAAAAAAGTAAACAAAAGAGAAGAAAACAGAAGGAACAGAAAGTTATTTCAAATGAATTACAAAAGAAGAAGGAGTTGAAGAAACAACGTCAAGATATACACAGGTAAGATAGTGTAAATGTGGAGAGTACTGATTTAGATTATAGTCAGTGCATATCATTTATCTGTTGTTGATGTCAACACCTCTTTTGAAATAGCCTTTGTTCTATCACTTACCAGTCTTGCTCTAAACGGGACGTATTTTTTGACATTCATAGTTATTACGGTATCTTGCTTTGATCTTCAATCAGTGCCCTTCTGCTACAGAAATCGATCCCAACAAATCAGTACATAATTTCATTTCAACGGGTGATTTCTAAAATTTTTTTTCTCGTAAATAACATACCGTAGTCCTTCCATAAAATTTATCTTTGTTTTTGTTATGGTAATAATTTAACTTCTAATTCTGTAAATTCGAAATATTTGAAATTTTGCTCTTTTGATCTTCCGGCTCTATAAATATCAGCCACTGAGTTCATGACTTATTCTTATTTTTGTATTCACCTTATCTTTTTAGAATTAAGAAAATCGTAGCAGAAGTTGAAGATGAAGCGGAGGAAAGCAATCAACTGAAAAAACACCGTAAGAAGGTGGCTAATAAGAAGAAATTCGAAACCAAACGCCTTGGCCGTTTGAAGTTCAAGGAGCCCGATGTAGATGTTAACATGCCTGAAGAGATTGCTGGCAATTTGCGAAACGTAAAAGTAGAAACTAGTCTATTGGTGGATCGTTTCAAGAATTTCCAAAAGCGAAATATCCTCCCAACAAGTGTAGAAGTCGGAAAGACAAAGCCAAGGAAGATCAAGCGATTCACGCGCAGCTCACACAAGGAACCAGGCGTGTCTATATCAAGAAAGAAAAATTAACTGATTACTTTATACTTGTATGTATTTCTTTTATATTCGAGAACTGAATTAAATTGTCACTGTAAAACACATCCTTTAAACTTAATAAACAATATGGCAACAAGAGAGATTCGTGATGGTAAATGATGATTCTTTGGTAAATTAACGAAAACTGTTTTTAAATTGGGGAAAATAAATAAAAACGCTCACAGACCCAGTTTCTTCCAAAACGATGTCAGTTTCGAGTCTGTTTCAAAGATGCTTTTCACCATGAAAACCTGCAGTGCACCGACCGCTATCATAGCACAAATCTGGAAAAACGACCAGACATTCACTCTAAAGTAGTTTTCCTCGGCGATGTTGCGATCTCTGGCTTCATTGGATCGTAGCATATCTTGAAGCTGGCGCGCTTTTACAATTTGCATTCGAATGCGACCGATGTAATCCATGATGTCTTGGACTTTCATTTCGTAGAATTCTTCTGGTGAAAGACCTTCGAGAATATCATGCCAAGCATCATCGCCCCGATTGTTTTCGCCTTCTTTCTCAACAATCAGTTCAAAGAATATTGTTTTTCGATTAAATGAGCTGAAGGTGTTGTCAAAGCAAAAGCGATAATCGCCATCCTTTTTCACTTCGTAGCGATGAATGTTTTCAGACTTTTTATAATCGGAAACAATTATCAAGCCAATGGGCTCTGATAGGGAGAAACTAATATCCAAATCTCCATGACCTCCGTCGATTACTTGATATTCGATGTCGATAACCTCACCGGTCTTGACTTGATGGTAAAAGCAGTCTTGCTTCCCTGCTTCTACATTAACGGTCATTTCTTTATCATAAGCATTTGTTCCAATATTGGTAACTGCGGCAAATAAAAGGGCTATGTGCAAAGTAGAAAACTGAAAAGTGGATTTTGTATTAATGGTAGAAATTCAGAGATATATAAATATTATGGTTACCCAAGCCATCCTCCCGTGATGAATCTTCCTTCAGCAAAATTTATATTTACAACATGTCAAATTGACAACAGAAAACGGCAGCGCGCTTGCCGCTAATGATCACATTCAGCGAATGCGTAGTTTCAACCGAGTGAATGTGTTCAGTAGACCATAGGGGTTTCTCGCAAAATGACTTCTTGAAATTGATTGGATGTAGGTACCTATGTATTTTGAAACTAGTCGTTTGTGCTGGGCCACACCATGCCTTCCCCTGAAAGTCGTGACAAGATCGTCTCGCCCTACACAAATTTCATGGGAAGGCATATGTGGCCTAGCCCTTTGTGCATGGCCTTCCTTCCTACACACCTTCCCATGACTTTCATTGAACCGAATGACTTGGCTACACACAAAAAGAAGGCGTCAATGCAATGGAATACAATTTGGCAGATAAAGGAATAGGGAAATCGAAAACACAAAAAAATTCTGTAGTAATGCTGGATTTACATTACCACGCCACGCAATTTTGCATGACTTCAGAGAGTGAGATCCGATTTTCCACAGTCAAGGCTACTGATATGTAAGAGTGAGACCACGAGCCTAACAATTGAATTTAGGCCGCCATAACTTTTTTATGGAGATGTGTGGTCTCACTCTTACAGATCATTAGCCTCGATTGTAGCAAACGGATCTCTCTTTTTGAAGTCATGCAAAAATGCGTGGCGTGGTAATGTAAATCCACCATAAAGCCGAAGCGGATGCTCGTTTTTGAAGTCCTCAAGGGTCCTGTGTCGCGTCCTGGGTCGCGTCGACGTATTCTATCGAATGAACAGTCCCATAGAATGTGTCGCCGCAGTGGAATCTTAAAAACAGTTTTGCAATTTATTAAATTAGAAAATATCCACAAAATTATTTTGATTGAACTGTCATCTGCAGCTTTTCAGACAATGCCATGCTATACATGGACTGCTAGTGAAATGTCAGTTTCATGCAAGGTTCGGTTAGGTTAACATAAGCACTAACACTAACCCTTTTGGTTAGTGCGGGGAAAGTATGAAACCTCTGCGCGCCATTGCTATTTTGTACATAGAACACAGTGACATCCATTGTAGAAACATTACAACTGATCAAAATAGCGATTTATTCAAATCAATGGGTCACCTTCCATAAGCTGCTGTGTATTTGTATATTCTATCAACCTGTCAGTCGAATACGTTGCCGCAACGGACGTGACGGATTCTATGGGTTGGACTCTTTAATCTACCAACGGAAAAGAACCTTCATGTAAGAATTATTTCTGAAAGTGGATTTTCGGTGCATTTTCTGTGCTATCTACCTTTCTACTCACTCAAAATTTATTTATTTATTTATTTCATTTTGACAGATTTTGTACTGAACTGACGTTTACCGATTTTCGGGACACAACTACGTAAACAACGTAACGTAATCCTATTTTCATTAAAAACTCTTTATAAATATAAAAGTTGGATCCTAAACGTACGGCATAATGTCCGAAAATGATTATACTGGAGTTTAGAGTCCTTGCTGCGAGCGTAGCGAGCCACATACCCCAACTTGACGCAATATAAACTTTGACATTTCGTTACGTAGTCGTGTCCCGAACAACGTGCGAATAATTTACCTATCTCGATAGACATAACGTTCATTAAAATTTTCCAAAAAATTCAAAATAATTAGAAGTAGGTACCTACTGGAACCCCATCGCTAGTCTCCCTTTCGATTATGGAATACGATGTAAACGCAGTTGAATCCAGTGAGCGCAGTGACATTTGGCTGTCAGCTGTTTACTGACACATAACTACAAATACAAAGTTCTTATTTTTCCTCTCTACCATAAAGTCGGCTTTTAATATATTTCTTTGTAATTTTAACATTAATTAATAAATATATACATAAAACTACAAAAAATATAATGCAACGAGTTTAAAGAATAAAATAATAAACGAAATAATGAAGCAAAAACAGTATTTACTACTCATTATATCTCATGCTTTTATTGGTAAAACAAAGTGCTTGAACTAATTGCAATATCAGAAATGAAACCTTTTATATTTCAGCTGTTGGCTGTTTTTTCCTCTACGTCTACCATGTACGGTCGATATTCGAGACCCGCAATAACTTTGGCCATTTATCGAACTTACAGCGTGAGACATTGCTAAGAAAGGAGGATGCCCTTTATTATTCCTTTTATAAGACAATAGTCGAAGAGACGGATTTCAAACGTGGCTATGAAAAACTCTTGAATGTTACCACAATTGAATATCCTCATAGTGTAAATGTTGTGCACCGTTTTCATGTACTTCCAGAAATTGTGATTGGGTAACGACAAATGGTTTTGCTTTTCACTTGCAAGCGTAATAACAAATTGTTTATTTTAGGTATTTATACCATAAGTTTAGAAGTGTTAGCAGAAATTTGAATATACCAATAATATCGTGTTGGAGGACCGAAGATGAGAACCCACTGTCGGAACCAGTTGTGACGTGTGATGGCCTTGGAGAACCATTTTACTTTTACTTGGAATTCGTGTGGATGTTTGGCGGCTTTACTGTTTTTATAATTTATATGTATGCTTCCCTCTTAAGGTATGTACACACACTAACCTAGGGTATTATAATTTGCATTAGCTACTTTCGAGTATATTCGTCTGTAAGGGTATTTGGGACTGCAACGAATGGGCTAAGGTCCGTTGCTCGTGTGGTTCGTAGAACAGAACATCTATGAAGCTTAATCCCGTCCTAAAGAAGGCCATAACGTTGGTTGGGCTGCCTTAGTATTATAAAGAAGAGGATAGCAATATTGCTTTAATTGATCAATGCTTTGCGGGATGTGTACTAACATTTTGTTCACTTAGATTTGAATTACACTGGTACACGCTACTCAATCAGAATAGTAGCTACTTCATCAGAGAAGTATTCCTACAAAGTAGGTACTTAAAATATGCACTTGTGCACGAAGGAATTAGGAGTCTCGGTGGTTAAAGTCGGCCGTAGCTGTGTCTATTTTTGTATGTCTTCAATGATTTTTTTTGTTTTATATGAAGCTTTATACATTTAACCCAACGTCTGATGGGGCATGGCATGATGCATGAAAGATCGACTGACAAAACTGACATAGATACGGCTACAATAAACGGAGGTTAACTAACGCATAATGTAAGTCAAGCTACTGCTTACTTAGATGGCGCTACAGTCCGGGTTGCCTTGGATCCTTGGCTAACCGCCTCCAGTTGCTCACTCCAAGTTGGTTGAGGTCCCCCTCCACTTGCGCCACCTAAGGCGAGGTCTTCCTCTACTAGGCCGGAAAGTTGGTGTCCATTCGCTCTACATGTCCTAGCCATCTTAGTCGACTGATACGTACTTTTCTGACCAGGTCGATGTCGCTGTACAGCTCGTAGAGTTCGCTGTTAAATCTCCTCCTCCAAACCCCGTCAACGCAAACGGGACCGAAAATCACTCGAATTTTGAGTTCAAAGCGACCAAAGAGATCTTCATCTGCCTTTGATAACGTCCAGGATTATGCGCCATAATGCAGGACTGGGATGATGAGGGTCTTATATAGAGTCTCCTTGGTGTTTCTCGACAAGGCCTTACTAATCAATTGCCTTCTTAGGCCAAGGTAACAGCGGTTGGCAAGTGTAATAATTCTTCGCTTGATTTCTGATATGATACCATTTTCAGAGTTAATAGCGGAGCCGAGGAGGAACAAGTCCCGAACTACCTTTAAGTTATAGCTGTTTATCGTGACGTTCTGTCCGATTCGTCGATGTTGTGTCTTGTGTGTCCCTTCTTGTTGACAGTATATACTTAGTTTTGCCCTCATTTACCACTAAAATCATTTTTGCCGCAAGTAGTTGCACAGACTTTTAGAAAATTGTGCTCCTGGTGTTGGCTAGCGAGTTTCGCACAATTTTCTCAAGAATGATGTTGAAAAAGTCGCATGACAGACCATAACCTTGTCTAAATCCTTTTTTGACATCAAAGGTGAGATTGTTTCCAACTTTTACCTAGCAGCGAGCGTTCTCCATCGTCAGTCTGCACAATCTTACAAGTTTGGCAGGGATCGCAAAACTTGGCATGGCTCTGTACCTATAGCTCGTCTCTATAAATGCTGGCATTATGCGGCTTTGAAATCGATAAATAGATGGTGAGTATCGATTTGGACTTCTTGGGTTTTCTCCAGGATCTGCCGTAGTGTGAATATTTGGTCGGTTGTGGACTTGCCGGGCCTAAAACCGTACTGATAGGGTTCAATCAGTTCGTTGGCAAATGGTTTCAGGCGTTCACACAATACCGCAGACAAGATCTTGTAAACGATGTTAAGGACACTGATGCCTCTGTAGTTGGCGCAGTTTAGAGTGTCCTTTCTTATGGATCGGGCAAACAATGCTGAGGCTCCATTCATCAGGCATACTTTCCTCTGACCAAATTTTAGAAACGAGTTGGTGTATGAGTATGCTCTCTACCAAGTCATCTTCCACTGCCTTAAAAAGCTCGGCCGATAAACCGTCCGGTCCTGCATCTTTGTTGGACTTCAGCTTGGATATTGCTATCCTTACCTCATTTTGGTCAGGTGGGCGGAAATCTTGGCTTTCATCGCCCAGATTGAATGGTCGCGCCGCTTTGTAGGCCAGTTGCTTTGCTGAATGTGCTTGCCGGCACTCTTCATCAAACCAAGGGTTTCGTCGTGGTTTTCTGGTGAAACCTAGCACATCAGTTGCGGCTTTTCTGATGGCTTCTTGGCATCGATGCCACTGGTCTTTAGCACTTGATGCTGGCTGCACAGGACTTCTCGAGAGGTTGAGGGTGATCGGCAAAAGTTCTGGCGATTTGTTGCGTTTGTAGCCGTTCAACGTTGAATCTCCTCACAGTATTTCCTCAAGCTACTGCTACTCCAAACAAAAATCCACTTAAGTTTGGTCAAATACAAGACATGCATCATTATGATCACGGCAACAAATTTCAATGTAATCGCACTTTGTCTTAGGTAAGCTTGTTCCTATGCAATCCCATTATAGAGTTCTCTCATAAGGATTCGGTGTACATATATTACAATTTGAAGTATGTACTTGTACATACTTTTCAGCACACTCTCCTTTTTGTATTTTTTCCCAACTAACTTTTTTTTTGTATGTTTCTCAGTGAAAATCTGTTTGGAGGCATTTACGCTGTTATTTCCTATATAATATTTCACAAGAATGTTTCAAAGATCTACGATCGTCCTGTTGCAAGGGAAAACTTTGCCTTTCCACTGATTTTTTGGCAAATGTGCTACTTGTGCATTTGTATAGAGGGGGCTTCAAGGCGAAAAAAATCGGATCGTAACAACTTCAACCCGATTATGGTGAGTGCTATAAATATTCTTTTTATTTTTTCACAAATTCAAATACTATTTCTCGGTAGATTATAAAACTAACTACACTCACAACAGCGTCATTGCTGTGTTGGCAATTTTCGTCAGTGATCTATGCAACACAAATACTGATAATGATAACCCCCTGGAGCATGGGGCTGGTTTCGAGTAGATTTTCGATAGATTATACCATTTCGCAGTTTCTATCAAACATCATCGCCTACTACCTCGCGTATGAGAATAAAAAGTACTTCTTCGCTTGGCAAAATGGTCCCGCGTTTGCATTGTTTTTTATAAGCCTAGTTCGAATATACAAGGCACAGTTACGATCGGATAATCTAATGAAAAGCATTCTGTTGGGTATTTTACTGGCCATAAGTTCGCAGGGAACAATCATTGATTTGCTGGAAAAATCAGGTTATGCAAGCTCGACAGATAATCCTTTCTCGGTATATCGCGACCTAGTGCTACAATGGACATTGCAACGTCGAACGAATTTCACAACATGTCTTCTCGCATGCAATTCGGACTATGCCGAAGTGGATTTGTACGATGTATGGGAGGTCATCAAAATACTATTTGCGAAGCCTTATTGCTTATATGGGGTTGTTTTGCTAGCGAAATTTCTTCGAAAATGGCGAATACAATCGCCCAAGTCAGAGAACACTGACTACGTGGAAAGAGCAAAGAAATACGTGCTCGAGGATTTCCTCGAAGAAAATCGCATTTCGATGAAAGACATGTCGAATGAGACAACCGAAAAGGCATTGAATGAATGCTGGGCTCTGCTGGAGCAATGTGATTATGAGTTCCAGAAATACAAAGAGGAACGAAGCAAGCAGAAGCGAGACGTTGTGGATGAGCATGAATCTTTTTTAAACGAAATCAAATGCCTAAAGAAGCAAATCAATTTACACAAGGATCAGAAAAATGAAAAGCCAGTAGAAGAGTCCACTCCTGAAGGTGCTGAGGGTCAACCGTTCGTTGAGATAAATCAGAAAGAAGACGATGACGACGACGTTTTACTTGGTAGTGATAATGTGACAGAAAACGAAACGAAGAAATCGAGGCCGAAATTGGACGCAAAATCAAATGGACCTGTCAGTTATCACTATTTTTACAGCTTGGTTCAATTGGTTGTGTTTGCGTTAATTGGCTTCAGTATAAAGAAACTGTTTTTCCTCTGCTACACTCAGGGTTGTGTATTAGCACCGACGCTTTACTCAAAATTGCGTAATGGTAAACACAGTAATTTGTTTTTATCTATATCGCTTGCTGTCTTTCTCACAAGCATTGTTGATCCGGGTGTTGTGGTAAGTTGTAAACATATTATGATTGCCTTATGCCACAATATGTTTATTTTGAATTTGGTTTGCAGAATGTATATGAAGAGTACTTGCCGTCCAAAAGTCATGGTGATGAATTAGAAAGTATGTTAGAGTGGATTAATATAAATACTGAGAAGAATGCTGTTTTTGGAGGTAAATTGTGGGGTAGTTCTCTTGCGTGCATAAGTAAAATATTTTTTTTTGCGTTTCTAGGTCCTGTCGATATAATTGGAACAGTTCATTTGACGACGAAGCGGCCGGTTGTTAATCATGCGCACTTGGATATGCACCAAATAAGGTATTTATGAAGATAATTGTTTTTATGTACTTTGGCATTACATTTGTAAAGCCAATAAGGAGTCACCTGATACTCCATGAAATATGTTTAATCAAAATTGAGTTCTGAATCGATTTAGCCATGTCCGTCTGTTAGCATTAGTATAAAAATACTTTCCGATAGAGTGACCTAGCGCAAACTAGTTTTCAAATAGCGCAGCAATGTAGGCGGCGTTACGATAATTCATGTTAAGGAAATAACACCAATCATTTAAAGCATCCTTAAAGAACTAGATTGCAATAAGGCAAAGGGACCCGGCGGAATCCCGGCTATAGTACTCAAGGGTAGTGCACCAGAACTTGCACCTGTACTATGCAAGCTGTTTAGCATGTCGTACTCCCAGAAGACGTTTCCTTCTTGCTGGAAAACCGCTCGCATTCAACCTATTCCAAAGAAAGGGAGGAAATGTCTGCCACAAAACTATCGTCCAATAGCGTTACTTTCAATGCTCTCAAAAGTAATGGAAAAGGCATTAAAAGTCGAAATATACCCTGTGAATGCGGCTACATCACACAGTCAGAGATGTGAACAAATTAGTTCTCTAAATGGTGATCTGGACAAAATCTTGAAGTGGGGAAAAGACAACTTGGTTGTATTTAATGCAAACAAGACACAGCTTACAACATTTTCTAGGAAAAATGCATCAACAGTTCCTCAGATCTAAATGGATGACCATCCAATCCATTACAATTACAAGGAATGCATGGCAGGACCACATATCCCATATCGCAAGATCGGCGTCCGCTAAGTTGAGCTACCTATTTAGAGCAAAGAGTTACTTTAGCCCCAAGCAACTTCTCCTTCTCTACAAATCACAGGTTAGACCAGGCCTGAAATATTGTTCCTATATATGGAGCTCGAAATTCACTGAACCTACTTGACAGCATACAGAGACGAGCTGTTCGACTTATTGAAGACCCTACACTCACATCGAATATACAACCGTTGGTGCACAGAAGACAAGTCGCTGACATATGCTTGTTCTATAGGTACTTCCATGGTAGATGTTCCGAGATACTCACAGATATTATCCATCGAAATACAACTTTTGGGCGCCCACAAGACAGGCTGCTAATGCTCATGACCATACAGTACACTTGACAACCGCGAGGAGATCAATTTTCCAAAACTCCTTCTGTTACCTGGCGGCTGGGATTCGAAGATCCTCTTAGCTGGAGCATTATTGTCCATTCGCTCGATGTGGCCGAGCCAATTTAGTCGACGTGTTTTGGCTTTTTGGAATACATCCACATCATGGTACAGCTCATAGAGTTCGCGGTTGTATCTTCTCCTCCATTCGCCCTCCTCGCACACAGGACCAAAAATCCGCCGAAGTATTTTTCTTTCGAAGGAGCCCACTATCGGCTCTCCCTTCTTGCTTATCGCCCAGCACTCGGCGCAATAAAGCAGAACTGGCAGGATACGGGTTTTGCAGAGCACACATTTCGTCCTTCGGGTTAGGAGTTTTGAACCCAGTTGTTTTGCTAAACCGAAGTAGCAACGGTTTCCTAGGGTAATTCTTTGTCGGATCTCCACTAGGGTGTCATTCGTGGAGGTCATGTTCACTCCGAGATAGGTGAACTCCTTACTACTACTACCTCGAAGTTGTTGCTATCAATAGTAACGTTTTGTCCTAGGCGGTGGACAGATGCTTGTTTGTTTGTTGATAGCATGTACTTAGTCTTGTCCTCATTTACTTTAAGGCCAATGGATTTCGCCCGTTCTTCAATCGCCGTGAACGCTTCTATTACGGCACGCTGGGAGCGACCGATGATGTCAGTATCGTCCGCATAGCCCAGCAGCTGTACGGATCTGTTGAAGATAGTGCCTTCCGTGTTGACACCTGCCCTGCGCACTATCTGCCCCAGTAAGAGATTGAAGAAATCGCATGATAGCGCGTCTCCTTGCCGAAATTCCGTGCAAATTTGAAATAGATTGGAGGATGTGCTTCCAAACTGCACATTGCAGCGTTACGCGACACAGCTGAATGAGTTTTGCCGGGATTCCGAATTCGGCCATCGCCATATAGAGCTCCTGACGATGTATGCTATCATACGCGGCTTTGAAGTCGAAGAATAGGTGGTGTGTTTCGACTTGAAAGCCACAATGGTACGTGCCGATTAATGTGTTGCCGAACGGTTTAAGACGTTCACACAGTACGTTGGATAGGATCTTGTATGCGACATTAAGCAGGGAAAGCGTTGATAGTTCTTGCAAGACATAGGATCGCATTTTTTTTAAGATGGGACATATGGAGCTGATAGTCCAGTCATCGGACATGTTTTCTTCCACCCATACTTGGTCGATGATTCGGTGCATATACAGTAGCTGCTGGATTGTAAGAAATTATGTAATATTTATAGTCGTAGCTTATTCAAGAAATGAAGACGGAATGAAGTTGTGCAAATTGCTACTACTGGCGTTTACATCGCTCTAGAGTCTAGACTCTAGACCACTCAGTTATAGAACAAATAACGTTTCCTTTAAAAAATGTATGTAAAACATTGTTTCCTCTTTCTTTTCAGTGAACGAACAGAAAGTATTTATTCTGTTTTCAGCAGACAACAGTCTTCGGAAATTTACAACCAGTGTTCACAACTTAAAATTCAGTATTTAATTTTATCTTTTAATGACTGCTCCAACTCTGCTAAGTATGAAAGCAACTTTAAAATATTGAAAAGCAACATCTTGTTAATAACTTGTCTTTTTTTTGTTTTTCTTCATCTAGTAATGAGTGTGATATACTAACAATTTGGGATGAAATGCAGCCAGCATACCGAAAGTATCCGCAATTCTGTTCCGAATTAGCCAGCAAAAATGTGCCCAGCTTCTTGAAAGTATTTTCAAACAAGTACTACGGCATAATTAAAATGTTCTCGCAAAGTGTTCAACTTAATTTAAAACAAAACAAAATGCCTGAAAAATTCATGTAGATCTAATATAATTAGAGTCAAAAATACATATTCCTTACTAGGAATATTCTTTTACTTATTTTTGAGTATTAATAAAAGACTTTTGAATATGATTAGTATTCAAGCATATTATTTGTTCTCCTTTAAAATTATTAGTTACGTAGAATAAGCTGTTTTCATTTGCTCTCATTTAATACGTATAGCATTAAGTTGTCTTAAGCAAGTTTTAATTTAGTTATTTTATCTGACTTTAGTGATATAATTATTGGATTTATTTGAATTGTCAGATACGCTAATTTTGTACATTGAAATATATTTCATTTATAGTATAAGAGAAAAGCAAATAAATTATATTAAAGCAATTTCAAGCCATGATTACAAGAATTTATTTTTTAACTTTGTTGACCCCTAATGTCTAGGCGCTAGAATTTAGTGGAGGAAGGAATGCCTATTGTATGTAAGAAGCGACTAAAATCCACAGGAAGAGGCAGTCTTTGTGATGTTATGCGCGCCAATATCGGGATCATAAAGGTATACCGGTATCGGTTGCTGTCTGACCTAAGAGAAGAGATTAAATACGAACTTTTAGTAGAGTTATGAGCAGATAAATTAGTCGCAGAACAGCTGTGAAAAAGCCATCCTCTTCGAAATTCGGAGTAACAACAATATTTAGAAAGAGTGCACAAAGAACTTCTATTATGTCTCCTACTCTATTTCTTCACCACATCAACGATTTGCTTGGATCGACAAATAATAATCGGCCCTACAGAGGCATCCGTCGGAACGGAGAATTCTCCGCAACGCATACTCCGTCGGCGACTCAAATTACATTCGAGGTATCTGCCTTCGGAAAGAATAATTAATTGATTTGACTGACATGATGTTGTTTCGTGGTACATCGGGGTTTTCCTATTTAGTGCTTGTTTTTTCGTTTGTGTTTGCCCTGGAAACTAAAAATTTAAGCAACAAATACAACCAATTACATTGCTAAAAGTTTTTTTTTTTTTCTTTATTGCTTTCATTTATCAACACTTCACTGCACATCGTAAACAAATTCCGCAACCAATTCCTGTCGGAGCATATTGGAAGAAAATTCGTCAAAAATATCAGTAAAAACGCACTTGATCGCACTGAAACGCAAAACGCCAGTTTGCGTTGCATATTTGTCGGCTCAAAGAAGAAACAAAAATCCTCCGATTCTTAGGAAATCCGAGAATTTTCCGTTCCGACGGATATCTCTCTAGGGCCGAATATCTACAACTACTGGGGGCTTTCTCCCAAATGCGCGGCGGATCGCTTTTCATGGCGGATTGGTATTTTTGTATTTCTAAAAGCTGTCAAAAGCGATAGCTATTGAGGATTTATTGCCAGTAATCCTCACAATAGCTATCGCTTTTGAGTGGATCGAATCGCTTTTGGAAATATAAAAATACCAATCCGCCATGAAAAGCGATCCGCCGCGCATTTGGGAATAAGCCCCCAGCTTTGTCCTCCATCTCGAATAGTGGGCCTGTGAATGCGGCTAAATCACACAGTCAGAGATGTGAACAAATTAGTTCTCAAAATGATTATCTGGACAAAATCTTGAAGTGGGGAAGAGACAACTTGGTTGTATTTAATGCAAACAAGACACAGCTCACAACATTTTCCAGGAAAAATGCATCAACAGTTCCTCAGATCCAAATGGATGACCATCCAATCCATCCCAAGGACTCAATGCACCTTCTAGGAGTCACAGTCAATTCAGGAATCACATGGCAGGACCACATATCCTATATCGCAACCGCAAGATCGGCGTCCGCTACGTTGAGCTACCTATTTAGAGCAAAGAGGTACTTTAGCCCCAAGCAACTTCTCCTTCTCTACAAAGCACAGGTTAGACCAGGCCTGAAATATTGTTCCCATTTATAGAGCTCGACATTCACTTAACCTACTACACAGCATACAGAGACGAGCAGTTCGACTTCCAAAACTCCTTCCCTTACAGGACAAGCAAACTTTGGAATTCGCTTCCTGGGGATATATTTCCAGAAGACTACAATTTGCAGTAATTAAAGTGCAGAACTAACATACATCTGCAAGCATCTCGGTGCGTTGTTGAAGCGTTCGCCTTTCCCAGGAGAGGTATTTAAAAAAAAACGTCATCATCATTTTCAATGGTCCGCTTGTCCATTAAGTGGGTCGCGGGTGTAGGTTGCTCAAGTGGACCCTCCATAGCTCTCGATCCTCCGCCATCGACTCTAAATCATCAAGGGCAATCCCCATACGGGTATAGGAGAGATTATGGACTTGATCTAACCATCTCATCCTGGGTCTACCTAGAGGACGCCTACCCGATGGTACGGATTCCATAGCACGTCGTGGAATCCTGGTCGGGGACATGCGTTTAACATGCCCAAACCACCGAAGCATGGATCGCTCCGTCCGGAGAAGTAGCTGCTCGACATTGAGTTCCTCACGTATTCTGGTATTTCTGATGCGATCTCTATGGGTCACACCAGCAATACTACGAAGAAATCTCATTTCGACAGCTTGTATTCGCGATCTTATTCTTTCGGTCATTACCCAAACCTAATGACCATAGGTAAGAGTTGGAACAAACACCGAATTAAAGACTGACAACTTAGCTTTGACACCAAGTTCAGTCCTCCTGATAACAGAATGACCAAGCTGTCTCAAAATCGATCCAGCCTGACCAATCCTACAGGAAAACTCGGCATTGCTCCTTCCATCACTCGTGAATAAGACCCCGAGATATTTAAACTTCTCCACCTGTTTCAATGGGACTGCACTGACATGCAGAGTGCATTGAACAGGCGTTCTAGAGACGACCATCACTTCAGATTTGTTCACGTTTACCTTCATCTCAGCTTCAACACAAACGGCCACAAACCGATCGAGTGCGCGCTGAAGTTCAGTCTGAGAGGATCCAAGGATGACCAAATCATCAGCAAAGAGCAAATTACTTATCCTCAGATCTCCCAATTCGAAACGTTCCTCGCCAAGACTGCGCTGTAACATCCAGTCCATATAAGTAATGAAAAGGAGAGGAGACAAGACGCACCCCTGGCGAAGTCCAACGCCGCCGTTTACCCGAACACTGCTTTTACAGTTTGTGTAAAGAGATTGAATGGCTCTCAAGTGAGAACCACCAATTTCATACTCCTGTAATACACTCCAGAGTTTACCTTCAAGAGACTCGATCGTACGCTTTCTCCAAATCTACGAAACATGCGTAAACAGGTGTAGCATACTCCCATGCCTTCTCAAGTACCATTCTGAGAGTGAATAACTGGTCGGTTGTGCTTCTGTCGGGACGAAAACCGCACTGCTCATCTCCTAATCGTGCCTCGACCACAGCTCTGCAACGCGTTTTCAGCACCTTGGCAAAGACTTTTCCGGGAAGACTTAAAAGTGATATACCCCTGTAATTGGAGCAATCCCTTTTATCCCCTTTCTTGAAAAGGGGCACAATCACCCCAATCTGCCAATCGCTGGGTGTTTCGCCGCATTCCCAGGCCACTTTAATGACACGAGAGAGCCATTTGACTCCCTCTTCACCTAAGGCCTTTAGCATTTCTGGCCGGATTTCATCCACTCCGGCAGATTTGCCAGCTTTTAGCGATTTGATCGCAAAAGTGACTTCCTTTACCGTGGGACTATTTTCCGCCCTGCTTAAGGCGATGGATGTGTCATCCTCAATGCCCTGGATTAGATTGAGCAATTCGGAAAAGTGCTCGTTCCATCTGCGCAAGATGCCCTCCTCATTAGAGAGAAGTGTACCATCTTTGGATTTGACTCCTTCGATAATGTTCCACCTACATCTGGTACCTATATCTGTTTTTGCTAGCCCTCAAAAACAAGCCACAAACCCTGACGGGATTCAAGAAGAGCATCCATTAGGAAGTGGATCCGAAGTTCTGAAGAAAACCATTTAAGCGATATCATTTTCAAGACATCATTTAAAAAAAAAAAATTTTAAATGGCAAAAAAAGAAACATTTAAAAATGGCATTATTTTTTGTTTCAAATCGGTTCTTATATAACAGCCCACCTTCTATTTGGGAAAAATATGCTTCTTGTATCCATTAGCAGCAGAGAAAGCATTTTGCCATCAAAAGGCCAATGGCATATCTTTAGGTAAAATTAAACTCAACACACTCAGGTTCTGTATAAATTTATTTTCCCTTTTTTTAAATTATTGATTTAAACGCAATGTACACGAAAAGCCTAGAAAGCAATAAATATTCTTGAAAAGTAATTATAAAATAGGAAATAATTAAAAATTATTTAAAATAGTTTGTGTTGCTCTATGATATCAAAGTTAAGTGATTTACCTATATAAATAGAAATCTAATAAAATATTTACTAATTACTTAAAAAAAAACTATTTTCAAAGCAAACATAATCGATCGTTATAATCACATGTATTTTGTTTTTAATACTAGTCGTGTTTCTTTTTTCAAACTTATGCAAATGCTTCAATTGCAATCTATATATATATATAATTTTTATATTTTGATTTGTTAAAAAAATTAACTACAGTCTTTATTAATTACTTCAAAATTGTTATTATTTCTTTAATACATTGTATCAAACAGCATATTTTGTTTTTATTATTATTTATTTGCAACTAGTATTAACAATTAAGGTACCTTTAATATATATATAATTTTTATTATTATTATTAATATTTTGTTGTTTTATAGCTGTTTTCTTTTTTTTTTCAAATTTTATTATTTTATTCTGGAAGCAAATTTGTGTGTATATTTTGGAATGTTAGTTCTTGCTGCCTTACATATATATTGCATTTTTAGTTTTATTTTGCTTAACATTGCGTGTGTATAGATAGAAGTAGAGTAAATAACTCATCACAGGTTAGAAGCATAGCTTTTAACATTTCTTACAATGTGTATGACTTTATTGTGCATTTTTATTTCTCTATGTTCTACGTTGTAATTGTATTTAAATTGTCATTTGTGATATAAAAAAAATGCGTATTCAAAGGAACTACTCGTGATGCATTTAAGAAGGTACTTCTTTCCCAAGTAAAGTGAAAATTGTTAAGTACTTTATGCTGTTTCAAATTTGACCATACAATGAACAATAGCATTCAACTAATACAAATGTTAGCCGGTGTGGTTTTTGTTTTATAGAATAACAGCATTTACAGGAAATCAACAAATTTATTTATTGGTTTTATAGATTCTTGATGTACGATTATGTATTTACAAATAACGAATGTGAATTAGTATTAATTTGTTCACTTTATTGTTTTTACTTTTCTTAGATTATTAAGGCCTGATGGGATAACTTAAGTTAAATATTATTAAATCCATGTAGATGCAAATTCGTTTGTGTTTGAAATGTTGGAAAAAACAACAAATAATTCTAAGCATGGTCTGGATCGTCTCATTTTGTAACGGAATTAATTCGAGCTTACATGGGGCGCAGTAGCGCAGTAGTAAGTGTGCTGGACTGGTGAGGGATCCCAGGTTTTATATCCCCGCAAATTACATCTTAAGGTTTTTTCTACTGAGCCACCTCTCGCGGACGTCTGACAAATATTCGAGAGTATATGGACTGTCCTGAAAAAGCTTCTCAATTCAGCCGTTCAGACTCGGCATAGTATTGTACGTCCCTTCCACTCGTCCCAAAAATAGAAATTCACACAAACGAATCGTTGCGAGAAGCTAGGCCGAGGGCATCTATCCGCCACCTATTTATTTATTTATTTTACATGAGAAATAAAAACAAGTTCCGCTTATTCGCGGTATTCATTGTCAAAATTGTTTAAAAACAAAATATGCAACGGTTGTAATCTTCTAAAGCTACTTTCTTGTAAATTATGTTTAGATGCCTTATGTGCTCTAATGCGGTCTTGAATAACGAGCAGTTTTTTCAGCTTGAGCCTAAAGTAAGACTTAAGCCCCGGTGCACACTTGCGTTTTTTCAATGCGCTGTGACGCAGCGTCACCGCTTTTGCGTCTTACAGTACTCATAAATAAATTGAGTGGTGCACACACACGCGCGATGATGCTGCTATGACGCTGCGGCACCGCGCGTCATTCTTGAGGGGAAAAAGACTCGCAGGTTTCCGCGAGACCGCAGCTATACCGCAGGCGCTGTTGCATATTTCAGTACATTGTACCGATTTTCATGCTATTCAAGATAGATAATGGAAAAGCGAACAAATTTCGGGACAATCAAATACGTTGAACACCACTGATTAGGTTATAAGCGACAAGCAGTAGATATTGATTTCTTTATCCCCCGTCGCGTCGTTCTACTAAGACCTGTTGAGCCTAATAACCCACTTATGAACTCAGAGGCAGTCGAACGACATGACAAACCCAAAGTCGTAACTTAAAAACAAAAGTTACTCAATGGCTTTTGACCGCGTCTGGCAAGGTTAGGTTAGGTTAGATTCAGGGTTGTGGGGAAAAACATCACAAGACACTTTGCACCTTAGTGGGCCCATCGCGATCCCTGGGAGAATGAAAAACCTACGCACCCTATAGAATTTAAATACATATATGTAACTTTGCTTAGTCGACAAGCCCCAACTCTTCTATGTTGTTAAAGAAATAGCTTCCCAAAACTTTATACCGCGTACGTACTATGTCATAACATTCGAAACCTCGAAACCTATATCTTTGCAGAATCTACACAGATTTGTATCTTAAAGTCCTAGTCTCTTTCACGCTTTCATCTTTGAAAGCTTCAGTGACCATCAGACAGGATACCTAAAGGGTCCGCCATCTAACGTTTTTTTTTTCAACTAGTGCTTATTTCGCGAACACTTAGCTCATGTCTGATTTGACAGATATTTAGTTTTATCCTTCCGCTGAACGAATATGGTTATGTATACGCTTGAACAACGCTGGGAAATATTGCGACATTACTTTGAAAATCATGGTAATGTTGCAGAATGTGTGCGAAAATTGCGTACGGATTTTGGAAGAGAGAAGCACCGTCAGCTTTGTATGTTCGTTATCTTGTGAAAAAAGTGAAAGAAACTGGCATCCTCATCGATAAACCAAAGCGTGAATAGCCAAAAACACCCGATATACACAAAACGAGTCACTGTTTGGTGCGGATTTAGGTCCAGAGGCATAATTGGGCCATTTTTCTTCGAAAATGAGCAAGGAGTGGCCGTTACAGCCAATGGCGATCGTTATCGGGCCATGTTGAACGAATTTTTGTTCACAAAAATTGATGAGGAGGATATTGGCAACATTTGGTTTCAACAGGACGGCGCTACGTGCCACACAGCCGAAGCTACACTCGATGTTTTGCGCCCTGTTTTTGAAGATCGCAGAGCTGATGTCGTTTGGCCACCGCGGAGCTGCGATTTGACACCGTTAGACTATTATTTGTGGGGTGCCGTAAAAAATAAGTGTTACGCCGACATGCCAGAGACAATTGACGCTTTAAAGGACAATATTCGTGAAGCCATTGGTGAAATACAGCTGCACACAATCGATAATGTGCTTAAAAATTGGACCGATCGTGTAGGCTACTGCATGGCCAGCCGAGGCAGCCATTTGAATGAAATTATTTTCCATTATTAACCGGAAGGATTGTACTTTCAAATAAAAAAAGGAAATTTGAGAAAATATTCAGTAGTTTTTTTTTATAGTTAAAAAAAGTTATTTGGCTGACCCTTTATATATTCATATTCTCAGGTTTGCCCTCCTAAATTTAAGAATTTCCCTATTTCGTCTGTGGTCCGTTTCTGGCCACGGGGCCTTGGACACGCGGGGGCTAGCTATGTTGGCCCATCTTCGAACTGCTTGTTTTAGTATACCCATACTACTTTTAATTTCGTTGAAGGTACTCAATGGTGGGTTGACGTCAACTTGTTGATTTCTCGTCATTTCCCCGCCCTTTTTTGGTAATTCGTCCTTAAAATTATGTAACCAATTTAGAGCAAATAAATATCCTAGCCCAAAACAACTCCCCTTGTTCTCATATTATATAGGTACATATATTATAATGGGCAGTCATTTTTTTTTCGTTTTTAAAGGTTACAGTTTTTTGCTTGAAAATACAGTTTTTTTTGGAATTCACAGTTTTTTGAAAAAAAAAATCTGGCAACATTTTTCGGGAGCCTGAAGGATTTTGAGATGCTCAGAGACTCCGAAAAAACACCCGCACCTACTCCACAGTCCATCTTTGAACCGTCCGTGTAGATTGTCAGGTTCGAGTTGTGATTTGGATTGTGATGTTTCTATATTACTACGGAGGTGGTTATCTAGGAGTCGTTCAAGGGTTTTTAATACAAAGGAGGACAGGCTAATTAATCTGAAATCTTTCGCGCTCTCGTGACCGCATCTGATGTCCGCCTTTGGATTTTGGAATGAAAATCACTCTCACTCGTCTTCATGAATGGGGTACGTTTTCGTTAAGTATATAGCTGCTAAAAATCGGTGTGAGCCATGAAATTGCTATGTCTTGATATTTCTGTAGCATTATGGGCAGAATGCAGTTCAGGCCAGGTGATTTGTAGGGGCGAAACTGTTTATGGCCCAGGAGATTTTTTCCTCAGTAATAATGGATGTTATGTTTTCTCAGGCGCTAGTTCTGAACTGTCGTCCTTGCACCCAGGAAAATTGGTATTAAGTAAGAGCTCTAGTGATTCTGCAGTTGACTCAGTCCACGCCCCATCCGCCTTTCTCAAAAGAGATGGGCTGAAGTGTTCTTTGGACAGTATGTTACTGAGTTTTGCAGAGTCTTTTATTGTTTTAATTGATTGGCAATAATGTATCCATGACTGATTTTTAGCCAATCTGATAGATTGTTTGTATATTTTCAGACAGTCTCATTAGGGCTGTAGTTACACCTGTGGCAGATATTCAAAGTCTCTCAGTCAGCTTTCTGAGATTAGAGAGTTCGCTATTTCACCACGCAGGGAGGTTTTTTTTGCTATATTTGACCGGAAACGAGAATTTGTATGCTGTACTAAAAGCTTTTTCGAAGGCCTTCACTTTTGTGTCGAGTTCTGTGGTCGAGGTGATCATTGGGGTATTTGAATTTTGTTGTTTATGACTTGGGCACATTTTGGCCAGCGGATTTTTTTTGGGTTTCTGAAAGGTTTTGGTTTCTCGAACTCGAGATCTATCGAAGAGTGTTCGGTTGTGATCTGAAAAGGGTTTCAGGTTGGATACTCTCCAATTTTCTACTTTCATATTATTGCTATTTTTACCGAGTGTAACATCTATAACAACCTCCCACTCATTGAAACTATCCGTACTCGGAAAGGCAAATGTTGGAATGCTACCTCTATTGTATATTGATAGGTTGGTTTCGATAAGGTAGTCAAAAAGAGACTTAGAGCTTCCCCATAACACATGTCTTGTATTGGCATCGCAGCCCATCAGCAGATGGGACTTAGGCCTACTGTCCACGTAGGACACTTCATACGCACGCTTTCGTCATTTGCATCTTCTTGTACGCTTGCTTGCAGCTTCGATATAAACAAACGAACCACTGTCCACGAAGCGGCAATGCAACCTGCAAAAGACGACAAACGCTTTTTTCCGCTCCGTGGACAGAGCTTCGTTTGTTTATATGCCAGCTGCAAGGAAGCTGCAAGCAAGCGTACACCAAGATGCAAATGAGGAAAGCGTGCGTATGAAGTGCAGCTACGTGGACAGTAGGCCTAAGTTGTGGTTACCAGCTATTGGATTTCTTCAGGTGGTGATTGCCAGTGGTGTGCCATATATGCGGACGCGACTATCAGTTCCGCGCCTTCCACATTCTCTAATTTAACAGCTGTTAAATCAGACGAACTAAAATGTTGACATAAAAAAGCTTTAATATGTTTTTTAGCTAAAAATGCAGGCTGGGCATACTGCATAATGACTTTTGCAGAACTAAATAATAAAATTACTCTCATCACATCACATCTTTACGGACATTTGATTTACGGGCTATTGAAGTATGGGGTTTTTGGAAACAGGTATTTGAAAAAAGGGTATACTTGAAAAACTGACTTTTGGATTGCAGGCAAACGTACCCAACCCATTTATTTGCTTGGTAAATGCAGTGCAATAAGTTTGGATGAATGCAAAAAACATTTATGTACTGTGACCTACTGTCGTCAGAGTGTGCCTATGCCTGCATACAATATACCATATGACGTATGTGTGTGATTATCTATATTAACGATACTACTAAGACCACTTCCATGAGCATTAAGAAAATAATAAATTAAAACTCACCCAAATCCTGTCTTACAAATAAAATATAATCTTGTAGATCTTGAGCAATGAGTATTGCCTTATTATCTTTTAGATCCTTAGACTAATTAAAATTCGGTGAATAAAAAAAAAACAATACTGCGTGATCACTGGTGCTTGACTTTCCACTAGTGTAGGTGTCTAGTAATTTCCATATATATACACATTTGTTTATATACTAGCATTCATACAACTTGTACATTCTTATTCGTTTTATTCCGCTTGTATGTTTCGTAGCAAACATTCATATTAGGCACTTGACCTACGTGGATTAACGAAATACTTAAGTGTCAATTATAACAAAGTGCTTTACTCTTGTATTTTATAACAATTCGTTAAAATTGGGAATTTCAGCATTAATTTCTTTATAATTTTGTTAATGTTATATTAATCTTTTTAATCACAGAATTATTAAACAATATTGTTTTCATATTTGTGTTTTTTTGTTGTTAATTGTTTTACTATTTTAAATCAGCGCACTTGAATTTCATAATAATTTTGCATATAATAAATAATTATAATTGTTATAACGGTAATAATTCACATATTTTTTGTACTCTCAAATACGTTTGATGGTGGGTCCGGTAAAAAATATCGAAACTTTTCGTTTAAATCGTTCCATCGGCGGTTCGTCGTCTGATTCGTCATCGTAGCCGTCGCTTTCATCGTCTTCGCCGAATATAATCGTTCGGGTGTATGGCGCATCCTGATCATCTGATTCGCAGAATCCTGGATTTAATATGATATTCGGGATCAATTCTATACTATCCCAACCATCCTCGAAGTCTGCAAGAGCGGGCGCGCAAGATATCGCAGTGCGAAATCGCGCATAGTAAATGAAAGAAAAAAAGAGAAAGAAGCACATTGGATTTGATTAGTGATTAAGGTCAAGTGTGTTCTACGACTACAGGTTTTGCTTTTTTTTTTCTTATCTATGTGCTCTATATATAGAACTAAGCTTTACATATATATATATATATTCATCTATTTATTTATATTTATAGATATTTTTACGTTTTTTTTTTATATTTGCTTGCTTTTTAAGAAGTCTAAGCGATGTTTTTTTTTAATATTTTCTACATAATATATTTTGTATGTACATTGAATTTTTTATAATTAAAAATAAAATACACTTTAAAAACGACAATGACAAGACCACCAACAAAAATTTAGTAACACATTTTTTTTTTCTGAAAAACAATAAAAATTATATTTGAATGTGAACACTTCTAACAAAAAATAACATTTAAAACATAATAACATGATTTAAATATCTACACATAGGCGAAAACATAAAACATTTGCTTCTGTAACTTGTCAACTTGGCCCGTGTTTTTAAGAACTTTTCTTTTTTACTTAACGTTTTGCATAAATGATGTATATTTTTTTTTAAAAAACTTCAACAGCAAACAAAAAGCAAAATTCAAGCGATTACAACATCCAACTTGCAGTCGTTAGTAGAAGTAGTGGTTGTAGTAGTACCCATTTGTGATGATTGATAGTATTCTTTAGACAAAACTATACACAATCCGATTGCTAATATCACAAGGGTTCCAAGTACTATACTGACAGCGACTATCCATATACGAGGATCAAAATTATCTAAGTCAGCTTGTATAAGGCGTATCAAATCTTAAAAGACATAACAAGTTGAAAGAAAGAAAAAGAAAAAAAAAATTAATTAGGTCACAATAGAACATACAAAAAAATACATTTTTACAAATGAATTTTTTTGTTTGTTGTTAAAAACGTTTACACCTAACACACACGTACATACTCCGACTGGATGTTCCTTATTTGGTGCAACATAAAAAATATATATTTAATATTTATATCTATTTATAAAAATGGTGGCAAAAATGTATAGTAATTCATCAATTGAGGATAGGCCGATTTGGCTCACTTTCCATTTTCAGTTGTTCGTAAATGCCAGGAGAAGGTTCTTCCCAGAAGGTTCTTGGGAAAACCCTCCGGAAAAGTCGGGAAATTGGAAAAATCGAAAATTAAGAACGGCTGGACCGATTTGGCTCACTTTCCATTTTCAGTTGTTCGTAAATGCCAGGAGAAGGTTCTTCTGAACGAAAATTTTGGGAAAACTCTTTGGAAAAGTGGGGAAATTGAAAAAATCGAAAATTGATTTTTTTTTGTATGGAATTTTGTGTTCAATTGTTCCGGAATGGCTTTACGAATGGAATGGAAATTTCTTAGTGGAAAACTCGGAAAATTCCTGAAAAACGCGAAAGATTTGAATTTTTTTTTGACAAAATTTTAAATTTTATTGCATGATTTGATGACTTTGGACGATGTAAAGGTGGAAAATTCGTTGTGAAGCTTGGAAAATTTTTGGATAATTGTCAAATTCATTGTGATAAAAGACCTTTTGCATTTTGGGTGTAGATGTTAATCTGCTGCCGCTTAGCAATGGCCAAATTGCCGTTGATGTTTCGACTGGATTGATGTCGTTCCCGGCAAATTTTTGCGAGTTCACATCGTCGAAGGAGGAACTCATCACCAAAGTGTTGCCCGGCATTGCACACAATTATAAAAATATCGATAGGATTAGTGAACGGGCAATATCTACTAGCAGCGAAGATTAAGGACGTCAATAGCTTGAATTTCATTATTCAAAGTCAAATCGCTGCAGAACTGCATTCGTACAAATTGAAGTTTACGACTCACTGATCATCAACGCCCAGCCCAAACCCTTTGCTCTAGTAAGCTGCAATTTTGCACAGAGGTTCTCTTTATGATGTATACAAGGAATACGGAAATTTCGAAATTCAACCCCAAAAAGGGGGAAAAGGGGGGTCAACGTTTGTATGGGAACATTTCTATTTTCCTTCCGATCGACATAAACTCGGTTTGTGTACTCTATTATAAGAGATAAAGATAATTAATTTGTCCGATTTTAGAAATTCTGCTCGGGGCCCGACTTATTGGCGATGACTTCTTTTAAGCCCTATTCTTAACTTTCGAACCGTTCGTCGTATGAATTTGAAACTTTGTAATGTGACCAAACTTCTGTCGCCGTTGAATATGCTTATCATCGCTTCATCTAACTCCAGGGGGCCTATACCACAAAACAACAAGTTTAGTTAAACTGGCAAATTTAAACAGTTACCAACGTTTTCTATACCACCAAAGCATAAGTTTCAGCTTCATAGGATTTTTTTTTTTGTGTCATAGCGCCCCAAGGCGTTGTGACACCGGGCGTTATGACATGTACCTCAACATTTTACTTGGGTAAAATTTTCAGTTGGCTTTATTTCACTCACCTAAATTAAGCCTGATAAGTCGGTATATAATTAGTATTTATTAGAAAAGACTTCAAGTGGTGTATATAATATAATAACGGGTAACTTAATATTAATAATGCATATGACGCGGCGGATAGGTATCGACTGACTGCATAGTTGATGATGGTCAGCTTGGCGAGCGTTATTTCGTATGCTCTTGATGGATGTCATTGTTGTTGTGTGACGTTGGATACTATAAAGCCAAATTCATAGTTTCAAAGCGCAATAAAACCAGCTTGGCGTTATTGCACTTTGTCGAAGTGAAATAAGGTCAAAACTTCTAATAAACGTATAATAAAGCCAACATTAAGAAGTCGGCCTTATTTCACTTGGCGTTATTTCATGGCACCGATCACAGAATATGTTTTCACATCTGCAAAAGTTATGACTTTTCGATAGTCTGTATATAAGTGTATACGTATTAAAATAATTTACTCTATCCAAAGATGACAGTTGACAGTTGTTAGGTGTAAACGTTAAAACACATAATAATTATTTTATTTTTGACAAGACTTACCCTCCTCCTTTGTTTCGGAAAGAGTCGTTACATTTGTGGTTACTATTTCGCCGGCTCCCAAATGATTGTTTGCCCATATTCGAAATTCGTAAGTTGTATTCGGCTCTAGCCGATAAACTTCCATTTGTCGCTGGATAAGAGATATGTAATAGCTAAAATTGATTTAAATCAACAAATATGTGTCGTTTTATGTAGTTTTTCAGATCAGAGTTTACCAAGTTAGTTTTTTTTTATATATAGGCTTAGTTAGGAATGGGTTAGATAGGTAGCAGAAAGGTTAAACAGTTTAAAGAAGAATTGGGTCAATACTGGCGTTGTTCCATATAAATCAGTACCAATTCTAGCGGGAAGTAATTGCATAGGTTTAATGGGTATGAATTGGTATAAACAAAAACAATATTATACAGGCGCACTGTATTAAAAATAAAGTTATTTAAGTACTTTTAATAGAGGCCGTTATCAGAATTAGAGCCGTGCATCAGTTGCGTTCAATAAATTACCACCGACTAGTTCTAAAACATACCTACTTTAGATGTGCGAGTAAATTAAATGATTTCACACTGGGCACTGATGGCAATTTATTAAAATTTAGTTTTGCTTTTTTGTTGCTGGAGTTTTTAGGAGAAAATAAAACACTGAATTTTAATTATTTTAAGGCGTGCCTACATTTAAAAAAACCTAAGACACTTGTAGGTACATTAATAGAAGAAATGTCAGAAATTTATTCAACGATAATCATATAACGCAACCCACCACGGCATACGATCTTAAGGGGCATTTCATAATCTAGCGCTGTTAAAGAAAATCTGTCAAAATCAAATGACAAACGTTTGTTTAAAAAACAAAAAATTGACAGATGATAAACCAACTACATGAAGGATTGTTTGATCTCGCATATCGCAGTTAGCAGCAACGACTTACCTATTATATATATTTTTTTAAATAACTTAAAAATTGTTTAAAATATGTAAGTTCAAGCATTAAACGGAATTCTCCAAGGAAACGCTGCATTCAAGATTGAAAAACGTGATTGGCATAGTTATAATTATCCATATTATCGACACAATCGATAGTTGCAATAAGCAACTATAGTTGTTACTATAGCAACTTCCAATAAACAATCAGCAACATATTTCGTTCGAGCGATATTTAGTTGCTTTGATGTGAGTCATTGTGAGACCTCTAATTTAATTCAAAGCAAAATAATTGCAAGCAATAATTTTTCGTGTTTCCTATTGCCAGTTGCTTATTGAATGTTGCCTCAGTGTGAGAGCCGACTTATTTGTGTATTAAATTAATTTTTGTAAATCATTCCTAATTTGACGTACATACTTAGAGATTTCATTACTGTGATCTTAAATCCCTGTTTTCTTTATTTCTGAATATTGGAAAGTGCTTAATTAGAGTTTTTGACCCTCTGGGTATTACAAAACAGAAAGAAAAATGTCATTAGAAGCGACTGGAGCAGCCAGTGCTGTAGCTTTAGTGGATGCTGGCTACAGCCGACGTCGGATTGCGGTGACACTTGGTGTGCCTCGAACCACTATAAGGGATGCCATCAGACGATTTTGGGGAGACAGGTTTTTACAATAGGAGGCCAGGTCAAGGTAGACATCGGTGCACTTCCGCTCGAAACGACCGCTTTGTTGTCAATAATGTGCTAAGGGATCGCAGCTACTAAAGCTCGCACTCGTCTTTTGTAAGTGTGAGAGGTTGCAGTTAGTGATCGAACAGAATGCAGAGGACTGGCAGAGAGAAATCTAAGGCCATTTTCCCCAGATCTACTCCCACACACCATAGAGCCAGACTTCAGTTTACTCGAGAATATGCTGAGTGGACGATGGATCAGTGGGAAGAACGTGAACAGAATCTGTGGACAAAATCCTGAGGGCTTTTAAAACTTGAGTTTTCTCAATATTGCAAAATTACCGCGGGTAGCAGAAATGACGTATGAAGAAGACGTTGTTGAAATTCCCGCGGAAATTATATCAACTAGAGACTTGATTTAGACAATTTTTGGCGATTTGCTCCAAATGTCAATGCAGGAACTTTCAAAGTCATTTGCCGCGTTCCATTGACCGTTAGCATTTCAATCTAGCAGTTCATTTTGTGCTAGATTGAAAAATTTCCCAGAAAAGGATATTTCACAAAATGTGCTAGAGCTCTAGCGCAAATGCTGAAATGTCAGCTAGTCATCTAGCGGTCAATGGAACGCGGCCAATGCCGCTAGTCATCTAGCGGTAAGTGGAACGCGGCCATTCTCGCGCTGACAACTGCGCAGACATTAAAAATGAATAGGGAGATAATCGATTTAATTGGTGGTAACTCCCAAATCTATTTTAGCACCGATTCTGTTGCCAGAGTGAAGACTGAAGATCCAAATGATGCACCAAATTTCCCTGTTGAATTCCTCAATCATCAAACTCCATCCGGCATGGCGTACCTCATGTGCTGTTCATAATCATGCTGCTGAGAACTTAAACCCTACAAAATAACTTCAATGGAACTCGATTGATTGCGCAAGAGCCTGGACGAAATTTAATAAGAGAAAGAATTATTTCAACATACAATCATAATGATTTAGTTCCAATTCCCAGAATTGATCTCGCTCCAACCGACACTACCTTTCATATTAAAAGGCCGCCCGTTTCCGATAAATTCTTGCGTACGTTATAACAATAAACAAGGCTCAAGACCATTCATTTGACTGTTCGAATCAACAAGTGGCTAGTATCAGCAGGTCTGGAATTAACCGACCATAAAACCGAAGCAGTTCTTATATCTAGCCGGAAGCCGGTAGAGCACATAACCATCCAGGTTGGAAGTCAAGCAATAAGATCAAAGGAATCAATCAAATACCTTGGAGTTATGCTTGAGAATAGGCTAAAGTTTAAAGAACACGTTGACTATGTGAGCAGAAAAGCGGCAACTCTCTCGAATGTTGCCGAACATCGGAGGTCCGGGATACGCAAGAAGAATTCTCCTAACCATCAGGGTGGTCAGGTCAGTAGTGCTATATGCCGCAACTGTTTGCGCAGGCGCCCTGGCAATAAAAGAGACAAGGAGGAAACTAACATCACCATATAGACTTTGTGCATTAAGAACGATTAGCGGCTTTCGAACTATTTCGGACGAAGCAGCTTTTGTTATTGCCGGAATGATTCCTATCGACATCCTCGCAGATGAAATGCAGCGTTTTTATAGCAGAAGAGTCTTAAGTCAGCAAGAGGCTGGTGACATAAAAACAATAAAGAAAGAAGAGATGTCAGCTTCAATAGCTATGTGGCAAGCTAGATGGGACAATACTACAAAAGGCAGATGGTTCTATAAGTTGATTCCTATCATCGAAGTGTGGACAAACCGAACACACGGAAGCTGCAGCCACCACTGCGACGAACAGAAAAAAGAAGGCGAAAAGAAACAACAGACACTGACTAGAGCATAAATTGCTAACCAGACCTGTGAAGTAATACTTAACGGCAGTCCCGCGGGGAGAGTGGTTGAAGGACGTAGGGTGTCGATTAGTACGTAAGGCGCACTCCTGGTATCGATTATTCGGGTTTGCGAATCGTGCATGTTGGTAGCACGGGCTACCGCATCTTTAGAAGATTACTACATCCGTTGGCTCAACCAAAAAAAAAAGACCATTCATTTGATCTGTAATGGGCTTAGGTCAGGCCACAGAGGCATCTTTGGCATGGAGGAGGAGGACGGTGGCACGCTCGCGGTTACACGGCTAAACTCGTCGGACGGGGTAGTTCTTGTCCCCTCTCACACCAGCCACCTGCTCATCACAAAAAAAAATCGTGCCAGAAAACAAAACAAAAGAAGGATAGTAGGAGAACTAATACTAACTGACGGCGGACGGACAAGATAATGGTAGAAGAAAGAGAAAATGATAGCAAGATAGAAAAGAAGAAAAGGAAATACTCCTGTGAACCTGTGCCCATACCGAGGAACAAGGATGGAAAGTCAGATGCATAGGAATACTAACCCTAAACTAACGACGACCGCAGTATTTTCACACAGCCAACTGTATTTGGCTTTATCACGATCAAGAGTTCCAAGTCAAATGAAGGTGTATATTGAATCTAATCCACAGCAAGGAAGATTATTAATTAACCAGAGACAATTCGCCGCAATATAGTTTTCATAGAAGTTCTTTAAATAAAACCTATTTGTTTATCAAATATTCCTTTGCATACCCGAAGCGAAGCGGGTACAACTACTAGTTTATAATATTCAATTAGTATAAAAATGTTTATCAAAATTATATGTAAGACAATAATAAATAAAAAGACAGACAGCCTTTAGTTCCCTGGTAAAAGAAAACTAAATTAAAAAAAAATGGTTTCTTTTCTGGGTCATCAATTTATCATTTCACCTAAAAAAAAATATCCAATTCTTTTGCAATTCAGCTATGCCATCAGCTATGTCTTTTCACAATCAAAAATGTAGAGTTTTCTCGCTTAATGCCCGAATTTTTTTTTTTATTTGATATCCAAATTGGGGGAATAATGATGACACGTATGATATCGAATATAATAGAACACTTTTCACTTATCACCATTACGACGATCAATTGCTAAAGAAGTAAATCGGTATAAAAAAAAATTATTAAAAAGTAAACTAAGTTGTGAATCAACATTTGATTTCTAATTCTACTTACAAACACTCACAAGATTATATTCTACCATAAATTCAGAACACGGGAATGCAACAAGTTAAAACAATACCCTAGCTAAATAGTTTTCAACAACTGTTCTTCCAACTACATTCAACGACACACAAATTACTGTTCATAGATATTATTATTTTTTTCTTTTTTAACACAATCAAACAATGTAAAAAAAAATCCGATTTATACACATTTTAGCAAGCTAAAAGAAACTCCTAGGATGGAGGACGACATTTATACTTACGACATTCGGGGCTATATTAATGGGATCCATACGACTCCATTCATGTTCGTGTTTTTTATCTTCATTATTGCTATATGAAACGTTTCGAAATTCGGCTGTAAAACTGCGAACTGGGTAGCCACCAGAGTTGGATTTATTAAATCTCCAGATAAGAAAGCCAAGAATTGTGGAGGCTTTGAAGTACAACTGCGACACAGGTCCAGGAGTCGTACGTATACTCAGGTTGGCTTTGAGGTAGGCCTGAAATTCATCTTCGATGTGGGTAAGATTTCCTGTTATTGCGAAAGACTCAACAATCGGTGTCGTTGTAGATGTTAACAGTGGTACTGATGTGGAGCTGTTCGATGATGTACTATTGACACCATCACTTGAAGAGGAGGTTTCAATATTGCTTGTATCATTGTCCTTGTCGAATTCTTCGGTTTCGCTTTGAACCGATGTTAAACATATGTAAAGGCCTCTGTCTTCATCCGAAACATTTGTAAGAACTAAAATCCTACCTGTCTGAATTTAGGTGGAGAAATAAAAAAAAATATTATTGCGATTAAAAAAGGATTCAATTAATATATAGTAGGTATGTAATCATAATCATATATGTATTACTAAATTTAAAAAGGATATGTATTGTAAGGTGGTATGGAATTTACTACCTATTTTTTTAGTGTGTTAGTTGGTAGATTGGCCGGTTGTGATACCACTTCGTTTAGAGATCTTTTATAGTCAATGGGAATATCCTCGATGTTTTGCCTTTCTTTATAACTTGTAGAGGCGTATGTGTGCAAGACAAGTGGCTTTGTATTACAAAAGAGCGAAAATGCAATTTCTTACTTACTTACTTATCGGGCTCCCGACCCGTGAACAGTCTCTGCCTGAGAAACTGGAGCCTGGGGGCTGGTATTCGAAGATCCTCTTAGCTGGAGCATTATTGTCCATTTCGCTCGACGTGGCTGAGCCAATTTAGTCGACGTGTTTTGGGTTTTTGGACTACATCCACATCTTGGTACAGCTCATATAGTTCGCGGTTGTGTCTTCTCCTCCATTCGCCCTCCTCGCACACAGGACCAAAAATCCGCCGAAGTATTTTTCTTTCGAAGGAGTCCAGTATCGGCTCTGCCTTCTTGCTCATCGTCCAGCACTCGGCGCAATAAAGCAGAAATGGCAGGATACTTAAAGTTGAGGTGAATGTTGGAGGAACAGTGCACAAACTAAATTTATTGGTGGTTGATAAGCCAGGTGATAATCTGTTGGGACTGGATTGGTTTAATCGATTTTCTTGGAAAATTGACCAAAACATTTTTCAAGTTAGTTCGGGGCAAAGTTTGATTACAGAGATTGATCGATTGTGTCTAAAACATTCCAAATTGTTTTCGAAGGAATTAGGCAAGGCTGCAAATTATAGAGCTCATCTCGCTCTTAAAGCAGATGCATCCCCAAAGTTTATTCGCTCCCGACCAATTCCCTATGCTCTTCTAAATGAGACCAAAGCTGAAATTGAGAGACTTGTTACTGCAGACATTTTGAAGCCAGTGCAACGAACGCAATGGGCAACACCCATCGTAATTGTTAGGAAAGCAAATGGTACCATCCGGATCTGCGGAGATTTTAAAACCACAGTTAACCCCCAACTGATTGTCAATAGGCATCCAATCCCTCGTATTAGGGATGTTTTTCATAAGCTTCGTGGAGGGAAGTTATTTTCGAAAATTGATTTGTCCGATGCTTACCTTCAAATAGAATTAGACGATGAGTCGAAGGAGATCACCGTTATTAATTCACCTTTCGGGTTGTATCAGTACCAGAGGTTACCGTTTGGAGTGAGTAGTGCACCAGGGGAGTTCCAAAACGTAATGGAACAATTGTTTGCCGACCTCAAAGTAGCTGTTTATTTGGACGACATCGTCGTATCGGGCAAAGATGACGCGGAACATTTGAAGAATCTGGAGGAGGTGCTTAGTAGGCTGGAGAACAATGGGTTTTGATGCAAAAAAGAGAAGTGTGCGTTTGCAATGTCCGAACTTGAATATTTGGGGCATAACCTATCTGCCAACGGCATAAAACCTTCAGAAACCAGGTTAGATGCTCTTCGGAATTTACCGCAGCGCCAACGAATTTGAAGGAACTAGAGGCGGTTGTAGGTAAGCTCAATTATTACAACCAGTTTGTACCGAATTTTTCCCAGGTCGCGGGGCCGCTCAACTCCCTTCGGGAAAAGAATTCTAAATTTATTTGGGCTTCGCGCCAGCAAACAGCATTTGAGTCATTAAAAAATAGTATTCTTAAAGCAGCCCGATTGGCGCATTTCGACGAGGAATTACCCATTATTCTCGCAACGGACGCTTCAAGTTATGGTATCGGTGCAGTCATATCGCACAGATTTCCTGACGGTACCGAGCGTCCAATAGCGTTTGCATCGAAAACATTGAATCGGCATCAGAAACTATATAGCCAGATTGAAAAAAGAAGCGTTGTCCATTATTTATGGCGTTACAAAATTTCATTGCTACTTATATGGAAGGGAATTTGTGTTACTTACGGATCATAAGCCCCTTACTGCAATATTCAATCCAAGCAAACAAATTCCCGAGATGACGATGCGCCGACTTCGAAACTGGGCGTTGACACTGATGGCTTATACCTATAAAATTGTATATCGTCCTACATCGAAACATGGCAACGCTGATGCGTTGTCTCGTCTGCCGGTTGGCCCGGATGTAGACTTTGATAGAAGCGACGAATGCGGGTTCGAGGTAAATTCTATTGAAGTCCAGGACTTAGACGAGCTGCATATCAATCCATCGATAATAGCCAAGTTCACTCTAAAAGACAAAACCCTTAAAAAAGTTATACGGTACATTAAGGACGGCTGGCCAAATAATCTGCCAGCAAGTGAAAGCGACATTAAACCATTTTTTGATCGAAAACTTGCATTGACGCTAAAAGGTAGCGTAATGTTACTCAGTGCAGAGTACGAGAGGGCTGTTATACCGGAACAATTACAATCAAAAGTGCTGAAGCACTTGCACGAAGGACATTGGGGGGCTTCCAGAATGAAGCAGTTGGGACGTCGGTACGTGTGGATAAGAAAATCGACGTCATGGCCGGTAAATGCACCACGTGTCAGGAGTTAGCAGCAAATCCAAAGAGGGAGTTTATCAACTGGCCACCATCGGAAGAAGCATGGGAAAGAATACATTTGGATTTTGCTGGGCCTTTTCATGACAAAATGTGGCTAATTTGTGTTGACTCATTTTCGAAGTTTCCATTCATCGTATCGATGACTTCTGTGACATCTGAGAGTACCATTAAAGCGCTTCGTACAATTTTTGCAATAGAAGGTCTTCCGAAAGCAGTGGTAACGGACAACGGACCGATTTTTGCAGCAATAACTCCATACAGCATTGGAGAACGGCGCCTTTCCATCCAGCGTCTAATGGACAGGCCGAGAGGTTCGTACGGACATTTAAGCAAGCGTTCCGAAAAATTGTAGCAGAAGGGCATAATATAGAGGAAGCCGTCAACATTTTCCTATCAACTTATAGATCAACACCTAACACATGTTCTTCAAAGTCGCCGTCAGAGTTGCTCCATGGGCGCCAGCACCGATGTATCTTATCACCATTTATCCCGGATTAAAAAGAGAACCTTTCAAGATGGACTACTAAGTTTGGCGTTCATCAAAACGTTTTTGTACGCCAGTTTCTGAAACCAAAGAAATGGAAAGAAGGAGTAATTATTCAAGTTTTGGGGAACAACATGTATCGTATTCAGACAAATGATGGTGTTATAAGACGGCATCAGAACCAAATACGTTCCAATGAGTTCCACTGTAATGTTTCAACAAACTCAAAACTGCCACCAGCCCCTGGCGGCACATTTCCAGTGGGAGGTAATTCTAATATATTAACTGAAGAATCTTCTGTTTCATTTAGACAGGCTGATGGCGAAAACGAAAATAATAGTACGGAGGGGAGAATTAACATCTCATCTGCCGAGCAGCTAGACGAACCCACGGAATCCGAAAATCCAGCCACAGAAAAGACAACGCAGCAGGTAGTCAAGACGCCACCAGCAGACCTGAGACGTTCCGAGAGATTGAAGCAAAAAAGTGTTCGTTTCCAATACTAAACTGATTTTATTATTTTGAATTACTATGAATTAAAATTATTTTCTATTGGTTTTGAATTATGACGGAGGAAATGATGTAAACTCCTCGTTAACATTGTAATAATCATTTAGTTTCTACTGTACCTACAATACATTGTAATTAACATTGTACTGTACCAATAACCTTTTTCTTGCTGATCTGTCAAATAAAGTTTGGTTTTTGTGAATTACGCTACGCTGGCAAATCTTCATTTAACAGGATAAGGGTTTTGTAGAGCACACATTTCGTCCTTCGAGTTAGGAGTTTTGAACCCAGTTGTTTTGCCAAACCGAAGTAGCAAGGGTAGAAGGGAAATTCATCGCCGGATCTCCACTAGGGTGTCATTCGTGGAGTTCATGTTTACTCCTAGGTAGGCGAACTCCTTACCTCGAAATTGTTACTATCAACAGTGACGTTTTGTTCTATGCCGTGGACAGATGCTTGTTTCTTTGCTGATAGCATGTATTTAGTCTTGTCCGCATTTACTTCAAGGCCAATGGATTTCGCCTGTTCTTCAATAGCCGTGAACACTTCTATCACGGCACGATGGGAGCGACCGATGATGTCAATATCGTCCGCATAGCCCAGCAGCTGGACGGACCGGTTGAAGATAGTGCCTTCCGTGTTGACACTTGCCCTGCGCACTATCTGATAAGAAGTCGCATGATAGCGCGTCTCCTTGCCGAAATCCGGTGCAAGTTTGAAATAGATCGGAGGAGCTGCTTCCAAACTGCAGGTTGCAGCGCGTGTTTTCCAGCATCACGCGATACAGCTGAATCAGTTTTGCCGGGATTCAGAATTCGGCCAGCGCCATATAGAGCCCCTGACGGTGTATGCTATCATATACGCGGCTTTGAAGTCGATGAATAGGTGGTGAGTTTCGACTTGAAAGACACCGACACCGAAGCGCAGGGAATTGTAGATGTGTTTAAACAGCATTTCCAATAGCTTAACATCTGCGCTTCGGTGATTAGGTTTTCTTCCGGTTTTTTGCTTGGCTTTTTTATAAAACCTCCGGATGTTATTACGATCGCGCGACTCTTCGATCTTCTTGAGCTGGGAAGCTGCGTAAGACCCCTTCTTTCTACGCAGGATATTCTTTTCCTCCCTTCTCCTGGCTCGATACTCTTCTCTCGCTGAACTTGTTTTGCGCTGCAGCGCTTTCTTGTGTGCATCTTCTGTCACCTTTTTCCTGTACACCTACACGCATTCATGATCATACCACGGGCTCTTTCTCTGGGGTGGCTGGTACCCTACAGTGGTTTCGGCTACCTCCTTGATGATGTCGGGATACTGACACCACTGCTGGTTGACGTTTGTGGTGGCAGAAATGCAATTGCAGCCCCGAAATTAACACTTTTCAAAAAGCCAAGATTAGATCGGATATCGTTTGGGATTTTAAGGGAAGGGTAGTTTAATAATCGTTTTTTTTTTAAGTTTACCCAAAAAACAAAAGGTGGGCGCAGTGACTCAGTGGCTAGTGTGCTGGACTATTGTGCCCCTCGCACCAAGGTTAGATCCCCGGAAAAGCACAAATTTACATCTAAAGGTTTGTTTCCACCTCTCACAAACGTCTGACCATCCATTCGTCAAACAAAATAAATATCTTACACAAACGAAAGGTTGTGAGAATCTAACCCTAGGGTGTCTACACGCCTGTTATGCCAATTATAAAGAGTGATTGGGCCTCCGCACAGGAGAATAATTCTGCCGGCATAAAACCGATTTAGTAGGCGAGGGGACTGAAGTGAGGGAAAAAAACGGAATAAAATGTTCTGCCGAGTTTGAGTGGTTGAACAAGGCGTAAAACTAATACATACACAGCTTTAAAAATAATTTAATTGTGAAAATAATACTACACAATGAAAAGGGGTTCATATATATAATTTTTCTGCCGGCAGAAATCATCCCGTGTGCGCTCGAAGTATGGTATAAAAACGGTTTTCTGCCGGCAGAATTAATCTCGTGTGCGGAGGCCCATTTTTCTGATTTAAAAAAAAAAAAGAAAAAACGAAAATTTGCAAAATTGCGTGAAATTTTTATTAGGGTTGATAAATCAATTCTTCCCATTTACTGTTTGAATATTATTTTGTGTAAATGTTAACCTCGACTACTCCTCGACTGGTAACTCACCAATAACACGAGTTATGTTGGCTTGCAAGACGGCAATAGTTGCTGACTTATCCATATAGAAGAGAGACTTCTCCTTCACATATTCCCACGGTGCCATGAAATAAAGTCTTATGCAAAAAGGTCAAAAACGTAATTTTGGACTTTATTGCACTTCTGAAATTGCAATAAAGTCCAAAACGATTTTTGGACTTTATTTCATTCTCAAAAGTGCAATAAAGTCCAAATCCAAGTGGAAATAAAATCCATAATTCATAAACAGTACAATATATATGGGGGGACATGCTGCCCCCTGCAACCCCCCTGCTCATCTTTCTTGTAAATAGCTGAGTGAAATAATGTCCAATGACTTTATTGCACTTTCAAAAATGAAATAAAGTCCAAACTCGTTTTGGATTTTATTGCAATTTCAAAAGTGCAGTAAAGTCCAAAAAAGTCCAAAATTACGTTTTGGACCTTTTTGCATAAGACTTTATTTCATGGCACCTATTCCCACAAAAAATAGTCGATCGCACGATTTACGCATTGGCAGTTCTTGCAATGCTTCTGGTTGCTCAGCAGACCACATACAGCGATTTTGTTTATTATCTAATCTAACGTAGCCTGCTCATTAGAAAGTGCTCTTAACACACTTTTTTTTACTGAGCACGATTTTTGGTAATAAAATCCAATAATTTGCAAACGTTGTTTGGGCTTAAGGGTATCCATGGTGAAATGGCAATGCTAATTGAGAATTTTTTACTTTGACGCGTGTCACGAATCACTCGTGAACTGTCAAAAAAATGACTGAAAACCCAAACAGCAAAAAAATCACCATTTATTTATTTATTTGTTGTTTAAAAAACAAAAGAGTTGTAGGGCGAACTGTTATTTTAAAACATTTAAATGTTAAAAAAAGCCACCTCTCGCGAACGTCTGACAATCATCCGTAAGTAAATGAGTAACTCTATAAGAAAGCTTCTTAATTCAACCAATTGACAGCCGGTCGAAGTCGGTATAAAATTGTAGGTCCTTTCAGTGGCGTAGCGTGGGTGTCTGCCGCCCGGGGCGGAAGAAAATTTTGCCGCCCTTGTATTTAGGTATTTCAATTTAAAATACTATAATATATCTATATAATCGACTTCCAATTAGAACTAGAACGACACTGTTAAAAGTTATATTTTTATTGAAAAATAATATTATGAATTGTTAGAATTAAAGACAAAACTTCTGTCTAAAACTTTATTCGTCTACATTTCTTAAGAGCAAAGTCTTACTGTGGCAGCAATGAAAGTCCGCAGTCGAAGTCGGTTCACATTGAAATCCTGCTCATCAATTTCTGTAGATGCGTAGTCTAGATTAAATTTAGTTTCGCCCGAGTCGAGTACCTAATATAGCCGGCGTTAGAAAACCAAACTTATCCGCCAAATTTTGTAGCTGCTGAAAACGCTCACGAATTTCGACAATGACCCTATCTAAAGAAGAAAACAGCTTCCGTCTCAACTCATTTTCCCAACACAAGTTAGCATCCCTGGTACCATCAACAAAACGGATCTTTTTTGTTATGCGCCTCTGAGGTTCCATGAAAATGCCAAGTTCTTCACACATATTTGTTGCATAACTTACAGCGCCATTTGCCCATTCCTCTCGCTTCTCCATCAGAATTATATGCAGTGGACGCTATCAAAGGTCAGCCCGATGATAACACGTTTACTTGTTTCGTTTGCTTTTGCCCTAGAAACACACATTTAAGCAACAAATACAAACAACTACTTTGCTAAAATGAGCTTTTCTTTATTGCTTTCATTTGGGATCATGACGTTAACTAGAACGACTAAAATATAGAATGGTCAATATCTCGAAAATGAATCTCGAATGAAAAAAATCTCGAATGGGTCAAAATCTAGAAAGTACAAAAATCTCGAAAGACTCTATCTCGCAAAAAATCTAGAAAATAAAACTGCTTTCGAGATTTTTATAATTCATTAAATTTACTCCGAAAGTAATGAAAACAAGTCTAAAATGAATATTTTTAAATTATTTATTGAAAATAATAAATTTCTAACAAATAGTCATAACAAAACACATTCCTTCGAATACTATAAACTATTCCATAACTATAAACTATTCAACAGCAAATAAATTTACATATTAGTTTCATTTGTCCAAAAGTATGTAAATATAATAGTGTCGGAGCTAAGCCACGCGGTGTTTTGACAATAGCACGTCAATAAGATTTTAGAAGACCTGGGACCTATAACACAACGCTTCAAGTACTTGTAGAATAAATATGTGAATTTCTACAATCTTTTACACATTTCTGTAACACAAAGTTACAAGTTCAATGCTAATCTTATGATGATCACGTGCGGGCAAATTCAAGACTTGTAAGACTTGGTGATATGCCGCGTTGTGTTATAGGCCCCTATTATTTTTTACCTGACTCATTTGCTTGCAGGAACAGTGAATCAAATTGTTGTTACATACGCATGCAATTCAAATAGTTTTCCATATGAGTAAATCTTGAATTAATATTACCTAATTCTAGATTTTTGCTTTCGAGATTTTTTTTTTTTAGATTTTTGTTATCCGTGATTTTTGTTTTTGAGATTTTGGTTTCGAGATTTTTTCATTCTATATTTTTTTTTTCGATATATTTTTTTTTAAATTATAGTTTTAAATTTTTCTACATATCGGGGTAGACCCCTTTCATTTATCAATCCTTAACTGCAAATCTTAAACATATTCCGCAACCAATTTCTGTCGGATCACATCGGAATAAAATTCGTATAAAGCCGTCAAAAATATCTCTAAAAAACGCACTTAATCCAGTGATACCAGATCGGGGAATTTATCCCTTTTTGAGGGATTTTCTCACTTAAAATAAGCTAAAAGGATCAAAGGGATTTTTCACCTCATAGTACAAAAAAAAGGGATTTTACTCTTTGGTCAATTTTTGTTCTAGATTCATTAAGAACAATCAAATTATAGAACTTATTTCTATTTCTTAAAACATGTACTTGCTTTATTTAATCAGTTCAACTCACTTTTTCAAAACAGAAAGGTTTTAGTTCACTGCATTTTGCGGGAGAGCAAGATATTGGTTTTGAAAATGTGTCGCTTGTTTGTTCAAGCAGACTTTTTTGAACTTCTATGGGATGCAGAACTTAAAATTTTTAGAGATTCCAACACACATTTTATGATTAATTTAGATAGTCTGTTTTTGGGTCAAGAATGTAAAGACTCCTTGACAGAGTTAGATGCTGATGGTAAATTGGAGGTTAAGAAAAACTGTCTCAGTTTTTTTTTGCCATCGTTGAAATGGTTCCTAGCCTACCTTATGTTGAATATTATTTTATGGGATAAATGTGGGATTTTTTAAATGTTGGCGAGGGATAAAAGGGATTTTTTTGGCATAACTGTGGGATAACCTGCTTCCAAAGTCTGGGATCACTGACTTATTCACACTTCATAAATGTCGGAACAATTTTAAGAAGAATACCTCGAAGCAAAAATCCTCCGATTTATATGAAATCTGTGAATTTTCTGTTCTGACGGATATCTCGCTTATGCAGAATAAATAATAAAAGCACAAGTTGGAGTCGTAAACGAAACTATCGTAGAAAATTTCAAAATAATTACTAATAAATTAAAAAAATTTCACCTATACTTTACAGAAATTTACTTGTTCTGATTTTTTTATTTTAATAAAATAAAGATTGAACAATACAGCAGATAGTCAAACATACAATAATTACATAAATAGAAAACTTAAATAAAATATTTAATACTCACATAGTAGAATGTATAGTATACCTATATCTACGTACACGAACGATATAATTTTTCACGAAGTTTAATAATTTAAGCAGGTACTTATGAACACTAAAATCACAGTTGAAAGCATTAATTGGAATTTGATGTCTGACGGGTCAATAAAAATTTCTTAGAATTGTCAAAGCACGGACTTCCCTGAAGGGCCTTAGTGGTCGGAATCATAGGTGCGACAAAAATAAGAAATGTTTCAAATATGTGTTTAAAAAAAATAGTTGGACCGCTAGCTACCCTAGGCAAAGCTCATTCGTTTGTGTGAGTTTTTTATTTTTGTGACGAATGGAAGGGACCTACAATTTTATGCCGATTCCGAACGGCTAAATTGAGAGGCTGAGAGGCTGAGAGGCTTTTTTAGGACAGTTATACTCTCGGATGTTTGTTAGACGTTGTGCCATTTTGCCATTTTGTTGTGCGGGCCGCCACGCTACGCCACTGGGTCCTTTCCATTTTCTCCAAACATACAAAAATATACAAATGAATGAAGCACCAACTATTTCAAATAAAGTTTTTCAAATTACAGATTATCGGAAAATGGTTAAGGATACTTTATCCGAAGCGAATAAGGAAGAATATGTACACAAACAGATTATGCCTAATGCGGGCGGTTGCTTAGAGAACAGTGAAATGCCAGTTTCATACAAACCTGGGAGGAAAATGAAGCAAACATAAGCACTAGCACTTTTGGTTCTGTGCGGCGAAAGTAGGAAAGAGGTTTTGAAACTCTGCTCGAAATTGCTATTTTTTGCAAAGCCATCCATTGTAGAAATATTGCAACTGCGCAAAAATAACGACTTATTCAAATTATTTCAAACGTTCTATAACAGATGGCACACTCAACACTCAAACAAAATCACACGAATTGCTCGATGGCATTTGAGTGTTTTCGTTTCTCTCCGCCGTGAACCAAAGGAGCTAGTGCTTATGTTTGCGTCAACGAAAAATTGGTTGCTAGCAGTTCATGTATAGTTGTCAATGTTAGAGAACTTGACTTCACCATCATGTGAACTGTGAGTACTATAAAGCGATATTGTGCGATAGCTGAAGATCACGGTTTGCTACAGGGACTTGTTTTAGGTATAGTAATTGTGTAATGGCTTTATGAGGATACCCATACCGGTCTTTTTACATCCGGCTTGACGAAACATATTTTATATATTTATTTATTTATTTAGTCAACAAAAATGCGCTGGTACCGCGTTTTAGTATATATTTTCCAAACTCATATAGGCAATTGCATAGCTTGCTCAGAGGTTTACCCAAAATCCAACCCTCCAACATACAACATTGTATAGGATAGGCGTTTACGAGTAAAATTTTAAACTTGCATTACGATTATGATGTGGAAGTTCATGTAAAGTTGTTGAAATTGCTTTTCTATTTCATCACGTACAAACTTTAATGCAATATTTGTGTGTAAAGATGAAATGGGGGAAAATCAGTTATTTTGAGTGCTGACGGAGCCCTCATGACCATGAACTTAGTCCGAAAGTGCTGCATGTACGTGTAACAATCACTTATTGCACAAACATCATACAAAAACTATTTCAGTGTAAACAATGTAAGCAAAAATAAAGTACTACAAAACGTAGGAGCTTTTTAAGGACAAGCACCGGAACACTTACCTGTATAGCTCTTGAATTGTTTCCATTTTCTTTGATCCACATGATGGATCCATTTGCATCGCAAGGTATTGAAATATTTTTGCCTTTATCGGTGACGTATTCGTTGTATTTGATTGAAGATGTTAAAACGGTTAAAACTGCAAAGATTAAACAAAATAATTGCATAAATTTAATAAATGTATATTATGCGGAAAAAAATGATTTATACTTTGCAGGGGCGAACTAAGAGACAGTGACACCCAGCGGGTAAAGCAAGCTTACACCCCTTAAAAAAGAAAAAAAAACACGAACAAAGATTTTATTTGGAGGTGCTTTCGACGAGCTTTTATTGCACTGAACTGAATGTTTAGATTAAATTATTAAAGTCGATATTTCTTGTGAGCTCCTTTTCGATTGAAAGTAGGTACGTATAGCCAGATCGATTCTGGCTCATTGTTGATCTTAGATAAATCTTAATTAATATTAATTTTGAAAAGCTTCGCTCACACGAGCCACTGAGACGCAAATTGTTAAATAAATTCTCATCGTCAATAACAGACTCTGTAACTAGTCTGAAAAGTCCCAGTTAATAATGAACCATGTGAGATGTGACGCCGTTCAGCGATAGCAGATCAGTTTTGAATATTGACAGCTCACATTGCATCAACTCCAAGCTGGGTGAGGTGTCCGCAAGAACATCTGTTAGTAGAGGCACTCCGCAAGTTGCTGTTCTATCCCCCCTTCTTTGAAATTTGGTGGTCAATGAACTACTGATAATCCTGGAAGGTGAAGGATGAACGGCGATCGCTTATGCAGATGATATTGCTATAGCTGTCTCGGGAAAGCACTAAAATAATTTAAAAGAGCTTCTACAAAATGCCTCAAACTTCCACATCATAATCCGACAAAGCTAAATATTTGGGTCTTATCCTTTATAGGAAGTTTAATTGGAAACTTAATACACAAGCTATAGGAAATAAATAGGGCCTATAAAACCTCGAACAACTCACTGATGGCTCTATATCTCGGTCATAATCGGTCCTAGCGAGACGTCGGAACGGAAAATTCTCCGATTTCATACGAAAACCAAAGACGGAGTTGGTGGGGGCGTTTTCTCCGAAAGTCTTAATCTTAAGCTCTTCTTCCGTCTACCAAGCTATTGTAGCGTGTTCCAGGCGGAAATTATGCAATAAAAGAAGTCTTATCTTGACTCAAGAAAAACGTTATATCCGTTAAAAATATCAGCAAATTTTCGGACAGCCAACCAGCTATCAAATCCATGGATTCGATCTCTATAACTTTTCAAGTAGCCCTCGACAGTCGATCATCTCTTACGGAGATGGCCAAACAGTTCAAAATTCACCTTTTTTTGGGAACAGGGGTATAAAGGGCATAGGGACATTTTTGGATTGTAAGGTCAATGAACCTGCCAGAATAGGAACAACTCAACCCATCCTGTCGGATAAATGCACCCTAGGTATACCAATCGCTACTTGCGAACAAAACTTGAAGCTGGATGCCATCGAGAGGTTAAATCTTAGGTGGACAAGTGGCACTACTTGGCCTAAGCTGGATTTGAAACGCTCTAAGAAATTGGTTTCTCTCAACAAATTGCATAACGACACCAGAGTACCTATGTGTCATTTCATTCCCTGATATAGGAAAGCATGCCGCGAGGCTAGGCCTTTTCGCAAACGACTTTTACAGAAGCTTCTTTGTTCCTGCCCAGCTCTATCTCGTAGAAGGAAGCTTCACTTGTGAGCCTTCCATTAAAACGACTTGGGTGATCTGACAAACACGGGCAACAGAAGCCTTTTATACTTTATAGAACTCAAAATGGTTTAACTAGTATAGGGAGATCTAATATGATCCCTTTTTCTTGGTATCAGAACAGAATGGACCTGCTGGTCTAATTGTGTTGGCGTTTCCCAGCTAGAAGCGACTTTCAACCAATCAACCAACTTACAATCTTACATGCCTAACATTTTGCATGACTTGTATGGAGTGGAGGGTATATCAATGCATGGGCCAGCTGATAATAGTTTTATTGTTTTACCTATCTAATAATTTTAACATCAATTCCTAAGTTACTTTTACCAATATGCAGTTCCAATATACGTTTGTGTTATAGAATACCCAAAGATATAGTTTGCCTTTAAATTGGTTATACGTTTGGCAACAGCACCAACCCTTAATTGTCATCCCCTTATGCTCTTTTCAAAATCAACTGAGCAACTGAGCAATGAAATTGAAAAAAAAACTAGCATTTTTCTTTAAAGAATTCTATTGAAAGATATACATGCACTTTATTCAGGAAGAGTGTTCTTCTTCTTCATAAACCCCAGGAATCTATATCATAAGAAAAATCTGAAAAAGAAGATGATTGTAATTTAATCCATGCGATCTATGAGGATTATATGTAGTTTCCCCATTAAGTTTCCCTCAGCATTCCTTCGTAAGAGGAATTCAATTAAGTATTTTTCAAAAACCCAATACTGTTGCGGTGAGAGTGTATAATTTTATATTCATTGCATAATATAATGTGGCCATTGCGTGTGTAGTTTGCAAGGAATGGCAATATGTGACGTCATTGGCGTGCTAAATTACCCCTTAGGTGAATCGATGGAAGGATAAACAGAACAAAATCGATACAGAAAGTAGTTTATTCGTTTTCAATCACAAGAATAGATAGTAAAGCTTTGCTGATACATACATACTAACGGCTTACGTTGATGTAAAAAATATTACACTCAAACGTGTATCCTATAGTTTTCAGGGATTTGTGCCTTTCATATATAAGATAGTTGATATACTCACTGTAGAGACATAAGGTCCGAGAAGTTTTGAAATTTAATTGTGTTCTATACGAGAATATCAAAAGGAAATAATATTACTTGTTCAAGTTCAAGAGAAGGCACAGGGCGAAAAAGAAAGACCATAACCATCAATTAAATAAAGGAAGCAGGCTGTAGACAGTGTTTCGAGAAGGTTCTGATGGAATATCCCAGATCAACCGTTAAAAAATCCCTTTTCGGTGGACTTTATCCCTTTTTGCTAGAGACATGTTGGTTGAGATGAGACTCAGTCTCAGAGCTAAATAGTGAATATATAAATGTCAAAAGAAATAAATCTTTGATAGTAGGAATTCAAAAATAGTAATAGTAAATTTAATTATTAAGTAACAATTTTCGAGTAACAAGAAATAGGTTAGGTAAGGTATAAGTATGTAAAGGGTCCGCCACCTAACGTTTTTTTTTTCAACTAGTGCTTATTTCGCGAATGGTAACACTTAGCTCATGTCTGATTTGACAGATAATTAGTTTTATCCTTCCGCTGAACGAATATGGTTGTGTATACGCTTGAACAACGCTGGGAAATATTGCGACATTACTTTGAAAATCATGGTAATGTTGCAGAATGTGTGCGAAAATTGCGAACGGATTTTGGAAGAAGAGAAGCACCGTCAGCTCCGTATGTTCGTTATCTTGTGAAAAAAGTGAAAGAAACTGGCATCCTCATCGATAAACCAAAGCGTGAAAAACCAAAAACAGTGCGTACACCCGAGAAAATTGCTGCTGTGGCGGATTTTGGTCCAGAGGCATAATTGGGCCATTTTTCTTCGAAAATGAGCCGTTACAGCCAATGGCGATCGTTATCGGGCCATGTTGAACGAATTTTTGTTCACAAAAATTGATGAGGAGGATATTGGCAACATTTGGTTTCAACAGGACGGCGCTACGTGCCACACAGCCGAAGCTACACTCGATGTTTTACGCCCTGTTTTTGAAGATCGCAGAGCTGATGTCGTTTGGCCACCGCGGAGCTGCGATTTGACACCGTTAGACTATTATTTGTGGGGTGCATAAAAAAAAAAAAAGTGTTACGCCGACATGCCAGAGACAATTGACGCTTTAAAGGACAATATTCGTAAAGCCATTGGTGAAATACAGCTGCACACAATCGATAATGTGCTTAAAAATTGGACCGATCGTGTAGGCTACTGCATGGCCAGCCGTGGCAGCCATTTGAATAAAATTATTTTCCATTATTAACCGGAAGGATTGTACTTTCAAATAGAAAAATAAATTTGAGAAAATATTCAGTAGTTTTTTTTTATAGCATTTTCAAAAAAAAAGTTATTTGGCGGACCCTTTATATGACTGGGTCAACAACTTTCTCGTTTATTGCGAGTTTGGATGATGCACACTCACTTAAATTGGCAATACCTGATTACATTTATTTGCATAGAAATGTCAGTCAACAATTAGAGAAAATCAGTTCCAAGTGGATCTGGCAGTTCCATTACTATAGCTAAACAAATTCACGTCGTGGGGTCAAACATAAGACCTAGCTGCTAGCTCTTTTAGTTCACAGTGAAAAATTTAATAATAGCCAAACTATGTAATTTCTTTATTTTATTTTATTTCATAAAGACCAGTATTAAAATGAAGCGTTCACGGGGATTGAAAAACAGGCGAAATCCGTTGGCCTTGAAGTAAATGAGGACAAGACTAAGTACATGCTATCAACAAACAAACAAGCATCTGTTCACCGCCTAGGACAAAACGCCACTATTGATAGCAACAATTTCGAGGTAGTTAAGAAGTTCAAGGCTTCGCTATGAACCAGCCAGCAGCGCTCAAATTAAACGGTAAATAACTCTTGCCAATCGCTGCTTCTTTGGGCTAAGAAAGCAATTGAAAAGCAAAGCCCTCTCTAGAACAACTAAAGCGACCCTTTATAAGACCCTAACCATGGGTGCAGTAGCGCAGTAGTTAGTGTGCTGGACTACTGTACGAGGGATCCAAGGTTCGATCCCCGGAAAAAAATACAAATTACCTCTTAATGTTTTTTTCTACTGCGCCACCTCTCGCGAACGTCTGACAAACATTCGAGAGTATGACTGTCGTAAAAAAGCTTCTCAATTCAGCCGTTCGCACTCTGCAAAAAAATGTTGCTTAGAGAGAAGTATTCTTCGAGTAACTTTCGGTAGATACAACGACGAACTGTACAGGCGACATCAACTGTATAGCGACATCAACCTAGATAGAAGAGTGAAGGTTCAACGACTAAGGCCCTAGTTATAGCTATCATTGAAATGCATCATTGAAACTTTTGTTTTCCGATTTTAAGACGATTAATCAAACAATATTGGCTTTAGTTGGTATCAAAATAAAGGTAATCAATTGTGGAATTTTTTATTTTTTATTTCACTGATTGAAATCGATTTCAATGAACAGCTGATTCTCGTTTCCCAATCGTTTCACTGATGTATTCGATTCTCTTTCTATTCTCAGCTGTCAGTTTTGCTTTCAATGATCAACTCTAACCTCAAAACCTAGACTCGTTTCTTGAAAAGTCACTGACAGGTTCTTTCACTGACAGGAATTTTTTCAATTATTGCTATAACCGACTTGTCAAAAAAATGAAACCACCATTCCACTGATTTGTTCCAATGATGCATTTCAATGATAGCTAAGTAAAGTAAGTAAGTAAGTGATTCATTTATTTACATTTCAACATAAACATAGTATACAAAAATGAATTTAAGAGCTATGGCTAAGCCGTCAGCCTGGTTGGCAAATTTATAAATATAAATTAAATTTAATTTTCTATAAATAAAAGAAAGAGCTAAAGATTCAAACATATTCCAATATTAGTAACATTCTATACTTATAAACTGATTTTATAAAATTGCTTAGGGTTTTCCAGTCGCACTCGTTTAGAACTTTGATAGTTTCCTGCATAGTTAATGTCTGTTTTCCGAAGAAAATTTGCCTTTGCGGTCTAAATATTGGGCATACACTTATGATGTGGAAGCAATCTTCTTTAGACTTCAGGTTACAGAGCGTACAGAATTGATTGTAGCTTCCATTATATGGGTTACCATTTAAGGGAAGAAGTTCACATCTTGCTTTGAATATGAAGGATATTTCATTATAACTTAGTGAGTCGTTGAAGTAGTTTCTACCGTTTAAGTTAAAGTTAAGCTGGGCCCAGATCACGTAAAATGAAAACGATCGAACGACGTCGTTTCGATACTAGCAGTCTCTGTCTATTGTCATAGATATGATAGAGACAGCTTTAGCGAAAACGATGTCGTTCGATCGTTTTTATTTTACGCGATCTGGCCCCTGTCTATATAAAAGCCTGCTTTCGGATTCCCGAGCTTTTATGATGAACTCATCTCGAATAGAGTTTTCATTTTTCTGAATAATGCGGTAAAGTTGGTCTTTCAAATTGCGTAGGTTGTTTATATCGATATGTAACGATTCTCCACACGTGTCACCAATAGTTCGCCATCTTTCATACCACCAGTCCTTATTCCTCAGCTCATACAATAGCAGTTTTTTTGAAAGTCTGGAATCTTCATAATGGCTGCACATCTTGATTATGAAATCAGCTTGTGACTTGAGTGTGTTCGTCAGCAATTTTGGTAGTCCAGTTTCCAAGTATATAGCGTAACTAGGCGTATTTTGAGGTAGATTGAAGAGTTTTTTTATAAAGTTCCTATGGAATTTTTCGATTTCTTCATGTTCATATGCCCCCCAAACTTGAGAAGCATAGCAAAGACTTGATTTAACAACAGAATTAAATACCTTATATTCTGCCGATAAACTTATTTTGTTATTTGAGAACACATTTTTCCATGTAAAGTTAAGCAAGCTTTGCGAGCTATTGGCCTTTTCGGTTAGGTGTTTGTTGAAATTTAAAGTTGGATTAAGTTTCACTCCTAAATATTTAACCTCTTTAGCTGTTTCTAGAAGATGGCCATCGTATTTCCATTGCCTTTCAATATGAACTCTTGGGGATCGTGCAAAAACCATCATTTTCGACTTCTCTGTATTAATTATCAACCCCCATTTCTTGCAGTAGCATGATAAGCGATTTATCATTAGTTGCATATGTTCCGGTGATTCGGAGAGTATGACGAGGTCATCAGCATACAGCAAAACATTAATGGTAGAATTCGCAATTCTTACTCCTCCGGGGAGAACATCTATTATGTCGTTTATAAACAACGAAAACAACAATGCACTGAGCAGACAACCTTGTTTCACACCAGTATTTGTTCCAAACCATTCAGAATAGGTGGTACCATCCCAAACTGCTGCTTTTGTATCCGTATACATTTCCTTGATCACTCTAATGAATTTTGAGGATATGCCAAGTTGTGAGAGCTTGTAGAAGAGAGCATTTCTGTTAACTAGGTCAAAAGCCGCTTTAAAATCTACAAAAAATGCATACACCTTTTTGTTCCTGGCATGAAAAGCTTTTACAATGGATAAGAGAGTAAATATTTGATCGATCGTGATCGTAATTCCTTCTAAAACCAGCTTGAAAGTCAGATAGAATATTTTTCCGTTCAACCCATTTTTCCAGTCTCCCTACAAGAACACCGCAGAATATTTTTGCTATGACATTCATAAATGAAATTCCTCTATAGTTTTCCACAACGTCTAATGGTCCTTTTTTGTGTATAGGAAAAATTACCGACTTTTTGAAAGAGGAGGGGATGTCCGCATTGACGAAAACTTTATTAAACAGAGTTTGCAGTTTGTTGCTGAATGTAGGTGTTGCATTTTTAAAAAACTCGTATGGGATACCGTCTTCACCTGGAGCCTTTCCATTTTTCGCATTCAAAATCACGGCATGTATCTCCTCGTTTGATATATCAGCATCTAATGTTTCATCAATAGCTAACGGTTCAGCATAAGAAAACATTACATTAAATTCATTGGAAAGAAGGCGTCTAAAGTGGGCTGAAAGATCTTCTGCGGATATGCCTGATCCGATCTTATAATTCATTCCATTGATCTCCCTTGCGCTCTTCCAGAAATCCTTCGAGCTTTTAGTTTGTCCTAATGTTAAAGCTTGTTGGTTTTCATAATCAGTTTTCTTCTGAAGACACAGATTTTTGTAATGTTTGTTAGCCTCGATATACCAAATATGATAGCTATAACTAGGGCCTAAGGTAGTTGGGTCATCTAGAGCGAATAGACGCGAACACTCCGGCCCGGAAGATCTTCGAATCCATACCCGATAGACGGCAAAGTATAGAGGAAGACCGCAACTCAGGTGGCATACGCAATTGGAAGGGGACCTTAACCAACTTAGCGTGCGAAACTGGAGACAGATGGCCAAAGATCGGGCTGGCTGGAGACGCTTGTTAGTTGAGGCCCAGATCCACCCCGGTCTGTAGCGCCACCTTAAGTAATTAAGTAAAATATTTCGGCACACTCAGGGCTTAACGAACAAAATCATCACTTTCATCTAGGTTCCAGAAATCAAGTGATCAGCGTTCTGTATTTCGACCGATTCGGAAACTCCAAAATTTTTTCGAAATCACAATTTCACTTTGTCTCAATTCCGAAAATTTTGAAATCGAATACAGTGAAATGTAGAACACAAAAATTCTTTTCCGATTTCATTTCGAGTGAAAGTGAAATGTGGAACCTAGCAGTAGTTTATACGTTAATAAAGTACTCACTCATTTTAATAATTCATCTAAAAAGTAAATCCTATTTCCCATACGTACAAAGAGATTAAATTGTATCAGTTTTGTTTTATTGAACATCCAGCTTTAGCTAAGCTAAGTAAAGTAGACAAATGTTCAATACAACAGAAAGTCTGCAGTCATTTGGGATTCAATAGAATAAACTGATATACATTTGGTGTATTTTTACTTGGTTACGTCAATGGATGTGTTAATCTCCCAGACTTGCAGTGGCCCGTGGTGTACGATTTGTCAATCCGAATAATCTATGCCAGGAATGCGTCTACTTACTAATCCTTAGCTCTGCGTCCTTCAACAATGCTCCCATTGGACTGTCGATGTAGGTATCACTTCAGAGGTCTGCTTTGCAATTTATGATACATCCTGGTATTGTGTCAGATACTTCTGTTGCTTCTTCGGATGCTTTTGGTGCTCTTCTAAATTTTCATATCCTCCACAGGAAGGTATATTCACTTTTTTTCATTACATTTGTAACGCCAAGAAAAGAAGTCACCGAAGTCTAGCGAATATAGCGTCCAAACGAATTGACCTAGGCGAATGAAATTTTGTGAGAAGACCTTTTTTTACAGTCGTCACTCGTCAGGGCTATATCAGTCGCGTTGTTCTGGTGCATCCCACACAAAACCAATATTAGACCCATGCGTGTACGTACGTACTATAACTGACATAGCTAAGTCATGCAAAATGACTTGGATGCAGTGGAGGGTATCAAAGCATCGGTGATAACACTTTTACTTGTTTTTATTATCCGCTTTCGATTTTTGAGGGCAAAGTAGCGCAGTGGTTAGTGTGCTGTACTACTGTGCGAGAAGTCCCAGGATAGATCCCCGGAAAAACACAAATTACTTCTTAAGGTTTTTTCCTTATGACTGCCATTAAAAGGCTATAGTCAATTCAGGCGCTCGTACTCGGCATAAAATTGTGAGTCCCTTCTATTCGTCCCAAAAAATAAAAACTCACACAAACGAATGGTTGTGAGAAGCTAGGCCTAGGGTCCTAGTGCCAACTATTTATTTTTCACTTTTGAGAGTCGTTATGGAGCCGTCCAAATGAAGCATTTGGTCTATAAGAAGCTGTGGGTTGGGCAGATTAATTAATTCTCCATTCTGTGAATCATTTGGAATGGAATACTGTGTGGACATTCCGGGCCTATCTATGGGCGAGTTTAAGTGTCCAAATCGATGAAGGTATTTCCGATATCCACCGGGCGTCTGGACGAGTACTCACTTGTCCAGATCTCAATGTTCGGGATCAGCTTGTAGGCCCATGTGCCCTTTGTCAGTGTTGTCTAACTTGACTGAGTCTGTACACGGACGGAGCGTTTCCCCTGTTTAGGCCAATGTTCGGAAGTATTCGAGAAAGTGCTGGCTATAGCAGGAACGCTTTATTATTTGAGTACTCCAATGTGCGCTTTTAACTGTAGCCGGTTTTTATGTAAAGCATCGACACCAAAAGGTTCGGTGGTGTTCTTTCCGACTTTGACGATGCAACGAGACTTCTTCATCGTCATCCTTCACAAACCCTGAAGCCAATAAAGGATGGTGTGTATCGATCTCGAACACAGTTTTTTTCTAAGATTTGTCCGTGTGTAAATAGCCGGTCGCAGATAAGGTTAAAAGCTGAATATTTTAGGCATTCAGAAAGTATATAGCCGACACGATCTCCTTTCTTGTGGACGATACTGAGGATCCATTTATCGGGCATACTTTTATCCGACCAAATTTTGTCTGATAAGTATATGTGCATGCTCCCCACCAAGTCATATCCTTTTACTTTGAAAAGCTCTGCCATGAGATGGCCTAAGTTCGGATATCTCTATCTCCGCTTCGCTGTAGAAGACTGTCATCCTCCATTGAATGGATCATAGTCATCATCATACTACCTGTCAGCTACGTTTAATGGCCCTATAACAGTCTGTCGAACACTGCCTCTTCAAAAACGTCTCTCAATAGATTCAACCACTCACAACGTATTGAATTGAAGATATTTTGTAACCATGCTTCGTGTTAGTAAATTAATTGAACGTATACCTTTTGATATGCAAACGCAATCATAACAGTCACAAATGTATTCCACTTTAAACTACTTGATATAATAAGCCACTTAATTCTGGATGCGTTTCGTGTCACTAACATGAGTTGTTGACAAACACTCATGAAAAACTACATATTCAGCAGGTTGAATACTCGAAGTAAGCAAGATATAAAAAAAGGAAAAAAAACTGCTTGATCCTTCAATATGTTAATTAGGTTAAAACAATTAAAAACATTTTAGCATTTTACTTTGAATAATAGCTGTCCTAATGATACTTAAACGGATTACCATGACGTACCTACTCTACGTGAAAGAAACACTAATTGCACCCTTTACACGTAGGTACATGAGGAGGATTCTTACCACGTTCAACTTCTTTCTGAGATTTATGAGAGCTGCTGTAAACATTTAGGGGTATATGAAAAAATGATTGGGGTCATTGTATGGAGAACTCTATTTTAAGAGACGCATAATCATCAAGCGTAGGAGTTGTGATTAAGGCGCCAATTGAAGAAAGACCACAGCAAGGCTGACAATGAGTGTTAGTTGGTTTCAGGTGCTTAATGCTTGGTTATTTTAAGGTATTAAACTTTGTAAGTTGCCAGTATGCAATGTATACATACAGTATTTTAGGGGTTGACATAAACGTAACTCAACTCAACAATCTGCTATATTCTGCAGATTCTGCAGGAAAAGTCTACTAAGGAACACGAAATAATTCAAAAATATTAAGTATTTATATACTATACGTGGTCAATACTTAAAAATTATATTTAATACTAGCGAGACCGGTAAACGTTGTTTTGCCTGCTTGTACATTTTTTATTGGTTTGACATTTTATTTTATTTTTTGGGTGTATATTTAGTGCTCTCGCCGTAAAAGATTTTTCTTTTTTGTTTATTAAAAACGTTCTTTATTTTAATCAAATTCAATTACAAAAAATGGTCTCGAATTACAACTGGAGTTTTAAATTGTTACAAGGCAAAAAAGTTGAATTCACTTTTTACTCGCGTAATGCGTCGTGCCGATTTCTTAACAACTCTCTAAAAAATTTCATAGCTACTCGAATGAAAAAGTAAAAAGAAAAAGGAAAAAGTAATAGAACAAAATGTACAATGAATGTAAGGGTGAATGCGTTTTTGTCGACTGTGTCGGCTACATATATTATTTCAAATTTTATTCATGAGTTTTTTAATTTTTTTTTTATTGTTGAGTGTTTATTATTTGACATTTTGTGGAATCGGCTCGCAGCGCCACCTACCGGGTCCAATTGTGAATATAAACCATACCAAGACCCATTCAAACACACGCACAAAAATTCACTAAAATCGGTCTAGCCGTTTAGGAGGAGTACGGTAACGAACACGGACAGAAGAATTATATATTTAAAGATAAGATAAACTCGAAAACGCGAGATACTTTCTTAATTAATTTTAAACCTTCTTGTAACCTGATTGAGGAAGGCTGAAGGCATAACCAGTTTCTCGTACAGACCGGTAGGTTGTCGTGTTTGAGAGAAAGGTTAAAGTGCGAAAGTGAAGTAGGCTGTCAAACGTCATCTTAAAAAGGCGCGTTGAGAAGTGCGACACCCGGTCGTCGTACCTTCTTAGTTCAAAAACATACCGAACGGTGTTGTTGTAAGCAACCTGCAGTTTTTTTGCTGACGAAACTGGAATTGGCAAAAACGCACCCGTACAACAAATATGGTTGAACCAGCGTTTGGGCTTGCATGAGACAAATTTTTAAGGGGAGTAGTTGTTTGAAGAACCGCATAGGTTTTACCGGTGGCAACACTTATGTGGTTATCCCAGGTTAGTTTCCAGTTAAAGACCATACCAAGATTTTTGGCCGTCTCAACATATTTGAAAGCCGAAATGGCTAAAATCACAGAAGGAAAGTATGACAAGTCTAAAGAATTTCTTGGGATGACAAAACACTTTGATTGTGCAGGGCTTAACAAGAGGCCATTCTTTTTAGACCAAGCCGCAATATTTTCAAGATCGTCATTAACGCAGACAGCATGATGCTCAATAAAACCGAGATCAGAGCTTAAGTACAAATTCACGTCATCGGCATATATCTGAACCTTACTCTGCTTGATGATAGATGGCAGATCATTGACATACATTAAAAATAGCAGTGGGCCCAAAATGGATCTTTGTGGGACACCATTTTGGATCGAAAGTATATCCGATCGAACGTCACCAACTTGAACAATTTACCTTCTACCTGAAAGGTACAAAGCAACTAATTTGACTTCATCGTATAAGAAGTTAAATAGCTTATCACGTATGGTTATGGCATGGTTATGCATTCAAACATTTAATGTTATTATGTACATAATGGATGATATCTATCTAAATACATGAAAAAAAAACAAGTCCAAAAAATACATAAAAATCATACCCTGCCTAGTCTACACCCTTTGGACCTTCAAATTTGGGATGGAGGTTCGCGATTAGTACCTACGGAGGGAGTTTTAAAAATTCTTCTTCTAGGCCAAAAGGGGATCTTAAACATTTTTTCCCGAGTTTGTATAAAGGAAAATTGAATCCAGTCTAACAGACAAAGCCCAACCCCAACTTAAACCACTAGACCTAGAAGCTTCAAATTTGCTATTGTGTTTCGCTGAACACTGAAGACGCTAATAATGGATTTGAAAAATTTACCCTCTCTAGGCGTTTGAAAAAGGGGGTGCAAACTTAGTTTAACTTGCTATTATCATAAACACTCTTATATAAAAACACTGTCGCTACACCTTGAAACCAATCAACAAAGTTTCACACCAGTCTGAATGCAATGATCGACAGACCGGCTTATGTTGTCATGGTCTGATACGAAATTTTTTTACAAAGTTTGGCATCTTCCGCACCCCGTCGAAGAACATCTATATCCAATAAGTAATAACTCCAAAAGACAACTTATCCAAACAGAAAGGCATAGGGAATCTAATGGACCTGAAAAGCACAGTAGGCAGGTAGTAAAAAAAAGGTTTATTCGATAAATAAATTTTAATTCCTATAATATCTAAACGTTATGATCGCCCCTTAATTCTATAACTTTTGTTGATTCATGGAGCATTTTATAAAAAGCAATTTACTACGAATCATTAGGAAAAGTTTAAAGAGCTACCTGCATTTTTATAAAAGTCGCTTTCAGGCCATTACGACATTCCAAAAATCTTCACTTAATGCAAGAAAACACCGATAACTGCCTTCGTGTTTGCATTTAACTTTTAGACATAACTCCAGGGAATAGAAGACATTCCAGGGAATTTGCAAGGCTTACCAAATCGCTATGGTTAGGGTGAAAGCGTCTGACATCGGTCCAATGTGTTACATGAAAATTATGTAAAGGTTGAACTGTTTGGTCATCTCCGTAAGAGGCGATCGGCAGTCGAGGGCTACTAAAGAAGTTATAGAGATCGAATCCAAGAATTTGATAGCTACTGGTTGTCGGAAAATATATATCTTTAACGGATATCACATTCCTCTTGAGCCAAGATATAAGACGTCCTTTATTGCCATATAATTTCTGCCTGGAACGTGTTGCAATAGTTTGGTAGACAGAAGGAAAACTTAAGATTGAGACTTTCGAAAACAACACCCCAACAAAGTCGGTCTTTCGAGCTGCCAGCAAATTTGGCCAAATTTTGCTTTCGCTCAACAGACAACTTTTCATTATCGACCGTCATCATAACTGGCAATTGCTAACCCAAAGCTTAACATGTCAGAAGCCTTAACTTTACCTATAAAGAGAATGAGAATGAAATTAAACTAATTTGGCTATATCTAAAGCCAATGTCACCTAATTGAATGTCCTTTGAGAAACGCAGTTCCAACATAAAAGACCAATTTAAGGTATAAGTTTGGCTATTATATATGTACCTATCAAACTTTATTCAGCTACTACCTAAAAAAATGTCCACGATGGGTCGCACGAAACTTTCTCGTTTATTGCGAATCTCGCAAAATCTCAGAGTCATTTCAGCAAATTTAAAATCATAGAAAATTATGATGTCCTCAGGTTTAGTAACTGAATCCTTGTTAATTAAATAATTTAACCAATGGGTTAGTCATTAGCAGGGCTAGGATTTCCATGCAAATGCATGTTTTTTTTGAGACACTTTGAAAGAAAGGGACTTTATTATCTTTACGAATCATGAAATTTCCTTTAAACTGGCATTCAATCGTTAGTGCATATTTTTGCATATTTTACTATAAATGCATATTTTGCATATTTTTAAAATAAATGCATATTTTTTGTGCATATTTTCCAAATAATAAATATAAAATTGAAAAACATGAGTTTCAATAAATTGCACAAGCACCTTTAAACTTTTTTTCAATTGCAATCACTGTGAATTGACATTTGTGAAACATAACATAACATAGAACGATCGTTTTTTATAGGCGTATTTTTTTGAGAATCTATAGCTAGCTCACTTTTACTTTTACATGCAAAACTTTTATACTCACTTTTGGTTTTGTTATACTCACTTCCCAAAAAAATACGCCTTATGTATAACGGCCATATTATTCACTCCGGGTGTTAATCAGGTTTAAGTTATGTCGTTTTCCATTGGTTTCACTCGGGGATTCACTCATTCCGATATCCAATGGAACAAAAAAAACTGCTTCTGGGCGACTACACTCACGCATTGGTGAAACGTCAAAAAAATTTGTATGGCTGCTGCCAGCTGGCTTTTATAAGATACATAAAATGCACTTGTGTTAGTGCTTCTTGAGTGGATTCAAACTTCAAATCGAGAAGCGAAATTCTCTCCTCAGAATCAACAGAAGAGTATTTTTTGCCCCAATGGAACGGTTTCAGAAGTGATTTTCTTGATTCCGGACGATCCCGGACGCTTCTTTTTGCCCAATGGAAAACGACATTAATTTTACACCCGATCATTAACCCGAAAATTTAAAGCAATGTCCATAATATTCACTCAAAACACGCATTAAACCCGCTGGATCAAAAACGGATTTAAAACAGTTGAATCCGATTGTCAAAACTTATAAAATTGTTCTTATATTCTTATATTCTTATATTATATTTTCACTTTCATTTAATTTCTGCGAGAAATGTTAAAAATGTGACATAAAAAGAATAGTCAATAGTATGAAATTGAGTTCTAATCCGGGTAAAAGTACTTAAACTAGTCTACGGAGTGTAGTTTATATTCAATCGGACTAAACACCGACACGTTTTAAAAAAAAAAAATACTATCGGGTTTAACGACTGAATATTATGGACTTGGGTTAAATTTTTGGGCTAAACTTACTTAAACCCGAGTGTAAACTTTAGTGCCGTAAGACATTCCAAAGACCGAAATGCCAAAGTTGTACCTTCGAAAACTTAAAAAAAAAATTGCATAATTTCGAAATAAAGCATATGAAAATTAGTTTATTTCTTAGTTTAAATAAAACAATATTTAAAAATTGAATTTACTGGATAAAAAGTGTTTGATTTTTAAGGGAAAATATAGCTACAAAATAAAATTTAATAGTTTTATGTGCATTTAAGTGCATAGCATATTTTCCATTTTTAGGTGCATATTTTAAGCGCATATTTTGAATTTGTTAGTGCATATAAATCCGAGCCCTTGTCATTAGTTAGGGATAACACGAAGTTCCGCAGCTATTATTAATACGGCTGAAAGTATATAAATAGTACATACATAATACATAAACACGTATTAACTACAACACTTTTTTTTAATTCACTAGTGCTCAAGGGTTTTTTGTTCCCTTAAAATGCTAATGCACAGCACGAGTGGAAGGGTTAATAGGGAGGATAGAGAAGAGGTGCTGGTGCACATTGGTTTTAAACAATTGTGGGTTGTAATGAGAGGGGAAGGGGAGCGTTTCCATGGCCTTGGAAAGAATGGACGTAAGTGCAATGGGTCGGTAGTTGGTGGGTGAAGAAGAATCGCCTTTTTTAGGAACAGGCTGGACAAATGCAATTTTCCATCTACTCGGAAAGAGTCCAGAAGAGTAGGACAAGTGGAAAAGCTTACGCAGTGGCCAGCGTTGAAGAACACCTCTTCAGAATTATGGGGGATATACCATCTGGATCTTTTAATACTCTTGCTACTGTGCGAGTGCGAAAATGTATTTGTCCCATGAAGTATTCGACGCTCTCGAGCACAGGTGGAGACATGGTGCAATCTGGAATGTTAGAGCTTGCGGCGAATTGCGCAGCCAGCAGATTTGCTTTGTCCAAAGAGCTGACAGCTGGAATGTCATTGTAAACGAGTATAGGAATTGACGACGCGCTGGAGTTCTTAATATTTTTCACGAAAGACCAAAACTGTTTACTACCACTGGGACAGTGAAGTATTTTTTGTCGTAATTTTGCACGTCGTATCACGCAGTTGCAGTCATTTCGGACTCGTCGAAGCTTTTTTCGGTTTTCCTCGGTTGGGTTTGTTTTATAAGCCCGAAAACTCAACTCTCTCAACCTGATAGCCTCTTTGCAGCTCGAGTCGCACCAAACATTCTCCTTAGGCATAATACTCTTTCTTCTGTTGGGAATAAAGGATCTCATGCCCAGGAGAATGGTGTTTGTTATCATTTCAGCGGCGGCATCCACGTCACTATCGACGAAGCATAGTGACCAGTTAAAGCTCCCAAAAAAGAGGTTAAGGCCGTCCCAATTGGCTTTCTCATAATGCCATACTGTTTTTTTTAGAAGCTTGTTCTTTAACTGTGTGGTTAGTGTATGAGAATTTAGCTGAAATGACACAATGGTCCGAATGGAGGCGACGTTACGCCAATAGAGTATTTATCTGGATGAGAGGTGAGGAACAAGTCCAAAGTGTTAGCGGCATGATCTGCAGCATCCGCAATCCGTGTAGGCTCGTTTACAAGCTGAGTTAAGCTGTTAATCTCAGCGAAAATCCTAACATACCTTCCTTCGGGTGTTGTCTGTCCAGAATGGCGAAGCCAATCGGAATTGTGTATATTGAAATCGCCCGCAATGACAATTTCAGTATGAGGATACTACTACAACACTTTATAACTTACTTTCAAATTTAACCCCGAACAACTGACACTTAAAGGACGTAAGTAGGCGATGAATTTCGAATTTCCATTTTTGATTATTTAAAAAAAGTGATTTCAATGGTCGGGATTTGGGTAGTCATTTTTGAGAAATATTCATAAAACGGCTACGTTCGAGTTTTCTGAGAAAAACTAAGTACGTGATGCTTATGTTGTCTCAAATATGTATTTTGATCAAAATCGTTGGAGCGTTTTTTTGTAAAATTATGCTGACAAATGTTACAATTTGGATTCAAAAAGCACTGTTATTAAACTGTTTAGCTGAAAACTGAGTACGACGTATTCCTCAGGATATAGACATTACCTAGCAGTTACATTTTCATCCAATGTTTTTGAGATACCTATGAGCAGTTTTTAAAGTACCGTTTTTAGTGATTGGGGTGGAAATCGAAGGACGCATTCATGGTTCAAAAAACACTGTTTCGTAACTGTTTAGCTCAAAACTGAGCAAATGGTATTACTATGGATTTAAGCATTTCCTGCCAGTTACATTTTTATCATAATCGAAAATGGCGTTTTTGAGATATGAGCAGTTTTTTAAAGTACTATTATTAGGGATTTGGGTGGATATCGAAGGACGCAATCTTTTTAGAGAAAAACTGAGTTTGCTATCAAGTTAAGAATGACAATAGTATTTTAAAAATAAGTTTTTCGAGAAAAAGCCAATTTTCAAAACTGCCGTTGCTGAGTTAGAGCCGTTTTCGAAAAAATCTAAATTGTTTAATATTTTGTAAAATTTTTGTATGGGAAGTACCGTTAATATTAGGGCTAGCATAAAAAAAAAAAACGCCTCCCAGCGGAAAGCCCACAAACTCTAAATACGAAGTTTGAAAGAAATCCGTCCAAGCGTTTAGATTCCCCAAGGGGGGAGGGGGGCAGACAGACACACGGACGGACAGAATTGCGAGACACACTTTTTTGAGTTCCCCTGTCATCGTAATATCAGAATTGATCAAAATCTCGAGTTCGAAATTTTGTTAGAAAACAATATCCTTCTCTTACTACGTATACGAGAAAGTTAAAAAAGAAAGTCGCCGCATTGTATAGCACTCGTCTCAATTCAGGCATGTTTACTAGACATCTAGCAGTATCCAATGTCGATATATGAAGAGTAGCGGAGTCAGAAGCTTAACTATAAACACCCCTATTATCATAGGTAAAAAAAAGCAGTGCATTATCAGGAATCTAAAAAAAAAACTAGATTCTTTCATAACATCATTGCATTGTCCACTATTTCCGGATTAGTTCGACGTTTATTTCCAACCTTCCTTAATTTACTGACATCAGTAATATTGTAAATAAAGAATCCGAGCTGAAATGCGCATTTTTGCAAGCAAACTTCATGTTCTAGTTAATTGACCCAGATTTTGCGACAAAAACCTCTCATTAGATGCACTACAATCGTGTGATCCGTGCAAACATGCAACTTTAGAACACAACACCTATCAGAACGGATTCAATAATTTTTTATAAAATTACCAATGTAAATTAGAGTTCATGAATATGTGATTAGATGAGTATCTACATGTCATTATGTGACAGCTCTGAATACAAATTAAAAAAAAAATCCAAGGGCTATAACGTGATGAAACTGAAAAACAGTTTGACCGCTAAATTAACAGTGTTATGGCTGAGTGAATATGGAAATTGTTTTTAAATTGATGATAGGTGAGACACAATAATTTTGATATTTTTGTTAACAGGTGTGATCAGAACTGCTACCGTGAAATTGCACATGTTTTGCATTTTAAGAATACAAAACAAGATGAGTCAAGCTTGAGAAGCGTGGTGGTGATGTGTAAACCGGTGAACGGAAGTAAATAGATGTGATCAACTACATCTCTGTTGGTCCATCCATAACTCGAACCATTTATCCCATTTTCATGATTTTTTTTTCTGATCTATAGATGTATTACAAAATGAGAAGTTGGAAGGGGTAAAAGGTTGGCGGAGGGGGGGGGGGCTACGGGGTCTTACAAACCGTTAACCGTATTAACTTCAAACTTCGTAAGTTGATAAATAACTCAAAACTATTACATGCCTCATTCATGATTTTTCAAAATTCGTCCTAAAAGGGTTGGAAAAAGGGGGTGAAAATATTTCTATTTTGACTTTAATACCATTTGCTCATTCATCTTTCTAGTTCATCCAGAGGAAAAAATATAATAAATTGAAAATAGAAATTTGTTGGTCAAATGCGAACAAATTGATGGTATTTGTGCTTAGGGGTAGTTTAAATCTGCATTCTAACAATAGAATTGTCACTCGTGTGGCATTCGGAATGTAAGAACATTGTAGGGAATTAATACGCATAAAACGAATTAAGCATTTCCACTTTTTATTTCGGGCTTTACTGCTTGTCATAAAAAATAACTCTAGAAAGGAAATAACACCCAAAATGAAAAATGTTGCAACAAAAATTTGTACGACATTTTTTATGGCGTTATTTCCAAATTGATTTGTGTGGTTTTTCCTTGTGAGTTATTACCTAACACCCAAATGTTAGTCTTCTACGTCAATTGGTTTTTGAGGGAGACCAAGGGGGTTCGCATTGACAGATCGACAGACATCGTAGTGAAATTACCTAACAAGGTTCCGTTTTTAACTTTCTCGTATACGTAGTAAGAGAAAGATATTGTTTTCGTACAAAATTTCGAACTCGAGATTTTGATCGATTCTGATATTACGATGATAGGGGAACTCAAAAAAGTGGGTCTCGCAATTCTGTCCGTCCGTATGTCTGTTCTGTCCCACCCCTGGGGAATCTAAACGCTTGGACGGATTTGCTTCAAACTTCGTATTTAGAGTTTGTGGGCTTCCTGCTAGGGACGTTTTTTTTATGCTAGCCCTAATATTAACGGTACCTCCCATATAAAATGTTTACGAAATATTACGAAATATGTCTAAATTTAGATTTTTTCGAAAACGGCTCTAACGATTTGAACCAAAATTGATAATTGAATTAATGTAGGCATGCTTAACATGACTGCATACCCAGTTTTTCGATAAAAAGTCCAGCAACGACAGTTTTGAAAATTGGCTTTTTCTCGAAAACGGTAAAAACGATTTTTAAAAAAAAATTATTTTCATGGTACTATTGTCATTTTTAACTTGATTGTAAACTCAGTTTTTTTCTAAAACGACTGCGACCTTTGATATCCACCCAAATCCCTAATAATAGTGCTTTAAAAAACTGCTTATATCTCTAAAACGTTATTTTCGATTATGATAAAAATATTACTTTCAGGTAATGCTTAAATCCATAGTAATGCCATTTGCTCAGTTTTGAGCTAAACAGTTGAAAAACAGTGTTTTTTGAACCATGAATGCGTCCTTCGATTTCCACCCTAATCGCTAAAAACGGTGCTTTAAAAACTACATATATCTCGAAAACACCATTTTCGATTTGGTTAAAAATGTAACTGCTAGGTAATGTTTATATCCTGAAGAATACGTCGTACTCAGTTTTCAGGTAAACTGTTTAGTAACAGTGCTTTTCGAATCCAAATTGTAACATTTGTCAGCATAATTTTACAAAAAACCGCTCTAACGATTTTAATCGAAATACATATTTAGGACAACAGTAGCATTCCAAACATGATCAGGTACTTAGTTTTTCTCAGAAAACTCGAATATTGCCGTTTTATGAATTTTTCTCAAAAATTATTACCCAAATCCCGACCATTGAGACCACTTTTTTTAAATAATAATTAAAAATGAGATTTCGAAATTCATCGCCTCCTTGCATCCTTCAAATGTCAGTTGGGGTGAAATTTGAAAGTACCTAAGTAATAAAGTGTTGTATTTAATACGTACATAATGTCTATGTAGTATGCATTACATGTTTAGTTAACAAGGGTTCAGTTACTAAACCTACGTAAGATGTACGTAAGTGGAAATAATTTTAAACGTAAAATTCGTTGAATTACGTTTTGACTCTGAGATTCTGCGAGATTCGCAATAAACGAGAAAGTTTCGTGCGACCCAGTCGTGCACATATTTTTTCCTTTGGGTACGGAACCTTAAGAAGAGGACAAAATATAAACAAACGTATATCTATGTATATAATATGATAACTCAAAAAAAATTTTAATGTTATTTAAAAGAAAAGAAACCGTCGACCGTCTCGATGCACACAATCCTTTTCAAAGAAAAATCTGCGAGATGCTTCGTTGGAATATTAGATATTTTAGATAATTTAGATATTACGTTGCTTAGACTTATTTTGATTAATAGTTTTCTCATACGAACTGTAATAATGAAAACATTACAAATATTTATTTTATATTCGAACACGTCTGATGTTAATTCCTGCATTATACGAGGTCACCTGCCTTTCTATCACCTCGGCTCCCATCCGATATCTCGCACAGGTCAGAAGCTAAACGTACACCTTTTTGAGGGAATATTTGTAGGTAGGTCCTCGAAAGGGCTAAAAAGGAAAAAGGGATACTTTCTGTTTTCCAGAACAAAGAATAGAGAATTTCCGTTCTTTGAAACTTTACTTTAAATTTCTTTGTAGGTAACCAATTTCCAGGAAAACAATTTTTTAATGCTTAGCTAAAAAAAATTATTATTTTATTGAACGCTCCCATTTATTTTATACACCTGAATGCGTCCACGAATAAGTGCTTTTATTGACACAAAAAGAAAGATGACCCGTTTTTTTCAGTAACTAATGAAGACTGGGATGGCGAAGACGAGTCGACCTGATTAAGATCTATTGTACTTGTACATTATGTTAGAAAGAGGGTTTAGGTTAGGAGTTTCTCCAATTTCTCCAGTTTCTCCAATTTTTTATAAAGTTTTTTTAAACTCCTGCAAAGGATCTTTCATCTCATCGGGGTTCAGTTGGTCCGTGGAGAAGATATTCCTTCTAATTCCACATTCGCGTATAATGTTGTTTCATCTTCTTTAATATATAGGTAGTCTATGTTAGAAAGGGTGTCCTATAATTCACGCAAAATTAAAATTTTGCGCCATTTAATAGTACAGTGATGCCAACAGAAAAGAAGATAATAATGTGACAGCTGACAGTTAGGGGAGCGCTATACGAAAGCTCATTCTTGAGCAATATTTTAAAAATAATGAAGGTTTGTTCAAACAAAATCATCTTTAATGATGAAGCTCATTTTCATCCTGATGGCTTCGTAAATAGTCAAAATTGTCGCATTTGGGGTTAAGAAACCCACGAGTAATTGTTGAACACCAAATGCATCCACAACGCGTGACTGTTTGGTACGGATTTTGGGCTAGAGGCATTATCGGACCATTCTTCTTCAAAAATGCGGTTAAATAATTTAATTACTGCATGAGTCATTTCTTAATCGTGTAATCTGCCATTTTTGCGATCAAAATTGGCCATCCAGATCTTGCGATTTCACGCCATTGGACTTTTTTCTTTGGGGTTTTTTGAAGTTAAGAAGGTCTATACAAACAAGCCCACGAACACCAACGCCTTGAAAGAGAAAATTGGGAGGTGTATTAATGAAATTCAGCCACATTTATGCGAAACGGTCATATAAAATTTCAATAAAATAGTAAGTACTTGCCAGCAAAGCTGTGGCAGCCATTTATCCTTTCTATCATAGTTACATTTTGAGTGAATTATGGGACACCCTTTAATAGCTTTGTGCTATCATGCCTGTGCTATTGGCATTGTGATTGAATAGCTGGATAGCTCTTTTGTCATGTCTTAAACCCCGGATAATCTCCCAATATGAAATACATTTTGTGTGTTCTCAGCTTTTTGTGGCTTAGTTTATAGCCGATTTGGGGGTAAGTATAACAGAAAGGTTTTTGAGCCTATCCTGACTAATTCGTCGGCTTTTTCGTTTCGTGGCCAGAAACCCACCATAAATTTAGTTCTGTTTTCGATGATAAGACTTTGAGGGGTGATGAAACTGTGTAATACTGTAATTTGCAGCCAATGATAGGGGAGCTAAGGGCGTTTATAGCTACTTGACCTTGACTGCCCGGGAATAGGTAAATAGATGTGAACGCCTTTGTTGCAAATTTTTTGGATGTGATTGGCGCATTCTTTAATAGCTTGGAGCTTTGCCTGGAATACACTACAGTTTTCCCCATAGTTATCGGATTGTTTTTTTTTTTTCGTTAATTTTGTAATTTTGTAAAATATGTGTGGGAAAATCGAATAAATCGTTAAATCACAATAAAGGGTCTACCCCGATATGTAGAAAAATATAATACAGAAAACCATAATTTAGAAAAAAAAAATATCGAAAAAAAAAAATATAGAATGAAAAAATCTCGAAAACAAAAATCTCGAATAGCAAAAATCTAGAATTAATATTAATTTTTGGAAAATTAATATTAATTCAAGATTTACTCATATGGAAAACTATTTGAATTGCAATTTGATTCACTGTTCCTGCAAGCAAATGAGCTAAAAAATAATAGGGGCCTATAACACAACGCGGCGTATCAACAAATCTTACAAGAGCCTGTGTTGAATTTGTCCGCCGGTTATCATCATAAGATCAGCATTGCACTTGTAACTTTTTGTTCCAGAAATGTGTAAAAGATTGTAGAAATTCGCATACTTATGCTACAAGTACTCGTAGCGTTGTGTTATAGCTCCCAGCTCTTCTAAAACCTTATTGATGTGCTATTGTCAAAACACCGCGTGGCTTAGCTCCGACACTTATATTTACATACGTTTGGACAAACACCCTTAATGAAACTAATATGTAAACTTATTTTCTGTTGAATAGTTATAGCTATGGTTTCGAATGTGTTTTGTTATGACTATTTGTTAAAAAGTTTTTATTTCCAATAAAGAAGTTACAAAATATTCATTTTAGATTTGTTTTCATTACTTTCGGAGTAAATTTAATGAATTACATGATTGAATGATTTTTTTCAAGATAGAGTCTTTCAAGATTTATGTACTTTCTAGATTTTGACCCTTTTCATTCATTCATTTTCAATGGTCCGCTTGTCCATTAAGTGGGTCGCGGGTGCAGGTTGCTCAAGTGGACCCTCCATAGCTCTCGATCCTCCGCCATCGACTCTAAATCATCAAGGGCAATCCCCATGCGGGTAGAGGAGAGATTATGAATTTGATCTAACCATCTCAACCTTGGTCTACCTAGAGGACGCCTACCTGATGGTACGGATTCCATAGCACGTCGTGGAATCCTGGTCGGGGACATGCGTTTAACATGACCAAACCACCGAACATGGATCGCTCCGTCCGGAGAAGTAGCTGCTCGACATTGAGTTCCTCACGTATTTTGGTATTTCTAATGCGATCTCTACGGGTCACACCAGCAATACCACGGAGAAATCTCATTTCGGCAGCTTGTATTCGCGATCTTATTCTTTCGGTCATTACCCAAACCTCATGACCATAGGTAAGAGTTGGAACAAACACCGAATTAAAGACTGACAACTTAGCTTTGACACCAAGTTCAGTCCTCCTGATAACAGCATGACCAAGCTGTCTCAAAATCGATCCAGCCTGACCAATCCTACAGGAAAAGGACAGCGAAGAGCAAATGACTTATCCTCAGATCTCCCAATTCGAAACGTTCTTCGCCAAGACTGCGTTGTAACATCCAATCCATATAAGTAATGAAAAGGAGAGGCGACAAGACGCACCCCTGACGAAGTCCAACGCCCACTGTGAAAGGTATTGATTTAACGCCGTTTACCCGAACACAGCTTTTACAGTTTGTGTAAAGAGATTGAATGGCTCTCAAGAGAGAACCATCAATTCCATACTCCTGTAATACACTCCAGAGTTTCCCTCGAGGGACTCGGTCGTATGCTTTCTCCAAATCTACGAAGCAAGCGTAAACAGGTGTAGCATACTCCCAAGCTTTCTCAAGTACCATTCTGAGAGTGAATAACTGGTCGGTTGTGCTTCTACCGGGACGAAAGCCGCACTGCTCATCTCCTAATCGTGCCTCGACCACAGCTCTGCAACGCGTTTCCAGCACCTTGGCAAAGACTTTTCCGGGGAGACTTAAAAGTGATATACCCCTGTAATTGGAGCAATCCCTTTTATCCCCTTTCTTGAAAAGGGGCACAATCACCCCAATCTGCCAATCGCTGGGTGTTTCGCCGCATTCCCAGGCCACTTTAATGACACGAGAGAGCCATTTGACTCCCTCTTCACCTAAGGCCTTTAGCATTTCTGGCCGGATTTCATCCACTCCGGCAGATTTGCCAGCTTTTAGCGATTTGATCGCAAAAGTGACTTCCTCTACCGTGGGACTATTTTCCGCCCTGCTTAAGGCGATGGATGTGTCATCCTCAATGCCCTGGATTGGATTGAGCGATTCGGAAAAGTGCTCGCTCCATCTGCGCAAGATGTCCTCCTCATTAGAAAGAAGTGTACCATCTTTGGATTTGACTCCTTCGATAATGTTCCACTTCCTTCCTCTAAGACGGCGGATGGTCTGCCAGAACACCTTGCTTGCAGATCTGTGATCACGGTCCAATTTTTCGCCGAACTCCTTCCAAGACTGTTCTTTGGCTGCTTTAACAGCCAATTTGCAAGTTCTTCGCGCCTCAATGTACCGGTTTCGAGAAGAAGAGTCCCCCAAGTGAATCCACACCTTGAAAGCCTTCTTCTTCTCTCTGATGGCTTCTTGAACTCCGGGCGTTTTAAACCACGGGGTTCTTTTCTCACCACCAGCCGCCACACCGAGCCGCTTCACTCCGCAAACATGTCCTGCAGAGGCAATAACTGCTGTTGAAAAAAACAACTGCCATTCTTCCTCTACATTCAATGGAACATTTGGAATTTGTTCAAACCTCTCAGATACCTGCAGTGCAAATTCCTGCCGTATCTCATCGTTCTGTAGCCCCTCCCACCGTATGCGCGTAACCATTCTTGGTTTACGCTTTGGCCGGATAGGTACTTGATCGTTGAGATACAATTTGCACAACACCAGGTGGTGATCAGTTGACAGTTCAGCCCCTCTCAACACACGAACATCACGAACCATCCCTTTAATACACGATGGTAACACAAAGAAATCTATCAGCGATTTCTGCTGAAGACTTCGACGGTACCATGTGTATTTATGGATATCTTTGTGTGGAAAGAAAGTGTTTATAATGGACATTCCATTTGAACAACAAAAGTCCAACAACTTCTCTCCGTTCGCGTTCTGATCGGGGTCACCGTGTTTCCCAATCGCGCTGCCCCATGTCGAGAAATCCGCACCTACGTGAGCATTGAAATCACCCATCAGGATATAAGAATCCATATCTGCAACCTTTTCAAGGGCTGCATCAACTTCATCTAAGAAAGCTGCGTACCCATTCGAGATTTTTGCATTCGAGATTTTTCAAATTCATTTTCGAGATTTTGACTATTCTAGATTTTAGTCATTCTAGTTAACGTCATGATCCCCACAATAAAGCTATCCTAGCCTAATTCCAGAACACTCTAAGTGGACACACAACTTGATAGCTTAAACTAATCTAACCTTTGGCCACTCCTTTTTTGTTTTGGTTTATATTGACTAAATTTTTAGCTTACATTTCATTGGCCATAAGCTATGCAAACCACCTTGCACTCGCTTACGAAGAATATTTGCTCTGGAAGCTATTCGCTATTCTGGTTCAACAAACTGGTAAAGTCTAAAGCGAGACGTGATTTTCCCTATCCACCGCTAACGCAATGTCTGAGGAACTTGGTTTGCATCACCCTAGCTATGATGAAGTGATAAATGAGGATAAATATTTTATAATTATAGGTTCTAAGGAATTTAGGTGTATTGGTGCGGTGGTGGTGTGGTATTCTGACTGATAATAAATTGAAATTGAAGACGAATATAATGACATCGCTAAAACTGGTGCCACATAAATTTGTGCCTTATATCTTAATTATGCATTGGCTCCCTCTCGGCTTGATTATGGTCTTTCATCTTGAGGTAGTAATTATGTTAGCAAACCGAATCGTATCCTTATAGCGTAGACAAAGATAATCCGAGTAATTTCAAAAAAAAAATAAATTCGAGCACCCATTCACTCACAAATAAAAGGTTTTCTTTGTCAGAAGTGGTAACATTATCTTCAAAATAAATTAAGTTTTTTGGTGGAGAAATAGGCATACCGTGGATATCCCAGGAATTTATAAAGAGCACAGCAGACGTGTGGTGGGGCATGCTGACCCCTGATTGCGGTCACTGTTGGATTTGGAGTACATATATGCGAAATTGGATATATATACAAAGTTTCTATGAGAAACATGTACACATCTTGAATCTATTTACTCCAAATCCAATATAAAGCCCAATTAGGAAGGTTGCAGTAGATATACCATTGTTTATGTATTTCCAGTTATTATTTTCGGCTTTACTGGCTTGTCATAAAATCGAGCCCTGACAAGAAAATAACACCCAAAATGACGAACAAATTTGCAACAACAAGATGTAAGAGATTTTTTTGGACGTTGTTTCCAAATTTATTTGGGCGTTATTGGCTTAGGTACCTACTCCTGATATTATAATACCCAGAATTGAATATACTCGTACACAGTATATGTATACCTATATTTTTTCATATGTTTAAATTATTAAAATAAGAGAAACAATTTTAATGAATTATGTATTGAAATGATAATAAATAAATATAAGAAAGATATTTGTGATACTGGTAGATTTCCTTGTGGTACCATCGTGTATTAAAATAAAAGTATGGTTTGTGATGTTCGTGTGTTGAGAGGGGCTGAACTGTCAACTGATCACCACCTGGTGTTGTGCAAATTGTATCTCAACGATCAAATACCTATCCTGCCAAAGCGTAAACCAAGAATGGTTACACGCATACGGTGGGAGGGGCTACAGAACGATGAGATACGGGAGGAATTTGCACGGCAGGTATCTGTAAGGTTTGAACAAATTCCAAATGTTCCATTGAATGTAAAGGAAGAATGGCAGTTATTTTCAACAGCAGTCATTGCCTCTGCAGGACGTATTTACGGAGTGAAGCCGCTCAGTGTGGCGGCTGGTGGTGAGACAAGAACTGCGTGGTTTAAAACGCCAGGAGTTCAAGAAGCCATCAGAGAGAAGAAGTAGGCTTTCAAGGTGTGGATACACCTGGGAGACTATCCTTATCGTAACCGGAACACTGAGGAACTTGCAAATTGGCTGTTAAAGCAGCCAAAGAAAAATCTTGGAAGGAGTTCGGTGAGAAATTAGGCCGGCTTCACAGATCTGCAGACCATCCGCCGTCTTACAGGAAGGAAGTGGAACATTATTGAAGGAGTCAAATCCAAAGATGGTACACTTCTTTCTAATGAGAAGGACATCTTGCGCAGATGGAGCGAGCATTTTTCCGAATTGCTCAATCCAATCCAGGGCATTGAGGATGACACAAACATCGCCTTAAGCAGGGCGAAAATAGTTCCACGGTAGAGGAATTCACTTTTCCGATCAAATCGCTAAAAGCTGGCAAATCTGCCGGAGTTGATGAAATCCGCTTCGGCAATATCATGCACATGCCACTCTATCATGCATACCTGTCAATGTTACAAATTTTAAAAATGTTGGCTCCCATGACTGTGGAATGTCGAAGAAAGTGAACACTCACACGCCAATACCTAAGAATGTCCAAAAATTTTAACTCAATCGATTCGATGCCCCTTTGTCAAATTTTGACCAATCTTTACAGGAATACTCCTAGGGCAATGCCTAAGATTGTATGTAAATATGAACTCAATAGATTCGGTGGAAATTAAATGACAAGTTGACAATCATCGCAACTTTCTAGTCATCCTCTCCACATATACAGGGTGGGCCAAATACAAGTTTCTTTTTAAAAATGCAATAAAATGAAAATAATTAATTCTTTTCCATGTATTATGGCTTTATTAGTAAGAGTAAATATTCCCATTAACCCTTAAACCCTACCCATCTCTGGAGAAACACTATTGCTACAGAGAAAACCCCAATATAGTTTTGTAATTATTTCAAAAACCAAAAGATCTCACACGTTGTTGAATATTAAAAATACCTTAAAAATAGTTTAGAATCAAGGCATTCTTGGCACACAGACCGGCTATGTTTGCCGCAAACGCAGTTTTGGGGCGTGATGAAGTCAAGTGCAAGTTTTTCGAGGAAATGGCGCCTTTTTTGGCACTCGTTTGATGCCTTAATTTCTCTAATATTCGTGTCCTTAGCAAAAGAAGGGCGCAGACTGGCGAAAGTCGATAAATTCTCATTTTCGTCATAATTCATATATGTTCAGAAGGTATTTTTTCTATGAGATTTTCTGTCTTCCAATATTACAGTATTCCTATCCTGGGGTTTAGAGGACCCGGAAATTGTTATAATTACGACTGCACCGCACGCACAATTAAAAATGACTAATAACGAGACGCCTACAGATACATTAGAGGATTAGCTTGAATAGCGCCGTCGTGTGGTTTTTAGTTGTAAAAATATCCACAAAAGTTTTGTTTATGCATCGCTCTGGACCCCAGGGTTGGGTTTAAGGGTTAATTATAGGACACAACGTCGTTCAAGTGGCTGCATCGGCTGGCTTCGCAGTAGCGCAATCTGTCACTCCAATTTTCCAAGACCTTGTTGATGGTTTCTGGCTGTATTGATATTAGCCTTAAGTGCTGGAATCGTTTCCGGATTGTTGACATAACATCGGTTCTTCACGGTTCCCTAACAAAAAAAAGTCCAAAGGCGTCAAATCGCAGCCCCAAGGCAGCCAAATGACATCGCCAAGACGGCTGATAACACGATTTGGAAATTCGGAACGCAAAAGATCGATTGTGGCATAGGCTGCGTGGTATGGCACGCCATCCTGCATGAACCTGAGGTTTTCCAATTCCATGTCTTCAATTTCAGTAAAAAAAAAAGTCAGTTAACATGGCTCTGCAACGCCCACCATTGACCGAAACGTTGTTCCCAGCTTCATTTTCGAAGACAAATGGTCCAATGATGCCACCACTCCACAAACGATCACACTCTGTGGATGCATTGGAACCGTACGACGACGGGGATCATGAGTGATGTCCACTATCATGCCAGTTTCACGAACTTTTTGCACAAACTTGCGTACAGGTGGGTGGGTGCTTGTTTGAGCTACACAGCACTCACTTTGGAAATAAGTTTTCAATATTGCACAACGTTGTTCAAGCGTAAAGCGACTCAATTCCTTCCGCGGAGGTATGATACCGACGTTCTGTCAAGATTTCGAACGGGAAACAGCTGTCAGTGTCAAAATAACCTATGATTTAAAAGGAAATCACTAGATGGCCCACCCCTTACTATACCTAACACGAAACTTGCCTAATGTTGGTGTTATTTTTGACGGAGGTAGCTTGACTTTAAGCCTATTGGTACCCATACAATGTTTTTCAAATAAATTGAAGTATCCCTCGTACAACTCATGCAACTTTATTTTTGGAATACTGTAGTCCTATTTGGTGTCCGACCGAATGCTGGAATCTTAAGAATTGAAAACATTCAGCAGTAGTTTCTTCTTTTTTCATTAAGTGATTTACCTTGATGTATGCAGAATATGAATTAAATAATTTCTATTTTTCTTTCAAATCTGTGTCAACTAAGTAAATATGTCTTTAATGTTTAATAAATAAATAAATCCAAAAATAGAAGGACAATGATTTGCCTCAGGACCACTTTAAGTCTTAAGAAATGTTTCCACATTGAGCACATGTGTTCAATTTAAAATATATATATATTCAAAAGCAATAAACTAAATTATGTAAGGCACAGCTACATGACCTCGGTCAGTTAATTTATTTTTGCTTACAAAATGATTGTCGCTCTCTCAACTTCTAAAACCCACAGTTTATATATTATGCCTTTTTGTAATAGGCTTCCTTGGCGATGGTATTAATATTAAATATTAATCGGGCGACGAAGTCATTGAGCTTGCTATGGGGATTGTCTTAAGAGGCATTTATATTAATCTGTTTGCTTCAAATATTATACATAACAACGCATTTTCGCATGGATACCTGACCACGGCAGTATTAGCTGAATAAAGGTTACGTAATCCACGAACATAAATCGAAGCTGGAATACGAGTAGGTATACTCAGGATTATTATTTATTTACTCTTGAGCTACAAAATTCGTGGTTAAAATGTTTCAAATAAAAAAACTTCCAAAATGCTAGCTCTTAAGAATAATTTGCAAGTAGAGTGGATTTGCTAGTGTTTCTCAAGGGTTACAAATTTGCAAAAATCTAATTAAATTTTACAAAACATCATCAATCACACTTGCTCATAATATGCCCTGGAGGTTATTTTTCATAAAACAAAAAAAAAGCCATTCAAGTTCAGGTTCTCATTCTGCAAAGATTTCTGAAGGCACCTGTGAGAAATTGAAAAAGGTAAACAAATTCAAAAGAACTCGTGACGTTTTGCTTTTCATGAAATTAAAAATACCATGTCACCAGACTTCTGCGTAAACAAACACCAGCAATGAAAAACCCGAGTCCTTGGCATTATTACAGTAAAATTGTTGACAATTTGCACAAAAGCAAACGTTAAGAAGCACCACCGCCCGAGGACTTCAAGGAATTCAGGTTTCCAAAGAGCCCTCTTGGCGGAATACTTATTTCTGTTTATCCTTACAACTAGTGCTGAATGCGAGTAAAAATTATCAAAATAAATTCAAGCCCAATATACTCAAACAACTATCCCCGAGTGAAGAAAGAAATTTATTTTTTGCACTCTCCACCACAATCACCTTCAGCATGTTACGTATACGCCCTGTATATCGCAAACGAGATTCAGTTAGGGGTTTCGCTAAAAAAAGGAAAAAATCAATGTTTATCTCGTAATAGGCCAGAGTCGCAGGACTTGTCGTTTCGCACCCTCAAATAAATTCACTTCCATTTCAGTGCACTGAATGGTTATCATTATTGTCTTATATGTAAAATGATTGTGTGCTACTTAGTATTATTGAGTAATTTTACCTTGGGTGAAAAATAATAAGTTAAAGGATGACAGAGAAACTATAGCATTGGAAGACATTCTCCCATATTATATTCGTCACACTTTAACAACACTGACTGTTAATTCTAGCCATTAAAAGTTGCACTTAGTATTGAGTTTAACCACAACTGCACTAGTATACGAAGAGTCTGTTGACCAATTGTGATTTCGTAACAAGAATCATAATACCAAATAAAACAAACGAAATTTTTTATTATCAGTGAGTAACACAACCAAAGAAGGTCGAGGAACGACGACCGTTTCCTTCGACGATTTGCGCTCGACTGAAAATTAAATCACCACGACTACCACACTGAGGGAGGACAAGGAGGAAAATTTGTCCGAGAGCATGGTTTTACATGACATAAGAGTATGACACATGACATATGAACACATAGAAAAATAGTTGAGGCAAGTAAAAACAATGGTTAAGTGACATTGGTGACGTTTGGTTTCCCCAAAAACAGGTGATCAGTATAATGTAATGATATGGAGAAGGCAAAATGACAAACGGAATAAAATAAAGGTTACAAAATGTGGAATTATGGTAAATTTCAATGTTCTTCTTAGGAATAATTATTTCAATTATCAGAAAGTCATAATATGTATTTTGTTTTAATTTTCTCTATAAAAATGAACCTTCATCAGCTGTATATAGAATAGAAATAGATCGGCGACTTGTTCTAGATTTGAAAGTAATTTAGCATAATCGAACTGACCCTCTCTCTGTGCCGACAAAGTTTTTCACAATAATGTTCAGTAATGTCAGAAGAATTCGTTAAAAACATGTTGTCATTCTTCGATTATGGTATTCGTAAAAAAATGTTGAATTCATAAACTTCTTAACTAATTAAAAACAAAATATGATCGATAATGAAAAACAACTTTCAAATTTGATTTATATAACTGTGATAAAAATACACCGTGTATAAGGGAGGACTAATAGATACACTAACTAGCAGCACTATAAATTAAAATTTGTTGCCTAACTTTTTATCTATTATTATAGAGTTTTTACCATTCTACATCTAATACTAGGTAACTTTAAAGTAGGGCTGACGTAAATTTTTGTCAAACATGTCTAAAAATTGACAGTTTGAGAAACCAAACACAGTTTGGGGAATCCTATTGCAATAACATTTTTTAAAACTAACAGATAGCGAAAAGACAACAAAATTTAAAATAAAAATTCGTAATAAAATTTAAAATGTTCTCAAAAAATTCTTAGGTGTATTCATGCAAAGTCGTAACCGTAGTAAACTTGGAAGGTTTACGACATGGTAAATAAACTGTCAAAATTTGTATGGAAAATCATTTACCACAAGATAGTAAACTTACTACGCGAATTTGGGTGGAAAATCGAGATGTTAAACTAACGACGACGTCATTTTGTGACATTTCACACTTGAAATAAAGGCGCGAAATCAGGAACAAATTTGATTTTTTAGGTTGTTCGTCACCCCGACTCCACATGAGATAATTTCTCTCATAATGCTTATCATGATGATGATATATCTTGTGGAGTCACTCTATTTGATGGTATGATTGGATGTCAGCGATGCGAGCCGTCTGCGGAAGGCCTAAGTATCACAAAAGCCCATCACCCACTGTGGAAGGTATTGATTTAATGTCGCAGCAGCAATGAACAGTAAACAGAATGACTTCCTACCGCGGCGCTATTGTGCATTTTAAGGGCCCTTTTACAGTTCGCGAGTCGAATAATTCGAAGAAGTCGACTTGTCTAGGTATTAGTATTATGGTTAGCGAATTTAAATTTTCGCCCAAATACCAGTTGACAGATCCAAATGACAAACGTCAAAGTAAACAAAGTATGGAAACTTTGTTTTTCATAGAGAGTACACAAACCGTGTTTGAAGTCCATCAGATGAAAAGTAAACATTTTCCCATACAAACTTTAACTCCCCCCCCCCCTTTTTACCCCTTTAGGGTATGAATTTCGTTTCGCTAGTTTGTGGAATACTAGCGAATAAAAAATTCGTTCGAACTTAACCTCAAATCAATCTACACATTGCTGGTAGAAACTGATGGCGTTTTAATGTTGTGGGCTGTGAATAAACTTTGACAATTCGTTCGTGGCAAAAAGTTTGGAATTCGATATTTCGTTGTTTAAACTGTTTTTAAACTCTTGTTTTATTAATACATTTTGATGGGGCAATTAATTGTCCTACTCTTGGAATAGTAAAATGTGAAGTTTTTTGCATTTCATCAATTCGTTCGTTCGCTCTCATGTGAATGGTCCTTTATTTTCACTTTTAAAACTAAAAAACTGTAATTTATCACAATCAACTAAAGTCGTCTTACTAGTCACACAAAATTTTTGTTCGACAGATTTTGATATTTGAGGCGAACGACTTTCACTAAATTTGCTTTTTGACAATTAAGGCGAATATTATTTTTCACATTCGCAAAGCACAATACCAAACAGTTGCATTAGCCTGTTTTTTTATTTGACTCGCGAACAATAGGGCGCTTAATATGTGAGAAAATTAGACAGACTCTAAAATGATTATATATAAATTGGTAGTAAACATTGCAACTAGACTGTAATTCTCTAACGTCTTTAACATTTGGTAGATAAGAAAACTATTTTCGTTTGTTTGTTGTTTGTTTGGACTGACATTTCTCCATTTTAGTTGTCACTGTGACATTTTTCTTTTCTTATAAAAAGTGCACGTGTTTTAGGGCGATATGGCTGAGGATAAAATTAAATATTTGATTGCAGATACCACTGCATTCATCAATGTTGTTCAGTTACATGTAAAAACAAAACTCCAATATATATCTATTTCATTACAATTTAATAATATAATTTTCCATTATAGGAATACGCTGAAAACATCTTAACAGTTCCCGATGTAATTGAAGAAGTGAAAAACAAACGACAAATTCGTCGTTTGGTTGTGTTACCTTTTGATCTTCAGATTCGCGAACCGAACAGCGACTGCCTTAAGTTTGTTACTGAACTTTCAAAAAAAACTGGAGACTATGCAAGTCTCTCGGCCATCGATCTTAAAGTAATTGCTTTAACCTATGAATTGGAAAAAGAGTACGTAGGTTGTGGGCACATCAAAACCGAACCTTCGGTTTCTAAAGTTGTCGCTTCAAAGGAGAAACCAGAAGAACTTCTGGACAACACAAAATTAGTTGGATTCTATGTTCCAAAAAAGAATTCCTGCGCTGATGGCGACTCGGAATCTGATGAAAGTGAAAACGATTCCGAAGAGGAATGTGAGGAAACTTCACCTGAAAGTTTAGAAAAGGTCAGCGTTGATGGTAAAGAAATCTTAAAAGAAAACGACGATGAAATCACAGAAGAAGAATTGGAAAAATGTTTTGCTAAGTTAAACTGCGAAACAACTGATGGAGAAGAAGGTTTGGACATTCTAAAACCAACAAATTCGGCGGAAGACGAAGAGGATTACGTGGATGAGGATGAACATAGTGAAGAAAATGAAGAATTTGATGACCAGAATGACGAAGAAGATTACAATGATGATAGTGGTTGGATAACTCCTTCAAATATAAAGAAAGTGAAAAAGGATCTTGAGGGAAAGATTCAAGACGAAGTAATTCCAACTGTTGCATGTATGTCAACAGATTTTGCTATACAGAATGTTCTCAAGCAAATGAACCTCAACGTTTCTGCACTCAATGGACGAGTGATCAAGCACGTTCGCACATATATTCTACGTTGTTATGCCTGCTTCAAAACAACCAGCGTGATGACCAAGCAGTTCTGTCCAAATTGCGGCAACAAAACCTTGAAAAAAGTCGCAGTAAGTCTTGATGAAAATGGGCAACAAGTGGTAAGTTTATATAAATGGGTGCATCTGACTGGATAGGTTTACTATTGAATATTTTTTTCAGATTCACATTAACACGAGAAGACCACTTACTGCGAAATTCAAAAACAAAAGCCTGCCCAGATTTCAGGGCGGCAAACACTCACGCAATCCAATTCTCTATGAAGATCAACCTATGCCTAGGCAAATGCCGTCGCGTGTGGCTAAAACTAAAACAAATGCAATGAACGAGGACTATACCGCTGGGTACTCGCCGTTTGTTATGCGTGATGTCGATTCAAAATCCGCCCATTTGCGCTCTCAAGGTAACGTCAAGGAATGGGCCAGGAATAACGCCTTCGAGGAAGACAAACGACGAAAGCATTATAACAGATTAGTAAAATAAACTTGTCACAAAAAATTAAAAATATGTTTTTTTGTTTGTTTTGTTTTTCCATAACGATACCACAAGTTTTTAGCAAAAAAAAAAATGAGGCCTGGGGTTCCTTTTTTCAAAAACAAAATATCCTTTTTTTTACAATTTTTTTTAATAAAAATAAGCCATTATATAGCTACAATATTATTTGATAAACAAATTTTTTCGTTCGCCATTAGAATCGATTCCCCATTCTGAATCCTGAATTTCTCTTACAAATTTGTACGAGAAGAGAAGCTGCGTTTCATTCAGTTATCAGCAACTGAATATTTAAAGTACAAAATTTAATTTACCTATATAAAATATGAAATGTTAGTTAGTTCAAGGTGTTGACAAATTCTTTCTTTGTCTCAAATTGTGGCAATATTTTTGGAGATCAGATCCTAGCCTTGAAAAATCAATCTCTCTATTCCAGCCACATACTGAAGCATAAGCTTCTGTCACCAGCTTAACATACCTTTCGACTGCTTGTGTGTAACGGATATTCGAAGCTGTAAAATTTTATCTATATTGTCAGGGACATTTTCAACCATGGCGCTCAAATAGTCATCTGATATTGTTTTCGTTAAAGGAGGTTCGGTGAAGGCCACCGTAAGCTCCGTAGCCCATTGGCGGATTCCATTCAGTTTATTTTCTCCAACCTTACTCCTTAACATTTCTTCGGCTATCAGCTAACATGGCAAGTAAAATGTTTCTGGATGGCAGCCTGCTATTAGCAGGGATAAATACTGTCTTAAGGTTTTTTAGGATGTATTTTGAGACTTTTATAATTGCTAAAATATGCTGGGGTCCATTCAAATGTATTGTTGTGTACGTAGCCAGAATCAGTAATTGCGTTAGGTCTTTCAATTGCTATGTAATGTCGCAGAATCCTGTTAGCTGTTGTAAGCCTCCTTGAATGAGACGGTTTGATGGCTGCCAATGTACAAACTCTAAAGCTGCTTTGCCATGAGATAGATATTTAATTTCATTTCACATTTCATACAGATATTTCTAACGTGTGCTCAGGCAGTTCCACTTTTATCTTTTCGAACGCCTGAATTGGCAAATTATGACAGCTACCAAAAGCTTTTTCCAGGACTCCAGAAAATCTATTCCGTTTATTGGTTTTGCCATCAACATAGGCCATTATAACGAAGGGGAAATTCATTAAAATGCCAGCAAACAAACAAACCAATGCGCCGGTTAACCTATGGAATTTTCTAACTAACATACGATACCATTTTACTGAGTAGGAAGCGAGGAGTAACAAGGATCTTGCTATAATTGGGTTGAAAAATTATTGTCGAATTTCAGTTTATGAATTACTTTTGAAAGTACAACAGCCCGTAGATACAGTCGTCAGTCACTTTTGGTATACTATGATAGCTATTTTATACTACACCACTAATTTTTCATTAGACTCCTTTTAAGTGATTGTTTGATAGTTTGAATTCTGACAGTCAATTCTTCGTATATAATCCACTTGGAAAGACATTTCTGTTTTCCACGCAGCTATTAACCAGTAAGTACAAGTGTACAAGTCTCCAAACTGGTGGTTAGAACAAAGGAGAAGACCAATCTTAGTGCGTTGTTGTTGCTTACGAAGTGGCTTTTGTTTATTACTGTTCTCTCAGGTTGCTTTCGCCTTCCTCTCTCTCCCACAGACCAAACCGATGGGTCCAAGAGGCTGAAATCTTGACAGTGCATTCCTATAACGACATCAATAGCCGCTAAGCATGGATTTTTTGAAATTCTATCCCTAAGAGGGCCAAGAAGTCGAGCACGGGTCGGTTAGTTAAATTATGACAAGTAAAAGTGGTATCTTCGGCCTTTAATATCCTCCACTGCATACAAGTCATAAAAAATGTTAGGCATGTGAGTTAGTATACGTATACACAAAACATGGGTCTCATATTGGTTTTGTATGGGAGGTACCAGAACTACTTAACCGACATAGTCCATTTTCAATACCAGCCTGACGATTCATTCGCCTCGGTCGATTCGTTTGGACGCTATCGTGTTTTCAACAGACAGACAGATAGACGGACATAGCTAAATCGATTCAGAATTTGATCCTGATTCAGAATATATATACTTTATGGGATCTACGGTGACTCTTTTTATCGTTACAAATGAAATGTCAAACTGAATATACCTTCCTGTGGAGGGTGTAAAAATGTTGATCTATGACGTCATAAAGGCACCCTAAGATGACGTCATATATAAATAAAATTTTCTACACATCCTTTGGGGCCCCAAATTCAACTTTTCCGCATATAGGCTTCAAAGATTTTGAAAAACAAATTTTTCGCTCCACCTTAATGTTCATGTCTTTGAAAGGGAAAAATGATTGCAATTGATACGGACTTATTCGTATCCATAAGGTACCTCGGTTCCATGTAACAGGATTCTTTAACTCTTAAAGACATCACTTCATTAGCGACATTTAGTAAGCCTATGCACCCCAAATTGAGTATTGTGAATATCTTTTCCTTTTTGTGGCCTTTTGAGGTTATACACTCTTAATGAAAAGCTGGATGTTGTTGACGAAAGGCTTCAGGCGTTCACATAACACGGCAGATAAGAACTTGACTAATACCTCGGTAGTTGGCGGCGCAGTTCAGAGGGTCTCTTTTCTTGAGGATCGGGCAAACAATGCTGAGGTTCCATTCATCCATACATACTTTCCTCCGACCATATTTTACAGATGAGTTGGTGCATGATCCTAACCAAGTCATCGCCTCCCGCTTTGAATAGCTCGGCGGTTAGGCCATCTCCTCCAGCGGCTTTGTTGGACTTAAGCTTAGATATGGCTATCTTCACTTCGTCCAGGTCGGGTGGACGGAATTGTTGGTCTTCATCCTCCAGGTTGAGTGGTTCATTCTGCCTGACAGCGGGATTTAGTTTGTCATCGCCGTTAAACAGTCTACAGAAGTAGCTCTTCCATATCCTCAGCATTGACTGCGATTCCACTAAGATTTTCCCTTGTTCGTCTTTACAGGCTTCGGTTCGGGCTCTGTAGCTTTGGCAGGTTATTTTTACCCTTTGGTAAAATTTCCGAACCTCATTCCTGCTGTAACATCTCTCTATTTCCTCGATCGCGCGGTTCTCGTGCTCTTTCTTTTTTTCCTGTGAAGCCGGTGTTCGTCTCTTCTCTTCTGCGCGTAGAGCTCACGGGCAGCTCGGGTCCTTCTTTGCAGCGCCGCTTTGTATGCCTCCTGTTTCGCTGCATTTGCTTGCCGGCACTCGTCGTCGAACCAGGGGTTTCGTTGCGGTGGTCCAGTTGGTCGAGTGAAACCAAGCACATCAGAGGCGGCGTCTCTGATGGCTTTTTTTGAGAATGTTGCCACTGGTCTTCAATGCTTGATGCTGGCTGCATAGAACCTCTTGAGAGAGACTCGATCGGAGAAGTATCTGGTGATCTCTTGCGATTTTAGCGGTCCGACGTCAAACTTCCTCACAGCATTTACTTGTCTTGGCGGTGTTCGGGATATCCGAAGGCGTACCTTGGCTACAACAAGGTAGTGGTCCGAGTCAATTTTGGCCCCTCGGAACGTTCGGACATCCATAATACTGGAGGAGTGCCTGACCTTGTGGTCAATCTGGTTGACGGTTGATTGATCGGGAGATCAACGCCTTTATGTATGTATATCGAAATGCAAGAACCGCGTACTTGCTATGACACCATTTCGCCCCGCCGCGATGTCGATTAGCCCAAATCCGTTATCGAAGGTGGTGTCGTGTAGGCTGTGCCTTCCGAGAGTACTACCAAAGAGAGTACTCTTCATACCTGCCAAATGTAGGTATTTTATTTAAATAACATCTTTGTGTCCTCAAACCCCAAGCCCCAAGTAGTTGCTATTCATCAAAATTAAAATGCCATACATAATTTGGTATAAAAATGTAAACGGTACGATTTTTTTAAATATATAAAATTTGTTAACTATTGGCCAATAGATGACACTAATTATTTGTCAAAAACAAAACTTGTTCTAATAAAAATCCTCACAGATGTCTCTTCGAACAAAACTTATTTTGAGTGGTTATGTTGGTAGCATCTCAGAAATGTCATCAAAATTTTAGCTGTCGCAGTCGTGTGTGTGAAAAAGTCAAAAGTCGAAGAAGATTCTTCTCTGGTGACGGGGTATTTTTTATTTGACCGTGTTTCATGAAATTATCATAAAGTTCTTGTTAAATTTCTAAACAATTTCATTAAATATGAATCTATTCAGCAGTACAAAATGTCTCCTATTCCAGCTTGTTATGGTGAGTCACATTTTTCTACTATGTACCTACCTACTACATTTTGCGGCAAATCGTATTCCAATCATCAAAGCGATTGTGGAAGGGGGTACATAAATCTTTTTTTTTTTTTATCTTAAATTGGATAGAAAAACCATTGCCACGACTTTCACGCTATTCATAATGTAAATAATCAATCGTTCAACATTTTGTGGGGGAATATAATAAATTTCGGCCCAATGAATAGCTAATTAATGGGCGATCCAATTGTCGCAAAAAAAAAAATAATTGCATTTTTTTTGTGTCTTGCAGGTGTTTTATGTTTTCTACAACCCAACCGACAGTGGAGCTGTGGAATTGAATAGTCAAAACATTGACATGACTCTAGGTAAGAAACAATCAATACCCGCTTAGAAGCTTCACATTCGGCCACTAATGGTGTTTAGTCAGATATTCTACGTGTCACTACCGGTCTGACGGTGTCGATAATTATACGCTTCTGTGACGACGACGGTCTATCTAATTAGAGAGTGTGATGTTGGATACAACTATCAGATATCAGTTATCTGTGTACTACAAAATCAAATAACATTTTATGTATTTGCGTTCTGTTATTGCTTTTCTAAACGTAGATTATTTTTATCATTTTGTAGTTATTGTGGTAATTAATATTGCACTTTATTTAATTAACAAAACTAGTGTGAGATAACTAGCACTATATTCAATGTTAGTGGGCTTTGAGAATAAAGCATAAAAAAACAGTTACTCAGATTATACTAAACGTAGTTCTTGCCAATTAGAATTGTTAGCACATGAAGAATCAGAAGAAGTGTATTGCTGCAATTAGATAACAACAAATATTTAAACAAATGCATGTCTTACCATTTGTTCAACTAATCTGTTGCTTTGAAGTGTTGCAAGAAGTACATAGTTGTAGATTTTTTTATGATTATTTAAATATTTGCATCTTATTAAAAAGTTCGCAGCAACTTTTTTGTAATTTTTCAATACTACTGGTATCTTTGGCGATTTCACTTCTGACCTTGGACCGTGTGATTCATTTAGGAGCAACATTAAAATTTGCATTGGCACTATGTAAAAACATAATCCAAGAGGTAGTTTTTGTTGCATAATAGATTATGTACAAATGTATAAGGTAAACTGCATTTTTGTTTAATTTACTACCTGCTTACATTAATGCGCGATGGTCGCATTCACTTGATACCTGAGGCTTGTGTTGTCTAGTTCTAGTGGAACGCAGCTAGCACATAAACTAATCGGCAAAATCTATAATGACGATTAGATTATTTTTTTATATAATAAACCTGCGCAAGCTGTAGAACATTGCCAATGCGTAACAATGACAATGACATGATCGAATGGGATACATTGTGTCAATCAGTTATCGCAAGTACCTATATGTCAGCCTGTAGGAAATTTTTTAACTACTACATTGTCTAGCTCGATTAGCACCAGGAAAATATGTACTTTACTTCAATAGTTTTCGACCCCAACCGTAAAGAAACCGAAGTACAACCTCACTCAGCTAGAAGTAGTAGAATTTGATTTTGCGGAGAGGGCAAAGTAGCTATATTGGCATGATTATAGAATTCAACACTAAGCAAGATTGGTTTCAATATTTACTTTTGACATTTTTTTTAAATTCAATTAGCCTAACCCAACCTCACATAATTATTTTAATTCGCCGCCGAATCTTTGCCCCTTTTGCAAAGAATGTCACAATGTCATCGACAAATGTTAAGTTTTTTGGAATGTGTCTCTCTCACGCGTCTATATAATGTAATAGACAGTCTTGTATGAGATATTAACACAGAATGCCTCTGTAGTTAACCTCTCAGCAAGCTCAACCTCGTCAACCTCGGCAGAATCAAGCGCAGAGGACCAGTGAGCATGCCATCATAGGTGCCGCCACCGATGTACTGGGTATCGCTAGAAGACCACAACGAAACCCCTGGTTCGACGAAGAGTGTCGATAGGCTCATGCAGCAAAGAACGAGGCCTACCAGGCAATGCTGCAAACGAGAATAAGAGCGGCGGAGAGAGCTGCTCTTGAGCTGTACGGGCAAAGAAGAAGGGAGGAACACCGACTTACTTGAAGGAAAAAGAAAGAGCACGAGAAGTGGGCGGTCGAATCAATTGAGGGGGTGCTACTGCAGGGGAAATGTTCGAAAGTTCTACCAGAGGGTAAAACGATCCACCCAGGGATACAGCGCCCAAATAGAAGTCTGCAAAGATGAGCATGGGAATACAGTAGTAGGTTCATAGTCGGTGCTGAGGATTTGGAAAGAACACTTCTGCAGACTGCTAAACGGCGTAGACGATGAACAAACCGCTGTCAGGCAGAATGACCCATTCCTTCTGGATGATAATAGCCAACAATTCTGTCCATCCGACCTACACGAAGTGAGGATAGCGATATCCAAACTAAAGCCGAACAAAGCTGCGGGGGCGGACCGCCAACCGGCCGAGCTTTTCGAAGCAGCGGGAGATGAGTTGGTAAGGAGCATGCATCAACTCATCTGTAAAATGTGGAACCTTAGTATCGTGTGCCCCATTCACAAGAAAGGAGATGTTCTAAACTGCGCCAACTATAGAGGAATAAGTCTCCCCAATGTCGCATATAAGATCTTGTCTGCTGTATTGTGTGAACGTCTAAAACCATTCGCCAACAATCTGATCAGTGCGGTTTTAGGCCAGGAAAGTCTACCATCGACCAAATTTTAAGTTTGCCTATCGCCTGGTGTTTCGCCGCAATTCCTCTTCACCTATGGCTTTCAGCATTTCTGGCCGAATGTCATCCACATTTGGATTTGGAAACTTTTATCGATTTGATTGCAACAATGCTTCCTCTATTGTGGGACCAGAGTCTTCCTATCTGCTTAAGAAGTCCTTCTCACCAGAATGAAGTCCCCCATCTTTGGAAGAAGGCCGTTCTTACAGATCCTCTAATTACGGTCTAATTTTTCACTGAACTTCAACACATTTTATTAGTCAGCCTTTTAAGCGAATTTGCAAGTTCTTTCCACGTCCGTGTTCTGGGTTAGAAAAGTTGAGTCCCCCAAGTGTATCCACAAATTCAAGGGCCTCCTTTTTTTGTCTGATAGCTTCTTGAACTCCGAGCGTTTTAAAAGATGTTCTTTTGTCATCACCAGCTGTCATCACCTAGGCGTTTCAACCCGTCTTCTAATACGGCAATGACTGCCTTTGAAAACAACCGCCATACTTCTTCTACATTCAATCGAACAGGTGGAATTTGTTGAAACCTTTTAGACACTTTCCGTGCTAATAAGTTCCTCCCGTATTAATTCGTTCTATACATAAACTAAGATTATTTCCTCAAATACTACCCGAGTGGAGGAAGGGCGAGACCTTGAGTCAGATCACTCATCTGTGTTGCTTACACTTGGTAATAAAATAATAATGCAGGAACGGAGCCCACGTCTAGTGAACAAGCAAACTGACTGGACATATTTCACATATTTGCCGAAGGAACGGATTAAACTATCCACAACAATTGATACAATAGAGCAACTAGAAAATGAAGTACATACTTTCACTCTATATATACAAAAGGCTGCTTAGGCTGTAACGCCTGAATCAACTACTAAAATAAAAAGAAACGCATGTATATCCCAAAGAAATATGCGACATTATATCAGAAAAGAGGAGAGCTCGTAAACGCTGGCAATTGTCGAGATCACCAAGTGATAAAACAAGACTTAACAGTCTTAACAATAAACTAAGAAAAACGATCAAAGAAATGAAAAATTTATCTGTGGAAAGATACCTTACAAACCTGACGAATGATACCAGTACAGAATACTCATTGTGAAAGGCTACAAATAAAATGAAAAGACCAACGGCATACATTTCACCAGCTAAAAACAGTAGTAAAAACTGGGCGAAAACAAAAGGCGGACCTATTTGCGGAATATCTTGAAAACGTCTCCAGCCATAATGAAGACATTAATTATTATCAACATCAAACGGAAGAAATGTACGAAGACTAGAGATTGATTCCAGCAGTAACCTCCAAAGAAATATCCACTGAAATAAAAGACAAGATTAACCCGAAAAAAGCTCCGGGATTTGATTTAATTACGGGTGAAATCTAAAAAAACTGCCTAAAAAAGGTATGAAAAAAAAAATAGCACGGATAATAAATGCAGCGTTTAGACTAAGGTATGTTCCACGCATGTGGAAAGTCGAGGAAGTTATTATGGTACCAAAGCCGAGGAAATTGCCCAGTGAAGTTACCTTATATCGTCCGATTCCATTGGTGCCAAATCTATCAAAACTCTTCTGAAACGGCTTAATCCGATTATAGAAGAAAAGACACTGATAGCAAACCATCAATTTGGATTTAGAAATAGGTACTTAACTGTAGATCAGATTCACAGAATAACTAATAAAATAGAAAACGCCTTAGAGGAAAAATAAATATGCTCCACCATCTTCCTTGATCTAACACAGGCTTTTGATAAAGTCTGGCATGAGGGATTGGTCCATAAGCTACAAATATATTCCCAAACAATACTCAGAAATACTAGAGTCATATAATAATCTTCTAAATATATGATACAATAAAATGTATTCACCCCTATCCAGCGCCGGATTTACATATTTTGGGCCCTAGGCCTTTACAACAAATGGTGCCCTATTTTATATTTCCTTTTATTTATTATCTGGTAAATATTGTCTATTGACAATGGACCTTACCAATAATAATTTTTAATCATTAACTTAAATATTTTGACGACCACAATAGATAATTTTAAATGAAAATATTCACCATTGTGAATGCCTGGACATTAAAAATGATACGTTCCACTAAATCTGGCCGTCGACTTTAAACCAAAACCAGTAGCTGGGACACGTCAAATGAAAGTTGACAAGTTTGTTGTGCAAGTGTTTTTATTTAAGATTTAAAAAATAAGTTTGTCTGCATTGCCCATTTTGAATATACAGGGTGTTTCGAAGTTAAGTCTCAATACTTTGGGAAATTATTCGTGGGTATAATGTAAGAAAAATAGTTCTACAGTTCAATGTAAATATAATTTGTAAGAATTTAAGAAAAGTCTAACTTTGGTGTAGGCACCTTGACCCAAGATAACAAAAAGAGTTCAGCAGTGTATAAGCAAGTGACGAATATCTCACATATTTTTCTTTACCGCCAATGGATCCCCGTAAATTTGTAAACCGTTTTCCAATTCACATAAACTTTCTATAAATGTTCGCATTTTCTTCTTTTTTTATTCCTTGTCGATTCCTAGATTGACATTCGCACCTAAGCCAAGCATTTAACACGATATTGGTGAGGTGTCGCTTGGGATTCTCAAACGAACTCGCCGGCGAACACAATTTTCTTCCGGGGAATTCGAAGCGAATGAAATGCGAACTGTAGTATTTTTGGGGTACAGTGATAGATTTAAAAAAATATATTCAGAAATTGTGGTAGATCCAGAACATTGCGGCAAGAGTTACACACATACATGACTTGTCGCATAGTTTATGTCTATTTATAAAAAAATCTAAACCAAACGAAAACTGCAAACTATTTAAAAATGTATAGGTATTATTATGAATGCCTAAGACATTAATCTGTATTTAAATATTTAGAAGAATTCGGGGAAGTTTTGTTTTAACCCTTCTGTCAATTATAGCTTTTTATACCACAGGCGTGTGCATAAAAATAAAAGTGGCAAAACAGATAACATAAAAGAACTTATTTCCTTTTTAAAACCCTCGATTTTTATAACCCACGGATTCTTCATTCGCTCTCCTATCTGCAGTGTTACCAACGACATGACTGACACAAAAGAATGAGAAAAAAATGCACATGCATCAAACAAAATCATAAAACATGCATAATTTGAATGATTTGTGCGGAAGGTTACGGTATACCTACGGATTACCAAACCACAGAACAATACGTGTTGATTCTATCATGGAATTTCAAGAAGCTGTGGCCATTGTTTCGTAGAGAAAACTCGGTTCAAAAGTCGAAAAGGTCTGGCCAGACCTTTTGACGGAAGGGGTATAATCATAATCTGAAAAACGCTTCTGTCTATCAAACGAGTACATTAAAAAAAAAAACATCACAGAAAATATTTTCGTTGACCCTGTCCTGAACTTTCAAGAAGCTATTGGCATTATGTTTTAAAGAAAACTCCCATCAAAAGTCAGAAAGGTCTGGCTAGACCTCATAGTTCGCAGAAGGTTTAAGTGATGAAGAATAGAAAGAATTGGAAGGATCGTCATGTAAATTAAATTTCAATTGTTGCGTTTGCTTTGCAGTTTTCGTGGTGCCCCATCTGTCGTGATGCCCTAGGCCTGGGCCTAGTTGGCCTAAGGGTAAATCCAAGGCTGCCCCTATCGTGGAATCCGCCGGGGGGAATTATTCACGGAAAAGAATATTTTGGTATCGTCGCATCGGCAAAGTGAACAGTTCCCCGTTCGGGAAAAAATCGATATGAACGTTTTTAACGATACAGTGAAACTTATTTACATAACCCACTCCATATCTACAAGCTTCAACATCAACTTCAGTGAAGAAGACTGTGTACACGACACCTGATTCGGAGTATAGATTTGCCCTAGTGCTAGATTTAACCTTTCAGGCTTAAGCTTTAAAATCGCAACCTTCTCCCCTAATGGTATCCATTCCAATAATCTATCCTGCCAGCCTGTGACTTGTGAGTACATATCTTCACTTCATTTCCCGTGGGAGTAGGTAGCTACTGCCCTGAAGGGGCTACTCCTTATATAAAGAGTTTTTATGCATTCGGTGCATACATAGCACATCCAACCACTAAACTTCCCCGCTTCAGGACTGGCTACAAAAGGCGTCATAATTTGACAGGCTTGGCAATATCCGAGGCTCGCTTGATTCTTCTTCTCTTCTGTGCGCTTAGTTAGCCATGTCTGCCCGCCTCCCACACCACGACTAGGCCGGTTGCATGAAAGGAGATTTGTTTAGATTAGCTTATAATAATATTAAGTAACATATCTTATTAGAACAAAATAATAGTAATTACCGCCATCGTTACAGCCGCATTATGGCAGCTTTAATTTATAAGAGGTTATATCTATTCCTTTTGTGCATTTACGAATATCGGACTTTTAAAAGAAAATTAACTTTAAAATCTATTCTCTTTACAGCATCGAATGAATTAGTCTTTCTGAACTTTTATGCAGAGTGGTGTCGATTCAGTAACATTCTACAGCCCGTATTCAACGAAGCCGCTGATAAGGTAAAAATAAAAAATTTAATATTTTTAACAAGTGCGAATGTACACATTTTCAATTTTGTCATTAGGTAAGAGAAGCATTCCCCGAAGCTGGACGAGTTGTACTCGGCAAAGTTGATTGCGATCGTGAGACAAGCATTGCATCGCGTTTCCACATCACCAAATACCCCACACTCAAAGTAGTCCGTAATGGTCAATTAACAAAGAGAGAATATCGAGGACAGCGATCGGCTGATGCATTTTTGGAATTTGTAAAGAAACAATTGGAGGACCCGATCAAGGAGTTCCATTCATTAAAAGATCTCGAAAATCTTGATTCCAAGAAACGCATTGTAATCGGTTATTTTGATCGGCGCGATCAACCCGAATATAATACATTCCGAAGAGTTGCAACAAATCTCAAAGAAGACTGTCAGTTCCATGTAGGTTTTGGTGATTCGTCGGCAGCAATGCATCCCCCTGGTAAGTCTTAAGGAACTCAGTACTATTATAACAACTATCAACTAATATCTGAATAACATGCATGATATCTTTATATCTTTCCTAAGACCAAAAAGGAGAGGAACCTAGAACTATAGGTAAATGTTAACTGTATGCTTAGATTGTGAATATGTGTGCACTACATTTGGGTGGTAGATTCGTGGGGAGTTTGTTTATAGCATACAACATTCTATGGAAAGGCCATATTGCAATATTTTCTTTACATTCTTTGGAGGTTTGCTGACACAACTTTAGAGTCAGTTTATGCATTATATAAAAAGTAAAACACAAGCATTTATGTTGAATTTATATCGTTAATGAGTCGTATAAGCAAACGGCAGTTATTCGCATTCTCAAGACACCATGTGTACAATCCTGGTCGTGGACACCTCAGAAACAATTCTTTGAGCCACACTTCAAACGTAATGCATTTTTATTAATTCATTATTTAACTTACATACTAGACAAACACGACTAAATCTTATTTAAAACTAACATTTATCTTATTCTAGCTTACTGGCTCTTAACGAGCACTCTAAACTTAAGTATATCCATATAACTATTGCCTTTCGGCCTTAAATCTATCTGTATTTGTATTGTGCTATGTTTTTTTCATTTCCAAGAAACTAGCTAAAACTTGGACTCTTATTTGGTTTTTCTTAAAACTACCTAAAACTACTTAACCTATAAATCAGAGTGATGAGTGCAGCCATTCGCCTTAAAGCTATCTCACAGTGATCAAGGAAAGACTTTGGCCACGCATCTATTCTGAAAAACTCCGAGATCTCAACCGAAAACACTGACTACACCACTCCATCGCTAAATGTTGACAAAAACTTTCTCGTCACTATCCCCCTCCAGAGCAATCTGGGATGAGGGAACAGAGGAATCAGTTCACTTCTACACTGACGGCTCAAAAACCAAAGACGGAGTTGGTGGGGGTGTTTTCTTGGAAAGTCTTAATCTTATAATATATAAAAAAATAATGGCGATTAAAGAGGACATATCTTGGCTCAAGAAAAACGTCATATCCACCAAAGACATCTGCATATTGTCGGACAGCCAAGCAGCCATCAAATCCTTGGATTCGATCTCTATAACTTCCCTAGTAGCCCTCGACTGCCGATCATCTCTTACGGAGATGGCCGAACAGTTCAATATTCATCTAATATGGGAGCCGAGCGGCATAGAGACATTCCACTGAATTGTAAGGCCGATGAACTCGCTAGAATAGGAACAACTCAACCCATTCTGCCAGATAAAGGCATACCAATCGCTATTTGCAAACAAAAATTGAAGCTGAATGCCATCGAGAGTACAAATCTTAGGTGGACAAGTGGCACCACTTGTCTAGTGACAAAGCAAATTTGGCCTAAGATGGATTTGAAGCGCTCTATAAAATTGATCTCTTTCAACAGATTGCATATCGGCACTATAATAGGTGTCATAACTGGACACTGCCTGATAGGTAAACATGCCGCAAGGCTAGGCCTTTTCGCAAACGACTTTTGCATAAGCTGCATGGATGAGGAAGGGGAGGAAACTATCCCTCACCTTCTTTGTTCCTGCCCAGCTTTCTCCCGTAGAAGAAAGCTTCACCTAGGAGCCCTCCATTACAACGACTTGGGCGATCTGACAAACAAACACAGACATCAGAAGCCTCTTATGCTTTATAAAGAGCTCAAAATGGTTTAACTAGTAGGGAGATCTTATATATGATCATTTTTCCTGGTATCACAATGGACCTATGCTGGTCTAAGTGGCAGCCTCAATTGGTCAACAATTGACTACATCGATGAGCGCCTGGCAGTCGTCAACCCGGTGCACACGCTCCCCCGGGACTCGAGCGACTCGGCCATAAGCGTCGGTCAAGTCGCAGTAGCACTCATTCATGTTGACGAGCCCGGCACCTCCCAAAGACCCCCTAAAATACGCCTAACTAACTTACAGACTAACTTAAAACTAAAAAGAATGTTACATAGGTAACGTACTGGCCCGGGCGAGCGTGTCTGCTCTCACCTCTTCCTCAAGCCACAAAAATTCGGTGAACTGCTTCAACGTATCGACACTATCCCTATCCGCTGTTGCGGTATTAAAACAGAGGATCTGCTGAGCATTGGCGGCCTACCCGTCGTGGATGAGCCGTTTATCCCTCGCGCGGCGGTGGCTGTGGTACTATACCGGCACACCATCTTTATTTTGGACTAGCCCTTTCATGTCTGCATGGAGAAATGCCTCAGGCGGGACAAAGACAGACCGGCGCGTACTCTCGTGGTAGCCACCCGAGATCCCTTGCAACGTGCCTTCGAATCACCTTAATTAGGAAATTGTCAATCCTATTCATTCGAACCCCAGCGTATAGGGTATTGTTGGGGTAATATTTTATGTACTCAGATTCTTGAGTTCTAAACAACCCTAAAAAGGTCCTGAGACACTGTCTCTCAAACACCCGAATCATTTCCATATAGGAAGGCGCTATATTGAGCCAAATGGGAAAGCCATGGTCGGCCTTATAAGGGCCACGTAGCATATGACCCTGGAAACAAGTGGACTGCTGCAAAACAGTATTCTTGTCAGAGCATAGGCGCCCTCTTGGCCCCAGCAACACGAGCATCTATATGTTTGTCAAAATATAGATACTAGTCGAGCCATATGCCAAGATATCTGACCACGCTTCGCACCGCCAATGATTGTCTATTTTGTCCAATAATCGCTAATTTTCGCCAACTTTTTTCTGGTTTCCCTAGAGGCCCTAGCCAATGGAGTATTCAGAAATGTTTCCGACTTTTGGAAATTGATTTTCAAGCAATGAAAAATAACCACAGAGACTTACAAGCAGCTGAACTAAACAGGAATGCTCCAAAAAAGAAATACGTCAGTACAAGGCTTCTAAAGCCACAAAGAAAATAAATTTGTTTGGCCCGCTCATTTAGAAGATTATAGTCGCGGAGGTCAATATGTATCTAAACCCAGGCAAACAGAATAAAAATAAGTTTATTATATAAACAAGTGCAAAGGCCTGTGTGGGCATGTGCTATGCATGTGCGTTCCTTCCTCGTCATGAACGGACCATATTTTCATGTGACTTGATAGTGTTGACTGCCTCAAATTGAACAATTTAGGGGTCAAGTTCCTTAGCAGTTGGAGGAGCTGTGTGAACGAGACTGATATAGTGATATAGTGGTGTGTGGGCTTTAGTTGTTCCACTACTGAATTCATCTAGTTTTAATTTTTTTTTTTTTTTTAAACTTCTGACTTTCCGGATCATTAGGATGCACGTCGACCTAAAAGATCTATTGTGCTTGACGTCAGATATATGTTTAGGTTAGTAGCGCTTCTACTTTCCTAATGTAGCTGATCACACATTCAGCTTAGGATTTCCTTAGTTCTTCAGTACTTATTACTTCCCTGAAAAATTATTTCCTTCTTATACCGTAAAGGGCCGGACATTCACATGTTATGTGTTCGGCTGTTTCGTCTTCTTCTAGACATAGTCTGCACTCCGGTGAGTCGACTAAATGCATTTTATTTAGGTGATATCGCAGACCATGGTGACCCGTTAGGTAGCCTACTAGGTTTTTGAAATCATGCCTGCGAAGATTTAGTACCTTTCTGGCATCTGCTTTGAAGGGCTGAATAGCTCTTTTGGCCTGTCTTAGACCTGGGATGTTCTCCCAATACGAAGTACATTTGTTTTGCTCCCAGCTTTTTATAGCCAGATTTATAGCTGATTTGGGAATCGAACAGAATGGTTCAGGGCCAATGAAAGGGGTTTCCGAGCCATTTCTGGCTAGTTCATCGGCTTTTTCGTTTCCTTCAATTCCCTTATGTCCGGGGCCCACCATAGACTGGTTTTGTTCCTGTAACTAAGTGTTTGGAGGGAATCGAAGCAGTGTAGTACTGATTTGGAGTCAATAATGTGTGAGCTAAGGTCTTTTATAGCTGCTTGACTATCCGTGAATATATGGATGTTGGCGCCTTTAATACCTGAATTGTATATAAGGTTTGCGCATTCTTTAATGGCATGGAGCTTTGTTTTTCATTACTCGGCAAGGCTAAAACACTGCGTCAGATCGGATTTTTTGTAAGAAAAGAAAGACTAATGCCCAGTTGCACAAATTTTTGGTTTTACTCTGTTCGTTTAAACCCAAAGTGGAGTTCAACTCTCGGTTTAAGTTAAACGCCTGCATCACAAACCAGTAAGAATAGACCGTCGACTCCTCCCACATAACGGACTTTGCCTACAAGCTGCCGGCGAAACCAGGATTTTTCATGTATTGGTGCTGTACAAAATCAAAGGGGCGCCATTAACGCACGCATACTTGAAAAATCCTGGTCGCATGGTATTGCATAGAAAAACATTGCCGCCATTAATTTTGACATTTACACGTATTCACAGACAGGGAAATTCTTTCCGGGGGGAATCGGGTAGGTGTACGGGAAGTCGGCGGTCTATTCTTACTGGTTTGTGGCCTGCATTCTGCCGTTTAAACTTTCGTTTCGCATTTTGAGGTTTATTTTGACAGCTGCTATTTCATACACGAGAGATAGAGAGAGAGAACAAAAAAGATAAATTGTTTGGGTGCTGCACTTCTTGAATTTATATGAGTGAAAAGTAGAGCTATGATTAGTTTCAGCATTACTGCGGTAAACCCACTGTTAAAAAGAAAATTTCAATAGATTTTCAACCAATATATGTACTTTTCAAGGAAAACGCCTTTTTTTAAGTGAACATCAGGTAGATCTTAGCCCAAACATAATGTAGACAAGCGTAAATTGTATTGAGTTTCTTCAATACAAATTAATTATTTTCGTGTGTGGAAATGACGATTATTTTTCTGTAATGCTACTAGCGATTTCTTTAGATTCTTGGCGAACAAAATATATCTATACATGCGCAAATCTTTCACATTTTGTTTTGGCTGAAACAAGACACTACCCACTCTTTTCTTTTTACAATGCAATTTGTTTGTCCGATTTTGAACACATTTTTCGGGACAATGCATGTTCAGTTCAAAGGTTTCGGAGTTCATACCATTTTTGTATACAGATCTAGATTACCTAAATGTTTCTTTAAAAAAAAAGTAAAACCGGAACCGGAGCAGATTTTCGTAGAAACACCAGCAAAAAACTTTGCGCCTACCTATTACCAGACAATGACCCTAATTAGAGGCTCATAAAATCCTTTCAATATTTTACTGGCGACGGGTGATTGCATGTGGTAAAAACCCAGCGAGTTGCAAGAAGCAGTACCTGTGATCGCATCCGTCTGAATGCCACATACATTTCAACAACTAGATATTATTATGAAAAAAAATAAATAAAATAATAATTACTGCAATAATTAATTGGTGAAAGTAGATGACAGTTCAAACATGTGTCGAAAATAAATCAATTCACTTCGTTAATATCAAAATACACAATGTAATAATATTGCATACATTTTCTTTTATTTACAAATGGATAAAGTAGAGAAAAGCAATAACCATTTACTTGGTCAAAAGTGCGCTGGTAGAAAAATACCCCCTTAAGGGAAATTGTTCTGCGCTTCCACAACTGCGTTTAGTTAACTGGCAGATTATTTTGTACTGTGAAACTGAACGAGTTAAACCAAAAGTTTAAACTCTCGGTCAGGTTTAGTTAAACTTCAGTTTAAACTCTGACTGTGCAACTGGGCATAAGGGAAATTGTTCTGCGCTTCCACAACTGCGTTTAGTTAACTGGCAGATTATTTTGTACTGTGAAACTGAACGAGTTAAACCAAAAGTTTAAACTCTCGGTCAGGTTTAGTTAAACTTCAGTTTAAACTCTGACTGTACAACTGGGCATAAGGGAAATTGTTCTGCGCTTCCACAACTGCGTTTAGTTAACTGGCAGATTATTTTGTACTGTGAAACTGAACGAGTTAAACCAAAAGTTTAAACTCTCGGTCAGGTTTAGTTAAACTTCAGTTTAAACTCTGACTGTACAACTGGGCATAAGGGAAATTGTTCTGCGCTTCCACAACTGCGTTTAGTTAACTGGCAGATTATTTTGTACTGTGAAACTGAACGAGTTAAACCAAAAGTTTAAACTCTCGGTCAGGTTTAGTTAAACTTCAGTTTAAACTCTGACTGTACAACTGGGCATAAGGGAAATTGTTCTGCGCTTCCACAACTGCGTTTAGTTAACTGGCAGATTATTTTGTACTGTGAAACTGAACGAGTTAAACCAAAAGTTTAAACTCTCGGTCAGGTTTAGTTAAACTTCAGTTTAAACTCTGACTGTGCAACTGGGCATAAATGTTTTGAAGGGCTTGTGTTGTAATTACAGCCGTAAAATAGAAATACGTTGACACGTATCACACCTAGATCTCACACAAAGTAAACTCCATGCTTGCGTCTCAATTTTCGAACTCCTCACATTTTAAATAATAATTAAAAACTATACTAACTAACAATACTAACACCTAATCAAACTAACGCCAATTAACAAACCACATAGTTTATAAAAGTTCGTCTATTCATTTCTCCATTTTTGCATATACCGAAATTTGTTTTCTAAGTAAAACCCTTGCCAACAACTATTTCCAGGAACTCCAATAATTGTTTTTAGACCTGACGTTGCCCTATCCCACGAGAACGACGAAACCTACAAGGGCGGTCTATCTAATTTCGATGAACTCAACATTTGGGTACAAGAGAAGTGTGTTCCTCTCGTGCGAGAGATAACATTTGAAAATGCCGAGGAACTAACCGAAGAAGGATTGCCATTTTTGATTTTGTTCCACAATACTGAAGACACCAACTCAATAAAGGACTACAAGGCAATTATCGAAAGCGAGCTACTCTCTGAGAAACGTATGCTTTACCACAAGAAGGCACATCCAATTGAAATAATTCTTTTAATCGAATTCTTTTTTGTTGCATAGAAAATGTCAACTTCCTAACAGCTGATGGCAAACGTTTTGCCCACCCCCTCCATCACCTTGGAAAATCAGAGGACGACCTGCCACTAATAGCAATCGATTCGTTCAGACATATGTATTTGTTCCCCGACTTTAAGGATATGTACAAACCACAAAAGCTTAAACAATTCTTGCAAGATTTGTACAATGGAAAGCTGCATAGGTATGGTTTTTGTAATGGTTTCTCTGAGGGCTTTAACATGTCCCGTTGTGTTCTTTTTAGGGAATTTCACTATGGACCCGATCCAAGCGATGATTCTAATGACGTTGACAATAAAGTAAATACATCGCCGCCTGAGTCGACATTTAGGAAACTTGGTCCTTCGAAAAATCGCTACACCTTGTTAAAGGATGAATTATAATTTGATTTTCCTTAAACGCCGCTTTGTCTGTTATAGTTTCATAATTTAAATTTCCTTATTAGTTGAATTCTTTGATGTAAAAAGAACCGTTGGTTATATGTTTGAAATCATCTACAAAAATCTAGGTTTTAGTCACTTGTGGAGCTGTCCTTGTGAATAAACACACCATGCAATCAACTGTTATGCAAATATTTCAAAATGAAGCCGGACTTTTGCTAAAAAATTAGTTTTCCTAAATTCTTGCTGATATCTTTGACTAGCTAAAGATATTATTATAATTTTATTAAACGGTAATATAATTTTAGATTAATAGTAAAGTAGCACTAGCTGCCAGGGCTTACGGCTAAAGCTAAAGATATATTATTGTTTATGTAGATGTATAACCACTAATAGCTACTATGATAAAAACAGATTTGTAGTCTTTTTGATGCCTTGATGGCATTTCTTCAACTTTTTTTTTATTTCTACTGTACAGTTCGGCAGTATAAAACTTTTTTTTATCATATGTTATCTAATAAAACAAAAATGCTGTTGTAAATAATACTATAAATTTATTTGCCGCCAGTTTTTTTCTACTTGTAAAATATGGATATTATTTCAGTCGTGCTAAAAGTTTATGTATCTTACAGTATAATCTACTCATGAGTTCGATATAAATAATTTATATTAAATTATAATATTATATAATAAAAATTCAACTTAATATTTATGGAAACCTGCCGAATATTATCGTACTTTAAGTTTATTATCAGTAAAATCTCATAGCTGACTAACATCCACAGTCGCTCTGGAAAAGTAATTAAACTGTTTTTATATTATCGATGAAGTGAAGGCGAATGATGAAATGTGTCGCTTGAGCTGTTTATGGTTCGTAATTATGGTATTATAGAGCACAATTGAAGGGGATATAGATTTGATCCGTCATAAAAATTGTTTTCAGTTGCGTTAACGTCTCATTTTTTTATTTGGGTAAAAAACTGTGATATATACCACGGCGATTACTATAGAGAGCAACGACAGCGTCTATGCTATTTGGATGTGAATTTGTCAAACGCGGCAGACTTTGCCAGAATATCTTGAGCTATCGGCACGTTAGTGAACGGCTTATGAGTAAGTAAGTAATTCATTTATTGTTTCGGTTTTTTTTTTGGATACATTGTTTATAATTTTTATGAATTTTGTAGCTATGGCATTGCCGTCAGCTCGGTTAGCAAATTAAATAAATAATATTATTGGTATGAATGAAATTTAATGAAATTTAGACAAATTCAGTTATAAGTAACATCCTATATTTATAAATAGTTTTCAAAAAAGAATAGAGTTTTTCCAGTCGAATTCGTTTAGCACTGTGATTGTTTCTTGTAGCGTCATAGTTTCCTTTCCAAATATTGCTTTTCTGTAGGCAGCAAAAATGGGACATATACTCATGAAGTGGAAGCAATCTTCTTTTGCTCTCAAGTTGCATAAGGTGCAAAACTGGATAAAACTGCCGTTGTATGGTGATCCGTTTAGGCCAAGGACTTCACATCTTGTTTTGAATATTAAAGATATTTCTCTGTAATTAAGTGCATCATTGAAGTAGTTTTTTTCCATAAGATTCAGTTTCAGTTGTGAGTAAAGTAGTGTGCTTTGTGATGTTCGGGCTTCTTCTATAAGTGCTTCGCGTTCAAAATTTTCATGACCTTGTATTATTTTGTATAGTTGATCTTTAGCATGTCGCAGATTTAATGGGTTAAGCGATACAATTTCTCCACACGCATTTCCCAAAGTATTCCATTTCGACAGCCACCAGTCCTCGTTTCTTAGCTCATAGAATGCCATTCGTTTTGTCAGTCGGTCATCGTGATGAGGTAAAACCTTGACAATGTAGTCAGCTTGCAATTTTAGCGTGCTAGTAAACATTTTAGGGAGACCAGTTTTCAGATATAGGGCATAGTTCGGAGTTTTTAGAGGTAAATTAAAGAGTTTCTTCAAAAAACATTTGTGAAACTTTTCTATGGCCTCGTATTCGTTGTTTCCCCACACCTGGGCAGCATAGCAAAGCGAACTCCTAACAACAGCATCAAATATCTTGTATTTCGCTGATAGTACTTATCGCTGGTTTGAAAAAATGTTTCTCCAAGAAATATTTAACGCACTTTATGAAGTTTTAGCTTTAATGTTAACGTGATTGTTAAAATCCATGGTTTTATTAAGATTCACTCCCAGGTACTTGTACACGTTAGCTATCTGTAAAGGGTTTCCATTGAAGTGCCAGTTTTATGCAGTTTGGTTCCGGGCGGATCTTGAGAACACCATTATTTTTGATTTATCTGCATTAATGACAAGTCCCCATATACCACAATATTCGGCTAGGCGATTAATCATAAGCTGGAGATTGTCTGGGGACTCAGAAAGTAACACCAGGTCATCGGCATATAAAAGAACATTTATGGTCAAGTCAGCAATCCGGACACATCCAGGTAGGTGAGCTTCTACATCATTAATAAAAAGCGCAAATAAAAGAGCACTTAAAACGCATCCTTGTTTAACACCGGAGTCTGTTTCAAACCATTCCGAGTACGTTGATCCATCCCAGACAGCTGCTTTCGATTCTGTATATAATTCCTTTACTATATGGGTGAACTTCGTAGATATGCCTAGTTGGGAGAGTTTGTAGAAGAGTGCATTTCGATTCACCAGATCAATAGCAGACTTAAAGTCAACGAAAAATGCGTAAACTATCTTGTTCCTTGCTTGGAATGCTTTTACGATGGAGGTTAGCACAAAAATATGGTCAACGGTCGAGAAATTTTTTCTGAAACCAGCTTGGAATTGGGTCAGTATATTATTGGTTTCCACCCATGTTTCAAGCCTGTTAACAAGTACACCACAAAATACTTTTGGGATGACGTTCATAAACGATATGCCTCTATAATTTTCCACATTATTAATGTCTCCTTTTTTGTGAATAGGGAATATCACAGCTTTTTTGAATGATGCAGGAACATCTTCTTTTGAAAACACTTCATTGAAAAAATATGTTAGTTGGCAAATAAAGGCTGGGGTGGCGTTCTTGTAATATTCGTATGGAATTCCGTCTTCTCCTGGAGCTTTTCCATTTTTTGCTTTGGCAAGAACAATCTGAACTTCAGCTACGGTGATTTCGCTATCCAATATGTCATCAGTGAATAGGGGTTCAGCATACGAAAATTTAAGGTCTCCTTTGTTTTGAAGCATGTTTTTGAAGTGGATGGCAAGATCGTCAGCAGATACTCCGGATCCTATTTTAAAGGCCGATCCATTAATTTCTTTTGTCACCTTCCAAAATTCTTTCGAATCTTTTGTTTCTTTTTGAAACATAGATTTCTATACTGTTTATTTGCTTCGATGTACCAATTTTTTAAATTTTGGCAGTTGAAGTTCCGGAACGCATTCAAAAGGTTAAAGGAGTTTTTTCTCGCGTTCATACACTCTTTGTCAAACCATTTTTGTTTAAAAGACTTACAGATGTTCATAGGTGCTTATGTTACGGATTCTCTTATACAGGCTACAAGTTGGGGTGAACGTTCATCGGCTGAGTTATTCATCTCACTTACTGCCGAAAGATTTATATCCAGTTTGTTTTGGTATATCAATACGTCATCCTGTTTCCATTTGAGTCGCGGGATAAGTTGAAGATTACGTTGGATTGTTGTTTTTTGTTCTGACCATTGAACAGTAATTGGCATGTGGTCTGAGTAATTTTTACTTTGTACTTCAAATTGTTGTACGGCTTATGACAATCCGCATCAAGGCAAAATTCTCAAACATCAGCCTCATATGCGCTGAAGAAGAAAAGGACGACGCTACCAAAGACAGTTTTTATGAGCTAATCGAAAAGACCTACGAGCAATGCCCCAAACACGACGTTAAAATCGTACTACGCGACTTTAACGCTAGAATATAGGCAGGGAGAACATCTTTGGTAGGACAGTTGGCAAACACTTCCTACATGACAACACGTCTGGCAACGGACTTAGGCTAATTGACTTTGCTGCGGGGCGAAATATAGTTATTTCAAGCATCAGGTTTCCACATCTCAATATTCATAAGGGGACATGTCTGTCTCCGGATCACCAAGCTTGGTGACTGGCCGCGACTGATGTGCTGGTTTTACACGACCATCACCACGAAACCCCTTTTTTGATGAACAATGTCGACTAGCAAACGCAGCAAAACACGAAGCGTATAAAGCGGCGTTGCGAAAAAGGACTACAGCTGCTCGCGAGCTCTACGAGCAAAGTGACGAGAGGAACATTGAATTCTCAGAAAGAAAAAGAAAGAGCACAAGAAGCGTATGATCGAAGAAATTGAGAGATGCTACTCCAGGAACAATGTAAGGAAGTTTTACCAAAAGGTAAAAGGAACGTATACCGGGACAGAAAACCCCGTACAGAAACCTGTACAGATACAGCTAGGTTCCAGAAATCGAGTGAATTCGTTTTCAGTGTTCTGCATTTCCAGCGATTCGGAAACTCCGAAATTTTTTCGGAATCACAATTTTACTGTCTCAATTCCGAAAATTTTGAAATTGAAATCGAATACAGTGAAATGTAGAACACAAAAATTCATTTCCGATTTAATTTCGAGTGAAAGTGAAATGTGGAACCTAGCAGATAATGAGTGAAACCTTTTGGTAGAATCACAGTCGGTGCTGAGAATATGAAAAAATTACTTCTGCAGACTCTATGATAGACAAAACTTCCGTTCACCTGACCAAAGCGAAGTACGGGTAGCAATATCCAAGCTAAAGAAGAACAAAGCTGCAAGGCCTGATGGTCTACCTGCCGAGCTTTTTAGAGCAGCTGGAGATGGCTTGGTAGAGATCATGCACCAACTCATCTCCAAAATTTGGTCAGATGAATGCATGCCTGATGAATGGAATCTCAGCATCGTTTGCCTGGTCCACAAGAAAGGAGACCCCTTCAACTGCGCCAACTACGGAGGTATCATTCTCCTTAACATCGCATACGAATTCCTGTCTGCCATATTGTGTAAACGCCTTAAACCCTTTTTAAATAACCCGATTGGCCCCTATCAGTGCGTTTTTAGGCCATAAATGTCCACCGTCGATCAAACTTTCACACTTAGGCAGATCCTGAAAAAAACCCAAGAAATCCAAATCGATACCCACCATCTTGACGACAGAGAAAGCTAACTGCTGCATCAAGGTCGGTAACGACCTTACCGAAACCTTTGATTTCAAAAGAGGATTTAGAAAAGGTAACGCGCTGTCGTGGGACTTTTTCAACATCATACTTTAAAAAAGAGTTTCCGAAACCCACAGGCCAACATACAAGCCACGATCTTTCAAAAGTCCGTCCAATTACTTGCATACGCCGATTATATTGACATAAGTAGTAGAAAACAACGAGCTGTCACTGGTGCGTTTGCTAGTATAGAAACGGAAGCGGCTAAAATGGGTCTAGCGGTCAACGAGGGCAAAACCAAGTATATGCTGGCAACACGAAGGGACACCCAACATCGTATAATCTGACAAAACGTCACGATCGACAGCTATAACTTTGAGGTAGTAAGGGACTTTGTCTACCTCAGCTCTGCTATAAGTTCTGACAACAACATCTCAGAAGAAATTAAACGAAGAATAACTCTTGCCAACCGCTGTTTCTTTGGGCTAAGAAGGCAATTGAGTGGTAGAGCCCTATCCCGAACAACTAAGAAGATTCTGTATAAGAACTTGATCATTGAAGTCCTGCTTTATGGCGTTGAAGCTTGGACTCTATCTAAAGCGGATGAAAATATCCTCGGTCGCTTCGAGAGAAAGATTCTTCGTAGAATTTTCGGTCCCGTTTGCTTTGACGTGCTGTGGAGAAGAAGATTCAACGACGAACTATACGAGCTGTACGATTATCTGTACATCTTTTAGGATTGAGATAACAATCGCAGTAGACTTTGGCCCCTATTGTGAATGTCGATAGTTAATCGTTGATCGACAACTGTCGATCGATCGAGAACTGTGATTGTCGATTGCGATCGATATTTGTCGATTTGACAGTCGCTTGCAGTCGATACAAATGTCTGATCGATGCTTTCTCTTGGAAGTGGAAACATTTTGTGCGTAGGAATAGCTAAAATCAATCGACAATTTTCGTGACGATCGCTGATCGACAATCACAATAAGAGCCTTTTATTCGTAGTAACAAAGATATTAATTTAATATCGCTGATGTGATGTGCATCCTGTTATTGAGTCAGATAGCGAAGCTCTATGTTATATTGATGGGCAGTGGTTCATTGCTTAATGTGGACTACTGAGAGTACTGAAAGAGGGTTCTCAGGTTCGACCAACGGAGAAACAAAAATTACCCCTTTAAGTTTTTTACACTGCGCCACGTCCCAAATCTGTTACAAGAATCCGAGAGTACAGGGGTGGGATTCTGTAAAATACGAAACGAAAACCGCTTTCGTTTTCACTAAGCCTGTCTCTATCATATCTGTCGATCGTTTTCATTTTACATGATCTGGTCCCAGATTATAATGTAAGTCCGGAGAAAGTATATAATTCAGCCGTTCGGATTCGTCATAAAATTGTAAATATTGCGCTCACTATTTAGGTTTTTGTTTTCATGTTTTCATAGCTTACACTTCATTCTTCTAATAGCAATTACTTTAATCAAAGGCAGTTTACAGGGATAAAGTGACACTTTAACAAATTGCTCATCAAATTTCATATACCCAATGTAAAACGAAATATTTCAATAGCTAGCAAACATTTTTATTGTTCACCTTAAACTTAGAACAATCTCTTTTCACAATATGCCAGATGGACATTAAAAAATCTAACAGTACCGCACTTTAGATTTACATCAAAAGCCTTGAAGTTAAGAACCAGTGCAAAACATCGATCATGGTATTAGCCGCGTACACTAGGCAATTTGGATTTTCCGGCTGCTTTTCAATTCGACGACCACTCCTAAGAACAGCAAAAATAGAAATCAAAACAAATTTCACCACTTAAAATATTTTCGTACTTTTTCCCAATGCTTTGAGATGTTCCAGGCAAATCCATATTTACCGATACCACAGCACGAGCGACGTATAGAAAATTTATGAAAACATCTATGTGATCTCTAATTGAATGTGGGCTGAGTCGCATCACATTGCGTGAGACAATGAGCTTCAGCAACAATTCACAACCATATAGTAATTAACTTCTCCTCCACCCAAAATCAGTAGCGTGATCTACCACCTCTCATGTGAAATGAAACACTAATTACTCTAGAACAAGTGTTTATTGTACACATTTTAAAACAGCTTTGTATGCACTTAATTTGTCTAAAAAAGTTTGTAAAAAAAAATAATAATTATACGGACAGAAACTCTGATTTTACGATCTTAGTTCCTAAACAAAGAGATTACAAAAAAGAGGCACTAATTGACAATACATAATTCTAACGAGAACAACAAAAGTTGTTCATTTGGACGGTAATTGTGTGTATTCGATATTATTCGATTGTGCTTGATTTTAGGCAGTTCAACCTAGCTAGTTCTATTTTAAAAGTTTGTTAACAATAAAGAGAAACCCAAGAACCATTGAGAGAGCTGATGCTGCTTTTAATTTGGAGGAACCACTCTGAAATTAACAACTCATTAGAATCAGTATGATATATTAGCGATTTCAAACTTACAATGACAAAGTAATTGCACCTATCTCCTTGGCAGCATTCGGCACATGACCAATCTTCATACCAAATGTGCGTACAGTAGGGCATATAGCGCTTTCGCATCTTCTGACAGTGGTTCTTGGCCATGCAACGTTTAGATACATAATACTGCTTAAGTGCTCCCTGTGAGAAATACGGCTGGCTTCCCCATCGGATTTCTGTGAAGCAGACATCCTCGCCTGGTTCGCATGTCTTAATTGTGTTTAGGCATTTTTCAGTGTTTCCAGTCTGATTAGAGCAAACGTAGCACTCGAGAGCCGCAACAAATTGCACTGCAGAGAAAATAATTACCTTCGCATATGAATGATGTTTTGAAAAATTGATTTACCATCGGTGCAGAAATAAACTCCCAATATGGAAATTAAACAAATCTTCCAAAGCTCCATTATTTTCTGTAAAAACAAATTGAAAGCATAAACAGAAACACCAAAAGTAAACTCCCTATTGTTAATCACTGAATTGACGTTTACATTACATTTAGCCATTAGCCTATTAGCCACTCCCTTTCAGTCATTAATACACAGTTAGATGAGCACAAAAGGTGTCGATGATAACATGCTAGGTAATGTAGTGCGTGTTTATATCTGATCGTTTCCCTATGGTATCTTCTTCTTTTTTTTTTCTTTTTTTAAAAAAAAGGGGATTCCAAATCTTGGAGCACTCAGACGAATCTCGGTCCATTGTACTACCAAGCAGAAACCCCTTTTTTGGTGTAGTGGTGGAGAAACTCTGATATTATTCGTTTCTCTTATGGTCGGTGGCAGAGTATTGCTGTCCCCCGCCGGGGCTCGAACCAACGCCGCTCGGGTCACAAGCAATGACTCTAACCACTACACCATGGCCACCGCCTCCCTATGGTATAGTCCGTTCCAAATTATCCATTCATTTTCAATGGTCCGCATACCGCATGTCCATTAAGTGGGTCGCGGGTGTAGGTTGCTCAAGTGGACCCTCTATATCTCTCGATTCTCCGCCATCGACTCCAAATCATCAAGGGCAATGTCCATACGGGTAGAGGAGAGATTATGAACTTGGTCTAACCACTTCATCCTAGGTCTACCTAGAGGACGCCTGCCTGATGGTATGGATTTCATAGCACGTCGTGGGATCCGTCCGATCTCTACTGGTCACACCAGCAATTCAACGGAGGAAGGAAAAGAAAATTTTCGATAGCTTGTATTCGCGACCTTATTCTCATGACCATAGGTAAGCGTTGGGACAAAACACCGAATTAAAAACTGACAACATAGCTTTGACACAAAGTTCAGTCCTCTTAGTAACAGAATGACCAATCCTACAGGAAAACTCAGCATTGCTCCTTCCATCACTCGTGAATAAAACCCCGAGATGCTTAAACTTCTCCACCTGTTTCAATGAGACTCCACTAATATGCAGAGTGCGTTGAACAGGCGTTCTGGAGACGACCATCACTTCAGATTTGTTCACGTCAACCTTCATCTCAGCTTCAACAAAAACGGCTACAAACCGATCGAGTGCGAGTTGAAGTTCAGTCTGAGAGGAAGAGGAACCAAGAATAACCAAGTCATCAGCGAAGAGCAAATGACTCATCTTCAGATCTCCCAATTCGAAACGTTCTTCGCCAAGACTGCGCTCTAACATCCAATCGATATAAGTAATGAAAAGGAGAGGAGACAAGGCGCACTCCTCCTGGCGAAGTCCAACGCCCACGGTGAAAGGCATTGATTTAACGCCGTTTACCCAAATACCTACAGCTTTTAGGCTAGCCGCACATTGGATAAGAATTTGGATCGTATGTAAACGTATGAAAATGATCGTACAAATAGAATGCGCACACTGAATACGATTTTCTCTGTTAAATAGACAATGCCCTCGTGTCTCATACCCCCTTTTGTGTCTATAAACATCCAATTTATATGTTTCAATGCACGAAAGTGTTTAAAAATCCCAACAAGTTGGGATTGTATTCGGACGTTCGGAACTATACGTCGTATATATACGACGAAGACGCTTCCAGTGTGCGCGCTCCCATACTACTTGGAAGGTCGGGATTGTTCGTGCGTATGCGTATTATGTTCGCATGAGAGAAATTCGTACGAAATCGTATCCAATCTGCAGACCTTACAGTTTGTGTAAATAGATTGAATGGCTCTCAAGAGAGAATAGAAGAGTATTTTTTGCGCCAATGGAACGGTTTCAGAAGTGATTTTCTTGATTTCGGACGCTCCCGCGGGACGCTTCTTTTTGTCCAACGGAAAGCGCCATTAATGTCCAAAAGAGCTCTCCGCGTTTCTGAATTCAAATCCAGAAGCAAATTTCTCTTCTTTTCAGGTGAAGAACTGTCAGTTGAGTGCCAATCGCTTCCGGCTGGTGCTGGACCAATCGAAAACGACTTAAGAGTTCACCCAAATGACAGTTACGATTGCCAACAAAATCCAGCACCACTCTTTTTTTTATCGCAAAGCAAACGCAATGTCCCAATAACTTGTAGGTAAGGTACTTATTTTCTGTAAAAACTGGAATAAATATAAAACTATATAGCTTCTTATGTCGTTTTCCATTGGGCAAAAAGAAGCGTCCGGGAGCGTCCGGAATCAAGAAAATCACTTCTGAAACCGTTCCATTGGCGCAAAAAATACTCTTCTGTTGATTCTGAGAGAATTTCGCTTCTGGATTTCAAGTCAGAATCCACTCAAGAAGCACTAACGCAAGTGCATTTAATGTATTTTATACAAGCCAGCAGCAGCCATACAATAATTTTTGACGTTTCACCAATGCGTGAGTGCAGTCGCCCAGAAGCAGTTTTCTTGTAGATACCATTGGATATCAGAATGAGTGAATCTCTGAGTGAAACCAATGGAAACAGACAAAAATTACTCAAACTCGAATAACCACTCAACAGCCTACAGCATTTTTATTTGGATATGGCAGCTCCGTTTATCTGTCAGTTATTGTCAAATCTTCGGCCGAAAGTATACACACAAAACAAAGGGAAGAGAAGTAAAATCGATTTATTTCCTTCCGTTCAAATTGGATAAAAATTAAAGTTTTTCCTGATTTAGAACTTCTATTTCGCTAACAATTCGAAAAAAACTACTATGGCGGCTGCAGTGTTCCCGATATTGTTTTTCACCCTAGTCTTTGGAGGAGTTGGAGTAATTCTTCCAATGATGACCCCAAAAGGACCTAACCGAGGACTTATTCAGTGTGTGCTGATGCTGACAGGGGCTACTTGCTGGCTCTTTTGGCTTTGTTGTTATATGGCACAGATGAATCCATTAATCGGACCGAGACTGAACCAAAACGCCATACTCATGATGGCCAGGGAGTGGGGCGATGCCGTTACCAAAGGATAAGTTAGGAATCTTGGAAAAATCACCCGAAAATAATTGTTGTTTAGTTGAAAAATCAAACCAAAGAATTGTGTTGCTTGTATGTTTGTTCCAAAAATAAAACTACCCATATGAGGCTATGAACATAGAAGCTTTATTAATTCGCCAACGACAAGTACATTAATACTATTGCCAAGAAGGCGATACCTCTGACGAAGACTCGTCACATCGGGAAATTCGAAAGTGTCTGGGAAGCACATTAGTCTTGCTACTTCTCGGGGACTAAAGTAGCGCAACTCTAAAGTTGAGACAAGTTCCAAATATTCTTTCGAAGATGGATCAATATCCTTTGCAGCTTCAAACACTTCTGTCATTTTATCTAAACTTTTAGGTGTAAAAATCGATCCTGTTCCTTCGCTGTAATGAGTGTAGGCCTTGGTGAAGCAAATAGTGTTTGACGATTCGGGGTTAACAATATCAAAGAGCAATACTCGCTTTTTAAGCACTTTTTCGTTAAGAAGCAACTCTTTGGAATTGTTTGTTTCTAAAACGTCTTTAACGAGGAAACTCTTCGATGAAAGTTTGTTTACTTCTTCTGGGAGTTTCTCGTATATTATCTCTCCTTTAAAGGGAAAAACTGATTTCCTTGCTAAACAGTAATACCGGTGTCGTGTGTTTGGTACTCCAAATTGCGATGGGCTAAGTATGAACTCCCTGAAAAAGAACCCAGACTTTTTCAAAGTTTCCAAGTATACATCTCGCGCCTTAGATGTTTCAAAGCCCTTAACATTTTCCATCAGTATAAACTGAATGTTCTTACAATCGGGAAGTATATCACAAATGTGCTTCAGGGCGTCAGTTCTGGAGTCATCTATATCTTTCTTGTTTCCAACTCTAGTAAAGGGCTGGCACGGAGGAGACATGAGAATCATATTTGCGCCAAGTTTTTCCACAAATTTCGGCGTTAATTTCTGAATGTTGTTGTTCAAAAGTTTAACCAGCGGATAATTGAATTCGTAGACGAGGTTGGCGACGGTATTTATGTCCACTGCAGCACAGATTTCTCCAGGTAGTTGTGAGTCTTGAAATAAAAACGTATATAGCTTGGGTGAGTATTGAACACATTATTTCTTACATTTGAAGGCATTGTGCATTCCTCCAATTCCACTGAAAAGCTCCAGGATTTTATATTCGGTCATATTGCTGCTGTATTAATTTTAATTGTTTATTTTGTTCAAAATTATGCACATGTCAATAATGTCATGTAACTACAGTGAGTCACAACCATTTTTATTTCTTTTTGACATAAAGGAGACAGGTATGGCGTAGGAGTAAACTTTTCGCTACTAAATACTTTAGCGGAGACAAAAAATTACGCGACTGTCTTTACTTCGCTGACATCGATGTGCAATAAAACAGGCCTATTGCGATCGACGAAAAATAAACGACTTCTGCCACGGGGTCAATCGAAAAAAAATGTCGTCTGAAATCACAGTACACATGTCTGAAATATCAAAGAATGTGGATTGTATTTTCCGACGACGATCTTCGGTATTCACCCTTATTCTACGTGGCGTTTATACTAAACGACAAATGGCGTTTTTTGAAATCGGTATTACATGTGGCTTGTTTCTAGGCGTTTTATGTCGTTTAACGACATGTGGCGTTTAAGTAGTGTGGAACATAAGTTCTAGACAGTTTTTCGCATTCTGTTGCACAAAACGACTCATAAAACGCCGATTTTTGTCGATTACAAATTCTTAAACGACTAGGGGGCAAATTTAAGAAAAAACATGTGAGTTTTGATAATTGTTTATATTTATGCAGTGATTAGTAGGAAATGTTTCAACTCGGCAAAGTCCTCGAGACTTCAAGAGGATTGGGACAAATACAAAAACAGTCTCAAAATGTACAAAGCTGAGATTATAAAAGCTCAACGAGATTCATGGAGACTATTCTGTGGCAACATAGAAACCAATAGTGACTCCAGTAGACTGAGGAAAATCATTTCCAAATCACCAGATATGCCCAGCTTCATTCAAAAATTGAATGGGGAATGGACTACATCTAACGAAGAGACTTTAGATCTCCTCATGAATACCCACTTTCCAGGTAATACCATAGACGAAAACCGGTCTACAGTAACCAATCACCTAGTCCAAGAAATACCGGAGGAGATAGTGAACACCCGCAATATAAGTTGGGCCGTTCACAGTTTCCTTCCGTACAAGTCTCCTGGACCTGATAATATAACACCAGTGGAGATTCAAAAAGCACTTGAACTATTAAACCCTTGGTTAGAAGCAATTTTCCGCTCATGCCTGGCTTTAGGCTATACTCCAGACTCATGGAAAAGGGTCAAGGTAGTTTTTATACCAAAGAGCGGCAAGGCTTCACATGTCTCTCCAAAGGACTTTAGGCCGATCAGCCTCTCTTCGTTTCTCTTAAAAACTCTAGAAAGACTCATCGACAACTATATTCGAAAGAAACTAAAAGCAAACTCACTATCCAATTCCCAACACGCTTATCGTAAGGGTTTCTCGGTAGAGACAGCTTTACACTCGCTAATAGGCAATATTGAAAAATCGCTCGCTAATAAGCAATTCTCGATGGTATCCTTTCTAGATATCGAAGGTGCCTTCAACAATGTCAAAACAGAGGCTATCTCTAATGCACTCCGCAGACTGGAAGTTGATAGCTGCGTACGCTATTGGATAGTAAACATGCTAAACAGCAGAATGATTCTGTCCGAGCTGGGGGGGCTATCAAACTAAGAGGTCAGTGTGCAGGGGCACACCCCAGGGAGGGGTACTTTCCCCACTACTTTGGATCTTAGTAGTGGACGAGGTACTAACAACTCTGGGAAATGTGGGGTGCAATGTTATAGCCTATGCGGACGACATCGCCATTGCTATTTCTGGCAAGTTTCCTAATACCATAAGAGATCTTATGGAATCAGCTCTTAAAAAATTAGTAAAATGGACGGATACGGTTGGACTCGATGTCAACCCCTCCAAGACAGAACTAATACTCTTCACAAAGAAGTACAAAATTCCTAATATAGCTCCACCTAAACTTAGAGATCAAGAGCTAAAATTCACACAACACGCCAAATACCTAGGGATAATTCTAGACAGTAAACTTAGCTGGAAACATAATATCCAGGAACGTGCAAAAAAGGCCACAATAGCCATGTATGCTTGCAAAAAAGCTTTAGGCCCTAGATGGGGTCTACAACCTAAAGTAACAAACTGGCTCTATACAGCGGTAGTCAGACCAATTCTACTTTATGGTATCATGGTCTGGTGGCCAGCGCTAGAGAAAAAAATGCAACATTAAATACATAGAACGCATACAAAGATCTGCAAGCATATGCATCACAGGGGCCCTTAGGTCCACCCCCACGGCCGCTTTAGATACAATATTGCATCTTCTTCCCGTCGACATCTACGGGAAACTAGTTGCGTCTACTGCGGCTCTAAGACTCAGAGAGTCTCAAAAATGGACTAACTCTCCGGTTGGTCATATGGGCATCCTACCCAATACAATTCCGAGCAAAACGGACTATATAATTCCTTTTGAAGATTTTAATATAAGGTACAACACAATAATCCCAAATCGATCCGAATGGGAGAACGGCAATATAAGCAGCAACTCCGCAATCGAAATCTATACAGACGGATCCAAAATGACGGAAGGCACGGGTGTGGGAGTCTTCTCCCGATCACCTGCTCTCAACCTCGCCTTACGCCTCCCCGACCACTGTAGCGTTTTTCAAGCGGAAATTATGGCCATTCGCGAAGCAGCACGCCGACTTGCCTTATATGAGATAGACGGGAAAGCTATCACTTTTTATATAGACAGTCAGGCAGCCATAAAAGCCTTGAATACACCAACAACCAGATCAAAGTTGGTAAAACAATGCCGGGAATCTCTTAACGAGATTGCGGATAGATGTTCAGTCACCCTGTGCTGGGTTCCAGGTCACAGTGACATTCCTGGCAACTGCAAGGCGGATGAATTAGCCAGACAAGGCAGCGGCCTCCATACAACCAACAGCGAAGAACCGCACGCTCCACTGCAATCAGTAAAAACCCTGCTCCTCGAGGAAGCATTAAAAATCACCAACAATAGATGGAACAGTATTAACACCTGCATAACATCCAGACAAATCTGGCCAAAATTAGATGTCAGAAGAACAAAACAACTCCTTTGTATTAATAGAAGCAAAATTAGCTCCGTCGTAGGAATACTTACAGGACACTGTCTGATAGGTAGACACGCCCGTAGAATGGGAACACCCTACAACGATTTCTGCAGAAGCTGCATGGACGAGGAGGAAGAGGAGACCACCATTCACCTCCTCTGCTCCTGCCCGGCTCTTGCTAGCCTACGCATGGCTACCTTAGGGGCTTACTTCTTTGATGACCTGAGCGATTTGTCCCGTACAGATATTTGCGGCATCAGCAAGTTTGTTACAAAGTCGAATTGGCTTCATTGATTAGCAACACACATCTCACCCATTTTCGTGTGTTTCTGAAAACTAAACCGCCAATGGGAAGTGCTGACCATGTCAGTAAATTTCCACCTTCACACGTCGAATCTTCAGACTCCGTCAGAGGAGACAGGCGGGGAGTTAGACTGTTTCGGTCACTCTTCGTCGCTCTCCCCTGCCGCAGTCTCTCTTATCTGATTTGTATCAGCCACCCTCCTTATTAACGGACTGTCAGAGGCTACTAGCGGGAGGTTAGACTGTTTCGGTCACCCTCTGTCTGTTTTCTGAAGACTAACCGCCAACGGGAAGAGCTGACCACGTCAGTAAAATTTTTACCTTCACACGTAGAACTTTCAGACTCCGGCATAGGGGATAGGCAGAGGGTTAGACTGTTTCGGTCACCTTTTGTCGATTCCTCTTGCCGCAGTCCTTCTTATCTGATCTGCACCAGCCACCCTCCTTAGTAACGGACTGTCAGAGGCTACTAGCGGGGGGTTAGACTGTTTCGGTCACCCTCTGTCTGTTTTCTGAAGACTAACCGCCAACGGGAAGAGCTGACCACGCCAGTAAAATTTTTACCTTCACACGTAGAACTTTCAGACTCCGGCATAGGGGATAGGCAGAGGGTTAGACTGTTTCGGTCTACTTTTGTCGATTTCTCTTGCCGCAGTCTTTCTTATCTGATCTGCACCAGCCACCCTCCTTAGTAACGGACTGTCAGAGGCTACTAGCGGGGGGTTAGACTGTTTCGGTCACCCTCTGTCTGTTTTCTGAAGACTAACCGCCAACGGGAAGAGCTGACCACGCCAGTCAAATTTTTACCTTCACACGTAGAACTTTCAGACTCCGGCATAGGGGATAGGCAGAGGGTTAGACTGTTTCGGTCACCTTTTGTCGATTCCTCTTGCCGCAGTCTTTCTTATCTGACCTGCACCAGCACCCTCCTTAGTAACGGACTGTCAGAGGCTACTAGCGGGGGGTTAGACTGTTTCGGTCACCCTCTGTCTGTTTTCTGAAGACTAACCGCCAACGGGAAGAGCTGACCACGCCAGTCAAATTGTTTTTTTTTTTTTTTTTTTTTTTTTTTTTTTTTACCTTCACACGTAGAACTTTCAGACTCCGGCATAGGGGATAGGCAGAGGGTTAGACTGTTTCGGTCACCTTTTGTCGATTCCTCTTGCCGCAGTCTTTCTTATCTGACCTGCACCAGCACCCTCCTTAGTAACGGACTGTCAGAGGCTACTAGCGGGGGGTTAGACTGTTTCGGTCACCCTCTGTCTGTTTCTGAAGACTAACCGCCAAATGGAGGAGCTGATCACACCAACCAATTCCACCTCGATAGTTAGAGGACCCGTCAGAGGCAATAGGCAGGGGGCAGACCGTTACGGCTGCTCTCCACCTTGACCCGAAGACCAAGCCGTAACCAGGTGATGAAAATTTCAAAAACTCCGACTGCCTCAGTCACTACCAAAAACCTCTCAACTAGGTAGGAAACCCAAATTCGCAAGTAGCAAAAGAATTCCCAGGGTAACGCCCGTTCTGGCCGCCTCCCCCCCCCCCCCTTCTGTGGTATCACAATGGACCAAAACTATGGTCTAAGTGTGTCCCCTTTGGGACAGCCACCTTACCTAACCTAACCTATGCAGTGATTTCATAATTATCATATGATTAAGGGTAAAAATAACAAACCCCGATCAAATTAAATTCCAGACTTTCGATGAAACATAATTTTTGCTAAATTTCTTTCTTCTGCCGTGTAATGCATGTTTATCCATTTGGGCATATTCTTCGCTAATGGTAAGCATTTCTGTTAGGATTTTACTAAGGGTTGGTTGGGCAAGACCCAAATTAAAATCATTCCCTACACCGCAAGAAAACGCAATGTCGAAGCCAGTTTTAAAATGACTGGCACTTTAAAATACAAAACATAATACCTACAGCAGTTTAAAAGACGAACACCTTATTGACCTCGTCTTCTTGATTTAAACTGTAATATCGCGACCATTAGGACTGTTCAACACTTTTTTTCGTTTGGTTTTGTTTGGATTTTAAATTTCGTGTGCTAAACAATTTACCAAAAACAAAAAATCCCCCTTTTGCTGCCATAAATACCTACTTGTCAATTATTGTTGTTGGTGTGGAACTCATGTGGAATGTAAAATAAATGAGAGAGGAGGCGATCAAGGAATAGAATACCGATTAAACCGACACTAAAGCGACTCGACTCAAAAAACCCTAGCTGTCGTTTAATATAAACGACACGTAGAATAAGGGTGATTATTTTTACATTTTGGCATCCTTGTCAAATTCGTCAATTCATGTAATATGACGACGAAGAAAGTTCGCGAAACTCACAACCCACAGCCGGGGCCGTTTACTGCTGATAATGGAGTAAAGGGTTGTCTTTAGGCATGCTGTGTATTAATATTGTTTGGACATTATTGCTGGTCTATCAGTCTGTCCAAAGTTTTCAGGAAAAAAGGGAAAACTGGTCGACTTCTTGCTTAATTTCGTGCAGTTTCTATTTTCCATGATAAAAATTAATAAATTGCTAACAATTTGGCGTTTGAAAATCTAAGTGGCTATTCGTCCGTTGCATTTATATTGAACTAACGTTCAGACCCTACAAGACACGGGTGGGTAACGTAATGACCAGTAACAACATTTTCATTAAAAATATTTGTTTAAGGAATGAATGATTATGTCCGAAACTTATATAATATTCTAGAGTTGAAAAAAAAACTATTGCCGCGAGCGAAACGAGCCACATTCATACCCCAACTTGACGCATTTAACTTTTGGTACTTCGTTGCGTAGCCATGTCTCGAACGTTGGGCAAATAACAACAGCCTTCCTTTTAGTCCTTTTAAAGAATTGAAGTTTAGGGTTTTCGATTGATACTATTAACAACTAGAACAAACCAATTATAAATGCAATAAATATTCAAGTGCGGCATACCATTGATATATAATACAAATTTAGTACAGCAGTCTTAATTGCGAATTTTTCTCCACAATTTTTGAACGTTGACTTGACCAGACAGTACCAGCAAGTCGAAGTTCTTTAAATACCACGATATGTTGTAGTAAAAATGCATTTTCTTGTTTTTATCCAAGAATGACTTGTAAAATTCGCTCATTTTGTCTGCGGATATCTCATCAATTCCTGCTACATTGTGTACCCTTATGAAATCTTCTTTTTCCTATAATTAGAAGAAATTAACGCAGACCAAATTATTTATAACCAAATGTCTTACATCATAGAACCGTTTGTTGTGTTTTGACCAAAAGTCTTGATTCCACTGCTCAACTTCGATTTGTTTTTCCCGGAGATTACATGCCAAGCGAGTTTCATTCTTCGGAATGCATCGGACGTAAGGTCGAAGGTTTGATTCCTTATCCGGAGGACCAATGTAGTCGGCATTCACTTCGTGTGGTTCAGGTTTTTCTGCTAGTCCAGACACACCATTTTGCGGTTTTTGCGAAAACTAAAGCGGACAGTCATTTAAATGTGTCTTATGATTTTTTGGGAATTCAAATTACCATCCGCAGGTTACATTTTGTTAACAAAATAGATTTTCTTCGAGCAATCACTAGGCTCATGTTTGGATTTAAAATTTGCAGTCAGGTTTGTCGATTGACGTTTGTAATCAGCTGTTCGGAAATGTGATGTTCGAAAATGTATTCATACTTCTCACAAAAAAAAATAAAATTCCATTTTAGGCCGTGCGTCCATAATTGAACTTAAGTACTGTTCACATTAAGCGAACGAACGAATTTGTAAAATCCGTACAAACCGCTTCCGATCCATTTAACAAACTGAAAATTGCACATTTTAATATTCTAAGTTTCGGTTGGTCCAGAGCTGGTTAAATCTGCGGTTAGGTTATCATAGATTTTGTTTAACCCATGCTGTGGTATAACCAAAAAGCGTTTTACTTATTTTTCACTTTGGTCACCAAACCACCGATTTAGGACAAATCGATCCAGTTTTTCAGTTTATTTGTTAATTCTGTTGTTAGAATTAATATATGGTTAAAATTGTAACAGCCGCAGCAATGAATGCAATTTTTTCTTTCTACACTGTTTGTTATTGTATTAATTTGCGAGTTGAACATGCGTCGACATAGCATAGCAGATTATTAAATTAATTTTTATTTTATACAGTTTTTGAAATAAATTAGTTTATTTTTCGACTGTTATGTCAAAGCTTGAACAAACAAAACTCCAAAATTCCACAATATCCTTGCCGTTAACCGACCAAATTCGGTTGGTTATCGATTAGACTGTCAAAACTTTTAAATATTCAGCAGTTGGACGCTCTTATGTAAATATGACTTGAAAGTAACGTCCATAGTGGACCAGTTTTTCGCTTAATTGCTTTCCAACCGCTAGCGCTGGTTCACGCTGGTTGAAAATAAAGCTGGTGATGAATGGGCGCGTCCATAGTGAACCCTCTTTCGACTAACAAGCTTCATCCATCTTTTACCAGCTTTTACCGAAATTAATTTTTAATTCTTGTTGATGCCGGTAACCAGCTCTCAGGCGTTTTGTTTAGGTTTTTTACTCCATTTTGATTGTTCGATATACTCGAAAGTTGTATTCAAGGTTCTTTTGCCATACGGCAAATAAAATATTTTTTTGCATAGTCTTTTAAGCTTGAAAAAAACATTTATTTGAAGCAATTTATTTGGGACATGACTGAAGGAAAAACCTGCGCGATGTTCACTGTGACCATCACCTGCTAAAATCCCTAAAATCACACTGGCTTAAGTTAAGTGCCGGCGTGAATCCTGACGGAAAGCTGGTAAGCGAGAAAGCGAGAAGCTGGTTCACCATGGACGTACCCTAATGCATTTTTTTCGTTTATCTGTCAAATTTTTTTATCAGTTCATGACGGCAGAAATTTCCTGAGCTGTTTCGAGCTAAGAGGGAAACTGTTCGTAACTCGTTATTTTGCTGATTTTCTCTTTTCCTGACATTTTTGATGAGAACGTGTATAGACTTCGTGCGGTTGCGATCGATTTATATCGATTGCGTTCGGTTTCAACCGCGTACGCGAATAGACCTAATATTATGCCCTAAAGCTAAGTACGCTGCTCGAGCGAAACTAAATTTCAGCGGCTCTCCAATTTTTCTCTCTTTTTGCATTTTCTTTTTTCCTTGTCTGCTATTCCTTGATCACAAATTTATCACATTCAAAGGATTCCTCATCAAGGTATTCATTGAAAAACACTATTTACTTTTCCGCAACACAAAAACAGAACAGAAAAAAAACAACATCATCTGTCAAAATTTCGCTTGAAAAAATGTGCCGAACCATTAATGGGCGCGCTAAATTGTATCAGATACACGCAGTACAGTCTGAAACGAAAATTAAATTTTTTAGCAAGCAGCGTACTGCTCGGTTAAATGGATTGTCTTAAATTTAGCTCAGCTAAATTTTGGAGAGAATTTTGTATGGGTGCTAAAATTGTATTAAACTTAAGTGACAAATTTACAAAAATAATTTTTTTTTAAAAACTCTTTTCCCTCTCTTTTGTATTTTCACTTGAAGCCAGAGGAAGTCCAAGTAAATAAATCTGCGATTCCTAAATAGATTACAGTTTTGCACCTCGGAAGATTATTTTTAGGTGCAGGGAAATAAGTCACCTAGTAGGAAATAAAACCACTTTAGTGAAGTGGACTTATTCCATTTAAGGTGTTAACTAGGTCCACTTTCATATGGGAACTAAGTCCACTTCACGAAAATGGTTTTATTTATATAATTATTCCATCAAAATGTATTAAAAAACAAGTTTATAAACAGTCTAAATAGCAAAATTTCGAATTCCAAACTTTTTGCCGCGAACGAATTGTCAAAGTTTATTCCAAATCCACATGATCAAATCGCGTTCCACAGACGATCGAATAAAACATTCGTTCGAACTCAAATTATAAATTGCTGATAGAAACTGATCGTTGAAGTGTGTCAAAACTTGCGGACTTTCAAAATTTGAATGGTGTTGATGGAAACGTTTAGCACCAGAAGTTGTGCGTGTATGCCCTCTTTTAGATTGACTTCAATATTTTTTTTTTTTTTTTGCGTGTAGCTGGATGTAAAAATCGTTGAAAGACATCGCATGCGAGCTTTGCGATAGTGTGGGACTTGTGGTTAGCTCACCCACTAAAAAACACCCGAGGGAAGCATGGTGTTGCCATCCTTCCAATAATCGCACCTAGTCGTTAAACTAATCAGCAATTTGTTTCTAATACTTATAATAAATACTATGCTATAAGCAAGGTACTAACGTTAGTCTGTTACCTTTTGTTTTTTAATTCTTTATCACTTTTGTTAGTGTGATTGAGTTGTGAAATTGTCTTTATTTTCTTTTTTCCTAGTCCTAGTTAACTAGTTTCGAATGGTTTTACTCTTCGTAATCTTCTAACTAAATTGTTGTTATTAAGTAGTTCGACTACTTCTGAATTAGCATGGTTGCGAAGCCTACCTTCATGTCGTCTTGCGACTTTCCTGACCTCGTCCTCTACCGTTTCAATTTTTAGATCTCTATGTAGATCAGCGTTACGTATGTACCATGGCGCATTAACAATATTGCGTAGTACTTTGTTTTGGAAGCATTGAATGCTTTGCAGGTTTGTCTTACTTGTGCACCCCCAGAGCTGGAGACCATAAGTCCATATTGGTTTTAGGACTTGCTTATATAGAAGCAGTTTATTATATATTGAGAGACATGAATGCCTCCCTATGAGCCAATACATTTTATTGTATCGTATATTTAGTTCGTCATGTTTTTTCTTGACATGAGTTTTCCAGCGCAACTTCGCATCTAGAGTCATGCCTAAATACTTAGCTGAGTTCCAATGAAGAACTTCTTTGTTATTAATGTACACAGGTATATGTTGTACGTTTTTATTAATGAAGTGAACATGGATTGACTTCAGTTCATTTAATTTTATCTGCCATTTTTTGGTCCAATCAGATATATCACTAACTGTCCTTTGCAGTTTTTCTGTAACTTCCTGCATGGTTTTTCCGACAGCAAGTACAGCAGTATCGTCTGCAAATGTGGCTACAGTAGTTTCGTCATTTTGTGGTAGGTCGTTCGTGTATATAAGGAAAAGTACAGGTCCTAACGCACTACCTTGCGGTACTCCCGCTTTTATATATTTTAATTCAGAGTACTCATCTTCTTGTTTAATTCTAAATAATCGCTGGATTATATATGACTCTAGTATTTCTGAGTATTGTTTGGGAAGATATTTTTGTAACTTATGGACCAAACCCTCATGCCAGACTTTGTCAAAAGCCTGTGTTACATCAAGGAAGATGGTAGAGCATATTTGTTTTTCTTCTAAGGCCTTTTCTATTTTATCAGTTATTCTGTGAACCTGATCTATAGTTGAGTACCTATTTCTAAATCCAAATTGATGGTTTGGTATCAGTGTTTTTCTTCTATGATCGGATTAAGTCGTTTCAGAAGAATTTTTTCGAAGAGCTTTGATAGAATTGGCAACAATGAAATCGGACGATATGAGGTAACTTCACTGGGCAATTTGCCCGGCTTTGGTACCATAATAACTTCCGCGACTTTCCACATGCGTGGTACATACCTTAGTCTAAACGCTGCATTTATTATCTGTTTTTTTCAAACCTTTTTTAGGCAGTTTCTTTAGAACTTCACTCGTAATTAAATCAAACCCCGGAGCTTTTTTCGGGTTCATTTTTACTCTTATTTCAGTGGATATTTCCTCAGAGGTTACTGCTGGAATCAATCTCTCGTCTTCGCACATGTCCGTTTGATGTAAATAATCAATGTCTTCGTATGGCTGGAAGACGTTTTCAAGATGTTCCGCAAATAGATCCGCCTTTTGTTTATTTGTTTTCGCCCAGCTTCCACTGCTATTTTTAACTGGTGGAATGTATGCTGTTGGTCTGTTCATTTTTTTTGTAGCCTTCCACAGTGAGTATTCTGTACTGGCATCATTTGTCAGATTTGTAAGGTATCTTTCCACAGACAAATTTTTCATTTCTTTGATCTTTTTTCTTAGTTTATTGTTTAGACTGTTGAGTCTTGTTTTGTCACTTGGCGCTCTCGATATTTGCCAGCGTTTACGAGCTCTCCTCTTTTCTGATATAATTTCGCATATTTCTTTGGGATATACGTTTCTTTTTATTTTACTAATTGATTCCGGCGTTGCAGCCCAAGCAGCCTTTTGTATGTCTAGAGTGAAAGTATGTACTTCATTTTCTAAGTGCTCTTTTGTATCAATTGTTGTGGATAGTTCAATCCGTTCCTCTAGCAAATATTTGAAATATGTCCAGTCAGTGAGCTTGTTGACTAGGCGTGGGTTCCGTTCCTTCATTATTATTTTATTACCATGTGTAAGCAACACAGATGAGTGATCTGAGTCAAGGTCTGGCCCTTCCTGCACTCGGGTAGTATTTAAGGAAATATTCTTAGTTATAAAGAAGTCGACAACGTCCGGGATTTTGTTCATATCTGTGGGCCAGTATGTAGGATTTCCCGTTGAATGGTAATTAGCATTGCCTTCTTTCATAGATTCGAGGAGTTCTCTTCCTCTTGTATTTGTTAATCTTGATCCCCAAACTTTGTGCTTTGCGTTGAAATCTCCGCCTATTATGAACTTATTTCCAAATTTGTGGAAGAGACATTTAAATCGTTTTGTTTCAGCCTGTAGCTAGGAGAACATGCCGCAGCTACCGTTATCTGGCCGCTGCTTGTTTTTATGATTACGGACTTGGCTTGTATTTCACACGACTGGTATTCTTCACCATCATCGTAGCTAACATTTTCTTTGATTATAACTGCGGCCCCCCCTCTTGCCGTATTGTGAGGATGTGGGGTATGATATGTTTTGTATCCGCGCAGTTTATATTTTGTTCCAATTTTAAAATGTGTCTCGGAGACTAGACATACGTCAATTTTGTTTATATCGAGAGTCACTTGCAATTCGTCTTTGCGATTCTCGAGACCATTGGCATTCCATAATAAAAATTTTATGTTTTTAGTCATTAGGATCTTTTAAGTACAGTTCTTTTATTACTGTTTTGTTTTTCCAGGAAAGATATTCTTTCCAGAATTTTCTTATTATTCTTTTCCATATCTTCCATTCTGTTGAGAATTCTTTGCATAATATCCTCCATGGCATTGCTGCAAGGCTTACGGTCTCCGACTGGTTTCGCAACGTTGCTCGAAGTAACCTGTGCATATGTTTTCTTTGGACCTGATGTGGGACTTAAGTTCACATTTTTGTTTGAAGGTAGATTTTCTCTAGCTTTATCTATTTTTTTATTCTTTTGGGCCCTCGATTTCGGTCCTAAGTCTTTTTTGATTCGATTTCCACTGACTTTAGGCGCGTCTTTTTGGACAGGCTTTTGCAGTTTCTTTAGCTTGTGATCTTTTATCTGTTGCAGCTCTTCAATATGAAATTAATAGAAACCTGTTTTCTTTCATAGCCGTATCGTTGAATTTGTTGGACATATAAAATTATACTTTGATATAAAAAATCTTGAAATTTGATGAATTTAAGGTAGGGTCAGTTGGGGTATATGGACACATAGGATAAATGGAAACGGCAGTTATTTTTGCCATTAAAATCTATATTTAAATTCCAGAAACATGATAGGGATACATTTTGAATTGTCGTGCAACCGGCGCATATTATACATCGGATCTCTTTCTTTAAGTTTTTCGGTTGAAATTTTGTTTTTAAAATGAATTCGTTCCGATAAAGTGAAAACTTACTTTTTTTAGTCATATTTTTTCTGTTTTAACGTGTTTTTATATAAAAAGGTGAGTAATATTATTTGTCTTCCCATTGGAGTGAAAAGCAATAAGTTAATCTGTTTAAACAGTTTCTCGTAATAAGTAGCTAGTTAGTTTTTTTACATTTAACGTGTCCTCATTTACCCCAGTAAAATCAACGTAAGGGGTAAATGAAAACATAAATTGGGGGTAAACGGAAACAGTTTTTTTAATGGAAATATGTTGAATTATTTGATTCACAGTAAAATAATGCCCCGCACATATCAAAAATAGAGATCTCCTGCCCATTACGACATCAATGATCTTAAGAGGGCAGTAGGTACATGACGTAGTAAAAAAAAAAGACATTTCGACAGGCTGAGGAATATTAGGTACTTTACCTACCTACCTAGTCTTGCATTATTCACCCCTATCGTGGAATCCATCGGAATTGAGTTTCACTTCACCTATTCGATTCCCTTTCACCTTCTATTGCTATCGTGGAATCCGCCCGAAAATGTTCCTTATCGACACGTTTTTGGGAAAGGTAGTTTCCCTGTCAAATGGTTGTCCTTCATTTGTCAATACCAATCTCTAGCTGCATTCGTCGGAGGTATATGAAAAGAATGCTTATATTTTGATATTAATAAAGCTCAATATTGCACAGATTTATTGTAAATGTTCGGCTTACTAAAGCAGCTGTTTTGTATGTACATTTTTTTACAGAAAATTCTCTCGTCGTGCAGCAAGCAAGAAAACCTATGAAATCCGCAATGAATTTGATGTGGGCAAGAAATGTCATTCTGTTCGGGAAAAATTCGATTTGAACGTTTTCAACGATACAGTGAAACTCATTCACATTACCCTCACGGGGAACTGTGCACCTTGCGGATTTGACGATACCAAATCATTTTTTTGCCGTGAATTATTCCCCCCCGGCGGATTCCACGATAGGGGCAGCGTTGCCATTTTGACTGCTTTCCAGACAGATCTGACTGGATTGATATGCATTTAGCTGGAAGATTTTTTTAAAATCCAGCCGGCTGGTTTTTTAATTGGATACGAATTTTGTTTGATTGTTTTTAAATGTATCGTATATAATATCTTTTCTATCAATATAAATTTTTAAATTCAAAGTGGAAATAGAAAAAAATATAAAAAACGAACAAATATTGCTTAAATTTCACCATTTTTGTTGCTCTGAGCTTGGAAGCATATCCCACTCATACAATCAACCAATTTATGCGTTTGCATTTGCACAAGTACTTGGCTTTGCCAACTTACAAACAAATATTTGAAACTGAAAATTTATCAGTTGTTACGTGAGGTTCAACTTTCCTATACCGGCCGAAGTAACAAAATAATTGGTTGGTACTAATATTACTAAACATCATTATATATGTTGATGCAAATGATGAGGAGACAATTGAAGCGCTCAGAGAGATTGCTATATAAAGTTCATTTATAAGTTAATACATTTTGTATACCCTCCACATGAAGGAATATTTCCTTTATCATTACGTTTGTAACTTCAAGTAAGAGTCACCGGATTTGACCAGGATCAAGTTCTGAATCGATCCAGCCATGTCCGTCTGTCTGTCTTTCTGATGAAAACACAATATAGCGTCAAAAGGAAAGGAATCGACCTAGGCGAATGAAATTCTGTCAGAGGACTTCTTTCTACCGTTCAGGTTGGTATTAAAAATATAGGCTATATCGGTCAAGTAGTTCTGGTTCTGGTACCCCTCACCTCACACCAAACCAACATTAGACCAATGCCCAGCCCATGCCTCACATGTCTAAATTTTTGCATGTCTTGTATATGTATGCAGTGGAGGGTATCAAAAGCAACGGCATTTTTAGCTGGATTTTTGTTTGAATTTCTTTGACTGATTTTTTGACCGGATTTTAGGTTTTTGACTGATTTGACTGGGTGATTATCCAGTTCTTGAAAAAATATATATCTGGCATCGCTGGTTCAAGCAATAATTTAATTCGAACTTTTTTTTCGAATTGAGATTGAGATATTCAGTTCTCTTAAATTTTTCTCTTTCCAGACATCAGTATTACTATCTTCCTCTGTACCATCTGACCCAATCTGTAAGACAAGAACAGCTCTATATCCCTTTGGTCTCGTCTCTCACCAAAACCAAAATGCACTTGAGTGTAATCTAAAAATTAAAAAAAAAAAAACACGTTTCTGTTTGAGCAATGAGCGTGAACGACAACGAACAGTGAGTGATGAGCGAAGCGAAGTATAGCAAATGCACTCCTTTCTCCTTTGCACAGTCGCATAACAGCAAATGAGCAAACGAACCAAACAGCCTCAGCTCAGTTCGATTCGAGTCGAGTACGATATCCTATTCTTTCCCATAACAACAGCTCATCGTGTGCACCCTTTTTCGCTGAAAAGAAATTGATTTCTTTCCTTTCTTCCTCATGCCCATGCGATGCCGCATGCGGCCAGGCCAGAGCAATCTGACAATCTCCTTTTCCATCTGTTTTGTATTTGTTGTATTTCTGTCGCGCAGTTGGCTGGCTGTTCACGTTCACGTTCAGTTCTCAATTTCACTCGCGTTGGTTTGGCGACGTTTGCGTTGCGTAGCGTTTGAAAGATTTTCTATCTTTGTCGTCAGTGAATTGAGTTTGAGTAAATATTTTGTATAATTCTTCTCTTCGCAATCGCAGTTTCCCTTTCCAATTGACAACAACAATTCGCCGCAATTTTCCTAATATCATTTTCACTCAACGCCAAGAACATTTTCTTGGGTAGTTCGAATTTTTCAATTGAGTTGTGGAGTGCTAGCGGAGACGGTTTCGGTGCGTTCGAATTATCAATCAAATAATAAAATAAAAATTGATTTTTATTCAGGAAAATATATGGTGAAGTTATTCATTCCATTGTGAATTAATCGTTTGTCAATCGCACTCGGTTGTTCTTTTATAATCCGAGGTAAAATAAATTTCGCATGAAGTCAGTTCCAACAATGTGAAGTGTTGTGCAAAGAGGATCTTCGCAGTTGTCTCTTCGTATCTCCAGTAGGAGTCATAATGGCTTCTTCACTTTACGGACCGGGCTAAAGCGAAAATTTCAAAACGAAATATCCAATTATCCACCAAGTGCATACAAGTTTCGATACGTTTTATTGTCAAAGAAAATTTCCCAAAATCAATTTTGAATCGCGAAAGTGCTAAACATATTTTCAAGTGAATCAAATTCCAATGAAGCAGGGCCTTTTTGCGACAATATAAGTGCTTTCTACTAAACATCAAGGTGTCTCTTCAATCAAGGAATCAAAGTAAAAAAAAAATTCAAAGCAAAAAAGTCACTTGCTCCTAGATTTCCATCTATTCTACGTCTACCTGTCCCAAAGTACCTACCCATAGGGCCGACGACGAAGAAAGAAGTTCAAGAGAAAATCAGAAAAGAATAGATTTTCTTTTTATTTTCGGGAAAACACCAGCAAAAGGATAACGACTCGAGATGAAACATTTATTTTGGATACCACTGCTTGCTCTGCTGTGCCTTTCGGGTAAGTAGTGTAATAAGTCCTTATTCTTGAATATAACAAAAAGCCAGGGAGAATCCACCACACAGCGGAAAGTATCGAACAACAAGAAAGTGACTATCAAAAGTAGTGGTAAACAATCGATACTAGCGCAGGCGGTGTGCTCTCTCCCAATGCTGGTCGTTTTTTTTTTTCCTTCGTGTGGATTTACTACAATATCGTACCATTTTAGGCTGGCGAAAAGGTGGAAAGGCACAGCCAACTAGGCACCACCAAACGAAACAGTGAACCATGGTGCCAGCGGTTAGAGCACAGCGGATGTGTAAACTTTTGGCTATGACATAATGAAAATTCTCGCACCGACAACCAGTGTGTGGTGGAATTTTCGGATTTTACCCCTTAGAATGTATATGAATGTGATTCAACGTTTTGCCTTTTGCCATTCCCGTGTCGCCACCATCCCACCGAAAACCCCGCCCTCCATTTCATACAACATTATAGCCTTCACCCCTTGGAGCTGCTGCCTTGCGGAGTTTTATTCTCTCCGTACTTCGTCCTTTCTCTCGTCATCGTGTTAGTGTGTGTATTTCTCATTTTTTTTTTAATTTTGCCACTGTTGTAACCTTCCGCTGTCCTCCACCCAAAAATTGTTAGGCATTCGAGGGGGCTTGCAGCAGTAGGGTAATGTAACGTAGTTGTAATGAAAATTTCAATTTTAGGCACGAGTGGTAGCTCTTGGGCTTACCATCATTTGCCGCTGACTTTGCCATATCATTTGGTGGACAAAGTGCTATGCTACATGCGAGAAATAATACTTGCCCACTCCTCGCAGATTTGCGCCGTCAAATTAAGTCCTGGTTTATTTTTACAACCCAGCGGATCTTTATCTTCACCATACGTACCTACTACCTATGCAGATGATGGTAATATCGTGAGTATTTTTCTTTAACGTCAGAGCCAGAGAGCTCACTTGTCTGCACTTTTCTGGGTGGATATATGTATACCACCAAAGCCGCCTTTTAGGTAGGTATATTCACCACACGTTGTCGAGTCCTTTTCATTTCGGTTGGTAATTGCCAAATAACTTCCATAGAAATACGAAAACAACGTAACTATGTGTATGTACGTAGGTACACAGGTACCACCCCTCCCCATTGCACGTCGCATTAGAATAGAATCTTGCAAAATGTGATTAAATTGGTTTAATGCGTTGCCTACTTATGCCATTTGCTGGCTCGTAAGAGTGTTCCACTTTCCTATTTATATTTTGTTGTTTCTGCTCCGTGAAATTAACTGCCAAAAAGTGGCTGGCTGTTGGCGTCGTCCTCGTCCTCATCGTTGTCGTTGTCGACGTCTATCGACAATGGGGGAAGAAATGGGAAAAATCAATCGATAGCACAGAATCATTCCGCTTTCTGTGTGTGCTTATGGATTGCGTGTCCTTTGTCGTTGGGCTGGAGCTGTATGTATTCATTTTTGGTAACGATCTCAATTCTAGTTTTGGGAATGATGCGCCATAGAGTGGGTGGAATAGAAAAAAAAAATTATTTCTTATACCCAGTTGTACAAAAAAAAAGTTGAGCAAATTTGTGTTCCAAGAATGTGTAGGGTGTAGGGACATGCCTATATTACATTATTTTTTATGTCTACCACACTTGGGACTTGCCTTCCGTTGATATAAAATAATTCGGGGGCGAATTAAGAAATAAATAATATTATTCGAACATAAAATTATGCAGGTAATTTTAGAAATGGCTTTGCAGAACTGCTGGCTACAATTGTTATACACTGAAGGTATAAACAGCTGAACGGTGACTGGACAGGCCCAGGATATATGTTAATGTACATAGTTTAAGTAGTTTATTTCAATAAAATAACTTCTAAAATATGGTAACAGTAATTTTCAAGGCTTGGCTCATCCCAAATTTTCGATCCATCGGAAATATAACAATTTTTTGTCATGCAACCTACGATTTGTGTCAAGAACGGGTTATAATTTCAACCCCGATCGATGAGCTCAATAAGTTGCGTCTAGAACATCCTTTGATCCTTATTTAATCTTTGTACAGTTAGTAAGTATGGAGTAATCCGCTCCGTGATGCGGAAAATGTAGCACTGTATTTTTGACAGCTGTCAAACTGCAATGCAATTGAATGAATAAAAGAAGCTAAGCTGAAAAATAAACATTTTTTTTAAGAAAAAACTTAAAAATAAATTTGATTTTGTCGGGGTTTAAGTTCATCGAGGATGTATTTATGACCTGAACAGCTACCTCACTGTTTGCTGAATCTGGTATCACACTTCACACCTATGGCATATACCCAACCAACCTTGACGAGCTCTTCCCTTCGCCTTCGCAAATGGAGCGTTTTATGCCGCTTACATATTCTGCAATATCGCAGATGGTTATCAAGTCTGTCAAAGTCAAGTCAAAGTCTGAGGCCCTTATTGTGATTGCCGATCAGCGATAGTCACGACAATTGTCGATTGCGTCGATTGATTTTAGCTATTCGAACGCACACAATTTGTTCACTTCCAAAAGAAAGCCTCGACTAGACATTTTGTAATTGACTACAAGCGACTGTCAAATCGACAAATATCAATCGCAATCAACAATCACAGTTGTCGTGTTGATCGATCGACAGTTGTCACTGAACGATCCCGGATCCATGATGGAATAAGTATAAGGTGGTCTCGTCGGCAAAAAGTAGTCCCTTAACTATACTAGTAATAAGTGCGTGTGAGAGGGTTTTCGGGTGGTCCAAAAGCATGTTTCTTTTTAAATCATACTGTGTTTGTTAAGAAATGTTAGAAGAAACCACTGTCTGAAATTTCACTTTGCACCGACAACAATTTTTATACTGAAATTCAGAGAGCAAAATCAACTTTTCTACAAAATTCGCAATTTCCTATTCATTCGGAAAAAACAAACAAAGAAGTCACTAAAATTGTTGAGCCTATTTTTCTTACTAAATAAATAATTTAATTTTTAAATAAAGAAAATTTCCTACTCATTTACTCATTTTTTATCAACCATTTTCCAACAGTGTTAGTTTGACAGCTCTTTGCTTCTCTTTTTTTGTGGGTTATCCTTAAAGATAAATGTTATGCGAACGATCTGAAAACGATAAAGCGAATATTATCCAATCCATTCGTGAAATAAAACCAAAAGCTGTTACAAGGTCTTGCAAAATTGGGTTGACAGGATTCAAAGGCAGCTACATTTTAATTCAAGTCTATTCCATAAATTATAGGCATGTGTGATGTTTCTAATGAAGCCGCAAAATACCGAAGATAATTCATTTTTCTGCATTTTATTTTGTTTTTAAAAAGAAACTTCTACATATTTGGAAGACTTAATGGTCAAATCATTTTTAACCTTTACCTTAAGTTTATTGTAAGCCACAATGGATAATTTTATATAGAAAATGTTGCCATTTTGAGTTCGTAAAATTTAACCTGGACACTAAAAATGATTTAGTACCGCGCTTTATCTACGTAGGTATGCATTCATTTATATTTAGTAGTGTTGAAAGTATCCATTCTCTTTAAATGTCAGACTATCCTCCCCTTTAACAGCTTAACGAGCATAAAAGAAACATTTTGAGTCGTTCTGAAAATCCCTATTTGAATCTGAAAACAACAACTGCCTTTATAGAGAAGAGTTCTTGTGATAAGCACTTAAAAGCGGTATTCAGTTCGCCCAACGCCCACTCCTGAAATAGAATAAAGCCTAATGCACAACGAGTATGGATTTTTCCCATAAATATCTAAGTATACAGAGTTATACAATGGCGTAGTTGAATTTTAGTGAATACCTATGAATTTGTAGTTTTGGATTTTGATACACAATGAATGTACCTACTAAGAAAGTCTTATACAGTATACGATACATAAAGAAGAAGTTTGCTCGCAAACGAAAATCAAACAAAGCTATTTCGCTAGACGTATATTAACTCTGGCGCTGTTTTCAATTTTTCACAACGGTCATTTCCAATTAATGCGAAGTACCGCGGCGATTATCACATTCGAGTGGTGGTTTAACTTAAGTTTTCTTTCCGAATGGTGAATGTTTTTCTAAAGCTGTGATTATAACCAACATTTCATAAGTAGGACTTACTTTGCACAGAGTCACATAAATTTTGTTTGGTAGCGAAGCGACACTTCCTGACAACGACTTGAATGATAAATATGGCAAATTGCCAATCATTATTTAAACAGAATCTGTTAATTTGCAATTCGCGCGACTGGCATATCGCTAAAATCTAAATAGATAAGTAAAGTACTAATTGTGTCAGTTTATTGCTTTTATTGTGCTCTAAACATAGAAGAACTGCGACCAGAAAGCAGCGTGGATGACTGCATTCATGAAAGGCAACTGTTTTAGGTACAACAGGTTTTCAATTGAATGGCACCGCCCACTTAAAATGATTAGTTATCTGTTGCGATTCCATGTATCGGACATTTTTCAAACTGGCAGCTGTTTTTTCACAACTTTTTCATTAGATAAATGTGATATACAAAAACATTTAATTATCCACCATGTGCATGTGCAGTGTGCACGGGTCGAACGATTTGAGTTAATTTTCGATTTACCTTTTCGCATATTTTGGCTTTTATCTCAGTCAGCATTTGGTTTTCAACTGCTCAAGAGTTTGAAATTAGCCCCAATCAACGACGTCAAATGGCATGCTCTCGGCCGGCTTCCAATTGACATCGCCTTTTCTTTTTTCTTTTTTTTTTAAATACTTCTCCCGGAAAAGGCGAACCTATAACGCAATGTTAGCGCCCAGAGAAATATATCCCCAGGAAGGGAGTTCAAAAGTTTGCTTGCCCTGTAACAGAAGGAGTTTTCGGAAAATTGATGTCCTCGCAGTTGTCAGGTGTACTGTATAGTCATGAGCATTAGCATCCTGTCTTGTGGGGCGCCCAAAAGATGCATTTCCAGGGATAATGTCCTTGAGTTCCTCGGAACATCTACCATTGAAGTACCTATAGAACAAGCATAGGTCAGCGACTTGTCTTCTGTGGCACCAACGGTTGTAGATTCGATGTGAGTGTAGGGTATCCAATAAGTCGAACTGGTTGTCTCTGTATGCTGTCAAGTAGAGGCTGTATATTTGGGAACAATATTCCAGGCCTTGTCTAACCTTCGCTTTGTAGAGAAGGAGAAGTTGCTTGGGGCTAAAGTGCCTCTTTGATCTAAATAGGTAGATCAACTTAGCGGACGCCGATCTTGCGATATAGGATATGTGGTCCTGCTATGTGATTCCTGAATTCACTGTTACTCCTTGGGATGAGTCCTTGGGATGGATTGAATGGTTATCCATTTGGATCTGAGGAACTGTTGATGCAGTTTTCCTAGAAGAAAATGTTGGAACCACATATCGGTCAGATAGAGATGTATAATTTCTGGCAAAAAAAAATCGGCAAGCATACGTCCAATGGTCATAGATATCATGAATTGTTACCAACAGTCTTCATATTGAAAAAGTAGGTGCAAATGACACCGCCAGCCCAAAACGCACACAACTAACTTTTATGAGGGTTTCCCGCACTCACTTGGGTTCTTCAGGCCCCAGGTATGGCAATTTTGCTTGTACAAATGTCAATCGAGCGAGAAATTAGCCTCATAGCTGCTCATAGATTTTTTTAACTGAATATGGGAGCACCCATTCAGGATATTTGTATGGCCTGTTCATGGACGGCGGACTGCAATTCCTTTGCGAGTTTAGTTTTGTAAGGATGAAGATGCAAGTAAAAGTCCAAAAGATGCCAAATGTGCCATAAGACAAACTCAGAATCCAGACACGCCGATGAATAGATAAATTAGGGATGCACGGACGAATATTCTAACCATGTGAAGCGTGACTATTGTAAAATCATAATTTTTGTAAAAGCAACTTTGACAAAAGTTTGACTTGAAACTTAGCCAATTAATTGACAAACGGATTCGATAGTTAAACAATAACAATATTTTAACAATATTCACTAATGTCCTCTATAAACTGTAAAAAAAGAGCGGTTTCGAGAGAGCAAGATATTACTCCTTTACTGATGTCGTTTTCCATTGGTTGGTATCACTCGAGGATTCACTAATTCTGAAATCCAATTGAACAAGAAAACTGCTTCTGGTCGACTACACTCACGTATTGGTGAAATGTTAAGTCGGCTCTCACATTGATCCAACATTCAATAAGCAACTGGCAATAGCAAACAAACAATATTATCGATCACAATTATTTTACTTTGAATTAAATTGGAGATCTCACTTCTCACATCAAAGCAACTAAATATCGCTTTAACGAAAAATTTTGCTGATTGGCAGTTGCTAGTTGCTTATTGCTTGGTGCCTCAATCTGAGAGCCGTCTAATATATAATTAGTATATGTCTGATGCTGCCAGCTGGCTTGTATTGTATAAAACTAGCTAAACCACCGCCAGCTTCGCCAGGCCTTTTTTTGCTACTTTAATTTTTTTTTAATTTTTAATTTTTTAACTTTCTCGTATACGTAGGTAGTATCTAAGAGAAAGATATTGTTTTCGTACAAAATTTCGAACTCGAGATTTTGATCAATTCTGATATTACGATGATAGGGGAACTCAAAAAAGTGGGTATCGCAATTCTGTCCGTCCGTATGTCTGTCTGTCCCACTCCCACCCCTGGGGAATCTAAACGCTTGGACGGATTTGCTTCAAACTTCGTATTTAGAGTTTGTAGGCTTCCCACTCGGGACTTTTTTTTTTTATTTTAGCCCTAATACTAACGGTAACTTCCATATAAAAATTTTACGAAATATTACGAAATATGCCTAAATTTAGATTTTTTCGAAAACGGCTCTAACGATTTGAACCAAAATTGATCGTTGAGTTAATGTAAGCATGCTTAACATGACTGCATACCCAGTTTTTCGCTAAAAAGTCCTGCAACGGCACTTTTGAAAATTGGCTTTTTCTCGAAAACGGTACAAACGATTTTAACAAAAACTTATTTTTTAGGTAAATACTATTGTCATTTTTAACTTGATAGCAAACTCAGTTTTTCCCTAAAAAGACTGCGTCCTTTGATATTCACCCAAATCCCTAATAATAGTGCTTTAAAAAACTGCTCATATCTCAAAAACGCCATTTTTGATTATAATAAAAATGTTACTTTCAGGTAATGCTTAAATCCATAGTAATACCACTGGCTCAGTTTTAAGCTAAACAGTTGAAAAACAGTGTTTTTTGAACCATGAATGCGTCCTTCCCAATCGCTAAAACCGGTACTTTAAAAACTGCTCATATCTCGAAAATGCCATTTTCGATTTGGATGAAAATATATCTGCTAGGTAATGTTTATATCCTGAAGAATATGTCGTACTCAGTTTTCAGCTAAACAGTTTAATAACAGTTGTAACATTTTGTCAGCATAATTTTACAAAAAACCGCCCTAACGATTTTGATCAAAATACATATTTAAGACAACATAAGCATTCTTAACATGATCACGTACTTAGTTTTTCTCAGAAAACTCGAATATTGCCGTTTTCTGAATATTTCTCAAAAATTACTACCCAAATCCGTAACCACAATAATTTGGCTACCTCTGGCAGTCATCATAGTTACCAACCATCAGGAAGCTTATTTTTTGTTGGTCAAACTAATGTCACGTAAATTTACCCTCATCGTTAAAATACAACAAATTTTATGTGTTTCTGAGGTAAGTCGATGAGAAAAGTTACTTAATAACTTTTTGTATATGATTAGCCGGAAACTCTAAACAACTTGCAGGTCTGTCAACTCAACACATCAATATAGAAGAATTGAAAAACCTCTTTCATATTTGAAAGCCATACCCACAGGTCTGATTAATATGCTGTATTAATCTGAGAAGTACCCATTTAGTCATTCGGCTATGCTACTAACAATTTGAAATTAAGGGCCAGGGTTAGGTAACGTAGGTAACTCCGCACTCATTTATTAAAAATGCATAATAACCTAAAAAGTTTCTCTAGTCGAACCTTTCGTAATTAGTTATAGAGAAACTTTGTAAACTACACTACGATGGGTAGGTACTTACCTTCCTACTTATGGTTGGGTAACGTTGTGACCATAACTTTGTTGAAAAAGCAAATTCTTTCTCAATTTAAAATTTCATAGTAGGTCTCTTATCAGCTCTGCTCATTTTCAATTCAGCTGAAACAGCAAATTGGTGAATTATCTGAATGTGAAAAATGCCAATGATGAAAATGACATTTCTACACTTAGCCTAAACCCATAACCTACCGCATTATTCCATATTGCACTGCACAGTGGGTGAAATACTTATTCATTCATATTGCATAAATGCACACAAGGTCAGAGGAACATCAGTCAAATGGCAGTATGATCAACAGAGAGACTATACGTTACCGACGCGACACGTTGCATCTTCTGCATGCGTAATCAAAATTATGTACATCCAAAGCTCGTAATTAACTTGCTTATAGGTTATGCGACAGATGCGGTGAGTTTTAGCTATCGTTATATCCAAAGTATTAGCCATTGCTTAATGAATAGATATACTTTTACTGAAAGTGAAAAAAAGAACGCAACCACAAAGATTTGAATTAAGAACAATTTAATTGTGAATGCGCCTCATTATTTCTAATTGTTGAAATTAAAAGCATTAAATTGAAGACCATCCCATTTTTCAATCACAGAACCAGGGGCAGTTACGTTCTTAAGCTGGTTCTTCAAAGACTTCATTATTTCTTTTCTTGGCCAATCACTCTCTTTACAACTGCTGAAAACGCTGCAGAGTCCATTCGTCCTTTGTGTGCAGGAAGTATTCCCCACGAATGGACTCTGCAACTTTAGTATGTATATTGAAATCATACCAACCGACCGGATGAATGTTGTCCATTTCCTTTAAGAAATAACCTGATAAAGTAACCTCGGCCATTAATTGTAACGTGAGTCTAGGTGTCATTCGAAAATATATCAGTCCTGAAAAAATTTGCTTAATTCATCGTTGAGATCGTGATAAAGGCTGTGATCTGGTGTGGCTTTTCGGACACTGACGGAAGCATGGCAAGTACCTAAGGCGTGCATTATTGACTCCTCCTCATCCTCATCTCTGCAACTCCTGCAGCAATTGTTGCAGAGTATATCCAACCTTTGGGCAACCTTGTGTCTTAAAAGTCCGGTGGAGTTGTGATGATCTAGCTTAGACCACTGTTTTTAAGAGGTGTTACATTGATTCAGGCCGGGTACACCTAAATGTTTCGTTTTTATCGGAATGGGCAAGATATTTTGAAAACGACGCAATGACCTGGAACCCAACCAAGTGTTACGTAAAACTAGTTGACAGTCTGGTTAACAGATGTGCGAGAATCGATTTTATGAGAGATTTGATAGCGGCCTAATGACTGTCGACATATACTTACTTACTTACTTAAGGTGGCGCTAGAGTCCGGGGTGGACCTGGGCCTCAACCAACAAGCGTCTCCAGCCAGCACGATCTTTGGCCAGCTGTCTCCAGTTTCGCACGCAATGCGCCGTCCCTCGGGTGTGGATTCGAAGATCTTCCGTCCATTCGTCCATGACCCAGCCACCGCAGTCGTTGGACCTTCACTCTTCTGGCTAGGTCAGTGTCGCTGTACAGCCCGTACAGTTCGTCGTTGTATCTCCTCCTCCATTCACCGTCTATGCAGACGGAACCGAAAATTACTCGAAGAATTTTCCTCTCGAAGCAACCAAGAGTAAGCTCATCCGCTTTTGATAGAGTCCATGCATCTGCATTCTGCACCAGTAGGACTGAGATGATTAAGGTCTTATAAAGGGTCACCTTAGTTGTTCGAGAGAGGGCTTTGCTATACTCAATTGCTTTCTTAGCCCAAAGAAACAGCGATTGGCAGGAGTTATTCTTCGTTTAATCTCAGCGCTGGTGTCATTGTCTGAGTTCATAGCGGAGCCTATAGGTAGACAAAGTCCTGTACCACCTCAAAGTTATATCTGTCTATAGTGACATTCTGGCTAAGACGTCGGTGTTGGGCGTCCTTTCTTGATGACAGCATAAACTTTGTCTTGCCCTCATTGACCGCCAAACCCATCTTCGCCGCCTCCGTCTCAATGCTCACGAACGCGCCAGTGACATCACACTGCGTTTTGCCGATTATGTCGATGTCGATGTCGTCGGCGTAGGCGAGTAGATGGACGGACTTTTGAAAGATAGTGCCTCTGGTGTTAGCGTTTGAGTTTTGCACTATTCTTTCAAGAACGATGTTGAAGAAGTTACATGCCAGCGCATCGCCTTGTCTAAATCATTTTTTGACATTGAAGGTCTCGGTGAGTTATTTACTGTCGACATATACAACGATATATTCCTGCAATACCGTACTTACCGCCAACTATTTAGCGACTTGTCGATTGGCCTTGACTTTGACCTGAAATACTGTGGAATAATTCCAGGGCCGGATGATGAAGGGACGGTTGCCCAGGTCTTTCGAATAAAGATAACAGTACTGCCGCCATGTTGTTTTTTTGACCCATCTGTAAATATTGACAGCGGTTCGTTATTAGGTATTTTGTGTTCATACTCTCATCTGTACCGTATAGAGAGTTTGAAACTCATGTTGCAGTTGACAGTCAGCCAATCTATGATATTAGAATAGAAAAATATTGTTGCATCACGAGTCTGTCTCTGTTAGCTTGGCCAATATTTTGCTCTCTCCGTTTGGCAAAAGTCTCTCAGTCGCAGCGCGGAGTTCAGCTAACTATTTGACTAGGTTAGTGGTTTGGCAAGGCAGGAGAAACCTGTACGTGCCGCTTTATCAATCAATGTACATCCGTTGTGATGGATTATTCGACTATGTTGTCGATTGGGAGAATGTGAAACAAGGCTTGAAGTGCCGCTGTTCATTAATGATGCTGAGACAGGCTGCTCGTTGCAGCCTTTCCAGAGACCGCTCTTAAACCATTATTACAGCATTACTATATGTATGCGATGCCGATGAGTACAGCTTTCTGTTTCTTGCAGGTGTACATCAGGACAGCCAGAGGTCAGGTCATCTAAATCCATTTCTTCAATTTTAATAAAAAAAGAAAAGTTGGTTAATATGGCTCTGCAACGCCAACCGTTGACCGAAACGTTGTACACAGCCTCATTTTCGAAGAAAAATTGTCCAATGATTCGACGTCGGGGACCATAAGTATTGTCCACTAGCATATCAGTCTCACGAATTTTTTGCACAAACTTGCGTACAGCAGGCGCGGTGGGTGCTTCATTTCGCCCAAAACTTCTTTTAAAAACACACAGCCGTATTTATTAGATTTCCTTAAAATGCCTCTGAGAACTTGCGTAAGAATTTACGCAACCTCTACGCTACTTTGCTGAAATTGTTATTTATACAAATTTTTCCACTGTTGATTTATTAAACAGGGTTGGTGTCCAGATAAGGAGAAACTATTACAGAAAATACAGAAAAACTAGTACTTTCTTCTACTGAAACTGAAATCAGCTGTTTTCTGACAGATTTTTTGTTTAAATAAAAATATTTTAAATAAAAAGGCATAAACAAAAATCATCCCCTTAATAAATATGTACACCTAATGCAAACTTCGCTTAGAAAAACTTTGCCTGAAAGTAACTGAGCTCTATGTTGCTGATCCTGGCCTTATGGAGATAAAAAGAGAAGAAACAAAACAAATAGGTATCATTTATACCGGAAGACCATTTATTTGATTTTTTTTTGAAGACTTTTTCCATAAGACACATAAAACTAGATTATTTCATCCAATTTTGGATCACACACAAGGAACATTTATTAGAGCTAAAATTAAAAGTTTCTAGACCTATATCAAAACAAAAAGAAACATCACCAGCACGAATGGAACTTGTCGCAATAATTGAACAATCATTTTCAATAATTAGAAAACATCTTCGATTTTTTAGACTACAACGCGAATAGCAAATACCTACAGCAACTTATTGAAAGCATAGGTCGATTTAAAATAATTTTCGAAATAAAATTAACAATTGCATTTATTTGCAAATTTTCCCAATCACGATTCACGATTTCACCCCGAAAATGACGTTTGCAAAGAAATAAAATGTACGCAAGCTCTACGCAGCCTCTAAACGCAAATTTTTGTGTTTAAGTTACGCGGCCTTAAAACTACGTTGCTTATATTCCAAAAATGTTTATAAATAACGTTTTCCTGCGTAAGGGCGTTTTAGAGGGTGCGTAAAGTTAAGCAGGCTCTAAGACACGTTTATAAATCCGGCTAACACTGTTTGGGCTACACAGCATTCATTACTTTGAAAATAAGTTTTCAATATTCCCAAGCGTAAAGCGACTGATTTCGTTCCGGGGAGGTATGATACTGACTTCTTCTCAAGATTTCGAGCGGGAAGCAGCTGTCAGTGTCAAAATAACCTATGATTTAAAAAGACGCCACTAGATGGCCCAGGGAATGCCACTTGGGTTAAATTCCTTAATACAGAGACTTGTCGATGGGGTATTATTTTTGAATGAAGAGCTGTCTCAAAAGATTTGCATTTTTGATCTAGGTTTGTTGTGAATTGGATACCAAGGTTTTATCCACCGAGATTTTAATGAATCTATAATCGATCTCTAAAATTTGTGAGTTGAGTGCGCGGTTTTATCTGCTTTAAGTGTAAAAAAAATTTAGCTCGGACAAGGTACTAGGTATCAGGTTTGTTAAAAGTATAGGATGGTTCACTTAGTAGTCCAACCCCGCCAAGGAACAACTCCAAGAAACCAGGTACCTAAAGTGTTTATGCATGTTTTTTGTGTTGTCCAATAAAATGAAAATTTTTAATCCACGACCAAAAACCAAGGGATCACAATGGACCAAAAGGCCCCCGTGGTAGCACAGCACTCTTAAAGCTGTGCACTTCCCTCATACCTAACCTAACCTAACCTACTAGGTATCAAGTTCCATATTTTTTAACAAATTAAAGTTCTTACAGCAATCCAACTCAATTAGGTAAATGTAAAAATTACATATAGAACAAAAAGTACCCAATAGCACAACTAATGACGATAATGTTCAAACAATCAAGCAACGATTTCAAGCAGGTGCGACATGTGTGTTTGGGGTATCTAAATTCAATTGTTTTACAAGCCAGGTATCCAAATTAAGCCAACCTACTTATTGGAATACAAAAGTCAATATGAAGTCAACGCACTATAACCGGTTCCATTGAGACACATCCACTGACGGTTGATCAAAGTAGAGTTTCGATGACATTGATCTTGTGTGTGCATAAAGATTTACTTTTGAAATTATCGAAAAACTTGTGTCGATCGTTCGTTTCTTTCGAGATACGCGCCTTTGTGCATGTGCATTCCGCATTCCGATGCAAGACTATGTTCATATGTATATCTTCTTTTGATTGAACAGTGAAATATATATTTTTTTATCTTATCTAAGGAGATTTGTAACTATGGGTATGTCTCAGATAACAGTGCGTGTCGTGTACTTATAACTGAGCAGGTGTTAAAACGCATATAAGATAAGAAAAAAGTGCGGCAACTAAGTTTAGTACCTACATCAGTACGAATATTTTGTAAATTATGCCTTGTTGCACAGAGTTTTGACTCAGATTTTGTGTAGATAAGTTTACATACTCGAAGTGGTTAAGATGAATTTTTTAGCGAGCGAGTTGAACAAGATTAATCTAGGATTTTTTTCGAGTCCGTAGGTATCAAATTGAATTTATATTTTAATGCTTTTAGTTGGCTACCATCAGATAGATAAACAATTGGTTGCTTATTCTTCTTTTCGTCATAATTATCACTTCGGCAAGAAGGTCCCTGTATAATTTTGAGGCACTTAGACTTGAGATTTAGTCTACTCAACAGAAAGTAGTTAAAACGCACCGATTCGTTATAAATGTTTCGATATACTTACTTATCGGGCTCCCGACTCGTGAAGAGTCTCTGCCTGAGACACTGAAGCCTTCCATTCTCTACGATCCAGGGCACGCTGCTTCCAGTTATCCAGACCAAGCGTTCTGGCATCCGCGATGGCTTGGTCTTTGAAACTAAGGTTGGGTCTTACTTGTCTTCTCGAACCTGGGGGCTGGGATTCGAAGAACCTCTTAGCTGGAGCGATATTGTCCATTCGCTCGATGTGGCCGATCCAATGTAGTCGACGTGTTTTGGCTTTTTGGACTACATCCACATCTTGGTACAGCTCATAGAGTTCGCGGTTGTATCTTCTCCTCCATTCGCCCTCCTCGCACACAGGACCAAAAATCCGCCGAAGTATTTTTCTTTCGAAGGAGCCCAGTATCAGCTCTCCCTTCTTGCTTATCGTCCAGCACTCGGCGCCATAAAGCAGAACTGGCAGGATAAGGGTTTTGTAGAACACACATTTCGTCCTTCGAGTTAGGAGTTTTGAACCCAGTTGTTTTGCCAAACCGAAATCGCATGATAGCGCGTCTCCTTGCCGAAATCCGGTGCAAATTTGAAATTGTTCGGAGGAGCTGCTTCCAAACTGCACGTTGCAGCGCGTGTTTTCCAGCGTCACGCGACACAGCTGAATCAGTTTTGCCGGGATTCCGAATTCGGCCATCGCCATATAGAGCTCCTGACAATGTATGCTATCATACGCGGCTTTGAAGTCGATGAATAGGTGGTGAGTTTCGACTTGAAATTCGTTGGTCTTTTCCAAGATTTGCCTCAGTGTGAAAATTTGGTCTATAGTCGATCTGCCGGGCCGGAAGCCACACTGGTACGTGCCGATTAGTGTGCTGCAGAACGGTTCACACAGTACGTTAGATAGGTTCTTGTATGCGACATTTAGCAAGGATATGCCTTGATAGTTCTTGCAAGACATAGGATCGGCTTTTTTTATAGATCGGGCATATGGAGCTGATAGTCCAGTCATCGGGCATGTTTTCTTCCACCCATACTTGGTTGATGATTCGGTGCATAGCCAGCAGCCAGTTGCTTAGCTTTTTTATAAAACCTCCGGATGTTATTACGATCGCGCGACTCTTCGATCTCCTTGAGCTGGGAAGCTGCGTAAGCCCTCCTCTTTCTACGCAGGATCTTCTTTTCCTTCCTTCTCCTGGCTCGATATACTCTTCTCTCGCTGCCCTTGTTTTGCGCTGCAGCGCTTTCTTGTGTGCATCTTCGGTCAAATTCTTCCTGTACACGCATTCATCATCATACCACGGGCTCTTTCTTTGGGGTGGCTGGTACCCTACAGTGCTGTCGGCTACCTCCTTGATGATGTCGCGATACTGGCACCACTGATTGTTGGTGTTTGTGGTAGGTGAGTGCACAGAGGAGAGTTTCATAGATAGGCTCTGGCTACTCTAGGTGTGCTAAGGCGTCCGAATTTCTTCTACTGGGCGGTTTACAGCTTCTTCTCGTTGGACGGTTGAGCTCTGAAGAACATTTCATTAAAAACTGACTAGAAGTTTTCACGTTTTAGGGTAACAAAGAGAATGTTGTACGTATTTTTGAAATGTTAAAGTGGTTTAGTTTTAAAATTGTTACAAACATTTTTTAAGGGTTTCTAAACGTTATTGGTTTAAACTTCTTTGAGGAAGGTTTAATTTACCTAAAATATGGAATTCCGCATTTACAAAATCGAGTGACAGAAGCAATATGTAGGTAAGATACGAGTTTATTGCATAATAGCTCTATTACAACTTCATTGCATGTTACTGAGCTCGAGGAAAGTGTACATCAAGTCTGGCAGGAGCACTAAGTCGGGTTTAACTCTTATAAATATTTGCATCTTATAAATAAGCGCATCAAAAAAATGTATATAAATTCTTTTTAAAACTCCTGACTCTTGACAGCCTTAATTTAGCTCCACGCGCAAACATTTCCTTTGCCTATTTAAATACATAAAACATAACTAACTAATGTAAATACAAGTCCTTCATGCACTTGGTGAAAATTAGTACTAACTATAAAAAGTTATATGTTATGCACTTTGCTTTGCCTTCAGTTCGTTTTATTGTCAACATCTTCTTTGCCCACAACCTACAACCTTTTTATGATTACCATTTCATGACGTGTGTACCTCTCTTGTCATTGTCTTTCTTTTCTATTTTACAAGTTAAGAGGAAGAGAACTCTACTTGACCCAAGCATAAATTTGTCTTATTAGAAATAAAACTTTTGAAAAACATGCATGAAAAATGTTAATCAAAATGTCCAAAGTATCAAGAAGGACAGGCAAACAAGAAACTTAAGACAATATTTGCTTTTTTTTAAAGGGTTCAAGTGCTGTTCTCTCTCTCTCTCGCTGAAGTGCACTTGTTTTAATGTTTGTTTGTCAAAATAGTTCGCACTACTCTAACACTTGCTACATGCGGACTATCTTTATACAGTTACATTGTACACGGTGCACGTGAAAGGTCAGCTTGTGAATCCTTTTTGTGATATATACTGGTACCGGTGTGACAACGTGTTTGGAACATGTTTACACAGGGGTGAAGGGGGGGATAATGGGTGCCTTCCTTGCATTTGACACTCTCGAGGATATGTCGAGTTTGCAGGCTCATTATAATTATTTGTGTTGTTGTGCGAATGAACGTTGTAGACAACTCGTACTTTAGCAGAAATGAGATGGGGGGCTGTTCTTGGGTGACACTAAGGTTGACAGATACATGACGTATATAAAGACTCTTCAAGCATTATATACATTATGACAAATTCGTAGTCAGTGTCGTCAACAACATGCGCTGTAATTTGATGTTTTTTTTAATTAATAGCACACATCTAGAAGTTACATGGGCGAAATGAGGCACCGGATACTTGGATGCAGTTTTTGTTTAAGCATTCAAGGGCCAATGGTCTTGGGGAATTCAAAATCGTCTCGCAGTGAGGAAGGACTCATTAAATTTCCATTTAGAAAAAAACATTTTTAACATCAAATAATTTAGAATAACGAGTTTTTGTTATTGGATAATGACCGTGCTTAGTGACAGTTCCAATCAAAACTTGTAGTAAACAAATTAGATTCGCGAAAGCTAGCATGTCATAAATTTACAGCTGCTTTTAAGAATTGATCGCATTACTATGCGAATTCGTCATACGAAGCGTTTCAACCCTTTTTTTTTTAAATTATTTCGGAAAGGCGATATATGGTTTGTTATGTAGTTTTCGGTTGGTCGTCCAGAAGCGTCCGAAAAGAACTCTCCGCGATTCTGAATCAAATCTAGAAGCAAATTTCTCTTCTTGTCAGTTGAGTGCCAATCGAACGCTTTCAGAAGCGTTTGGATTGCTTCCGGACGGTTCTGGACGACCAACCGAAAACGACATTATTTTGATGTGGCTCTCTGCAAACCATTTGCTGCGGTTATAAAGCTAAGAATGTAAGCGGCGCTGGTACAGGGTTTTTCAATAAGAGCGCTACAAAAGTTTTTTTTAAATAAAACAAAAACGGTTTTGGATATGAATGAAATTCTATATTCCTGTGAAAGTACGGTCGATGCCATTATGTATGCAACTCGATTTCTTTTGCATGGCCACCACGGGCACGCTTGCAGAAGTCCAGACGCTGAACCCAATTTTCGACGGTTTTCAAGCATAAATCGGCCGATACTGCTGCAATTTCACGTTCGATATTCGTACGAAGTTCATCAATCGTCGCTGGCTTGTTGGCATAGACCATAGACTTGACGTAGCCCCACAGGAAATAGTCTAACGGCGTCAAATCGCACGACCGAGGCGGCCAAGCGACTGGACCATTTCGTGAGATAACACGTTCTCCAAACTTGGTTTCCAATAAATTGATTGTGACATTCGCTGTGTGGCGTGTGGCGCCGTCCTGTATGGACCTCCAAGTCCATATCATCCAATTGGGGCCAAAAATATTCGGTTATCATTGAACGGTAGCGATACCCATTTACAGTAACGTGCCGGTCTTGATCATCACGGAAGAAGTACGGCCCAATGACGCCGCCGGCCCATAAATACCACCAAACCGTAATTTTTTCGGGATGCAATGATGACTCATGGAGTACGTGTGGATTGCTGCCTGACCAATACCGCATATTTTGTTTATTGACGAAGCCATTCAGCCAGAAATGAGCCTCATCGCTGAAGATGATTTTTCGATGAAAATCCGAATCACTTTCAAGTTGTTGCTCAGCCCAATTCACGAACATACGATGCTTCTGGTGGTCAAGCGGCTTCAGTTCTTGCGTCAATTTAATCTTGTAAGGATGTAGGCCAAGATCTTTTCGCAAAATTCGCCACAACGACGTCACAGAGATGCCCAACGCTTGAGAACGACGTGTGAGAGACACATTTGGGCTTTCTTCAAATGAAGCCTCAGCGGCAGCAATATTCTCGACACTACGGGCACTTCTTTGTCTCACTGGCACGGGAACATTTTGTACTGTGCCTGTGGATTCAAATTTTTTATCTGCTAGGACGAATATGACGACCTCTTAACGTTGAGGCCACTGACTCCGAATTTCGGTAGTAAATTTTAATAATTTCGACTCGTTGTTGGCTCGTATATCTTTCCATCATGAAATGGCAAACCTTACTGAAGAGAAATGTCAAAAAAGCGGCAAGAAATTCGGCGTCGTTTGCTGTCCCTGTCGCTCTACTTTTATAGCGTCCCTATTGAAAAACCCGATATTACCTAGATTACTCAGATCATTGAGAAAGTAGTTTTCTAAGGGGAGGGCCAGGGCAGGGCAACTGGCAAGAAAATGAGTGATGGACTTATCATCTTCATCTCTAAACTCTAAAGCTTCTGCAAAAGTCATTGTGTGGCAAACCGAGCCGCTGCGCGTGTCTACCTAATATGCAGTGCCCGAAGATGACATTAACGTCTTTCGAGATGCTGAATATTTTAAGTCGAAGAAGCTCCTTGGGTCTTTTTGTGTTCAGAGCTGGCCAGGTCAGAATATCTGTAATTTCGGCTTGGAAGACACTACAGTGTTTCGGAAGACAAAAGGAGGTTCACAGATTCAGTTCTTCTGAAAAGACCCCGGCGCCAACTCCCTCCAGTGTCTTGCAACCGCCAGTAAATATTGACAGTGATTTGTCGTGTAGGAAATTTTGTGAATCTCATTGGTTCCTGTCCGGTATTTCATGAGTGAAGCATTTTTCAAAATTTTCGTAGGCAGCGTAGGATGCTGACATGTCCAGTCGATTGCCCTCTCCAGTGTTTTCCTTCCCTTAATCAGTGATTTGGCACAATATGCTCATTTCGCGAAAGTTTTCCTGTTCGCCCAGTTCCCAATGGACGTTCAATACTGCGCAGCGTTTAAAGGCACAATTCTTTAAGGTTGTAATAAACACAGCAACGAGCAAGTATTGAAAGTCCTCGTACCTCTCGTTTATCCGAGAAAATCGCTGCCTTGGCTGAAAATGTTCGGACAGACGGGCGGAGGTTCCGTTTTGTCCAAAACTTTGAAGAGACATATTCATGCGAAAAGGGGTGGGAACTGCCAAAAGATGTGCCTACCTTGAATATCAAAATATATCTATTCATTGAAAAACAATTTAACATGATGCCAATTAGATTTCACTGTCAATTGAAGACAATGTTATATTTTGTTTGACAATTCAGCTATTTCCACTTGTCGTGCGAATTCTTTGTTAATTATTAACAATCACTGTTAGTCAATTCAATGGCAAACAGCTTTTCGTTATTTCCCCTTTCCAATTTTGTAATTACGACAAATTTTCGATACCTACGTCAATTGTCAATTTTAAAATGACAAGTGGAAGCCACTGCAGGCCAATTTTTGAATCATACAGTTATAGTTTAAAAGGTTTAAAGCTCGTTGTGTAGAACGACATGGATATTTTAGAACTTGGAGCATAGGTTTGACGAATATCCTGTTGAATTGAGTTTAATTTTCTGGGAACACTCCCGGGCTCAGTCTTCTCCAAATATAGATGTCAATTAGCCTCTCAAATGCCTAAGATAAAAAGAGGTTGGGCTTATAGTTGTGAAATCTGGCTTGACTGGGTTTACAAGCCTTAAATACCGTTGTGATTTCCGCGTTGTTGGAACCACAAATGTCCTCCATTCGCAATTCATTCAATTGAGGAATGAAAAATGCATTGATATTGGCTCTGTGGCGCTCAACATTCACAGTAAACGTTTGGCCAAGCCGTTCTAAAAAAAAAAAACGGCACATTATACAGTACACATTGTGTGTGGATATAATGGCTCTTACTGCATTACTTGCGGATTTGCAGTGCCCCAGAACGGCAAATTACGTTTGTTAGCGTGTCTATACATAGGTGGCAATTGGCCTCGACCCTCAAAATTATTTCTGACGCAAAATCGTACACTTCGATGTTGAGATTCAGATAGTCTACTATCTTCACTTTGTAAAAAAAAAAACATCTTCAAGTCTTTCACTAAAATGCGATGCAGAGTGGAATGCGTAGAATGGCCAATTGCGTGCCACATCGCTGGTTAAATGCCGACCCACTAAGCCAATTTTGTTCGTAGGTCTATGGTCTATCTCAAGAACTAATTGACGTAAAAGGCTGAAATTTGCACACAACATTTTATTTGAATCACCTGGATTTAGTATTAATCACAGGTATAAGCTCTTACATATATATCCACAATTCTAGCTTGTCCTAAGAGTAACCGAAGGGTGTGGAGATTGTCTGTCTACTGGAATCACCCCGATTTAAGTGTGAATCTCAGGAGTTCCTTAAACTCAACATTCTCCAGATGTTCTAGTTCAGCTAAGAAGAAGCGGTTGAGAACCTTGTGTCTGCGGTTTTTAAGGGCTGGGCATTCGCAAAGCAGATAACGAACAGATACAGAGTTTTTCAATAAAAGCGGTACAAAAGTTTTTTTTTTAAATAAAACAAAAACGGTTTTGGATATCAATGAAATTCTTCATTCCTGTGAAAGTACGTTCGATGCCATTATGTATGGAACTCGATTTCTTTTGCATGGCCACCACGGGCACGCTTGCAGAAGTCCAGACGCTGAACCCAATTTTCGACGGTTTTCAAGCATAAATCGGCCGATACTGCTGCAATTTCACGTTCGATATTCGTACGGAGTTCATCAATCGTCGCTGGCTTGTTGGCATAGACCTTAGACCCCACAAGAAATAGTCTAACGGCCTCAAATCGCACGACCGAGGTGGCCAAGCGACTGGACCATTTCGTGAGATAACACGTTCTCCAAACTTGGTTTCCAATAAATTGATTGTGACATTCGCTGTGTGGCATGTGGCGCCGTCCTGTTGGAACCACATGTCCTCCAAGTCCATATCATCCAATTGGGGCCAAAAATATTCGGTTATCATTGAACGGTAGCGATACCCATTTACAGTAACGTGCCGGTCTTGATCATCACGGAAGAAGTACGGCCCAATGACGCCGCCGGCCCATAAACCACACCAAACCGTAATTTTTTCGGGATGCAATGATGACTCATGGAGTACGTGTGGATTGCTGCCTGACCAATACCGCATATTTTGTTTATTGACGAAGCCATTCAGCCAGAAATAAGCCTCATCATAAATTGGACGTAGCGCTCTTAACGTTGAGGCCACTGACTCCGAATTTCGGTAGTAAATTTCGACTCGTTGTTGGCTCGTATATCTTTCCATCATGAAATGGCAAACCTTACTGAAGAGAAATGTCAAAAAAGCGGCAAGAAATTCGGCGTCGTTTGCTGTCCCTGTCGCTCTACTTTTGTTACTATTTCTTCGACATCTCTACATTTTGCAGTATGCCCAGTCTTTCCGCGTGTACCTACACCTATCGCACAGTGTCCAGTAAAGACCCCTGTGAGTATGATGCGAATCTCCTTGCGGTTCAGTCCGATCATGAATCTAGATCTCTTTTTGCTCACTTCTGGCCATAATTCTTTTGCGTGCCTGCAGGTGCTGAGATTGTTCCAGCGTAGGTTTGTTCTACTCAAGGATTTAATGTCAATCTTCCTGGCAAGGGTGCTTAGCTTAGCTCTTACAGATTATACGGCCATTGATGCGCGTGCATTTTCGACCCGTTTCTTGCAGTCTCATCCGCCTGTTCGTTTTCCGGAATATCCATATGCCCTGGTACCCAGCATAGGGTCACCGTGTTGGCTTGTGACAGTTCATCCAGGTATTTCTTGCAATGACTTACCGCCCTCGACTTCAACAAGACCTACTCCATGGCTTTTATGGCCGCTTGGCTGTCATATATAGTGTATATAGTGATTTTGATTTGTTTGTCGGCAATGTGTCGCCTCTTTAGGTCCTTTCCCGCTAGGGTTATAGCAGCAATTTCCGCTTGAAACACACTACAGTCATTGCTGATTTGAAATGATTCTCGCAGGTTTAGTGTTTCACTGAAGATACTCGCGCCTGTATAGGTTTTGGAGTAAATAATAGTTTATTGAAAAATATATTTTTCTTCATACCTAGATCTATCAAATGAAAGAAAAACCGACACACTAACGTTTTCAAGACACCAACCCTGGCCAAGTACGGAACCTTTCGTGGGCGAGTGATACTCGCACTTGGCTGGTTTTTGTTTTAAAGTTTCACCCTTTTGCAAAATAAATTCGAAATCAGTTCTATTCATTTCATACGCATTTTGGGTATGCACATTTTCGGCTCTCTTCGTCTTCTGCCTGCAACTCCAACTGACAATGAGATGACAATTCCAAATTGGCAACACTAGCGGAAATAGCTTTCAGCGAACTGACATGTCAAAATTTCATTGTCAATGAACTGACAATCGAGTTTTTGCCAATAATTGGCATGAAATGAACTGGCAGTGGTGTTGTTCGATGACATAAACGAGAACTGTCAAACTTTGTTAATTAAATGATATGCGGAAACCTACCATAAGGCAATAAGTACCACCCCTATACAACAGAGCTGTAAGATGTACTTAATCTGAAACCCCTTGCTCTGGATCATGCTCAAATCTGTTGTTAAAAAGTGCTTTTTGGCTGTCTGAAAAACTGACAGCTGGTATCCAGTCTAATAGTCTAATTTTGTGTATACATATGTGGTTTCAGTGGTTAGTCTACTGATTAAGGGATCTCAGGTTTAATCAAATAAAAAAAACACAAATTACATCTTAAGGTCTTTTCCATTGAAAAAATATCTATAGGTTTCCACAGGTTCCACTATACGAGTATATGGAAACCATAGCACTACAATGGATCTACAATTATCTACGAGGTACGGATGCAAGATTTTCTTGTCACATCAGTTCATTTACCTTACCTAACCTAGTACCAAATATTGCAAAATTTATCCAATCAATGTCGCTAATATCCATGGCAATAGACAGGCAAACCTTTCAATAATATATACGTAGACAGAGACACTTTATCTCCATCCAGAGTATGGGTAATGAAATGGAAACAAAGCAAATATGTACCTTAACCCATGCAAAGCAAAGCTACTAAGCCATTTTTGGGTAGACTGTCGTGCAATCAAGTTGGATTATACTATAAAATATTATGATCCCATTAATGTTCCTAATTCTCAAATATTAATTCCATCCTATCTATCATAGTCATACTTTTCAAACAGTGAAAAACCATTATGCGACAGAGAATAATGCCTTCAGAAACAGCTCTGATGCTTCTGTTTCTTCTTCTTGACGTGAATGTTTTCCGACATTTTTTTTTCGCTTAATTTGTCTCCGAAAGATATTAAAAATGTCTCGAAGAAAACAATGTTCCATTTACAGTGTGTCGTCTTGAAGTCGCAATGAACAGTCCTCGTCGCATTTTGTTTGCTTTGTTCTTCTCATCAAATTGACCTACATTTGCCAAAACCAGAGATAATATTCTGTCATTTAATTGCTTAACCGCATTCGGGGAGACATGCTGGAGTAGCGTTTACTTGTGTATATGTCAATGTGTGTATGTATATAGACAAAAAGGCTTTAACACAATTGCGATAGATACCGATATGCCATGGCGGCTTACTGATAAAAGCCATAAAATTATAGCTGTAAGTATATGCATGGTGATGCCAAACAAGGCTCACACATTCATTGTTTTGAAATTGGGTAGCATTTGTTATGCCATGTCCTGGCGGATATTAAATGCATCGTGTTGGTTCAACAACCGTCTTTTTTTTTTTATTAATAATAGAAAATGCACTAAGCTACTTGAAAGCATATACCAATGCACATGTATAAGGGAGGAGGTGAATCGTTAGAGGGTATACTTTGGTGTGGCCTTCTTATGTAACATTGTTGTGGATGAAGAACTTTAGAATGGGAAAAAGCATTCTGCGAGTGTACCAAATAAGTTGAAGTTTGTGCAAGTTTTCTTGCTGTTTCTTTTTTCCTTTTTTTTTTACGGAAGAACAAAATTATAAACTATGCCAACCGCCATTAGAGAAGGTGTGGTATTTCGCAATAGGGATGAGATACATCCTTGGACCACTATATCTGCTGTTGGTGTATGATGCGCTAGGAAGAAAAGAGGACATCGTTCCTGGTGCAAGTACAAAAACATCTTGAATGCATGTGCCCCTAGTTATAAACCTCCCCCGAGGGGTAATAGAACTTTTGCATTTTCCGCAGAGTTTGAGGGATAGAATAAGAACGCGATGATGAAATATAGCACAAAAGTTGTGACAGCAGTAAAAACAAGCATACAAAAAAAAAAATCTAATTTCGTCCTGAGAACCACACACCAGAGTACAAGAGTTAAGCTGGGAAAATCCAAGGCATCTAGGAGAATTATAGTGTTAACACTAGCTTCATAGATATGCACTAGTGTTAGTTAAGTACTTTCTGTTTGCATCTTGATCGTAATTTAGAAAAATGACACAAATGGCCCGAATATGTATTTATGTAGTGTGCGCACTTAGTACTCATACATAGTCGAGTGAATTATTCATTAAAACTTTTCCACGAACTTTAGAAAAGTTTCTAATGCACACTTGTTTGCGGTGGTCATATCCTATGTTATAGTTGGGAGTTATTTTCGGAAAAGTTCTGCATCCAATAGCCTCTGTCAAAATACTGAAGTGAGTTGTACGCATTTTTTCTGAATACATAACTCTATTCAGTAGACTTGAGTTGGAAAATCATCTTAGTTTTCCCATCCGATAAGAAATCATTCAGATTAAGATTCTATGGGTCTGAAACTTTACTCCAACGAAACTACCTCCTTTATAAATTTAAATCAGGGTGGTAACTGTAGGTTAAGTCTCTTTTTCAGAAAATAAATTCAAACTTGGCCATCAAAAAATGCCCTCTGAATTGCACCATCTACAGAGGTATTAGTTTTTTTAACATCGCCTACATGATCTTATCTGGCGTGTTGTGTGAAAGAGTAAAGAGTAAAGAGTCGGCAAATCAAGGAAGTAACATTTTAACTTGAGCAGCTAAAAAAAAAAATTCTAAAAATTGCAAAAAAAAATTTAAAAAAATTTTAAAATTTGACTCGGAACAAAATGTTTAAAAATAAGAAGAGAGTTTGGATTTTCATTAGGTATCGTCGTGTATATGAGAACACCGCACAACTAACATTTTATAAATTGTTCAGGAGACGCAAAAAACTGTTTTCTGCGAAAGAATTTCAAGTTAAAACTAATGCGAAAAACACATCAATAATATTTTTAGGTTGGAAATATGTTCATTAAATTCATCTTAATAAATAGTATCTATTTGTATTTGAAAAGACAGTGTTGTGTGATGCAATTTATGTTTTTATACATTTTTGGAGATAATGTCTGATTTTATATGGTACGATTTGTTAAGGAAACACCACACAAGTACTTTAGGGGAACTGGTAAAAGCACACATCTGCAATTTAAATTTTAATTTTCATTTACGTTATTTAAGAGCTTTAAAATACAAATAAAAACAATAGAACTATCAAAAATATTGATAAATAGCTTACCAATGAATCCAAAATATTAGTCAAACACAAAATAATTCTAACAGAAATCGTAAAGCAAAAATACCTTAGCCAAATCACATCTCATATGCACGGGAAATGTGCAGATGTGCTAAATTTCTTAAACAAAAAATGCTGAGGTTGCATTTGTGCGGTATTTCAAACCAATTTTTTCACTTAAATATAGATGTCACCACCACAAATAATGACTTAAAATGTGTATTTTGAGTAGTAGATGACGCTGATAACAAAAAGTGGATTTTCGAAAAAATGTCAGTTGTGCGGTGTTCTCATATACACGACGGTATATGTTTTCAAACTCGTAAATGTATACAAGACGGCATTTTCAAAGGTTCCACCTTTCGGAAATGCGAATTTATATTTTTTCGACTGTATGTACCTTTTCCGAGTTTCGATTTTAAAAATGACGGTCAGCATCGCTGAATTTGCCGACTGAACACATTAAAATTTAGCGAGTTTCTATTCGATTTCAAAAAAATATTGTCGGCATCGGTGAATTTACCGACTGAAAATGGATCGTGGTTTGTGTTCGGATGCGTAAAACTTGAAAACGACTTGACCAAATTGTATAGTTCCTTCTGCGGGTTTGTTCGTAATTGCTACGCGAATATACTTTCCTCAACGGAGTTAAAGAACCTTGCCACTAAATAACTGTCGGTATAAGTGTCAACTATATATATAGCCAAGGGTTATCATTATCAAATAAAAGGGCAATAGGTACCGCAGACATCGGCAAATTCACACTGATAAAAATAATAGACCCAAGTAGGTAGCGAAGTAATTTTTCCCGTCTGATGGACAACGCATCTGTCTTATTATTTAATAACCAGAAGCTATTTGTTTATCCAACAAAAGAGTTACTATTATTTCATCACTTTCGTCTCAATTACTGTACCTCTCGAAATCACTAAGCGTAGAAAAGTGCCTACACCGAACAATTGCTTTGGTGTGTAATTACAATCTGGTGGCTCGTGCTATACAACAAAGGGGCATTCACTCTACGAGTACTCTGGCGAGTCATTATTCCTGCGAGTAGTTGTGAATGTACTACTACATTGTTGGTAGATACGAGTATGCTATTGCCTCATTATGGCATTTACGTACTAGACCATTTGTTAGACTTCCCTTTAAACTTTAACCCCTGTATTAAATAAACGCCGGCCGTGTGAAATATAGCAATCCGTTACATATTATAGGTACGTCAAAACATTGCATGTCATGTATCACGTTTGTGGGCTAATTAGTTTATTAAGTACGGTGATCGGTTCACTTAAGCTTACTTTTACGAAAATCCTTTAGAAAAAGACCCAAAAATGTGTATTTTCATTCATTCATTCATTCATTCATTTTCAATGGTCCGCTTGTCCATTAAGTGGGTCGCGGGTGTAGGTTGCTCAAGTGGACCCTCCATAGCTCTCGATCCTCCGCCATCGACTCTAAATCATCAAGGGCAATCCCCATACGGGTAGAGGAGAGATTATGAATTTGATCTAACCATCTCATCCTGGGTCTACCTAGGGGACGCCTGCCCGATGGTACGGATTCCATAGCACGTCGTGGAATCCTTGTCGGGGACATGCGTTTAACATGCCCAAACCACCGAAGCATGGATCGCTCCGTCCGGAGAAGTAGCTGCTCGACATTGAGTTCCTCACGTATTCTAGTATTTCTGATGCGATCTCTACGGGTCACACCAGCAATACTACGGAGAAATCTCATTTCGGCAGCTTGTATTCGCGATCTTATTCTTTCGGTCATTACCCAAACCTCATGACCATAGGTAAGAGTTGGAACAAACACCGAATTAAAGACTGACAACTTAGCTTTGACACCAAGTTCAGTCCTCCTGATAACAGAATGACCAAGCTGTCTCAAAATCGATCCAGCCTGACCAATCCTACAGGAAAACTCGGCATTGCTCCTTCCATCACTCGTGAATAAGACCCCGAGATACTTAAACTTCTCCACCTGTTTCAATGGGACTCCACTAACATGCAGAGTGCATTGAACAGGGGTTCTAGAGACGACCATCACTTCAGATTTGTTCACATTTACCTTCATCTCAGCTTCAACACAAACGGCTACAAACCGATCGAGTGCGCGCTGAAGTTCAGTCTGAGAGGACCCAAGGATGACCAAGTCATCAGCGAAGAGCAAATGACTTATCCTCAGATCTCCCAATTCGAAACGTTCTTCGCCAAGACTGCGCTGTAACATCCAGTCCATATAAGTAATGAAAAGGAGAGGAGACAAGACGCACCCCTGGCGAAGTCCAACGCCCACGGTGAAAGGTATTGATTTAACGCCGTTTACCCGAACACAGCTTTTACAGTTTGTGTAAAGAGATTGAATGGCTCCCAAGAGAGAACCATCAATTCCATACTCCTGTAATACACTCCAGAGTTTCCCTCGAGGGACTCGGTCATATGCTTTCTCCAAATCTACGAAGCAAGCGTAAACAGGTGTAGCATACTCCCAAGCCTTCTCAAGTACCATTCTGAGAGTGAATAACTGGTCGGTTGTGCTTCTGCCGGGACGAAAGCCGCACTGCTCATCTCCTAATCGTGCCTCGACCACAGCTCTGCAACGCGTTTCCAGCACCTTGGCAAAGACTTTTCCGGGGAGACTTAAAAGTGATATGTGTATTTTTGTGGTGAAAAATAGAAAAGAAAAAGGTAACTTTTTTGAGGCGTTAGTTTTGATGGCGATACCGTGTTAATACCAAGAATACCAATTGTTCCCAGTAATTATTCTGAAAAAAGAATCAGGAACAGAATAATTTTTTTTGGAACTGAATTTAGTGATAGAAAATTGCCGTCTTTATTGTTTCTAATGCTATCAGCAAGAGAAATGTCAATCTATTGCAGGAGGCATGTTGTTTTCTGTGTGCATCGTGCGGGTGCGACTAACTGTCTGTTTTATATTGCGACGACCAGACAATTTGACAAAATAGACGGCAGCCATGTTTTTTTCTGGATTTGTTCCAGTTTTGTATAGCTGATCTGGTTCAATTAAAATTTTGGAAGTAGTTGCATAAGCATCTTCAATGTGGGGGGATTATCCTGATGATTTTTAATTGATTCGGAAGTTGGCCTAACTATAAAAAAGCTTAAGAACAACAAGGCTGCAGGCTCTGATGGTTTACCAGACAAGCTCTTTAAATACGGTGGTGATGTTTTGGTAGGGAGCATGCACCGAATCATCAACCAAGTATGGGTGGAAGAAAACATGCCCGATGACTGGACTATCAGCTCCATATGCCCCATCTACAAAAAAGGCGATCCTATGTCTTGCAAGAACTATCGAGGCATATCCTTGCTAAATGTCGCATACACGCTCCTATCAAACGTACTGTGTGAACGTCTAAGATCGTTCTGCAACACACTAATCGGTACGTACCAGTGTGGCTTCCGGCCCGGCAGATCGACTATAGACCAAATTTTCAAATCCTGGGAAAGACCAACGAATTTCAAGTCGAAACTCACCACCTATTCATCGATTTCAAACCCGCGTATGATAGCATGCATCGTCAGGAGCTCTATATGGCGATGGCCGAATTCGGAATCCTGGCAAAACTGATCCAGCTGTGTCGCGTGATGCTGGAAAACATCGCTGCAACTTGCAGTTTGGAAGCAGCTCCTCCTCTGATCTATTTGAAACTTGCACCGGATTTCGGCAAGGAGACGCGCTATCATGCGACTTCTTCAATCTCTTACTGGAGCAGATAGTGCGCAGGGCAGGTGTCAACACGGAAGGAACTATCTTCAACAGATCCGTCCAGCTGCTGGGCTATGCGGACGATATTGACATAATCGGTCGCTCCCAGCGTGTCGTGATAGAAGCGTTCACGGCGATTGAAGAACAGGCGAGGTCCATTGGCCTTGAAGTAAATGAGGACAAGACTAAGTACATGCTATCAACAAACAAACAAGCATCTGTCCACCGCCTAGGACAAAACGTCACTATTGATAGCAAAAATTTCGAGGTAGTTAAAGAGTTCGCCTACCTCGGTACTCTACAAAACCCTTATCCTGTCAGTTCGTCTTTATGGCGCCGAGTGCTGGACGATAAGCAAGAAGGGAGAGCTGATAATGGGCTCCTTCGAAAGAAAAATACTTTTTTGGTCCTGTATGCGATGAGGGCGAATCGAGGAGAAGACACAACCGCGAACTATATGAGCTGTACCAAGATGTGGATGGGATGTAGTCCAAAAAGTCAAAAAAAAAAATCGACTAAATTGGCTCGGCCACATCGAGCGAATGGACAATAATGCTCCAGCTAAGAGGATCTTCGAAGACCGAACCTCCGTTTCAAAGACTAAGCCATCGCAGATGCCAGAGCTGTTGAGATCGATGGCGAGTTGATGTTCGTGAATTGAGTCTCACACATTCGGCTGTAGCAGCCACCTTCTCCGTTTTTGCGCACCTTACTACGACGGGTACCATGAGTGTTGTCCATACCAGTCTCAGGAACTTTTTACACAAACTTGCGTATAGCAGGCGCGGTGGGTGCTTCATTTCGGCCAGAACTTATTTTTAAAAAACGCACTGTTTGGGCTACTCAGCACTCACTTTGAAAATACGTTTTTAATATTTGCCAACATTTTTTGGGCGTAAAGCGACTCATTTCGTTTCGCGGATGTATGATACTGACTTTCTGTGACGATTTAGAGCGGGAAACCTCTGTCAGTGTCAAAATAACCTTTGATTTAAAAAGAAACCACTAGATGGCCCACCCTTTACTCTCTGTTAAGTTTTTCTTTAGTCATGCGTATTTGACGTTAAGATTTTCATATTCGCAGCGATTCAAAGACGTTGCCTGACCCTAGTTCGGTGTCCATTTTTGATTCGTTTGTGTGTATTTCTCGTCGAATGACCCGTTCCTTTGGATTCCCAATTTACTGATTGGCTGATTCTCATGGTGCTAGTGGCTGCCGCAGATTGTATTAAGGATCTCTAGGCCTTAAGATCTGCGGTTGAAATTGCCCTCGTTGTACTATAGTGGTATCGATGCAAGCTAATCTTTGAACTCTTGTAATGACCTTCAGGTAGGTAGATCAGTATGGATCTCACCATGTTGCAACAGCTATACGACTGGCGTTGGTTCATTATCGATATTGTGAGGTCGAAATTTGGATCACATCGTGTGGCTGGCAGTATCCCAGTTTAAAGATTTTTTTAAGACAATGTGCCAACTTCAGTCTTGCCCACTGGAGTAACGTCTGACTGTAATTCATTTGACATTTAAAACTAACGTAAAGTTAGCTTGGTTTCGACGAAAGTATATCTTAGGAAAGTTTATTTTACGTATATATTTTCGAACAATAGAAAATTAATTAGGCTCCACTTAGAACTTAAAATGACCTTAGTTATAACACAGATTTAAGTACAGTAAAAGCAAACAGGCCTAAGAAAGTGTGCTAATCCTCTTTAGCAGAAGTAATACTAATAACAATAGTTTCCCCTTAAATTCGAAGCAAGCACTTTTAAACCACTCCAAAGCTATAAAGTCCTTGATGAACATTTTATCCCAACGCTCCACTTTTTAGTTTCCAAAAAGTGTAATAAAATAAATAACACTCGCATAAGCCAAACAATTTTGACTTGAAAAATTTAGTATAATGGACAACTTAAAGGTGGTTAAACTTTGAGCACAACTCTTTCACAAAATCCTAAATAAATAAACAGGAAGGAAACCTTTTAAAAAAAATCACAATATGAACTCTAAACTTAAAACTTTAGTGAATAACGTTAGGTTAGGTTGAAAGATAAATACAGAAACAAATTGCCACTTCTATACGAACGCCATTCCGAGTCAATTGCATCAAAGACCGCTATCAAGCCAAAGTACTCCAGTTTAAGTTTAAGTACATTAAAGTGCACTTTATATCCCTGAATATTCTGATGTTATGATTGTTTTAGCACTTCCTAGTTATAAATTAGTTTTAATTTCAATGGTTTTAATTATTTCCTCTACTTGCATTTATTTTTCTTGAAGCGAAAAAGGATTAGGGGCGAGCTGCATGGCAGCTGTGTTTTTTTGTTAATGGAGGTGTGGGTTCGATAACAGTTTTGCTGTTTCCTTTTTGTGAAAGGATCGAATAGATTTTTAGTTCTACACGTGGTGACTGAAGTCCAACAACTCTGTGTAACAGATGGGAAAACTGCAAGTGTGAAACGGTTTTGCTTTTGGATTGGATTTATATCCCTGTCTACCGGAACTGGGAATGACATAATAAAAATGTTGACTTTACGATATAGTAAGGGACCAAAAAATGATTTCTAGAATAATTTAATGGGATATAGGGTAAGCAATTACACACAATTATAAAAAGATCGCAACCAACTTGCGGTCGGCAACCAGTGAGGCAATTCCGTATAGGCACCCTAGGCCGAGTTTCTAGTAACCATTCCTTTAAGGGCGAATGACTTAATTGAGAAGCTTTTTCAGTTTCATATAGTATCGCAAGGTGTTGTGCCCTGTTATGCGATACCTACGATTGTGGACAGGGATTTCCTATTCTTCCGCATTATCTTCTCGGTTTTGGATTCATTGAAGGACGGCCATAGCATTCTTGTGGTATTACAAGTGTTTAAGGTGGCTCATCTTGCGTCCGCCTCACTTGTGGTTTTCCTCCCTGCTTCAAGCTTGAGTGTGCAAGGCGGGATGTCCACAGAGGGATCAGCTTGTTTTAAAACAGACCTTGTCTTACTAATTCGTCTGCTTTCTCATTGCCTCAAATGCCTTCATGTCCCGGAACCCAGCAGAGTGATACCTTGTGCTGTGTACCAAGAGCCTTGAGTTCTTCGCGACAGCACTTCACAAGCTTCGATTTTATTTCTGGTGCAGTTACGGCTTTTATTGCTGCCTTGCTGTTGATAAAGAAGGTAATTTGTATCTTCAGGTGGTATTGCCCTTACCACAGACTCACGGGCTGCTGTTGTCACTGCCAGGACGTCTGCTTGGAAAACGCTGGTCGGGGAGGCGAATCGATTTTGATATACCCAGCGATTCAGAGAAGACACCTGACCTTACCTCAGTGTCCATTTTTGATCCGTCTGTGAATACGGCTATGGTTGGTGTGCTAGGTACGAGTCCGTCTCTCCATTCTTCCCTGCTGGGATATTCGCTAGAGAAGGGTCTTGTTAACTCTAGGTAAGGCGTAATGTAGTCCGTTACAGGTACATGGCCGAAATATTTCTGTAGGATCGTGAAATGACCCGTTTGGTCATTGGCTGATTCTCATTGCACTAATTGCGGCCGATAGTTGCATATGAATGTCTAGCGGACACAGGTTGAGGATAGCCTCAAGTCCTCAAGGGGAAATCCCAAAAAGAGGACAAATTGAACATTGTTTCAAAAAGATACCGGACATTTTTTTTAGATAAAAAGAGGACATGTCTTCTCAAAAGAGGGCGTTTGGTCAGCCTAGCACAAGATTGTTCTCGAAAGGGACTTTCTCTAGATAGTTTCAGAACTCTGTTGGCGCCTGTATATTTATACCGGCTTAAACCCCCTAGGGTCTGTCAGCAAAACAAACGCCATTTCGACATCGAACAGTATAGCTAGGTAACAACATTATCGGGCAGCTAAGCATTACTTAACTTTCAACTTCTTAAGGCCCATAAGAACTCAGTGATACGAAAGACAATAAGGTGCACTCTAACTCTACCGCACGAAAGGACTTTTATACAAAAGGTTCAAACTTCTTCTGCATTTATTTTATTTTTACAAAAGACAAGGACATCGTATACACCTACCTTACCTTAGTTTTTATTTTCAAAAGTTCTCGTATAAAATGCATTAAAGAAGACATCGCATATATCCGAAACATGAAATTAGAATTAGTCCTTGAACAGCACTAATAAAAATAAAAAGTTTTTCATCTCAAGTACATAACATACCCATTAAACGCGCACATTAAAGGACATTTTCCACCATAGTTACAACTACAACTATAGTCTACATACACATCCTCTGTGTGGTATGGAGAACTTCTTTGGCGACAATCCCATTGTTATATATATTATACTCGTATCCTTTTCTCGACCAAAGTTTTTCGTGCATTTAATTTTATGTTAAGATGTAGCTTTTCTATTCCAAGGATTTTTGGTCGAACGTAAAGTTTTTCCCATCTCGCTTAAGCCTTTTAGTAAACATGGAATAATTATACAGATGCAAGAGACCGAATATCCGCAAAGGAGAAAACTAATTTTTTTCTTTTCGTTTGCTTCTTCTTGTGGAAATTGTGTTTCTTGGTTTAGTTTTTAGTACTGAAATCATTCATTGCCAGCATTGAACGATGCCACAAGCTATAAGGATTAAGGCCAATGTAGTCACGTTTTCGTTTAACATAATGTGAACATTAAAAAAAAAAAAAAAAAACAAAAACAGCCAAGTTAGCCATACAGCGTTTTGGCATTTGAATTGCTCCATTCGTGTCCTAGCTGACGTGTGTGTATGTGTGTTCAAAAGTTTGTGTATACATTTTCACAAAGATGTATCCAGAAAACAAAATTATTGGCCATAAGGACAATTCGGAGGCAAAGGTTGGCCTGTGGAACATATGGCGACATTTTCTTTTTTATTGGCTGGATTGCGTATTTTTTTGGGGTCCCTATTATGTACACAGTTATAGCAGTCGTTTTGTATATCACATATGGTGAACTTAATGTTGTCAATTGGGTACATTATGCCGTAGATATCGATGGCCTATTTTAATGGGAATACAAATTCTTTTTACGATTTCTTCTTTTCTTTTTCTATGCTGGCATTTTATTGCACAGCAGTTCGAGTATGTTTGTACTTGTATTATAGGTAACCTTAAAGTTGGTGGCTTGAACAACCTTTTTTGGGGGATGTTTAGCTGCGATAAAAAAGACCGAAGGTTAATTGTTCACGTAGCCCATTTTGCAGATTAAATCTTACAAGTTGTAAGCCACGTAGTTAAGCCCGTTAATTTAGGTCTCGGTTAACCTCGAGCTGCTTAAGTACAGGGGTTTTCAATAAAAGCGCTACAAAAGTTTTTTTAAATAAAACAAAAACGGTTTTGGATATCAATGAAATTCTTTATTCCTGTGGAAGCACGTTCGATGCCATTATGTATGGAACTCGATTTCTTTTGCATGGCCACCACGGGCACGCTTGCAGAAGTCCAGACGCTGAACCCAATTTTCGACGGTTTTCAAGCATAAATCGGCCGATACTGCTGCAATTTCACGTTCGATATTCGTACGAAGTTCATCAATCGTCGCTGGCTTGTTGGCATAGACCATAGACTTGACGTAGCCCCACAGGAAATAGTCTAACGGCGTCAAATCGCACGACCGAGGCGGCCAAGCGACTGGACCATTTCGTGAGATAACACGTTCTCCAAACTTGGTTTCCAATAAATTGATTGTGACATTCGCTGTGTGGCTTGTGGCGCCGTCCTGTTGGAACCACATGTCCTCCAAGTCCATATCATCCAATTGGGGCCAAAAATATTCGGTTATCATTGCACGGTAGCGATTCCCATTCACTGTAACGTGCCGGTCTTGATCATCACGGAAGAAGTACGGCCCAATGACGCCGCCGGCCCATAACCACCACCAAACCGTAATTTTTTTCGGGATGCAATGATGACTCATGGAGTACGTGTGGATTGCTGCCTGACCAATACCGCATATTTTGTTTATTGACGAAGCCATTCAGCCAGAAATGAGCCTCATCGCTGAAGATGATTTTTCGATGAAAATCCGAATCATTTTCAAGTTGTTGCTCAGCCCAATTCACGAACATACGATGCTTCTGGTGGTCAAGCGGCTTCAGTTCTTGCGTCAATTTAATCTTGTAAGGATGTAGGCCAAGATCTTTTCGCAAAATTCGCCACAACGACGTCACAGAGATGCCCAACGCTTGAGAACGACGTGTGAGAGACACATTTGGGCTTTCTTCAACTGAAGCCTCAGCGGCAGCAATATTCTCGACACTACGGGCACTTTTTTGTCTCACTGGCACGGGAACATTTTGTACTGTGCCTGTGGATGACGCTCAGTTGCTGATCTGCTAGGACGATTATGACGACCATAAATTGGACGTAGCGCTCTTAACGTTGAGACCACTGACTCCGAATTTCGGTAGTAAATTTTAATAATTTCGACTCGTTGTTGGCTCGTATATCTTTCCATCATGAAATGGCAAACCTTACTGAAGAGAAATGTCAAAAGAGCGGAAAGAAATTCAGCGTCGTTTGCAGCCCTGTCGCTTTACTTTTGTAGCGTCCTTGTTGAAAAACACCTTTGCCTTTTCCACTATTTACCAATGCTTATAGCCCCTTCCCACCTAATGTATGTACATTAAATATACAAAAAGCTGCGTGGGCTGCAACTCCCACAACAACAAAAAAGATCAAACAAAACTCTTATCCTCGCGAAATATGTGAAATAATTACAGAAAAGAGGAAAGCTAGAAAACGCTGGCAACAGACAAGGGCGCCACGCGACAAGAGTACGCTGAACAACTTAAATAACAAGCTTAGAAAATCTATTAGAGAATTCAAAAACGAATCTTTAAAAATTTACCTTTCAAGCCTTACAAATGATGCTAGCACTGACTACTCACTCTGGAAGGCAACAAATAGGATGAACAGGCCAATAGCTCATATTCCCCCAGTAAAAACTAGAGAAGGTAACTGGGCGAAAAGCAACCAAGAAAAGGCAAACACTTTTGCAGAGTATCTTGAAGACGTATTTAAACCTTATGAAGATAAAGGTTATCAAGGACTCGAATTAAGGTGCGAAGAAGATAGACCTATACACTCGGTAACAGCTGAAGAACTTGCCAAAGAAATTAAAGAAGGCATAAATATAAAAAAGGCCCCAGGGTATGATTTATTTACAGGAGAGATTTTGCAGATTATAAATGCTGCATTTAAGTTGAGATATGTTCCAAGCATGTGGAAAGTCGCGGAGGTAATAATGATACCAAAACCAGGCAAGCCACCTAACGAGGTAGCCTCATATCGCCCAATATCTATACTACCAATGTTGTCAAAGTTATTCGAAAAAATGCTGGTTAAACGCCTGCAAAAAATAATTGACGAAAAATCTCTAGTCCCAAATCACCAATTTGGATTTAGAAATAAGCACTCTACAATCGATCAGGTTCATAGAATCACCGATAAAATCGAAAAAGCAGTCGAAGAGAAAAAAGTGTGCTCTACAATATTTCTTGATATAGCACAAGCTTTCGATAAAGTCTGGCACAAAGGTTTGATCTACAAACTACAAAGGCAACTGCCAAAACAATATTCGACAATTCTGGAGTCATATTTATCAGATCGATTCTTCAAAATTAAACAAGAGACAGAGTACTCAACATTAAGAGAAATTAAAGCTGGTGTACCACAAGGCAGCGTGCTAGGTCCAGTTTTATACCTTCTATTCACTAGCGATTTGCCTGAAATATAGCTACTTTTGCAGATGACACAGCTGTCCTTGCTGTGCGATCAACTGTCGAAGTAGCAACAAAAAAGCTTCAAAGGGCAATAGACAATATTTCTGATTGGACAAAAAAATGGCAGATTAGATTAAATGACCTTAAATCAGTCCATATTAATTTTACGTATAAAAACGTTCCATATATTCCAGTATACATAAACAACAATGAAGTGGAATACTCAAATACAGCCAAATATCTAGGCATGACTCTAGACGCTAAACTGCGTTGGAAAGCGCATGTAAAGCAAAAAGAGACGAGTTGAACATGCGATACAGTAAAATGTATTGGCTTATTGGGAGATATTCATCTCTGTCAAATTATAATAAGTCATTGCTATACAAGCAAGTCCTAAAACCAGTATGGACCTACGGGATCCAGTTGTGGGCATGTACATGCCAAACAAATTTGCTAAAAATTCAGGTTTTCCAAAATAAAGTACTAAGGAACATAGTCAATGCACCTTGGTACATACGCAACGCTGATCTACATAGAGATCTTAACATTGAAATGGTTGAGGAAGAAGTTAAAAAAGTTGCCCGAAGGCATAGAAGTAGACTTCTTAACCATGTTAACATAGAAATAACAGAACTTTTAAATACTGACTTTAAGGCGGGTAAAACCTCTTGATCTTAGCTAAGACCAAGAAAGTAGGTAATACTTTCAACTAAAAAAGTATAGAAATTCGGCAAAAGTCGGATTAATCCTTTAAATTTTTTTAAAATTAATCAAAAATAAATTGCCGATTAGTCGAACGACTAGGTGCAATCAATTCGGGATGACGAAAGTCAGTCCCCTTGGGAGTTTTTTTTTAGATCGGGTTAAAGTCCCTCACTATTGCAGAAGCATCCCTCGCGTAATAGCTCTGCAATGTCTTTCGATGATTTTTCCTTCCAGCGAATTCCCATTACAAAAAAAACCTAAATGTATTTATACTCGTACAGCAGCTTCAGGTAGTCTTTCAAACATTATTTAACTGGAGTGGATTCGAAAACTTTCCACAGAGGTGTAATAAAAGTGTAAGCCCTGTCTTCCCGTTGTTTCTCATCGTTAACTTCCTATTAATGGCAGCATTTTTTTTTATATTGGTCAATGTTAAAAAGGTCGCTTGGTATAATTGTGGACTGTTAAAATAATTGGACTCGTAAGTATAAAAAAAGGAAAACATTTTTAATTTTAGCGTCGCTTAACATTTTTTAGGCGCCATTTAGAAAAGTTTTTCGTCTTTAAGTGGCGCAGTTCAGAGTATTTCCCTCAGGTTCCATTCATTGTTCATACTTTAGACCAAATTTTGCAGATAACTTCGTATATGAGGATGCTCCTTATCAAGTTTTCTACATTTTCTTGAAACAGCTGAGCTGATGGGCTGCCCCACCAGCTTAGAAGGTCGACATCCTCACGTTGTTTTGGTCGGGTGGACGGACAATTTTACTATCATTGTGCAGGTTGAATAGATCATACTGCCTTGCAATGGGTTGTGGCTGTTTCCGCCGTACAGTCTGCAGAAATGTTCTTTTCAAATCCTCAGCATCGACTGTGTATCTACCACTGGATTTCCATGTCCCATCCCTGCAGGCTTCTGTTCGAGCTTTGTATCATTGGGAAGATCTTTTAACCTTTTTTTCTCGTATAAGATCTGGTTTTGAAACACAGCAAATCGGTGGCAGCAATTTTAATGGCGAAGAATTGACAGTATTGCCACTGATCATCTGGACTTATTGCTGGTGATATGCTTGCTGAGAGGTTAGGTTAGATTAGGTTAAAAGTGGCTCTCGGTGAGAGAAACACTTAGGCCTTTATTCGGCCCATGGTGCATACCACTGGGATTTGGAGAGCTATTTCTTTGCTGGCTACTCATGTAAACCATTTGCTGCCGGTTATGAAGCTAAGAATGCTAGCGGCGCTGGTTTTACCTAGATCGCATAGTTCATTGTATGGCAAACCGAGCCTTTGCGCGTGTCTGCCTAAAATGCAGTGCCCGGAGATGGCATTGACGACTTTCGAGATGCTGGATCTTTTAAGTCGAAGAAGCTCCTTTTATCTCTTTGGGAAAGTGGTGCATACACTCTGTGCAGGCTTATACTATCCACGCCAGAGGAGCCTAGCCTTGTTCCCTGGGATGTCACAGGACCAGGAACCCAGCAGAGTGTGAGGTTGTACTGTCCAGCTATCTCGTTAAGATATACGCGGCAATCTTCCACCGCCTTAGATCTTATTCCGCTGGATATTAGGGATTTAATTGCAGCTTGGCTTGGCTATCAATGTACATAACTACATCCCGCTGTGATACCGATTTAATCGACAGCCACGCTGTAACTTGACGAATAGCTGTAATTTCGGCTTTAAAGACACTGCAGTGTTTCGGAAGACAGAAGGAGAGGCCCAGATTCAATGCTTCTGAAAAGACTCCGGCGCCCACTCCCTCCAGTATCTTAGAGACATCTGTGAATATTGACCGTGATTTGTGTAGGATCTTTTGTGAATCCCTTTGGTTTCTGTCCGGTATTTCATGGGTGAAGCCTTTTTCGAAGTTGATTTTCGTACGCTGATAATCGGTGAATGTGGGCAGGGGGATCGTCTGTAGAAGGATGCGGGGGTGTCCAGACGGTTAACTTCTCCAGTGTTTCCCTTCCCTTAATTTGGGGCCGAATCGTCTCATCCGCACACGAGCAATACGTGCCGGAATTTGTTTTTGCTTCGAGTGTAAAATCGGTTGATTCCGTGAACGTATAGCTCGTTCACGGATGTGGCGATTCGGCCCCTGATAGCCACGTTTGTGGCGTATTCTTTACTGACGATGTCTAGTAAAAGTAAATTAAGCATAGTTTGCAGAGCGTCGGTTAAAGATGTCCTCAGTGCGCCCGTAATGCACAGGCATGCCAAGCGCTGAGTCTTCTCTAAGACCTTTAGATTGGAACTTTTGTCCAAGGTCGGCCACCACACAACGATGCCATATAGAATTATCGGTCTTATGACCAGAGCCAATGCATTATATTGGGTTGAAGGCCCCATCTAAAGCCAACAGCTCTTTTGCAGGAGTATAGAGCCACTAGCAATTTCCTAGCGCGTTCGGCAATATTTTCTCTCTATAAGAGCTTCCTGTCCAGCCCCAGCCCCAGATATTTAGCGCTGCTAATGAACTCGAGTGGAGTTCCTTTGAGCTTTGGAGGAGTGACAGCGGGAAGCAAAACCTTCCTGGTAAATAAGACTAACTCCGTTTGCGTAAAGCGAGTTGCAGGATGTCGGAAAATGTTTGAGGATGCTTTCCCGAAGCGATTAAGGCGAAGTCGTCCGCGTAGGCCACATTTTTGCACCCGGTGTTCTCCATCGAAATCAGAAGTTTGTTTTAAAATATGTTCGCATAACAATGGGGATAGCACTACACCTTTCGGGGTGCCTCGGGGCACGAGTTTTTCAACAGCGGTGCTGCCAAAGGTAGCCCTCACTATCCTCACCACCATCCGATGTTAAGCTTGTCTAAGGCTTAAATAATCGATCTAGTTTCGATATTGTTGAAGGCCCCCTCTATATCACGGAAGACAGCCATTTGTTACAACAATCAAATGAAGAGCTGTTTCGGTTGACTTGCCCTTTTGGAAGGCATGTTGAGACCTTGAAAACAGTGATCGTTCAATAGTGTCCTTGATGTGGAGGTCGGTGATCCTCTCGAGAGTTTTAAGAAGAAAGGAAGACAGACTAATTGGTCTGAAGTCCTTGGGGAGTGTGTGGGAGGTCTTACCTACTTGAGGGATGGAAACTACCTTGACCGCAGTCCAGGATGATGATGGGATGCAACCCAGTGTTATACAACCTACGAGAATGTGAGAATGTCCTTGGCAATGTCAAAGGCGTTCTGTAGTTGCGCCGGGAAAATATCATCAGATCAGGTCCGGGTGACTTGTACGGTTCAAAGTTGTTGACGACCCACCTTAGCTTCTTCTCACAAATGATGGTTAATGTGGTTGGAGAGGCCGCGTAAGGGGTGTCATTCCTGAAGTTAGGGTTACCGGTGAAAGGCGTGCAGCCAGGAAAGTGAGTGTCCATGAGCAGTTTAGTGATTGTTCCTCTGATTCTGCCCATTGGCCATTGGGTTTTTTTTTTTAGTTTTGCAGTAGGCAATTTGGATAGGACTTTGCGCAATCTGGAGCCTTCGTTTACGCTGGTAACGTTCTCACAGAAATTACGCCAGGAGCTACGTTGTGCCTTTCGGACTTCCTTTTTAAAGAGCCTCAGACTTCCTTTGTAGGACTCCCATTCCCAGTCCGTGTCTAGCTTCGAGGTTTTGGCTTTATTGAATGCCTTTCTGCTCTCGAAGCAAAGTTTAATTAGTTGTTTGTTCCACCGCAGTGGTTTCTTGTCCTCCCTCGCTTTGGTGAGGGGGCAGGATCCACTGAATGCCCCATTCAGGGTAGAAGTGAGCACGTTGTTAAGTTCTGTCTGATCGCCGGGTGGCGGGTGTCTGCAGTGATCTAGATTCGCAGATAGAATAAAGTTGCGATAAACTGATTTCTGGGGGGTAACTACAGTTTAAAGTGAAGGATATAATACCGGTGCAGTGGTCTGAAAATGAAGGACTATCCGATACTATCCAGTCTGATATAGCTGGGTAAAGATATTGGGAGGCAAGAGTGACATCAATTACTCTGTTACACACTACTAGGTTATATTATTATTAAGTCCGGGGTGGACCTGGACCTCAACCAACAAGCGTCTCCAGCCAGCGCGATCTTTGGCCAGCTGTCTCCAGTTTCGCACGCTAAGTTGGTTAAGGTCCCCTTCCACTTGCGTGCGCCACCTGAGTCGCGGTCTTCCTCTACTGCGCCGTCCCTCGGGTGTGGATTCAAAGATCTTCCGGGCCGGAGCATTCACGTCCATTCGCTCTACATGACCCAGCCACCGCAGTCGTTGGACCTTCACTCTTCTGGCTAAGTCAATGTCGCTGTACAGCCCGTACAGTTCGTCGTTGTATCTCCTCCTCCATTCACCGTCTATGCAGACGGGACCGAAAATTACTCGAAGAATTTTCCTCTCGAAGCAACCAAGAGTAAGCTCATCCGCTTTTGATAGAGTCCATGCCTCTGCACCATAAAGTAGGACTGGGATGATTAAGGTCTTATAAAGGGTCACTTTAGTTGTTCGAGAGAGGGCTTTGCTACTCAATTGCTTTCTTAGCCCAAAGAAACAGCGATTGACAAGAGTTATTCTTCGCTTAATCTCAGCACTGGTGTCATTGTCTGAGTTTATAGCGGAGCCTAGGTAGACAAAGTCCTTTACCACCTCACTAGGTTAGTCCCTCGTTTTAAGAGTTTCGTGTTGAGACTTCTGAGACTCGACCAGTCCAGTCTTTCCAACAGATCATTAGAGTGTTGCTATTTTCATCGCCTTCAACACTCGCTCTTCTAAGTTTAACAAGTTCAGTCGGGGAAGGTAAAATAAACAAAATTACATGCATTCCCAACAGCTGGACACCGCCAAGTAGATGCCAATCAGCGCCTACCCTTATCATCCACACCCAACCACCGACCGCATCGGTATCCGATATTATTGTTTATTTTCATTATCTTTTTTAGAAAGTCCGAAACCAATAAATGCAAACCTCGCGGTGACAATGAGTAATCATTATGGTGACTGGTGTGTTGCCATGGCTATAGCTAAGCTACCTGATTTTAGTATTGGTGCCCCGCTTATCGCAGTGTTCTGAGTTCTGACACAACAGGATGCACTGCACAGCACATCCTATCACCCGAAATGTGAAGTAATACTTTGGCCATTGCCACAGTACAGTCGCCAATCACCACACCCTGACATGACACACAAATAAACAAATATTGTACGTCTATACGGCCAATCCAATAAGAACATAAAAACACAGACTTATCTCTACGAAAGCCTTCGGTTGAGTCACAATCTCATAAACAAATAGAATAAATATAGTTCCAAAGTGAAGCGCAACCAAATTGTTTCGTAAATTAGAACCCATTTCGGTTCGCCTCAGAAGCTTAACCAAACAAAATCCAACATTCCGAATATCTGTCTGGGGGAATACTCGCATCACATGTGTGTGTCTCAATTCCCACTCACATGTGTTTCATTTGGATACACAAATTTCACACTTGTTCTGAAAGTTGACTTTTGTCTACAGTCTATACACAATTTAATATGCGCGGTTCTTAAGAATTCACTTAATAATTCCCTCGGCCACATGTTTGGTAAGTTCATATTGTTACGCCGCCGCGCCGGCTTACACCAAAACCAATGCACACCGGGTGGCGCGCGAGGACATAAATTATGTTTTCCAAAAGTGAACCCATTCAAAATGTGTACTACACACGAGAGTGGAAAAAAAAACTACATGTGGCCACTCGAAAACCCCACAAGTGCTCATTCCCACTTGAATCTTTCAATATCGGCCAAGAAGATGCATTCATCACCATCGCAGTTCAACAAAAAACCACTTAACCCGTAGCAAAGTGCGTGTTGATGTCGTCGTATAAATGTTTATACATCTTTATCAGTACATTTTTAATGTGTACTTTAAGTTTAAAAATTTGTATTGAGATAATCAATTGTACCGTAGTTGTCATGAGTACGATTAAGTGCGGCACACAATTTATATAAATGGGGCCGCCACCGCCGGCCGCCGCCCATTGAAAGTGTGATTTGAATGCAATTTTGTTCCTTCATTGTTGTGGTCGTAGGTACGGTAGGAGGTTCTCATCATTATCTTGAATGGAAGACAACATTAAGCGAATTCGTTGTGGGCTGTGTTTGAAATCGTTTAAAATTGATTAGTTCCATTAATGAATTTCCGGGCGTACCATTAAGGAGGAACTCTTCCTGTTTCCTCTTGTGTAGTTGTGTCTTGTGTGCGCTCTGTTTCTTATGGGTCTGTGTGTGACGCCTACATAATGCCAAAGTATTCGCTTGTTATGTCAGTTCTCTTGAGTTTTTGTTCTCAATTATTCGTAAACGTTTACAGGGTGGCGTTGCATGTGTAATAAAACGCGGATCCAACACATTTAACACAATTGTTCTGCCTGGAAGGGAAAACTTATAACGCTTCTGTATAGGTTAGGTTAGGTTAGATTAGATATTAAGTCCGGAGAGCCTTCATTGGGCTCTGGCACTGCGGCCTCTCTAAAGGCGCCTACTGTGCCTTCCCTGGTAGTGTCCTAGAGCAATCGTTTACTCCGGAGGCATTCAGAAAGACAAGTAAAGTGAGCCGGACATTCCGGGAGAATGTGAAAAGAGGTTTCGTCGCTCTCCAGACATAATCTACGTGCGGGGTCTGGTGAGACTCTAATACGGTGAAGATGTTTTTTCACAAGGCCATGGCCAGTAATTATACCTGTTAGGATTCTTAGGGTATTTTTATCCAGGTTAGTAAGAAAGTAGAATTTCCTGGGGAGATATTTTGGGAATAATTGTTTGGTGCAGTTCTGCCCAGTTTTAAGCCAGACTTCATTGGATTCAATTAGGGCTAAGTTCTTGATGTGTTTCCTGAAACATCTCTTACTGACACCGCAGAAGGGTTCAGGTCCGTCGCGCCGGCTTTGGCCAGTGAGTCTGCTGTTTCCAGCAAAGCCACTGTGGACTGGTATCGAGTGTAGTATAACTATGTTTTTCTTTGCGAGTTCGTAGATGGCCCTGTACGTTTCCAGGACCAGCTTCGATTTTGTGACAGATGAACCCAGAACTTTAAGAGCAGCTTGGCTGTCTGAGAATAGGTTAGGCTAGTTTTGTTTAAAATAAGGCGCTAGCTGCTTTAGAGACTGTCCAAGAAGTAATCTCCTATAGATGTAGTTTTCTTCGAGTTAAGAGAATTGGTCAGGTGGCATGGGATAGTCTCATCCTTCTCCTCGTCCATAAAGTTCTGCAGAAATCGTTTGAAGAAAGAGCCAACCTCAGCGAATTGATTGATTGTTTTATTTATTTATTCGTAAACATATAACAGGCTAAACAGCTAATCGTAGAGTCATGAAACTTTGAGGTTGCTGTGTAGACACTCACTGTGAGACATCTCTTTCATACCCCTTTTTAACCTAACCTAACCTAACCTAAGTATACGCTGAAAAACCTTCTTCACACACAGCGATACGTTGTGACAAAAGGAATCAAATTTAATGTTTGGCAAGTTCAGGGTGTTGACTCCTAATACCAACCCAAAATTCGTTCAATGATACAGAATCAAATACATGTTTTGATAAAGAAACTCTGCAGATCTAAAGAGACTCGTTTTCCGGAATGCTTACGTCTACACCTGGGTTCAAAAACCCCCTGCTTGGGGTCACTGTAGGATTTGGAGTAGGTGCAAGGTTGGGTATGTTCAAGGTTTAGTTTGATTGTGGGAGATTTTGGCATAGTATAGGGGATTACGTCTCGGGAGATTTTGGAAAAATTCCAATAAGGAATTTTGGAAAAGGGGATAACGTAGGGATCATAGGTTTAAATTGTCCGGTTTAAAAAATGCGGATTAATTATCGAGTGTAAAATAAACTTAAACCTGGTTTACACCCGGAGTGAATAATATGACCGTTAGTGTCGTGGGCTGGGTTTCATTCTGACTATATTTTCTTCTTTGTAAGATATTATGCAGAAACTTACAAAACCTGTGCATGAACGATACCCACACGCTGTTTTTTTTTTTTTTTTGTATGGGCGGTGCCACGCCCCTTTGTCCAATTTTGACGAATTTTCACAGATGCACTCCTATGCCAATACCTAAGATTATGTGTAAATTTGAACTTAATCGATTCGCGATTTTCAAGTTTTAAGTGGCCGAACACAAATCGCGATCCATTTTTATACAGTGAGCGTCAGAAGTCAGGGTACCTCACGTACTTTATGAAAGCTTGCTTAAAATTAATAAATTTTTGAATAAAAAATTCAAAATAAACTAGTCATTTATTAACAAGTGACTTTCTTATTTATGTTTACAAAGTCTACTTTTTTGACTTTGAAAATTTAGGATTTTTGTGAAAGTCTACATTTTTGACTTTTTTCCTCGGTGTTTTATAATTTTTTGAAAATTGCTAAAAATGACTAGTGGCTAACACTTTTTTCTCCTTTTCATACAAAATTTTTCTCAGATCATCCCATTCAAAAAATCATAAAAAATATTAGCGAGAAGATTTTTGAAAACATTTTTTTGCAACGACAAAGACAATCTCCACAGACATGAGCACAACAACTAAATATATTGGTCTGTAGCGACGTGTCTGTGTCGTGTATGGGCCCTATAAATAGCACATTTGCGCAATATAGAAAATGACAATGCGAAAAGGACACCTGTCAAATTGCGTTCAGCCAACATGTAACGCCATCTATCGGGTCGTGCATTGATCGCAGCACAGCGCCATCTATTATTTATCTCGTTAACTTCTCTACCAAAAATGCACACAAATTGTTTTTTTATCACAATGAATTGCACAATTATCCGAAATTTTCCTAACTTCACAACGAATTTTGCACCTTTACATCGTTTAAAATCATCAAATCATGCGTTAAAATGCAAAAATTTCGTCGAAAAAAAAATTCAAATTTTTGGCGTTTTTCCGAAATTTTCTATTTTTTTTATTCGAAAAGCCAGTCCGGAACAATTGCACACAAAATTCAATTCTTCTGTCAATTACGAACAAGTGAAAAAAAATTTGAGCCAATCGGTCCAAATCCCTTCTCGATTGATGAATTACTTATAACATTTTTTACACCATTTTTATAATACAGTGAGCGTCAAAAGTGAGCAAACACCAAAGCGGTTTTCATTTGTCTTTGGGGTTTGGAAATTTTTTTTTTTTTTTTTTTTTTAATATTTATAAAGTATTTTTTGCTGTCGACATAGAATATATTTAATTATTGCTATTTCGTAATCAAACTTTTTACAAATTGTAGGTTTTTTAGACCTGTTTCTAGACCCTAAACAAAACTCTTAGAAGCATCGGTGTTTACTCACTTTTGACGCTCTCTGTATTTAAAAGATGGGTAGCTCACACTTCAATAAAAAGAAAATTATAAGCCTTTGTAATTGCATACCTACTAAAATTATTTTTGTGTTTTACTATTCTTAATTCAGGAGAGTCGCGGAACCCTGAAAACTGTTCCGGTGTTTAAAAACCGAGGATCTACAAGGTGGCGCAAAAATAACCTTCCGATGTTTTTTGGCTGTAATTTAAAGAAAAAATGAAAAACTTTGATTCTTCTTGTGGATTATTTTTATTTGGTCTTTTAATTTTTTTTACATCAAGTCGAGAATATGAGTCATGTAAATGGCCGCCGCCACAGTTGATTGTCATTTGAGCCCTTTTTATGGCATTTTCCATCACTTTGGCCAAAACTTCCGGCGATAGGTCCTCACATTCTTGACGGATATTGTCTTTAAGAGCTGCAAGAGTCTGAGGCTTGTTGACATAAACCCGCGACTTCAAAAAGCCCCACAAAAAGAAGTCTGGAGCGGTCAAATCAGGCGATCTTGCTGGCCAGTGCAAATCGCCAAAACGGGAGATTAGGCGCCCGGGAAATGCATCCTTCAGCATATCGGTAGTGGCACGTGCAGTGTGTGCCGTTGCACCGTCCTGTTGGAACCACATGTTTTCCAATCCCAATTCATCAAGTTGCGGCAAAAAGAACTCGTTGATCATTGCTCTCTAGCGCTCACCATTCACAGTAACCGTTTGGCCCGCGACGTCTGTCCATGACATCTTCGGCTACAGCAGCAATATTCTCTGCAGAACGGCTACTTCGGGGTCTGCCACGCATGGCAAAATAAATAGTCACCAATATTCCGCGTTCTGGAGCAGTGTAGCGTAACATTGTTTATTAACGTGTATTTCGCATGTGTTTACTACACAAATGTCAAAACAGAACTGACATTAGGGGCCAATCGCAAAATTTATAGCATTTTCTGATAGGAGGATTACTTTTGCGCCACCTTGTGTATTATCAAATGCGATGCTGAATAAATTTAAACAGAAGACAGCATGGCTCCTACGATAGATTGACAATTGTGTCGCTGCTAGCAGCAACACTCATTACTGTTTACTTTCTGTCATAAGAAGACAATTTTCTGTCGCTAAATTCAGTTTCTGGAAAACAAAATCTATTCCGTTTCCGATTCTTTTTCCGTTGCAAATATTTGTTATTCTGTTTCTGTTCTTGGTCATTTGGTGCCTTAAAAAGGAATTTTTTGTAATGACATCCCTGCCCTTTTAAGGGGGCAGTTAGTCATATTAACTTGAAACATGTACGTCGTTGGAGGAGTTAAAATTATTAAATGCCTGTTTTGCCATTTTTCAAAATTTGTCTTGTAAGGATTAACAAAAGGGTTGCAATCTTTTTGATCTTGACTTTGCTACATTCAACCTGCCATTATATTTATAAATCGAAGTCCATCCGAAAAAAGCTTGAAATGGATTTTAGGCAATATTTATCCGTGTATTTTAAAATTTCATTCATCTTCCTGTTCCTTCTAGAGGTCGAAAAAAAACATTAAATTTAAAAAAGATTTTATTTGATAAAACGTGAAAAAAATAAAATTTGAATGATTCCAATCGCTGTCCTGGTTTGGAATGGTGGGCGTGCATCGAAAGTATTATAGATACTTTGGACACTCCGTATAATCGATCTCTTATACTAAGAATGCACACTTTAACTCAGCTGTCATTCATTCGTGCTAATTTTTACTCCGCTTGTTTCGTTGCAGTGGACGAACTGATAGATAGTGAATGAGAGTTTTTTTTTTCGGTTACGTTCGTGGCGTCGTTCCCAGTCTGATTGCATGGCCCTTATTCCACCTGAAACACGCTGGAATCCTATAGGATTTTGAGATGTTTGAATATTCAGAAATTACACCTGTAGATTGTTAAATTCGAATACCTATTCACCCGTCCGTCTTGTTAATCGAGGAAGAGTGAAGTCGGGTATTTTGGTTCGAACTGACACCAAGACCACACATTTTAGTCCAGGTGCTAACCTTTGGTAGAGGATTTTCTAGGTTGTCAGTATTCTGACCAACTCTGTATTTTTGTTTGTCTGGTTTCTGGTAAAACTTGTAGCCACTGATAGTCAGATTATGAAAAAATTTAATTCGCAATTCGATTTCATTCGCTTAGGTTGAAGACTACCCCAGTTGTTGACTCTAGGGGTCTCTTTGTTTTGAGTAGTTTTTTGTGCTTAGAAATATGCTATTAACTCTGATAATGACACCACTGCGAAAATTAAACGAAGAGTTACACTTGCCAACCGCTGTTTCTTTGGCCTAAGAAGGCCAAGAAATACTAAGGAGACTACCTTTATAAGAGCCTCATCATCCCAGTCCTGTTCTATGGCGCAGAAGCATGGACGTTAGTTAACAAAGGCGGATGAAGATCTTCTTGGTCGATTTGAACCCGTTTGCGTTAATGGCCTTGGAAGAGTAGATTTAAAGCGAACTCTCTACAGCAACATCGACCTGGTCAGAAAAGTAGGTATCAGTCGACTAAGATGGCTAGGAGATATAGAGCGGAATGACAGCAACGCTCGAACCTGAAGAGTTTTCAATTTCAACCCGTAGCTAACATTATGCCAACTATTTTGAGTAACTCAAAACCCATAGGTCCACTCCGGACTATAGTGCCATCAAAAGTACCTACATAACATTAGTAACAAATTATTTTTCATCAATCACTATTTATCATTCAAAGATTTTAGGTATTCGTCGGTTCAAAAGTTGAAGTATATACCTTAACAAAAGCTTAAATGGCTTCGTGAAATTGAAAAAAAAAATTCTTAATTACACAGATACAATATTTATGTTAAAAAATAAATCCACACCATCGTGCTGTCACAATCAATTTTAAATAATCCGTCCTTCAACTTTTCCACGGCATTATTTAATCAGTAAAATGAAATAAATTGGTCCGACGCAAAATTCTAGAAGTATGTCGATGAATTGTATACCTATAGACATAATTTTTAATTTTTTTTTAATTTCATGAATGGGCTTGCATTATCAATGTCGTATGTATGCTTTACTAAGTGTACGTAAACATGTTACATGTTGATAAGTGTGGCGCCTGGCGCCTATAGTTATTTGTGATGATATACCTACCTTATCGGTGGATTCGATCATCGAAAAGTATCTTATCCCCTCTGACAAAGTTTTGTGGATAGTCAACGTTGCGCTCCCATAACTATACGTAACTACATTATATTTTTACTGAATAAAAATGTTATCGTTATGCGTCGAGGTCTGATATATTTCATTAGATCGATGGGGTTGTCATTTTTTGCTGACTTCTTCCAGTTAAACGTTATCATTTTTATAGATTTATAAAACGCATCTAATAACTTGTTATTATTTTTTTTTTAATTTCAGGTAAGTGTAAATGACGAATTTGTTGGCATTATGCGTAAGTACAAACATTAAAAAAATAATTTAACATCACGCTCTAGAGGCATAAAGAATTGGCCATCAAGAAAAATCAAGTGAAACAATGTCATTGAATAATGAATGAGCAAAACATTGAGAAAGCAAAGCCGCATGAGTCAGAACATTGTCTGATTTGTGATTTATGGCTACTTCAGACAATTGCCAGATCTGATAATATTTTCGGGCCTGCCTATAAAAAAAAATTGCCCCAAATGTCCAACAACCGTGTGATCTTTTGTCTAACAATTTTTGCAGAAAAGTCATTGAAATGGCCGCCATCTTACAGTGATGATTGACATTTTGACTTCACGAAAAAATTGCCTCAAATGTCTTACAACCGTGTGATCTTTTGTCTAACAATTTTTGCAGAAAAGTCATTGAAATGGCCGCCATCTTACAGTGATGATTGACATTTTGACTTCACGAAAAAATTGCCTCAAATGTCTTACAACCGTGTGATCTTTTGTCTAACAATTTTTGCAGAAAAGTCGTTGACAGGCCGCGATCTTACAATGATGATCGACATTTTGACTATGAAAAAATTGCCCCAAATGTCTTACAACCGTGTGATCTTTTGGCAGCTGATGTACCTACCTATGCCTGCATTTTTTGTACATTTTGAAAAGACAATTTAGTAGAACATCGACCATTGGCGAACCAAATCGACCAGTCCACCGTTCGTTAAAAGTATGGTTAAGGAATGGAGTTACCCCGCTGCTGCTGTGACAAGGTGCTCCATCTTTTTTTCAAAATGTACAAAACCATTTTTGTGTCTAAAATAGTTTAAAAGTTATAGCGTTTTAAGTGGTAACACTTCCAAATTAAAGGTCGCCTATTATGATGGGCTATAACGGGAAATATGGTGAGAATAGACCCCTCCTGCAGTATAATTTTTTGTTTGGCGGAACTTCAGGATTCTTCCCTTAAAGGATTGTAGCGCTTAACTGTGACACCCTGTATAGTGAACATCTACATTTTTATATTCATAATCATACATAGAAATGAATGCTCTTCTTATGTAGGTAGATAAATATCTAAAGGGTGTCCCATAATTCACGCAAAATTTGAAAAAAGATGCAATGTGACAGCTGACAGTTTGGGGTTGGTAAAAATTGAACGCTATACGAAAGTACACCGCATTTTTATTGTTGAGCAATATTTAAAAAAAAAATGAAGGTTTGTCAGCTTCAGTCCGCAATTTCCGATTAAAATATGGCCGCCATAGTAATTTAAAACCATCAACTGTGAAGAGAATAATTGAACAGTTCAGGGAGACTGGATCAATTAGTGATCGTAAACACTCTGGTTGTCCTGTCATCAGCAGTGTTCCCAGATGAAAAATTGTAAAATCTTGTTTTCCAAAATAATATTATGTATCTTTCTTTCAAGATTTTTCCAAAATATAGAAAAAACTAAGTAGAACGTTAAAAATTTATTTTAGTTAAGTACAAATTTCAGAAGTTTCATAAAAGGTTATACATATTTTCCAATAAAACAAGACCCAATCTATTGTGTTTCCAAGAGACAGATACGTCTTTGCGCTGGCACTCTGTTAACAAGTTTTGGAAGAACTGTGTACATAAGTTTTCAACTTTTTATTTAATTTTATGGCGTGGTATGTCGTGGAGTTAAGACTTTGTTATGGCAGTTTTCCAAATAGGAAACGTCAAAGGGAATACAAAATATTACTCTAAAGTCTGCATAATCTTTAAATATAGTCAAAACAAGAAATTTTGTGAGATGACTTTTTTTTACCGTCGTCCCGTCGTTGGTATTGAAAATAGACTATATTGGTCGACTAGTTTTGGTACCTTTCATAATATAAAACCACAATGAGGCAAAAAGCAATAAGCAACAAAGCAACTGTCAATAAACAGTACGCAACTTTATTTTAACCTATTCTTACATTAAAGCAGTAGTATTGCAAGAAATTTGCAGCTACCAGGGATATTTTTTCACTATTTCTACGAACGTTGTATTAAAAACTGTATCGTTTGACATATTTTTCTAAAATTAAAAAACACCTTCTTGGTAAATTCGCAAACGTCTAGGAACGTGTCACTAATGACAAATACATGGTTGCCACTCGACTGGAATGTCAGGGAATGTCAGGGAAAGTCAGGGAACGCAATTTGGTCAGGGAATGTCAGGGAAAGTCAGGGAATTTTGAAAGCAGTCAGGGAAAATTTGTTTCATTTATTTTTAATTTTACCAAAATTTTGTTAAAAAAATACCAGTGAAAAAAAAGTAGTTTAAAATATTGTTAAATTGTGTGTCTGTGTACAAATAAAAGTGTTTTTCGGAACATCATACTTTCGATGGCATTTCAACTCAACTTGACTAATCTTCTTTGCTGTTGAAATGTGAAGGTCTTCACCAATTTTGTGTTGGTATCCGAACAATCCCGCTAATATCGAAACGAAAGGCCGAAAGTGAGAAATTAGATTTTAGTTTTCATTTATTTCGAAAGTGATAAATGCGAATTCAAGTTATATTCGAAAAATACTTTCAAAATATTTGAACCGTAGAACATATCTAACTCTGAGAAAGGCCCTAAACTCTGGAAATATTTGTTTGCTTTCATTTGGGTCGTTAAACTCGTCGAATCGAGCGTAAAAAATTAAATACTGCGCACAGATTTGTTTTTTAATTGTCAATAATTGAATTCTCTTCATAATTACTATGATATGTCACAAAAGCATAACTTTCTTATAAATTCAATATCACAAGGCGTTATTCAAACGGAAATTCTGCAGAATAGTTCATACTTGAAGTTGCAATCATATTGTGGTTTGAAACATTTCAACTAAATTTCAGCCGTGTAGGTACTTAGTGGATTAGTCCTTGACTAGAATTGTCGGTGACCCCTTTGTCTGCGTCAAAGCCAATAAAAACCCAGATCAACGACTTCAACATCATGTGAACTATTGAGCAAGGGTCGTAGGTTCAACCCTAGGAAAAAAACCATTTAAATAAACAAATACATAGATAGTTGGCGCAACACGTCCATCGTCCAAAGACACCCTAGGCCTAGCTTCTCACAAACGCTGGCTTGTGTGAGTTTTCTAGTTTCGGGACGAATGGACGCAAGGTATAAACTTAAGGTATTTTCTGCTGCACTTAATTTTATAAACGTTATATACACACGAAAGAACAACTGTCCTGCAGTAAGCTTCTCAATTCAGCTATCGAATTTGGCATAAAATAGTACTTTCCTTCTATTCTTCCCAAATATGGCACATTCTCTATTTGAGTAGCTAATTATCCTATCTCTCAAAACAGGTACTGCTCTGGCGGCCATTCAAAGGCGCTATATTGTTATCCTACAAGGTTTTTTGAAGGCTGAACAAACAAAAATTGCCCATCTGTGAAAAAGATGGGCTTCAATATAAGCCCCATGAAATTAGTCCACCATTTAACGAACGGTGGACTGGTCGATTTGGCCCAACACTTGGCCAACCAGATCTCCTGATCTAACACCCCTGGGGTTCTATGAAAGAAAAAAGTTTAGTTTAGAGAAATATCGAGTCTCTTTTTGACCAGTTTTGAATGACAAAAAATTTCTTCTACTAAAACTTTTGTTGATCGTACGTAAAAAAGTTGCTTAAAATAGTTTTTAGGAAATTTCTCAAGGACAAAAATTTCATAAAAAAAATAAAACAATTTATAAAGTAAACATTTTGAGAAAAAAAACATTTTAAGTAAAAAAATTAAACAACAAATTTTCATAATTTTAAGTTTAAGAAGCCACAACTTTTTTTGTATCTACAATCTACACAGATGTACCCGAAGTGCTTAAAACTTATATGCGCTACTAAATTTTCTTTTCAAAATGTACGAAATGCTTGTATACCTATAGATAATAGTTTAAAAGGTATAGCCTTTTAAGTGGTAACAACTCCAAATTAGAGGTCACCTACTTTGATGGGCTATAACGGGAAATAGGGTGAGAATATACCCCCCCTGCGCCTGCCTTACAATTTCATTTTCGGCGAAACTTTAGGAATCTCCGCTTAAAGGATTATACCGCCTGACTGAAGCACTGTATAGATTCTAATATCCTTTTTCTTATAAAAAAGACATTACCTAACTGACAATTTTTTTTTTGATAAATGTATAAATTTGAGTCAGGGAAAACTTGAAAATTGGTCAGGGAAAATCAGGGAAAGTCAGGGAAATTTATTTTTGAAAAATAGTGGCAACTCTGAAATATTACTGCTATGAAGAAATATATATTTTGCTTTTCAATATGCGCTGTGTATTGCCAGCGATAAAAATATTACCGCAATCAGTAAATTTCATTCAAAGTGAAATAATTGTGAGCGATAATATTGCGTGTTTCCTATTGCCAGTTGCTTATCGATTATTGCCTCAGTATGAGAGCCGGCTAAGGAATCAATATTCTTGCGCCTAGGTCTTTCTACCAACGGAGGTGGAAGCTACAAGAGTGACTTCTTTCATAATTTTTGAGTCTACCTTTGAGACTACCTTTATAAAAATGTTTAAAAAGGATCAGCTGAATTGAATGATAGATTATGTTCTGCAATTGGTAGATACAATAAGCCACATACTTAGGATCATTCTTATTCCTAACTTCCTTGAGTCAATTTATCACATGCCACAAATAATTTCCAATGCAATACAGAAGTCGTGCATGAGTTTTTTTTTTTTTTTTTTGCACTGACAATAATTTGGAATAGAAAACCAGAAAAATTCTAAATTGTTTGGCATAGTTTAATATCAAAAATCTTGAAATTTTATGAATTTAAGTTAAAAAGTTTTGCACATATTTTGAAGTTTAAAAATCTTGAAAAAATATATATCTTGTAATCTGGCATCGATGGTCAGAAATCGTTCAACAGAAAATATCGAAGCAGTTCGCGAGAGTTTTGCTGATAGTCTAGGAACATCAATTCTGCACCGTAGTCAAGAATTGAGCATTTCGAGAAGTTCTCTACAGCGAATTCCCACAGAAGACTTGGAACTTCATGCTTACAAAGTTTAATTGACTCAAGAACTGAAGACTACTGACCATGCAGCGCGAAGAGAATTCAGTGTTGAAGCTGATTTTCATATTGATGGCTTCGTTAATCGTCAAAATTGTCGCATTTGGGGTTCAGAAAACCCACGAGTAATTGTTGAGAAACAAATGCATCCGCACAACGCGTGACTGTTTGGTGCGGATTTGGTGCGAACTTAACCCAATAAATACACCAAAATAACCAAAAAATAAATAAATAAATAGGTGGTGCAACAGGCGGGTGACACCCAAGGCCTAGCTTCTCGCAACCATTCGTTTTGTGTGAGTTTCTATTTTTGTGACGAATGGAAGGGACCTACAATTTTATGCCGAGTCCGAATGGCTGAATTGAGAAGCTTTTTCGTGACAGTCATACTCTCGGATGTTTGTCAGACGTTCGCGAGAGGTGGCGCAGTAGAAAAAACTTTAAGATGTAATTTGTGTTTTTCCGGGGATCGAACCTGGGATCCCTCGCACAGTAGTCCAGCACACTAACCACTACGCTACTGCGCCCACAGTAACCAACTTGGTTATATTTTGTTTGCACATTCGAAAATCAATACATATTGCAATGCAACGGACAAGAAATTCACCGCAACAACAAATTACCGGCGAATTAAAAAAATCTTATAGTGAATGTAATCGCTGACGATTATTTTACGTTCCAGCAAATTTGTTAAAATTTCTACCAACTAGGATATCAAAATTCAATATCGTTTCCATTGAACTGTACTTGTATTATTTTGATATATCTGTCAATTCCTGAAACTTTCCATTGCAAAGTTCTAAAACACTTTTTATGAACACAAATATCAGAAACTCATGGGAACCAGTAGAAAAAAAATGGCATTCATTGAAATTTTTGTGTTTTGCTTTTGTTTTCTTGTTGCTGAATAAAGAGCTGCAGTTGAAAGGTATGTTCCATTTTATTTTGCAATGAGAGCGACGTAATTAAAATTATAAGTAAATTAATTACAACAATCATAATAATGTATGATAAATCAAGTAATTAATAACACGTTGACAACATGGTATAAGTGACAGGCATAGTCGCTGGTTCTGACAGCCCATTCACATGAACACAATTCTTGGATTTTAGACATCAATTTAGGGTTAGTGATGAAATCTGCTTTTCCAAAATCCTTTTTCCAAAGTCGCCTGTGTTGAAATCCCTTACTCCAAAAGACCCTAAGAGAAAATCCACACGATACAAAATCCCCCATCCAATCGCGGCGACAGAATTAATAACACCAAATCTAAAAGGAAAAAGGGATAACGTAGGGATCCCATCAATTTCTAATAGCAATTTCAAATTTGAGAGTAAGTCGGCTCTCACATTTAGGCAACAATCAATAAGCAACTGGCATTGGCAATAGGAAACACGCAAAATTATCGCTCACAATCATTTTACTTTGAATTAAATTAGAGGTCTCACATCAAAGCAACTAAATATCGCTTAAACGAAAAATGTTGCTGATTGTTTATTGGAAGTTGCTATAGTAACTATAGTTGCTTATTGCTTGTTGCCTCAGTGTGAGAGCCGACTAAGTCGGCAACTGGCAATAGGAACTGGCAACTGGCAATAGGAAACACGCAAAATTATCGCTCACAATGATTTTACTTTGAATTAAATTAGATGTCTCACATCAAAGCAACTAAATATCGCTCGAATGAAAAATGTTGCTGATTGTTTATTGGCAGTTGCTATAGTAACTATAGTTGCTTATTGCTTATTTAGGCAACAAGCAAGAATCAACAAAGCAACTAGCAATTGTCAGTAAGCAATACGCAACTTTTTTTTTTAACTATTCTAACATTGAAGCAACATTATTGCCAAAAATTTCCAGCTATCAGGGATATTTTACCACTATTTCTACGAAAAACTGGATCGTCCAATGTTTCAAAAATGACTAAACCCAATGACATGGAGGTATGAGTGTGCTAATGGCGTTCCGTTTGAGTTGGCGATTTATTAAACATATATATAGTTTTTGGTTGCCATTAAGATTAAACTCATAGAAATAAAATCCTATACTAGGGGCGTCGCAAGATGGTACGCACACGACGTTCTGTGGGATTACTGTTCAATCACTGATGCCAAAACACTGCGGCAAGTTACACGATTTAAAATCAGTGTTGGTCAGTGCAAAAGTTGCGCGAGTTGCGCCCTTTTTACACCCTTTCAAAGTCGACTCTCCAACGTTTTGTGGCCAAATGCAAGATAACAGGTTCGGTAGGCAATCAACCCGTACTACAAAGGCACGCCATATCGGCCAAGAACATAGCCGCAGTCTGTGAAAGTGTACAGGAATACCCGAGGCAGTCAATTCCTTGCCGTGTACAAGAAGTCGGCTTTTGCAGACATCAACTTGGCGAATTTTGCGTCTGGACTTGGACCTATACCCGTAGGTGAAAGATATAGGCCCGGCGGAGGCGTCATTGCTCCTTTTTTTGTCTTAAAATGACGTTGGTAAGGCTATTACCATCAAAGGCGAGCTCTACAGAACAATGCTATCCGATTTATTTTGGCCCAAATTGAACGATATGGAGGTAGATGACATGTGGTTTCAGCAAGACGCCACAGGAGAGATCATTTTGCATAAACGATTTGAGGGTATGGTTATCTCTATCAGAGGTGATATGAATTGGCCTCCAAGATCGTGCGATTTAATCTCGCTAGTTTTTTCTTGTGGGGTTGCCTGAAGTCGCAGCTCAATGCGAATAAACCGCAATCGACCGATGTCCTCAAGCCCTACATAACCAATGCCATCGCTCAAATTCAGCTGGATCTATGCGGCAGATTGGACCACTGGGATTCGTGCCATTATGAGAAGCTGCGGCAGACATTTGGACATGGTGTTACATTTCATACAATAATGGCATACCATGGGATTTTCTTAATACCTCGCACAGAGCTTGTTTTATTCCATTGCAAAGTGGACCCATCATTATTTTTTTTTTTTTTTGTAATGCTTTTTTTTTATTTATTAATTTATGAAGGTATACAATTCAACATAATTCAAGAATAATAAGAAATTATTTACTTATATCTATCAAAATAATAAGTCTCTGTCAACAAAACAAAAAAACCATAAATTAATACCAGCAATAAATTAATAATGTTGGGTACACTCTATAGCTAAGCTCGAAGCTAAAGCTAGTAGCGAATGCACCGTCAGAACAAAAAATTTCAAAAATAAAAAATGTGTGTGTGGGAATTTAAAAAATAAAGCGCAAAATTCATTTATGTATATGGGATTTTTTTTTTTTGTTTACATAATTTCAATTTGTTGTAAGTTAAAATTAAAAAGCCAAGATTTTATTTGATGTATAAAAATGGACAATTTTCGTAAACGTCGGATGGAATCAGGTAGTTTGTTAAAAACAGTAGGAGCCACTATTGTAAAAAACTTTTTAAAATTAGTTTTATTGTGAGCAGGAATGTTGACATAGTTATTGGAGTTAATACGCAAATTATGTAAAGCATTTCTTCTGATAAAGAGATGCCCACTCCTAATAAAAAACAGCTTAAGAACTTTATAATAGTAGAGATGTCTTAATGGGAGAATTTTCAGCCCCTGAAACAAAACAAAGCTTCTATGGAAACGATTCTTTCTAAGGATAATACGCACTATATGTTTCTGAGAAATAATCAAAGGGTTAATTTTATTCGAATATGTCCCCCCCCAACAGGTTATACCATATTGAATCTTAGAGTGAACAATACCATAATAGACCATAACTAACAATTTTTCTGAACAGTATGAGCTCAGGTTATAGAATTGTCTAGAGCAACATAGTAAATATTTTTTCAGTGTATTAGTATGATCAAACCAGTTTAATCTATTATCTAAAATAACTCCTAGATATTTAAAAGACTGCACAAAATCAATTCTAAAACAAGAATTTGAGCAAGGAACACCTAAGACAAAATTACTATCGCAGGAAGCAGAAACACTATCATTGAGTTTTAGAGCAAATTTACCACAGTTTGCAGAATGATAGTAAATATCACAATCAATCAAGGCACGCGACCCCGACAAACTGAAGTGCATTAATTTAGTCTTACTACTTAAAATCATTTTGTGCAAAACAAACCAACCAATGTCTTAAAATATCCAAATCTGCGTTGACGTCTGCAATTAGGTTGAGGAGAGACTTGCTACCATAGGGTATAGCTATATCATCAAGCTGTAAGTTTACCTTTAAATTTCTGGAAAAAGATGGAGTTGATATAGATTAAGAAGAGTAAGGGACCCAAGACCGATCCTTGCGGTACGCCAACATAGATGCTACACAGTTTACTATAAATGCCATAAAGTCTAACTTTCTGTCTTCTATTTGTTAAATAAGAAGCTAACCAATTATAAATAAAACCACGCAATCCCACACTGTATAACTTACTTAAAAGAATTTCATGATTAACTAGATCAAAAGCTTTAGTTAAATCAATAAAAAGCCCAGCCGTAGATTGTTGTTTGAAAAACCCTATTAGATGGTTGGTCGGGAGAGCCTTTAGCGGCCCTAGCACTGCGGCCTCTCTAAAGGAGCCTATTGTGCCATTGAATGCCAGTGAATCTTCAGTAAGCTCAGCTTCTGTTCACATATCTGTGCTTTGTTCCGTTGTTTACGGGCGTCGCAAAAATCTTACAACTTGTATAGGGAGTCGCTCTATAGAAAAAATTGGCCGCTATACTATACTATACAAACTTGGTGAGGGTGAGGGCCTAAGTGAGCGCAACACCTAATCATTTCTGCAGCACAAAAGCCTCCATTAAACACAACCAACCAACGTTGCTCAAGGTTGGGTTAGGTTAACGCAAACAAATTAGTTCTATACCATCATAATGTTGTATTCGCTATGTAACTATATACAAAACCAATCAACCGAGTTCTATTTAATTCGTTTTGATACCAAAGTACATACCTATTCCAGGTTGGGATTAAAGGTTCAGCTTTGCTGACTTTGTAATCAATTTTCACATCGATCTGACCATTGTTGTGTCGACCATCTGGCCGTGTGACTTCGTTTTGCCTTTGACTGCGGCGAATATTAAATAGACATACGGCAGTCCATAAATCAAAAATTGCAATTACACTCATCTTGGATTAAACCCCTATCTTTGACCACTGACAGAAGTACGATTACGACAGGGACAGATCCCCATTGCAATATTTAGGGATAATGGTAAATATCAATTATATTCGCAATGGCAAACCGCTTTCATTCATTGAAGAACCCATACTGAAGAAACCCTACTTAATCCTCTTGTAATCCCGTTAAGCATTACAAATTCGACTGTACGAACAAAGGCCATTCAATACAGGGGTATACGGTATACCGGAGCAGCATGCATATCAAACCCTTTTGTATAGTTAATATATTTACGATTAATTTAATACACAAGGAGCACTGAGAGGATCTCTTGAGTGTGTTTTCGTGTTTTGCTTTGTTAATTGCAGAGTGAGCTGTGTGTGCGGCACTCTCCTCCTCCAGCCTCACTCGTATACTTGCAACAGATGATTAGCTGCGTACAACATACACCCTGTAAACAGCAAGGGCTGTCAAATGTATATGAAAGCCCTCACCCTCTTCTATGTTACAACAAAACTAATTGCGTTCAAACTCGAAATGCCTTTTGCCACCACTTTGATCAAAGCACAGGTCTCAATGTGTAGATGAGGGCGATGAAGTGAGGCGACGAAACATACACACAGCCTGCTGCTGGGGAGGCAGAATGTTGATGCTACAAAAAAGGTTTTTTTTTCAAGGACCAAAGCTTAAGGGCAGCGTCGTTTACCGAATTTCTAGGAAATGATGTGTTTTTTTCTGTTCATTCGTTTTAGAGAGTTTGTTTTTTTTTGTGTGCTTCATCTGCGCTATTGCCGGCCGAAAGGAAGAAGGAGTGCTATATAGGGATGGCTAGAGTATACAGAAGAAAGTAAGAATAAGGAGCAACACACGATTTGTTTGTGCGCAGTGAATTGTGGTGACCTTATTTTGCCCTATGTGTTGCCACTATACACTATAATATCTGGCCTCACTCATATACACACACACGTATAAAATCAGGGGTGGTGCGAGGCGGCGACGTTGCATGTGGTTTGAAGAAGTGCTAATGGTATTGATTTTTTTTTTCAAGTAGTGTATGGATAGGACAGACTATAATTTTCAGTCACTGAACTCTGGAGTGCATGCGGTAATGATAGGATATGCAGGGAAAAAAAAAGTAAGCATTAGCATAAGTGATAGGAAATTCAAGTTATAGTTCGTACTCGAATGTAGAAACGCCATTTTGGAAATAGTATCGATAAAAGTATTGAAAGAAGGAAAAGGAATGCGCATATTTATTGGGAAATTGCACAGAGATAGGGCATGGTTTTTAGCCTTCGTTTGACATCAACCCTCTGCATATGCAATTATTGTGGATTCACCCTGAATATATATTTATTTTTACAACTCGCTGACGAGTGATATGGAATATGGATGTCCTTGGATTATGAATTTAATCGAATTTGGAAACTATAGATAGAGAGATGTCCTCATACAGAATAATCAAAAAATGTAAATTTATTGACACATGTTACTGAGGCAGCAGCCCTTTGTGTCAATCCAACCATTTCTAATTGTTTTCTGTTTTGTTTTTTTTTTTTTTGCTACTCATATGTCAATCCGTATCATCAGGTAGAAGCGTCCTCTAGGTAAACCAAGGATGATATGGTTAGATCCATAATCTTTCATATAATGGGAGATTGCCCTTGATGATTTAGAGTCGATGGCGGAGAATCGAGAGCTATGGAGGGTCCACTTGAGCAACCTACACCCGCGACCCACTTAATGGACAAACGGACCATTGAAAATGAATGGATGAACTCATATGTCACATTTCGAGGAATAATTTCGTTAAATTCCGCGTGTAGTCATCTGTGCCCCTGGGGCTCTATATTTAATGTCAGTATGTATGGTGTCAAACTACTCGTTTGTCTGTCAAGTAGGTTAAGTGAAGGTGCCGAGCCCCATATATGGGAAGCAGTATTCGAGGCCTGGTCTAACATCTGCTTAAGAAATGGACGAGTTTTTTTTTTTTGTGCTAAAGTAGCACTTTGTTCTAAATAGATATCTGACTAGACTGTGACTCCGCATTGTCTTTGGTCATCGTTGAGCAAACGTTGACTAAACGTTGACTAAAAATCACTTGAGGAATTTTGTCTTCAAACCGACCAATAATATCTTTATCCACACTCTCTGACGTTCTCTTGAAGGTTCTAAGCTATAAGCTTACGCGTCACGAGGAACCCCTCAGAGCGGGGTTATCTCCCCACTGTTGTGGGACATTGTTCTTAATAAAGCGCTCACAAAGGTTAAAAATGCTGGCAATGCCAATTGTATTGTTGACAACAGGTAATTCCTTCCAACACTTGCGGAACAAATTGGAAAGCGCCCTCAATCCTCATAAAACTGAACTGGTACTTTTCACTATAATAGGTAAAAGGAAAATATCGCAGCACACCTTCTGTTGGCGGAACACTCCTCAGAATCTCTGATAGCGCAAAGTACCTCCGACTTATACTAGACAAAAAAACTAAACTGGAAACAAAACACCAATAAAAGAATCAAAAAAGTCACAAAAGCCTTTTATTCCTGCAGCAGAATCTCCGGAAAACCTGAGGACCATCTGCCAAAATTAAGCTCTGGCGGCTTATTCCCAAATGCGTGGCGGATCGCTTTTCATGGCAGATTAGTATTTTTGTATAGCTATTGTAAGCATTGCTGGCAATAAATCCGCCAGCAATCCGTCACCTGAATAGCTATCGCTTTTGAATGGATCGAATCGCTTTTGGAAATATAAAAATACCAATCTGCCATGAAAAGCGATCCGCCGCGCATTTGGGAATGAGCCCTTTGGATGTACACGGCTATAATAAGACCTATACTGACCTATGGCAGTCTCGTATAGTGGCTGCCAACCAATAAAGCCACTTACCTAAAGGCGTTAACGAAGGTTCAAACACTAGCGTGCATCGGCAACAGTAGTGCAATGAGGACAACTCCAATCGCAGGACTTGAGGCTATCCTTAACCTGCTTTCGCTAGACATTCATATATACAACTATCGGCCATGAGACTCATCCAATCAGAAAACTGGATGAACTAAACGGATCAGTCAATACTTTGGACGTGTATTTGTCACGGACTACATCACGCCTTACCTAGAGTTTACAAGACCCTTCTCTAGCGAATATTCCAGCAGGGAAGAATGGAAAGACTGACTCGTACCTAACATGCAAACCACATCCGTATTTACAGATGGATATAAAATGAACACTAGGATAGGGTCAGGTGTCTTCTTCGAATCGCTGGGTATATCAAAATCGATACGCCTCCCCGTCCATAGTAGCGCCTTCCAAGCAGTAACAACAGCAGCCCATGAGTCTGTGGTAAGAGCCATACCACCTGAAGGTACATATTACCTTCTTTATCGACAGCCAGGCAGCAATAAAAGCCATAACTGCACCAGAAATGAAATCGAAGCTTTTGAAGTAGCAAAGAACTCAAGGCTCATGGTATACACAACTCAAGATATCGCTCTTCTGGGTTCCGGGACATGGCGGCATTCCAGGGAATGAGAAAGCAGACCAATTAGCAAGACAAGGTTCGACAGCTGTTTCAGAGTAAGCTGATCCCCTTGTGAATATCCCGCCTTGCACACTCAAGCTTGAAGCAGGGAGAAAACCACAAGAAATGGCCACCTTAAATACTTACTTGTAATACCACAAGAATGCTATGGCCGTCCTTCAACCATCAGAACCGAGAGTATAATACGGAAGAATAGGAAATCCCTGTCCACTCTCATAGGAATCATGACGGGACACAAACACAATACTTTGCGGTATACCATATGAAGAAAATGGGCTTAAAGGAAGAAGCACTTTGTAGAGGCTGCGGTGATGAAGGGCTCTTGCCAGGTTTTAAAACACGCCAGGTATAAGTTCCTAGGGAGTCACTTCTTTAACGACCTAGAGACAGAGAGGTTTCCAGCACATCAATAGACAATATAATGAACTTAGTCAAATCAACAGGATGGTTTGTATATAAGAGCACAGTAAGTAATTTGAATACAGGGTTATAATGGGTAAGGGCCAACCTGTTTCCCCTACGGGCATCACAATGTCAGTATTGACGTGAGTGTGGCGTGGAAAACTCCCCGAAGAAATCACGTAACAGCACAGTTATCATGATTGAGAATAAAGTCATAAAATGTCATAAAAACTCACTAAAAACGCGTCAGAAAAAGCCCCAAAAAATGCACCAAAAACGTCCCAAGAGACACTTAAAAAATACCACCAAAATGGCGTAAAAATGTCTCAAAAACGATTTCAAAACCCCCGAAAACCGACAAGGGGCGACCAAGAACTCGCAGATGCCAAAACACTGATGCTGACCAGGACTTGCAACAGAAACAGGAACTCATCACACAAATTCAACTACCTTGTGGATGCCCGTCGGTCGCCGAATTTCGCGTACCGGATTGATGATTGAGGTTTTTCAAGAGCTGTCTAAGTTTAAGCATTCAAATTTTTTCGACTTATAAATGTCTTAGAAATTAGTAGTTATAAAAGCCTTCTCTACACAAAAGTTTAGAAGACTTGATGTTACACCAATAGCAGCCTGAGCCTACCTGTCGAGATAGACTTTGTCGACACAGTGGGTGATACAAAAAGTATTTTCTAAATAGAGCCAAGTCTTTAAGACTTGCTTGAAATATCAAACCTTCTTGTGTTGCCGTCAGGACATCTTGCCTTGTTGCCTTAAATTTCAATATAGCTTTCCTCACTTTATTTTGTTTAGGTGAACGGAGAGCTTTGCCTTTCTTCTTTCACGTTGACTAATTCGATCTACCCGATACCGGGATTTGGGTCTTTTTTTGCCGTCTAACAATCTGCAAAGGTTGTTTATTCATACCCTCACCTCAACAACGGTTGTATAACTCTACTACAAGATTGCTTATATCTGCAGGCGTTGAACCACGTTTTTATTTTTAAATAAATAGCTGACTCTAAAGGTCCCTATATGACCCTTAGCCTAGTTATCACAACCACTCATTGGCGAGTTTTTATTTTTGGAACAATACACCTTCTGATTACCTTTTTGGTAAAACGTTATTTAACATTTAAGTGACCTTAACTCCAAATGCGTTTCGCCCCGATGTAGATGTGGTGCGTGGTCACTTCCTCATAAAGCTGACAAGCGGCTCTGGCTCTGGTCCTTCTGTTCAGAGTAGCTTTGTAGGCGAGTTGTTTTGGTTTATGTGCTGAGTTGCATTTTTTTTTATAGTTTTTTGACATATCGATCGCATTGATCTTCGGAAATCTCAAAGACTTCCTACCGAAGTCTAACGCGTATAGTATATAGGTATTCAAAAGAATACCCATGCAGACAGCAGTTCCTGAATGATTCTGCTTTATAAAAGTCTAGGGCTTTGGCTACTTCGGCTACGCCTTTCGATTTCAAAGTTACAATACGCAAAACTGTCGTGCGAACGTTTTCATCTTACAGAATCCCACCGCTGGCTGGCGCTGCCTGCCGTCGTTGTATTGAAAAAACTACCGCCTCATTGACAGACCTTATGACAGCAAAAACGCTTGATATTGCCTAGTTAGCAACCCGATAAACCGCGTTTGCTAACAGCTTTCCTTGCAGAAATCAAATATACATAAGTATGTTCTTCATCGTACAGTTTTAGATAGTTAACAAAACAACCTGCTTAATTGTCTATAGCGCCACCTGCAATAATAATAACGCAATGCAAGTCTGTCAAAGGCTCTTTGCCATTATTGTGATGTCACTTTTCTTGAATGCCATCTGCCACACACTCAAACACACACGATCTAACACGTATCATTCTATTGAATAGAAACTCTTTGAAAACGTTTCGTTTTGAGTTTTCACCAACAAAGTCCCGAAGGAAAACACGTACACTCACGCAATTGAAGTCATAATGACATCCGCTTTCGCATAAGCATTGTCGTCTTTATTTCACTCCCATTGCAGTGTTATATATGGTAGTAGTATATGCACGCGCTTTGTGTTCACAGTAACAAAAATGTTGACGGAAGGAGTTGCATCAATTATTCATTTCCTGCGCCACGGGTGTTTTGACAATTGGATACACCACCGTATCCACTCGACTGGAAGTTATTTAGCACGTGCGAAGGTTTAACACCCGCCGCCTTTAACCAAATGCACTGACGCCATGCCACAAGTACACGTACATCGCCGACTAAACGGTATACAAGCGTTCCGTGCGTTTAATGGCGATAATTCTCCAGGAAATGTTAAGATTGCGCCCATTCTGACACGTGCTGTGTAATTCTTAAAAAATAACTCAAAACTGCTTGGAAGCAGTTGGAAATTGCTTTTCAATACGTTTTATCTGCTTCGATCAGGGAATCTTGTGTGTGTTTGTTTAATGCTTCCAGGAAAACATTGTCTCGCAAGAGCACCGCATGATGTCCATGGCAGCTTCAATGGGGATATGATATTGCTTGATGGGCTTCTCCCTGGGTGTCAATTATATTGCTGCATCGGCGGAAGGTTCTCTTGTTCGTCTTCTTCAGTTTTATTGTAATTGTAACTGTTACTGCGACAGACAATGAATAAAAGTAGCGCAGATTTTGTGTCCCTTGCCCTAGTGTCCGACAATCTAAAGGGGCACAGATGCATAATATGTGCGCATCTCATTTGCTCTGCTTAGAAAATGGAGCCATTCGCTCAACTCGATCGACTATTTTATGGCTTTTCCTGTGGCATTTTCACATAACGACCAAACAAACATATTGACTTAATTTTAAACTCAATTAAATGGCTGCCATAAGTGTAGGAGTATAGGAGGCTAATCCAAATCGTGTGGGTTAAACTGGGGGACAGTTTATGGCTCTTTGTTGCGGCGCGTTGAAATGCATGTGATGCAACTTTTTCCAACTTTGATTGGGAATATTTATAGAAGCTGACGTATATAACATTCTGACTGCAAGCAAACTAGGAGTTATGCAAATGAAGGCTAAAAGTTTTTTTGTCATCAGGGATATTGGTTGTGATTCTTTAAAAACAAGATTGAATTTAGGACAACCTACAACGAGGTCGATGGAATTCAGTAATTGGCCGCAGTGTCACTGGATATTGTTCTGGACAGAGTGTGATTGTGTAATGTCTGGTAAAACAATTACGTTTCGGGTGGCTGACTTTGGGTAAGTGTGGTGTCGGTGTCAATTGAACTCAACTGTGATAGATTCGAATGAGCTGCGTAAATTGGGGTGGGTAAAATATCATATTTCAATCAAGTCCTGAAAATGGAAACTCCTGTAATATGAGCTGTCTTCGAAACGTGATACCTGCGCCCACGTGACAGTATTATCTGGCACCCATTTCCCACAAAATAAGGGTTGTTATAAATTAAAATATTGTCTCACTGGACGGTACATCCTTACGGTAGTTTTTTTTTTTTTCGTCTAATATTCACAGTTTGTAGCTCAAATCGTGTGGATCAATATTTAAGAAAAACATCGACCATCGGTGTGGTATAATTTGTAATTTATTGCCTGCAGTATTTTTTGACGTTGTATATGCTTTGGTCATGGTCACTTCATCCACTTTTGAGGGAGTTCAGTCCCATTATAGAGCAGGACACTATGGGATAACTAAAGGACTATTCACATGAGAGCGAACAAAATTTCGAATTCCGAATTTGTTGCCGCGAACGAAAACACCTTTTTTTTAAATACTTTTCCCGGGAAAGGCGAACTTATAACGCTTCATCAGCTCCCCGAGATGCTTGTTGTTAGTTCTGCACTTAAATTGCTGCAAATTGTAGTCTTCTGGAAATATTTCCCCAGGAAGCGAGTTCTAAAGTTTTCTTGTCCTGTAATAGAAGGAGTTTTGGAAAATTGATGTCCTCGCGGTTGTTAAGTGTACCTACTGTATGGTCATGAGCCAGTCTTGTTGCATTTCAAGGGATAATGTCTTTGAGTTCCTCGGAACATCTACCTTGGAAGTACCTATAGAACAAGCAAAGGTCAGCGACTTGTCTTCTGTGCACCAACGGTTGTAGATTCGATGTGGGTGTAGGGTTCCCATTAAGTCGAACTGCTCGTCTCTGTATGCTGTCAAGTAGGTTAAGTGAATGTTTTGGGGCTGAGCTTCATATATGGAGACAATATTCCAGGCCTGGTCTAACCTGTGCTTTGTAGAGAAGGAGAAGTTGCTTGGGACTAAAATACCCCTTTGCTCTAAATAGGTAGATCAACTTAGCGGACGCCGATCTTGCGATTCACTGTGACTCCAAGAAGGTGCATTGAGTCCTTGGGATGGATTGGATGGTCGTCCATTTGGATCTGAGGAACTGTTGAAGCATTTTTCCTAGAAAACGTTGTGAGCTGTGTCTTGTTTGCATTAAATAAAACCAAGTTGTCTTTTCCCCACTTTAAGATTTTATCCAGATCATCATTTAGAGAACTAATTTGGTCACATCTCTGACTGTGTGATGTAGGATATATAAGAGTGCTGTCATCAGCAAAGCTGTAGATATTATTATTTGTCGATCCAAGCAAATCGTTGATGTGGAGAATAGAGTTGGAGAAAGAATAGATTCTTGGGGCACTCCTGCATTTATAGCAAACGAATTAGATGACACACCATCTACAAAAACTTGGATCGATCTTCTCAGAAGAAAATTTTGCATCCATCCGCAGAGTTATTGTGGTAATCCATAAGACGCTAGGGCTCTATGCCAGACTCGGTCAAATGTCTTTGATATGTTCAAGGCTCCGGCTCTGGATTCGCCGTGCTGTTCAATTGCTTGCGTCCATAAGTGCGTTACGTATAGCTTAACAAGTCTTCAGTGGAACAACGGCTCCGAAATCCGGTTTTCCTGTCGCTTATTAATCGGCGGCCTCCTATGGCTAGTATCTTGCCGCGAATTGTCAAAGTGTCGCGAACTGGCGCGACGAAGAAAAGTGCTCATGTGAACGGACAGTCAAAACTTGGGAATAGTCGTTTATTCGTAGGTAGTTGGTTGATCTCATATGAACAGTCCTTTATACTCATTTGTTTTTCATCAGTCAAAAAAGGAAGACATGTTTTCCGTTTGATGTTGGGTGTCATTTCCTCTGCCCGAGAAGCATACTTAACTATTTAACAAACAACAAGGTCTAAAGAGATTTTAATTTACACAGATGGTTCGAAAATAAAGAAAGAATCGGGTTTGGGAGTGCACCGGGCGTTCGCGATTGACCAGTATTTAAAGTGCGGTTTTTTTCGCCTCGCGCGTTTTATATACTCACTTCAATATTTGACGAGTAAGTAGATATTAGAACACACAACTTTTCTGGCCCTGCGGGTTCAAAAATTTACACAAAAAGGCGGACTAAAACGAACACCACCACTTTCTGTTCAAACAAACGCGTTACTCGAAAGTGGGAGCGAGAAATAAATACATGGCTATGTTAGTAAACAGAACTCAGTTACTGGTGCCCCAACAACTCTATGATAAAGACAACGCCATGAAAAACGATTACATTAGCCTAAAACAACATTGAGATGTGCAATTTCTGCGCATGTGATTATTGGTCATTATTTTGCTTAAAAAGCTAGAGACGGTGCAGGTAAATAAGTGTTTTTGTAAGTGCAACTTTTTCCTGGGTTCAACAACAGAGCACACAAGCAAGCTTCACACACAACTAGAATTTCAAACTGAGGGAATATTTGTGACATTATTTTATGACAATACCTTCAGCCAAGGGGTTTACAGCAACAATCCCCGTTTCTTCCTCGTTTTCTCAGTATGATACCTTATGTATGATAGAAAAAGCTTTCGTAAAAACGATATTGTTTTCATTTTACGTGATCTGACTCCTGGCCATATAGGCGGTGTTGGTCCAGGGTTCCCAGGTTTTAAGAAAAAAAAATCCACTTTTCTTAACACCAAAATGGCTTTGTTTCAAAAGAGATTTTAATTTACACAGATGGTTCGAAAATATAGAAAGAATCGGGTTTGGGAGTGCACCGGAAGAAAAAATATTAGCGTAACCAGTTTATTTATGAACTCGGGATATGCTTCAAATTGCTTGAGATATTTGTATTTTATTTTTTTTTTGTTGCTTCTTCCTTCAAAATCCAAAATAAATTGAGAATTTTTAAATTTGAGCTGGCAAATTACAAATTACATTACTCCAGTAATGCGTTTCGCCCCGATGTGGTGGGTGGGCTCATCAGTAGACGACCAACACATCTGATCTAGATTGATGATTGAGAATTATTTTCACTTACCCATTAAGTTGTACTAGAAATTCGCGTAATATTTTTAATTACACATAGTGCAAGGACACACTCTGTGCTGGGCTACACATGTCTTCCCATGAAAGTCGTGTCCGGCGAGATAGGTAGATTTTTAGGTTAGTTTAAAAAAGAAGCCTATATTACAATGAAAAGCCCTTCTCTTTTTTCTACTCGCTTAAAATCGACCTGTCTCACCCGAAACGACTTTCATAGGAAGGGATGTGTGGCCCGGAACATCGGCATGACTTTCATTCACATGAACTTATTGGCTACACACAACAACAAGGCCTCATTGCAATGAAATAAAATTTGGCAGGTGCAGAAATAATGAAATTGAAAATACAAAAATTTGATGGTGAAGCCGAAGCGGACGCCCGCTTTTTACGTCCTCACTCTACCAACCCAAATACCAAATGAAGATTTGTATCGAATGCGCTATGGTTTCGAAAAATAAACTTCAACATCATGCGTCATGTCATGTCCATATGCGAGAATTATTTTTGAAAGAAGATTTTCATTTTTGGTCCATTTTCTGTACCTTTCTCCTTTCTACTCACTCAAAATCTACCTGTCTCTCTGGACACGACGTTCATAGTAAGGAGTACGTATGGCCGGGCCATGGTAATAGTTTTGTTAAATGTCAAAAGAATGAATGCATTCAGAAACCAAACAAAAAAAGTGAGATGTTGCATGGGCACATTTCTTGAGCATGGTTGTTTTTTGTAGGTTGTTAACATGCATTCTAAACGATTTTCTCACAAACTGTTTTTGATAGGATTTTAAGATTTTTCCCCTTTTTGGATTTGTTTTCCCCATTTTTATTCCTGTCCCCTTTCGTTTAAAAAAATCGGAAAAAATGGCGATTTTCCCCTCAAGCTGATGGGAACACTGTAGTTAGCCTCCTTTTTAATTGTATCTTTTATAATCCCATATAGTGTTCCAATCGCGGTGGCTTTTTAAAATGGCGTCTATCGCTGAATTCAATCTGGCTACATAGAAAAAACACAAATTACATCTTAAGGTTTTTTTTCTACTGCGCCACCTCTCGCGAACGTCTGACAAACATCCGAGAGTATGACTGTCCTGAAAAAAGCTCTCAATTCAGCCGTTCGGACTCGGCATAAAATTGTAGGTCCCTTCCATTCGTCCCAAAAATAGAAACTCACACAAACGAATGGTTGCGAGAAGCTAGGCCTAGGGTGTATTCCGCCTGTTGCGCCATCTATTTATTTTTAACTCATCGGTCTTCTTATTCCCTTCTATATTACTGTCCATAGGAACCCAGCAGACATTGGTTGTTAATGTTTTATACTTTGGCATTTCTTTGACGTGTCTTGCTACCTTGTTTATGGCCAGTATCTCTGCTTGAAAAACACTACAGGAGTCGGATAGTCTCCCAGGACTTCTTGATTTGCATTTTTTCTGAGTAGATTCCTGCTTCTGTACCGCCCTCCATTTTGGATCCATCGGTGTATAACGATTCCACTGTCACTTAGTACTCTATTTTTTCTTCCTGTGCATTAGGTTAGGTTAGGTTAGGTGGCAATTATCCGTAAATACGGAGTAATTCACTTAGACCAAGTAAGGTCCATTGTGATACCACATGCAGAGTCAGTTATTTCCGTTACTCTTGGAACCATTTCGAATTTTGGAGAAATTTCCGTATTTTGTTGATATCCGTTTCGGCAATATCAGCAAGCTCCCCGAAGAAGTACTCTCCTAGAGTCTGCTTTCTAATCGAGGATAGCGCCGGGCAGTCACATAGTAGGTGGAACGGAGTTTTCTCCTCCTCCTCATCCATGCGACAGAAGTCATAAGCGATAACTCCGAGCCTTGCGGCATGTCTTCCTAGTATACAGTGGCCTGTTAGTACTCCGACTATATATCTATGGCCAGGGACCCAGCACAGCGTTAACGTGCACCTATCCGCGATCTCATTTAAAGATTTCCGGCAGTGCCTGACCAATTTGGATCTTAATATTGGTGATTCGAGTGCTTTAATAGCTGCTTGACTGTCGGTATAGATGACGATATCCGAGTTCGATATCGATCTCACCTTCAGCAGTTCAGCGGCTTCGCGAATAGCCATAACTTCTGCTTGGAAGACACTACAGTTATTTGGTAGTCTGAAAGACTGGTTTAGGGAGAATGAAACCGAGAAAATCCCGGCTCCTACTCCGTCCTCCGTCTTCGACCCATCTGTGTATACTTCTAGCGTATTTTTGTCTATAACCGTATTCTCTTCCCATTGATGTCGGTCGGGAATACTAGTCTTGTATTTAATATTGAAGTCTAGGACCGTGGTTACGTAGTCCTGTGTGTGTAGAGTGAGAATTTTTGAGAAGACTTTCGGAACAGTGCTTCATTAGCAATTCGTCGACATTCTTTAGTATAGCAGGATGTCCATGGGGCGACTCTTAGTATGAGGACTCCCTTTACAGACAGTAAAGGGAGTCGCGTTAAATAAACCTATCTATAGGTGTAGAATATTACAGTCCCGCCTGTGGCTCGCTCCTTACACCACCTGTCGGAGGTTTACTAAGCGTAGCTAGTCCATAATTTTTTGAGCATTTTGAGCGGATCAGTAGCTCTGAATTGTTCTATAAATTTAGTTAACCGGTATGCGAGTATCTCTGGTTTTCCATACTGAGGGACTTTTGCGACAATTTAAGTTCTACATCTACATAAATACTTATGTTCCGAAGGAGCAAACTATGTCACTTACATCCTATATCGGTCGTATCAGCAAACGACTGACCATTTTCTTTCAAGAGTAAATTGTAGACCTCTACAGTTTTAGTATCTATTTTTATCAACTGAATTAACCACCCACGTCAGCCAAATCGCAGGTTATTTAAATTACCCTTTCCTGTCACGATACTGGCCGAAATCCAATCATGTTTTCGCCCTTCAAATTGTAACTCTTTTTGAATGCAATGGGCGTTCTCGAAGCGAATGGATATTGTCGAGAACTCGAGACCCGAAATAAAATTGAGTTGTTTATGGAAGTATGTATAGTATATAGTATATCCATTGAGGATACCAATCTCAATCAAAAGACACACGCATACGCATCGGCATCAGAAATGTTCAACTGATTCTTATTGGAACCATACATCTGGTTGTGGTGTTTAAATTCAAAGCATGGTTCTCTTTGAGGCACGCAATTGCTAACTGCGATGACACGTTGAATTGAGTTACACACTTCATTTTCTACCCGACAGATAGACTTTTGTAATGAAGTACGTATTGTGGTAGGCATTCCTGATTTATCGTATATTTTCAACGTTTTCAACGTTGGTTCCGAAACTTGACCATCAAAAACAGGTGTGCAGAATAGCAGTACAATTGGAACAGAAGTGCGGAATTTAGTTTGACATATATTTTGATGGGGTGTTTATAAATAGGGGACACAATACAGTTTCTGGACATATGGAATACTTATACTGAACTTCATAGTCATACACTGGATCGGCTTTCAAATTAAACGCATATGTTTAGTGTAGGCACGTTTTTTTTGCCAGCAGCAAAAAAATTAAATAATTGCATTAGTAATTAGTATAATTTTAATGGCTCCTATGATGCGACTGTCATTTCTTCATTTTGTGGAAGTATTAAATCCGACCAATGTGATAGACGTGCGTAGTTTAACAACGACGTACGAGACAAACGCTTTGAGGTGCGTTCATTAAGGTGAGTAGGTAGTTCATTTAGTAAGAAAAACTATATAGTGACCTGAATGTAGTTCATTTACTCATGAACGCTTTTGTGTCGTTGTTCGTTGTTGAACTAAGCAAAACATGTACACGCAGTATTGCGTCTAGTTTTTCGTACTAAAATTGACACATCAATCACTGAACAGTGAACTATAAGAATGAACTCTGTAGTTCAAGCAATAAACCTGGAATGAATCTGTCTCATCCGTAAATGGGCTACATATACCCATTGGAAATGGTTTTATTATTTCATACGTCAGATCAAGAGTGGTCGATGTGGCTTAGTGGACTACTGAACGAGGGGTCTCAGGTTCGATCTGTTTTCCACGGTGTTGTGACATAAGGCGACCTTAGGCCATATTTCAAAATATTGGGTTGGGTGTATGCAAAGTTTATTCATTCATATCAATGTTTCCCATGGATTTAAAGAAACTTTGCATGTACCGCACACATACCCAAAATCGGTTTTATGCCGGCAGAATTAGTCTCGTGTGCGGAGGCCCAGTGTGCCTATACGGACCCTGTTCCGCCCTGAACCTGAGAAAAGTGTTCGCAATTGAAATTACTTCCCGTTGAATATCTAGTGTGAAAAAAACTTCCGTAAAATTAAACACAACTGTCTTTTAAAACGTTATAAAACTAAATGTATTTATTAACAAAATGGCCATTTCCTTTTATACGAGTTTAGGTTATGTATGTACTGACAATTGTTTATATACAAAGTGTACCTAGAGATTTTAATGAAAATGTCAAAAATGAAATGGTCTATTCACAATAACTTTTTTTTATATTTACTTCAAAATTTTACTTTACTGATTTATGATAAAATGAATAATAATAAAATATGCATCTTGAACAGACCCGTTGAACATTTTTTTTTTCCTCAATACGTGGTACATACATATTATCATCACATTTTCCAATTTTAAAAATACATACATAGGTATACTACATAATAAAGTATTTCGTGGATGATTAGACCCCAGCAAGGTAGAGACGACTCGTTCCTTTAAATGGATGACACCCAGTTTCCTATTAATAATCCTTTACTTCAACAGGCTTACATTAACATTGGATGAGTGCTTGATCAACGTTGATATGAATATCTTCAAGCGCTCTTTTCACTGCTCATTTTATGACAAATGCTTCAATTGAATTTTTAAAACGAAGCAAGGGTGTATTCTTTGACGTTGTGTAGTGCAGTTGCTACACTTAAGCCTGGGCCCTACTCTCTATTTCGTTTTGAAAGTCAATCGTATTCGAAATTACTTTTTGTTTCGCTTTTGTATTCGTATTCGAGATTGTATTCCGCTTTCGAAATAGAGAGTTCCATAACTATTCTGTTTGAGAAGATTTTACTTTCGGAATGAAATACAGAGTAGGCCCTCTGTTCCAGTCTTAGATCTTTATAAGTTTCTCGAATGTTTTCAATAGGAAAGGTGTTAAGCTAACAGGTCTAAAGTCTTTCGCAATGGTTTGGTTATAGGTTTGGTACAGCTTTTAGAATATGCAACTACTCTTAAAGCTGTCGGTATGTGGCCGCATTTAAGACTGCGAGTAGTCTCTTGAGGATCGGTGCGATTACAGAGTTTGTTAACTGCAACATTATTGAGAAAATTCCATCATCTATATATCTTTAAGATTCCCTAATACAGCGGGTTCTTTTGAGTTTGAGCAGATTTTTCTGAACGTAGCTAATTCTACAATGCTTTAAAGGTACCCCGTTTAGCACTCTTTACTGTTTATAGATCCCAGTCACTCTGTGAATTCATGGACTTTGCCACGTTAATGAGTTCCCTGGTTTTCATCCTTATCTAGAAGAAATCTATTCCATTATGGTTAAATTTTTTTTATTCCGTAGGTAGGTATATAGTCTGTTAAGGATAGGCTTTTCCTACCGACTTCCTCAGAGTTTCACTTAACATTCACGTGCTCACGTCGATTTCATCAGGGGTTTCTAATGATTTCTGAACTCTTCTCATTTCCTCTACTTTCCTATAAAACAGTTTTCAGTCATTCCTGAGGTTCCTATCTAAAGGGTGGGCCATCTAGTGGTTTCCTTTTAAATCATACGTTATTTTGACACTGACAGCTGTTTCCCGCTCGAAATCTTGACAGAAAGTCAGTCCGCGCGGAACGAAATAAGTCACTTTACGCTTGGGCTTGAACAACGTTGGGAAATATTGAAAACTTATTTCCAAAATGAGTGCTGTGTTGTGTAGCCCAAACAGTGCGTTTTTTGAAAAGAAGTTTTGGCCGAAATGACAAAATAAAGCACCCACCGCGCCTACTGTACGCAAGTTTGAGCAAAAAGTTCGTGAGACTGGTATGCTAGTGCACCACACTCATGGTCCGCGTCGTTGCACGTTATTGTCGAGAAGCCAATGCATCCACAGAGGGTGACAGTTTGGTGCATGTTTTGGAGTGGTGGCATCTTTAGACCATTTTTCTTCGAAAATGAGGCTGGGAACAACGGTGGGCGTTACAGAGCCATGCTAACCGACTTTTTTTTTTTACTGATATTGAAGGCATGGATTAGGACGACCTCTGGTTCTTGCAGGTTGGCGCGCCATGCCACGCAGCCCATGCCACAATCGATCTTTTGCGCACCAAATTCCCAAATCGTGTTATCAGCCGTCTTGGCGATGTCAATTTGACCCCCTCTCGGAGCTGCGATTTGCCCCCTTTGGACTTTTTTTTTGTCGGAACCGTGAAGGACCGATGTTATGCCAACAATCCGGAAACGATTCAAGCCCTTAAGTCCAATATCATCGAAGCAATACGTGAGCTACAGCCCGAAACCATCAACAAAGACTCGGAAAATTGGAGTGACAAAATGCGCTGCTGCGAAACCAGCCGAGGCAGCCACTTGAACGACGTTGTGTTCAATAATTAATGGGAATGTCTGCTCTTACTTATGAAGCCATAATACATGGAAAAAAATAAATTTTGTTCATTTTATTGCATTTTTAAAAAGAAACTTGTATTTGACCCACCCGTATGTGATTGACGGGGGAGCGCTGTCGTTTATAAGAAAATTCAATCACTCTGTGGTCTAAAAAGAACGCTTCCATATAGAAACCTATCACTGATAGACAGAAGAGGAGAGCGAGTTACTAAGAACCCTGACGACTAATACTTTTCATCTATTTCTGACTATGAAAGTGGGTTCGTTGCCCCATCTTGGTGCCTAAACGTAAGTTGTGTTCAATCATAAATTCGAAGACGGACGCACCCCGGGTGTTTGTCATATCGGCAATATCCTCTTTTTTTTTCTCAGACAACTGAGCCAAACTGAAGACCTATAAATGTCATAGTCTTCCATTTTTATATACTCACAATCACGTTTGTCAAGTTGTAGTGGTAGTCCGATATCAATAAGTCATTTTAGCGATTCAAATGATCCTCCTTGTAACAAGTTCAACTGCCTTGCCTTGACTTGAGAGAACACATTACTGAGCTCATCGCAGACAGCGTGAATTCTCATTACTTTATTTAAATTAAAAAGACACATTTATTTATTTTTTCTGCTCTTTTTGAAGCCATATTCATTCGTATAAATACCGCCAAGTGTAACACGCCGTCTATCAATTGAATCCTCTGACTTGGTCATTAATAAATGCAATGAATGAGTAAGCACAGCTGGACGCACAGCAAACAGCACAAGTCAAAAGAGACGCAAAAGGCGATCGTGCATATGGAGATACTAAACGCGTCGGCGCCTTCGGCTTTTGTGTGAAGTGCGTTCGTGATATGGATACATGAGAGGCCATCGTAAATGGAATTTTAATTGAAGAATTAAAAGCCAAACAAAGGAAATGAATGTGTTTCTAAAAATAGTGCAATGCTTTAGATAAAAAAAAAAGTGCTAAACTGACATTATCCGAATTCTCCATTTTTTCTTTTCCTGTCAATTTTGATATTGCACTATAGATAGTGGTAAGTGCTGTTGTATTTTAGTTTTGCTTAAAAATCTAGTTTGACAACGCGCCTTCATAAGACATACAAAACACCAGCAATGCGTAGGTATAGGTAGAATTAGAAGAGAAGTGCTAGAATTATGTAACCCCCACGAAAAGAAAACAAATGACACCAATCAATTTTAGGCGCCTCTGAAATTTGCCATTTAACCTAAAGCCATCTACCCAAACCATCAATTAATTTATCCAAAATGGGAAACGATTTAACTAAAGCACGATGCCAAACACTTAAGTGCGAGAAAATTCAAAAACGATAACTCAGAGGGTAGGAATGTGATTCAGATATAAAAAAAAAATTGAAATTCTTGAATTGAATTTTAATTTTAACTTTCCCCCCTTTATAAATAGTGAACACCACTTAAGTGGAACACTTGAGATTTTTTTTTTGTACGTTTGTGGGAACGTGTGAATCCAGACTATCGTCACTTAATGGAATGTTTAATTTTGAGATACGTACACACATAAACAAATCGTTTTCAGCAAATTGCGTTTAGTGGCGATGGCGAAATGGTTTTCGAATTCGAGTACTTGAGAGTTGATTTTTTTTTTAAGTGAAATTGAATATTTACTGTAATGAGGGCATGTTTAACAGCATTTAGGGGAAGGAAACACAAGTACTTAATGTTTTCGAAGTACAGCACAAGGTATTCCATTCCAGAATGTGTAGTGTCAAAAATTAAATCTGGTGTAGTAAGGGGTTTTCAGTTTTTTTAGGCTGCTAGACAGTGTGTGTCAATACTGAACTTATGAGTGTCTGAAGTCGATAGTAGGTATACTTCGAGGTGACTTGCAGCGTGACACTATTATGTGTGAGAAGGCTGGATAAGCAAACGACGACCTAACCTAAACCTAATATGTACTCGTTACGGCGGTCGTAAACACAGGTATAGTTGAGACGTAGGCCACTGTCATTTTGACAGATTGGTTGCGCATTTAAAAAACTATAGGTTGTTTATCTGGACAGACGTCGATGGTATTTAGTCTTTGGCATACTCATGCACTGTTATGATCTGTTATATTAATTTAATGCAGCTTTTCGAGCTAAAACCTTAATATAGTTAGAAAAGCTAACTTCCAAAACTTTTGTCAAAAATTGGGATCTTGGATCTGAAATAATTCATATCGTCTCCCTACGGATTACTCATTTGCTGGTCGGCCTTAAGCAAGGACTTCAGTATCACTAACCTCAGTAGATTTCAAAGGACAAGTTATGGTGTCAAGCACGACTGAAGCGCAAAGCGTGTTTATAAATAATTACCCGTTGACATTAACATTGATAAAGTTTGAGCTGGACAAAAGGCAGTAGTAAAACTCCTGACTTGTGATCTCCCGGGCTAGTCTAGTGTTTTTTTTAAAGCAGGTATGGTAGGTGTGGCGGTTGAGAAAAACGCAAGTAGCACTATTTGCCGTTTTGTTGCCACAAACTCATTTGACCTGGTTGTTGTAAGTTTATAGAAGGGAGGCTGAGATCCATCCTGTGGAATTCAAAAAGGTTATCAGCTATTTAAGGCTACTCTTCGAAACCTCCTCAAGGGAGTCGAAGAATGGTTTTCTCACTATCTTGTCCTGGATAGTGCCGGACAGGCGCATAGATAAATGCTAGAGAGTGATAATTTCTTTTGCGTGCATCCTTGCAACTGCGATAGTGTGTATTATACGGATTGCCTAATCTGAGCGCATGGTCCCCTATATATAGGCCAGTGGAGAATGCTGTTATTCTGGAGATATTTTTTCGTGTTTTACTTAGAAGGTATGTTGTTTTTGCCGAACTGTAAGTTCGCCACATATCCTTCTGGATATGTTGCAGTTCGGTAGTTCCCTCCACTAATACTAATTTAGACGTTATATAGACTAAGGCGATAGCCTTGATGGCAGCTTGACTGTCGATGAATATGTCTATCTTTTGCCTCTGAACTATGTTTGTGTGCAGTTTGATTTGGCGCAGGCTTCGCGGATGGCAAGTATTTTCACTGGCTATCACTATTTTTACATTTAAATGTAATGTAATCCGTTCAGAGTGGTACTAGTTCTCTTGGTAGAGAAAGCAGAATGTTGCTATGTCCATATAGGGTTTCGCATACCAGCACCCCGACTCGCTGAGTCTGATAGCGCTGTGTGCTGTGATGACGGTCTAAAGGCAAAAGATGTAGAAGGACTGTGAGGGCGTCTGACGGCTTTGACCGCAGAGCGCCTGTGGTGCTTATACATGCTGTTCTTTGGACTTTGTTGAGTTTGGTTATGTTGTAGGCTTTTCTAAGAGCCGACCAGGTATTTTCTATTTTTTTTTCTCTTCTCCCGGGAACGGCAAACCTAAAACGCTTCATCAGCGCCCAGAGATGCTTGCAGATGTTTTTTTTTAATTCCCTGCCCATTTGGCTGACACTGCGACCCAAAAGATCTATTGTATCGGAAGGGATAAGGTTATTCTAAGAGACGTGTGACTTCCCTAGTGAAGGCCATTATATCCGTAGTAACGGAGTTCCTGAGCTCTGCTGGTAAAAATATTTCCTTGTTGAAGACACGTTTTCTTAACCAATGAAGTGCCGGGCAATCACAGAGAATGTGTTCGAAGGATTCTACATCCTCAAGACACAACCTACATTCTATCTCCGGGCACAAATTCATTTTGTTAAGATGATATCTCAAGCCCCGATGGCCTGTGAGAAGCGAGAAAGCCCACCAGCCTTCTGATATTATAAGGTTTAATTAAACTTTTGATTTGTCTTAAACCCGGAACATTTCCCCAGTGGTTTAGACGAAGTTGATGTTTCCAATTGTTAATTAGACCTAAGGCAGTAGTCCAATTGACTCTGCAATAAGGTTCTGGTCCACAGAACGCGGATTCAGAACCAGCCCTAGCTAGCTAGTCCGCCGATTCGTTGCCCTCAATACCTTGATGACCAGGTACCCAACCAAGTTAAAACTTTTGTGTTTGGATAAGACTTGCAAGGCGTCGTAGCAGCACTTTACTGTTTTTGAGTTCATCGTGATGGACGAAAGAGCTTGTAAAGCCGCTTGACCTGAATAGATTTGTATTGTGGCGCCTTTAATTCCCTTACTGGAATTTAAAACGGCGCAGACCTCAATGGCATGGACTTCAGCCTGAAAAACCGTGGGACACATTCCCATAGGTATTGAGACTTTGGTATTGAGTCCAGAGACACCAGCACCAACTCCAGATTACATTTTCGATCCGTCCGTGTACCAGACCAAACTTTTGGGGTCTAGTGTCGGGACACCATTGTCCCATTTCGCGCGGTCCAGTATTTCTACCTCAAATAATTTCCCAAAACTATATTCCCGAACCATAATGTCGGGGGTGCAACAGAACATGTCCATATTTGGCACTGAGTTAAGTATTTCCAGATGTCCCATAAGATACTAAAGCTTATACCCTATTTACACCGAGCCGAAAACTAGGTTTTTCGCAAAAACACTCGAAAACCTCATTGAAAACAGAAGTTTTCCCATACATATTTTGTGAATGAATCGACGAGTTCTCGTAAACTTTTTATCGAAAACGCAGTTTTCATTGCGGTGTGAATAGGCTATTTGCCATATAACAACTGATAGTATATACCTTGAAGTTCAATCTATTTAAACGGCGACAGAGGTTGGGATGTTTTGTATACCTTTACAAAGAATGCCAATGCACTACGCTATAGGTTACGCATAATAGAGGAAGATTTTTGAAATGTTTATTTATCTTACGTATTTACTTAGAGGATGTTTATTACTACTTAATGTCAATCTGGTAGACAGCCTTAAGCCAAACCAATTAGACTAAGAAAATAGAAAATTATTGTGTATGTGTTTTTTATGAATTAAATAAATGTCAATAAAACTAAAAAAAACTATCTTGAAGTAAATAAAACAATACAAAAATACATGCAAAGAAAAAAAGAGGTTACATGACGAAAAATAATTGGCTACAGTTTTGAGTGAAAGCAGAGATTCGGCAGAGTTCTGGAAACTGACAAGAAAAATGAATTGTAATTACAATCGAAGGGAAAATACCTGAAGTCCAATGGAAATATTACGATCACACTTTTTCTCGTTATAAAGTGCTTCACACAAAACGTCTTGGAGCTTTGCCAAGCCACTTATCATGATCGATAAACTGGATTTACCGATAACACAAGTGAAAGTAATCGGGCTTTGAATAATATTAAGGAGAGAAAAGCCACGGAATCGAATGGAATTCCTGCTGAATTCTATAAATACATTTAGGCAAAAACTGACTTATGCTTTGAATTCAAATTTGGTACGTACCCGGAACATTTTTATGAAGCGCTAATTATGTAAATTTTTAAGAAAGGAAATCCAGAGGACCCAGCAAACTACCGAGGAATATCTTTCCTAAATGCAACACTTAAAATATTCACATCTATAGTATATCAAAAGCTCAACAACTGGATTCAAGAGGAAAGAAGTTAAGTGAGTGATGTTATTCTACCATCGATAACATTTTTGTTCTTCAGTCACTGGCCCACTGGAAGATTAGTCAAAATAAAAAGCTTTATGCATTTTTTGTAGATTTCAAGTCTGTCTTCGACACAATTAACAGAAATTCTCTATACTACAAGCTCTATAATTTAGGAGTCTCCATGTCCGAATGATGGAGAAAATGTATCAGCAAACATCGGCATTTATCTACGATGGAATAGAAATATCGGAAAAGATAGATATAGGGTAAACGGCGTTAAATCAATACATTTCACCGTGGGCGTTGGACTTCGTCAGTGGTGCGTCTTGTCGCCTCTCCTTTTCATTACTTATATGGACTGGATGTTACAGCGCAGTCTTGGCGAGGAACGTTTCGAATTGGGAGATCTGAGGATAAGTCATTTGCTCTTCGCTGATGACTTGGTTATCCTTGGGTCCTCTCAGACTGAACTTCAGCGCGCACTCGACCGGTTTGTAGCCGTTTGTGTTGAAGCTGAGATGAAAGTAAATGTGAACAAATCTGAAGTGATGGTCGTCTCTAGAACGCCTGTTCAATGCACTCTGCATGTTAGTGGAGTCCCATTGAAACAGGTGGAGAAGTTCAAGTATCTCGGGGTCTTATTCACGAGTGATCGAAGGAGCAATGCCGAGTTTTCCTGTAGGATTGGTCAGGCTGGATCGATTTTGAGACAGCTTGGTCATTCTGTTATCAGGAGGACTGAACTTGGTGTCAAAGCTAAGTTGTCAGTCTTTAATTCGGTGTTTGTTCCAACTCTTACCTATGGTAATGAGGTTTGGGTAATGACCGAAAGAATAAGATCGCGAATACAAGCTGCCGAAATGAGATTTCTCCGTGGTATTGCTGGTGTGACCCGTAGAGATCGCATCAGAAATACCAGAATACGTGAGGAACTCAATGTCGAGCAGCTACTTCTCCGGACGGAGCGATCCATGCTTCGGTGGTTTGGGCATGTTAAACGCATGCCCCCGACCAGGATTCCACGACGTGCTATGGAATCCGTACCATCGGGCAGGCGTCCCCTAGGTAGACCCAGGATGAGATGGTTAGATCAAATTCATAATCTCTCCTCTACCCGTATGGGGATTGCCCTTGATGATTTAGAGTCGATGGCGGAGGATCGAGAGCTGTGGAGGGTCCACTTGAGCAACCTACACCCGCGACCCACTTTTGAAAATGAATGAAAATGAAATGATAGATATAGAGCAAGGAGTAAGACAAGGATGCAATCTAAGTCCGCTCCTTTTTGCCCTTTATTTAGATGATCTGGTTGACTGGTTGCTGTGTGGAGTGGAGTTCAGTAACATAAGGATAAAGGTTATTTATGATGACATAGTTATACTAGCGGAATCAGCTCATGCCCTTACTCATGATTAATAAACTAGCCGAATAGCTACTGTAAAATATGGAACCTAGTGCTCAACACCGAAAAATCTAAAGTCGTGGTTTTTAAAAACGAACATGCCGATAAGAGGCCACATATTAGCCATCGTCATTAAAAAAAAAAGTCGATACAGTTGCTACAAGAAACCACTGTCAAAAAAACGGTTTAGACCAAACTTTGTATATATATAGTGACAGCAACAGACGATAAGTAAAAGGCGGCCTAAAGCAAAGGTGCCAATACACGGCATGCAGGAAGCCACATACGTATATAGCTCTGACGTCAATAGAGAGAGAGAGCACAAAGAGAGATTGTGCACGTCATGTATCCATTGGGATGGGACCATACGCTGACGTAAAAACGTACGATATATTTATCCCAAGCGTATTAATAATGGATGATTTTTTTTTTAAATTACAAAAAAAAAAAAAAACAACGAAAATTTGCAATAGTGAAATGTTTCTTATAGAATCGATAAATCATTCATTCATTCTTGCCATTTACTTTTTGAATATTATTTCGTATGTAAATTTTGACCGGGACACTACGCTTCAAGTGGTCCATCCGGAATGTCCAATTTTGGTATACATTTTCCAACATATCAACTGGTATTTCAGTAAAAGGCGACAACATTATCTGGCTTAGGCCCGAAACACACATGCGATTTCAATCGAGCGTCTGTTTAGTCGCGAAAAATGAAGCACACACATTTCAATATGAATGCGCGCACATAAAATCCAAAATTATGTGCGCGCATTCACATTGAAATCTGTGTGTTTCATTTTTTGCGACTAAACAATCGCGTGATTGAAATCGCATGTGTGTTTCGGGCCTTATCCGTATAGACGAGAGACTTCACAAAAATAGTCCAGTGGCGTCAAATCGCACAATCTAGGCGGCCAATTCACAGGTCCGAAACGTGAATTGAATAGCTTACCAAATTGTCAATGGATTCGCGACACATTTTTTACTGAGCACGATTTGTGGTAATAGGTTAGGTTAAAAAGGGGTATGAGAGAGAGGTCGCATACGGCACTAGGCAGCATCAATACCCATCGCGATCCCTACGGGGAACCAATTGCAGCGACCTACAATGGAAAAACACCTAAACACTTGCCCTTGAAAAAGCCCCCCTTTTCCCTGCATTAACCAAGTATCCATTTAAAGTTGGTCTTATTTATCTTCTCTTAATGTTGGAAGAAGTAACTGCCCAGAAATTTCCTTCTACTGCGACACATCGCCCCGCATTCATACAGAATAGTAATGTGTTATGTCCTCTTCGGCTTATGCAGGTCATTGCAGAATCTGCAAGTGTCCGAGTCTGCCAGCCCGAGCCTTTTTGGTATGTTGTCTAAGAAGACAGAACAGAATGTTCTGAGCTAACCGGTGAGGCCTGCCTACCTCAGGTCGGCTTCCTTTGTTATTTTATTCCTAATAGCGCCCTTTCTGATGCAAGGAGGTGGTTTAATATCTACCTCCTCTATAACCCGCCTTTTCTCGCAAGGTCATCATCTTGCTCAGTTCCAGCTCCGCAGTCTTTTTTGGTAATAAAATTCAAACGTTGTTCGGGCATAAGTCTATATGGTGAAATGGCAATGCTAACTGAGCACTTTTTTGTACTTTGACATGTGTGACGAACTGTAAAAAAAAAACAGGCTGAAAAACCAAACAACATAAAAAATCACCCTTTACATATATACGATTATTTTTAATAAACTTTTGTAACCTTAATCAAGAAAAGAGAAACGAATAAACTTTTAATTTTAAGTATTTTATTTCCTCAAAGTAAAGTTCTTCCTCTCGCCACCGCTTCGAAACAAGCATCTACCACGTGAGTTTTTCACGGCTGTCATTTGATGACATTGTCAAAGGTTTCTTTTATACTAAAAGACTTTGTAAAACATTAAATAGTTTGCTAAAAATTAAACAGACGTTATGCCCCCATATCTGAGAGCGTATAATAGGTTAAACTCGATTTACTGTCAACACCCATCAGCTATATTGTAAGGAAACTCAAACAGAAACGTGTGTGGAATCAAATCACAGAGCTGTCAAAAATGAAGACTCTAAACAACGTTTGACCTAAAACTGCAGCCAATAAATTTATTAAAATCTTGATATATCCAATGAAGCAGTCAGTGAAATTGCGTTCTGAATCATTTTATAACATCTCTGTTTAAAGTCTTTAATACGTCAACCTACTTTGAATGACACATTTAAACAGAAACAGTACCGATTTGTATCACCCACCAAAAGGTGCCGACATTCGCGTGATACATTTGTGACTTATAACTGGCTACCATATTTTTTATTTCTTTTTGTAAAAATTCAGGAAAATATTTCCTCCCATCACTTCGTCTACCGCTGGAATATTTGATTTTGTAAAGGTGATTTATGCAAAACTCACGTCTTAAATTATTCATCTAGATTCCAGAAAACCTCAACAATTTTAATAAAAAGTTCGTTCATTCGTTTTCACCACCAAAAGAAAATTCCCAAAATCCGCGCCTAATAATATTCCAACATCGTCCATTTTCCTTGACCGATAAATAATTAATTGGAATCTTTTCATGAATGACATGAATGGCTAAGTATGTTTATGCGACTATTGTGGTAATTGTCAAGAGTCAACTCGATTTGACTTTAACGAAACGATTATTACAGTCTGTCAATATAGTACTGTCATTATACGTCCAAAATAACATTCATTGTTTGCTGCTATCCCAGCAAACTTCAATCAAACCGATTTCGCAATAAATCTTCCCATCTCGGTGTATAATAAAATGTGTGTTGATAAGATACTCGTAATTTATGTCTTGTTGGCCCGGTAGTAAAGGCAATATGTTGATATTTCTTATCAGAACACAGTAGGTACGAGTACACAATATTATAATGTCCAATGGACATTTCTGTCGATCATTAAGTCCAATGATTTAATCCTTTTGTGTTGACCTTCAGTGATGGCTGACTGCAAACTCTTCACTGAGATAAGGAGCGCACATAATTTAGCACTCGTTTTGTATTTAAGTCTTATCGGAAACTGAAACTGCAATAAAATTAAATCAATCCAGGAGCAGAGTGTTTGCTTTAATTTACTTTTTTTTCTTTGTTTTTAAATAAGTCGATATACCTACATACATCACTGTGGGATAGAGATGAGTTTTCATATTGCTTGTTGCAAATAATGAATATAATTGACATGTTTCTGCAAAAATATTTGATTGACATGTCGAAGAAGCGAGAGGAAAAAGTTCCAGAGATGTAAGCAAAGCAGTGTCAGAGAAAAGGTATATATTACAGCCAACTTCACAATAAACTGTTTTATGCAAAATTTGGTCTGTGGTGTACATTGACTTTTCAGAAGTTGTACAATCTTTTCAAAGAAATGGCTAAGACACTTCACACAGGTTGAGGTTGATATGTGTGCTGGCAATTTTTTAATAAACGAATTCCAAACCTCTGTCCTCCAATTAAGACGAATCTCTAGTATCAACACCTAAAGAAATGGCAAATATTTTTGCTCCAGTGTTTTCAGAGAATTCTAATATATACTCGAATTCAGGTCAACTGCAACCATATAATTGTCAAAAAACTGCGCTGTTGAAGATGTTGTATACTCCCATCAGAAGACATAACTTCTTGATGGAAAATTCCTCCCTTTGAAGGAAGAAAATGCTTGAGCCAAAACATAGGCCAAAACTACCGTTTATTAGCTTCACTTTCTGCTTCAAGGGTAATTGAAAAAAGAAATACATGTCGAAATAATAATCGACAGGCAGCATAGATTTCCAAGCCGTTCTTATACTTGAGACCTGTTGGGCTTTGTAACCCACTGTTTTATGGCTTAGTTTTGGACTTTATTGCAATTTCAAAAGTGCAATAAAATCCAAATCGAAGTGGAAATAAAATGCACAATGCATAAACAGTAGAAGGTGCCAAGAAATAAAGTCTTATGCAAAAAGGTCCAGAACGTAATTTTTGACTTTTTCCACTTCGATTTGGACTTTATTGCACTTTTGAAAATGAAATAAAGTCAAAAAATCGTTCTGGACTTTATTGCAATTTCAGAAGTGCAATAAAGTCCAAAATTACGTTTTGGGTCTTCTTGCATAAGACTTTATTTTATGACACCACAGTAGAATATGTATGGGGACATACTGCCCCCCTGGAACCCCCTGCTCGTCTTTCTTTGAAATAGCTGAGTGAAACAATGTTCGATGACTTTATTGCACTTTCAAAAATTAAATAAAGTCCAACACTCGTATTGGATTTTATAGCAATTTCAAAAGTGCCATTAAGTCCAAAAAAGTCAAAAATTACGTGTTGGACCTTTTTGCAAAAGACTTTATTTCATGGCACCTATCCAGAGCCGTTGACTTGGACATAAGACAATTTAGCCTCACATAGAGATGAACTGCAACAAGAACTCTGCGAATGGTTGAAAAGGACGACTTAAAATAAGGCCAATATGAAATAAGTCAATTCGGGAATATTAAACGTATGGCAGAATGACTTTGTCTTAGGTTTGACCATGCCTCGAATATTGCTTCCATTTATAGAGCTCGGCCCCAAAATATTTACCTAACCTACAATTAGCGTTGCCGTTTTGAAATCCACCTTCCAGTCAGATTTGACTGGAAAAAAAAACAGTCAAAATTCTAAAATCCAGTCAAAAAAACAGTCAAAGAAATTCAAACAAAAATCCAGCTAAAAATCCATGAGAGTATAAAAAAATAAAAATATAAGTAAAAGTGTTATCAATGGTCTGGCCGTTGCTTTTGATACCCTCCACTGCATACATATACAAGTCATGCAAAAAGTTAGCCATGTGAGTTAGAACGTGCAGGCATGGGCTGGTTTGGTGTGAGAGGTACCAGAACCAGAAGCAATTGACCGATATAGCCTATATTTTCAATACCAATCTGACGACGGTAGAAAGAAGTCGGTAGAAGAATAGGTCGATTCCTTTTCACGCTACAGAAAGACGGACATAGCTGAATCGATTCAGAACTTGATTCTGGTCAAATCCGGTAACTCTTTCTTGACGTTACAAACGCAATGACAAAGCGAATATTTCTTCATGTGAAGGGTATACAAAATGTATTAACTTATAAATGAACTTTATATAGCAATCTCTCTGAGGGCTTCAATTGTCTCCTCATCATTTGCATCTACATAGATAATGTCGAATATTTTATTGCTGCTTCTGCAAGTAATATTAGTACTAACCAATTAGTTTGTTACTTCGGCCGGTATAGGAAAGTTGAACCTCACGCAACAACTGACAAATTTTCAGTTTCAAATATTTGTTTGTAAGTTGGCAAAGGCAAGTACTTGTGCAAATGCAAACGCATAAATTGGTTCATTGTATGAGTGGGATATGCTTCCAAGCTTAGAGCAACAAAAAAAGTGAAATTCAAGCAATATTTGTTTTTTTTTTTATTTTTTTCTAATTCCACTTTGAATTTAAAAATTTATATTGATAGAAAAGATATTATATACGATACATTTAAAAACAATCAAACAAAATTCGTATCCAATTAAAAAACCAACCGGCTGGATTTTAAAAAATCTTCCAGCTAAATGCACATCAATCCAGTCTGATCTGACTGGTAAGCGGTCAAAGTGGCAACGCTTACATGACAGCATACAAAGAGTAGCAGTTCGACTATAAAAATAGGAGATCTTAAACTAACATCAGCTCTACAACTGCTGTTTTACAGAAGACTAGTCGCTGACCTTTACCAACTCTGTAGCATGCCAGATGTTCGGAGAAATTTAACGAAATTATTCCTCGAAATGGGACATAATGAGCGAGCGTCCTATTAGACAGACAATGAATGCACATCATCTATCAATGCACTTAACTACCGCGAGGAAATCATTTCGAAAAGGATTTCAACAATACGATGCCGGGAGCTATCACTATAACGCTCTGGAAAACTTCAAGATTGACATAAGACTAAGTCACTGGATCAACCAAATGTTACACAACGGTGTTCAGAACTTGGATGCTATAAGCTACGAGTCCTGATGGAATCGACCGTTGTAATGCTGGTCAAATGGGCTAAGAAATATAAATCCGGTTAAAACTGAGCTAGTATTATTCACAAAAAAGGATTGTGTTTAATTAAAGCTTCATATCGCTGAAGTGATCAGGACAGACCCGTGGTTAACATGCAGTGAACACTGTAGCATATATTTGACCGCCGAAAATGGTCCAGCCGATGAAAATACCGTCCATCAAAAGATTAGCGATTCCTTTTCGAATTTCATTAGACAGAATGATCATTTTGGCCGACAGGCGGTAATTGGTCAATTTCTGAGATTATCTATTGTCAAGGTTCCTCTAGATGCAACTCACTCATTACCCGAAAATTCCAGCTGGAAGAAGATGTAGCATTGTGTCTAAAGCGGACCAATGGGCCTTGTATGGGATTCCCTTTGAAATACCTATGATTTCATTATGACACTCGGAATAGCAAATATTCCAGAAGAGACTGTTCGCAGCTTAGCAGATTGAGATGTTCATAACAATGTTTCACAGATACAACGAATTCGATGAGCTTTCCTGTCCTCTGTTTTAAAAAGACATTTTGGTCTCTTTATAAACCTCCCAGACCTCCGATATTTGACTCTATTAAAGCGCTTCGTTTATATATTAAATTTGTCTTTGCTTCACTCTTCTGCAATGTATGTTGTTGAGCTCAATAGTCTACCAGGGCGGATAACATGAATAATACTTCTAACGTCGTACTACAGTTCCATTAAATTGTCCTGCCCACATACTTAAATGCGAAACTACGACTGAATTAAAGTTCACAAACGATGACGGATTATAAATTGTTGTTAATTAAATTGTTCGTTCGTCTTGGCTTACATATCTGATAATCTTCGATTACGTGCTTCGAATAGGAGTAGCACTATACTAATATTAATTTATTATCGATTAAGTGACATTTCTATGTGATCAATGTCCGTGTGTCATTGATTATTGACTAGTATTGATTAAAAAGCACATATAGTGCTTTTCAATAGATTGTGTAATAAAGAGTTCGCTGTGGTGAAATTGTTGTGTACCATGGGCGAAGTCTGTCTCGTAACGTAACTCGCCAACCGAATAATATTCCCGCCTATATACTATAATTATTATTTTCATTAATATATAAAAATAAGTTGTATTGTGTTTGTCGCCAATGTTCTCTGTAATCCGTGAACCGATTTTGGTTCTGGAAATTTTCCATGAAAGGTGACGTTAATACCATGGTTTGTAAGTGTATACGGTCTTTCTAGATGTAACATCCTATCCTATGCCGCCTGCTCTCAGCTGTCTCTGTCGATCAAGTCACAATTTTTTAATTAATTTTTATTATTTATTTTATTGACGTTTTACACTAAGTTGCTAGGATACTACAGTAGGTGTATTGGTTCATGAGTTATAGCGGCGTGGCACCTCATATACAAAAAAATGCATTTAAAGTATTATATTTCGAAAACCTCCCAATCGATTGAATTCAAATTTACACACAAACCTAGGTATTTGCACAGAAGTATACCTGTGAAGATTGGTCAAAATTGGACAAAAGGGCGTGGCATTCATCACTGTTCTAAGAATTTCTGGTCCCAGCGCCCTCAATTGTTGTTGGATATTTGCCTTAAACTGTTGCATGGTTCTTGGTTTATTGGCATGTATGATATGCCCTTACCCTTTAGGTAGACTCAAAAAAAAAAATTCTGGAATCTTTAAATAGGGCAAACGCAGAGGCCAGTCAAAATCAGAAAACGTGATTTTATTCGATCGCCTACAAATTCCCTTGGGATAGCCATAGTTGGAACCACAATTCCGAATTATTCTCTACCTCTGGTCTTAAAAAATTTGAAACCATTGCCCGGTACTGAATGCCATCCACCATCCGAAATTTGTTCGTCATTTTCGAAAAAATATTCTCCAATGATGTTCAATCATTTTTTTTTTTTGAATTTTGGGTGTTCTCTCGGTAACGCCGAGCGTAATGTATTCGTAATGTATTCGTATCTGTGGATTATTCGGTTTTTACTCATGAACCAATTTAATCGTATATGGAAAAAGGTGTAACTGGCATAAAATTATTTTTTAAGACCTCGTATGAATGAAATGAACGAGTTAAAAAGGCGACGAATGCATTTTATGCATGCAACCGTATCTTCGGCAGAAACTGGGGACCTAACCCGAAAATAATTGTGTCGATTTATTCGGCAGGTGCCATGAAATAAAGTCTTATGCAAAAAGGTCCAAAAAGTGATTTTGGACTTTATTGCTCTTCTGAAATTGCAATAAAGTCCAAAATGATTTTTGTGTAGAATATGTATGGGGGGGCATGCTGCCCCCCTGAAACCCCCCTGCTCGTCTTTCTTTTACATTGCTGAGGGCAATAATGTCCAATGAGTTTATTGCAATTTCAAAAATGAAATAAAGTCCAAAACTCGTATAAGACTTTATTTCATGGCACCATTCGGCAATCGTCCGCCCAATACTCACATATGGCAACATAGTTTGGTGGCAAGCCACAAACAAGGTAACCAATATTAAGGCAATGACAAAAATACAAAGACGGCATGTATAGCAACAACTAGTTGAGAACAACACCGACTGCTGCATGCAGAATCTGCTGCCAAAAGTGCCTTGAGGATAAGCCAGACAAAATGCTGGATCCCCAATCTATTTCGGCATGCGCGAATCCTCAAGGAACACGTAGGGAGTGACATTAACTCTGACTACATGTCACCTTACCTAGACTTCGATAAAGCATTCTCTTGCCGGTTTCCGAGCAGGGAAGAATGGGACAGGAACAAACCCACGGAAACAAAATCGATAGCCATCTACACTGATGGATCAAAGATGGAATGTGGAACTGGCGCCGAATTATTGTCAGAGGAACTCAACATACATAGTTAAATCAGGCTCCCTCACTACTGTAGTGTTTTCCAAGTTGAGATACTTACGGTCGCGGAAGTGGCAAGCATGGTGTCAATAATGGCAGTACCACGGAATGATATTACCATATTTATTGACAGCCAGGCGGCTATCAAGGCAATCTCTAATCTTGAGATAAAATCCAAACTAGTTCGCCGCTGTCGCAAAGAGGTCAAGCGTCAAGGATCTTGGCTCGCAGCATAATACGAATCTCTGCTGGGTTCCTGGACACAGGGACATAACCGACAATGAGAAGGCTGACGAACTGGCAAGAAAAGGTTCTGCAATGGACCTAGACCAGGCACTTCAGTCGATCAAACCACCAATCTGCAGTCTCAGAGAGCGAGTGGAATACAAGATCCGAATGAAAGCCAATATCAGGTGGAAACACCAACCACCTGTGACATATCACGGAAGTTGTGGCCAGAGTACAATAAAAGCAGGACCAACAAAACAGGAAAGAATATCGCTGTCTAAGATTGTTGGCGCCCTCACTGGTCACAACCTTCTAAGAAGCCATACAATGAAACAAAATCTTTGTAGAGGCTGCGGTGATGAAGAAGCCCACGAGGACACCCCTCACTTTCTCTGTCACTGCCCAAGTCTCTGTCACTTGAGGAATATAACACTTGGAAGTTACTACTTCCAGGATTTCCAAGAACTCTCTAACGTCTCAATATCTAATATTTACAGGTTTCAGAGGACAACGAGATGGATGGACAAAGTCAAGTAACCACGGGAAGGATGAAATAAAGCCAGTACAACACGGCTAACCCCTTCGAAGGGTATCACAATAGGTCCACGAGGACCTAAGTGTAGAGAAGAGGAGGCTACTCAGCTTCACCAACCCGTTAACCTAACCTAACCTAAAGACCTCAGCAACTAATGAGAACGTTGCCTGGTGGAAGTTTCGGGGTTTTCCTCAACATTTGCTTGCTTCAATTATGCTCATAGTGGTGAGCATTGAAAGCATTATTGCTTATTAAAAAAAAAAAAACCCGAGCTATGTTTTGAACTGAACGAGGTTATCCAGCACGCGGATGATCAAAGGCATCCTATCGTTGCTAAAAACGCTGAACCAATCGGTAAATTTTTGAAGCAAAGGGCGTATTTCGAATAAGAAAGAAAGAAAAATAATGCCGGCTTTTAAAATAAAATTGAACAGTTTTCTGCCATGAGTCATGAGTCTTCCCATAATAAATTTCCAAAATTTTCCAAAGTTACGTAAACAACAAAAGTATTAAAAAATTAAAAATTATAACGCTACTTATGCGCCACCCTGTACATATATTACAGCGCAATTAACCGCTTCCAATTTATCAAAAAACACGTTCATTATGTCTATGGACCTTACTCTAAAAAAAACCTATTAAAGAAGATCAATTGCAAGCATTTGCATTGAATAAAGTTTAAAAATACGTGTAGGAATTTAATTACTCAATCAGTCAACAGGAGTTTATAATTGAATAAAATAATCATTTGTACAATGACAATACATAAATTCTTTTTAACAAAGTTGCAATGACCAGTAGTTGTAAATCGATCAATCAGTCAGTCAACATCTGAGGAATTATTACAAATTGCTTGGAAGTATTTTTTTTTTTCTTTCAAAATAGGTAGGTATCGGTTATGCAACTTTGATGCATGTAAAGACCCATATGACCAACTGTCCAAGACTAGTTTCAATATCATTGTTTACGATCACTATAAGCACAAAATTCATTAAGAATCCGGACTACGCGTGTTTAGTTCCACAAAGTATTAAATATTTATAAATGCTTTGCAAAAGATATCAATTTCAAATTGACATATGGAATGGAGGTAAGCGATCGTCTCGTATCGATCATATTGATCAAATGATTTATGGAGCAGCAGAAATAGAAGCAAGATATAGCACCCAGTTTTAGAGCTATAACAAAAAAATTTTATCTTCTTTTATAATTTTTACCATACAGTAGCGAAGAAGAAACCAATTTACAGATCTGGTTTGAATTATGTTCAAGAATTTTTTTTTCGATAAGTTATGCGATATGTATTATGTTAATACTTGGTTAGATATTATGTGACGTTCTCAATTTGGATAGCGAGTAAGATAAGCAGCAACGGTATGAAATAGTTTCCAGAAATTCCTACAAGAAAAATGTTTTTCTGATGATGCTTTGCATAGTTGGATTAGTTTCGAATATTTTCAAAGGCTTGTCTTATCATCAAATAGTCTTCATAATATGTATGAATATGTATTGATTAGCTGTCCTCCATTCCTTTGAATGTTTTGGGGCGCTTCTCTTAGGAATGCACGCAAGTCGGCTTTCGCTTATTACTTTTGAGCGGTCCCAATTCTAAAGAACAACAGTGCAGCCATACTCTTAGCAGATTAAATAAAATAAATAGGTGGCGCAACAGGCGGGTGTACCCTAGGCCTAGCTTCTCGCAACCATTCGTTTGTGTGAGTTTCTATTTTTGGGACGAATGGGCCTCCGCACACGAGATTCATTCTGCCGGCAGAAAACCGTTTTTATACCATACTTCGAGCGTACACGGGATGATTTCTGTCGGCATACCAACAGTACATTCTTGTAGCCTCAGTTTTTATGAGCACCACATTTTTAGGGTTTTTGTAATGACAATGCGTTATTTAAATGACTATAACCTAGCTTTTATTTACTGCTAGGTTCCACATTTTTGTGTTCTACATTTCACTGTACATATTCGATTTCGATTACAAAATTTTCGAAATTGAGACAAAGTGAAATTGTAATTTCGAAAAAATTTCACTGAACACTGAAAACGAATTCACTCGATTTGCAATTTCGATTTCACTCGATTTCTGGAACCTAGCTGTTAATACATTTTTTAATATCAAATTTAACATTTTAAAACTAATTTTATTTTCTTCTCTATTTCAGGTGAGTCTAATCTATTGGTATTCTAAGTATGAGTAAGTTGTTGTAATAAAAATTTAAAATTTCCGAACAAAATAGCTAAGTCTGCTTTCTTACTTTGTTAATGCGGTAACTACTTATGTATTTTAGTTTAAGGCTTCGTCAAACAGAATACACTGTAGTAAATGTCCCCTGTCACTCAGAGCGCGTTTTCAACGCCACGTTGAACTTACCGCGGCGTTCAAACGCGGCGGTGAAACGCGCTCTTGTAAAAAATTACAGATTATTTCATTATTCAGGTCTGACGCAGAGCATTGAGTCGTTTTTGTAGTGTCAAACGGAAAAAATGAATGGAACAAAGCTATTTATGTAGATTGAAGGTCTTCAAAGGAATTTTGAGACATTCGGAAATATGGAAGAAAAAAAAAACGTTCCTCGTCTAACTCGATCTCTCGACACAACGCGTAGTATTCTCCGACTTCTTCTCTCTTTTTATTTATGTCGTGCACCCAAATTCTATTTCGTTTTCAGGAATTTCGCACGGCAATTAAAATCTATAATTCGTCATCCGAGCTGCTTGCCTGCTTGACATTTTGAGAGAATTTGATGATAGCTATCTGTTTGACATCGTCTAACGCGGCGACTCTTAACGCCGCGTAAAATAATCTCACCCCGGCGTTAATAGTGCGTTCTGTTTGACGAAACATTTAGCTATACGACTTTTTTTTGTAATTTTGGAAACAAATTTAATAAAAGAATGTTTAATATACCACGATTTTAAAACGAACTAGGTTAGGTTAGGTCGCAATTATCCATTATATACGGAGTAATTCACTTAGACCAAATAAGGTCCATTGTGATACCACAAGCAGAGTCGGTTATTTCCGCTACTCTTGGAACCATTTCGAGTTTTGGAGAAATTTCCGTATTTTGCCGGGAAGTTACATATAGTAGGTGGAATGGAGTTTCCTTCCCCTCCTCATACATGCAACTGCGACAAAAGTCATTAGCGGCAACTCCAAGCCTTGCGGCATGTCTTCTAGTACACAGTGGCCCGTTAGTACTCCGACAAGAGTTCCGAAATGTGTCCTACTGACGTTTAACAGGACATTTGTCCTGCGCCGATTTATTCGTGGCCAGGTCTGTTTTGCGTGGTTGCAGGTGTCAAGATCCCGCTATCTCTCATTAGCCTGTTGCAGTGCTAGTGTGGAGATGTTCTATCTTACAGTTTCAATTGGCATATGGGGCTCTCCTTTACCCAGTGGAGAGTTCCATTTTTGTGTTGTTTCTTGCTAGTTCGTCTGCTTTACAGTTGCCTGGTATATCTCTATGACCAGGTACCCAGCACAACGTTAATGTACACATATCCGAGATTTCATTTAAATATTTGACCAATTTGAATCTTAATATTGGTGTTTCGAGTGCTGTAATAGCTGCTTGACTGTCGGTATAGGTGACGATGTCTGAGTTCGATATCGATCTCACCTTCAGCAGTTCAGCGGCTTCGCGAATAGCCATAACTTCTGCCTGAAAGACACTACAGTTATTTGGTAGTCTTAAAGACTGGTTTAGGGAGAATGAAACTGAGAAAATCCCGGCTTCTACTCCGTCCTCCGTGTATACTTCTATAGCGTTTTTTCGCCTATAACCGTATCCTCTTCCCATTGCTGTCGGTCGGGGATATTTGGTCTTGTATTTAATATTGAAGTCCAGGACCGTGGTTACGTAGTCTGTAACTTCTGTTTTAACATTATTCGTTTTTAGAATATTGGCAATTGGCATGCCCTGTGTCATTACTCTTCCTTTGCAATGGTTCTCTCGACGCAATGCCGATCCCGCCCAATTGAAACTAAAACTGAAATGACCGTCTAAATGGGGCTTTACGTGCTGACACCCCTGTTTTGCCCGGGTTTATGTGAAGGCCGAACTAAAAAGTATAAAGTTGTCCTCAATCTGAAAGTGAATCTGCACTTCGATTCGACGTCAATTGTCCAAGGGCCTAACCAATTAACTGATCGTTGAGAGCTTGGCCACCAATTATTGAATACAACAGAGAGGTTGACACCCTAATGCATTTTATTGTTGCTTCCAAAGTTTGTGAATCTCTCGTGTCTTCTTCTTATTTTTAGTCGTTATATAGAACCAAGGCTTTTTGGGTGGTGAAACCTATCATATCAGAGGCGGCACTTCTGATGTCTTCCTGGTAACACTGCCATTGGTATTGGTCTACTGGACTTGAATCTGTCTTCTTGGGAGATTTGGGGAAACGCGAGTGACAAAGGTTCTGTTCTGGCAGACTTCTCGATCGCAGCCTTTCGACCTACGTCGAACTTTTTCACAGTATTTTTCTAGTTGTTGGAATTGTACAAGATACCCGCAAGCGCACCTTGACAGCTACTAGGTAGATAATGGTTAGAGCCGATATTGTCTGGAAATATTTTAAAATGCGGATACATCACAGTAGTTATGGTTTATTGTTTTTAAACTTTGCATAGAAGTACCTACTCAGACATCAGCAATTGGCTTTTAAATCAATATTCCCAGCTAGCATCTACTTTGTATGATAGATGTCAACATTATTCGCCAACAGAAATCGGAAACAAATGAAGGGATTTGCTGTTTAATCAAAACAGCAAATACCTTTCCAGAAGTAAACTCACTTCCAGAGTGATTACTCGAAAAGGCTTTCGTCATATAACCATTATCAATATGCTGATGTGAAATGACATACTTACTCGGCATATTTACTTTTGCAAAATCATCATTGTGTAACGAGGACAATGACTTCAGCGAATGTCTATATCTGATTGAAGTTTTCTTGTTAAAAATGCATATCGCAAGTTAGCAGAGATTAATGCAATAGTAAGATTGTCTTCCCCTTGTCAGGGTAGGGTATTAATTCTGACTCTGTGCGCTCATGAGAGCAATGTGTTCATTCGAAGAACGAAATGCTTATTTAATTGAATTTCAAATAAGGCAATGTGATGAAGTGGTTGCACTTATTAAATTCGTATTCAGAAGATCAAGGATTAATTTATGAGTAAGTAGGGAGGGTTTGATGAAATCATCGCAAACTTGATGAAATTCGGTGTGAAAATGCATTTCCCATGATAAAAGATCTGTGTTTGTGTTGTTTGCTTAAGCCACTCCTTTATAGTTCGTAGCTTGTTGACTATTCTTTCCTGACTTTTTTTTTTTGAAAATGTGAATGTCCTGAAAGCGGGCTAAGTAATTAGAATGATGGAGCGAATAGCTTTTAATTCTATAGCTACTCGGCGATAGCTACTTGTGATTAGTCACATACTGGAGTGCAGAACTGCAGACCACAAGCAGAACAAGCTTGTCCCTAAATGTATACTTTTTTCGTAGTTTTCTATTTTTTCAAAGCCACCAATAACAAAAGGAGGATATGATACAGAATTAGGTTTTGGTGCAATGGGTATTGAGGAGAAAATCGTTAAAAATTTTAAAGCAAATTTACGTCCCAAAAATAAAATTCCACAAATGAATGGTTATGATAAGCCGTTGCCGTTTTGAAATCCGCCCTCCAGTCTTGTTTGATACCCTCCACTGCATATAAAGGGTGAGCCAAATACAAGTTTCTTTTTTAAATTAAATTAAAATGAACAAAATTACATTTTTTCCATTTATTATGTCTTTGTAAGAGCAACCATTCCCATTAATTATGGAACACAACGTCGTTCAAGTGGCTGCCTCGGCTGGTTTCGCAGCAGCGCATTCTGTCACTCCAATTTTCCAAGACCTTGTTGATGGTTTCGGGTTGTAGCTCACGGATTGCTTGGATGATATTGACCTTAAGTGCTTGAATCGCTTCCGGATTGTTGGCATAACATCGGCCCTTCACGGTTCTACACAAAAAAAAAGTCAAAAAAGATCAAATCGCAGCTGCGAGGCGGACAATTGACATCGCCAAGACGGCAACACGATTTGGGAATTTGGTGCCCAAAGATCGATTCTGGCATGGGCTGTGTGGCATGGTGCGCCATCCTTCAAGAAACAGAGGTCGTCCTAACCCATGCCTTAAATTTCAGTAAAAAAAAGTCAGTTAACATGGCTCTGTAACGCCCACCGTTGACCGAAACGTTGTTCCCAGCCTCATTTTCGAAGACAAGTCACCACTCCACAAATTATCACTCTCTGTGGATGCATTGGAACCGTTCGACAACAGGGATCATCAGTGCTGTCCACTATCATACCAGTCTCACGAACTTTTCGCACAAACTTGCGCATAGCAGGCGCGGTGGGTATGCTTCATTTCGGCCAAAACTTCTTTAAAAAAAACACACTTTTTGGGCTACACAGCACTCACTTTGGAAATAAGTTTTAAATATTTCCCAACCTTGTTCAAGCGTAAAGTGACTCATTTCATTCCGCGAAGGTATGATACTGACTTTCTTTCAAGATTTCGAGCGGGAAACAGCTATCAGTGTCAAAATAACCTTTCAAAATAACCTCCGATTTAAAAAGAAACCACTAGATGGCCCACCCTGTATATGCTGTCAGCAAAAAGCGACAGCTATAATATATATAGCTTTGAAATATTCTATCTCACATTGGCGACATTAGTTAACAAACAGCTGTTTCTTTGTGCTCAAATGGTAATTGAGTAATAAGGCCCTCTTCCGAGAAACTAACTAAATCTATTCTCGGGTTCTTATACAGTGGCAATTTCAGCATATTCCGAAAAGGTTTCGCAGTTTGGTTGGACAGTCTGGGATGGTGACATGTCCGCGTTTAAAGAGATATTCTCTGTAAAAACCATGACCCGTCAAGAACTGGGTTAGATAGATATTTGTTTCGCCATGAACTTATTTAATCCATGCATCGATCACTGGTATGAGACGTAGGTGACCATTTTGCTTTTAACGATTCGTTCCATTGTTGTTACCAGGTTGCGATACTTCGATTTCTTTCGTACATTTTTTTATTATCGGCTACCCGTCCGGTCTTTCGATCTCGTTCGGTTCTTAGGGTTTTTTTCTTTCTTGAGCGAGTAAATCTATAGGTAGCATTGAAAATACGGCGAGCGTTTGAAATTGAAACAGTTCTAAATGCATAGGCGCGGAAGCGGCCCGTAAGGTGTCATTGTTGGCAATACCAAGAAATGATATTACCATTTTCATTGACAGCCAGGCGGCTATTAAAGCAGTTTCTGCTATTGAAATAAAATCAAAGTTACTAAATTATTGTTTAAGAGAATTACCTTGACAACAACTCGTAGACACAGTCACTTTGGTAGGAATGATAGCTATTTCGAACTACACCACTAATTCATCATCAGACTCCTTTTTAAGTGATTGTTTGAATAGTTTTGAATTCTTACAGTCAATTCTCCGTATATATCCACTTGGGAAGACATTTCTGTTTTCCCCTGTCAGGAAGTGAACTTGCACCTCGATTTTTCTCAATTGACCAAGTGACTACCACCTGCGCTAATTGAGCCATTGAGCGACGAGTACAAGCCCGCCAACTGGTGATTAGAACGGAGGAGAAGACCAACCTCTGTGCGTTGTTGTTTCTACGAGGTGTTTTGTTTATTGTCGTTCTCTCGGTTTTCTTCGCCTCTTCCTCTCTTTTTTCGCAAGCTGTGAGATTTTCAACAGATTCATACGAGTAGAGAGGCTATTATTGGGAAGAATTCGTTGGCTAATACCCAGGGCATGGTTTGTCAAAGTTTGTTCAACGCTGCCGCGAAGAGCTAAAGGTTTTCTGCTCGCAGCACTCCACGACCACGGTCCTCTGCTTGGTCCCTGGGCACAGTAACAAAGCGGGCAATGAGAGGGCCGACGAACTAGCGAGAAATGCGTCTGCAATGGATCAGCAATGGATCATGATCTAGCAATGCAGTCGATTAAGCCACCACTCTGTAATCTTACAGAGAGAGTGGAAAATAAAATTCGCACGAAAACCAACAACATGTGGAAGGGACTAACTACCTGCGAAGTATCACGGAAGCTTTGGCCAAAATACGACAGTGGCCGAACCATCAAACTTCTACAGTTTGACAGGTCATCGCTGTCTAAATTGGTAGGGGCTCTAACGGGTCATAGGTTAGGTTAGGTTAGGTTGAATAGGGTGTGAGTTCATCACATAGGACTAGGCACCATATTGGACCCATCGCCATCCCTGGGGAACCATAACGGTCAAATAACCTAAACCACTTCGCCCAAACAATTAATTTCCCTACAGAACCTGAAAATTGCCTCAATTTTGTTCGCGAGGCCGACCTCTTCCAAATTGTCGAAGAAGTACCTACCAAGGTATTTCCTCCTGTACCGAGCAATAGCTTGACATTCACAGATGAGATGGGTAATATCCTCTGTGGCCTGTAAGTCTTCGCAATACCTGCACATGTCTGTATCTGTTAAACCTAATCTCTGAGCGTGCTTCCTTAGAAGACAATGCCCGGAGAGTATCCCTATTGTCATTCTTAGCCTTGATCTGCTGAGCTTTAGTAATTCTAAAGATTTTTTCCTATCTAGCTTAGGCCACAGAGCCTTTGAGACCCTGTGCCCTTCTATATTGCTGAGAATTGCTGAATAACGGGTCATAACTTCCTAAGAAATCATACAATGAAACTAAATCTCAAAGATGACGATATATGTAGAGGCTGTGGAGACGAAGAGATTGATGAGGACACACCTCACTTCCTCTGTCACTGCCCGAGCTTCTGTCACTTGAGGAGCAGAACACTTGGAAGTCATTACTTCCATGATCTACAAGAACTTTCTGATGTCTCACTTTCTAATCTTTACAGGTTTTTGAGGATATCAGGATGGCTGGACAGCGTCGAGTAATCGCTATAGAAGAAGGGACACGAAGCTAACCATCCCAACATCACTGGTTAACCCCCATCAAAAAAGGGCATCACAATGGGTCCACAAGGACCTATGTGTGGCACAGCAGGATATACCTGCTCTGTCAACCCGTTAACCTAACCTAACCTAACCTAAATGCACAGGCGACTCTTAACGCGTTAAGGCGAAAGACGGACTTAATTTCGACCATTGATCATACCCGAAAAATTAGAATTCCATTACAAAACTAAATGATGGAAATTTACAACTCAATTGTCTCAAACGTCCCCCAATAAAATAGTTGACAGCTGCCGATTATTTTTCACTTCAATGCACTGATACCAGAATAAATACAGAACAAAAAAAAAAAAGTCGTCTTTTTTATGTCGGTCGCGCAATTCGACCTCATTCTCCCTATCAGATTAATCTTCCATTTGAATGACAAAACCGCACCATTGACATCTAGCTTTGCATACATCTGGGTGATGTCAATGTCATTCGTTTGCAAAAAACACAACCACCCCGTGTCGATGAAGCCGGAATCAGAAAGCCAAATCGATTAACAGGACTAAAACTGAATATGGTATATGTAATACGAAAATACTATTAAAAAAAATGTGTGTGTGTGTGCGTGTGGGAATTGTGCAAGAGAAAATAAATAATTCATATAAAAAGTTGTGCAAGACTCGCTTTGAGATTAATTCGATGGGAAACGTTTCTAGGCTCCTCCGTCGAAATTCTAAAAATTCCAAGCGTATAAAATGATGCCACACATTTTCCATTTGCATTATTCTTGGCTCAAAAACTGTGGAATTATAATTGGAAAATGTGTTTTTTTCCTTTTGTTTGTTTTGTATCATTGTTTTGTCTCTCGGTATAATGTGGGGCACATGAACAACATGCTGCTGTGCTCCCATTAAACATCTAAATTCGATGCTCCTTTTGCTGCAATGAATGAATGAATGCCCTCTGCATTTGGTCTCTTTGGTGAAATCAATATTTTGGCTGCATTGTTTGCCAAATTTGTTATAGAGCAGCTCACAACAGAAGACAACTGAGTTTGAGTATCTGTGGTTCATTGTTGGAAATAGTTCATGGATATACTCCTCGATGTATTTTGATGTCGGCTTTAATTAGACATCATTGTTATCTGGTAATGAAATGTTTAAATTTAATTAATTTATGATAATTGAAAAAGCAATCTTGAAAAAAAAAAAAATAAATAAATAAAATGCTTCCAATCACATCATCGTCGGGTTATGTTTTGAGCTGATGACATTGACACTCCTCTGGGAAATGATATTACATTAGCGTTGATTTGTTGACGCATTGCCTGTGAAATTGATTCCATCTTCGGAATTTCTCTTGTGGTAGGTATCCCCGTCAGTATCTCCATAATAGAGATATGGAAGCGCAATCATGTCAGCACCCATGGGAGGCATTTATACTTATCAGTTTATGATGCTGCTGTTAGCAGTATGGCGTTTAGATAGAGAAATGTGAAATTAGATATTGACTACCATATTACAAGGCCTGCGCTATGACGCTAATGGCTCAATACGCAGATGAAGTTCATAAAGGCTGACAGAGACTCTCTTCCGATGAGTGTTTGAACTGGAAGAAGTGTTGGAAAATTTAATTCCAGCAAAGATAAGTGATTGTATGGCAACGAAAATGTATCACCAGGGGCGGATCCAGGGATATGGTCAGCGCCCCGAGATGCTCGCAGATGTATGTTGTTAAATTGCTGCAAATTATAGTGTTCTGGAAATATATCTACAGGAAGCGTGTTCCAAAGTTTGCTTGTCATGTAATAGAATGAGTTTTGGAAAATTTATGTCCTCGCGGTTGTCAAGTGTACTGCATGGTAATGAGTACTAGCTGCCTGCCTTGTGGGGCGCCCAAAAGTCGCATTTCGAGTGATAATGTCTTTGAGTTCCTCGGAACATCTACCATGAAAGTACCTATAGAACAAGCAAAGGTCAGCGACTTGTCTTCTGTGCACCAACGGTTGTAGATTCGATGTGAGTGTAGGGTCTCCAATAAGTCGAACTACTCGTCTTTGTATGCTGTCAAGTAGGTTAAGTGAATATTTTTGGGCCGAGCTCCATATGGCAACAATATTCCAGGCCTGGTCGAACCTGTGCTTTGTAGAGAAGGAGAAGTTGCTTGGGGCTAATATACCTCTTTGCTCTAAATAGGTAGATCAACTTAGCGGACGCCGATCTTGCGATATAAAATTTGTGGTCCTGCCATATGTGATTCCTGAATTGACTGTGACTCCAAGAAGGTGCATTGAGTCCTTACGATGGATTGGATGGTCATCCATTCGGATCTGAGGAACTGTTAATGCAATTTTCCTAGAAAATATTGTGAGCTGTGTCTTGTTTGCATTAAATACAACCAAGGTGTCTGTTCCCCACTTCAAGATTTTGTCCAGATCATAATTTAGAGAACTAATTTGGTCACAACCTGTCTGACTGTATGAAGTAGCCGCATTAATTTTCCTTCCAGCGAACCTCCAAGTACAAAAAAAACGATAAAGTTAAAAATTTCAAAGAAATCAGAACAAATGACACAAAAACTGTCACTCTCTGTGGAGGCATTGGCTTCTCGACAATAACGTGCGGGTCTTCCGAGCCCCAGATGCGGCAATTTTGTTTGTTAACGTAGCCGCCGAGATGAAAATGCGCATCGTCTAAACTCATTTTCAAAAAAAAAAACGCACTGTTTGGGCTACACAGCACTTACTTTGGAAATAAGTTTTCAATATTTTCCAACGTTGTCGTTCAAGCGTAAAGCGACGCATTTCGTTCCGCTGACTTTCTGTCAAGATTTCGAGCGGGAATCAGCCAAAATAATCTATGCTTTTAAAAGAAACCACTAGATGGCTCACCACTACGGGCTCGACCTGTAAAGAGTTTTTGTCTAATACAAAGCAGTCATCCATCCTCAGCCATCCCGAGCACTTCGCTGCCAATTGTTCAGACCAAGCGTTCTGGCATCGCGATGGCTTCATCTTTGAAACGAAGGTTCGGTCCTTCTTGTCGTCTCAAACCTGTGAGCTGGGATTCAAAAATTCGTTTCGTTCTTATTACAGTCAATTCGCTCGATGTGACCGAGCTAATGCAGTCGAAGTGTGTATTGTGGGCAAATCTGTGAATATATTTTCGAGAGCCTTCGGTGACGCGGTAACTGTATTGTATATCCCGCGTGCTTTTCGTAGTAAAATTTTGTAATTGACCATAACAACAGCTTTGGTAATATTAGTAAACTTAATTTGCACTACATCCACCTTTCTGAAAGCCAAATTGATTTGGGTTAAAAAAACAAAAAAACCTTTTTCGAATATGTTAAATAGAGAAAACGGGAAGAAGTTATAATGGTCCTGTGGTTACTTACACATTTCGAATTTGTTTCAACACGAATGGTTGTGAGCAGCTGTTTCGCATACTACATATTTATTTATTTATTTCATTTACCTCGCGATCCAAAATTTAAGCCTTTTCACGTATCTCTTGACAGCTGTCACCTTTGACAGTTCATTGTCTTACAGGGTGACTCCGAAATACCACAATTTGTTTCATTACTTTGTCGCCCAACGTCCAAGATACCTGACTGTCATTACTTCGTTGCAACTTAAACTTAAAAGACTTGATTCTTGATTTCGCCGCGTTGACCTATAATTCTCGGTGGTGCAATATTTCTTCAGTTTTTATATTGTAATTAAAGTTAAAAAAAAAAATAGTTGGTCTTTCTAAAGCTACAAATTTTATTTGATTACCTACGGTTCAAGTCTCCCCGGAAAAGTCTTTGCCAAGGTGCTGGAAACGCGTTGCAGAGCTGTGGTCGAGGCACGATTAGGAGATGAGCAGTGCGGCTTTCGTCCCGGCAGAAGCACAACCGACCAGTTATTCACTCTCAGAATGGTACTGGGGAAGGCTTGGGAGTATGCTACACCTGTTTACGCTTGCTTCGTAGATTTGGAGAAAGCATACGACCGAGTCCCTCGAGGGAAACTCTGGAGTGTATTACAGGAGTATGGAATTGATGGTTCTCTCTTGAGAGCCATTCAATCTCTTTACACAAACTGTAAAAGCTGTGTTCGGGTAAACGGCGTTAAATCAATACCTTTCACCGTGGGCGTTGGACTTCGCCAGGGGTGCGTCTTGTCGCCTCTCCTTTTCATTACTTATATGGACTGGATGTTACAGCGCAGTCTTGGCGAGGAACGTTTCGAATTGGGAGATCTGAGGATAAGTCATTTGCTCTTCGCTGATGACTTGGTTATCCTTGGGTCCTCTCAGACTGAACTTCAGCGCGCACTCGATCGATTTGTAGCCATTTGTGTTGAAGCTGAGATGAAGGTAAACGTGAACAAATCTGAAGTCATGGTCGTCTCCAGAACGCCTGTTCAATGCACTGTGCATGTTAGTGGAGTCCCATTGAAACAGGTGGAGAAGTTTAAGTATCTCGGGGTCTTATTCACGAGTGATGGAAGGAGCAATGCCGAGTTTTCCTGCGTAGGATTGGTCAGGCTGGATCGATTTTAAGACAGCTTGGTCATTCTGTTATTAGGAGGACTGAACTTGGTGTCAAAGCTAAGTTGTCAGTCTTTAATTCGGTATTTGTTCCAACTCTCACCTATGGTCATGAGGTTTGGGTAATGACCGAAAGAATAAGATCGCGGATACAAGCTGCCGAAATGAGATTTCTCCGTAGTATTGCTGGTGTGACCCGTAGAGATCGCATCAGAAATGCCAGAATACGTGAGGAACTCAATGTCGAGCAGCTACTTCTCCGGACGGAGCGATCCATGCTTCGGTGGTTTGGTCATGTTAAACGCATGTCCCCGACCAGGATTCCACGACGTGCTATGGAATCCGTACCATCGGGTAGGCGTCCTCTAAGTAGACCAAGGATGAGATGGTTAGATCAAGTTCATAATCTCTTCTATACCCGTATGGGGATTGCCCTTGATGATTTAGAGTCGATGGCGGAGGATCAAGAGCTATGGAGGGTCCACTTGAGCAACCTACACCCGCGACCCACTTAATGGACAAGCGGACCATTGAAAATGAATGAATGAATGAATGAATGAATACCTACTTCGACTGTGCATCATTATTATCAAAGTTTCACTTTATCTGCGATAAAATAAATAAATAAATTGCCAAAGCAATTGCAAAATTTAAATTCAATTTTGATACATACACATTAATCTGAAAACAGATACAAGCACATTTAGTAGTTGTTGTTTATACTTATTTATCTATGCATTTCACTCGTAGATATCGATAGATATGCGTTTTTTTTTTTTTGTTAAATTCCACTTGCGCCAATCAATTGCACATTGACCAATAAATAAATAAATAAATGAATACGATAAACAAATAAGCTACACAATTTTTTTGTTCAACTTAAAAGTCTATAATAAGCACAAAAAAAAAACTATACACATTTGCATTGTGGGGGCGCTAATAACCCTTCCTTAAATACACACACATCCCACGAACACACATTACCTACCCAACATTACCCACATCAACATCTACATCCATTTCCCATAATCATACTACAACATCACCTATATTCTAAAACCACATAACACATATCATTACACCCTATAAATTTCAACATTTCAAAATTTAACGAAACAAAATACCCGAACACATCCGGCTAATGATGGCTGCGAAATTCGGCAACTTTTTTTTTTAAATTCTAAAAATGTTCCATTCCTGGCCTGTATCTTGGCAACAAATTTTTAAGCCTACTTCATTTCGACCGAAAAATATGTAGTCGTTTGTTAAGGTTTTCGAGTCTTCTGTCCATTGCTGGTTCCTCAGACCATCAATTGTTTGCAGGGGATTTGAAAACCTTAAACAACATACGAGATATAATAGTGAATGTCTTTAAATGGATATATATCTGCTCCATTTTTACAGCTTTTACTATTATATTTCGTCACATGGTCGGAAGTTCATAAACACCAAGTGCATTGCTGTCCGGGAAAGGAAATTTCCATAGTACCTTTTCGTCAGTTGCTGCAAGCACTTGTTTATGACTTCCTAGATCCTTTTAACATCTTCTGTTCATTTATCCGGTATCCTTCTAGTTGAACCACGAACATGCTAGTTGTTTGTACCGGCAATAATTTCATGAACACGGACGATATGCAGAACTGATGGTTAATTCTCTCAAAGCACCATTCAAAACTCTCTTGTTGTCTTAATTTGTTTGTCCACGTTATTGAAAGTCACCCCCGACACTCAATACTATTTGTACCAACAACATAAATAGACGATTCTGAAATCGAATCAAAATTTTTTTTTATCGTACATATTCTGATAGGTACCTATAAATATTAAAGATATTAGGTACATATTTAACATATTTTCTTTCTATTTCTTTGTATAGTTTAGTCCATTTTCTAGGTTTAATTTTTGTTATAGCATTCCCTTCCCTTAATTTTTCATTAATTTTTTTTTATCTTCTCGCGTTCTATTTCATTTTCCTTTTCTTCATATTTATCCAAAAATGTCCAACCCAAGTAAAAATATGGAAGATGGTTACTTCCTTAGAAGCAGACAAGTCAGAGGTGAAGAATTTAATCCGACAAATTTCCATCGTTCCTCCCCCGAAAGCAGTGATCATCGTAGTAAAGATAGGTTTGTAGTATATCAATCTATGGCACAGCCTTCTACATCTAACAATTTTGTCCCAATGCCCAACCCTCTTAATAATAATCCATTACAATCGGCACTAAATTCACCTCCTCGTGGAACTAATCTGGACACTTTAGCGTTCGATCAATTAGCAATACACACATCAGGACTTAAACCACTGTCTCAAAATCCGACTCCAAATTCAACGTTTCATAGTTCAAATCCATTTTCGAATCCGAACCCATCTCCAGGCCCACCCAAATCTGCAATTTTAGAGAATATACCCCACCATGGAAATATTTCCCAGCCTGGAAATCCTAATAATACCTCCACTCCCATAAAAATAAACCACCATGACAATACGAACACGGATCAGGTTATTGATTCACTTCGCACCTATGTTCGGGATATTGTGTCTACCACACTAGCCGTCAATAGGTCCGAAGATGAACGCGGCCTTCGAAAACAATTAGAAGACGAAAGGGCAAAACTTCGTCTAGAGGTTGCCAAAGTAATTCGTGAAACCATTCGAGCCACAACTCCACCAATTCATACACAAACACATCAACCACATAACATTCAATATTCTACACTACTACCTACATACAATAATCAGAACCCTGCAATACCCACCTATCAGACCCATCCACAAAACCAATGCAATTTCTCCCAACAACTACGAGAAATGCGTCTGGACGATCCCAACCCAACTCGTGTTCCACGGAACCAATATGGTCAATCTCATGTCTACAGAGATTTCCACAAATGGGGATTAAAGTACGATAATCAAAACATGACTGTTGACGATTTCTTGTTCAGACTAGAGCATCTCCGTGAGTCGTACAACGTGGAATGGGACGAAATCGTTAAAAATTTCCACCATTTCATCGACGGAGAAGTCAGCTCATGGTTTTGGATCCATCTCAAAACTCATCCACGCCTAAGCTGGTCCTCTCTCAGAATTGCGTTGACTGAGCATTTTATGAGTTTAGAGACCGATGAGGAGATAGCGCGAAAGATGGACGACCGACGCCAAAAACCAAATGAGCCATTTGATAGTTTTTATTCTGACCTTCTCAGAATGAATTCTAGACTCCGTGTTCCCAGAGGTCCAGAAAGACTGATATTCCTTATTCGGCAAAATGTCTGCTCAGACATTGGTGGAAGGTTATTGACCTTTAAGACCGAGAGCCTTCCAGAAATGGTCTACACCTGCCGTAATATGGAAAAGTATAGTCTTGAACACTTTGCACGATCCAGACAGCAACCAAATTACCCACCTCCATTCCACAGAAGGGTAAATGAACTGTGCTATGAGACTGCAGACGATGCCTACGTTCAACCCATAGAAGCCGTCCAGTTCTCAAGGCCTCCTAGGGATATGAGTGCAGTGGTATGTTGGAACTGCAAAGTGTCAGGACATACATTCCAAGAATGTCCAAGTCCGCAACGTTCATTGTTCTGTTTTAAGTGTGGACTCGCCAACACCACCACACCCAACTGTCAACAATGTTCGGAAAACCGCCGAAGGAGCAATGTAAGGACCGGGGAAAGTTGCTCTTAGATGCATCGTCCGGGTACACAACATCAACAACAACAGTAAACACTACAGACTGCATATTTAACAACAGTTCAACACACCACACCGCACCTACACAAATTTTAAAAAGGGACACCACTCCTGTTCTTACCCCAATACAAACTTCGTACCAGCCAAGACCAAGTCTACACGAACGTCTTGTGAACTATAACAAAGTACGTTCTCAGATATTTAACCCGTCACCACATGTGTCCGAGAAAGTCTCTAAGCTTCGTCAACGTTTTGAGGATAAGAAAAATCTGTATAAAGCGATTTCCTCAACCACCCTTTTGAATGCTGAAGATCCTAGACCGTATGCTAACGTGCTGCTATACAATACCCCAGTGTTTGGTCTCCTTGACTCGGGAGCTTCAATCAGCTGTTTGGGAGCTGGTGCTATGGAGTTCCTAAAACAAAATAGCATTGAGTATAGACCATTCTCATCAGGTGTTAGCACGGCTAGTGGTCATAAGCAGGAAATTGTGGGCATTGTAAACGCTAAGATTAAGTACAATGGCTTAGAGAAAGAAATATCTTTGTTCATAGTTCCGACGTTAGACCAAAAACTGTACTTGGGGGTCGATTTTTGGAAGCTCTTTAATCTGGCTCCGCATATCATATCAGAGTTGTCTCAAATATCCAAAACTGAAACAATAGATCCAAATATTCATCAGCTAACTCAAGATCAATTAGTAGCTCTCGAACAAGTAAAGTCTTTATTTCCATCCTTTTCCAAACATGGTCTAGGGCAGACAAAAATGGAGGAGCATTACATTGATACTGGTAATTCGGTCCCAATAAAACAAAGACACTATCCTGTTTCTCCAGCGGTTCAAAACCTTCTTTATGCGGAGGTGGATCGCATGCTTCAAATGGATGTGATTGAGGAAAGTTCCAGTTCCTGGAGCTCTCCTGTAGTTCTAGTGCGGAAGCAAACTGGTAAAAACCGACTCTGCCTAGACTTTAGGAAAATCAATTCCGTCACTAAGAAGGATGCATATCCATTGCCGCATATTGAGGGTTTGCTAGGACGTCTTTCAGATTCTCATTTTATTTCAAGTGTAGATTTGAAAGATGCCTTTTGGCAGATTCCGTTGGAGAAAAGCTCAAGGGAAAAGACTGCGTTTACCGTTCCGGGGAGACCCTTATACCAGTTCAAGGTAATGCCCTTCGGCCTCTGCAATGCGCCACAACGCATGTGCAGACTAATGGATAAAGTGATTCCACACGAAATGAAAGAGAACATTTTTGTTTACTTGGACGACCTACTAATTGCTTCGAAAGACTTCGACGAACATTTGGCTATGCTTAAGCTCGTAGCTGGTAGATTGGCAGAGGCTGGACTAACCATTAACGTGGATAAATCCAAATTCTGTTTCAAAGAGCTTGCATATCTGGGTTTTGTTGTGGGTGAGGGATGTTTGAAGGTCAACCCTGATAAGGTAGCGTCCATTGTTGAGTTTCCGGTACCGAAATCACCTCGCCAGGTACGTAGATTTCTTGGACTCTCAGGTTGGTATAGAAGATTTGTGAAGAACTACTCAACACTAGCCGCACCAATCACCAACACATTGCAAAAAGGTAAAAGATTTGAGTTTGGACCTGACGCATTAAAAGCATTTAATGAATTGAAGGACGCTTTGACATCTGCTCCCATTCTTGTCAATCCCGATTTCAACAAGCCTTTCATTATTTTATGCGACGCTTCAAACTCTGGTGTTGGATGTGTACTTTGCCAAATGGATGAAGAAGGTATAGAAAGGCCCATATACTATTACTCCCACAAACTCAATTCTGCACAACGTAACTATTCTGTTACAGAGTTGGAGTGTTTAGCTGCGGTCCTTGGCATACAAAAGTTTCGACCATACGTTGAAGGCCAGAGCTTTAAGGTAGTGACTGACCATGCGAGTTTAAAGTGGTTAATGAACCAAAAGGACTTGAACGGTAGGTTAGCTCGATGGAGTTTAAAATTGCAAGGCTTTACATTTGAGATTGAACATCGCAAAGGTTCTCAGCACGTTGTTCCTGACGCGTTATCGCGAGTATATGCTGTTGATGCCCTTGACGATGTTCCTTCTCTTAGTAGTCCACACGATGTTCTTCACATTGACCTTGCAGATCCCAGTTTTAAATCTGGTGAGTATGCCAAGCTCATAGAAACCATTCTTAATCACAAAGATCAACTTCCGGACCTCCAAGTCTCGGAGGGCTTTGTGTATAAGAAGGTTCGGCATTGCACAGGTCATCCTGTTGAAGACGACATGGTGTGGAAGCTTTGGGTTCCATCGAATCTTACCGAACGTTTGATCCTTTTGGCTCACGAACCACCGAAAGCTGCGCATGGGGGAGTTGCAAAGACCCTGTACCGTCTACGTGATCGTTTTTACTGGCCTAATATGGCGGCTGAAGTAAAAATGATCATTTCCAACTGCGACGTGTGCAAAAGCACAAAGGCTCCAAACTTCACACTGAAACCGAAAATGGGAAGAGCTTTTGTTGTCGAACGACCATACCAGCATCTATATGTGGACTTTCTAGGACCGTATCCCAGGTCGAAAAATGGTAACAGCTACATCTTCGTTTGCTTGGATCAGTTGACTAAGTTCGTCCTTATCCATCCCTTACGCAGAGCAACGAGTGACAGCGTGGTGAAATTTCTAGAGAAACAAGTTTTCTCTGTATTTGGAGTACCAGAATCAATCCTTTCGGATAATGGGAAACAATTTGTGAGTAAGGAATTTGCCAAATTTCTTAATACCTATGGCGTCACTCACATAAGAACCGCTGTTTACTCGCCTCAAGCCAACGCAAGCGAAAGGGTAAATCGATCGATTTTAGCTGCCATTCGTTCCTACATCGACAAAGACCAACGTAACTGGGATGAACAGTTGACATCCATTGGCAGTGCATTAAGATCGACAGTCCATTCAGCTATCGGCATGTCACCTTATGAAGCTTTATTCGGTCAGAGTAAAGTTGAACATGGCTCCGACTATAAACTCCTAAAGTCGTTAAGAGCTTTGAATAATGCTGAATTCGATCTTCTTCCGAAAGCTTCCAAAATGAATGTAATACATGCCCACTTGAAAGAATCCCTTGCTAAAGCACATGATGTATACGCCCACACATATAATACACGTAGCAAGGATATTCAATTCAAAGTGGGTGACATTGTATTCAAACGGAATTTTGTTCTAAGTGATGCAAGCAAACACTTAAATGCTAAGCTTTGCCCAAAATTCACGAAGGCAAAAGTCAAATCCGTTCATGGCCACAATCTTTTCGAATTAGAAGATTTACGAGGTGTCAATTTGGGAGTTTTTCACGCCAAGGATATCCGATATTGATACTCTACCTGCTCCTGTTTTCTTTTACTTTTTCGCACGCTGGCTTTGCTCAAAATTAAATGTGGTGTGGGGGCGCTAATAACCCTTCCTTAAATACACACACATCCCACGAACACACATTACCTACCCAACATTACCCACATCAACATCTACATCCATTTCCCATAATCATACTACAACATCACCTATATTCTAAAACCACATAACACATATCATTACACCCTATAAATTTCAACATTTCAAAATTTAACGAAACAAAATACCCGAACACATCCGGCTAATGATGGCTGCGAAATTCGGCAACTTTTTTTTTTAAATTCTAAAAATGTTCCATTCCTGGCCTGTATCTTGGCAACAAATTTTTAAGCCTACTTCATTTCGACCGAAAAATAAAATTTTCTTTGGAAAATTTTCAAAAAATTTTTTCAGTCAGTCGTTGAATTTCAAACGTGTCGGAAGTAAAGAAAAAAAATAAAAAAATTCAGAAGACTACTCGATATAAAACGTATTTTTTTCTTTGTTTTCTCGGCGAAAATTGTTCAGTTCATTTCTTTTGTACCTACCAATTACCAAATCTAAAAGTTCTTTAGGTAAAAGTACCTAAACGTCGTGTGTGTTTTTTTTTTTTTACAAAATGTATAAATCAACTATATAAGTGACATTTGAAAAAAAAAATCCATAAAAATAAAAAGTGTTGGTTCAAAAAGAAAATGTTTCAAATCCTAAACTGATAATTTATACTCCATGCACATATGATATCCTTTCAACCCTTTTTTTTTTTAACCAAAATTTAAAATGCCTCCGTGTGCCAAAAAAATAAAAAAGTTATATCATAATATCATCTACCTAATAAAAAAAATGTGCTCTTTTACATGATACATATCTACTAAAAAACAAAAAAAGAAAACAAATCAAGATACTTAATTAATTACATAATAACTTACCTACTTACATCATTTTCGAAATACATAAAACATTTAGTGGTGGTTTTGTTTAATCTTGGATATAACATCGTGCAAATCCTAATAGTTTTATTAACAAACCTAAATTTCCATCTCTTTACAACAATTAAAAGAAGAAGAATTAAAAGAAGAAGCAGATTATAAAATACATCTACTCTCCAAGTGTTCAGTTTCCCGTCTTAACCATGATGTCAATAGTTTTACCATTTGTGTTATTTAAATAGTTTTCTTTCTTAAATTGTGTCTCTATATTTAATTCAATCCCTTTGATATTTTTTTTATCTTCTGTGTGTGCATCCCATTTTTCTTGTGTCTCAAATTAAATTTTTTTTTTTTTTTGCTCGAAATTTTTTTCTTCAATTTTTATGTTATAGATTCTACACCCAGCTGCTAGTGCACTTGCAACCCGGATGTAAGGTATGATTTTAAAAATAAAACTCTATTTATTTTTTTTTGGTTAAATTTTTTTTCTTTGACTTATTAAACAAAAAAAAAAAAAAAAAAAAAACCTTGAGTTCTTTTTATTAATAAACCTTGAGTTTTTTTTATTTTTAACAAATATCAGTTATAATCTGTAAGTTTTTTTTTTTTTCTTTTTTTTGCTTTTATTATCTTTCTTTGTTAAATTTCTTAAAGTGTCTAATCCTAAAAATAATATAATTTTGTTTATACAGATTAACTTACACATTTCACATTTTTAATACATAGAATGTACCTATTACCAAATTAATTTTAATAATAATAATTGATAAGATACTAATACCATACTTACCACTACTGACACTATTTTTTTTTATTATTATTATTATTTTTTTTTAATTGAATAAACTTCTATTTATGTATATAAAAACCAAACTCCGATTTGTTTTGTTGATTTTGAAGATCTTGATGGTTATATTTTAGTGGCCATTTTTCCTTGATTAGATCGAATGAAATGACCTGCTAATTAAATAGATGAGTTAGGGGTGACCGATGTAAAGTGGATGGTGATAACGGACAACAAGAGTTGTTGAACGTTTTTGAGTTACGCGTAGGGGTTGTCACACAAATATGAGCGAGTGGCAACCATTGGTACTTTGCTCATTCATGAGTAGGGTAATGGGGAGGGCTAGCTCAAAGGTACCATTACACCTTCGGTACCTGCGTGGCGAGAGAAGGAGGAAGGCAAACCAACCAAGTCGATAGGTGTGGTTTGTTTTCTTCTTGGCTGTTAAAATTTTAGACCTTTTAAATCCTAGTTAGAGTCCTTTCCTTTCCAAATTTTCTTCCTATCCCTTCTTTAATCCCAATTTTTAAAATATCCCTATCAAAATTTAAAAGGCATGTGAAACTACGGTAGTCCGCAAGACAAGCAGAAGATCCCACCCATACCGACGAGCTAAGCACTGGCTTACACAAGCATGCCTGCCTTGCTTTGTCGACCGGACAGCCCTTCCACCGATGTCAACTTGAGATTCCTGTATCTCTAAGGTGGAAGGGTAACATATGTTTATATGTATACCGTTACAGCATATATCCAAAATAATTTATTGTACTACACAAAAATCATTTCAAACACGAAAGCACAATTAAATGAATATGTATGTATTCGAAATAAAAAACAAAACAAAAAGGTAAAATAAATGTGGTCCTGTTTTGTTGTTTTATCATTTGATGTGAGTGTAGTTTATGTGCAGATACATAAAGTTACTATTGTTGGTTTGAAGAATGCTAATTTAATTCCAGCCGCATTTTAAATTTGTTTGAAAATTCCTCCAATTCTTTGATGCTTTTATTTTGAAGTGCAAACTATGGGACTTTTATTAATTACACAGTCAAGATGAATGGTCTTAAATTTTTTAAAATTGAAACATTTTCAAATGTGGTTATGAAATGGTTATAAACGGGGCTTACCCTTACTTAGCAATTTGGTTTTTTAGTCGTTAAAGAGTTCTTTCATTTCGCAGTCCTGAATTTGCAATTTACGTTATACTTGTTTGTATTTTATTGGCCCTTCGAGTCGGATCGATGATTCACTCAGGAGGTTGGCTATTGAAAGATCAGCAACGATACTCTTTAATGAGACAATATAAAAGATACTCGAAAAATAATTACAAACTTAAAGGATTAACCCATTGAATCTGTCGTGCTCTTTGTGGCAACGTATTCAACTGACAGAGGGATAGTAAACAAGCCAGCTTATGGAAGGTAACCCGGCTACGATGGATAAAGTACTTTCTACTTTTTGTTGTCCGTTGCTTCCGTTAACAGTTTTCAGATAAAGCCCATTCATTGGTGGAAATGTTGAGAGACTGAGGGAAATTGTCATAGTTGTTGAGTAGATTGAGATACATCGTATTCATGGGTGGAAACATGGAATCGTTGATGACATTTCAATCTTTAAATGTTCGTCGTAATACAAGGTGGCGCAAAAGTAATCCTCCTATCAGAAAATGCTATAAATTTTGCGATTGGCCCCTAATGTCAGTTCTGTTTTGACATTTGTGTAGTAAACACATGCGAAATACACGTTAATAAACAATGTTACGCTACACTGCTCCAGAACGCGGAATATTGGTGACTATTTATTTGAGCAATAATCGGTCGTTGACTTTGGCTTTGGCACAACGTGAATTTCGTCGCAGATTTCCTAGCCGTCCAAAGCCTACTGGTGAAACACTGCGACGTTTAGCCGCTCGACTGGCACAACACGTGATGCTGCCAGGCGTGGCAGACCCCGGAGTAGCCGTTCTGCAGAGAATATTGCTGCTGTAGCCGAATATGTCATGGAAACGCGGCCAAACGGTTACTGTGAATGGTGAGCGCTACAGAGCAATGATAAACGAGTTCTTTTTGCCGCATCTTGATTTGATGAATTGGGATTGGAAAACATGTGGTTCCAACAGGACGGTGCAACGGCACACACTGCAGGTGCCACAACCGATATGCTGAAGGATGCATTTCCCGGGCGCCTAATCTCCCGTTTTGGCGATTTGCACTGGCCAGCAAGATCGCCTGATTTGACCGCTCCAGACTACTTTTTGTGGGGCTTTTTGAAGTCGCGGGTTTATGTCAACAAGCCTCAGACTCTTGCAGCTCTTAAAGACAATATCCGTCAAGAATGTGAGGACCTATCGCCGGAAGTTTTGGCCAAAGTGATGGAAAATGCCATAAAAAGGGCTCAAATGACAATCAACTGTGGCGGCGGCCATTTACATGACATCATATTCTCGACTTGATGTAAAAAAAAAAAAGACCAAATAAAAATAATCCACAAGAAGAATCAAAGTTTTTCTTTTTTTTTTAAATTACAGCCAAAAAACATCGGAAGGTTATTTTTGCGCCACCTTGTATTTTGCAAAAAAAAAAAAAGAAATATGTACATATATTCTTTTCAATGGATATGCTACTATGGTACTATTTCTTGAGTTAAATACCGTAACGTATCTACCAACGCAACGTACATGACAGATTCTAAAGCTTGGGCCCTTTGCTCTTTAACTATGCGTATTTGTTCACTGCGCATGGAGAAAGAGATTCAACACGGCGATATATTGATCGTATGAATGTTAATCTTGCAACTAGAATAGTGTACGAATCCAATTTAAAGTGACAAAGTCTTTGATTAACCTCTTGGCCAAATATACGAAACACTATCGTACATAGACGCATGGTACATGATGTTCTACATCTACACCCTCGGTTCTTAAACTGCGTTTTCAGGGTTCCGCGACTTTCTTGAATTAAAAATACTACTTTGTGTTTAAAAATAATTTTTGTAAAATGCAATTACAAACATTTTTGCGCAAACATTTCATCTCACAAAGAATGAAAATATACTCAAAATATACGAAACCCAGTCTACGACACCAACGGCTTTACTCTTTTTCCTTTGGGTGGAAATCAGATTTAAGTTGATTACACACCCGATCATTAATCCGCATTTTTTAAACCCGACAATTTAAACCTATATCCATAATATTCGCTTAAAAACACGCACGGGTTTACCGCTGGACAAAAAACGAATTTAAAACAATTTAAACAGATTTTTAATCCGATTTTAAAACCACGTAATGTCAAATTTCACATAGACGTTTGTTTTTTGTTTTTTTTGTCACTAATTGGAAATTGATTTGATTTGTTGTGGCATCAAGATTTGGTCAATTTCACCAATTTATGTGTCCAATGTGAAATAAGTGTACTCGTGTACACTAATGTTAATAAATTTATTTTTTAAAGGATTAAAAGAGAAATTTTAGGTATTATAAAGTTAATTCCAAAATTTGCTGGTGGTGCCATAACCGTTGCCAAAACTAATAAAATCCATTTTTCTTATCTTCTTGCTCGTTATTATATTTTCACTTTCACTTGTTTTATGCGAGCGAAGAAATGTCATAAATGTGACATAAAAAAAACAGTCAATGATATGAAATTGAGTTTTAACCCGCGTTAAAGTACTTAAACTGGTCGATGAAGTGCAGTTTAAATTCAATCGGACTAAACGCTGACAAGGTTTCAAAAACTGGTTTTAACCGGTTTAACGACTGAATATCATGAATTTATTGGGCCTCCGCACACGAGATGATTTCTGAATTCACAATTGAAATATTTTGAATGTATTAGTTTTATGCCTTGTTCAACCGCTCAAACTCGGCAGAACATTTTATTCCGTTTTTTCCCCTCACTTCAGTCCCCTCGCCTACAAAATCGGTTTTATGCCGGCAGAACTAATCTCGTGTGCGGACCCCCTTTGGGCTTAATTTTTGGGTTAAACTCACTTAAACTCGGGTGTAAACTTTAATCCGGATTAAAGTTAGTGAATAATATCGCCGTAAGCATTCCGGAAAACGAGTGTCTTATAGATCTGCAGAGTAATTCTTCATCAAAACATGTATATACTGTGAATACCCCGAACTTGGCAAACAGTCTAAATTAAATTTGCTCCCTTTTGTCACAACGTATATCGCTGTGAAGCAGGCTTTTCAGCGTATATGCAAAAATTAAATACCTACAGATCGAGATTGGGCGCTGCCTCAGATGTGCGAATACAACTTTCAGAGATAGAAGTAAATTTAAAAAAAATATATCTTTAATAAAAAAATTTATTTTGAAACAAACGAACGCAAAAAAAAGTGAAAAAGTGTTGTTTTTGCCTATCGAAACCGGCATAAGAGTTGGGGTTCCGAAATATATCTGCGCCTTCTTTAGGGTTCCACAGCTTAATAAGTTTGAGAACCGCTGATCTACACTATCAACTCTGTGGATAATTTTTCTGTAATTTAGTCTTGCAGGCAATACAACGACCGCGAGGTGGACCTGGTCGAAAAATAATAACTTCGAAATACAACGGCAAAGGTGGCTAGGTCCTATACCCCAGGAGCTTATGGGCAACAACGCACCAACCGACGGGACAACGCATCATAGAAAGACCAGATCGTAGGTGTCTCACACATTTATAGTGATAGACCTCAAACAATTTGGTATGAGCAATTGGAGAGACCAAGCTGGCCGGAGGGTTGGTTTGATTCTATGCTCCACACTGTAAGGACCAGTGATGCCATTCTGACCGGATTCCGGTCATATCTGACCGAAATCGATTTACTTTGACCGGAGAAAATTTTGAAATCCGGTCTAACCGTTTTTTGACCGGAATGAAAAATGTTTTTAACCGGAAAACGCTTTTTTGACTGGAAAAATAAAATTGCTCTATTAACTATAAATAAAGATATATTTATATAATTTGAATAAAACTTAGCCTTACATTACGAACACACTCTCACGTTCAAACAAAAACCAATTTACTGCGAATAATGGGATATTTACAACATGACGCATGGAATTCTGCTCCGGGAACATTATCTTATAGGCTAATTTTTGGACGTTTTCTTTTGCTAGTATGTTGAAACTAAACAATGAATTTTAATTAATTAAAGTGTGAAATTCGATAAATCTCAGATTGGAGTTTGGTGAACTACTCTTTTCAAGTGTCAGAAAATTATCCCAGAATACTTATTTAGCCCAATTGACACACAACACACTGCCTTAGTGTATACATATGGCCATACACGTCTTCTCATGACTTTCATTTCCATTCATGACTTGGCTACATACAAAAACGAGGCGTCATTGCAATGAAATAAAAATTGACAGGTAAAAGAATATTGAAATCGGAAACACAAACAAATTTTATAGTAAAGCCGACGCTCGTTTTTGACGCCCTCACTCTATGAATGCAAATATCAAATGCAGATTTATATCCAAAGCACAATGGTATCTACGAAAATCTTTATCTATCTTTATCTTTATCTATCTTTATGCCCTGCCCAGGCCATGCCAGAATTATTTCACACAAAATCTACCTGCCTCGCTGGACATTGGAAGACGTTGTATGGTCATGCACTAAATGTGTATTTCAGGACTTAAAACACGTCTTATAAAATTAAAAATTAGTTTCAGTAAATTTTAAACAAACGAAATAAAAAACAAGTTTACAAACTCAAAATTCGCATATTATAAAAACGTTTTCTCAACATGGATAATGTTTATAATGTAAAAAAATGGCTAATGATAGTTAACTTTTGTTTTATATTTTTAGTAATACATATTATGTTACCATAATCTATTTTTGACCGGGTTTCAGGTCAAAAACTCTGATTTTGACTTTTGACCGGATTTTTTAACCGGATTTAGAAAATAAAAATCCGGTCATACGGTCAGATTTGACCGGATTCACTTTTTTTTAGTGGCAACACTGGTAAGGACATGGGTAGTGTAGTTTGTTTTTCTCCTGCTACCGTGCTCTCAGTTATTGCTGTTCAAGTTGGTCTACCATACATTCTTCTTAAAGCACTTTCCCTCCTGTATCTAACTTGTACCAGCCAGTCGCCGTCATAATGACGACGGTTAAACTTTGCTATTGATATGCCAGACTCTGTCGCTTTCAATGCTGTTGAAACCTTTCTTAAGCTACGATTACATTGGGCGTTGGCCATGGTGTAGTGGTTAGAGTCATTGCTTGTGACCCGAGGGGCGATTGTTCGAGCCCCGGCGGGGGACAGCAATACTCTGCCACCAGTACATAAAGAGAAACGAATAATATCAGAGTTTCTCCACCACTACGACTACACCATAAAAGGGGTTTCTGCTTGGTAGTACAATGGACCGAGATTCGTCTGACTGCTCCAGGGTTTGGAAACCCCTTTTTTTTTTTTTTAAAAATCTACGATTACACGGCCATTTTTTCGAGTCATTTAAATGGCGCTCTGACGTAAAAATCTCGTCACAAAGCAGTCATTTAAATTTCGCTCTGTGTGATCTCCCTTTCATTTTGCGTGCACTATTACCACTTGAAAATTAAATCTGTCTATAGAACTACCCAAGCAGTTCACCAACCCTGGGTAATCGTATCATGGATGCCTAACCCGTTTGTCAGTTTTCCCCCGTACCCCTGGGGCCTGTTTGGGTAACAGAAAAGCAAAGAAGTGACAGAAAGCTGGACTCCGTCTCCATCCGCTATATTCATGCCCGATTGCCCGTATTGACTAATTTTCGAAAGAAGTGGTTCAATTTTTCAATTTTATTCCCAATTTCTTAGTTATAGTAACAATCCGTGATTTGTGAATCTAAATTCAGCTGATTTCCCGAACGTTTGTTATAATTATACATAATCTTCTCTTGTTATAAAGACCCTCTGAAGAAGACAACAAAACCTGTCGAAACGTCCTGAAAGTTAATTGGTTAACAGTGTTAACAGTCGCATCACCATTTTTACCATAAAAGCCGAATAGAAATAACTATCCTTTCTCTCATATGCATCGGTTGTGTGGTGGAACAGGCTTTCGCGGAAACTTGTTACTGCCTCTTTCGCCAAACTCCAAAGAACGGTTTGCCTTGGGGCCTTCCCTAGCACTCCGGGCTCTGCTCTAGACGCTATGATGAACCTCCCCCCTTGATATTTTTATCATGGGGTGTACGCTAAAAACCATCTCCCGGTTAAAGAGAGGTGGTTTTGGTACCACGCGCACTGGAATTTTGAAGAACTTGTGCGAGAATTATCCTTTCACCCCTGTCTTATGGATATGCAGTCTGACGCAATGATACCAGAAATCCTACTGCGACAAAACTACCAAGTCAACTTTCCTCAGGCAACGGAATGGCTTCGGCCAGACTCTGAGCCGGGGAAAGAATGCCATCGTATATTCACGAATGGCTCCAAAACTGGACAGGGGTCTGGTTCTGTAGTCTTCGTGGAAAGCGACCCTAACCGAAGATTTTCACTATCCTTATGGCTATGCGCTATATTGTAACAAACAGGTGGAGGGCAAGAAGCATATGCGTTTGCAGTGATAGCCAAGCTGCACTAAAAGCGCTGCTTAACCCTCTTACCTCGTCGAAGTTAGTGCTCGAACTCAAGCTTTCTCTGAACTTGGTCGATAGGCTAAACACGGTCAAACTTGTTTGGGTCCCAGGTCACACTGGTATCCAGGGAAATGAGATCGCTAATGAGCTTTCCAGGCTGGGTTCAGAAGAAGAAGCTCTCTTAGGACCTGAACATTGATACTTGGGTTGCTCGTGAACACGAGTGTGGGTGGCGTGACTGTGCTGGGTGCAGACAGACCAAACGACTGCGTTGGGACATCTCAAAAGGTTCGCGTCTTTCCTTTTGTCTCTCAGGAGAATCGACTGCAGACTGCTTGTGGGCGTTCTTTCGGGCCACCAACCTTTCGCCAAACACTTAAATGTATTGGGCTTGAGCGACTCCACCATCTGGTCCCGCTTGTGGAGAGGACGACGATACAGCGCAACACTTGATCTTTGGGGCTGACGTGGTGAGTGCCAAACATCTAAGCTCTTCATCACTGAAGCTCCTACTCATCTTTTTTTGAAAGACGGGAAAACTAAGCACAGTAAAGTAAGGTGTCTGTTTGGCAGTACAATGGACCAGTAGTTGTGTCTGAGTGCTCCAGCGGATAGTAACAACCTCCGACAAAGAAAAAAAAGCTAGATCTATTACAATTTGTACAATATTCAGTACAATCATAACAGTAGACTCAGGCTTAATTATCCAGAGGGGGTCAGGTATAGCCAAAGGCCGAGATAATTGGAGATACGTATTGGTTGAGAGCGAGCTCCATCTGGACTGTAACTGTAGGTTCAGTAAGTGTCTTCCAAACTGTCTTTTAAGGTACAAATTGATAACTAAACATTCTTAATACAAATACTACACAATAGCTCATTTTGAATTCGAAACATTTAAGTCTGAAAAAATAAGGACGGATAAATATTAAAAGTGCACGAGTTCAAAACACGATCTCCATTTGCCCATTCATATTTCATATAGCGTCGTCGTCGTAGACAACTCGTCGCTGAGAGACAATTTATATTGAGTCTCCCACAACACTGACCTTTGCCATTTTTTTCTCTCACAAGCGACTGCATTCCAGGACGCACTCTGCTAAAGATCAAAAGTCCCTTTCACATTTCATTTCTAATGCGCGACTTTTAACGTATATACTGTGTACCCCCGCATTCATGACCCTTTGCAGCACTCATTAATCATCGGCCAAGAAGCACATCTATCCAGCCAGACCTTAGATATACACGTTTGCGCGTCCCACCCGAACAAACCCATTGCATCTGTTCACACGGCGCAAAGCATTAGTGTACACAATTATAAATGCCACTGTTCATATTGCGTTATTACGGTCTGGAGCAGATAAGACAAACTGAACCAGAGCCCATTCCAGAAAGTCGCTTTTTCCTCACAGCCAGGATAATGGTTTTTTATTTGTTTTTGTACATTCTGTTGGAGAAAAGTCAAGAGCAATTTCCAAGCACACACAGTAAGCCTAAAACAAGGAATAACACGTAGAGGTGCATTAGCAAAGTTATAACATTCGAGGGATTGCCAACACATGGAAGAAGAACACTGCAAATCGTGCATGCTCCTCTTTGGCACACACAGGAACAAGAGTGTGTACAAAGAGGCAAATAACCTCGGAAAGAAGATGCTTCATGTCAGCCCATAAGTAAGCAGTCTCTTCCCGGGATGTGCTTCCTCTAACAACCCGATATGTTGTTTGTAGTGTGGCGTGTGGTGGATTCACATCCACTTGATATTTTGTGGCATGAATAAATTGCTTATTTTTGGTCGAGTGCAAACAGAATAACGGACCGGGAAGCAAGGCGCCACCGCCGCCGCCGCCGAGGTGCTTTTGCACTCCTCCAGCTTTATGGAGCAGGTAATATACAAAAGGAACTTTTAGTCCTCATCTAAGGTGCGCACATACAAGGAAGTCGCTCATCTGTAGTGCGAGCATACTTGTGTTATCGTTTGTCGAGCGTAAATAGTTTGAGGTTGTCATATTTTTGTTTCCCTGGAAATAATAAATACGACCGCGTGTCTGCTAAAATGGATGTAATTCATGCAAAGGAAAACGGAAACAAGACACGGCATTGTTTCGGCTTTTACGTTGCAGCCACTTTGACGTTTTGTGAATAAGCTGATTGCATTCACGGAAATATCCTTCATGGTACGACGAGCAATTTCATGCTGTTTATGTGTGTGTGTGACTGCTATGCAGTACCCCAGGTATTCTGTTCTTGCAGTTTTCGCCGCATATGCAACATTTAATGGAAGTTACTTTCTCTCTTTCAAGGAGAATACTTGGCAACTGTACAAAAGGCGAATGCAGAGAAGTGTATAGTATGTACATCCAACATCCATTCAGAATGGTTAGAAAAAGGAAAGCACTGCGCTACATCTCCTCAGGGAGTGACTGCAGGCCTTACTTTGGTTAGGTGTTCAAGGCATGAAATTGGTACTGTCAGTCAGTCAGTCACCTTGGAACGCAACAAAAAACAAACATAGCCCAGCGGAAGGAGGCCATAGTTAAAAAATACCAAAATTGCGCATCCAGAGACAAAGGATAAAATTTCTCCTTCTGCTCATTTATGTAGGTGGAGCCACTTTCCTTGCCCGGTAATGACAGTAACGATACCTTTGAGATGTTAGATCTTTTAAGTAGTAGGATCTTTTTGTATCCAGAATTGGTCAAGATAGCCTATGCTATGTCGCAGTATCCAATATGTTTCCAGCTATAGTTTCACCCTTTGGGTCATCATGAGTAAATGTTTAGCGCGGAGAAGTTTAGCTTGTACTATACAAGCTTCCATTACACCGGAGGACATTAATCTAGCTAGTTCATTCTCTGCACAATTCCCTGTGGCTAGGAACCCAGCAAATGGTGAGGTTGTAAAGTCCATAGTTATCTCCTCCTATCGGGCCAATTTTCCACCTTCACATTTTATTTCGCTGGATGCTAGGGACTTTGTGGCAACTTGGCTTTAGCTTGACGAATATCTGTGATTTCAGCCTGAATGGCACCACATTACTACAATGATACGGAAGGCAGAAGAAATTGAAGCTGTATTGAAGCCTATTCCCAGTTTTTCATCTGTGATTTTGGCAGAAAAGACTAGCCTTTCATTAACCTATAAAATGTCTACATTGGTAGCATACTCCTTTTGCTTGCTGATGATATCTCGATGAAGAAAGTTAATAAGCGACGTTGAAAGGAAAGGCTGGAGAAGTTCTCATTGCACCTATGATAAAGAAATATTATGCACAGGCAAGCCAAAGGTTGTGTCTTCTTCACAGCCCTTTAATGGAGTTTCTGTCTAGATCTAGAACCGGTCATACCATACTACGATGCCGTGACGAATTATAGGTGAAATTACCTCCTTTGTAATTTATGCGCACAATTGTTTCTAGTAATGCCATTAGAATAGTCACATGACAGTGCCTCTATAGATGCACAATTGCCAAAAATATTGTCTGAGCCAGTTGACCATCTAAAAAGACAGATTACAGAATATAATTAACCATTGACTTCAAAATATAGCAAGTATTTTTGATCGTTTTAGGGAATGTTTTTGTTTTTGTATTGAGATATGAGTGGAAAAGATTGCTGGAACTAGGTGCATATGGTAGGAATTAGGGTTTGCTAAGGCTTCTCCACACGAAACAAACATTTAGGAAAACATTCAGAAACGTTTTGAACTTGTCTTGGAAGCTTAAAATGTTTCTCTTCTTGTAGTTGGTGACCATTAGCCAAACAAAATGGAGGCACAAATGTCGTGCCATGAAAAAAATTGTGCAATTAATAATTTCTTGGAAGACAAGCCAACTTGTGGTTGTTTTAAGGAAATATGTTTTTAAAACCATGTTTTCCGAATGTTTCCTAAATGTTTGTATGTCGTGGACAAGCCTTAATATACAAATATTTCCACTGATTTAATTATGTGTTTAATTAAATTCAATGGGGTTGGTCTGAAGTGCTTTAAACTTGCAGATATTAGTGAATTCATAAAAACGAATTTTCGGGGAATTTGTCTATAAAACCAAAATTAGTTTTTGGGAATAACAATTTTGAATCTTTGAATAGAATATTAATTCGTTGACACAATTTGTAGGTATAAACTCTAATGGGAAATTTAGGGATGAAGTGGGTGATCTCAACCGTTTTAGATTGTTATGGGATTCAGCGGTTATAAATCATAAAGAATAAAATGTGTCCAATAAAAAGTCGAAAAAAGGGGTGTTAATTGATTAGAAGTAGTTTTAGTGATTGTTATTAATTGGATTTCTTTTGATACTGCGGTATTGAGATTTACAAATAAATACATCTTCTCTTCTATATATATAAAAATAAGTTGTATTGTGTTTGCCGCTAATGTTCTCTGTAATGCCTAAACCGATTGTGATTCTGAAAATTTCTCATGAAAAGTGACATTAATACCATTGTTTATAAGTGTACACAGTCTTTGTAGGTGTATTGGTTCATGAGTTATAGGGGCGTGGCACCGCCTATACAAAAAGAAACAATTAAAATCCAATTGTATTTTGAAAACCACCGAATCGATTGTGTTCCTATCAAACTATATAAAGGGGTGAGGGGGCGCTATTCTTCGACAGTCATGGGAGCTAAAGTTTGGAAAATGTATAACATTGATGTGCATTGTCCTGATAGACAGGAATATTATCTAGTCTAGGCAATACGAATCCTGGAAAAACCAAAAATGTTGTGTACCACAGAGCATTACAATAGAAACTATTTATCACTGATTTAAATAAATTTGAAATAGATTTTTATATTTTTCTATTTTGCACTACGAAGTTTGCAGGGGTTCGCTTGTAGTAGGTATATAAACACAGATCAGGATTTAGCTAGTAATTTTTCAGAAATATATAAAAATAAATAAAAGTGTTATCATCGGCGATTCGTTTGGACGCTAAGGTGTTTTCAAGAGACGGAGAGATACATTTGTCTAATAGTGGTTTTGTATGGTAGGTACCTTAACTACTTGACCGACATAGCCCATTTTCAATACCAACCTGACGACGGTAAAACTAAGTCCCCTCACAAAATTTCATTGGATATCCGATCCCATATTCGCACCACTGCTTTTTGATCCACCGACCAGCACCTGCTTCGGACCAGATTTCAACTGCATGAACGACACCGTAGTGGAGATTTGGCTAGGAGCTTATCCTTGTAAACCCTTGCTACTGGATTCATATGTAGTGGCAAAACATGAGTCCAAACTAAGGAATAGACATAAAGTGTCCGCCATCTAACGTTTTTTCAACTAGTGCTTATTTCGCGAATGGTAACACTTAGCTCATGTCTGATTTGACAGATAATTAGTTTTATCCTTCCGCTGAACGAATATGGTTGTGTATACGCTTGAACAACGCTGGGAAATATTGCGACATTATCTACTTTGAAAATCATGGTAATGTTGCAGAATGTGTGCGAAAATTGCGTACGGATTTTGGAAGAAGAGAAGCACCGTCAGCTTTGTATGTTCGTTATCTTGTGAAAAAACTGAAAGAAACTGGCATCCTCATCGATAAACCAAAGCGTGAAAAAGCCAAAAACAGCCGATATACCCAAAACGAGTCACTGTTTGGTGTGGATTTAAGTCCAGAGGCATAATTGGGCCATTTTTCTTCGAAAATGAGCAAGGAGTGGCCGTTACAGTCAATGGCGATCGTTATCGGGCCATGTTGAACGAATTTTTGTTCACAAAAATTGAAGAGGAGGATATTGGCAACATTTGGTTTCAACAGGACGGCCGGCGCTACGTGCCACACAGCCGAAGCTACACTCGATGTTTTGCGCCCTGTTTTTGAAGATCGCATTATCAGCCGCAGAGCTAATGTCGTTTGGCCACCGCGGAGCTGCGATTTGACACCGTTGGACTATTATTTGTGGGGTGCCGTAAGTAAGATAAGTGTTATGCCGACATGCCAGAGACAATTGACGCTTTAAAGGACAATATTCGTAAAGCCATTGGTGAAATACAGCTGCACACAATCGATAATGTGCTTAAAAATTGGACCGATCGTGTAGGCTACTGCATGGCCAGCCGAGGCAGCCATTTGAATGAAATTATTTTCCAGTATTAACCGGAAGGATTGTACTTTCAAATAAAAAAATAAATTTGAGAAAATATTCAGTAGTTTTTTTTTTATAGCATTTTCAAAAAAAAAAAAAAGTTATTTGGCGGACCCTTTACATGTTCTACATTACAGCATCCTGCTATAGTACGAGAAGGTATATTATAATAATGGCGAACTTAATGAACTGTACGAATATCCGCTAAGGGAAGTAATCCGACAAAGTTTAAAAGAAGAAGACAACGAGAACTAAACGTCCGTTTTGTAAACCCAGCATTACATCTATCTATTTAATAATCAAATGGTGTGCATTAGTCCCGCAAAAACTTGACAACGGCTAGACTGATTTGTATGAAAATTCGGAAAAAACCCAAACGAAAAGTCGGAAAATCGAAAAAATCTAAATTTCCATTTTGTGTGGGGAATATACACTACCATACCATTGGTAGCAAAACTCAAAAACTACCAGGCACCTCCCATAAAAAATAAATAAATACCTGGGATCCCTCGCACAGTAGTCCAGCACACTAACCACTTCGCTACTGCGCCCACAGGCACCTTCCATAGGTATACAAAAAAACACAAAAATTGTGTATTTTCAAACCCCCAGAACTTATTGAGTTCCCATTTTGATAAAATGCTTATTTTTGACCCAAAGGAGTTTATTTATTTATTTATTTATTTAACTACTATACATAAATGTCACAGTTAATCAGTTCTGAAAATAGAGTATGCTGTTTTACAATTCTTTCAATATATTTTTTAAATTAAATTTTGAGATATTGAAATCAATCACATAATTGTACTTATTGAAATCCCTCGTCAGGTTATTGATAGGGCCATTACTCTCATAGTTACATCGAGACGTCCTTTGGTATAAAAAAAATTGGGTTCCTTGTTGTCCTCGGTCTGGTATTGATGTTTACGAAATTGAGAACATATGTGGAGTTAACGCTACCAGTCAGAACGCAAAACAGGAATATAACATTTGATATCTCTCTTCGTTTTTCCAAAGTCTGCAGATTCAGTAGCTTTAATCGACTTATGTATGGAGGAAGACGATTTTCGGGGTCCCAAGGCAAATCACGCGAAAAGAAGAAACTGCTTTTGAATACTTTCAATTCTTGAGATTCCAGAGACGTAAGAAGGACACCAAACAGGACTACAGTATTCCAAAACAGGTCGGACGAGAGAACAGTATAGAATTTTGGTTACATAGGGATCCTTAAATTCCTTTGAGAAACGTTTTATAAGTCCCAATCGGCTTCTTGCTTTGCTGACCATGGAATCCAAGTGGAGGTTAAAGTTGAGCTTTCTGTCAAAGACCACACCAAGATCATTAAAGCAATCAACAGCTTCCTCATTAATAAAATAAATTGACGCAGTTGGATTTTGGCGTCTCGTGAAAGTCATGCTTTTACACTTCTTAAGATTAAGCTGCATATAGTTCCTTTTACACCATTCTTGCATAGCGTCAATGTCATGCTGTAAAAATATATAACCTTGCAGGCTACTATATGAATAGATCAGCAAATAGTAAAATCTTTGAGTATGTAATAAGTTTCTGTGAAGTTTGGTCAATATTATTGGCAAAGAGGCGTGGCACCTCCCATCCAAAAAAAAAAAGTGTCAAAATCTTATGTCTCGAAACGCACCGAACTGATTGAGTTCAAATTTTGAGCAAATGTTAGCTATTGGGCCAAAGGAGTTTCTGTGAGGTTTGCTCAAAATTAGATAAAGGGGCGTGGTACATTCTATACAAAAAATAAAAAATCTTTTCTCGGAAACGATTGGCTCGGGAGATGTTCCTACGAAGATTGGTAGAAATTCAACAAATGGCGTGAATTCATTTAAATTACGAACTTGTTTCATTTAATCACCAAACCAAACTTAAACTGTGCCTACACAGTGCGGTCAATATTGCCGATCTCAATGAACTGGAGTTGATTGGGAGGGGATTCATAATCGCTTATGAAGAGTAACAATCAATATAGTCATACCGGGTTAAGATAGTCTTTTATATAATTCACAATCAAATCGCATGCTCAATTTTCAGTAAATACATCTATATGCCCATCTGTTTCGTAGAAAATAAAATCTCCTTTAGGCGTACATTTTCGTATAGCTACAACACTACCCCCGTCTGCTGCCAACTTGCGAATTCCAATTTCTAAGTACATACATACCCAACAAAAGTTCGAAGGCGCCATGCCCATGCCAGTCCCGCCAACGATTTGTTCCATATTTCAAGGAATCGTTTGAATTTTGAGGCGCGGATGTCGGTGGATTGCGTACGTATGTGCTATATTTAGGCGATGACCTCATTTTCAGTTTATTATCTCATTTTTTTGGCGATTCAATCTCTCAAGCTGACAATGAAAACTCCACTCATGCACGAACCACAAATATTTTTTATAAAACGTACTAGATTAAGTGCACAATCTCGAACAAAATCTAATTAAGTGAATTATTCTTGTGCCGATGCTGTTGTCCTCGTTCAGTTCTTGTCTTGGGGAAAATGGGGCGCCACAGAAAATCGAATGACCCTATAGTTTGTAGAAAATATATCTAGGTACAAACAACAAATTTTATGCGTGCAGTGGATGTGTTCGATAAACAACACGAAGAACGATACAAGTTGCAAATTAAGTGAAAGATTTATTATGCTGGCGCCACGGTTCTTGGCGAATGGCATCTGTGTCAATATCGATTATTCTGCGTTGTTGCAGTCATCTCTCATCGACGAAGTGTGTTTGAGCGGGTGAGCGTTGTGGCGTTGTCCTCTGTGATGCTGTATTGCTGTGTCTTTGAAGTACATTTTCATCTAATGACTCAATCAGCACAGCATCCATACCCGTTAGCTGGTTTGAGCACAAAACAAAATCCCCAAACCCATCCCCAATTTTGATGTGCGTTGACGAGAAAACCCCCACCACAAAACTATGTGTGTGTGACTATTCTTTAAAAATGTTTGTGTTCAATGCACTCTCTCTGCTATGACATACTGCTGGCACGACACTTGTCCCAATTGTCCTCGGCTATATCAAGAGGCAAAGGATTCACAATCCACAATCACATGCACCCGCATTTGATTTAGTTGGTATACGAGTACGCCAACGCGGAACACAAATGTCATGCATGCGTTGATGCCTTTAGCTGATAAGAGTCCCATTCGCAAATAAACCCCGTTCAGCTGTGCACTATGAGAAATTATTTTACTTCTGAGCCAACAACTAACCCGCTATGGCGTTGCCATAGTTTGCCTTTGCATGATGGGAATGGGAATGCAGTGCGGCGGGTGGTGGTGTCGGAGGCGAGCATATGGAATAGACTTGTTGAAAGTTATTACAAGTGGGGTTGGCAAACGCCTCTCCTCTCGGTCTTCGAAATACAACAATTAATGTCGAGTGTGAAGGATTTTCTAGTGAACATTGAGTGGTGCTTTACTATATATACGAGGCGAGTAGTTTCACACACTACAAGTGTGTTCTTGTTGGGGAATGTGTCGGGCATTGGCGTTGAGTATTATGTTGGCTTTTATGAAGCGACCACAAAGTTAAATGGTGACTTTTTGTAGGGGGTTGATAGCTTATTTAGATGTTTTGTATTTTGACAAAGTCAAATTGGGGAATATTATTTTTCAAAAAGCAGATTGGAAATTTGGTACAGAGTTTCTAAGCAACGCTTTCACGTCCTTCTCCATTGTCAATTGTATATATTCCAGGTCCTGAAAGGCTTTATCGAAACAAGAATTAAAATAAACCGCAATTAGTGCCGAAATTGATTGCATTCGCCTGTCTTCCCATACATATGCTGTTGAATTGAAGTCCATGCGTCATATTCTATAGGGTGGGCCATCTAGTGGTTTCTTTTTAAATCTTTGATTATTTTGACACTGACAGAAGTTTTCCGCTCGAAATCTTGACAGAAAGTCAGTACTATCATATATCCGCGGAACGAAATGAGTCGCTTTATGCGGCTCTCAGATTAAGGCAACAAGCAACTATAAGCAACTATAGTTGCTATAGCAACTGCCAATAAGCAATCAGCAACATTTTTCGTTCGAGCGATATTTAGTTGCTTTGATGTGAGAAGTGAGATCTCCAATTTAATTCAAAGTAAAATAATTGTGAGCGATAATATTGCGTGTTTCCTATTGCCAGTTGCTTATATTGAATATTGTCTCAATGTGGCTCGCACAACTAACAACTTTGGGAAATATTTCCAAAGGAAGTGCTGTGTAGCTCAAACAGTGTGTTTTTTGAAAAGAAGTTTAGACGAGGCGCATTTTCATCTCGGCGGCTACGTAAACTAACAAATTTGCCGCATCTGGGGCTCGGAAAACCAGCACGTTATTGTGGAGAAGCCAATGCATTCACAGAGAGTGAGAGTTTGGTGCGAATTGCGGAGTCGTGGCATCATTGGACCATTTTTCTTCGAAAATGAAGCTGGGACCAACGCAACGTTTCGGTCAACGGTGGGCGTTACTGAGCCATGTTAACCAACTTTTTTTTTTACTGAAATTGATGACAAACATTTGGACGACCTCTGGTTCATGTAGGATGGCGCGCCATGCCACACAGCCCATGCCACAATGGATCTTTTGCGCACCAAATTCCCAAATCGTGTTGTCAGCCGTCTTGGCGATGTCAATTGACCGCCTCTGAGCTGCGATTCGTCTGTTCCAGTCGGCAAAAAGCCAGGAAATACCATCCATGGCTAATCACCAATGGAAAGAGTATTGGCGAAATAATGCATCATTTTGGATTGGAAAATCTTGGGACAGCCTTTGGCTACAAGCCAAATGTGAAATTTATGTCTGTCCAACTATATTTAGAACAACAAGACCACACATGGGCAAAAGGTCCTGAGCTATTTATTTATTTCGTTAACTTCTTATAGCAATCCGCATCAAAGTTAAACCCGCCAACATTAGCCTAATGTGCACTCTTGTCCACACAGAAGAAATGGACGACGCATTCTAAAGTTTCTACGAGCTTCTCGCCCGGGCTATCAAGAATTCCAAAAACAGGAGTAGGCGATTTTAACGCCAGAATAGGCTAGAGGAACTTCTTTGGTAATACAGTTGTACACTATTCAGTCTCTTACAAATTACCAAAAATAAGATAAGGAATTTCGCCTGTCTAAAGATTAACTAAGAGAAACAAAATGGCAACGAAACAAAAGCCAACCATCATATTTCGTTTCTATTCAATTTGAACTGTCATTCGTTTTCTGTTTTCTCAACTATACCACCATTGTCGGGTCTCTTTTCGTCTCCCTACCACTATAAACCTTACCCAGAGAGACTTTTTGAACTTCTCCAGAGTTCTTCCCTGAGTTCGATTCGTAGTGTTAACGCTAGCATCTGTTTATGTGAGATCTGTTTCATGCAATGGGTCTCGACCCAATGTTTTTCCAAGGTCCTCATTCTTCTGCCAGCCAAAGCTGGACATTGATACAATATATGTGCCGCTGTCTTAGATTCCTCCAGGTATAGCTTACAAGTATCATCCACTTCAAGGCCCATCTTCCTTAAATGATACCCGAAATTAAACCATGACCTGTAATTAACGCCACCACCCATTTCAATGTTCCTCGACTCATGCTTAGAACCTTTCTCTGAGCGGAGCAGGTCGGTTGACCACCGTCTCATGTGTTCTGCCGTGATCCATTTGTGAATCAGCTGTTCTACCATTCCTCTACCAATTGAAGAGAATGTTTCTGGTACCAGCAATTGACCCCTGTTTTGCAAGGGAGTTCGCCTTTTCATTGGTGTCGATCCCTATGTGTCCTCGTACCCAAGTCAGTGTTACCTGATTTTTAGAAGAACACTTATTGAGCTTGGAAACAAATTCCAATGCCAGTGATGTAGTGATGGTTGTCCGCTCCATGCATCTAATCGCAGCCTGGTTGTCCAGTGCTATTAGAATATTTCTTCCTTCCACCTGACTCTCAAGTAAGCAAGTAACCCAACGCATGCAGCAAAGCAATCATCTCAGCCTGGTATACTGAAGTGTGTTTTCCTAGGCTAATGTGACGGGCTAGTTCCAGATCTTCTGAAAAGATTCCCTCCCCCCCCCCCGGTCCGCTTTCCATCATAGATCCATCTGTGAAAATCACGATTTCACCATTCCTCTTTTCTGGAAGTAATCCATTCTCAATACGAGTTTTGTGATTCCTTTCCATATTACGCACCTTTGTTATACAATCCACAGTCATGTTCAGTTTCCTAATCTCGTTTTTGACACCTGTAATTCCTATACATGCCAAACGCTGGACCTTATCCAGGTGCTTCTTTTGTGCTTCTTTTGATGTTAAAAAATGGCTTAGACAAGACGACGCGCTATCATGTGACTTCTTTAATCAGCCCTATTCCCGTTGGCGTTTGTCGTAAACGCCTAATATTTCATTTCGGTTTTAGGTCTGTGTTTGTAACTTTTTTAAGAAAAACTTTTTGAAATTACAGTGAACACATAGAAAATGAAGTAAAATCGTTAACGAAAGTTCGAAAAAAAATCTTAATATTGGTTTTACAACGACACGACACATGAGTCGTATATGACAAACGCCAACGGGAATAAGGGTGAATATCTTACTTGAAAGATTTGTTTGGACCGGAGAGGCTTAAAATACTCTTACTGCCTGTGACATTTATAGGTAGCGGATGCAACAACTGACTTTCTAATGAAACGTTTACCTTCTCTTAAACACGGATTTATAAAGATCCCTTTGCCCGTCCGTACATACGGAAGTGTACCGTTTGCGGATGTGATGCGCGACATACGACTATCCGGAATCAGTGTATTATTAATACGCAAAACTCGAATCAATTGCAGCAAAAAATTTAAAATGCGAAAAGGACACCTGGCGCCATCTATTATTTATCTCGTTAACTTCTCCATCCAAAATGCACGCAAAATGTCTTTAATCAAAATAAAATTCACAATCCTAAATTTTCCACCTTTATACATCGTCCAAAATCATCAAATCATGCAATTAAAATAAAATACAAAATTTCGTCAAAAAAAAAAATTAATTTTTCGCGTTTTTTCCGTAATTTTCTAATTTTCCATTCAAAAAGCCATTCCGGAACAATTGCACACAAAATTCCATGAAAAAATCAATTTTCGATTTTTCCAATTCCCCGACTTTTCCGGAGGGTTTTCCCAAAATTTTCTTTCGGAAGAACCTTCTCCTGGCAATTACGAACAACAGAAAAAAAAATTTGAGCCAAAACGGCCAAGCCGTTCTCAATTAATGAATGACTATACATTTTTGCCACCATTTTTATATATATGTAATATATTTCTATAAAATTGTTGAATGGGCCGTTCCGTTAAATGTTCAGTCTACTGAGTTTCGTAGCACTGACGGCTGTACAAAAATGTCTAGCGAAAACAGGTTAAGTATAGCGTCAAGTCCTGCGGTTGGAGTTGTCATCGCAATATACGCTCGTGAACTTTTATATAATAGTCTTTAGGTAAGGTCTTACTTACAGAGTTTAATTTTGGGACATGATCCTGGTCCCCAATCTTTTTCCAAAGATTCTGCTGCAGAAGTGAAAGGCTGGGATTCCGCATGCACGAGGTAATGGAGAACAGTCTTTGATATAGGTCTTTATGGTGATAGGTCTGCAAGATTCAGCTAGGTTAGGTATTTGGCTTATTTCCAGGTGTGGGAATATCAATCACATTCCCTTGTATCTGGGTCAACGAAATCTTGATACGTTTTAACCAACTATATATTTAAAGCGATAACTGCCGTAAGAATATGGTCGTCATTAGAGAAATAAGCCAACCGCTGGTTTTCAGTAGTTCAAAAGAAACCCACAGGTTCTAAAAATGTTGTCAAATAAACTGCCTACTGCTACTAAACCGACCTCCAGTCATGGCTAGTCATGAGCTAAATTAACTTAAAGCAACGTTTTAGGAGTGGTTGCAATCCCTCTGCACCGATTGGGCATATATTTCGAGAGCATTTCGAACGGACTTTTACAACGTTTACATGTATGCCTTTGCCGACCTTAATACCTTTCAAAATATACCCCGCGGGCCTTCGAAACCTCACAAAATCTTGATTGTGTTCTCTCATCTTTGGTATGTTACCGCACTCGAGCTGTCAAAGAGAAATGTCGTTACTTTGTCATTACCGTATTCCCAGTGCGGTCCTGGCGGGAGGTGACGACACGATCTTATACCCATATTCGACAATGACATTGCACTTTAATACCTACAAAGGGAATGTTCAAATGGGAGAGTAAATGATAAATGTTACAAGTAAATTTAAAGTTTTACGATTGAGCCCTCTCCAAGCAAGTCTCTGGAGACGTGCGTGTAAATCGATCTTCAGCTCATACATAGCCAAACCTACTTACATCACAAAAATATGATTAAAGACAAAGGGGAAAGGGGACACAAATGCAACCTCGCTATCAAGGCATGCTGTCATCAGCAAATAAACGAATTCCTTGAAAAACAGAAAAATCATTAATCACCCGACAAGAAATGCATCAACATTGCAGGGGTCGACCGACAACGACACGACGACGTGCTGCTAGTGCTGTGTACAGTGTATACCATCCGAACGAATGGGAAAAGTATCGATTAGGTTAATGTATTGCGGGAGGTTATTTTTATATCAGTTGCGCTCTCCTCCTGTCATGGATTTCATTTCAAAAACATGTTCTTCGTGTGCGCTTAGTGTTTGTTGGTCATATCACAATAATATGTCGAGCAAATGAGCACAATATGCAAATTCATTCAACAAAGTACATCCAAGTGAAGGGTGCACTCTTGTTTTGCATTTAAATTGATCTATAACAACAACAACAACAAAATATAAATGCAAAACTAATTGAATATAAACGGCTTATTACATTCCACAAATTCCTCATGCACATCCCTGGCCTCTGCAAAAACTGATGTGCATGCATAAATTGGACTGTCAGCCCTTTTGAGAGAATTCCTCTCCGACATGAGATTAATCGATTAATGCGTGTTTTATTGTCGTAATTAAAAACAGGTTAATTTTGCGCCAATTGAAAGGACAAAGTCGAAAATGAGCACAACCCATACCGCCAAATATATAAATATATATGTGCACTTACGCAATGCACATCGGCGTAAGGATACAGTAGCAATTACGAGTACACCTATAGGCTAGGTTAAGTGTTGTCTGCAGTGAAATAAAATATAACCTCATTGGGGATTAATTAATCGGGAAACACGACCAATGATTAAACGATTATGCAAACATAATTGCCATATGCACAAACGAGTAAAAATCGAAATCAGTATAAAAGTCGTGGGTATACGAGAGTATTGGCTTAATTACGTATTATTGCGATTTGTTTATGCACAAGGACATATTGGACGGTTTACTGCAACAAGCCAGTAGCTATAATTTGTTGTTCAAATGCATTCGACAGAAAACTGGTTAAATTGTCAAAAATGTTTGCAGGTTAATCAATCATCTGATTGGGTATATAAATTGCATCGCAGGTTTGAATATTAAGCTAACCAAACTTTGATTGCTGATTTTGTTAAATTATTTCCTGAAATTTTTCGAACACAGATTGGCCGGACGCATTGACAAATATTTATTGCGATGACATTTGCACAAACACACACATACAATTCGATCAATATTCATGACCCTCATCACTTGGGACGACTAGGGTTTCTGTAATTAGACATCACCAGCACCACCCATTGAAAGGTTCATGGAAGATAACATTTTTTTTTCTGCTTGGTTGGTTTTTATGGGTCTATTACAGATATCACGTCTCTACCATTTAACAGAATTTGACGATTCCCTTTTATTTGTCGCAATCATTCAAATATGCCGTTTGAATGCTACTTTATATGTAGTCCATCAACTTTTACCGCATATATAGAATAATATTGCTAAAATCGATTTTTATCTTTCGCGTACTCCATAAAGTTAAGCACTATACACACACAGAGTGACATTCGTAAATTTGACACACATAGCATTATGAACGTTCTTTTTTGGTGACAGACATTTGCGACGTTTTGTGATGCACACTGTTAATGTGCGTGGATTTAGAATAAAAGCCAGCATTTCGTGGTAAGAATGTTGTAAAAGGTGTTGTTGCAGTGAACGACCACTAGCGGTCTTAATAAAAGTTGCCCCAAAATCACTGACGAATTGCTCATCAAAAACATCGCGACAATTCCGCGTTCTTCAGAAGTATAGCCTGCTTATTCACACGAATTCTTTTTCTTTTTGCTACACAAATGTCAAAACCGAATTGACATTCGACGCCATTTTTGTAAAATCTATAGAACAATGGGCACATTCAAGTACCTAGTTGACTTAAGTCGACTAGATTTATCTGGACTAAGTGTAACCTGAACGCAAAAACTAACTTAATTGGTCGTGAACGTCAGATCTTGACGGGGGGAGCATCTAAAGAGTATTCCACTCCACAAATCGTCACTTATATTATCATTTTTAGATTTTTTTGGTTTGTTTGTTTTGGTTAGGTATATCCACTAGCTTTGTGCTCTCTGAAGGCAAATTTGAAATGTCAAATTCTCCTCCGATGACATATAGAAATGTCAACTTAGTATACTCAGTCACGAAATTCGTGACTAGATTCGTCGGCTACCCCTCCATAAACGTCAACAGAGAAAGCTGCTCACGTGACGAATCCCAGCCAATAAGAACTCAGAAACATCAAGTCAGTCAGCTGTCAGACTTACTAAACTAGATACTTGAACGTCCCCAATCTGATAGGGATTTCACCTTGTAAACGGTTTTCCAATAGGGATGGGTAGATGTCAAAATTGAATAAAACAAGCTGTGTGTGAGATATCAACGAATTTTTCGTTCTAAATATTTGAAAGGTCTAACAATGAGATTATGTGTGACATCGTTTAAACGATCGCAGAGGCTTAACTGATGGATGGCGCCCATACGAGAGGTCAAATTTTCGATCACTCGACGCTAAATGCGTTTGAATTTGAGCGACGCACGCCATGAGTTATGATAACTTTTGGGCTAAGGCCTACTGTCCACGTAGATGCACTTCATACGCACGCTTTCGTCATTTGCAACTTGGTGTACGCTTGCTTGCAGCTTGCATGCAGGTTCCATATAAACAAACGAACCACTGTCCACGGAGCGGCAATGCAAGTTGAAAATGACCACAAACGTTTTTTCCTGCCCCTTGGATAGAGGTTCGTTTGTTTATATGGAAGCTGCATGCAAGCTGCAAGCAAGCGTACACCAAGTTGCAAATGACGAAAGCGTGCGTATGAAGTGCATATACGTGGACAGTAGGCCTAATGTTCACGTAGCTGCGCTTCATACGCACGCTTTCATCATTTGCAGGTTTTTGTACGCTTCTTTGTAGCTTGCTATCAGGTTTCCTTGCAGCTGACATATAAGCAGCCAAACGGCATAGTCGCATTTTCGTATAGGCAAAGGTGACTTTGCCGCTCCGTGGACAGAGCTTCGTTTATTTATATGCAAGCTGCAAGGAAGCTGCACGCAAGCGTACAACAAGCTGCAAATGACGAAAGCGTCAGTATGAATCGCAGCTACGTGGACAGTAGGCCTTAAGGAAACCACGACATAAGAAAAAGTCTGCCACTGTCCACATAGCTGCACTTCATACGCACGCTTTCGTCATTTGCATCTTGTTGTACGCTTGCTTGCAGCTTCCATATAAACAAACAAACCACTGTCCACGAAGCAGCAATGCAAGCTGCAAATGACAAGAGTATATTGCCGCTCCGTGGACATAGCTTCGTTTGTTAATATGGAAGCTGCAAGCAAGTGTACAACAAGATGCAAATTACGAAAGCGTGCGTATGAAGTGCAGCTACGTGGACAGTAGGCCTAACGGAGACAAATCGCACGATCGTGTTGGCCAGTTTTCTTCTTCCTATCTTGAATCGAAATGTTCTTCATCTGTCTGGAAACCATCGCCATAGCACCACTTTCTTCAGTCGCTGTGTCCGTAGCATTTAGCCTTAACTCAAAATTCAGACATCTTTTCTGAAGTTTTCACCAAGTTTTCTCCGCTGTTGGTAGATCATGCCAAGTTACATAGACACGATCAAACTCTTGAGGTAACACTTGGAGGAATCTTGCGCAAAGTTCACCATCAGACAACTTAGCATTCAGCAGTCCTATCTTCATCTGAACCTCATCAAACTCAGCTAGAAGACCTTGTAATCTGGTACTCCGATTCCATAGATAGATCTCCGCTAATTTTGTCCAAATATCTTCTGCTGTTCTGCATCCTCCAACGCGTAATACTGGCTTCTCTTCCAAACCGAACAATATCCTCTTCTTAGCTCAATTGTTCATGGACCTCCAAGCCTTCAATTTTTCATCGTAATTTGCAGATCCAGCAACTGGTTCTGGTACGGAGCCATCAATCACTCCATCACATTCAAGAATGCTCATCATCAAAATCTGCCAGACTTGTCAGTTTTCTTCACCTCTCAATTTTACTGCTTGCGTTTCTTTCTCTGCCATAATTTGGTTGTTTTTAGCTTCCACGGTGTTTATATTTTATTTGAACACAAACAAGTTTATTCAAAGAATAACACAAACATATAAATGAAATATTACTAAGATAATTTCTTCAAGACATTCTGATAAAAGCTGGTGTGGCACGTAACGCCGGCCGTGCGTCGGTCGTGTTGGAACCATATGTCGTTCACATCCATATAATCCAATTTGGTTGCCTACCTATGGTTCGTTTTGTACAAATGTACGAATTCCGAGTTTCTTGTGACCGATGCATAGTTGACTGACCAGGGCGATGTTTTCGGCGGGTTGATGATGAAATCCCCTTTGCCAAAATGTCTTTTTCAAAATTCCCATTCCAAAATCCCGTGTGCAGAAATCTCTTACTCCAAAAGATCCTAAGAGAAAATCCCCAGGGACAAAATAAAAAATTTTTACATTTGGTGTTATTAATTCTGTCGCCGCGACACCAAAAATGGTGTTAAAAAGTGAGATACGTATAGATACTGCAACCCCTCTGCTTGTGGTCACTATAGGATTTGAAGTAGGTGCAAGGTTGGGTATATTTAAAGTTTAGTTTGCTTATGGGAGATTTTGGCATAGGGGATTTCGTCCCAGGAGATTTTGAAAAAAAAAAAAAGAGAGATTATGTCCAATAAGGGATTTTGGAAAAGGAGATAACGTAGGGATCCCGGTTTCGGCAGCTCTTGCATATCGTTGATGTACGAGTACTGGTTGATTATTTGCTGAACCAGTTGACTCGAATATGGCCACATCCATGCCACAAGAAAACATCTCTTTTCAACAACTTTTGTTCACTTTATTAGGTCTCTGAATCGAGCTCCTCAAACCACCTATCCTTTTGCCATCCATTTCTATCTTTTTTTTATTCTTTCTCTCTTCGATCTGCTTTAGAATAAAGTTTTATAATTTGCACGTATTGCTCGATGTTGTTACTAAAACAAACAAAAATGTACCCTCTTCCTATTGGAAAACCCATTAATTTGCAGAAAATACGTCGAATGCAAAATTCTTACATACGCCAATTTCAACCAAATTTTTTAATCGATGGCGGAGGATCGAGAGCTATGCAGGGTCCACTTGAGCAACTTACACCCGCGACCCACTTAATGGACAAGCGGACCATTGAAAATGATGATGATTTTTTAATATAATTTTCAAGATTGAATTTTGTATTGCAAAAAGTTTTAAGAATTCAGGTTTTGCAAATGCATTCGAATTTTATTTCCGTCTCATGTGAATGGTGCTTTAGTCTTTTTTTAAACCGCAATAATATGTGAAGGCCACACGTGCTTAAGTACTCATACAGATGAATTGATTTGTAAATGTTTTATAGAAAGTTAAAACAGATCGGACTAGGGTGTCATTTTAAATGGTGACCTATCAGCTATCACCTATCAAGTTTTGCCAGTGTCCTCGTTAAAGACATTAAAACGAGTTTGCACGGGTTAATAAAGAGCCCTTCCTTGTTGCACAGTTCAAAAACTTGCAATAGTCTTCATACTGCTATCTTTTAGTAGAGTATTCTGACATTAGTGATGGTCATGATTGGAGCGGGGACTCAAGCGATTTGTATAGCTCGACCTTAATGCCAGTCGCTAGATCCCTCAATTTTGATAGAAATCCGCAATTTTGTTTTCCCTCGTAGCTTCTCATCCGTATACATCTTTTGGAATCCGTACACAAAGGCCGGAATAGATTGACACCAAGCTCGGTCGTCCTTATAACAAATTGACCTAGCTGTCTTTAAAATGTATCCAACCTACAGAAAAACGGAGCACTGCTCCTTCCATCGCTTGTGACTAAGACGTATAGATACTGTACCTTCTCCAACTGTTTCAGACGAATCCACTATCATTATGTAGAGTGTATTGCATTGGCTATCTGGAGACGACCTTTATTTCCGAATTTTTAACGTTAACGATCTTCCCACCTTTAACATTGTCAGCTTCTGGGACCTCGCATTTATATATCGTTCTCCCGGAAGTTTGAATTCCTTCAAATCGTTCTTCATAAAATTTATTGACCCCGACACTGTCATTTATCTGCCGGTGAGCTCGCCAAACACAGAACCATACTAAAGGGTCCGCCATCTAACGTTTTTTTTTTCAACTAGTGCTTATTTCGCGAATGGTAACACTTAGCTCATGTCTGATTTGACAGGTAATTATTTTTATCATTCCGCTGAACGAATATGGTTGTGTATACGCTTGAACAACGCTGGGAAATATTGCGACATTACTTTGAAAATCATGGTAATGTTGCAGAATGTGTGCGAAAATTGGAATACGGATTTTGGAAGAAGAGAAGCACCGTCAGCTCCGTATGTTCGTTATCTTGTGAAAAAAGTGAAAGAAACTGACATCCTCATCGATAAACCAAAGCGTGAAAAGCCAAAAACAGTGCGTACACCCGAGAAAATTGCTGCTGTGGCAGAAAGTGTGCGTGAAGGCATAATTGGGCCATTTTTCTTCGAAAATGAGCAAGGAGTGGCCGTTACAGTCAATGGCGATCGTTATCGGGCCATGTTGAACGAATTTTTGTTCACAAAAATTGAAGAGGAGGATATTGGCAACATTTGGTTTCAACAGGTCGGCCGGCGCTACGTGCCACACAGCCGAAGCTACACTCGATGTTTTGCGCCCTGTTTTTGAAGATCGCATTATCAGCCGCAGAGCTGATGTCGTTTGGCCACCGCGGAGCTGCGATTTGACACCGTTGGACTATTATTTGTGGGGTGCCGTAAAAGATAAGTGTTACGCCGACATGCTAGAGACAATTGACGCTTTAAAGAACAATATTCGTGAAGCCATTGGTGAAATACAGCTGCACACAATCGATAATGTGCTTAAAAATTGGACCGATCGTGTAGGCTACTGCATGGCCAGCCGAGGCAGCCATTTGAATGAAATTATTTTCCATTATTAACCGGAAGGATTGTACTTTCAAATAAAAAAATAAATTTGAGAAAATATTCAGTAGTTTTTTTTTATAGCATTTTCAAAAAAAAAAAAAGTTATTTGACGAACCCTTTAAAATAAGTTAGATAAAAAACATGTCTAGCAACGAAGCAGATTTGGCAAACCAAACAAAACGATTTAAAATACGCTAATTTGAATTTAGAATTACGAGTGGCGTATTTTCGTCGTTGAATGCCAATTGTTGTTAAACGCCTTGTGGATTCCATTAGTGTACGACAAAAGTCATGTGAGAGATTTCACTGTCATTTTGTAAGGCGTTGAACGCCACAAAGCGACAAGAAAAACGCAATAATAGAAGAGTCTTAAATGTTGACACCGAGATCGTAACTATAACCTAGTCTAGAGTCTAGACTACCATTAAGTGATGGAAAAGATTGGCAGAAAGTCTTTGTTAGCATCACTTTAAGTTGCAACCTCAGTCAAGAATCGAACAGTCGCAGCCAGGGTTGTCAGATGTGGCGATTTATCGCCAAACAGGCAATTTGAAATTTCATTTGGCGACACGAAAATCGGTTTGGCGACGCACCGCAAAAAAGGCGATATTTTTAGCCTTTGGCGATTTAAATTTTTTTAACCAAAATCCTCATATTTTTTCTTTTTTTATGATTTTCACTCAAACCTTACATCTGTGATGACTGTGACGAAATATTTAAGTTATAATGAAAGAATGAAGACAACTTTAAAACTTGGAAAGATATTGATTTAGGGTCGGATTTTGAAGGAATCGCGAAAACAGGGCATGTGAATGAAGTTAAGGAGCAAGTAAACGATTTGATTCTTGTTTTACTAAGAGAAATGCGAAAAAGATTGTCTGACTGCAACACAGCGTTTGTTTCTTTGGGATATTTTTTGCCAGGCGTTTGCTTAAGCCAACTGCGACCCTGTTTTAAAAGTCTGTTTGTAAGCTTGATTCCACCCAACAGCTTATAACTTACTGAAGCTCAGTGGGAAAAATTTATTTCTGTCAATTGGTCAAATGAATTTTATCTAAATATCTAGAAAGTGTACCTGATGAAGAAGACGTTTTGAAGTTTTGGAACAATGTGTACAAAATGACAATAGGACAGCCAGAGTTTCAGGAGCTTGGGGAATTTGCATAAAGTTTTTTTTTACGTAAAAATTACGAGTTGCATGAATCCATTTGATTTTTATGGTTTTTGAATTTGGAGAGTGGAAAATTTTGAAAATTGGCGATTTTTTGGCGTTTTATATTTTACGTTTGGCGATTCTGGTTTTTAAAACCTGACAACCCTGGTTGCAGCAAGTTATATCTTATATCGCTGGCACTGACGGCGACAATGTACTTTCCACGAACTTTTCTGTTATTTCGTGAAGAATTCCTTAGACATTCTAATAAACATTTTGAATTCGAAAACAATTTATTAACTCGTTTTTTTTTTTTCAAATGAATGTTTGTACTTGTACTGACTTTATACCTGTTAAATCAAATGGATTGGATTTTGTCGTTATCTGTTCCCGGATGCGAAGAAGATCAGTTTGTCGTCTTTATCACTATTCCAAAAGATTTATATATTGTCATTTTTAAGGTATAAACTGAGAATCTCGTTCGAAAACGATAAACAACAAAAAACTGATACAACCATTTATCTGGTTTGGATCGTATGTGGAGTGTGTTATGGAATACGTCTTGTAAAATGAAATGCTTCAAATAACGACAGACGTCGTGAAAGTGAAATACCACTTTGTAAAATAACACCTTCAGGTCCCTTCAGAGAAGGCCGTGATTGAAGCCGGAACCAGACTTGTCTGGTGTGTTGTGAGTATTTTAAGGCTATCCAATCTAGCTATCTTGTCTATTGAGCAAGAGGTGTGTGATGCTATAGACATTTTGTAACCTTTATAATATATAATAACGATGACTGTTCTTGCCGAAAAGTTCTTCAGAATTACTGTATATTATAATCTTTTAAATTGAAATACTTTAAAGAGGGCGGCTGACACCTACGCTACGCCACTGTATGTCTTGCTTATCAATTAACTGGGTCGAGGGTGTAGGATGCTCCCAGTAGACCCTCCATAAATCTCGATTTTCCGCCATCCGCTCTAAATTATCAAAGGCAGTCCCCATACGGGCAGAGGAGAGTTTATGGACTTGATCTAGCCATCATATCCTGAGCCATTTTATCCTGGGTCTCTTTGAGGACGCCTGTCTGGTACGGAATCCATAGCACGTCTAGGGATCCTGGTTGGAGGCATGCGTTTAACATGACCCAACCACCGAAGCATTGATCGCTCCGTTCGGAGAAGTATATCTGCTCGACATTGAGTTTAACTCGAAACGGCTGGTCTCGCAAACCTTTATGGTAATCAGAGGGTGGATGCGCTATTCACCAAAAGAGGCATAAGTCAACTTTCGGTCACTCGACAACGGCGTCGACTTAGGATATTTTTTAGACTTTTTAAATGTTTTTCTAGGTTCAATTATAGATCGATGTTATGCGGGCAATTCAGAAACGCTTTTAGCTCTTAAAGCGAATATAGTCCGAGCCATTCGTGAGATAGAGCTAGAAACAAAGTGTTGGGAAATTGGGTTCACGCAGGCACATAAATGAAATCCTATTCCATAAATATTTAATAGGAATGCTTGAAGAAATTGTACCTAAAGAAAAAAGAAAGTTCCTATTTGGACAAATCTTTGTATAAAATATGAAATCCTGAGTGCATATAGTTAGGTTATATTTTAAACTCTTCAGACACATTTACTTTCTTTAACTATTTAGAAGTAAATTTCATTGGAATATTAATCAGAAGTTGGTTTCTTTTCAAACCTGTCCCATTTTCTTGGTCGACATTTTGTGCGTTATCTTTACAACTCATCGCATTTGTGGGAAATTATGCAAAGGCGTTTTCTCAGCTGTATAAATTGTTACATGATATCCATATTCTATTAGATAGACTATTAATGGCTTTATTAAATTGCAATAACATATGAATAATTGTTTATTCATGAATTCATCACTGCAGACATACAAATTGGATGGCAAAAGAATGCTTTAGAAAATTGAATATATCTACTGCACAAGCACGCATAAGTCTGAGAAATATATAGATTTATGGTTGAGGAATGGGTGCATGTCACGCACAACCAACAAAAGAAAGCTAATAGCACATTATCACCAATAACATGAAAAGTGTCATTCATTTTTTTAAAACGTTTTATATTAAGAGCTGCATCGATTTTAATCCAGTTTTTTGCGATGTGATCGATTCAAAAATCGATTAGAATGCGTTCCGGTTCTGGCGATTGAACCAAAAAAAAAAAGTATTTACAACGACTTGGTATTGTGCTTATAGCCGTAAACTATGCTAATGCAATATGTATCAGTGACCTTTTCCGATATTGAATTTGTTGCATCAGAAATTAAATTTCGATCTATACGGATGGTTCCAAAACTAATGAGGGTACATGGTCAGGTAGATTACTCTGTAATATAGACCTACACGTGTCAATGAGACTTCCGGACACATTCAGCGTGTTCTGGCCGCATTTCAAGCTGCGGATCTAATATAAATAGGTGTAGTCATTGATAGTCATGTAGCTGCGCTAAAGGCGCCAGAGTCTTACACCATCAAATCTGAACTATAGTGAGAAGCTGCCGCGCAATGATCCAGAGCAATTTGCGCACAGAATCATGTAAGATTCTGTTCGGTACCCGGACACTGTAATATTGAGAGTAACGAAAGGCCGACGTTTTGGTCAAAAACAGACCAGAGTCAGAGCGGTGCAGGGAAATAAGTCCCCGGGAACTAAGTCCACTGAAAGAGTTAGTTCCCACCTAGTGAGAAATAAAACCACCTTCGTGAAATGGACTTAGTTCCCATGTAAGGTGGAAAATAAATTCCGAAAACTCTGAGTGGTTTTAATTCCCTTCCAGTATACCCAATTTCGCACATAATGCAAATCTGACATTATGTTGAAAGTGTACTAACTTCACGAAAGTGGTTTTATTTCCCACGAGGGGACTTATTTTCCTGCACCAGTCAGAGCTTCCACGAAATTAAACAATTGAGGGCATAAGACCCCTAATAGCCGTCGAAAAGAAAATTATTCTTGAGAAAAGCAAAAAAAAATAAGGGCAGACCTAAGATGGAGGTCACATAGAAGGGCACTGGGTCTCAAAGCTCAAAGGCCTTGTAAAAGGCCTTCTCCGTAAATGTCACAAGGAAGGACATTGGAAGGTAATTCTTTGACAACTTAATATAGGAGGTTGGGTGCTCAAAGAACATTTAACCAATTTTAAGATTCTGTAGGGATATATATTAAGTGTTTGGATCAAAATTGGCTACGTGGGTTCAGACAGACATCGTAGCGAAAACAGTAATGTTCCTTTTTGTCCCAATGGGAACGGAACCTCAAAAATCAAAAATTACAGCACGGCTTGAAAGGTATGTTTAATCGGAGCGGTTGTACAACTATTTAGGATTTATGCATATACATATTTTGAATTAGGATCAATTTCTGAATCGATATAGTCATGTCCGTCTGTCTGTTTGTTGAAACAACGTTAGCATCCAAACGGGAACGGATCGATTTAGGCGAATAAAATTTTGTGAGAAGACATACCGTCGTCGTCAGGTTGGTACCTCCAAAACAAAACCTATATTAGACCCGTGTACATATTGTGTACGTACTACATCGCATGCCTAACATTTTGGACGACTTGTATGACTTTTATCTGCTTTAATTTAATAACGCCGCTCACAAAACGTTGAGTGATCAGTCGGCATTTATAAAGGGTTTTTCAATAAGAGTGCTACAAAAGTTTTTTTAAATAAAACAAAAACGGTTTTGGATATCAATGAAATTCTTTATTCCTGTGAAAGTACGTTCGATGCCATTATGGTAGAGAGATGGTCACAGAGATGCCCAACGCTTGAGAACGACGTTTGAGAGACACATTTGGGCTTTCTTCAACTGAAGCCTCAGCGGCAGCAATATTCTCGACACTACGGGCACTTCTTTGTCTCACTGGCACGGGAACATTTTTTACTGTGCCTGTGGATTCAAATTTTTCCACTAGACGCTCAATTGTTGATCTGCTAGGACGATTATGACGACCATAAATTGGACGTAGCGCTCTTAACGTTGAGGCCACTGACTCCGAATTTCGGTAGTAAATTTTAATAATTTCGACTCGTTGTTGGCTCGAATATCTTTCCATCATGAAATGGCAAACCTTACTGAAGAGAAATGTCAAAAGAGCGGCAAGAAATTCGGCGTCGTTTGCTGTCCCTGTCGCTCTACTTTTGTAGCGTCCCTGTTGAAAAACCCTGTATATCGAGTATTTTTTACGCGTTGAGCGATCAAACTGACAGCAGTTTTATTGTAGATTTTTAATAAGGCGATCCTTGACTTTTTCATTATTACAAGTATTTACAAGAATATTAGGCTTTGGAGTTCGAATTTCCCCAAATCGCTTCACTTTGGTCATACCTACAAAGAAATTTGTTTCAAAATATCAGCTTCCCAGCGGACGTTGAAGATAATATTCTTGTCTATTAGGACAATGAATATTAATGTTACAAATTATAAACACTTTCGATCCCATGACTGTCGAAGAATAGTATTTGAAATGTTTTATTTTGTATGGGCGGTGCCACGCCCCTTTCTCAAAGTGTTACAGGAACATTGCCGGGCCAATACCTAAGATTGTCTGTAAATTTTAACTTAATCGATGCGGTGGTTTTCGAGATATAAGATTTTGAATGTATTTTTTGTATGGGAGATGCCACGCCCCTATAACTCATGAGCCAATACACATACAAAGACCGTATACATGTATACAAAAACCATAGTATTGACATCGCCTTTCATGGGAAATTTCCTGAATTAAAATCGGTTCACGCATTACAGAAGACATTAATTACAAACACAATACAACTTATTTTTATAAGTGAGATTTCTGACTTATTTTGATTATGTTTAAAAGTGTTCCAACCTATTCATTCTGTGCCTAAATATGAGTGTCATTTGTTGTTTCTTGTAAAAATGTATTTTTAATTGACTTATTTGCATTTTAACAAACAAACATTTAGCACAATGGCTAGAGAAACCCCATTTATTCCACAAACACATGTTAAGTGGTACTAAATCTTCGCGCTTTATGCATACGATTAATTGATCTAAATTAAAATACTTTTCCTTATTAACATTTGCAGAGCGATGTCGATCCGTTGAGGTTCACTTCGAAGCTGCCGACAGTGGATTCTTTCTAAAGCATTCCCCTCGACAGCCGCCGGTCACTCCAGAGATATCAAATGTGCAATCTGTTGCGCGGCCACGAGTTGCCCAAGACTCGGTGCTGTCTGTCGATCGATTCACAGTCGTGCAGACGACCCAGCCTGTTTCAATTAGAGCGAGTTACGGACCATTTTCCACAAAGCAGACGGTGCCTGCCCGCTACATCGTTCCGGATGCCATAGAGACTCAAGGAGATCATTTAAACGTAAGTCGAGTTGTATTATCACCGCGCCTCCCATTCGTTGGGAGTCCAAAGGAGATCAGTTAACATATCGAAAAGCATGTATGGATATGGATTAATTAAATTGCGTGTTGTTTGTTTTTCTTTTTTATTTTTTTTAATGACATTCCACAATTAGAATACCACTGTCGCACTCATGGAACTGCAGCAGACAAATCTGCACTTGGATATATCGGCGCATTTGGTGCGCACGACAATTCCTCGTGACTCGCCCGTTCTAAGGGTGCTCTTTCATGCTGGCGCCGATCCAGGTGGTCATTTGCAGAGGCAAAAGATATGCGTTCTGTTGCATGTTTCAATGGGATCTCGAACGCCATTGAAAGGTCGTTGCATGCCCGAAGGAGAGGATGGTGTATGCGTGGCCGAGGTAAGTGCGGTCGTTGTTATAAAGAAAATGTTAATCGTGTTCAATTTTAACTTCAATTATCTTCATAGGTTGTAATACCATCAAATTGGTGGCCAGCACTGCCGCCACCGGATAAAACCTCCCGCGGAAGTGTACCACCGAAGGTGCCGCAGCGCTTAGTTCAGGTTTCGTATAGTGTCTTCGAGCCACCATCACGCAACCCAGAGCAATGCGAACCAAAGGTTCAAATTCAACCACTTACATCGTTTGCACAAATACCTCTAGTCGCTGCCCAGTCTCCCTATAAGGATCTGCGAGCGGATGATTCATTAACGATTCTTCTGCCACAGCGAGCACTGTACCCCATGTCGAAAATTCATGTCCCCGTATTTTTGCATCAACAAACCGAACAGAACATAGCTGTGTTCATTGTAAGGGCGCGAGTTAAAGCCGGAATGCGAATACTTGGAGCAACAACCTCATCTGATGAGTGGAACGTGTCGGTGGAGAAGGAGAACCCCAAGCATACTGTTGCACGCGTGACGGCCTTCCGAAAAGATCAAGATCCAGATAGTACTGGCAAAGAATCTGAAAGTGAAAATAGCACCAAGTAAGTGCATAGTTGTGGTAGATAGCCAGCCATGCCATAAGATGAAAAGTTGATTAATTAATTTTCTTTCAGGGTGTTTGAGGTGTTCTCTTGGCTGCTGGAAGTTGCGAACGATACGAAAGAAAACTGGGATGGCGGCAAGATTGTTTGGTCGGTTAGTTATGTTTATGACAGTCCGAAATTGAAGGACGCGTCTCCAGAAAGTACCGGCTCTACGCCCGAAGAAACACGAAAGAAGCTCATAGCTAAGCTGGAGATCAATAAGGACGGTATTCAGGCAGTTTTACCAATATCTAAGGTGAGTTTTGGATTTTATTTCCAGTTGACATTGCACCATGTCGACATTTTAAGATATTTTAAATGATTGTTTGTCAGAGGACGTGGGAGGTAGTGGGGAAAAAACTTTGAAGTATATATTTCTCTGTGGGTTGAAACTGGACCCCCTCGCTCAGTAGGCACTCCGCCATTGGTAAAGCTTTTCCTTTTGGGGACTGAAAGCCTTCCCCTCGATCTGGAACCCTGCCCGGTGGTTAGAAATTACATATACAGCTTTTTCAATGAGTTCACCAAGCAATATTCATATGATATGTAGGCAAGGCTATAGAAGACTAAACTGTAGCTGGGCAGGTACTAAGGGGATAGATATGCGCTTTATGGTTAAAGTGTCGTTAAATTGATGTGCGTAAGAGAATTGGAAGTTTCGCCTTTTGCCTGTACTTATTTTGGATCCATTTGTGTACAGTTTTTTCTCAGTGTACCTACTCCTTCAGGTCGAAAGACCTTTCTCGGACCTAAAGCTTTCTTCTAGATGTGGATGGCAATAGCTGCCATTCTTGTCCCGTCTCAATTATAAATTTAAATACCTGGGAGTTGTCCTAGATCGAAAATTAAACTGGAATCTCAATTCTCAACATTAAAGAAAGAACCAAAAAGGTAATGATAGCATTCTATGCCTGTAATAGAATATTTGAAAGAACGTGGGGTCCTAATCCTAAAATAGTCCTGTGACTTTACACGGCGGTTGTAAGACCGATACTAACCCGCCGGGGTAATGAGAACTAACCCCACGGCAGGGCTAGAGGCTATACACAATCTCAAACCCCTAGACCTCTTTGTACAGGAATCTGCTGCAAATAGCGCCCTTCGGTTAAGCTAGACTTAAAATTGAAAACACACAAATTCTGAACAAATACACGGGCAATAATGTATGCACGGATTAAACTATTCCCCGGCTAGATTTTACAAGACCATTTACCACATGTTTCCTCAGCAGTTACGAATGCCATGAAGATCAACCAACATTCGTTGGATCCACAATACCTATATACACGGATGGAAATTGGCGTTGGCGCTGGTTTCTACTCGGGACGTCTCTCGCTGTCCAGTTCAATCAGGCTCCCTTCCAATCAGGCATCCGCGTATTCCAAGCTGAGGTACTGACGGTGACAACAGCTGCTAAACAGGTTGCAATAATGCCAATACCACATGCAGATATTACCTTTTTCATTGACAGTAAAGCGGCAAAGCTGTCGCTGTCGCGAAGAGTACGGGTTCTTGGCGCGCAGAACAGCGTAAGACTTTGTTGGGTCCCGGGCACAGAGGTGTGTTTGGAACATTAGCTCTGTCTTGTAGTGGTTAACGCCAAGCCCAATTGGCTCCGTTCAAAGGGACAGATAATTCAGGGGTAAGTCCATTAGATCGCTATAAGTGATGTGGAAATGTTCCGGAGATAGAAATTGCAATAAAATCCGCGTAGGATTCACTGATTTCCTTTAAGTCCTTTGGAGAGACGTGTGCATCTTTCCTGGATTTAGGTATAGAACCCACCTTGATCCTTCTCGAGTTAGGCCCCCGGTAGCATCATTTTAAATTTAAGTTGAGTCGTCAATACTGCTTACATTGAAAGTTGATGAAGTATATGAAGTAGTCGTTCATTAGGTGTTTAAAGCCAGTTAACGCAAACGCCAGTTCGATACCGGTCGGTCAGTTCTCCAAAGAAGTGGTCTCCTGAGTTAGCTTTGCGAAAAGTGGCAAAGTTTTCACAGGTGCAAAGGAGGTTAACAATGTTTTCTTCTTCTTTGTTGTGCCTGCAGCTGGGCATGCCTACTTTTCAAACAATGAACAGTTAACGCTCCCACAACGGAGCTAATTTTGATCCTATTTATACAGGGTTTTTCAATAAGAGCGCTACAAAAGTTTTTTTTAAATAAAACAAAAACGGTTTTGGATATCAATGAAATTCTTTATTCCTGTGAAAGTACGTTCGATGCCATTATGTATGAAACTCGATTTCTTTTGCATGGCCACCACGGGCACGCTTGCAGAAGTCCAGACGCTGAACCCAATTTTCGACGGTTTTCAAGCATAAATCGGCCGATACTGCTGCAATTTCACGTTCGATATTCGTACCACAGGAAATAGTCTAACGGCGTCAAATCGCACGACCGAGGCGTCCAAGCGACTGGACCATTTCGTGAGATAACACGTTCTCCAAACTTGGGTTCCAATATATTGATTGTGATATTCGCTGTGTGGCTTGTGGCGCCGTCCTGTTGGAACCACATGTCCTCCAAGTCCATATCATCCAATTGGGGCCAAAAATATTTGGTTTTCATTTAACGGTAGCGATTCCCATTCACAGTAACGTGCCGGTCTTGATCATCACGGAAGAAGTACGGCCCACTGACGCCGCCGGCCCATAAACCACAGCAAACCGTAATTTTTTCGGGATGCAATGATTACTCATGGAGTACGTGTGGATTGCTGCCTGACTAATACCGCATATTTTGTTTATTGACGAAGCCATTCAGCCAGAAATGAGCCTCATCATAAATTGGACGTAGCGCTCTTAACGTTGAGGCCACTGACTCCGAATTTCGGTAGTAAATTTCGACTCGTTGTTGGCTCGTATATCTTTCCATCATGAAATGGCAAACCTTACTGAAGAGAAATGTCAAAAGAGCGGCAAGAAATTCGACGTCGTTTGCTGTCCCTGTCGCTCTACTTTTGTAGCGTCCCTGTTGAAAAACCCGTTAGAAAGCGTAGTCCTTTGACATCTACTTTCGGCCAAATTTGTCTGCATATAATGTTGGCATAGTTTATCAAGAAATTCAATTAGAAAAGATTGTTGCGTCCTCCTTTATGTTTATTCTCATCAATACTATTGCCACATTTCAAATTTATCATCCAACAGAATTGGGAGCTTATGAACACGGCTGTACTCACCGGACGTCAAGTAGCGCAAGCCATGAAAGTTTTCATTGTATCACAAGCCGGCAAGGTAGCTGATGTTACCCTACAGAGCTCTTGTCATGCCGAAGACGAAAGTGTTATTAAAGTAAGTATCTGAGACGTTTAAAATTGAATTGCTAAAAATAAAATATTACCACCTCGCAGGTGTCATCATCATGCAGTTCAGTTTATGTAGATGGTTCGGAGCTACGCGGTTCATCAAATGCATCCATTATCGTCAAGTATGGTGCACACATTGGTCTGGCAAAGTTCATTGTTTGGATGCCCGAGTTCCCGCTTGAAGTGTATGTCGCCGACTTTAGATTATCCCAGATCAAGGGGTGGAAAGTACCTGACGAACATCACTACACGTATGTGTATATTTTTATTTAGTCTCTTGGTGCCAATTAAATTTAGATCCAATTGCAGGCATGGAAAACAAACACGACGCCGTAGGAAACGCTCATACGTATGGAATCAGCATGGAGATGATTTTATGAATGTTTTAGGATCCGACAAAGCGATATGCCGTGCTCGATATCAACAAAGTCCCGTAGAAGTGTATGCTCGATTCTTAGCGACCGATCAGGTAAAATCTTTTTGTCAATAGATTCTGTAAAATTAGTTTCATAAATTTCTCACATCTCTTCAGAACTCTGGACGAATTAGTTATCTGATATCTCGGCGAACCGGACTAAGGGTAACTGATCTTGTTCAACCCCTGCTGAGAGTGGCTGATCCCAAGATAGCCAGTCTGAAGGGTCGGATTCTGCAGGGTAAATCGATGGGACGAACTGATGTACAGGTATGCGAGTCATTTGAAATTGTATTTAGAACATTGCTGTAATGATGCTGTATTTCAAGGTCCTTTCGCCAATAACTGGAAGAGTGATTGGCGCTAAAGAGATTCGAGTGGGAAGCGATAAAGTCAGTTTGACAAGATTAATTGTTCGTGTGGTGTCTGGACTGCAGCTAACTATCAATCCCGATAGCACTATCGAAAATGGGTACATTGCCGAGACATCAGTTACACGACGATTGACGGCTCAATATCAAGAAGGGCTCTTGGACATTGATTTGGAATTTACCGATGGCGCAAGAACACCTCTGAGGTAAACTATACGAATGCATATTGAAACAAAAATCTATAAAAATCTCTCCACAGAGATATTGCTGTTGATGACTACTTCCTCTTGGTGGAAAGTTTGGATACCGAAGTAGTCGCATTTGCTCCGATGTTGGCCTCGCATCATCCGCGTGTAATCGCCGTTGGTGAAGGCAATGGTGATCTTTTGCGTGTAACGCTCTTGCTTTCAGAAGACTGCCGACTACGTCGAAGTATGCCCATGGCAAAGCAATCGAAATCAAATCCTGGCCCATTAGCTACTGCTCTGGCTTCTGTTCAAGTGGACTTCAACACCGGCGAGAGCGTAAACAAACCAGACACAGTGCAAAACGATGGAATTATGAGGGGTGATCGCAAAAGTTTCCGCGACAGCGGAGATTTAGCCGACATTATTGGTAAGCTGGGTGTATTGTTGAACAAAAAAAAATATCTCGCTTAAATTTTCTTGCAGTAGGTATTCCTTTGAAAGATGCCAGTCATCACTATGAGCCCACTGTACAGGCTAGACAACATCGTGGCAGTATTAACGCCGTTAGTGGTCTTAGACATAAACCAGGTCCACATGGGGATATGACTTCCATGGAAATTGGAATGTATGTTTTGCTGACGGCGTTTTGTTTTGCAATTATTGTTTTCGTCATATCTTGTGTGGTATATGCCTCGAAATTCCGACCAATCACCATTGAATCCGGTTTGGAGAGTTTGCCCAAGGATAGTTTCAACGAAGGCGGTTTGCTGAGAGACTCGCGTAAACCACGAGAATCAACAACCAATGCACACGACTGGGTATGGTTGGGCCGTTCCACGATGGACAGATCATCGGTAGCCCAGGATTCAGTAAATGGAAATATTTTCGAAAACCCTAGAGGTTTGTTGAGAGTTGCATACATAGTATATCTTGTGCCTGTTCTGATAGTCTTTTTTTTATTTGTAGACTCACGAATTCGTATCACTAGTAATCCGATCTTGAATTATTCCGACCCAAACGATGCTGTTAACAGTATATCAACCTTTGACAATCTCCCAAGTGCCCAGGGTTCTAGCATAAGCACCGATGTTGTGAATTCAGCTACTTATAACAAAAATGAAAAAAGACCCACGTAAGTGAATTTTTTATTTAGTTTCTTTCTATTATTTAAATTGAAAAATGTATATATTGATATCAACTTCTGTAGTATTATGTTTTACCCAATTAAAAGGAAGATTGTCTGCTTGTACGGCCGTTATCGAACGGACTACAAGGTAGCTGAATGCTAATATACAATGGCTGCGGTTAATCTCTTTAAGCCTGTTTGTCGGCTTGTATTTATTAACGTATTCCATTGCAACCTATATTCAGCAATAGAACTGTCGCCTTTTGAGTGACCAATCCATTATTGCCACTTCCGATGTTGGGCCTCTTGGTTTTTGATACCTAATACTTCTTCACGGATGCGGTAATTCGACCCATGAAGATTGTAACTCTGAAGATTACATTATCTACTTTAATATCTTGTTATAAACACCACTCTTCAAAATTCCCTATCTGACAAGTAACGTCCTATATATGAAAGAGTCAAAAAGGCTACAGTAGCACTATTCTCTTTCAAAAAATCTATTGGTAATATATGGGGTCTACAACCTCGAATAACCCACTGGCTCTATATCTCAGTTATACGGCCGATACTCACCTGTGGTATAATTGTCTGGTCGACAGCCTTGGATAAAGCGATAAACCGCGAATATCTAAGCAAGGTCCAACTCACAGCCTGCATGTGTACTACGCACAACTCCCTCTGCGGCACTGACTAGACATATTGTTTCATATATTTCCCCTTGATATGCAGCGAGAGCAGCCATTCGCCTTAAAGCTATCTCACAGTGGTCAAGGAAAGACTTTGGCAACCACATTAACTCCAATAATGTTATGGACCCACCCAATTGAAGTGGCACAATTCTTAGGACTTGAAACCAAAGACGAATGACGAATGAAGCTGCTACTACAACAACAACAACACCACCCCATCTCTAAATTTTTCTAAGAACTTTCTCGTCACTATCCCTTCTAGAGCAATATATGATGAGGATACTTTCCCAGAAGATGAATCAGTTCACTTCTACACTGACGGCTCAAAAACCAAAGATGGAGTTGGTGGGGGTGTTTTATCCAAAAGTCTTAATCTTAAGCTCTCCTTCCGTCTACCAGATTACTGTAGCGTGTTCCAGGCGAAAATAATGGCGATTAAAGAGGTCTTATCTTGGCTCAAAAAAAACGTCATATCCGCCAAAGATATCTACATATTTTCGGACTGCCAAGCAGCCATCAAATCCTTGGATTCGATCTCTATAACTTCCCTAGTAGCCCTCAACTGCCGATCATCTCTTACGGAGATGGCCGAACAATTCAACATTCACCTAATTTGGGTGCCGGGCATAGAGACATTCCAGGGAATTGTAGGGCCGATGAACTCGTTAGAATAGTAACAATTCAACCCATTCTGCCGGATAAAGGCACCCTAGGAATACCAATCGCTAATTGCAAACAAAAATTGAATCTAGTGGCATCACTTGTCTGGATTTGAAACGCTCTAAGAATTTGATCTCTCTCAACAGATTGCACATCGTCACTACAATAGGTGTCATTACTGGATACTGCCTGCTAGGTAAACATGCCGCAAGGCTGGGCCTTTTCGCAAACGACTTTGGCAGAAGCTGTATGGATGAGGAAGAGAAGGAAACTATCCCTCACCTTCTTTGTTCCTGCCCAGTTCCCTCCCGAAGAAGGAAGCTTCACTTAGGAGCCTTCCATTACAACGACTTGGGCGATCTGACAAACACACACATCAGAAGCTTCTTGCGCTTTATAAAGAGCTCAAAATGGTTCAACTAGTAGGGTGATGTTCTATGATCCTTTTTCGTGGTATCACAATGGACCTATGCTGGTCCAAGTGTGTTGGCGTTTCATACTTTAATCCAACCAACAAACCAAGTTTTGTTTTACCATAGTTGAAGCATTCTTTCATTTACCATAAAACCGATTTGGACTGTGTTGTCTCAAGTTTTGCTAATTTTCTACCTCACTGCAGAATTGCGTTCTAGTTCAGCTGCTAAATTACTAACTGGACAGTTTTCCAATACATATATTTTTTTATTTATGAATTTGCCAATTAAATCAAAAAAATAAAAACTTGCTAATAAGTATTTAACATAGCGACGATAGTGTTCCACCACCTTTACCACCACACTCGAGAAGTAACGATCGAAAAAATGAATATCGACCACCTGTACCACCACATCGTAATATTGGAGTGACAGCACTTGTGAATAGTAACAGTGAGAACGAAACCACCACTGAGAAGGTAAATTCTTATTTTAGCAAACGAAAGTAAAATGTCAACTGAAATTTACTACTTCCCTTTTTGTATCAGGATTCAACTATAACAGCGATTCCTGTCGTTCAAAAACGTCATCATCATAAACATCATCGAAATCCAAATCATGCACACAATCGCCGTTCACAGGTGCACGGCAATATTGATCTCATTCGTTGCTATGACAGACCACCAGATCATCATTTGAATTTCACCCATGAACAATTAAATTTGGCACTTAAAAACCATGTAGCTCACCAGCTGGATGACTCCTCGCCGGAGGAATCATTGTCACCAAAGAAAATCGGTCATTTGACAGAAGACGACGATGAGAAAGAACGAAACGAGTTGCACATGGCCGAAAGACTTGTAGAGAATGCTGCACAACAGCAGAAAAATGCATTCCAATTCGATTCGCTTACACCAAAGCGAGAGGCAGCAGCGCTTAGAGCAAGTCCATATGCAAATAAATTAGCGAATGCACAATCATCATCAGAAGAAGAACTACAACTGAATGCCTTGAAAATTGGTAATATTTTATTGCAATCATTGATACTTAATATAAATTATAGATAGTTAGATAGCTCCATATTGTATTGTCTTGTTAGGATTGAGTAGTTTGTAATAGATTTCAACTGCGTCCCGAAATGGTAATGCCTATTTTCTACACTATACAACACGTGCTGTATGGGGGAAGTCTTGAATATAAAGTCTCCTTAATAGGACCCTACTAAAAGAGTGTTTTCTCATTCCAATGAACAGTGATTAGCAAGCTAGTTTAGTAGCATCCAACTTGAGGTTCGCAAAGGCGCCAGAGATTGCTTGCAATTCCTATTGTCAATATCAGTTGCATTATGTTGAGGAATTTGCATTGTATATGTACCTTGCATTTATCAGGTATCGCTCTCTACCTTGACGGAGGAGTGAGTATTCTCCATTCTTGTAAAATAAATACAAATAAATAGATGGCGCAACAGGCGGAAGACACCATAGGCCTAGCTTCTCGCAACCATTCGTTTGAGTGAGTTTCTATTTTTGGGACGAATAGAAGGGACCTACAATTTTATGCGGAGTCCGAACTCCGAACGGCTGAATTGAGAAGCTTTCTCAGGACAGTCATACTCTCGGATGTTGGTCAGACGTGGCGCATTAGAAAAAACCTTAAGATGTAATTTATGTTTTTCCGGAGATCGAACCGGGGATCCCTCGCACAGTAGTCCAGTGGCCTATTGCATAAAACTACGAGTGTTGTACTTGTAGACTTGCGCAAATGGAGTTGTAGTATTGTGTTCCATAAAAATGTCCCCACACTTGTACCACGGCAAATTCAAATTATAAGTGTAGCGATCAAAATGCTACGAGTCTACAAGTCTGTAACTACAAGTTAAAAAATATTTGAGAAGAACAACAAGTCTGCAGCGATTGTTTACAGTTGAGAGAGATCTAAGCATTTTCTGTTTTTCTACTTTATTTCTTTCTTTGTTACATCAAAGGGTAAAGCTGCATCCAAGTTCTCTAGTAAAGGAAGACGCCCATTTTGCAAAAACCAACTCAGGGCGTTTTCGACTCCCCTTTAACGTCGGAACCAATTAAGACAAAAACTTTAAGCTTAGAACATTTACTAAGCTCACTAAAATAATTCATCTCACCGAATTTCAACTCTGCATTTTTGTTTCTCAAATACATACAATGTTTCAAAATTCACACAAACCCTCATTGACTGTCTCATTCACTGAGTTACCAAAATTATGAAGCACTTCCTGCCATCTTAAAGTCGTGAAATTTGACACAATGGCAGATCGTGTGATGCATATGCCAGGGCGTGGTATGTGCCCACTTTTAACAAAATACTTCCGATTGTCGTGGAGTATTGATCACTCTTCCAAATGAGTGATAGGACTTGCAGTGTTCGGAAAGGTTCCAGATCTCCAGATTTGACATCTCCGAAGTTATTTTTGTGAGGTTATTTGAATAGCAAAGTGTACACCCGTAAGCCTCGGACCCTTGACGAGCTTAATGCAAACATTCGTGCTGAAATCATCGCTATACCGCCCGAGATGCTCGAAAAATTTCTAGAAAACACAGCAAAAAGGGCAAATTTTGCTTTGGTCAATACAAGCGACCACTTTATTGATGTTGTATTCAAAAACTAGCCCAAATAAATTGTAAAGGACCGAATTAAATAAAAATATGGCAATCGGTTGTTTATTTTTGTAATTACCTATTAAATTTACCGATATTAAAGATGCCGCACGCGTTAGTCAGCCACTTACTTTTCGTGCGATTTAGATAAACGAAAAACTTGCAAAGTAAACCTACCAACTTTTTTTTAGCATAACTAACTTAAACTAAGAACTTGGCGTACATGGTACATATAGATCTCATTACTTTTCGTGGCTGACTAGTAACATATTTTTTTTTTTTGTTGTGTATAAGAGAACTCGGCTTATTTTCTTACATTCATGTTTTTGGTTTGATTGAATTTATTTAAACCCTAAAAAAAAAAAAAACAAATTGGTGCCGCAAATTACGTGTTGGTGCACTTAAACCTCATTTCTATTATTTCCATCTTGCGATTGGTCATTGTAACATTTAAGAATTTTTGTTCATCACTTTAGCTGATTATAGAAGAAATTCTATGCATATCAGTTACAGAAAGCCCTTACCTCGCCAATCCAAGACTAGTATAAGTTGCTGTTTGACTGACAGAGCAAGATCCCGATTAGTTTCTTGTTGTAGTGACGGTCCAATGCTTTTTAACAATTCCTTGAAAGCAGAGAAGTTAGTTCTAAATTTTTCGTCGAATTTATGATTATGTTACGCACGCTCTTTAAAACTCACGGTTCTCATGCCCGATTGTCTTCGTATTTTAAATCTTCACTTCTTGGGATCATTTTTATTTTAAACTTTTTAAACAGACATTATATAAGCACTAAATTATAACCGCGAATAAGCCAAATTTCCCCAGTACATGCTTTTATTAGTCTCTCTACTCTTGTAAGAAATTTACTTGTAGTTACGAGTCCGTCACCAATAATTTGCTGCGCAAATATTTTTATGAAACTGAAAAGTTCGCCGCAGTTGTAAATTCATATGTAGCTACAAGCCTGGAATATTTGTAGTTATTAGTGAATTGACATTCTTTATGAAACAAAAATTTGCACATAATTTACAAGTTACAAGTGAATTCCCGAATAATTATTAGTGTTGTAGTTTTATGAAATAGGTCCCAGCACAATAACCTAACATTCTTGTGGTTTTGTTAAAAAGGTTAATACCCTACCCATGCAGTCGTCGCTGTAAAAGGATTAGTTGAAACCTCCTTCCCAGCTAGTGATATCCAATCGCTTTGAGCAGTTCGCTTTTTAGGTCATAACGGCCTTCGTTCTTGTGAGATTTTTTTTTTACCATTATCCTGACAATGGGATTTCTCTGCATCTCCCCGATAACGTTTTGTCAACATATGTTTACTTTTTTACTTTGTAAAATGTGTTAAAGAGCAGATATGTAATGCACTCTATTCCTTTTTAACAATGCTGCAAGTTACATAGGTTACATTGATCAGTATCTTTACAAGGAAGACTCTTGCTCTCTAGAAATACGAAGGGATAAGTATTTAACACAGTGTTTGAGGGGTATGTAACCAAAGCGGAAACAAAATGTTTCCACGTCGAGTACATATATTTTCCAGATGTTCTTTCATTCTCTCTAACGTGACTTAGCGGTTTTGTTCGTCAATTCGACGCATAGGTATAATTAATAAGCAACATCTGTTCCGAATATGAAAACGTCTTTCACAGAATTCCAATGATCGTCTTTGTCTGGCGAACTTGAACTTGGAGCTTATTAAGCCGGCCGATATTGTAGACTGATATGCCGAATCTAACCATCTGAGGCACAAACTTGACGCTACTACCTCAAACTAGTTTGAACAGTCAATAGTTTCCCTATCAAACACTACCCAAAACAAAAATTACTAGTGTGTATACGATTATACATTACTCCTCTTAGTTACGAGTATAGTTTTCGTCCCCAGTATTTTTATTTGATCACGTATATATCGCTTGAGTTCGTCACCATTCAATTGCAATCCAAATAAGCTGTCATTAAATGCTCCCTCTTATATTTTCAGATGAAAATGCCGAAGTTAAGCGACGGCACAAAAAACAATCAACTTCATTTGTTCCCTCGTCGTCGCTGCCCGATACCACCAACACAGCAAATTCCAGTTCTGATGACAATGGCGGCTTTATAACGCCGCCCAAAGATGAGGGCAAATCAAGAAGAAGCCAAGTGAAACGGGCCACAGTCGTTGGCAATCCAATGTTCTCGACCACAGTCGACGGTGACATCGGTCCAGGAGAGAGTCTCGGTCTCGACGACTTGGACATGGACTACGAACAAATCATGCACTATTTTGATAATCTAAAGGTAAACCCAATATAAGCAATTCAATTAAACTTACCCAAAATTATGTTGTTGTGATTAGCACAACTGCTTAACGCAGCTTTTATTCATTCAATTTCTGTTTTTGTTTTTCTCTTCCATTCGGCCTCATCCCATGCGCAGGAGTCAAATGCCTGAGTGCAAGAGATCATTGCAAAGATCCGCGAAATACTATCGACCTTTCAGCAGCAATACCGAAGTGCTGCTCTGCCACCACCGGCTAGTCCAGAAATTAATGTTGATGACCCGAATTTTGAGTATTTTTTCGAGCAGTTGAGTGAGTCATACGCTTAAAAATCGAATCGATACATTTTCTTCTAAACGCCTAATCAAGCCATCAAAAATATTGTATTGTAAAATTTATTTTTTATTATGACGAGACAACTGACGAGAACATTTTATAATAAGGTGAACCATCTGAGAGGGCTTTCCAGTCAGTCAAATTGCAATAAATAGATATTTCGAATAGTTTTACACCTATATACCTATTTACAAAAAGAAATGTGTTAACAAAACGCTTTGGCAAAATTTTGAAGAAAACCCAAAAACAAAATACAAATTGGAACAACAATAACATCTGGATATCGCGACTTTGCAGTGATCGTAAACGATAACAATAATAAATGACAACAACAACCGTTGATATTTAAGAAACAAAAAAAAAAATAATAATCATTCATATCAATCACTCACCGTGAATTCATTTCATTATTAACATACCTCATCGGAAGAAGCAATCATTAATTATTATATTATCATCCTTCCCGCATCATTGTTAACGTATTTTTATATTCACACATCCTCCTTAGTCCTTAGTCAGCATACAAGAGTCACACCTCACCCTCACATTGTTTATAAAATTTAAAATTATCTATGACTACATGCAAATGTTAATTTCTTGTTCAATGCTTCCAGAGTTAGAGCTTGTGTATTGTAGCTTTGTGCAGAGTTTTCATTTTTAATTTACACCTTAAAGGATACAAGTACTGCATTTGAAGGAGGTCATACATAACGATAAAAGGAGTCTTTATAATTACTATGTTGTAACAGAATAATCCATTTATTTAGTAAGAGCTTGTTGATGCGCTCTTTGTTATCAATCAAATCTCTGTTTTAAACTCGCATATTGTATGTTACATAATATTTAATTCGAAGAAAAAAAAAATGAAATGCTTACCCTATTCCGTCCATTTTATTAGTAGAACTCCTTGCTTGGCAATCGTTTCTTAAAACTCGATAGAGTTTCTCTTTATCAGACAAAACAAAGCCCCACGTGTAAATGCAGTATTTTGTGTGTCTAATTCCACACACACACACACACACACCAAACGCACAAACATTTTGTAAATACCTACTCAACTGTTTGAACATGAAATCCGTTGGCTCAACCATAACCTCATCCCTTTCGAAATTGATGAATAACAAAACCACTAACTTTCTAGTCAATATACACAAAAAAAAAAGAAAGAAAGATTGAAATTAAGCAACCGTAGATTTGTTTTAATTTAAACTGTAGCCTAATTGCAATGCATTAAATATTTTATAATTTTTTACTATTATTATTTATTGTTGATTTGTATAAGATTTTTGTTTTTTTAAATAATATATGATTGTTTATATATAGTTTTATAATTTAATTGTACATTTGTATTATTATTTAGTTATACTAGACAGCAAGCCAATTATATGTATTGCAAATGGACTGACTGCCACAAAATGCCATAAATTATAATAGTACACACGTAGTTAATTAGAAAGTCCATTTGAAATGACCCATTTTTAAGCAAGTTTTCCCAGCAGGGTTTATCACAGTTGGTATAACTTGAGAGACCCTGCTTGAAAGACTCGTTTTTAGCCATATCAATCTTGTTGAATTCAAAAGAAAATATTTATCTTGTTTGAACAGCTGCATCCCTAGAATCGGATGGAAGAATATCTGATCTAATGAGTTAAATGTTCAGATATAAATAAATGAAATAAAACATGCACCAGTGAAGTGATTGAAAAGATGCCACAAAATATAAGTAAATATTACACCATAGGTGTTGCTTTTAAAAATTATATATATTATATTTTGTTTTCAATGTTTATTTTTTACAAAATTATTTTTTTGATAGCTGTTTACTGCACACAATCTAGACCCAATTACAATGCTCCAATATAATATAATAACATTTGCATGCAATAACACAAATAGGTATGTACTCGACTCGTAGTAAGTCGCTTGTCAGATGTCACACATTTGGGTTGTTTGAGCTCCGTCTCTGCTGTATTGAACAAAATATAAGAATATAGAATAGAACTGATTTTTATTTTCTGCTTGAAGATTGATAGATATAATCCGATACCATCTGATGTATAAATCGAAATTTCATTTTCATTCGAAACCTCAGTCCTCCCAATTTGGGTATTGTACTTTGTACGGTGTGTCGAAGTCAATTTTACCCAAACTTTCATCCGTTTTATCGGGGATGTTGGAGAAGGATTCCATTAGTATGGAGCTATGTCCTACCTGTCTGGTTTGAAAAACCCTGCGTTAGTTAGCCGAAGCGCACTACTTCATGCTTAAAGTTTTATTTATAGGTCCAGTGTTAAAAGATACATAAACGCCTCAAGTGCAGCTGTGGGCGTGGTGCGTAGAGCACCAGTGATTGCAGTGTAGGCTGTTCTTTGTACCCTGGTCAACATATCCCGTATATATAACTTATTTGTGGACTTCCACCAAACAAGAGCCCCATAGGTAGGAATGGGTCTAACCACCATGATGTTAGACCCCCACATTTTTCCTGCTGTTCTGTTATATATAGACGAAGAGCGCATTATGAGCCTTTCGGACTCTTTCCTGAACGTTAAGTTACCAAATAAATTTTTGATCTAGGACCATACCAAGATATCTTGCGCTATCCGAAAGGAAAAGCTCCACTCCACCAATCCTATGGGTAGTTTGAAGGGTGGTATCTTGTATTTTGTACTAAAAAGTACTAGTTCTGTCTTTTCCGGGTTGACACGAAGTCCACACCCTTCAGTCCACTTTCTGAGCTTGTTGGGAGCTGATTCCATGGTTTCACCCAATGTGTTCAAGAATTTGCCTCGAACTCGAATCGCCACATCATCCGCGTAAGCGGTTACGCTAAAGCTTCGTTGCTGAGCTCTTTAAGTATATCGTCTATGACAAGAACCCAGAGAAGGGGAGATATAACCCGTCCCTGGGGAGTGCCTCTAGTAACCGATTTTCTTATTGAACTGTGTCCGAGAGTGGAATTGATTGCCCCTATTATGGAACACAACTCAACTTTTGTCTTCAATTCAGCCCAACTTTCACATAGCCCAAACTAACTAACAACTTATAGACAACCATCGTCATACTTGTTGTGTTTTAACAGACAACTTTTCTATCAAGGTTGTGTATAACAATACGGACGATACCGAATTTTGAATGACATAAAACCAAGTTGTCTTACATAATAGGGACAGATATTTCTGGTGACAAGCATCGTGAGTTCCGGGGAACTCAAAGAGATTATCCCTCGAAATGCGACTTTTGGGCGCCCCACAAGACAGGCAGCTAATGCTCATGACTAAAGTGACCAACTGTACAGTTTTTCGCTGTATACTACAGTTTTTCAGTCAGTCGATACAGCGCGAAATTGTCAGAAAATCATATACAGTGCAAACATGAGAATACAGCATTTATACAGTTTTTTCACATGAAAGTATATTGGGTAGGTATATACCGAATTTACTTGCCTTTTGTAAAACGTAATTAGAAAACGGAGCAAATTTTAAATAACAAAATCGCCGAAAATGCATACCTGCGTTGTGTATACGAATAAATTCGTTTCCTTAACTCCTGATTGTTCTGAAATATATTTTCTTAGTGAACTGGAGGTCGACTGTTTTTATATAACTATCTTTTTCTTTGACTTTATATTTTGTGTACCAATTTTTAGACAAGGCCCGCACTGAAGTGGTGTGTCAGTGGCGTTGTGTCCAAGTGGTAGGTGTAGAGCAGCGTTGCCACAAAGTGCCCGATCGGACCATTTGGCACACTGTTTTGTATTTTGGCCCTTGGCCCCGGGCCAACTCAAAATGGCCCGTAAATCTTAATTTTTTGATAACATAGATGATTGCATTTCATACATACATAAATAATAAAATCCTAGTCCATCTCAAATATTGCATTGTTTTTGCAACCTAAACGAGTTCGCATACTGAAACTGATACTGAATGCATTCAGTCACACACTATTTCCGCGTAATCACTTTTTGATACACTTTATGGAGATCCACTCACCAATGTTAAGCTTTTTAAAGGCTTTTACTTAACTTCGTGAAAAATTTGTTGTGTCAAAATCTTGCAAGTCAAATTCGAACCACTTTCGCTAAACTTAGAACTTTGAAATTTTCCATGCTGGTTGGGTTGTGAAGACAATGCAATATTTAGAAAGAATTTTTGGATTTTGACTTCCCCTGCCCCTTTGAGGGAGGCTTTTTCATAACGCATGATCTATTAGCCGTATTAACTTGAAACTTTATATGTCAATAGATAAGTCATAACTATTACATACCTAATTGATACTTTGTACCGTTTCGTCCTATAAGGGCTGAAGAAAGGGGGTGCAAACATTTCTATTTTTACCTTACTACGCTCAACTTGCCATAAAACTCATAAATATATGTAGGTCAACTCAAAGAATCTTTTTAATTGTTAGGCAATACTTCACAGAGTATTTTGAGCTAACATTCATCTTTCTAGTCCATCCAGAGGGCAAGATATAATAAATAGAAAATAGATCTTATTCGGCCAAATGCGAAAAAAATTGCTATCTTGATTGCAGTTGTGCTTAGGAAGGGTAGTTTTATTTGCGTTCTAAAAATAGAATTGTCACTGTGGCGGGCATTCAGAATATATGCTCATATCATGTATGGCGTAGTTGAATTTGATGTATGGAATATGGATATGGATAAAACAAACTATGTACATATGTACGTATATAGGAGTTTGTGATGCGTAAATATGTAGGTATGCACATGCACCATCGTACATACTTATATTTAAGATCTGCAGCTATGGAAAGTGTATAGGTAGGTACGCGTAGTAATATCAGTCAAACCATACGTGTCGCGAATTTTCATTTATGTGAAATACATACCTATTATGTCCATTGACTTAGGACTTTGAAATTTTGCATGCTGATGTTTCAGTTTTGATGATAATACAATAAACTTATAGTAAAAAAAAGCTTTTGTGAGTATGTAGGTAGAATATAAAGACTAAAAAGCAAAAAATAAAATAATAGTTTAAAAAACTAAAAAAACGCTTTTATAAGTAGGTACTGCACTAAAAGCAAAAAAATAAAAATTAACCAATCTATTTTGAAGGTTTATCCTGGAAGGGGCTTAGTGTAAGCCATGTTTGTAGTTATGGTTTGTATTATTTGAGTGTAAACTACACAAACATGGCTTACACTAAGCCCCTTCCAGGATAAACCTTCAAAATAGATTGGTTAATTTTTATTTTTTTGCTTTTAGTGCAGTACCTACTTATAAAAGCGTTTTTTTAGTTTTTTAAACTATTATTTTTTTCATATTCGACAATTAACTGTCAACCATTGCTCATAGGTACGTTAACGTTAGTTTATTATTCTGACTTAATTTTATTTGACAAAAAATGGCTTTTACTACAACTTCTGTTGAGCGTAGGAAATTTTTTAGGAAATTTCTCAAAGATAAAGAATTTAATAAAAAATTTAAATTTATTAAGTAAGAATTTTGAGAAAAAAACATTTAAGTAAAAAAATGAAACAACTAATTTTCAAATTTTGATTTTAAGGAGCCATAACTTTTTTGTAACTACTGTATTATTATTAAATTTGAGTTAAATTTTTTGGTAGTTTTCTTTGGTGAATTGTGGCTGTGGCCCCAGCTATTTGCAAATGGCCCTCAAAAATACCCGCACTTTTTTTTTCTTTGCGGCAACGTTGGTGTAGAGGCTGACGACGACGTGGATTTTGGCACTAAAACTGCGTATTTTTGTTTACCCGGAAAAGTCCAAGAATTTAACATATGACGAGATTTTTTAAGAACTGATAAATCGGTAGTACCATACGATGTTTGCCTCTTCAGTGTGCGTTAAATCTCTCATACCACTTCGCCGCCATTTCATCGGCACACCACTCGTACGCCACCTGCCACTTAGTCACCACGCCACTGCCACACCACTTCGGTGCGCGCCTTGTCTTAGGAATGTTAGAAATGTTATTTGGATAGTTAAAAACACATATAATTCGCTGTTAAAATGGTACAGTTTTTATACAGTTTTTCGGTCTCGGTTTTACAGCGCTGACCTCCCAAGGAGTTGGTCACGTTACTCATGACCATACAGTACACTTGACAACCGCAAGGACATCAATTTTCCAAAACTCTTTCTGTTACAGGACAAGCAAATTTTGGAACTCGCTTCCTGTAGATATATTTCCAGAAGACTACAATTTGCAGCAATTTAAGTGCAGAACAAACATACATCTGCGAACATCTCGGGACGCTGATGAAGCATTATAGGTTCCCCTTTCCCGAGAGAAGTATTAAAAAAAAAAAAAAAAAGCCAATTGGTTATGCTATGATCTACATTTATCCTTTTCAGAGCGCGTTTGATTGCATCTGCCCTAACGTTATTGAGAGCCCCCTCAATGTCTAAGAAGGCAGCTAATGCAAATTCCTTGTGGTGTAAGCTATGTTCTATTTTACATACCACCTCATGTAGAGCTGTTTCTACCGATTTATAGATTTCCATTGCAACACTTGCTTCTTATGTGGATATCGAGAAGCCTTTTAAGTGTCTTGAGGAGAAATGACGAGAAACTGATGGGTTTATAGACTTTCGCAGAGGTATGGCTTGGTTTACCTGTTTTGGGTATGAAAACCACTCGTACCTCTCTCCATGCCTTGGGTATGTAGCCAAATTTAAGGCAATGTATACAAATTTCCCTGATTCTACCTGTAACCATAGTCGGAGCCTTTTGCAGCATAGCTGGCAGAATGCCATCAGGGCTCGGCACTTTGTGCTGAGAGAAGGACAATATAGCCCAACGCACTTTTTTCCAAGTGAAGAAGTGTTCTCATGATACTCGGTGTCGAAGCCGTTGGAAAGTGAGCTTCAACTAAAGCTTCTAGAACTTCCTCAATGCTTTCAAGACGTGCTGATTACATGCTCCTCGAGCATAATTTTTTAAAAATTATATTTTTGAACTTCTATCCTGTTAAAATCCGCCGAATGATGTAGAAATGTTGAAAATTGGCCTTCATTTTATTAGAAAAATGTTTTCGAAGGAGCCCGTCTAACAATTCAGTGCCAAAGCTAAGTGTTGTAGAGCGGTATCCAATTTTCACCAACATAATGAAATCTGCAGTAAACCCAAAATAAATCAAAAAAATATTGGAAAATATTATCACCTAACTTTGTACGAAAGATTCTCTACTTCTTGATGAATGTTCTCCTTGAGAACTGCGAGGAATTGTGGTCCGCTTACATATTCGTAAACCCCTGACTTTAAATAACCCCATAGAAAGACGTCTAGGCAGGTTAAATAGGGTGATCTTGCGAGCCAGTGCAAATCGTTAAGATGCGATATCAGTCGACCTGAAACGTTTGCCTTACTATTTTGGTTGTGGCTCGTGTATTTTGCGCCATTGCTTCGTTCTCCTCGAATGAACCGCATGTCCTCCTGTCTCAATTCATTCATTATATGGGCTCTGTAATGCTAACCATCCACAGTAACCGTTTGGCCAGCGTCTTTCTAAAAAAATGATTCAATGACTCCTCTAGCGTAAACTGAATACCATCCAGTGAAAAGGTAGATGTAATAACTCTTTGTGTATTACTCGCTTATGTATTCACGTATCCACAATGGTGAAAATGGTCGTCGTCATTCATGAATATTCTTAACGCAAAATCGTCCACTTCGATGTTGAGATTCAGGAAGGTGTGAGTGTAGGTTAGAGACGATTCACGATTAACATCCTTCAACTGATGGAGTGTCTGCACTTTGTAAAGAAGCATCCCCAAGTTTTTCGCTTAAAGGCACCGCAGAGTCGGCCGTGAATTGGTCAATTACGTGTCACGTCGACTGAGCTTCTTCAGCCATACCAGCCATATTTGTGTAAAACGAGAGGTACAAGGCCTTCTACAACTTGCTCGGTAGCAAATTGTTTATCAAAAACATCGCGATGATTATTTCGAGCTCGAGTACCTATAGCGTTTGATTCCTTATTCACAAATATTGAATTCTGTTTTTTTCACTAATGTCAAACCCGAATTGACATTCGACGGCATTTATAAAATCGATAGTGCTTTCCAATAGGGTCATACCATTGGTCATATCATACTCGTACATTATGGGCCACTTTGTATGTATACCAAGCAGAATTTCAATTTCAATTTGTGTATTGGTTGGTTTTACGCAATGTGCTTAACTATCGATTGTTTACCACTATGGGTTTATCTCTCATTCGTTTCTACCTGTGTCTTGCAGATTTATGCCACAAAAAATTATAAATCTATATATATAAAAATGAAGTATCCGACTGACAGATGATCAACGCCCAGCCTAAACCATTTGTTCTACAAAGCTGAAATTTTGCACAGAGTTTTTTTTATGATGTATTCAACCACTAAGGAAGGATTTTTTGAAATTCGACCCCTAAAGGTGTAAAAGGGGGGGGTCAAAGTTTGTATGGGAACATTTTTATTTTTCATCCGATTGACTTCAAACTCGGTTTGTGTGCTCTCTATGAGAAATAAAGAAAACTAATATCTCCGATTTTAGAAATTCAACTCTTAGGGCCGTTTGCTGATACGACTCATAAAGATTTAAGTTCCACATAAACTCTTATGTGACAGTTTATGCCATACAAAAAGTACCCCATAAGAATTTAAGTAGAGCTTAAATCGTTATGAGTCGTATCAGCAAACGGCCCTTAAAGGGGTAAAAAAGGGTGGTCAAAATTTGTATCGGACCATTTTTATTTTTCATCCAATTGACTTCAAACTCGGTTTGTGTACTCTCTATGAGAAATAAAGATAATTAATTTGTCCGATTTTGGAAATTTTGCTTGAGGTCCGAGTTATTGGCGATGACCCCTTTTAAGGGGGGCCTTTTCTTAATTCACGAACCGTTCGTCGTATCGATTTGAAACATTGTAATGCTTCCAATCTTCATAGCTGTTGAATATGCTGATCGCTTCATCTAACTATATCGTACTTACTCAAAAGATATTTAACCGGAATTCTGTAAGAATGGGGTTATACTGCTATAGAGTAGTACATATCGTCACGATCTTTCCGGTTCAATATGTTGCACAGTGTAGGAAGATCTGGGCAGTGTGGAATTGCTCCTTATGTACTTTCTTAGGTAGGTTTCCTGCGCGTTATATTTATAAAAATGACTGTGAAGGAATTTCTGGGTGTCAAATCCTGAGGACTGCAGGAGACGTAAGCGATTTCATTTTTGTTTAACTGTTGTAAATGCAAATATCATTATATTGGAGCAGCTTTTAAATTGCTTACCACAGTTTGTACGTATCCTATATGATTCACATGTCTAACAACATAATTTGTCTCTCATTTAATTACACTTATCTGTTTTGTTTAGCTCTTGGAATTGACAGCAACTAAATTCAATTATTAGATATATATTATCCTGAAACAAAAAACAATACTACAACCAAATCCTATAAAAAAATAGCTTGCAACGCTTACAAATTTATAGCAAACGCAACACTATAATATTCAATTAGATATATCCAAAGACTAAATCATCATCCATTCTAAACTATTCAAATATTTAAAGAATATATCATTTCACTCGACACTTACTTAAACACAGTTGCAAAAAGCAAGGACAAATGTTTTTCCAAGTGTACAGAGAATAACTAACTCTCTACAATAAATTGACTATTCCACCAATTTTGAAAACTTTCCAAACTATCTCTCAACTAAATTTAAATTTTCTTTAATTTTTATTAAAACAAACCAATAAATGAATGCTTATTGAACTTTTTTTTACAAAAACAAACATGATATTCTGTACAAAGAGTTTTAAACAAAAGAAAAATTTGTTTTTAAAATATAAAGAAAAACTAAACAACAACATTACACTGCACTGTCTGTCTGCCTGTCTCTATACTTCTTCTATTTATTCTTTTGGAAATACAAGTATCTAAACAGCTAACAAAAATACAAACAACTTAACAATCATCAATTCTCCTTGATCATTTACCTACTGCGCAAAAATAAACATAAAGCATAATCATATATTATGTATAAGAAAAATAAAGCATTTTATGTATACTACTATACTGCTGCAAATCATCATACATAAGAAAAAAAAAAACACGTGTAATAAATGTAACTACTCTATTTATATTTAAAAAAAAAAAAAAAAAACTAGAAAATAACGACACATAGTTGTGACCGCAACAGCATATATTTCTACATAAGATATTTGGCCAGATATAAAATTAATATTTGCTATTTAAAAATAAAAATGAAAATATTAACAATGCCATAATGCAGGATGTAACAAATGTCTTTATATAAATAGATAATTATTAATATTAGTTAATTGATGACAAAGAATAAACAAAAGCATACGATCAATTTTATAGATTTATTGAGAGTATATAATAATATTTCGTAATATACAACAGAAAACACGACATATAAATAAAACATAAAACATATTAAATAAAATACGCTTCAAATAATAACATAAATGGAAAGCAAAATTAAAAATTGTTGTATTTATAAAAGTTTCGTAAGCAATGTTAATTGAAATTTATAATGAACGATACGCTATGCTTAACAGCAAACCTAAATTATATATAACAAAAAGAAAAATGCAACAATGGTTGAAATAATATTACATACAGCTGAAACAACAAAATTATACACAAAAATGGCATAGTTTATATATGAAAAAAAAAAACAAACCGTATATATATTCCATATTCACATGAGCGACGTTTGTCGAAAATGTGAACAAGAAACTTAATATTAAGCGCAAAATTTAGATATTATCTTTGTTTACAAAAAGAAAGGAAACCTAAAAGCAAAAACAGTGAAAAACGCATTATTATAAACTAATAATTATCAAAGCCAATTAAATGATGCTTATGTACCTTTATTAGCAAACAACAAAATTATTATAATATTATTGAGAGACAAAAAATAAAAAATAAAAATTTAGTACGTAAAAATACTATGAATGAATAAAATAGATATTGAACTGATTGGAGCTGAACAAAAAAAAAATATGTACTTGCAAACAATGTGTAAACCAAAATAACAAAAAACGTATTATATATTTAAATTAAAAATGCTTTCACTTATATCTTAACACTAAACGAAAACAAAAATTATAATTTCAACTTTAAACATGTATTTATGTATAATCGATGTTCAGCACTTTCTTTTAATCCTCAATTCTCATAACACACACACACATCATTATATCTTAAACTATTTATTTACCCTGTGGAAAAAGACGGTATCATTGCTTTATAAACATGACTAGGTATATATATGTAGGATCTGTAAGGCAATTTTATAAAAAATACAATCTAATGTTATTCTTCATTGTTTCGTATTTATTTATTTGACTGCAAACATAATTAGTATTAGTTTTTGTTTTTGTTTTCTATATTAATGCTTAAATGAAACCAAAATCAATGTTTTAAATTTAGACTTTATTTTGCTTTGTTTTAAAAGCCTTTTTTTTATTGATGTAATTGTAAAGTGTAGCAACTTGACTTTCCTTTTTCCGGAAGCATATTTATTATTAATTATTGTGAACAAAATACTGATAAAACAAAAGAAAATATAAATATATACGTTTAATGTAGCCATTTAAGATTTTATTTAAAAAAAAATCGTTATTGCACTATTTATGTAAATATTACAAGTATATAAAGTCAAATAAAACTCAATGGAATGATAAATGAAAGAAATAAAAACAAAAAACAAAACAAACAGATATTAACTTAATTGAATAGTGGTTTTAATGTGGGAAGTGGAAAAAGTATTTGGTACTGTTGTGGATTGAACTGCAACTGCAACTCCACCTCCACCAGTGTTAAAAAAGGCAACCGGAAACACAGTTACCTATGTACTTTGCCGATTGAAACCGTTGTTTTTATTAATAGGGTAGCAAAAATGGGGGATAGAGAATAAGGAAAATGCGAAAAAGAATAAGCAGAAATCTCCACAAATATGACGTTTGGTTGCATCGCTGAAATTGGTCTTGGCAAATCATTGAAATCTTAAAATGGAAAGATATTAGTTATTTTTAGGATTCCACGACGTGCTATGGAATCCGTACCATCAGGCAGGCGTCCTCTAGGTAGACCAAGGATGAGATGGTTAGATCAAGTCCATAATCTCTCCTATACCCTTATGGGGATTGCCCTTGATGATTTAGAGTCGATGGCGGAGAATGAGAGCTATGGAGGGTCCACTTGAGCAACCTACACCCGCGACCCACTTAATGGACAAGCGGAGCATTGAAAATGATGATGATGATTTTTAAAGTTAACATTAATGGAAATAAGGGTAAATATGGCTCGATGACGGGTACAATGAATTAAAATAATTGTATTATGAGCGCCTTGCCACCCACAAACTCCTGGATTTAGAGAGGCCAGTAAAGCTAAGAAAGCAACTGAGTAGCAAAGCTTGAACAAATAAAGTGACCCTTTATAAGACCCTGAATATCTCAGTCTTTCTCCATGGTGCAGAGGCATGGACTCTTATCAAAAGCGGATGAGGTTACTCTTGGTTGCTTCGAAAGGAAAATTCTTTGAGTTCCCATAGACGGGCCAGACCTGGCACTAACATTGAATTTGCACTACCATTGAAAATTTCAATTCTTATGAAAGTTCGTTTGCGCTAGCAGTGAAAATTTCAATGCTAATGAGAGTTCATTTGCACTAACAGTGAACATTTTAATGCTTCTGAAGTTTCACTTCCATTAGTAGTAAAAATTTCAATGGTACTGAAATTTCACTTTCATTAGTTCAGTGCTACTTAAATTGCATTTGCATTACCTACCTGAAGCTAATATAAGACGATATGTTCGTATTGCTGACTATCATATGCTAACAATTTTGAGCGTATATGCATTATGTTCGTTTGGCGTATTATGTCCTATTACATAAAATAAAAAAGGCCCCAAAAGGGGTATTACACGATATATTTAGTTCGCCAACATACATAATGCTAACTAACCACCTACAAATTTGCCAACAAACACCTTTCAGCATACATATCACAAACCAGTAAGAATAGACCGCCGACTTCCCGTACACCTACCCGATTCCCCCCGGAAAGAATTTCCCTGTCTGTGAATACGTGTAAATGTCAAAATTAATGGCGGCAATGTTTTTCTATGCAATACCATGCGACCAGGATTTTTCAAGTATGCGTGGGTTAATGGCGCCCCTTTGATCTTGTACAGCACCAATACATGAAAAATCCTGGTCTCGCCGGCAGCTTGTAGGCAAAGTCCGTTATGTGGGAGGAGTCGACGGTCTATTCTTACTGGTTTGTGATACATATGATGACATAAATTTGGGTATTACACGATATGTTGCGTGGGAGTGAGGCACAATTTACACCATACGTTACGTATGCTGATTCCTTTTTTGGAATTTTGGATTTTATTGCAATTTCAAAAGTGCTTAAAAAAAGTCAAAAATTACGTTTTGGACCTTTTTGCATACGACTTTATTTCATGGCACCTCAAATTAGTGCACTATTCCCAGGTATGAGACGGTGAATGGAGGAGGAGGTATATACAACGACGAACTGTACGGGCTGAACAGCAACATCGATCTAGCCAGAAGAGTGAAGGTCCAACGACTGCGGTGGCTGAGTCATGTAGAGCGAATGGACGTGAAAGCTCACCCGAGGGACGGCGCAGTAGACGAAGACCGCGACTCAGGTGGGAGGGACCTCAACCAACCTAGCGTGCTGGCTGGAGACGCTTCTTGGTTGAGGCCCAGGTCCACCCCGGACTGTATTACACGATATATTTAAGACCCACCTTAAGAAGGTGCTGACTAGGGTGAACCTTTTTCGTACCCTACTTTCCTTCCGTGATTTCTTGATAGCTGTCGTCAGGGTTTGTTAGGCCCCAGTTATAGCAATATGTAACTGGGGTAAAAAATAAGAAAGGTGAGATTGCAGTCTATATGAATGGCGGCTCTAGCAAAAAGAAAAACACGCGTTCTGTCATCCATTCCATATTATATTCATCTGAAAGTGTCTATACAACTACCGGATATAAGCAGTGTCTTCCAGTCAGGACTTTTAACTTTTCTTAAGGGGGTAGAGCTAATCTGCAGGGGCGTAGCGTAGCGTGGGGGTCGCAGCTTTTCAAGAGTCGGCAAGTCAAGGAAGCTACATTTATTAACTTGACCAATTAGGTGATCTTGCGTATTGGCCCAGGATAGTTCCTGTGAAAATTGGTCAAAATTGGACAAAGGGGCGTGGCACCTTCCATACAAAAAACACCTATGGGGTGAAATTCGTTACAACTCGAAAACGGCTGGGGCCGATTCTCATAATATTTATACAGTAGTCAAGTTTCTAAAATAAGTCGACATTTCAATGAAAGTCACCCCCAAGATAACTGTATAGCGCTATTTCTCTACACGAAAGTCTATGGCCCCTATAGTGAGTGTCGATAGTTGATCGTTGATCGACAACTGTGATTGTCGATTGCGATTGATATTTATCGATTTGACAGTCGCTTGTAGTCGATTACAAATGTTTGGTCGATGCTTTCTCTTGGAAGTGAAAAAATGTTGTACGTACGAATAGTTGAAATCGACTCAATATTGTCGTAATGATCGCTGTTCGACAATTACAATAAGGCCCTATGAAACGGAAATCTAATCTTGAGTGGAATTTGAGGGAGAATGGATACTTAAGTGGTCACTGTGCAACTGGGCATTAGTGTTTCTTCACAAAGCCTTACTAGCCAGTTGCCTTCTTAAGCCAAAGAAACAGCGGTTGGCTAGTGCAACTCTTCGTTTGATTTCTGCTATGGTGTCATTATCAGAGTTTATAGTGAAGCCGAGGTAGACAAGGTCCCTAACCACCTCAAGGCTGTAAACGTCTATCGTGACGTTCTGTCCGATTCGTCAATGTTGTGTATCAATTCTTGTTGACCGCGTATTTTGGCTGAATTCCAAAACGCAGTACTTCTGCATTACTGCTTAATCAAGCGTTCCAAAACGCAAACGGGCTACTATGATGCAATCGCAATGCATACTTTTCTAAAACGCATTGTGAACGCATCAACTGCGCAAACAAAAGCAAACAGAGCATCATGAATTATTATGATGCCAATGACATTTAATTTTAAACCGCCAATTAAAATGGATTCATCGCTGGAGGCGCAGTAAAGTAATATATTTTGTAATAATTTGCCAATTTTACTTTGATTTGCAGAAATAAAAAGTGTACAAATGAGTCCATTAAATTATTACTGGTGAGTACCCGAATTCAAATTGATTTTCGAAACAAAAGAAGGAAGAAAAAGGTGCTGTGGAGAGTGTTTTGGAGGAGATCAAAAAAATGAATTAATTGGTGTTTGAGATATTTTATGATAGTTCGCATCAAAGTCGTTCCAAAACGTCAAAAATTGCAAATCATAACAAATGCAAAACAGCGCAAAAGCATTCGTAACCTTGCATCAGAAAAGCAGTGTAGGTACATTCACAATGCGCATTTTTTTGACGTGTTGGAATTCAGCCTTTGTTTTGCCCTCATTCACAACTAAACCCCTTTTTTGCCGCTACTGTGGTAATACTTACTGTAGTATCCTAGCAACTAGTGTAAAACGTCAATAAAATAAATAATAAAAAAAAATTTAAAAATTGTGACTTGATTGATAGAGACAGCAGAGAGCAGGCGGCATAGGATAGGATGTTACTTACAAACGCACTACTGACAGATCGCAGTAGTATGTATGATGTTGAAAAAGTCACATGACAGCGCACCACTTATGTCGTTTTCGATTGGTCGTCGAGAACCGTTCCAAACGCTTCTGAAAGCGTTCAATTGGCACTTAACTGACAGTTCTTCTTATGAAAAGAAGAGAAATTTGCTTTTGGATTTGAGTTCAGAATCGCGGAGCGTTCTTCCGGACGGAAGAAAACGACATTAGTCTAAATCTTTTTTTTTTACATCAAAGGCACCGGTGCGATTGTTTCTTATCCTTTTATGCATCAGCGAGCGTTCTCAATCGTCGTTCTACACAATCTTGGCAGGAATGTCAAAACTAGACATGGCTCTGTATAGCTCGTCTCTATAAATGCTGTCATATGCGGCCTTAAAATCGATAAATAGATGGTGAGTATTGATTTGGTTTTCTTGGGTTTTCTCCAGAATCTAATGTACATATAGTGTGAATATTTGGTCGGTTGTGGACTTGCCCACAAACCAGTGAGAATAGACCGTCGACTCCTCCCACATAACGGGCTTTGCCTACAAGCTGCCGGCGGGCCCAGGATTTTTCATGTATTGGTGCTGTACAAAATCAAAGGAGCGCCATTAACGCACGCATACTTGAAAAATCCTAGGCCCATGGTATAGCATGGAAAATCATTGCCGCCATCAATTTTCACATTTACACGTGTTCACAGACAGGTAATTTTTTCCGGGGGGAATCGGGTAGGTGTACGGGAAGTCGGGGGTCTATTCTTGCTGGTTTCTGGACTTACCGGACATAACACCACTGTTCAAGTGAATGACGAATGTTCGAACAACTAGATGTCGCCACATTATAAATTCCCCTTATTTTCCCATAATTCCTTTATGTATAATCCTCCATGAATTATTATTATAACCTAAGTCAATTTCCTGTTTGCTAATCTCGATCACTTTTTTGTAACCCATCAAGGAGGTAAGACTCACCCAATAAAATCGCTTAAAACCTACACCTGTTCTCTAACACTTCAATTTCGAATTCACTTTGCTTCTTTCTCGACCCCGAAAACCCCCTCGCTCAAACATTGGTCCTTCGAGCCGGATAAATAATTGCAGTACCCGCAATAGAGAAAGAGCCACCAACTCAAAATATACCCGAATACCCGAAAAAAAAAAGGAAAAACCCAAAAACTCCACAACCATCATCATCACCATCAGCCAGCAGAAAAACGCTCACCGAAAGAAGACCTCACAAAACAGCACTCGAGAGACATCAAATTACTCAACATTATCAATCACTGCGATCAGGTGCGTACATTTATGTAGATCAGTGCAGTATAGAGAAATTTGGTAAAGCCCAGCATAAACTGAGTTTATGACACTCCGACAGTATTTCGAGTGGTCTCAAACGCATAACATTAATTTTATGTATAAAGTGCATAGTGTCTCTTTAACCGAAAGATAGTGGTCGCGAAATCGAAAAAAAAAATACCGAGCTGTGCCCCGAACCCCGAACTACCATCTCAAAACCACATGTGCGTGTGAAAAAGCGGTTGTTCAAGGTTAGATTTTTTGATTGAACCTTTCTATTTCTTTTAAAAGATAATAACTTATTAGTTTGTACAATTAAACGATATTCTCGTGTAGCCAAAGAATAAAGGCCTTCCATTTTCATTAAGATTTCGTCTGTTCTCTTACATCATAATATTAGCACATTGCACTTTCGTAATATGATTGGATTAGATGACTATATTTTTGCTGCAGATCAGCTAGTAGAGTTTGTCGCTGATTTTAAAGGGAAACCTGCTACTTCGCAGTCAATTGCATCATTAGAGGCTCTCAGAATCGAACTTCAATCCTTGTGGTCTGAAGTCAAGAAAAGTTACGCATTTTGTGTGCGGTCGGATGTTTCTGATGATGAAAGGCAATTATTGGAAGTGAAATCTAAATATAAACTTTCCTCTGATACATATGTTACATGCTTAAGTGAAATGATTGAGCTTACAAGAAAATTCACTGTAATTCAGGAAGCAAAATGTCCTCCACCAGTCTCAGCTAAAGATGCACCAGGTCCCGAAATTCATTCCCCCACAGTAAATCAAGATGCACCGTGTCTTAAAGTTCCTCCCTGTGATACTGACGTGTTCCATGGAGACTATCTAACATGGCCCTCTTTCAGAGATTTGTTCAGTGCAGTTTACATTAATCACCCGAAACTATGTGCTGTACAGAAGCTGTTTCACCTGCGGTCTAAGACCAAAGGTGAGGCTAGTAATATAGTAGGTAAATTCCCTCTAACAGCTGAGAGTTTCGAACTTGCGTGGAGTGCTTTAAAAGATCGGTACGAAAACAATCGCATCTTGGTGAATAGCCAACTTAAGACTCTGTTTAATTTGCCATTTATTGCGCATGAGTCAAGCAAGGGTATCAAAGATATTCAACGGGAAATAAATGATTGCATTTCAACCCTTAAAGCTCATTCAATTGATACTTCCAATTGGGATTCCATCCTCGTATATTTATGCTCGAGCAGTTTACCTGAAAAAACGCTTTCGTTGTGGGAGCAATCTATAAAAGATCCTCGTACCATCCCCTCCTGGTCTGATATGGACTCATTTCTTACCAACAGGTATCAGGTTCTCGAAACGGTATCGGATATAAGATATACCAGTACTTCAAAACCAAAAACTGCTACAAAACCCCCTACTCTCCAGTCTAATCGTCCTAAAGTTCATCAATCCTACCATTTAAAGGCAAAACCATCTGCTTGCAGACTCTGCAATGACAATCATTCACTCCGTTTTTGCAGTAAATTTTTAAAAATGTCGGTTGGTGATCGAATCGATGCAGTAAATACCCTAAAATACTGCAGGAATTGTTTAGCGACTTCCCATGTCGAAAAAGAGTGCAGAAGTGTGCATACTTGCATGCACTGTAAGTCTCGGCATCATACACTTCTTCATTGGATACCCTCTTCAAGTCAACCTGATGTGACTAAAGGTCAGGATCAGGACACTGTCCAAGAAGTTACCCCGCTATCAAAATTACAAAACCCCAATATACAGTCCACTTCATCTGAAACAGCTCGTTTACTTTCGCATTTCAGCAGCAATAATAATCGCGTTATACTTGCCACTGCATTAGTCAATATTGAACACCAAGGAAACACTTTCAGTTTACGAGCGCTTTTAGACCCTGGATCGGAAGTAACGTTTATTTCTGAAGAAGCTCAAAAGCGCCTTGGACTGCCAGTTCAACCCATTCAGGCCCATATATCGGGGATGAACGCAGTAGTTACTGCCACCGCCTCGAAACTTTGCTCCCTAATATTAAAGTCTAGATATATTCCTGCATTTACCTTGGCCGCTAACGCAATTGTGCTAAAGCGACTCACCGGAGATTTGCCTTCCTGTTCGGTGAGTTCTTCAGAAATATCTGAGCCTATTGATATTCAATTGGCAGATCCTAAATTTTACTGCTCTTCGAAGGTAGATATGGTGCTTGGTGCTGACATATATCCATCTCTGCTCCGAGATGGGCTTAAGCCTAATGTGTTTGGTTCTCTTGTAGCACAAAACACCATTTTTGGTTGGGTATTGTCAGGACCCCTTCCCACTACAACTTTAAAATGTTTCTCGACGTTCTTATCCTACTTTAGTGAGACATCGCTGGACAAGCAAATATCACAATTTTGGGAGGTGGAAGAAATTTGTTCTAAGCCGGTTTCGCCTGAAGAAGAAATCTGCGAACGCCATTTCTCGGAAACCACTTACCGCAATTCGGAAGGTAGATATGTTGTCAAGCTTCCATTTCGAGATGTTTCTTCTCCATTAGGCGCTTCACGCGATGCTGTCAAAAAGCAATTTTTACGCACCGAAAATTCGTTGTCTAAAACTCCAAATTTCCAAATCGAGTATAATAAGGTTATTGAAGAATATTTTACACTAAACCAAATGAAAATTGTAAATCCGATAGAGGTACATAGAAACAAAGAGGTTGTGTCTTACTACTTGCCACATCACGCAGTAGTGAAACCGGAAAGTATCTCCACAAAAATCCGTGTCGTATTCAATGCTTCTCATCCCACATCAAATGGTGTAAGTCTAAACGATGCTCTCTATGTTGGTCCAAGTCTTCAATCAGATCTTATGACGCTGATCCTCAATTGGAGGTTCTATGAATATGTCTTTAATGCGGACATAGAGAAAATGTACCGACAAATACTTATTCATCCCGAACACACCCCGTTTCAAAGAATTTTATTTCGGAAAAGCAGCCAAGAATCTATTCAGGATTATGAGCTCCAAACTGTCACGTTTGGCATCAATTGCGCTCCATACTTAGCCATCCGAACGCTTTTGCAATTAGCTGATGACGTTAAAACTCAATTCCCATTGGCGTCACACATCTTACAAAGCGAATTCTACGTCGACGATGTTTTGTCTGGAGCGCACGATGTGCAAACCGCAAAATTGTCCCAAAGGGAACTAGTTTCTGCTCTAAGCTCCGCTGGATTTGTTCTCAAAAAATGGACTTCCAATTGTCCTCGTCTTCTTGACCATTTTTCTCCCGGAGATCTCTTAAACCAAAACTTTCTAAAGCTTGAAGAAAAATCTTGTATAAAAATGCTAGGCATTCAGTGGAATGCGAAAAGTGATTGCTTCGAATTTTCGTTACTCCCTTCGAGTGTCAATACAGACATTCTCGCAATAACCAAACGAGATGCACTTTCGGTAATAGCAAGATTGTTCGATCCTGCCGGGTGGCTCGCTCCTGTGATTATCACAGCCAAAATTATAATGCAGCAAATTTGGCGCGATGGGACGTCATGGGACTTACCTCTTAAGCCCCTTACGTGTCATAATTGGAAGAACTTCATCGCTAATCTACCTGATATCCGATACATTCAGATACCTCGATGGATCCAGTTTAAGCCATCCGTTTCAATTCAGATTCACGGATTCTGCGATGCTTCCGAGCGCGCCTATGCTGCTGCATTGTATCTACGCGTTAGACAATCTGATGGCAGTTTTACGTCGCACCTTCTATGTGCAAAGACCAAAGTTGCCCCCGTAAAGCAAATAACTTTACCTAGATTGGAACTATGCGCAGCGCTACTGCTCTCTAGGCTTTTTAAGAAGATAGTTCCAAATCTCAAGTATACAGTTGATGAGGTGTTTCTATGGACGGACAGTTCCATTGTCATAGCCTGGTCAAAGAAACCCCCCCAAACCTGGAAAACTTTCGTGGCAAACAGAGTTTCTGAAATTTCTAATAATGTTGATAACAGGGTATGGAATCATGTCGCCTCTGCCGACAATCCCGCGGATTTTGCTACACGCGGGCTGACACCATTGGAACTTCGAGAAAACCATTTATGGTGGCACGGTCCCAAATGGTTATCTCAATCTCAAGATCAATGGCCAGCATCGAATTCGGAAAATCACAATGTAGAAGATTTAGAAGTTCGTCCAATTCAATCGTTTGTAACTACTGAGCGTCCAAATATTGAATTGGTTATTAAACGATTCTCCTCTTGGGCGAGAATGATTCGAGTTATGAGTTATGTCTTCAGATTTGTTCGCAACACATGTTCCCGATTTCAATCCCCCTTTGATTACACTGGAACGTCATTATCTCAAAATGAAATTTTATTTACTCGAACTCAGTTAATACGTCTCACTCAAAGGCTTTATTTCCCCGATGAATACTTAGCCTTATCCAGAAATCAACCAATTTCTAGAAAAAGCATCTTACTGACATTGAATCCATCGTTGGATTCAAATCAATTACTACGGGTAAATGGACGACTTGCTTGTGCTTCTCTCTCATACAATGAGAAGTACCCGATAATCTTGCCTTATGGTGCTCATATTACTGCACTTTTCACGAACTTCGTTCATCAGATCTCAATACATGGTGGAAATGAGCTCGTTATTCGCCTAATTCGGTCCGAGTTTTGGATTCCGAGAATCAAGAGCCTTGTGAAAAAGCTCATTCGTTTATGCAAGGTATGCATAATCTATAAGCGCAAGATTAACACCCAAATAATGGCAGCACTTCCAAAAGAAAGAACAGTCCTTTCAACCCCTTTCACGAATACTGGCATCGATTATGCCGGCCCCTTTACCATTAAAAGTTTTTCTGGTCGAAGTTGTCGCATGTCTAAGGGCTACGTATGCTTATTCATCTGCTTTGCAACCAAGGCAATTCATCTGGAAGCTGCAAGCGACTTGTCTGCTTCTGCATTTTTGGCTGCATTTGCACGATTTGTATCCCGACGTGGTCTACCCAACACGGTCTTCTCCGATAATGGAACTAATTTCGTGAGTGCCAGCAAAGCGCTTGCCAATAATTTTAAACTTTTTATCAAGTCCTTTTCAAAACATGTATCTGATACATACCAATGTCAGGGACTCACTTGGAAGTTCATCCCACCCGGCGCACCACATATGGGAGGTTTGTGGGAGGCAGGCGTGAAAAGCTTTAAAACGCATTTTCGTAAGATCGCCGCTGATCATAAATTTACTTTTGAGGAGTTCTCAACCCTCCTTGCAAGAGTTGAAGCTTGCTTAAATTCCCGGCCCATTTCACCGATGTCGGACAATCCCATCGAAATTCCGCCTTTAACCCCAGGGCATTTCCTCCGCGGAGCTCCTTTACTCGCTACACCTGAACCAGACATGGCTACCAGTTCCATCAATATCATCAATAGATGGGATCGGCTGAAGATTTTACACCACAGATTCTGCTTAAGATGGAAAGAAGAGTACCTTAAAGAGCTTCATAAAAGATATAAGTGGAAATATCCCCAACGCGATATAAGCCTTAATGACCTTGTGGTCATACGAGAGGAAAACCTACCTCCAAACGAATGGAGGCTGGGTAGAGTCATTAAACTTCACCCTGGTTCGGATGGTAGAGTTCGGGTAGCAGGTATTCAAACTCAAAATGGAGTTTTGACGCGTCCGATTGTTAAGTTGTGTGTCTTAACGCAATCCTAAATTTAAAGACCCCATGCACTGTCTATATTGAAACGTAAAACATTTTTTTCCAATTTATATGATTTAAATGCACTGCTCTTAATAAATGTATGCTTAGCCTTAAGTACTAAGAATTGGAATATCTATTACTTTTATTATGAAGTTATCATTATATTACTGTATTTAAAATTACTATATTAACAATTTATATGTATATGGAGTGAGTGGAACCCCTCTGAACAAAAGGTTCCCCCTAGATTTAAGTTAGATATAAGATACATTGCAGTAATACTGCAAGGCGGCCGGCAATGTTCAAGTGAATGACGAATGTTCGAACAACTAGATGTCGCCACATTATAAATTCCCCTTATTTTCCCATAATTCCTTTATGTATAATCCTCCATGAATTATTATTATAACCTAAGTCAATTTCCTGTTTGCTAATCTCGATCACTTTTTTGTAACCCATCAAGGAGGTAAGACTCACCCAATAAAATCGCTTAAAACCTACACCTGTTCTCTAACACTTCAATTTCGAATTCACTTTGCTTCTTTCTCGACCCCGAAAACCCCCTCGCTCAAACAACCACAGTGGTAGGCGTAGGAGTAACCCATCAGTCCGTTGGCGAATGTTTTCATACGTTGACTCCTTATGGTGGATTTACATCAACACGCCACGCATTTTTGCATGACTTCAGAGAGAGAGATCCGTTTTTCCATAGTCAAGGCTAATGATGTGTAAGAGTGAGATCACGAGCCTAACAGTTGAATTTAGGCGGCCATAACTTTTTTATGGAGATTTGTGGTCTCACTCTTACAGATCATTAGCCTTGACTGCAGCAAACGGATCTCTCTCTCTCTCTCTCTCTGAAGTCATGCAAAATTGCGTGGCGTGGTAATGTAAATCCAGCATTAAGGTGCTAGTACACGGCATGTAGCAAGCCTCATACGTATGTAGCACTGACGTCATTTTTACGTCAGCGAATGGTCCCAATGGGTACATTCCGCGTAGAAACTCTTTTTGCTCACTCTCTGTTGATGTCAGAGAAATTCGTTAAATAGATTGTCCTTTTTTATTTCTCCCTAATTACATACGTTCACCCTCCGCCTCCAAGCTCTTCTGAACAACCTCCTCTAGCATTTCTCTTCTTAACGATGTCGTCTTTTAGTATTAGCAGCCACTTTTGTTTTGTCTTTAGATTTCCTTGTGCATTTTAGGACTAAGTATTGTAAATAGATTTGCGGATGCGACGATACCAAAATATTCTTTTCCGCGAATAATTCCTCCGGCGGATTCCACGATAGGGGCGAATGCAATTTTGATTCATACTCACGTGACTGCATCTGCCTCTTGATCTTGAAATACAAAACCTTTTCGATCATACCTTAAAATTTAGGGATTATCGGGAATAAATTTCGAGGCAAATGTTTGCCTTGTCGGCAATGTCAGTAGGATTGCTAAATGGGAACCTATTTCCTATGGCGGTGATTGAAACATATTAAATATCTTCAAATGTTTTCTTTTTGGGTTTAAATAAATTTTTATTAACAATCATAATAACAGTTTGATGTAATCGATGAAATATTCTTTCTTTAAGAAGAATCAAATTAGAAACAAATTAATTTTATATAAAAAAAAAACAATTATTATAAATTCAACAAAATACAGAACTATTATATTGCGAAAAAAATATCAAATAATTTCATTTCGTATGTAGTTTTTTTTCATATAGGTATAGCTTCGTTACAAATTAACACATAAATCTTGTGTACTTGAAAGTAATCATATAATTTATAGATGTAATGCTAACATATAGACGTTAATTCGGCCTCCATTTAAAGTCCACACGCAACAATAAGCCGTCTTAGTTTTTTGGACTACACAATGTATATATGTATATATAACATGAATCGTAATTAAATATAAATATATTTTTTTTTTAGTTTGTATTTCTCCCATGTGATATAATAATGTATTACCCGAAAAAAAAAACGAACAGAAAAACAACACCTTGTATCCTAAATGAACATTGTTAAGGTTAAGTAAACAAACGAACAGAAAAATTAATATAAAACTGCAATTTAATTTTATTAACACATAATATTATAATACAAATCCATAAATAAAATATATATATATATATATATACGTATATATATTTTTTTTTTAATACTTTCTCATTTCACATTACTGATTATTTTTATAAATATTTATATATAAATATGTATATGTTGTGTCTTGACTGTTTTGGTGTTTGAAACTTTCAAGTTGCTCCTTTTTACCTGAGGTATCTACTAATACGGGTACTTGCTGTTGTAAATGTTATTAATTATTACCAAGAAAACAATAAACTTGCAGAAGAAGCTTTATATTTTATGTTAAATTTTTGTTTTCTTTCAAGAAATTGATTTTATTTCCTTCTTTCCTTTTGTCACAACACAATAATAGTTGAAATTAATAGTTACTTCCAATTTGACATTTGAAGCTAGTACGACGAAATTTCTTGGGCTTAAATAACATTTTACTAAAACCTTGTCATACGAGTTAACTTTTGTTTTGAACTTCTCTTACTTTATTTGGAACAGAGTTTTATTCGCCGACAAAATTGACTGCTGTTTTTACATACTAATGAATGGCATATGGCAGAAAGGCGATGAATTACAGCATATCGTTGTGAGGTAAAAGTATGCGGTCTAAGTCAACGATGAGCCTTATAAAAAGATGGCCTACAAAAGCATGTTTTTGTAGCTTTCTACCGCTAATATGCAGATTCAAACATATCAATGGGTGCCTAAAAAAAACGAAGTGGCTATTCGGACGTTCACTTTGACAGATTTCGTACTGAACTGACGTTTACCGATGTTCGGGACACGACAACGTAATCAAGGTAACGTAATACATTAAAAACTCTTTATTAAGATAAAAGTTGGGTCCAAAACGTAGGACATAATGTCCGAAAATGATTATACTGGAGTTTAGAGTCCTTGTCGCGAGCGTAGCGAGCCACTTACCCTAACTTGACGCAATATAAACTCTGACGTGGATACAAATTACGTCACAATACGATACGTCACATAGACGATATAGTTTTCGAAATTTTAACTACCACAAGACACTATTTTCGGCATAAATCCTTTCAATTTATTGACAAATTTTAACTAAATTGAATGCCACTCTCAAACCCTTAAATTAAGCACTGTGAACATAGATAATAGAAGTTATTTGTGGAAATGTTTGACGGAAAAATCAAAATGATCTCAAACAGGAATACAAGTATTTAATCAATTTGAATTACAGTAACTGTACAGTGATACGAATAGGTCGGCGGAGGACAAATATCCTTTTAAACGTCAGTAGAACACACATCGGAACTCTTGTTGGAGGAAGCTGTGTACTAAGAAGACCTGCGGCAAGGCTTGGAGTCACCGCAAGCTCAGCAGTTGCATGGATGAGGAGGAGGAGGAAACAACCTTCCATCTACTATGTAACTGCCCGGCGGCGGCGCTATCCTCAATTAGAAAGCAAACTCTAGGAGAGTACTTTTTCAGGGAGCTTGCTGATATTATACCGAAACGGATATCAGAAAAATACGCAAGTTTCTCAAAAAATTCGAAATGGTTCCAAGAATAGCGGAAATAACCGACTCTGTTTGTGGTATCACAATGGACCTTATTTGGTCTAAGTGAATTAGTCCGTATGAAATGGATAATTGCCACATATCCTAACCTAACACAACTGTGCTGTGCCAAGTTAAAGAAAGGATCAGTTTTGTTAGACTGAAAATGGAACGAAATGTTATCGCCCTTTCATGGGTATGTAAAGTAGCGTGATCAGGAGTGGAATCGAATGGCGATTTGCGATACTTGATAATCGCAATATTTACAATTTCTTTTATTCTACGTACATAAGGTTATAATCGTTGTGGTTGTCGGTTTTTTGAAATTGTTTTTGATAAGGTTGTATCCATTATACAATCGTCTTAAGACGACGAACACATTTTCTCAGAGTTTATGTTAGGTTAGGATAGGTTATGTGTTATGTTGAAGCTGTCGACAAAAGGCCGATACACTTAGACCAATGTAAGTATCCCTTGTGATACTATCTGAATCTAGAAAGAAGCTTCGTCGATCGTCGTGCTCGTTAAACCATTGTTTGAGCTTCTAATGAATCGAAGGATACTTTAAATGTCCAGGTTTGTTAGATCGTTAAAATTATTGTATTAGAAGGCTTCTAAATGGAGTTTTCAATTTTGGGAGAGAGCTGGACATGGACAAGTACAGAAAAAGTAGAGAATAGACTGCTCCTCCTCTTTAACTACTACAAAAATCGTTTGAGAACGCGAAGCATATAAGGCAATGTCCCGTGATGGCACCTTATTGTGGCGCTGATATGGCTTTTGTCATAAGAGACTAAGAGAGATCAAATTCTTAGATTATGTTAGGCCGTGTTTCAATTGCGCTAAATAATTATCCTCGACTAACTTTCCGACTCACATGAAAGTGTTTAAAATAGAAGTTGACCAAACGCCAATAGAGATATTTCTAATGTCACACTTTTAATAAATTGAAATTTTGTGTCTTATAGCCCAATGGTTGCCTAACTGTGCGTGGCGCTATCGTAATTGCATCTCAAGTTTTATTTTTTCACTGCTGTAAGACTCCGAACAAAGGCAAAGCATTACGTTTCTCTTTACGAATACCAAGAGCAACGTGTCGAAGCGGAATCGAATAGTTACATTGCAGTCGAAGAGTAAGCGCGTTTGTGTTTCCTGCATTTCCAGTCAAACTTGCTTCGTGGCCTGCCACTCGTATATTTGCATGGCACTCAAAATTAAATAAGGATTTTTCAATTGGTACGGGTCGTTGCCCGCCAGATTCGTCGCGAGCATTTCCGCGGTCCATTAGAGTGTACAGGAGAACCCGAGGCAGTAATTTCCTCGCCGTGCACAAGAAATCGGTCTTTCGCAGACTCCAACATGGAGAATTTTGGATCGGGGCTACAAGATCCAACTAATTCATCAGTAGCTCTGAGTTAGACTTGGCTTCGGAGCGTTTGGAAAAGTACCCCAATTTTGGCCGAAAAATCATCTTTAACGACAAGGCGCATTTTTAGATGAATGCGAGTATGTTAACAACAAAATTACCATAAATATGGGACGACGATATTTTAACGTCCACCCGTCTTTATTGAAAAACAATTTAGTGAATCTTCAGTAAGATCAGTTTCTATTCACTCATATCTGTGCTTTTAGAAGGGCGCGCAAAAATATTTCAACTTCTCTAGGGAGTCGCAGTAGGAAAAAGATTGAAAACCACTGTTTATAACCTTTTCCCCATTCTAGCAAATACCAAGCAACAAATAAACCTATAGGTTAATTTATTATCTTGTTTCCAAAACGGGATCGTTTTTTTACAGCTGAAAAATTCATTTCCACCACGATAGTGTGGAGTATCCTCTGTAATATTTGAGAAAAGATTGGGTTCGAGTATTTGCTTAGCAAACAGCTTGGTCTATTATGGTAAATTTCAATTGGTTACTGAATAAGGTGTTGACAATTTTTTGTTGTTTCTTAATTCATTGTTTCTTAGGCTCTTCTAATCTGTATTAGGTATTTGTAATAGTCTACTTCTCTTTATAACTAAGTTTAGATTATAAAGATTAAAAAAATCGTTTGTTACAGCTGGTTTTGACAAATTCGTTACAACCACGGACATCTGGTGGACAGCTCAACTACTTCTCAACATCACCTCGATGCCGATTGAGCTGATGCAAAAAAAAAAAATCTGTTTTAATTTTATAATTGTGCATCCACAGTCACAGAACTCTTCAAATAAAATCCGATTAGTCTGAAAAACGACCGTCGATGTCAGTCGGTACAGTCTTTACTTGATGCTAGTTAGCCCAACCCAAAAAGTGCTCAGAAGAGAACAACCAATTAGTGTGATTAGGTAAAACAGTCAAGACACCTCATGTATGTATATATCGTTAGAATCTTCTCAGTTACTTTTCATTAATTATGCTATATATTTCTGATTTACACAGTATTAATCTATTTGTTTATCATTCTGTTACACATCTCTATTGCAGCATAACTTATAGTTCGAGGCGTATATGTAAATAGTTTATGTATAATGTATGTATATATTTATTCTTTAATATAAGTACAACAATGTTTCGGTTATACTTTGTGCCTCATCTTTCATTATTTTACCTTCTCTTCACGATTTGTTATTATTATAAATTTTGTTTTTCTTTTTTTGTAATATATTATCAACATTTGATTGTATTTCAACATTAAATTTGTTCACAGTTAATTTAGATAAATTATTTAATGTGATAGTAATAAGATGTATTATATAATGTAAATTATTTATTTTTATTTTTCCTAAGCTTCAATACTTCATAAGAATTGATTTTTAATAGTTTTTTTTTTTTTTTTCGTTTAATTGGGAACATGTATGTATAGTTGTGTATAATAAAAATTGGAAAGGTTTAAAATGACTGACTTCCGAAAGGTGTATGTTTGTGTTGGTTTGGAGAAAAGTAGTAGATACATAGTTTTATTTTTTAATAACATATTCAAACAGGAAAAACGCGGAGCTTTGATTTTTTTTTTGGAAATATACGAAATACAAGTAAAATTCACACGTAAATACATTTATATATAATAATGCAGACAAAATTAACATTTTCTTTTGTTTATTAGTAAATAACTTTGGTATTCGTTTTCAGTTTTCTCTCTTAGTATGTGGTAGTTTATGTGCTGCCTTGTTGCAGGTTAAAGAGACTTATAGTTGCAGTTATAGTAGGACGTGTCTAAAATTTAATAACATAATACTGAGAATAAATGTTTTAATTTAAAATAACTTGTGAATAAAAATAAATGCTTTAAAGATGAATTTCAAATACTGGAACGATAATCCTTTATTGTAAGCGCATATACAGGCAATGTCGCAATTCTTATGTTGGGTAAATTCACTTCCGTCCTCAATGAACGAAAACACGGTGATCTTCATATTCAGCCCCCCAAAAATGTCCAAGACTGCGAGATATCTGGGCATAAAGAATCTCATCGCATGTGGCATGCCTGTAGAGGAGCATTCGGTTACACACAGGGATTGAGACCGCGCGTAGGACGCTGGTTGTACAAGCGTATACAGCGTTAGTCCGACCCATCTTAACATGCGCACAGAAGTATTATGGTGGAATGCCATTGAGAAGAATAATGCCATCTTTAGTTTTACCAAATCCCAGAGAGTGCCATGCATCGGGATAACTGGATTCTTGCGGACCATGTTATGCACCTCAACAATTCAGGTAATGCCAAACCTCACTTCCCTCGTCAGGTATATTATGTATCTGCTGTAGCAGCAACGCGGTAAAAAACAGAGAGTACGGACTGTAGTCATTTAAACCATAAGCTCACTTCTCCATTCAGGCACAATAGGCATGTTTTTTTGAAACCTCGCCAGCCAGCCGTTCATTTGGACAGTTGCCAGCACAATTGCCAGCAAGATGTGATGAAGCCAGCCGAATGAATTTAGGCATAAACCAGCATTTCGTATAAAATTATGCATTTGGTAGAAATATTAGATAGATTCTGACATTTTTTTCTGGAATGCTGTGTGCATGAGATAAGAACGCATATGATTTAAGCAAATTATACGGAAATTCTAAGCCACTTGTTCCTTTCAGCGCCACCTGTTTGTTCATTGTCAATTGAATTTAGCCAGCTGCCAGCCAGCAGCTCTCCGACTGGGGAGCAAATCAAGAGTTGTTGCCAGCAGCTGCCAGCAGGTTGTTGTTTTAATTAGCATGTAAAATGTGCCTCAACTGGCAACTACTGGCAACCACTGGCTGGTGAGGTTTCACAAAAACGCAACTGGCGCGAGAAAGGAGAAAATAACTACGGAGTACCTATCTACCTCCCACTCTCGTATTTATTACAGAAGATAGTCGTCTATACCGACGCAGAGCTCCAAGATGGACATCGCTACAAGCGCGTTTATCTCACCTGCGAATAAGCGATGACTGCAGTGTCGTTCAGGCAGAGATAGCTGCTATAACTCAAGCTGGAAAGGACTAAAGGAGACTCTACTTTGTCGACAAAAGCATCAGCATGCATCATCTGACAGTCTAGCGGGCATAAAGGAGTCAGTGGAGTCCGTCGTGGTGAATCAGGGGCAGCAAAAAAAATGCAAGTAATACTCAGCATATGCTATAACACTCTGACCTTATGCTGGGTATCAGGGCGTATGGAGAATCAGGACAATGAAAAGGCGGATGCGCTTGTAAGAAAATGGATCAAAAATTGACGCATTTTTGGCCCTAAAATCTGTAAGAATTCCGCTGAATAAACGCATCCACGGAGGATTGATATTGAATCCTTAAATAGAACAAACCTATGGTGGACCAATCTCGACAGGTAGGCACACAAAGAAAACGAAATGGCCAGATGTGAGCCAAAAAGAGATTTTAATTCATGATCGGACTGAGCCGCAAAGACACTCGCATATTTACGTGGATCGTTCCTGCCATAGGCGCACACGGGCGCATCACATACTTTATAGCAGACTGAAAATTCTCAACAGCTACTTCTTTGATAAACTGGAGGATCTTCTAGAGAACGTGGATGATTAGGACTCTGCATGAGGTTAATAGTCGTCATGCTGGCAACTTTAGATGTAAAAAACGTTTTCAGGTGAAGTGATATACAAAAGCCTCACAGAACACTCCCCTCAGATACGCGCGCTGCAATATCTTTCACGGAAAATGAGAAGCTACCTCAGAGAGTTAATGTTTGATACCACAGAGGGAACGCGAACTAAAGTAAATACCGCTGAGGTGTCAATCCTAGGGCCCGACTTATGACAAATCTCCTAATAATGGAGATGATCGAGATCAGCTATGCAGATAACATCGCGGCTGTGCTCACCGCACAAGACCACGAAAATCCCCAACGACGGCTGAACCATGTCATGAGATGAGTCCAATCTAGGTTAGAGATACAGTGAGGTAAATTTCTACCTCTCCATTGAAGATTAGAGCCCATAGAGAGAAGAAAATGTGTCACCGCCTGGATGTAAAGCTGCAATTTTGCACATGTCACAAACGTATCAATTTTTGACATGTTGACACGGGACAATATTGTATTTATATGTATGTTACGCTTGTGACATGCAGCACATTTGCACACAAGTTGGTAACACGTACCTTTAGCCCTTACCCCTTGTTTTTTCCAATCGTCACGTGTGGAACGCTTTCAATTTTCAATCAACAGCATTGACAAAGCTATCACACATTACTTCAAGTCATTTGATCGTGACATTTAAGTTTTGTCAACTGTTGTCATGACACGATCATACAGAATGACAACTTTAAAACAAATTCGAATGCCATATTGACGTCCAGATTGACACGATTCATGACATGTTTAATTGTATCTTAATACATGACGCATTTCCAAGGATATTGAGGAAGAGAAACCTCAACCATGCGCCCTTCGCGGACCAAACAAACTTAAATACTTTAATGACTATTGAATAGCAAATAATAGCAACGATCAATTTAGCTACGTCAATTTGCACTTACCTTGTTGTTAGTATAGTGACTGAACAATATTATCCCTGTCAGAAAGTTGTCTCACTTTCATCGAACCATCTGAACCGCACGAAAATAATCGACCCTGTGAGTCCAATTGCAATTGGCTAACACCTTGGCCAATGTGTTTGAAGAAACTGCTCTTAGCATGTTCTCCAGGAAACGCGTACAATAGTGCATGGTGTGTCAAACTCCAAATCTGTTGAATACAACCAAAATATAAATGTTGTATATATACCTTAAAAGATAAACACTATGGCATACCTTTATGTCACCTTCAGCTGAGCCAGTAACAAACAGTTCTTCGTGTGGATCCATCGCCATACATTTAATGGCACTTTCATGAGCCTATTGATTGACGAAAAGATAAAGTTGAATATCTTTATAGTTGCGTAAAAATGTATATTAACCTGGAATCTATGCCGCAATATCCTTTGACGGACGTCGAAAATGCAAATATCACCCTTTTTGCCAGCTGAAATCAGAACCTGGTGCTGGGGTGCATAGATTAAACTCGACGCTCCTTGATCATGACAAGTAAAAGCTGAAAACAAATTTTAAGTTAGTTAACTTTTGAAAAACTAAAATAGGAAACTACAAAATCGCAAGTCATAAGAATTCTATGAAGTGTTTTAATCAGATCGATTATTATCATACCAGGAAGAGCACTTTTTCTGATTTATTAGAAATTAGTTGTGTTTTTATGAAACCTCGCCAGCCAGTAGTTGCCAGTAGTTGGCAGTTGAGGCACATTTCACATGCTAATTGAAACAACAACCTGCTGGCAACAACTCTTGATTTTCTCCCCAGCCGGAGAGCTGCTGGCTGGCAGCTGCCTAAATTCAATTCACAATGAACAAACAGGTGGCGCTGAAAGGAACAAGTGGCTTAGAATTTCCGTACAATTTGCTTAAATCATATGCGTTCTTATCTCATGCACACAGCATTCCAGAAAAAATGTCAGAATCTATCTAATATTTCTACCAAATGCATAATTTTATACGAAATGCTGGTTTATGCCTAAATTCATTCGGCTGGCTTCATCTTGCTGACAATTGTGCTGGCAACTGGCCAAATGAACGGCTGGCTGGCGAGGCTTCAAAAAAACATGCCTAATATTTTTATAACTGCTCTTAGTTGCAAAATTACAAAACCTAAAAAAAAAATGATGCTCAATTATTAGCTACCGTCAAATTTCCCTGCTTCCCTGCATGTCTCAAATAACGCATTCAATGGTTCGTATTAAAAAAAATGTAATCATCCTCAACCAAGTGGTTTTTAAAACAGAAACGGGTTGCTTCGACGCCCTGTTATGAATCGAGAAGTTTTCACCTCAACTAGAATAACAACAAAACTTATAAACCATGTAATGGTCCATTAGTATGGGAAATTGGCCAACAATTTCTCGAGTTGCGTTTAGGCTGTATTGGTTTGCACTTGCACCCCGATCCTATGATCGTAGTCTCAAGTCCCAACGATGGTTTTTTTTATAATTTTTTTTTTACTTTATTTGTTTTTCGGAAGGAGCTTTCAAAAGCTAGAGGTCATAAAGGACATATAGAAACCGCTCGTGAAGTGGAGTGAGTAAGCGCGTGATTGATTTGACAGGCGTGATTGATTTGACAGTTGGCTCAGAGTTCTCGTAAAGAGTGGTTGTGTTAGCAATTGGATTTAAAAATTATTTGTGCTGGCCCTCATAATTGGGGTTAATCGAGGTGTATATTTGAATACTATAGTGAAAAAAATGAATATATATGAATACTATGTGTTATCATCTATAGGTTATCAGTTTTGGTGTGTCGAGTGCATTGTCCAACATCTCAACAGTTGGCTTCCCATACTATATACGTATATATATAATTGTATAACATATGCAATATACAGATATACAAATCCCTATCCAATTCATATGTGCTGACATCCCTTACACTTGGTGGATAATAAAATTCTAAGATAGATTTACATCATCTAGAGGTAAAATCGGATTCTTCTTATTGTTGCGCTACAGTGGCTTAGTTCTCTTTTCTGTTGTGTAATCTAGGCAATTCTGAGCATAAACACATACTCCAAATAGAAGAGTATCTGAGGTTTTCCTTTGACGTGTAAGAACCAAGAAGTCGAAGAAGTCTGAGAGGGACGAGTGCGAGGATTTGTCGCAAGAGAAACCGAGTCCAAAGTTGGCGAAGTGTCAGCGAGGTGGACGGTGGCCTGGAGCATATGCCATCAGCTGTCGAACAGGAGACTCGGGTTCGAGTCCCAGGCTGAGTCTTGTCTATTTTTTTTTATTTTTGTCTATTTTTTTTTATTTTCTTATATTAGTATTTTTTTTTATTATTGCCATAATTGCTGGCTTCTTATTTTTTTTTCGAGAAGGGAGGGGGAGAATTATATTATTTGAATTGTTTAGAGGGAATTTAAGAAAGCCTATTTGTTAGTTACCCAGTTGGCCGTGTTAGCCTAGGTGTGAACAAAGGGGTGGCAACGTTGCGACGCTTTTGGGTGTGGGTACAGGCATTATTTTGTGTATTACATTTTCCTCCTTCTTTTTTTTCCCCTTCTGGGATTTCGTACGCGATAATAGTATTATCTATAGTCTAATCTAATAAACAGATTGAATTGTATCCTTGTTGTTTAGTGACGGTTTGCGAACCTTTCTGGCGGTCGCGATTCTCCCGGAAAGGCATCTTGGGACACTAAGGTAAATCGCGTAGCGCCCATTTTTAACATCAATTCTCCCACGACCTATTCCATTATGTTGGTCGGCCCTTATTGTCCTGAGTCGCGAAATTGCGGAACGTAACAGCCCTCCTTCATATAGGCAACTATACCAAAAACGCTGAATCATCCCACAATCATGTGTCTTGTCACTTCGAAAATCCATTTGACAAGATTGGCATTTTTCTTAAAAATCTTGAAAATGTTTGATAAAAATATTACCAGAGCTCAGCTCTGAACTAAAAAAGAAAAACGCATATTCATCATTATTGGTTCATGGTGCTCTCGGCTCGGCACGGTCCTCATTTTTTTTCTCATTGGTGCTCTTTGCTTTTGTGACGATGACGGCGTTCTTAGCTATGCATGTGCTGTACCTATATAAACTAACAGATGATGTAAATGTAATGTACTAGTACTATGTACGTACGGAACCTTTGGTGCACGAGTGACTCGCACTTGGCCGGTTTTTTCTATATGCGAGTGCGACTTCACTAAAATTCACGAAATTTGTATTCAAATTTGGTTCCTCAGCAGGTAGCAATTTTGCCCCGAAGCCTAACTTATTGCGATCAACTATTTGCTGACCCAAACAGCACAACACTTTAGTTATGGTCCTGTCAACGTAAACGCACAATATGGGCGCTTTTTTGTTTTTACAACACTTTTTTCAATGAACGTGTTTTGAAATAGTCAAGTCGTGTGATTGTCATCGAAAGAGCAAAAACAGCGTTGACACAGAGTGCAGGTCAACGCATTTGGGGCCAATATTAACCATTAACCATGTAGTCGTAGCTGAATACCTACCCGAACCTTAATTAAACAAAAAATATCAACTAAACTTGCAGCTTATGAAAAGTTTAACCCGATCCGGTCGTTCACTTAATTTTTATATTTTATGACGATGTTTTTTAAGAAACATTGTGGTTGGGTGTGTATGAATCGGGCAGGCGTTGATCGGCATCAACCTGGCGGTGCCCAGCTGTTGTAACTTTTCGTACACATCAATTGTGCTTATTTTACCTCCTAGTGGTAACCACCGGGTACTGGTCTGCCCATCCGGGTGTGACTTGCTGAACTTATAAGTGCGAGTGTTGAACACGAAGAAAATAGCAACACTATAATGCTCTGTCGGAAAGACTGACTGAACGAGCCTCAGAAGTCTTACATGAGCTCCTCAGAAAGAGGACGTACGGCGGATGAATTCATTAGACTGAATCAACGGTGTCGTCAACAGTCAATACGACAGTTACCTTACTTGAGCTACTTCGACATATTTGGAGCTGAGGTCAGTGAGGATTTTTCAGGACTAGTCAGGGTGCTGAAACAGAGATGGTGGCGGATGAACCCTTAATGGGCCAACGGCAGCTCTCACATCCCCGAAGTGGGTTACTGGCACCGGAGGAATCCGGCCCCTTTTGTCCATGGGGTCCAACAAAGGGCCTGGCCCTCCAGGTTGGGGGTTGTACGCCGGGGTAACTGCCCGACTGCGGAAAACAAACCCAGTTCCGAAACAACAACAAGCCTCGGATACGGATGATTTTACTGTTGACGAACCTGGCAAACGAATAAAGGACAACGAATTTCGGATCTGCACGTGGAATGTTAGGTCCCTTAACCGACCACGTGCAGCCGAACAACTAGCGGAGGCCCTGAACTGCTATAAAGCAGACCTAACCGCCATCCAAGAAGTGCGATGGGATGGACCGGGCAAGAAGAGGATGAAAGACTGCGATATTTACTATGGCGACTGCTATCGGCAACAAAAACAGCGCTTATTTGGATGTGGATTCGTCGTTGGAGGCAGACTTAGGCAAGAAGTCTTAAGCTTCAACTGTGTGAACGAGCGCCTCACGACAATCCGCGTCAAGGCTAAATTCGCCAACATTAGCCTAATATGCGCCCATGCCCCCACGGAGGAGAAAGACGACGACACCAAAGAGAGGTTCTACGAGCTCTTGGACAAGACATACGAGCAGTGCCCTAACTATGACATTAAAATTGTCCTAGGTGATTTTAAAGCAAAGATAGGAAGAGAAGGCATCTTTGGTAGTACTGTCGGGAGGTACAGCCTACACGACACCACCTCCGATAACGGATTCAGGCTGATCGACTTCGCGGCGAGCCCGAGGCTACAGAGCCCGAACCGAAGCCTGCAAGGACGAACAAGGGAACATCGTAGTAGAATCGCAGTCGATGCTAAGGATATGGAAGAACTACTTCTGCAGACTGTTTAACGGCGATGACGAACTAAATCCCGCTGTCAGGCAGAATGAACCATTCAACCTGGACGATGAAGACCAATTCCGTCCACCTGACCTGGACGAAGTGAAGATAGCGATATCTAAGCTTAAGTCCAACAAAGCCGCTGGGGCAGATGGCCTAACCGCCGAGCTATTCAAAGCGGCAGGCGATGACTTGGTTAGGAGCATGCACCAACTCATCTGTAAAATATGGTCGGAGGAAAGTATGCCCGATGAATGGAACCTTAGCATTGTTTGCCCGATCCTCAAGAAAGGAGACCCTCTTAACTGCGCCAACTACAGAGGTATTAGTCTTCTTAACATCGCCTACAAGATCTTATCTGCTGTGCTGTGTGAACGCCTGAAGCCTTTCGTCAACAACCTGATTGGTCCCTATCAGTGTGGCTTCAGGCCAGGAAAGTCTACCATCGACCAAATATTCACACTGCGGCAGATCTTGGAGAAAACCCAGGAAGTTCAAATCGATACCCACCACCTTTTCATCGATTTTAAGGCCGCCTATGACAGCATTTATAGAGACGAGCTATACAGAGCAATGTCTAGTTTTGGCATCCCTGCCAAACTCGTCCGTTTGTGTAGGATGACAATGGAGAACGCACGCTGCTCCATCAAGGTCGGTAAAGAACTCACCGAGACCTTCGATGTCAAAAAAGGATTTAGACAAGGCGATGCGCTGTCATGTGACTTCTTCAACATCGTTCTTGAAAGAATAGTGCAAAACTCAAACGCTAACACCAGAGGCACTATCTTTCAAAAGTCCGTCCATCTACTCGCCTACGCCGACGATATCGACATAATCGGGAGAACGCAGCGTGATGTCACTGGCGCGTTCGTGAGCATTGAGACGGAGGCGATGGGTTTGGCGGTCAATGAGGGCAAGACAAAGTATATGCTGTCATCGAGAAAGGACACCCAACACCGACGTCTTGGACAGAATGTCACTATAGACAGATATAACTTTGAGGTGGTAAAGGACTTTGTCTACCTAGGCTCCGCTATTAACTCAGACAATGACACCAGCGCTGAGATTAAGCGAAGAATAACTCTTGCCAATCGCTGTTTCTTTGGGCTAAGAAAGCAATTGAGTAGCAAAGCCCTCTCTCGAACAACTAAAGTGACCCTTTATAAGACCTTAATCATCCCAGTCCTACTTTATGGTGCAGAGGCATGGACTCTATCAAAAGCGGATGAGCTTACTCTTGGTTGCTTCGAGAGGAAAATTCTTCGAGTAATTTTCGGTCCCGTCTGCATAGACGGTGAATGGAGGAGGAGATACAACGACGAACTGTACGGGCTGTACAGCGACATTGACCTAGCCAGAAGAGTGAAGGTCCAACGACTGCGGTGGCTGGGTCATGTAGAGCGAATGGACGTGAATGCTCCGGCCCGGAAGATCTTCGAATCCACACCCGAGGGACGGCGCAGTAGAGGAAGACCGCGACTCAGGTGGCGCACGCAAGTGGAAGGGGACCTTAACCAACTTAGCGTGCGAAACTGGAGGCAGCTGGCCAAAGATCGTGCTGGCTGGAGACGCTTGTTGGTTGAGGCCCAGGTCCACCCCGGACTGTAGCGCCACCTTAAGTAAGTAAGTAAGTTTTTTAAGAAACACCTGTTGCACTAAGTACATATTTATTTATTTTTAAAGTTGGTATTATATATTTGGATTTTAAATTTTAATTTTCAAATAGGTGAAGGTAGGTTAGGTTGAGTAGGGTGTGAGTTCATCATATTGGACTAGGCACCATATTGGGTCCATCGCCATCCCTGGGGAACCTTAACGGTCAAAAAACCTAAGCCACTTCGCCCAAACAATTAATTTCCCTGCAAAACCTGAAAATTGTTTCAATTTTGTTTACGAGGCCAACCTCCTCCAAATTGTCGAAGAAGTACCTTCCAAGGTATTTCCTCCTGTACCGAGCAATAGCTTCACAAAGGAGATGAGTTATATCCTCTGCGACATGTAAGTCTTCGCAGTACCTGCATGTGTCCGTATCTGTTAAACCTAATCTCTTAGCGTGCTTCCTCAGAAGACAGTGCCCAGAGAGTATCCCTATTTCTGTTCGTATCTTTGATCCGCTGAGCTTTAGTAATTCCGCAGATTTTTTTCGATCTAGCTTAGACCAAGAGCCTTTGAGACCCTGTGCCCTACTATATCTGACCATCTCTGATCTGCCCTATTTTTAATTTTCTCGAGAATGATTCTCTTGGCCACGGCTTGGTGGTCTTATGCCCTCAATACTATCATTAAGTGAAGGCCCCGTTCCGGTTTTGGCCAGAACATCAGCCCTTTCGTTACCCTCAATATCACAGTGTCCGGGTACCCAACATAATCTGACTTAATCAAACTACTTTCAATCATAAACATATTTATGAATGAATAACTTTGGAGTGTACGATTGTCATCACAATTAGTGTGACTTGGTTCTGCGCGCACAATGCTCTGAGTCAGGTTTGATGATAAAGGACTCTAGCGCCTTTAGCGCAGCCTGACTGTCAATGTAGATAGCGATATTCTTGTTAGATATTGATCCCATATCAAGAAGATCCGCGGCTTTGAGCACGGCCAGAACCTCTGCCTGGAACACACTGCATGTATCCGGAAGTCTTAGTGACACGTGTAGGTCTATATCCCTGGAGTATATACCTGACCCTGTACCCTTCTTAGTTTTGGAACCATCCCTATAAATCGAAATCTCATTATCTTTCGAAACCTCATTCTTTTAACAGTCCTCCCTGGCTGGGTATTGTACGTCGTACGGAGTGTCGAAGTCTATTTCACCTAAGCTTTCATCCGTTTTATCAGGGATGTTGGGGAATGAATTTTCAAATAAGGGTCCGGTGAATATAGATAGACTCCTATAAACAGACTAAAACAAATATTTTTTTCCAAACTTTTCGTTCCATAAGTGTATCAAACAAAATATTTTAAACTAGCAACGCGCGCGGTTCCACCCGCTGGTTTCTTTTCTATTAAATTAAATTCAAATTTATTTCAGCTATCATATAAATGAATCAGGATCACATTCTGAATCGATTTAGCCATGTTCGTCTGTCTGTCTGTTGAAAGCACAATAGCGTCCAAACGAATTGACCTAGGCGAATGAAATTTTGTGAAACGACTTCTTTTTACCGTCGCCAGGTTTGGATTAGAAATGGTTCATGTCGGTCAGGTAGTTCTATTACCTCCCATACAAAGCCAATATTAGACACATGCGTGTACCTACAGTGGAGGGTATGAAAGCATTGGCCAGGCCGATGGTAACACTTTTACTTGTTTATATTTTGTCTTCTTTTTAAGCTTACAAAATATTTGATCGCTGTGCCTTTTCATAAACTATACCTACATGTTATTAATTTAGTGGGCGCAAGTAGCTATAAACAAATTACGCCTACAGCTCACACGCGAACATTCAATATTTAGCTGTCCATGTGAAAGACGTGGCTGTCGCAGGTCAACTCTGGCAATGGCCGAGTAGTTCTGAAGATAACACCTATACCCCTGTTTCCCCTTCACTCATCCATACCCTAACTAACCTATACTGATCCTGAGGATGTAGCCGGTACAATCTTGAAAGAATTTTTAAAAATCGGATAGTCGTGCGAGTAATGATATTCTATTTTGGGAACGCAATATAAAACTACCCCTAGGCACAACTGCAATCGAGAAAACATTTTTTTCGCACTTGGCCAAATAAGATCTATATTCAATTTATTATATCTCACCCTCTGGATGGACCAGAGAGATGAATTTTAGCTCAAAATACTCGGTGAAGTATTGGCTAACAAATAAAAGCATTTCTTGAAATGACATACGTAGATTTATGAGTATAATGGCAAGTTGAGCGCAGTAAGGTCGAAATAGAAAAGTAGGGTGCAAACGTTTTTCAATCCTTATAGGACGAATTTTGAAAAACGATGAATGAAGCTTGTAATTATTTTGATTTATCTATCAACACACAAACTTTCAATTTCATACGGCTAACGGTTCGTGAGACCCCCCCTTATTCCCGCGACCCCTTTACTCCTGAGCAATTCTCACCCACCCTACGGACTAAGTTGGCCACACATCTATAAATCAGAAAAAGAATCATGAAAATCGGACGAATGGTTCTCGAGTTATGGAGAAACGAACAGACGGACGTTGCATTTTATAAGTAGTATGGATGTCGAAATGTACTCTGGCCTGTTGCACAGGTTACATTTCGAAGCTTTTACCCACACAATAGTGCGATAGTTAAATTAGCTCAAAACTCCGTAAATGTTAACAAAAAAGAATGCGCAGTCACTTCTGCATAAATATCGACTTCAAATAAAAATAAAAATTTTTCTTCACTTGACTTGGCGAGAATATACATTACTTAAGGACACACTAAACATAATTAGATGGAACTTACATGAAACTAACGATTTCTTCTGTGGAAGCAGCGTATCCCATATCCCAACATTTTTGTTTTCCGAACTATGTCCAGCTGCAAATTAAAATCTATAGTCAAAGATGTACTTTAAAAAAAAGGTTGTTCTAATTACCAGTTGCCACCAAACTACAAGAGCCAAGGAAAACAAAATCAGCTAGAAGTTTATTATGGCATTGCTGCGTCTGTAATGAAATTCTCTGTTATATTCCCAAAATCTTAAATACCACAACTCGACTTACGAAGAATGACCGATTACTCTGTGAGGCAATACCAGCTTGCCACAGACTAAGGTTACCATCGCCATCGGCTATTCCAAACTTATTTCCCTGTTGTGAAAATCTACATCGCGTAACTTTGGCGAATGTTCCAGGTGGTCTTGGAGTGCAAACCACTTGCTGGTGACTCCATTCCCACAGTTGAACAGATCCATCCTGACCTCCGGTTAGGTAGAGTGGCATCAAGGGATGGGCGCTCATTCGTTTAACATTGTCAACCTTGTGCTTCATGACCTGTGGATAAATAAACACATTACTAAAACTATGCCTATAGGTTTCGGGTGATCCATGGATCACACTTTGTGCACTATGAGCACAAAACTGCGAATTTTAACAAGTAACGTATTTGCAATCTAGAACTCCACAAAACCATGGAATACGTAAACAAAGGTAAGCAAATATAAAGTTTCTAATAATAAATATACAAAATCAGCACACGAATTGAAAGGAAAAAAGAGGAACAAAAATAATAACTTTGATTGTTGAATTATTGAAAGGAAACTGTACCGGCTTTAGCAAGTGCTTAGAATGTTCTAAAACCATTTTGCAATACCATGGATCGTGACAACCTGGAAAATTGGCTCCTTTTATCTGCAGCGTACAACGGAAGACAGGAAAAACAAAAAAGCATTTTGTAAACATTTGTGTGTAAGATGTATAATGTAAGAATGTGCATGATAGTTAGCAGTTTGGTTTGAAAATTTTCTATTTATGTATCCGTCTGTGGAGAGTTGGAAAACAAAAACAAAATGTAAGGAACAATACAGTTGGGCGCCATGTTTTTTAAGGGGCTTCATCAGACGGTTCTGAGACCTATGCAGAATTTGCATGCGTGTTTAAATGTGCAGAATGTTGTAAGCTAATGGTTAAGTGTTTTATAATATTTGTGCGGGCGGAATTATCACGAAGGCTGGAGAGAGGTGCACTGAAGTCCGTATAATGATTACCTGCAACCTGCAATAGCTAATGGAGTGGCAGGATTGGTCTCCTTATTAGCCAAAAGGTCACAACTTCAACTTCGTTAACTGAGGAAACAGATTTTTTTCAGATCCATGTCACCCAGACAAGGCTAACGAAGCTCACACCCAAGTACTTGGAAACTGAACAGTAGCAGTTTGCGAGCGTCCGAAAGAAAGACTGAAACTGGTTTCCCATATCAATAGCCAATGGATACACATAATTGGCGTTTTAGAATGATGGATCTTGCGGATGGGTGAATCATCAGGAGAAGCACCCTAAATTGCTGTTTAGTATTGAAGTCAATACAATTAGCAAGGAGAACTGCGATTTTAAAGCTAGAAGCTAGTTAGAAATGCCAACTCCAGCTGTAGAGCATGCACCTGGTGTTGGATTACACTGTCTTAGACATGAAGTACATGAAACGGCTGCAAATGATGCTTATATCCTGTTGGATGACTTCAATGCTCGCTTGTGTATTACCGTAATGTTCGTTGTTGGGAGGGCCTGAAATGTTAACTGATCTGGCGTTGTATCTTAACGATGAAATACCTGTCCTACCAAAGCGTACACCAAGGAAGGTTACCCGAATATGGTGGGAGTAGTTACATATTGCTGAGATGGGGAATTAATCCGAACACCATGTATTCTAAAAGCTGTGAACAAATTCCAACTCTTACATTGAATACTGAGAAAGAATGGCGGTGGTTTCTAACAGTAAACTCTGTTAAAGATATTTGCGGAGTGAACCAGCTCGGGGTGGCAGTTGATGTTCAGAAAAGGACTGCATGCACTTTCAATGTTAATTCACTTTGGGGGATTCGGATTTTCGAAACTGGCACACGAACCCGCGAAAAACTTGCAACAGCAGCCAAGCAACAATCTTAAAGGAAGGAAGTGGAATATTATTGAAGGAGTGGAATCCAAATATGGTGCAGTTCTTTGTTAGTGACATCTTACACAGATGAAGCAAGCACTTCCCTCATTTTAAAGGCACTGAGGACGAATGGTGAATGAATGATTCATCGTTTTGGCCGTGGCGGAAGTATAGGAATTTATATTTGCCATAGTGGATGAAATCCATCGAAAAATGCCTAAGATCGTAAGTGAAGAGGCAGTTAAATTGATGGAAAATCCGGTGAATTACGTCGCGATTGACAAACTGATGTGATTCTTTCCGCAAATTATTTGCAACTGTGTTGGAAATGCGTTGAAAGCCTGCGGTTGCGTTAAATTTTAGGGGATGTTCAGTGTGGCTTTCCTCCTGGCAGAAACACAGGCGACAAGATAGGTCTCAAGATGGTACTGGAGAAGGTCTGGGAGTATGCCACACCTGACTAGATGTGTTGTCGAGTTGGAGATGGGATGCGAACTGCAGGAGTATGGAATCAAATTCGAATAAAGAGAAGCAAAAAAAAAAAAAAACAAGTGCAAGAGCTGTTGACGAAGAGTCTTAAGGGCACAGTCCACATTACATGACACTGCACAAGCCCAATAGGTTACCAGAACATAAACAGACAAGTTATGGAATCATACGAATTTTCCATTTTTACAATGTAAAATGATTTTTGTTGAACTTTACGTGAAGTCTGTTGATAAGAATTGCAGTAGTTTTACACTTTTATGGACCCGCCAGAAGAAAACATTCAATTTTCGCTTGGAAGCTTTTCGACTAATATTTTATTGTCATTATCAGCAAGAGCATCACACTTTTTGGAAACAAACTGCAAAACAAAAATTGTTACATTTCATACATTTCACCAGTGGACCTGCTGCCACGAAAACCGTATTGCCGGTCATTGAGAAGTTTTCGTGATTCAAGATATTTCATAAGCTGACGGATTATCAGCGTTTGGAAAGAATGGACGTAAGTGCCGACCCATTGCACTAGTTGTAGTTGGTGAATGAAGAAGAATCGTCTTTTTTAGGAACGGGCTGGACAAATACAATTTTCCATCTACTCGGAAAGAATCCAGAAGAGTAGGACAAGTGGAAAAGCTTACGCAGTGGTTTTGCCCAGCGTTGAAGAACACCTCTTCAGAATTGTGGGGGATATACCATCTGGATCAGAGGATTTGTGAATGTTAAGATCTTTTAATACTCTTGCTACTGTACGAGTGCGAAAATGTATTTGTCCAGAGGTGGAGACATGATGCAATCTGGAATGTTGGAGCTTGCGGCGAATTGCGCAACCATCAGATTTGCTTTGTCCAAAGAGCTGACAGCTGGAGTGTCATTGTAAACGAGTGTGGGAATTGACGATGTGGTGGAGTTCTTAATATTTTTCACGAAAGACTAAGACAGTTTACTACCACTGGGGCCAGTAAAGTATTTTTTGTCGTAAGTTTTGGTCATGAGAAAATTTTGCATGTCGTATCCCTGAGTTGCAGTCATTTCGGACTCGTCAAAACTTTTTCGGGTTTTCCTCGGTTGGGTTTGCTTTATAAGCCCGAAAACTCGACTCTCTCAACCTGATAACCTCTTTGCAGCTCGAGTCGCACCAATCATTCTCCTTAGGTAGAATACTCTTTTTTCTGTTAGGAATAAAGGATCCCATGCCCAGGAGAATGGTGTTTGTTATCATTTCAGCGGCGGCATCCACGTCACAATCGAGGAAGCATAGTGACCAGTTAAAGCTCCAAAAAAAGAGAAGTTAGGGCGTCCCAATGGCTTTCTCATAATGCCATACCGTTTTTTGGGAGCTTGTTCTTTAACTGTGTGGTTTGTGTATGAGAATTTAGCTGAAATGACACAATGGTCCGACGAACCTAGAGGCGACGTTACGTCAATAGAGTATTTATCTGGATGAGAGGTGAGGAACAAGTCCAATGTGTTAGCGGCATGATCTGCAGCATCCGGAAACCGTGTAGGCTCGTTTACAAGCTGAGTTAAGCTGTTAATCTTAGCGAAAATCCTAACATTGTTGTCTGCCCAGAATGGCGAATGCAGAATCGCAACCGCACTAGCCTGCATAGTCGATTTTGGGTATCACTCTTTAAAATGAAAGATGGACATAAGAGCCATACGCATACCTAAAATCAATGCAATTTTGAATATCTATTTAAAGTAGATACTAACAGGCCACTAATCCCCACATTTCTGGCCACAACAACAACCGCTATCGCCCATGATGAACAAGAGCAATCGAAAATGAGGAATATCTACTGCTACGGAGAAGAACCATAAATGCTAAAGTAGAAACTGGGTATGGAATTGATCCCCTAAAAGACCACCCTCATGCGAAATACAGAAGTAGGATGGAAACATACTGAATTAGAATGGAAACATGAACGAGCCACACACTTAAGGCTGTGACACTCTCGTGATGTAATGCTTGACAACAGCCAACCCGCAAAAAACAAGGAAATAAAAATCACACATCTTATGCAGGACCTTCCCCTCCAACTATAAAATATCAACAAAGCCAGTACATTTAGACGTTCTCTTGTTTTAGTTGAATTTTGTTTACTGTTTTACTCCAGCTAGCAAAGTGTGTTAAATTAAGACCCTTCTCCGGCATACAAAATTACCTGATCTGCTTGATGGAAGAGCGACGACCTGTTACTGTGATAAAATTCGGAGAAAAATCTAAAAACCAGGGAAATTGTTTAGATAACGTTTACCAATTGACATTTTTGAGCGCCGAAACCAATACCCAAACAGGAATAAATGTCGTGAAGAGCCTTGCGGAACAAATGGCAAATAAATTAAGGTTGCCAACTTTCGAGCTTTGTTTTATCTAAATTAATAAAGAAAAACTATACAATCCATTCCACCGCGCTATGGAACATCCTAACAAAAACAACAATTTCTCTTGGCACCACACAACAAACAATAATAAAAATCCCCATCATAGTCAAACGAGTCACACTGTATGTACATCTAAAATTGAATGTGTCACATCGAACCGATTTTATTATTTTTGTAAGAAAAATAAAGAAAAAAATGACTGTGGGAAATGATTTTGCATGGTGTTAGTAAAAATGTACAATTAAAATAGCGATAGAAGAACAAGGACCATATTAGAATCAGGTTGACTCACCACGGATGTTCCACGACCAGATTGGCTGCCTATTGTTGGTTGATAGCTTGACGATGATCCGTAGTTTTGGATGTTTGGCGTGGCATTCACTGAATTCCTATTTCAAGTAGAAAGCACATGTGCATTACGTACAACTGAACAAACATTTTGGCAACTTACTTGTCTGCAGCCGCTTGTATAACCAGAAATCCAGTCGCTGGCAGCGAATCAATATCTTTCGAAAGATTCAGTATATCGTATTCGCACTCATCCTCGCACCAATGCGGACATTCCAACAGCAAGGAAATGTCCATTTCTTGTACTTCACGAGGCGTCGCTATTGCCATTAGTCCCGGTGATTCATTGTTAATACAGAATGCTGATATTGATTCTTGATCTTTGTGAATTATTCGAATGGGTTCGAGGTGTGGGCTCAAATGTTCGCTACCTAAAACGAAAAAAATATAAATAATATACATCGCCGCTTGGTGTGTAATAATTAAGTTCATCTGTACCTGAATCAACATCAGTGCCACCGGTAGAGTCTGGTTTTGAACATGCGTTCGAAGCTGCCTCCCAGTCTCTTGATCGTTTCTTGCCAAACACTGCACGTATGAATATATCTTGTACCTGTTCCTGTCGTACAAGGAAGTTCCATAGGCGTGTAGCTGGTCTTGCGGAGGAACTCTCCACAAATGGTGTGTTATGCTTTTCAAGTAACGACCTGTACTTGTGAATAGCTGGTCCCTTGGCTTCGTTTTCAACGAAGCAACCTTAAATTAAAAATAAAGCAAATTCATAAAGTGACACAAGATGAAACTATGATCTCGGTCTCTACCTGGAATAAAATCGGCAGGTGCTGGTCCCTTGGCTAGCAGTTCCTCTGTAACGATTTCTTGCCATTGATTAAGGTTTCGTAATACTTCGTGCGTAAGTGGACTCGCCACAGGTAGTTCTGAAAATACTCTCAATTACACCATGCTATGCGTTGTTGAGAATGGAGTCATGTACCTTGGTTCTCAATTCCAGCAATGTTAATGACTTCCTGCAGTTTGATAGAAATCATTTTAATTATAGCTAATCGCATAATATTCCAAGAGTAAGACATCGGATTCGAGTGTTCGATATTGTCCTTTCGTCGCTTATTCACTGTTGATGGCTCTTCGCCGAAAACCTCCTCATCGTCTGGATCTTCTTCCTCATCAGAGGCGTACGAATCGTCGGTATCATAGTCCTCCTCATTTCCATCCACTACATTGCGAAATTGATTTTTTAAGTAAACCTAGCGCATGTCTCCTAACCTGCGACTTACCTAATGGAGACGGCTTTATCAAGAAATATGACACCATCGACATTTCGGGCGAGACAAACTGTTCCCTGTAGGTTGGCTTATCCTCCTTCATCACTGAGCTACCACTGGGATTATTGAAATTGCCGAGCAGTTTCATGTTTAGTTTCAGTCGCTTGTTCTTCATGGACGTCACCGTGTTCCTAACACTACTTTCATCTGGCAGATCTTGTGAACTCTGAGACTGAAGGCTGTGCGTCAAGTGACTGTGTGAGGTTGCCTTTCGGAGAAGTTTCTTAATGCCACCGCCAAAGAGTGTGGCCCATGTGGAGTTAGAAAATTTCTGTCCAATCAACCGATACAATATATGGCAATCACATGACGCCAATGCGTACACCATCAAAGACATATAAGTGGCAACAAAGGCCTCCAACAATAAAACAGTCAGTCTTGGGATGTCTTCGTCTTTTTCACGTGCCAACAGAGCTCGCAGATTTGTAACGCCGGGCCATTTTGATGGTAATGTACAAATTGGAGCTGGCTCATCAGTTGAATACTTTCGCTTGCGTTGATAAATGTTGGCATTCACCATCAAATGTGAGCACTGGCAGGATGCATTCAGTTTTGCTAGATTTTCAATACCAGGACTTTGATAGCCATTCGAAACAAGCGATTGACTGACAACGAAACTTTCCGAATCGCAGAGTGATTGATATATACATGATGAGAGCGCGATCGCCAGATCACGAAGAACAAATATCTCAGAATAAGTGTCCTCTTTAACGCCAACAAATGGCGAACGCACATCTACGACAGTCTGAAGCATATCCTGCGTGTGAGACTGTAAAGAAGGAATAAGGTTGTTTTATAGCGGATAGCTCAGCTGTGATGGGATTTCTTACCTGGAGATATTTAATTGGATCGGCTATAACAGTCTTATTGCCAGCAACGCATGCACTTAACAGAGGAAGAGTAGTGGGGAATGGTAGGGGGCTAAGTAGCTGCTGTTGTGTTTTCTCTTGTTGTAATTCCTGAAGCAAAAGCACCAATTCCATTCGAACCGAAGCTAATCCGCCACCAGAGGCGCCGTGAAGGGAGCAGTAACTTAACAGTGTGCGCAAAAGAGTTTCATTGGCTGAAAATGAAAAATTAAAATAGAGGTAAGCGGGTAAGGGACAACTAAAATCGAGACTACACTAAAAAGGCTTTCGGAGTAGTTAATTGTGCCAGCTAACGTATTATTCTCGAACTTTGTGCCCATGGATATTTCCACAAGAATTTTGCCATCGTGAAAGTGTATGGAGATCTCTTCTCGGCGGAAAGACAGATCGGAGAAGTTCAGTCTAAGCCGAAACGACAAGGAGACAAAACAATGTTCATATTTGAAAGTTGACGCCAATTGAGGAGCTCGAGCCGTCTAACTACGTGGGAAGTTTTGCATCAAATGACGGAGTAACGGTCCGAAAATTCAGAACAAATAAACTCGCACCGTGTCCGGAGAAGGAAATATGATGTTTTGATCAAACTTGTAAAATCACAAAAGACAATACAGCTAAGAAAAAAACAGTTTGCGTACTGAAACACGAATAGAAAGCTTTCACTCAACGCATCGCATAATTTTCTTCACGAATGGCATACCTATTATGAAGCTATATAAAGTAAAATAGTTAAAAGCAGAATATCTCGCACTCCTTATTTTATAAAAACCACATTAGAGTAGAATGATCTTCTGCAAATGACTGTGGCAAGACTCTTACCTTTCAGCCACCTCTTTCGTCTTGCTGCTCGCTTTACTTTAGCTTCAAAGTCTTGTTTTTCCTGCATTAAAATCTCGTGCAATGATGGTTTATCTGTAGATTTTTGTGAGGTGATATTATTGTCTTTGTCCGTCTGCGAAAGAATATAAATAAAACTTGCAATTGCTGCAAAAGAAAAATAAAATTAAAAAACGCCTTACTTGAGTCATTTCGATCGTTTGATTGTTTTCTAAGGCATCATTTTCTGCATTACAGTAATTGCAAAGTTGCTTTAATGCATCCACTTCTCGTTCTAACCAAATATACAATTGATAGCGAAGTTGACCGCCATCTACCTCGAAGCCCGTTGCCAGGGTGGACAGTTCTTCCATGAGAATCTTCAGACAGGCAACAAATTTCAATTGTTGCGCCATTATGTCGAGTTTCTCTTGAGGCTTATCCTCTGAGACACCGGTTGTTATTGGTGGATTTATTACTGCCGGTGTGGGAGTTTTACGTTTTTCTTCATCTTCTTCATCGTCATCGTCAGCATTTGCTTCATCGTCTCCCCATTCGATTTTAAATCCGTCATCCTCTTTTGCCGCACTGACAGGTGCACCCCAATCGAAATCAGCAGCCGAACCACCGTCCATTGCGCTTCCAGCACCCCATTCCAGAATTCCCGAATTGATTAGATCGTTCTTTTCATTTTCTGATGGAGTGCCGACTTCACTGTTTGCCGCCGTTTCAATCACCTTCGTGGGAAGCTTGTTGAGCACCTCCAGAGCTAGTGCCGGACAGCCGGCTTTGAAGTGAGCATGAGCAGTGGTAAAGTACAGCTGTCGTTCTAGCGGAGTAATAGTGTCTTCTAATTGCAGTTGTTTGTCACTCAATCCCGAGCTACCTACATCGCCGGTATAGCTGAATCCAGAAAGAACCACTTGAGTGAGTTTCTTTTCTTGTGCTGTCGACGCAATGTGCTGCCTAATGAGCAGCGGATGGGTGCGCAAGTATATGTAAAAGTTGAAGACATTCGGATTAGTGGACTGGGTGTTTTCATTCTTCAAGCCATCGTCATCTTTGTACGCATAGTGGTTGTGTCCAACGTTATTCAACAGCAGAGTACTTAAACTCGCCGAATAGTTCTTTAGAATCCAAAATCCAATTGAACGCAAGAACGGATCAGGGTGGGCTTTACTCACATCCTGGCCACTAACGTCAGCTTCGATGCCAAGCAGATGTTCGTTGATCAGTTTCTTGTATGTTGATGGGGTATTCATATCCAATTCACCCTCGTATAAGCGTGTTATTATGAGCGCCAATTGAAAATCTTCTAGTTTATTCAAACACACTTCAATGGCATCGTGCAGGGAGTTAGCTAGTAAAAAGAAAGCAACCGCGTGCTCGAATCGTTGCTTGCCCAGCAGCACGAATGCGTTCTTCAGGGCGGCCTTCCTCCAACGATCTTCGTTAAAGTTATTTTGGAAAAACGTTGTCATTTTCTCATCTCTTTGTGAGCGGAAGAGTCCCCAAACAATGGATTTTTTCTTCATCGCCAGGTAATAGAGGGCGGCGTCAAGTGGGTCCTGCTTAGATTGGTAAGCGGATTTTGCCAATTTCTCAATGCACTGCTTTAAAACTGTGGCATTCTTTAACCAGTATCCCACACCCAATTCCTTCAGCGTGGACCACTTAAGCTCTCCCTTGGTGTACGATGGAATCAAGTTAAGTAGTTCCTCCTCGCTCTCTGAGTGGAAAGCCCAAACAATGTTGGAGGTGCCGACTCCCTGTTTCTGGAAGTTGGAGCGCTGATTAAGCGGTAAACACCTCATCAGATAAGCAAAATGTTTCATGGCCAACAAAAACCTGAGACCACAATCATCCAGCGATTCGGTCGAAATGTTGTGACCACCTTCGTTGCTGTTGCTTAAGCTCTCCTTGGCTATAGCACTCTTTGCAGCATCGATGGCGAATTTCTCCGAGAAATCTGTGTTGCAAGTGGCAACCGTATCGGCCAGAGCTAGCAAATGCATTTGGTCAAGCGACGAGAGACCCGGTAAATGAGTGTGCGTAAGGAGTCGTGAAAGAAGCTGTCCTTGGCGAGGTCCAAAATGTGCAATACCTTGTTTCTCTGGTATAGAAGGTCTACGATCGTTGCGACGGGGTTCGGAATCGTCGTCGAGAAGCTCATCGAGGTTATCTTCTTCGGCGTTCATGTCAAAGAGCTCATCGTAATCTTTGACTTCCTCTTTCTGCTGGTTACCTTGACCGGAGCCTTCTTTGTCCGCTGACAGCAGTACCCAAAGCGGGAGTGGTGGAATAGAAGTGATTTCCGCGTAGTCCAGCATCAGCTCTTCGGGAATCTGAGGAAATACAAATTAAATACAACATTAAAGTTGCTGAAAGCAAATAGATAAATACCTGTGTGGTAGACCCGCGCTGCTCATTGGGACTGTTGGCTCCACCTACATAGCTAATCGACAAAGTCCTAGACCTGGACCAAGCACGCTGTAATCAATTTGTAACAATTAGCCAGCTATAGGAATGCGCATTCACTTAAATACCAACCTGTCTCTGCATGCTCTCATCGTCTCCACCAGCTGTGCCACCTTGGAGGTAGGGACCACTCATACAGCGCACCAAATGCGCCAAAATTGCCTTCACCCATCGAATTTTGCCCGAATTCAACAGTTCCATCAACTGTTTCGGATGATACTGTGGCAAAACGGGGCAAGCTATCCGCGAAGCTTGAAACAGTCCATAGTCTGTCATGTAATCGTTAGATTGCGGTGCATCTGATCCTGGTTGCATGTTTGCTGTGCTCATGTTGCCAAATTTCTTTTTCTTATCCACAGAAAGCAGCTGCAGGTTAACCGTGCTAGCTTTGCTCATCAACGGCATTGATTGCACATTGTTCAACCTTCGCTGAGTAGTATCATTGGCCAGGGATCTTAAATCTTCATCGCGCAGATTCCTCGTATCCATCATATCTTCGACACTAAGCGCTTGCGCGTATCGTGGTTTCCATTGCGAGTACACATGCATTTCAGAGTCCATGCCGACCACTAGAATACCATCGCGCACCCAAGAGATTTGCATGGGAAGCGGCGGTAGTCCATCGGCTGTTTGCAGATCAATTTGCCGAAGTTTCATCCAACGAATTTCATCGTTAAAATGAGGCTGGGCTAACGAGCTGGCTTTACGCAAAATGGGACGATTAGCTGAACGAGACTCCTTCATAGCTTTCATATTGGCCTGTGCTAAGTCACTGGACACTGGGGTGTAGAGAAGGATCTTACTGCCGACCGCAACGGTAAGAATGTGCGAGCCATCTTCTTTTGACACCCAATCCAGCTGGACTAGATGCTTCTGCGTTAGTGGACAAGTGTTTCCATTTTCTGTGATGCTCTTTCTTAGAGATTGTAGGGTGCTAAAGCTAGGAACCGCAAGTAAGCCGGAGGCTGGCTTAACTCCCAATTCGGGAGTGATCTCGCCACTGCGCGGTGATCTGTTATCCTCGTGGGTAAACGTATGTATAACTTGGTTGAGTCGCTGTTTCTTCTGCAGATATTTACTGTCGTGCAAGTAACTCAGATCGAGACTGTGATCAATGTTGATGCGTGGCAAATGCACGTTCTTCAGGTGAATGGTGTCTTCAAGCACCCACTCACTGCCACCTGTGCTTTCACATTCATAAATTGCCACGCACAAATTGATATATCTCGAGTCCGGGTCACCTTTATGCGGCCTGGTGAATGATTTGCCATATTTGTAGGCGCACGCAACACGACCCGAATACGCAGCGCTTATATTCAGCGGCTGGCCCGATATTTCTATGGCCGAGTCCTGCTGTCGACTAAACATCTTCCACTCCGACCACTCGTACTTTGTTGTCGCCAAATCACCAACACCGTCTTTGCCAGGGACAACGTCACACTTCCAAAAGCGTGACACTGAATCCGAGCATGCTGTGACTATTATGTATGGAGCGAAACAAGCCGGGTAAATGGAGGAAGAGCTTAGATGGCCAGCAGAGGGCGATGCGTGAATTACATCCACGCCATCAGGCATGGGCAACTCTTGTGTGCATACCTTCTTGGTTACTATCGAGATGTGAGGCGCTTCCACTTCTGGCCCACCTTCTCCAGCAATACCATTATCCACAGACATGCGACGTGTGATCTCCGGATCATCTAACTCCTGGGTAAGGTTGCTATCCGGAACGTACATTGCCGACTCGGACAGAAATGATGTTTGCGGCTTTGACGCTATCACAATGCGCCACATATGGAGAGTGCTGCCCTTCAGGGTTTTCTCAATAATTACAATGTAAAAGGGCTCCTCAAACTCCGAGTTCCTTTGCAAGTCAACCATTGCACTTAGCTGCGACTCCATGAAGCCTGGCTGATTGGTTGCCTCGTCATCGCTCTTCTGTTTGTCTGTGCGCTCCCCAGTGATCAACTGCTCTTGGAAAACATGCAGAAACTGGGTATTTTGCCAGTCATGCTTTGCATCTGAGAGTGCATCCAACTGAATAATGCAGCCCGGACGAGCAGTGGACTGCTGAGACACGATCTTGATCTTGTCGTGCAGTGAAGTTCTGTGGTAGAAATTCTCCGATGAAACCTCTGAATACAGGGACGTCAAGGAACCGTTCTTTTTACTAATACTCTCTGATGACGATATTTCAGCCAGCAGTGTCCGAGCATCTATTACGGCTTGATAGACGCGTAAATTCTCGCCGTCACTTGCCACAAAGCAAGCCGATGGTGAGTTACTGTAACTTCCCAGAGTTGTGCTGGGTAAAAGAGTTGGGATCCATGCTACATTGCTGAATGCTGATATTTCGGGTGAGTTTATTCGCGCCAGCTCACTGACTCCGCCAGAGTGGCATAGCGGACCTACTGCATCTACGCGCCAAAGTATTAGCTCCGAACAGAAGCCAGCCGGAGCGAAAATGTCTTTATTGAAATTATGATGCTTTTCTAGCGGACTCATAACACTGCTGTTGGCGTCAGGAATGTTATGATGTGAGGTTGATACCTAAGAATGAGAAAATTAATGACAATCCCGCCTTCAATTATGCCTAACTTACCAGCAGCGGCAATACCGGATGACACGTTATATCATTTACCCGGAATCGATGACCGGATGCACGGCAAACATGGCCAATGCTTAAAACCTGCGTGAACTTGGTCTTGTAGGAGAAAGTCAACTGCCACAAATTTAGTGTGCCATTAGAGTGCTTAGTAACCATAGACACCGTTGGAGATGGCGTAGTGGATACCATGTCATCTGAGCTGCTATTCTTCGTCTGTTCTTCACCGTTTTCTTTTTTTTCCTCGTTGTTTTCAGCATCTTTGTTCTGTTCTTCGTCTTCATCGACTTCCTGTTCCTCCGAGACAATCGATAGACTCTGCGGATCCTTTCCGTTCTCATTGGGAACATGCTCGTTTTTCTTCACAGATCTCACCATCTCCCTGAAGTTCAATGGACTCGCACCGGTGTTATACAAGCTTACCATTGTTGACATTGACATCGCATCGCCCAGCGGAAATGCACCGGGAATTCGTGTGGAAAACGAAACTTGCGCCTGGCGAAATGACCCCGGGTAGTAGTCATCCAACCACTCAATCACCCAAATCAAGTAGCTTCCATCGATTGGATGTATAGAGTACAACAAATCAGGACTGTGATGCCAATCTCTCAGCAAACATTCGATTTTCATATCAAGCGAATCAATTATATGCCCACCGGCGGGTTGATTATCAGCTGCCAAGGAGTTCAGCGATGTTGTGTTCGAAATTGAATTTAAATTAGATATGCCACCATGGGGACCATGCTGACCGGAATGTTTACTACTGGAATGTTCATCGCTGTTGCTCTCTTCAATTGAAAAGGACTTGTGAACTGACTTCACGAATTTCTTCTTTGCATCCTCGCGACGCTCAGCCTCTACTGCTGTGTCTTCCATATGCATTTGACTCTCTGGACCGTTTAGATTGGTGGTAGTTTTATTATTATTGTCTTCTCTGTCAATGATTTTTCGTGTTAGCTCCTGCAGGATAGCTTCCGCTTGAAGCGAAAAATGCATTTCCTTGTTGTTCAACCAGTGCAGGATGAAGTTATTCTGATTCGAGGGATCAGAGGTCTGCATCGATGGCACCAGAGGAATATCTGTTTCCGCGTTGATTGAGGCAGCCAAATGGAAATGCATTCCAGGAGTAACACCTGTGCCATGGAAACCATATGAATGAAAGTCATGTACACTATAAGATGATGGAAGTGATGGTATCGGGCCTTGTCGGAGTGGTGAATCGCTTGCTGTCGCCGCTATATTTCCTATAATTGCGCCATTCTTGGCGTGCCGTCGTATGTGGAAGCATGTCTTCATGTGCTTCAGGCGCTGCATGAATCGATGTTTGTGCCTATGTGTCCGGAATTTGGGGTTCTGCGAAGCCAACGGATCGAATTGTGTCATATTGACCAAACCATCGTCGGGTAGAACTGTCTCTATCCATATTCGGCAAATGTTGTCTAGACATGACGTTACCAGCATATTGGATACAGAACCTTTGGGCATGTATTTGCTGGTCTTTCGCCATGATATATTCGTCACGGCTCTAGGATGAGCGATGTATACATAGGTGTAGTTCAAATCCGAGTCATCGAACGTGCCCGAACGAAATTGGGAGGAATCAAAGCTTTTTGTTGGAAAAAGCACTGAAATTTTATGAAACTTTAGATACGAGGCAACTATGTGCGGTTATGTTCACTCACCATGCTTGTTCTCATACCATATCTTGACTAATCTATCGTTTCGACCAGACGTGGCAAATAATGTCCCATCTGGACTGAATGCCATATGATAGACGGGAATTGCGGTTTGGCAGCTCCAAATCGCTTCCCATGCCGTCTCGTCGCTGCTGAACTCATTGGTTGGAGTTTTGACATCTCTATCTCCGCCACCGATTTCGAACTTAACGCCTGCAATTTGAATTAATAGTTATTAGTTTGATGTTAAAGAAGATGTTAGTTTTGTATGTGCCTTTGCCGGTATTTGCGCTGTTTAAGGCTATTGCGTTAGTGAGTCAATTTAAAGCAACTTTTCGTTATGCAGCGCTTCTGCAGCTCTTAGCAAAAAAAAAAATCTGAACTAGCTGAAAAAAAAGGGACTGGCAAGAACTGTGAATTTATTATTAATCGAAATCATTTCCAATGCTATTTTTCACTGTTCTCCTCAGTAGTCAAAATACACAAACAATGTAGGTAAGAGGTTAGTTTAGCTTCATATCATCTGCAAGGATCTGATGTATTAGCAGGGTCTTATTGAGGCGGACCTATGTTCTTACGAAGACTCCGCAAGGAATACTGATAGTTACTGACAAATTGTCGCATCTTCCAATATAAAATATAAAATAGATTTGGAAATATGTATTTACATGTGTAATCGTCTATGACAAACGGTTTTATACAATTTAACTCCACTAGACATTTTCACAAACGATTGCATTGATAAATTCAACCCAACCTTGCTGTTCGGAAAAGAAATAAGCGTGGTTTCGACATTTTTAACCCGAGTTAATCAACTTTTTATTTACAAGGTGTTTAACATTAGAAGCAGAAAAGCAGATAAGTAAAGCGAGCATACAATTCCTTGTATGGGAGCGCTCTGTTGTCTACCTTCATTTGTTCAAGTCAAAAGAAAGTCTCAAAAGATTCAAATATTCACTCAATGCAATTCTATAGCATTTCATAGAGTCGAGGAAATGGCGTAGGTTCGTCACACATCATTCACAAAATAAACAAAAAAACATGTTTTAAATCATATCAGCAACCAGAATAGGAAATGTGAACACCTTTGTTAAGATGGTAAGCACAGCCTAAACTACACAACGTCCGGTAACAGACTTGGGCTAATTGACTTTGCTGCGGGACACGACAACCACTCTGGTAAAACGAGATTGTTGCGCCTGATATTTCGAAAGCATTCGACAGAATTTGGCAGCAAGCTCTTTTGTCGAAAATACGTGCCTACGGGATCGGCGTGTGTCTTCCTTAATGGATTATAAATTATAATTTACCTTTCTTCAGTTTAATTCAAGTTGTTTTGGACGATTTTTAGTGTACAATTCACAGTATAAATGCTGATGTCCCGACACTCTTTCTCATAATTATTAATAAGCTCTTGCCTGGCAATTCTTATCCAATACATTCTTTCACTTTTTCATATCTGTTCAATGATTCACGTCCCTGCTCTTCGGCCGTGGAATTTGAAAGGCTTTGTTTGTTAAACAAATTAAATTCCGACCTTGTCATTATTCTAAAATGGTATACAACCATTAGAGCGGAATTTATTGCTTCCAAAACACAATGCTGCCTTCTTGACTTGCATTGACGAAACCGAAAGACTTTCCATACTTGGTATGTGTGTCAAAGACAAACTTCATTGAAATGAACACTGCGCAAAACACTTCCCAAATCTATGCAAGAAGTACTTCACATTCACACCCATAATTCAGCTTCAAATTACAAGGCCTTTATTCGTCCTAAACTTGAGTAGGTACAACGCTGGTCAGGTGCACCAAAAACTACATTACACCAACTGGATAGAATCCAACAGAATGCGATAAAACTTTCCTTGTCTTATGCTATTTTCATCTCCAAAGCTCTGATGAAATATCTTACTGCATTGCACCCCTTCAACAATTTTCTCGCAACACTCGTCACTCGTCACGGTACTCGTGGGCGCAGTGGCTCAGCGGTTAGTATCCCCGGAAAAACACAAATTATATCTTAAGATTTTTTCCACTGCGCCACCTCTCGCGAACGTCTGACCAATATCCGAGAGTATAACTGTCCTGAAAAAGCTTCTCAATTTCAGCCGCACGGAATCGGCATAAAATTGAAGGCCCCTTCCATTCGTCCCAAAAATTAAATCTCACACAAACGAATGGTTGTGAGAAGCAGAAGGTGTCTACACGCCTGTTGCGCAAACTATTTATTTTTTGTTTTTACTCGTCACTCATCGAATGCACATCAGTTCACCCTTAAGCCAACCTTCGGACGTACCTACTGTTATAGATAAAGATTCGTTTATAAGTACAAGCATGGGGAATGCATTACCTCATGCAGCTGACCTCCCTGTGGTGAGCGGCGGGAAACATGTACGGGTTCACCTAGGCATGGCTGTCGAAGCACACACCGAAAGATGGCAAGACGATTAAAGCGAGCCTCGGATATTGCCAAGCCTGTCAAATTAGGGCGCTTTTTAGTGCCACGTTGTCTGGTGGTCATCTTGTCGCGCTCTGTAGCCGCCCGGGTTTAACTCGAAACAGCTACGAGCTTCCCATCAATGGTCTCGCAATCCATTATTGTGATCAGAGGGCGGATGCGCTATGCACCAATAGGGGTCCAGGACTATCAGTTACTGGACAATGGCATCAACTTAGTATAAGCACACATGAGAAAAGAACTGGAGCTTGTTAAGGAGGATGTTTAATATGGACTAGATGAGTTGGTGTCTCCTCAATATCCTGATTGGTGCCATCAATTCTCACGTAGGTATTGACATGGGGCAGCGAGATTAGAAAATACTGTGACATCGATCAAAACGCAAACGGAGAGAAGTTGCTAGACTTTTAGTGTTCAAATGGAATGTCCATTATGAACACTTTGTGCAGAGCGATGAGATACGGAAGGAATTTGCACGGCAGGTATCTGAAAGGTTTGAACAAACTCCAAATGTTCCATTGAATGTAGAGGAGAAATGACAGTTGTTTTCAACAGCAGTCATTGCCTCTGCAGGACATGTTTGTGGAGTGAAGCGGTCCGGTGTGGCGGCTATTGGTAAGAAAAGAAGCCATCAGAGAGAAGAAGAAGGCTTTTAATGTGTGGATTCACTTGGGGGACTTACCTTCTTGAAACCGGTACATTGAGGTGCGAAGAACTTGCAAATTGGCTGTTAAAGCAGTTAAAGAATAATCTCTGAAGGGGTTCGTCGAAAAATTAGACCGTGATCACAGCAAGGTGTTCCGACAGACTATCCGCCGTCTTAAAGGAATGAAGCGAAATATTATTGAAGGAGTCAAATCCAAAGATGGTACATTTTTTCCAATGCGGGGGGGTTGGCGAGGTCTCAGTCTAGAGACCAGGGGCTATCGACAAAACTGATTGCCTAAGACCGTTATACGTGGTGAAGAGCCACATCCTGCACGAGGTGCCACTGCTTTAAACGAAATATAACGGATCTAGAGGGGAATAACTCGATAAAACCCGTAATCCCGGGTGGACAACCGCGCCCATGGGATGTATGGCACCATGTTATGTGTCTTCTAGCGGTGAACTCTAGATACCTGGGGACCTCTAGTTTCAATTTCAATTCCCCTTACCTGCATACAGGGGGTGAGTGCAGGCGGACATCTTCTTCCCCCTTACTCGTGGGACCCAAATGTCAAATTCAAAAAATAATAATAGTAAAATTCAAAAAGCGAAGAGTGCGGACCGACCAGGCACTCCCAGCTTAACAAAAACTGATCGGCAAAAAGAAGAAGGAGTGGAAGATGCGCTTCTACCCTTCTCGGACGGAGAAAGCGTCGGAGCAATTGACGCAAATCTGGAAAAACTCCTCCTGGATTCTAGCGACACTTGCTCCGTCGCTGGCTCATCCTTTTCCTGCTGCTCCACCAGCTCAAGGCGCGCAAAGAACTGCAAGCTGACAGTTAAAAGGTTGGGGATGAAAAAGTGGGAGGAGCTGTCCGAAGGTGATAGGAAAAGACTCCACAACGCACGGGCCTACCTTCAGGAGCAGTCCTTATCGGAGGACATTCCAATGGAATGCACCCCGTCATCGTCTGCACCCGCAGGTAACCTGAGCTCGAGTACACTGATGGGACCACCTAAATCCGCGACAAGCCTTCGCCAGTCAGGACCAACGGTGGCCGCATCAGCTAACGTGGGGTCTTCAACCCTCTCAGCGGCAACGCAGAAGCCGACCGAAGATTCATCCTCCTCAACGACGATCGGGGCATTCCCGCAGTTGAGTGAGAGTGTATCTAAGGAAGACAGTAACGTGGCAACGACCAATCCGAAAGAGACAAGCCGCAGCTACTCTCTGGAGGAAAAGTCGTCGCCACCTACTACGTCAGGCGACAGCAGCCCTGCAGACAATGGGAATACTACCAAATGTAGCTTCGCGACAGTAGTTAGTACTGGTAAGGTGGATCGGGACATACCCCGTCCACAAGTAACGACTAGGGACGACAAGACAAGTACGCCAATACGGAATCGTAGACGCAATGCACTTCGTCTAATTCGGCGGCTTAGTAAGCGTGATCCGAAGTCCTTTACGGACAAGGAAAGAGCGGCTCTACAGAGAGCCCGCAACACGCTTAAGCCTGCGGGGTCCACTAGGGAAGACAGCAACAAACGGGGAAAAAAGGTAAGAAGACCTCTTACGACGAGGGCGGGAAGCCGCTTGCTCCCCACCTCAGTTGCTGAGAGACTTCGGCCAGCAGCCGACTCGAAATCACCCAATTCCGAGCCAGTTGCAAGCTGCTCCAAACCCCCAGACGTACGGGACCGACATGCGAAAGGCACTGGTGGAGAGCTGGACGCAGCGAGGAGGGAAAGCCGTTTGCCATCCACCTCAGCTGCAAACAGACCCAAACCACTCCCAACCGTTCAGGAGAAGGGCACTAAGTCTAAATCCAGTCCGATTGGGGGAAAGCCCAACGCACGCAAGGACGACAGGAGACGTACGGCAGGGACGACTAGGCGAACAGCTGGAGAACTGGTCGGGACGAGGAGGGAAAGCCTTTTGCCATCCACCTCAGTCTCGGACAGACTCAAGCGACCGCCAATCGACGCGGAGGCAGTCCCCGGACGAGCACCCGGGCCGATGGCGGGAAGTTCGAAGAGAGGCAGGCACGATGATACAATATCGCCACCATCGAGTAGGGTTGCCAAGAAGGCCAAGCTGGCAATGATTGCTAACCCCAACCTCCAGGTGGCGATTGTAGACTTCAGTAAGCCAGATCGCAGGTTGAGTAAAGACCAATGGAGGCTCATAGAGTTGCGCATACTGGATGGCGTTAACGACAGCATCGTTAACAAAGAGGTACAAACCCCCTTCTTTGAGCAACTCTCGACCTACAAAGGCTTTAAGCTCCTGCTGTGTGACAATGAGTTCACGGTGAACTGGTTGAAGACCTTTGTTGCGAAAACACAGGCTCCATGGGCAAACGCCGACTTGCGACTTGTCGTTAAGAAGGACCTGTTGGAGTTCACTCGACCAAAATGTCGGATCTCAATTCCCGGCCCGCATATCCCGAAGGAAAGGATAGAAAGAAACCTCCGACATCTCAATCCGGAACTCCAGAGCGAGAACTGGGAGGTACTCGAGGTTGGCGAACATTCCGAGGCGGGCACTGAAATTGTGGTTTTACTCAGCCACAAATCCATGCCCTTGCTGAGGAAATTCAACAACAAGGTTCGCACTGGAATTACCCGGTGCAAGGTTCGACCCTTTACGGAAAGAACAGAGAGAAAGAGGAGGGTGGAGGATGATCAGGTAAGACCAATATGAAGATTGTTCAAATAAACCTGCACCACAGCATAGCAGCTAGCGCTAACCTCATTCATCTCTTAGGTGATAGAAACATAGACATCGCCTTGGTGCAAGAGCCATGGGTATCCCGTGGCAAAATATGTGGTCTAAACCACAAAGAACTAATAACATACTGCATCAAGCCGCTAAATGCGGAGAGTAAGAATAGAACTTGTATTGTAGCTAGGAGACATATTAACTTATTACTTCTATCTACCTACAGCAATCTAGACCAGACCGTGGTAAGGCATGAACGGAGGGGACTTCCCCCACTGATTATATCAGCCGTCTACATGCCCTACGAAGACGAAGGACCACCAGCTCCAATTACCCACACCCTAGTCCACAAAGCGGAACAGGAAGGATGGGACCTGATACTGGGATGTGATGCAAACTCCCATCATTCACAATGGGGCAGTGGAGATATTAACCCACGAGGTGAGTCAGTTTTTGAATTCATTATAGAAAATAATCTCTTAGTAGCTAATAGAGGTGATGAACCAACATTTGTAGTTAGGAACAGGCAGGAGGTTATAGACATAACGCTATTTAACAGCTCCAGCACCCTCACTATCGATAAATGGAACGTCTTGAGTGAGCAGTCCTACTCAGATCACAGATTGATCGAATTTCTCGTAGGAAATTGCTGCAACCCTCCCCAGTCACATAGAAACCCTAGAAGGACTGACTGGGACCTTTTTAGCAAAGAGATCGAGAAAAAGAAAAACTTCCTACAAGAAGGAACTCTAAATTGCCCCACAGACATTGACCAGAAAGCCGAGAAAATAAACACTATTTATAAAGAGGCATTCGCAAGGGCTTGTCCAGTGGCAAAATCGAAAACTAAAATTTCACCTCCATGGTGGAATAAGAAATTGGCCGCAATTAGAAAGAAAACAAGGAAACTTCTAAACACGGCAAACCGGACAAAATTAGACTCTGATTGGGAAATATACAAGGCCAGTCAGAGAAATTTTAAAAACGAAATACAGAAATCCAAAGGCCAATCCTGGCACAAATTCTGTGATGAAATAAAGGGCACTACAGAAACCGCGAGACTAAGGAAAATCCTAACCAGGGAAGCAATAACTCTGGGATCTCTCAAGGACCCCGAAGGAAACTGGACTGAATCTTGTTCAGATTCTTTAAAGCTGTTACTGACCACGCACTTTCCAGGGTGCACCACTCAGCCACACCCCGGTATATACACCAACAGCATGATGGAAACGAACCCCCCTGCAGATTTGGTCACAGAGGACAGAATAGAATGGGCTATCCGGTCATTCTCCCCCTTCAAATCCCCAGGGCTCGATGGAATCTTTCCTCTCATGTTGCAGAGAACCACCAACACCATCATACCGGTACTGAAAGAGCTATACATGGGTAGCCTCATACTGGGGTATATACCAAGAACATGGAGAGAAGTGAAGGTAATTTTTATACCAAAGGCTGGCAAACCAAGTCACACCAGTGCAAAAGACTTCAGGCCAATAAGCCTCACCTCTTTCATCCTGAAAACTTTAGAAAGACTGATCGATATATACATTCGTAGCAGACTACGCCCGGAAGATTTATCACCGGCCCAACACGCCTACACCAAAGGTAAAAGTGTGGAGACCGCGCTACATTGTGTTGTCGGCACAATAGAGAAAACACTGAAAGATAAAGAATACACTTTAGCGGCATTCTTAGACATTGAAGGAGCGTTTAACAATGTTAATACTGCTGCCGTACGCAGAACGCTAAGCAAGCTCAATATTGGCAGTATTATTGTCAACTGGATAACCAGCATGCTTGAAGAAAGACACATTATAGCCGAACTTGGGGGCTCTAAGCAAGAAGCTTATGCCTCCAGAGGAACCCCTCAGGGCGGGGTGATCTCCCCACTCTTGTGGGTCATTGTTCTTAATGAAGCGCTCACAAAACTTAAGAACAATGGCATCAGAATAACGGCTTATGCGGATGACGTCGTACTGTTGGCAACGGGAAAATTCCTTCCAACACTGTCGGAACAAATTGAAAGCGCCCTAAGAACCCTCGACACCTGGACCAGGAACTGCGGTCTAACAGTCAATCCCCAGAAAACTGATCTGGTACTTTTCACAAATAAAAGGAAAATACCACAGTTTGCTACACCCTCTGTTGGCGGCACACCCCTCAGAATCTCTGATAGCGCAAAGTACCTGGGACTTATACTAGACAAAAAACTAAACTGGAAATTGAACACCAATGAAAGAATCAAAAAAGCCACAATAGCCTTTTATTCCTGCAGCAGAATCTTTGGGAAAACCTGGGGACCATCTCCCAAAATTAAGCTCTGGATGTACACGGCTATAGTAAGACCCATACTGACCTACGGCAGTCTCGTATGGTGGCCGGCAACCAATAAAGCCACCTACCTAAAAGCGTTAACGAAGGTTCAAAGACTAGCGTGCATCGGCACCACCAGTGCGATGAGGACAACTCCAACCGCAGGACTTGAGGCTATCCTAAACCTGTGTCCGCTAGACATTCATATACAACTATCGGCCGCAATTAGTGCAATGAGAATCAGCCAATCGGTAAAATGGAATTTGAACGCAACGGGTCATTCTACGATCCTACAGAAATATTTCGGCCATGTACCTGTCACGGACTACATTACGCCTTATCTAGAGTTTACAAGACCCTTCTCTAGCGCCTATCCCAGCAGGGAAGAATGGAGAGACGGACTCGTACCTAACACACCAACCATAGCCGTATTCACAGACGGATCAAAAATGGACACTGGGGTAGGGTCAGGCGTCTTCTCTGAATCGCTGGGTATATCAAAATCGATTCGCCTCCCCGACCATAGCAGCGTTTTCCAAGCAGAGGTCCTGGCAGTGACAACAGCAGCCCGTGAGTCTGTGGTAAGGGCAATACCACCTGAAGGTATTACCTTCTTTATCGACAGCCAGGCAGCAATAAAAGCCATAACTGCACCAGAAATAAAATCGAAGCTTGTGAGGTGTTGTCGCGAAGAACTCAAGGCTCTTGGTACACAGCACAAGGTATCACTCTGCTGGGTTCCGGGACATGAAGGCATTCCAGGCAATGAGAAAGCAGACGAATTAGCAAGACAAGGTTCGACAGCTGTTTCAGAACAAGCTGATCCCTCTGTGGACATCCCGCCTTGCACACTTAAGCTTGAAGCAGGGAAAAAAGCCACAAGTGAGGCGAATGCAAGATGGGCCACCCTAAACACTTGTAATACCACAAGAATGCTATGGCCGTCCTTCAATGAATCCAAAACCGAGAAGATAATGCGGAAGGATAGGAAATCCCTGTCCACCCTCGTAGGTATCATAACAGGGCACAACACCTTGCGGTACCATATGAAGAAAATGGGCTTAATGGAAGAAGAACTTTGCAGAGGCTGCGGTGATGAGGAAGCTCTTGAGGATACAACCCACTTCTTATGTCACTGCCCAAGTCTCCAACATACCAGGTATAAATTCCTAGGGAGTCACTTCTTCAACGACCTAGACGAACTTTCCAGCACATCAATTGACAAGATAATGAACTTCGTCAAATCAACAAGATGGTTTGTATGTAGCAGCACAGTAAGTAATTTGAATACAGGGTTATAATGGGTAAGGGATAACCTCTTTCCCCCTATGGGAATCACAATGGGTCAGTATTGACCTGAGTGTGGCACGGAGAAAATCCTCGCCAGCCCACAAACCTAACCTAACCTTCCAATGCGGGGGACATCTTGCGCAGATGGAGCGAGCACTTTTCTGAATTGCTCAATCCAATCCAGGGCATTGGAATGACACATCCATCGCCTTAAGCAGGGCGGAAAATAGTCCCACGGTAGAGGAAGTCACTTTTGCGAAATTCCAAATTACAAGGGTATATCACTTTTATTCTCCCCGGAAAAGTTGTTGGCAAGGTGCTGGACACGCTTTGCAGAGCTATGGTCGAGTCAAAGATATGAGCAGTGCGCTTTTCGTCCGGGAACAACCGATCAGTTATGTTACGACCGAGTTCCTCGAGGTAAACGCTGAAGTGTATTACAGGAATATCAATTCGACATTTCGAAGATTCTCTTGAGAGCCATTCAATCTCTTTACATAAACTGTACAAGCTTTATTTGGGTAAACGTAGTTAAAACAATACCCTGGGCGTTGGACTTTGCCAGGAGGGCGTTCTCTCCTCTCATTTTTACAGCGCAGTCTTGAGGAAGAACGCTTCGAATTGGGAGATCTGAGGATAAGTCATTTGTTCTTCGCTGTTGATTTGGCCATCTCTCAGAATGAACTTCAATGCGCACTCGTGAACAAATTTAAAGTGATGGTCATCTCCATCTGAACGCCTGTTCAATGCACTCTGTATGTTATTCAAGTCCCACTGAAACAGGTGTAGAAGTTTAAGTATCTCGGGGTCTTATTCACGAGTGATGGAAGGAGCAATAGTGAGTTTTCCTGTAGGCGGGGTTAATTTTGAGACAACTCGGTCTTTCTGTCTTAGGAGGACTGAAATTTTGTGTTTGTTCTGTTGTTGATGATATTCCTCCATTGTATTGCTGGTGTGACACGTAGAGACCGCATTACAAATACCACAATACATAAGGAACTCAATGTCGAGCAGCTATTTCTCCGGACGGAGCGGTCCATGCTTCGGTGGTTTGGTCATGTTAAACGCATGTCCCCAACCAGGATCACAAGACGGGTTAGGGTATCTGTACCATAAGGCAATGGTCCTCTAGGTAGACCCAAGATGAGATGGTTAGATTAGTATATAATTTCTCTTCTACCCGTATAGGGATTGCCCTTAATGATTTAGAATCAATGGTGGAGAATCAAGAGCTATGAACGCGAGTAACCTACATCCGCGACCCACTTTATGGATAAGCGGGCCGTAGAAAATGAATGAATGAATTATTTAAAACCGATGTGCTCCAGTACCTTCTCTTCCTTAAGGATATCCAAAACACCTCAACAAAGAAATACTGAGAAAAAAGCAGCAATCGCAAGAGACTGCCATCGCGTATCCCAGTCAATCAGTCCTACCGCAGCAACAGCTAGCACAACAAAAGACCAGTGGGTTTAATACGGCCACCCCACGAAACACTGGCTTGACGAACAATGTCTTCCAGCAAACGCAACAAAACAACAAGCGTATAAAGCGGTCTGCGAAAGTTGTCCAAAGCTCTTTGCTAAGAAAAAGAAAGAGCACGATAAGCTTCCAATCCGAGAAACTGAGAGATGCTAAACTCCAGCATTCGAAAAAGTAAAGAAAATATACCAGGGCAGCAAAATCCCGCACCATAGATATGACGAAGGAGACCTTGTAGTAAAAGCACCATTCAATATTTATAGACGACCATGACGATAGACAAAACTTTCGCCCACTTGATCAAAACGAAGTAAAGATAGCAATATCCGACTTAAACACCAACAAGCCGCTGGGCCTGACCATTTGTCTGCCGATCTGTATTTAGATGACTTGGTGGAGAGCACGCACTAACTCATTTAAGTTTCCCTAACATCGCCTATTTGTTCCTATCTGTCATATTGTGTCAACTTAGGTAGATCTCAGAAAGTCCAATCGCTTTTCATAGAATAAAAAGGCGCCTATGACAGCGTTTGTAAAGACGATCTATATACAGAGCCAGAGGCTTGTTTGTTGAGCCGCATAATAAAAATGGAACAAACCGCCTTTAACACAAATGCCGCGCGATCGTTTGACGCAATAGTGATTGCGAATCTGTGTTTCGTTGTATCGAGCGAGTGGTCCGATGATGAACATGTATTTCCACATCCGTAGAACCAGTCTATTACAATTTCTTAATTGTGCGCTAAGAAGGATAATAGCGGACTACACTTTGTACGATATATGCAATTATTGTCAATCATTGGCAGTTTCAAATCTTAAATCTTAAAATCTTGCAGCTTTTGCACAATTTTTCACTTGAAGTTAATTTTTATCTAAGGTATACAACTGTCCATAAACTTTTTCAACTTCGTAATGAATTAAAAAATTGAGGAACCATTTTATCGATCCGCATATATGTTAACTTAACAATTAAATTTGTACGTAATCGTTCACCAATAAACAAAATTGCCCCCTAATCATTTTGTTAGTACACCCGTACTCCTCGCCATATCACTGTTTAGAATCATAGTTCATGGTTAGACCAGAAACGCTCATTACAGAAAAAAGAAATTTGTTTATCTTTATACCAATTAAATAATATAATTAGAAAAGAAATAGAAATGTGTGTTAAAATAGAAAGAAAAAAAAAAGTAGATAATGTGTTAAAATGTATTCCATCCAAACATTAGTACCAGTTCACACAAAACGTGTCCCAATCTTATTTTGGACATTTTTTGCTTCACCTTCAAGCCAATTTAAGAAAATTAAAAACAAAACAAATTATTGTTTGCTTTTGGAAAAAAAAAAAACAATTTCGAGCAATACCTGCATCAGAATCTACAGTGTAAATTTTTATTTCAGGCAATGCGTTTATGTTCGCTAATGAATCTAAAAGAATATATTTTCAAAAGTTATTTAAATTTTGTGCACCAATAAATATAATAATTGTTTGTGTGGATTACGAAATAAATAAAGCTTAAGGCCGAAAAGGTGTATTTAGAAAGCAAAACAATGAAAACGTGAGATCATACCTGCTGATTCGTTATCTTCTGAAACCTTTTCTCTCCACATTTGCAAGGATGCACCCCCGGTAAGCAGACGCGTTCCCTCCAAATTCCATGATAGTGTGGTAACATGCGAGTTATTTGAAAATGAACCAGTTTGAACCCACCTAAAGCGATAAGAAACATTTTATTAATCACTGAGAGTTTATGGGGGTTAAGTGGGCAATAATGTTACCTATAATCCAGATTATGAGTTGCTGGACGTTCATTTTGAATGACTGGAGTCGGTTCAAAGATGCAGATTTTGTCTTCATACGCTGCAGCGATTTTTCCAGTATCTGTGCTGCAATCTAATGCAGATATTTTTATATAGCCATGTGTGGCACCAGGAATAATCTGTACCCGCTCAAATGTGCTTGCCAATATAACGATATTACATCCTGCTGCATATGCCTGTAGAATACAAACAAAAATTTAATGGTTAGAAGATTTTTAAATTTTCATATAAAATTACTACAAATTTCACTGGAGCCCAGGCATACTATTTATCATCCATATAATTGGACAGTCATTGACTATCCTCCGAGCCGATAAGATCGTTCCTCTCCGTTCTAATCGTTTCTCTTTCATCGTCGGTGTAATCCCGATACTTCGTTAGCAATACAAATAAAACAAGTTCAAGCTCTTCACGTGATCCATTAGTGTGAAAAAAAAACTAGTGACAAGTGCACAATCAAATCATTTGCAATGGCCTCCGGGCCAAGTAAATTTTTAGGTAACCGGTTTAGCGGGCTTGAGTTAGACCCAGCTGCCGAACCCAAAACAAAAAAAAAAAACAAGTAAAAGTGTTATCATCGGCCTGGCCGATGCTTTGATACCCTCCACTGTATGTACTGTATGTATAGGTACACGCCATGTGTCTAATAGTGGTTTTGTATGGGAGGTACCAGAACTACTTGACCGACATGGACAATTTTTAATAATAACTTGACAACTGTAAAAAACAAGTCATCTCACTAAATTTCATTCGCCTATGTCGATTCGTTTGGACGCTATCGTGTTTTCAACAGACAGACAGACAGACGGACAGACGGACATGGCTAAATCGATTCAGAATGTGATCCTGATTCAGAATATATATACTTTATAGGGTCTCCGGTGAATCCTTCTTGGCGTTACAAACGTAATGACAAAGTGAATATACCTTCCTGTGGAGGCTATAAAAACAACCTTTTCGGCAATATAATTTAATAATACCCTTCCAACTAGCACAGCCTCTACAAACCCCAAATTCATACTTATTTCGCCATCTGACGACAGCTCAAAACCATTCTCCTGCTTTAGCAGTTTTCTCCTCAAAAAATCGATTGATAGTAGTATGTATAAGTACCGGCCGGTTACGAATACGTTACTCAATTACGCGACGGCAACCTGTTGATGTTAGTCAAATCACAAAAAATTGCTCAGCTCTTTCTCTCCAAAACCAAACTTTCAAACCTCTGCCCAATATCCGTACAACTCAACACAAACCTCAATTCCTCAAAAGGGACAGTTTATGCCCCTTGCCTTATTAATGTTCCAGAACAAGATATCATACAAGAAAAAGAAAGAAGAAGAAATTCTCAAAATTAAAACCATTCAAAAATGCAGCCTAAATGAGGCAAAACAAATATATAGAACCCAAAACCGAGTACCAATTTTGACTACAGAATACTCCCAAGTTGCAAAAAATGCTATTATTCAAGAATCCTCATCGACCACAATCAACCTAACCGGGAACAGTACTTCTGAGAAAAATAACCCCACCTCTCCCCCCATAATGAATTCTGTCTCTCCAATCAATCAGGATTCAGAACAAATCACTCATGTGAAACATGTATTAATCATGTAATAAGCGAATGGAAAAGTGCAATAGACAAACAAAATTGTGTAGTTGCTGTGTTTTTGGACTTGAAACGTGCCTTCGAAACAGTGAATCATAAAATATTGTTGTGTAAACTTGAAAAGTATGGAATCAGAAATACGGAACTAAGTTGGTTTAAGTCGTTCATTAGTGAAAGAAGTCAGAGAACTATTGCTAACAACTGTGTGTCTTCCCCATTGACTGTGAACTATGGAGTACCTCAAGGTATTACAATACTGGGTGTTCTGCTGTTTATTTTATATATCAATGACATGGAGAAAGTGATAAAACATTGCAAATTAGTACTTTTTGCCGACGATGGCCTGCTTTACATAACGGGAAAAGATTTGCAACAATGTGTAAACGAAATAAATAGTGATTTAATGTTAATAAGTACGTGGCTCAATATGAACGAACTTATCATAAATACCGATAAAACTAAATGTATGCTGCTCAACAGTCCTTGCCCCGATCCAGTAGTATTAATTTCAGTCAATAATAAACGTATAGAATTAGTGTCGTCAATAAAGTATCTCGGTGTCCTCCTTGACAATAAACTATCATTTAAGTGTCATATAGACTATGTTTGTAAAAAGGTGTCTAAAAAACTGGGTGTTTTAAGAAAAATAAGAACAAATCTATCAAGAGACAGTGCAATAAAAGTGTATAATGTGACAGTAAAGCCTCATTTTGAGTATTGCTCAAGTGTATTATTTTTGTGCAACTCAACCCTTAAAAATAGATTGCAAAAACTACAAAATAAAGCAATGCGAATAATTTTGAAATGTGATAGATATACGCCAATACTAACCATGTCAAATGAGTTAAACTGGCTAAACATAAACCAAAGATTGTATATGATGGCAATGATCTTCGTGTATAAAATTAAGAATAACTTGTGCCCCGAATATCTTCGATCCAGTATCCCAGCTGCAAGAAATGTACCATACGGACTTCGAAATATTAGTGAGTTCAACATTCAAAGGACAAGAACTGTGCGAGCTAGAGCGAACTTTCTTCACGCTGGACTGCAATCCTTCAACAATTTACCTCGCAACATAAGAACAATAGATAATCTACCTAATTTTAAAACTGCTCTTTTTATATATGTTAAAAATAATGTAATTTGATCTTTCAAAGCAAACTATCTTAAGTTAAGAATTTGAATAGATGTTAATTTGTAATAATGCAAAGAAATGGCTATTAAGCCAAATAAAGCTAACTAAACTAAACTAAACTATTTCTAGCTCTCAGGCCAAGTGCAAACCTGATAACTACCGTACAGAAAAAGAAAAACAACCCAACTCATGACCAGCGGTGCCAGATTCCACGATTTATCGTTGTTTTACGATTTTAGGGCTTAAAACTTATTCCACGATTTTTGAGCTAAAAAAGCATAAAATTCCAAGATTTTTCAAATTTATCGAATACAAAAATTCATTTGCAGTTTTCCAAATATCTTCAAAAAATGTGAGGGATTACTTGAATCTAAACAGGAACGACGTTGAAGCATTCAAACAGACTTGCTTGGGTTTCTATTTAAAAAAGATTTAACTTCAAAAACCAATTTCTTCAAAGTTTAACCTTTCTAAGTCAACTAAACATAATTAAAAAAAAGTAGATTCTTTTTATCCTTTATTCAAAAGTTTTTAATTTAATCAAGACGCCGATGCCGAATTTCGTGAGATAAGAAACCTAAATTTTGAAAATATTTTTTCTGAACCTCGATCTTCAATATATTTAACATTTTTTTTTGAAAAATGTTTTACATAGAAAGCATGGTAATGAAAGTTTAGCATTTCCGTTAATGAAAAAAATTAATTTTTGAAGTCTTATCACTTTCGAAATCATCTGCTACTGTTGAACGTATATTTTCGGCGATTAACCTAAATAAAACGAAAACAAAAGTTTCGTTGGCCACAGAAACCTTGCAAGGAATTTTGCATACCAAAGATTTGCTAAGAATGCAAGAGGTTTCTTGCTACAATTTGAATATAAATAGCAGCATTTTGAATCAATTTAATTCAAGTAGGTATGTATGTGTAAGGAAGTAGACTGTAGTAGATTATAGATTTACAGTATAGTAAAAACATGCATATCTACATATAAGTCTTTTTTCTTATTTAATAGATTAAAAATGTTATGTTTCGAAAAATGTTTACATTATCCAAAATAATATATGTTGTAATGATTTGAAGTATAATAACGTTCTTCTGTGTTTTTGTTTTTTTTTTCAACAAAATCGTATTTTCACGATTTTGAAAGCCAGTAATTACGATTTCTGGTGAAAATATCTGGCAGCACTGCCCATGACAATAATGCTCAAACAATCTCAAACGACTCTCTCTGTCTAATGACCAAACTCATTCAAACGAAAACGACTCAAACACTTCTCTCTTCACGCTCAAACACCACACACCCATCTCTACAATCTCAAACACTACCCAGCAAACATTTTTCTTCAGTAAAAGTGAAGAATCACCTTACATTCAGTAAAAATGAAGAACATGCCTTCATTTAACATTCATTTATGTGAACCAAATCTGGTTTCAGATTAAAACGAATATTGACATTCGATTTTCATTCACATAAGTGAACAAAAATGATTATGAGCAAGCTATCTCGAAAAACAAGTAAAAGTGTTATCATCGGCCTGGCCGATGCTTTGATACCCTCCACTGTATGTACTGTATAGGTAGGTACACGCGTGTGTCTAATATTGGTTTTGTATGGGAGGTACCAGAACTACTTGACCGACATGGACCATTTTTAATACAAACCTGAAGGCCATAAATATAAGACCTCTCATAAAATGTCAGTTGCCTAAGTCGATTCGTTCGGACGCTATCGTGATTTCAACAGACAGAGAGAGACGTGGGTCTAATAGTGGCTTTGTATGGGAGGTACCAGAACTACTTGACCGACAGGGACAATTTTCAATACCAACCTGACGACGGTATAAAGAAGTCTTCTCACAAAATTTCATTCGCCTATGTCGATTCGTTTGGACGCTATCGTGTTTTCAACAGACAGACGGACAGACAGACGGACATGGCTAAATCGATTCAGAATGTGATCCTGATTCAGAATATATATACTTTATAGGGTCTCCGGCGCATCCTTCTTGGCGTTACAAACGTAATGACAAAGTGAATATACATACCTCCTGTGGAGGGTATAAAAATGCACTGCACGAATTAAAACTTGTTTCGTGAGGTGACAAATACAAATTTACAGCCAATGGTTGTTCACATAATACTAACAAATTAGGTCTGTTCCTTTACTTTTGTAGTAAAACTGAAAAAGACTGTGAAAATGGCAGTGGTGGGGTTCTCTCTCAAAGAGAAAAGCTTACGAATTCGTTAGGGAACGCTTTTGTAGTAGCTATGAAAAATGACAGATGCATTTTGGTTTTCCATAAATTGCATGAGAGTATGAATCCAAGTATGTGGAAGAGTTTTTACTGACTGAACTACATGCACTCGAGAAGAGAAAAAAAGCTAAATTATTTTCCCGCCTTCTGATACCATTTTCAGACCAGAAATCAAAAGAAAAAGACATATGCAAATAGTCGTTACACGCGTTTCAAATCAAATTTCAAATCACATGTCAATTTTCAGGCGACTGACAGTTTTGCCAATTCTCTCAAAGAAATTTGTTGGGTAAAAACTAGTAAGTAATGCCGTTTTCCATTGGGACCATCAGATTTTTATTTCAGATCTCAGATTTTTCGTGGCGAATGGAACACGATAGCAGATTGATCTGCTTTTGTGAATGTATTGGACAGTAAATCAGCTGTGCACATTTTTTTCGTTTGTCGATGAAAACATACGAACTTAATGTGAATAATCATATCAACGAAGATTTGGAATCCACATATGACGAGGAAGAAGAAGAAGATGACGAAGATGATAGTAATTGCTCCAAAAGTAAGCCAATGTCCATTATTTACGTTTTTGTTCTGAATAATTGCTTTCACGAGGCTTTTCGTAATTTTGTTTTGAAAACAATTGCAAGGTATATTGGTATTAGTGAGAGAATGTGTATAAATCTCGAAAATTATCGAGATCTGCAAAAAGTGATCCGAATCAAAAAAAGATTGATTTTTCGTCCCAATGGAACATGAAAAATTGAAAAGTGATCCGGATCAAAAAATTGATTTTAAAGATTGATTTTATGTCCCAATGGAAAACCACATAAGACCCTCACCCTCCAAAAGCGCCGCAACGTTGCCACCCCTTTGTGTACATATAAAACTAGGTTTAAGACCAAATAATAATTAGCTGCGTCTAATTACGCCCCTTAACTCAGATCTACGAACAGAACCACAACAAGATAAAAAAAAACGTATAGTATAGGTACTATATGTAATTATGACAATAATTGAAAGGATAAACGAAATAATTGTTAAAAAAAAAAATATAAGTATGTAATTAGAAAAAAAAGATTCCACAAATCAAGTTAAAAGTAAAGAAAATAAGAATAAAACAAAAAGTAATAAAAAAAAACGCGAATCATCGTGGGATTCGATTCTGCAACATCGCACGTAACAAGCCAACACGCTCGCACAGCTCCAGCCAGCTACTTAACGATTTCTTGGCCGAAATTATCTGAATTCCATCGGGTTTAACGTCTCAAATGCAGAGCAGAGCTTTACGTTTATATATAGGTACATACGAGTATACGTAGAGATTGCACTTTATGTGCTTATAGCGTGATGGGGGTTGACACCCAAAGGTCATTTCTTGAGGAAGGAAAACCTCAGACTTCCATACTGCCTGACGAACAGATGATACAACTAATAATTAAACGGGAGTCTCCGCCGGTGTTTCTTGAAGTGCATGGATTAATAAATTCGGTGTTTCACTCACAGCACTAGTCACCATATGCACTTCTAGTAGTTATTCCACTTGATTATAATACGATAATGTAGCAGAATATCGTTTATAGTTTATACCTAGTTTCTTTTGGGATTTTATACGATTTTACATTGATTTAGTTTCTTATTGTGCAGCCGAACAAATCACTTAGGTATATACGATATATCGACAAAATCAAGGACACTACACACTACGCTCTATTAGTTTACACACTCTACTCGTACTGATCTCCCCCCAAATTCCGGTGCACGAAGCGTTGCCACTGTTTGACTATTTTTTCGCAGTAGATTCCCTAACAAAATGCAGCGGATTGAATTTTTTTGCAGTAGATTTTGTTTTCAAATAAAACCAAAATAAATTATAAAAAATAACATAAACAATACAAAACTAGTATTTAAACAAAACAGAAAAATGCATTAATATTAATATTAACATGGAATATTGTTCATCTGTAAAATTGAATTCATTAAAATATTGCAAGTGCCCTTGCGATTCCGAAGGTTCCCAACAGTCCTTATTCAAATTATATAATTCCTTGCAATGAATTTAATTTTCGAGAGTTTCAGTATTTCCCAAATTGGCTTGAATTTCTGTTCGTATTTTACTATTTTGGATTTGGCTTCATCATTTGCAGTAGATTTGATTTGGTGGCAGTAGATTTAAATTTAAAAAAAAATGCAGTAGATCTACTGCAATTGCAGGAAATTGGCAACGCTGAGCACGACTCTAGCCTGATTTTTCTCTTTCATTTTGACCTCAGCCTGAACTACATCGAAACAAAAGTGGAAAAAAGTACAAAAAAGTAAATAAAATCATTCGTCCTACTTCATCATATAGTAATCTCTGTATATTTTCTCTCAATTTAAAATTTTGTGTGTGCCGAAAGCTTGAACATGTTCCAGCTTTCAATTTTCACAAAGCTCCTATAACCAATACACACAAAAAAATCGTTACGAACTTCCCGCCAGATCACGTTCAAATCACATAATTCCTATGAGTCTCAAAAGTAAAAGCTCTTAGATTTATTAGTTCAGGGCTCTAATCGCCTAATTTATGAGACTATCGTCGTTGAGACGATTGAATAAAACGACCTCGTTTTTAGTTTGCTCCATATAACATCACAATCTCGTCGTTCAATCGAATCGTTCATCGTTTTCATTTAAACAGTTTGAGCTCATAGATGTCACGTAAATATGCGTGTGTTTTCGATGAGTTTCGCTATTTTCACTTTTTTGTACTTTTTTTCACTTTTGTTTCTATGTAGTTCAGGCTGAAGATGAAAAAGAAAAAAAAAAAATAAATAAAGCAAATCTTTACTGCGGTTTCGAACCTGTGTCCACAAACCAGTAAGAATAGACCGCCGACTTCCCGTACACCTACCCGATTCCCCCCGGAAAAAATTACCCTGTCTGTGAATACGTGTAAATGTCAAAATTAATGGCGGCAATGATTTTCCATGTTATACCATGGGCCTAGGATGGCGCTCCTTTGATTTTGTACAGCACCAATACATGAAAAATCCTGGGCCCGCCGGCAGCTTGTAGGCAAATTCTGTTATGTGGGAGGAGTCGACGGTCTATTCTTACTGGTTTGTGCCTGTGCCCCTCGGGTCAATCAACAGTAAAATTAATCCTACCCGAAGTTTTTCTCTTTTCTTTATTTTGAATACATTCCAAGTGCTAATTAGTGCAAGTTAGCAATGGATGTGACCAATTAGCATTTGATCGTTCTGATGGTTGGGCTCCGAACACCTGCTACTTGCCACGTTTATTGTGCTGTCAAATTGTGTGCTTTCCGAAAATCGTGTGCACAGCGTTTTTCTCGACGGTTGGTAGTGCAGACCCGCAAGAACTTCACCTATACTAAGTCAATAAATGTATACATAAATTACTTACGAGTATATCCTGGTTGCGGGTCCTTAAACTACACATGCCATATGCATTTTCCAATAAGGTACTTGGACTCGGTGCCATGAAATAAAGTCTTATGCAAAAAGGTCCAAAACTTAATTTTGGACTTTATTGCACTTCTGAAATTGTAATAAAGTCCAAAACGATTTTTGGACTTTATTTCATTTGCAAAAATGCAATAAAGTCCAAATCGAAGTGGAAATAAAATCCACAATGCATAAACAGTAGAATATGTATGGGGGGCATGCTGCACCCCTGCAACCCCCCTGCTCGTTCTTCTTTTAAATAGCTGAGTGCAATAATGTCCAATGGCTTTATTGCACTTTCAAAAATGAAATGAAGTCCAAAACTCGTTTTGGATTTTATTGCAATTTCAAAAGTGCAATAAAGTCCAAAATTACGTTTTGGACCTTTTTGCATAAGACTTTATTTCATGGCACCCTTGGACTCGCCTAACTGTTCTGCACCATATAAATATGCCTAACTGATGCGTGGACTTGAATAATCATCAATTGACTTTCGTTGTTTGCCAAATCTGTTTAACATTTTCGTTATAGAGATAGGTTGGCCCAGAAAAAGGTAAGGATGTTTCGAAAAAAAAACATTTCTTAAAGGACACGACCTGCCTGAATTGTTTAGAATCATGGGGCTCTGCCACTGCGGCATCTTTAAAGGAGCCATTTGTGCCTTCCCTGATGAGGTCCTACAGCCATCTTTTTTTTACCTAGGGCTAGGAGACATACTCAGGAAGACAAAAATCTTATCAAGGGGTATGTCAGCAAGATTTACTGAAGTAAAGGTTTCCTCGCAAAGGATATTCTTGGTCATCCTTGGGTCCTCTCAGACTGAACTTCATCGCGCACTCGATCGGTTTGTAGCCGTTGTTGTTGAAGCTGAGATGAAGGTAAACGTGAACAAATCTGAAGTGATAGTCGTCTCCCAGAACGCCTGTTCAATGAACTCTGCATGTTAGGGGAGTCCCATTGAAACAGGTGGAGAAGTTCAAGTATCTCGGGGTCCTATTCACGACTGATGGAAGGAGCAATGCTGAGTTTTCCTGTAGGATTGATCAGGCTGGATCAATTTTGAGACAGCTCGTGCATTCTGTTATCAGGAGGACTCAACTTGGTGTCAAAGCTAAGTTGTCAGTCTTTAATTCGGTGTTTGTTCCAACTCTTACCTATGGTCATGAGGTTTGAGTAATAAAATAGGTGGCGCAACAGGCGGTAGCTTCTCGCAAACATTCGTTTTGTTTGAGTTTCTATTTTTGGGACGAATGGAAGGTACCTACAATTTTATGCCAAGTCCGAACGGCTGAATTGAGAAGCTTTTTCAAGACAGTCATACTTTTGGATGTTTGTGAGACGTTCGCGAGAGGTGGCGCAGTACAAAAAAACCTTAAGATGTATTTTGTGTTTTTCCGGGGATCGAACATGGGATCCCTCGAGCAGTAGTACAACACACTAACCACTGCGCTACTGCGGTTTGAGTAATGACCGAAAGAATAAGATCGCAGATACAAGCTGCCGAAATGAGATTTCTCCGTTGTATTGCTGGTGTGACCCGTAGAGATCGCATTAGAAATACTAGAATACGTGAGGAACTGAATATCGAGCAGCTACTTCTCCGGACAGAGCGGTCCATGCTTCGGTGGTTTGGTCATATACATGTTAAACGCATGTCCCCAACCAGGATCCCACGACGTGCTTTGGAATCCTTACCATCAGGCAGGCGTCCTCTAGATAGACCAAGAATGAGATGGTTAGCTCAAGTCCATATTCTAACCTATACCCGTATGCGGATTACCCTTGATGATTTAGAGTCGACCCACTTAATGGACAAGCGGATCATTGAAAATGAATGAATAAATGCATTTTTCGCATTGGCATTCTCTATTGAACAAATGTGCTATTTGCTATCTGTATTTTATTATCACTCTGGAGTTTATCTGAAAACGTTAAATTTTGGCGAGACGAAATTCGCTAGTCTTTAGTGCAGGCAAAACAACGTTTGGCGGGCCCGCTAATATCGTATAAAAACGTTGGTGCGTATGTAAGTCCGATAATGGCCGCTGAACCACTGAAGCTATGCGTCCTATTCCTTTTTAAAAAAAATAATTGAACAGAAATATAAAAATAAATCTTGAAATATTTGTAAAAACTATTTTACGCAGAACAACGTTTTCCGGGTCAAGTACATAGTAGATATATGAACAAAAATTAAGAGATAAAGCACTTTGCCATATAAATTGGTCATATTTATATGGCATAGCGTAATACCACTGACTTGTAAAGGTGCTAGTGTGGCTCGTAATTTTGACGTCAGCGTATGGTCCCAATGGGTCCTCGTACCTCGTACAAGCTCTCTTTGTGCGCTCTCTGTTGACGTCAGAGCCACATATACAGGGTTTTTCAATAAGAGCGCTACAATTTTTTTTTAAATAAAACAAAAACGGTTTTGGATATCAATGAAATTCTTTATTCCTGTGAAAGTACGTTCGATGCCATTATGTATGGAACTCGATTTCTTTTACATGGCCACCACGGGCTCGCTTGCAGAAGTCCAGACGCTGAACCCAATTTTCAAGCATAAATCGGCCGATACTGCTGCAATTTCACGTTCGATATTCGTACGAAGTTCATCAATCGTTGCTGGCTGGTTGGCATAGACCATAGACTTGACGTAGCCCCACAGGAAATAGTCTAACGGCGTCAAATCGCACGACCGAGGCGGCCAAGCGACTGGACCATTTCGTGAGATAACACGTTCTCCAAACTTGGTTTCCAATAAATTGATTGTGACATTCGCTGTGTGGCTTGTGGCGCCGTCCTGTTGGAACCACATGTCCTCCAAGTCCATATCATCCAATTGGGGCCAAAAATATTCGGTTATCATTGAACGGTAGCGATTCCCATTCACAGTAACGTGCCGGTCTTGATCATCACGGAAGAAGTGCGGCCCAATGACGCCGCCGGCCCATAAACACCACCAAACCGTAATTTTTTCGGGATGCAATGATGACTCATGGAGTACGTGTGGATTGCTGCCTGACCAATACCGCATATTTTGTTTATTGACGAAGCCATTCAGCCAGAAATGAGCCTCATCGCTGAAGATGATTTTTCGATGAAAATCCGAATCATTTTCAAGTTGTTGCTCAGCCCAATTCACGAACATACGACGCTTCTGGTGATCAAGCGGCTTCAGGTCTTGCGTCAATTTAATCTTGTAAGGATGTAGGCCAAGATCTTTTCGCAAAATTCGCCACAACGATGTCACAGAGATGCCCAATGCTTGAGAACGACGTGTGAGAGACACATTTGGGCTTTCTTCAACTGAAGCCTCAGCGGCAGCAATATTCTCGACACTACGGGCACTTCTTTGTCTCACTGGCACGGGAACATTTTTTACTGTGCCTGTGGATTCAAATTTTTCCACTAGACGCTCAATTGTTGATCTGCTAGGACGATTATGACGACCATAAATTGGACGTAGCGCTCTTAACGTTGAGGCCACTGACTCCGAATTTCGGTAGTAAATTTTAATAATTTCGACTCGTTGTTGGCTCGAATATCTTTCCATCATGAAATGGCAAACCTTACTGATGAGAAACGTCAACAGAGCGGCAAGAAATTCGGCGTCGTTTGCTGTCCCTGTCGCTCTACTTTTGTAGCGTCCCTATTGAAAAACCCGTTATATGTGGCGTGCTACATACCGTGTACTAGAACCTTAATATATACACAAAGTGAATAAACAGCTTGACCTCATCTCTTCGCATGCTACCCATTAAGTCTCAAAAAGTATTGAGATGTCCATGGTTCGGATCAAGGTCAAAACTTACATCTTGCTTTCTATACATTAAGTAGCTATAGCTGATATCCGCTTAACTGTTATGGCTAGCCATCCTTTTGAAAAAAAAAAAAAAACTGACTGATGTAGTTGCCAAAAAGATATTGGATTCAATAGTGACACTTCTTATATTGAGTAAGTTAGTTAGCTATTCCCTTTTTGTAGTAATTGTGCAATTTCAAGTTGCCATTTTTCCCTTTTTGTTAAGTTTGGTTGAAACACACCTCTAAATTATTGCATGATGTGATGGTATACAAATGGACGACAAGAGATGCCCTAAATAACTATGTATTTCAAATGGCATGACAACTTTGATAATTAGCTCCGTAGTAGTAAGGCTTCTAAGCTCATATAAAGTCACAGCGGTGGATTAGTAGGAAGAGTGTTGGATTACTAATCACAAGTTTCAAGATTTGACCCCGTAACAATTAATAAAACACCTAAGGTTATTTTATACTGCTCCGTCTGACAAACATCTGAAACAAATTCGTTCGGATCCGGCATAAAATTGAAACTCTCTCCAAATACCTACGTTATAAAATACTAAAATTAGGGCCCAGGCACATGAATGCTTTAAAGGAGCTAAGTAGGCCTTATATAGTTCCTTTGTGGCCAATATCATGACGTAAAAAGGACTAGTATCGAATTCGTGCCTTCCGAAAAATACATTTTGGAAATCATTTTAATAATAACATATCTGATTAAATGTGAATCGTATTCTAATAGCAGAATGTTTTCTAATTAGGACTACAATAATTGACAGTCTAATGAGAAATAGATTGACTATCTCTATCCCAGATAATATTAGGTAGCCAGCAATTTTTTTTTTTTTTTTTTTTTTTTTTTCAAAAATACACTTCCATTACATAATTTGCAATACAGACACTTATTGATTTCGAAAAATATTATGTTCGATGCCAGTTTACTTTCATCTCGGTCATAAGGTCCTTGCCCTCATTTAAAGGGATGGGTATCGTTTTATTATGACTAGAATAGGTACGTCATCGCATATATAAAATCTTGCTTATTGTAGCTTTTACAATATATAAAAAATGTCTCCAATTGCGAGTCCCGAAAAATTCAGACGCCTTTATCCTAATTCAATTAGGTCTATCAATATGCAATTTAATTATTTCATTCGCCAAGAACAACAACCAAAGTCACATGCTAAAACAAAAAGTAAACAAGTTATCTCGTCGATAACTAATGAAAGTAATAACTTCATCCCGCTCCCCTTTTCAACAAATCAAAAGCAAAAAAAAAACAGGAACTTCTTTGACAATTTAATGTATAAAAAAGTCCTGCCTTGGACATGGATATTGATCATTAATTTAGATACAGAACGCAGTGTGTCGCTAAAAAAAAGTGTGAAAATAATTTAAGAATATGTACATAGTTGCGTCATCATCTAACGACGACGGCATACACTCTCGGGGATCATTCTAATCAACTCAAAATTAAGAGACAAAAAAAAATTATAGAAAATTTTTGGGTACATTGGTGCAGACGTTTTTGTCGCGTTTGGCCTTTTTAACAAAGAAACCAACCTCGCTCGTCGCCCTCCGTTACGCCTCCATTTGGGGTAAGAAACGACAATTCGTAATAGCACTAAGGTGAACATTTTTATGAGATATATTAACTGCGAGGTATGAATACATTATTACACACTTGATAATAAACAATATGATGTTGTACAAATGGTCTTTCAGGCTGTTCTTGCCTGCTCCCTCTTCTGACCAGCCAACTAATTGATTTACGAGAAAATGTTCGCCTTTAACTGATAAATTAATTGTCGTTTTCGCACTAATCACGTCGTTTTTGAGCTATTTTATCTTAAGATTTCTTGTAGTATTTTATTTATTTTAGATTTTTTTTTAGTTCGTTTTTTTGTCTCACCGTGAAGGGGATTCCTTCGACTGAACCCACTGCATAACATCGATCTCCAGCATTACAGGCACCACTTAGGACTTGATGACGATTCATGGCAATTAATTCACTATGTTTTTGATTAAATTGTTTAGATTTCTATAGAAACATGTTCACAAGTACACTGACGAAAGAAAAATAGTATTTATTGTACGCGATACATTGCACTAATTTCCTAAAAATTCATTCTAAAAACTTTTCTCCTTCGTAGTAAAATTTTTTTCTTTCTACTCTGACATATCTCTTTTCATGAAATTTTGCTGTCAAAAAAAAATCAATACGCAAGAGTGTAGTAGATGTAGCGAAAAAGTAATAGTTGGATGAGTTCGTTCAGTTCTAAATAATTATTTGAAAATTATGTTTTATTTCTATTTTTTAAAACTTCCTACACCAACTTTTATTTAGCTTTGTGTAGTCATCTAGCGGTCAATGCGATGTGGTTAATTTAATAATTTTAATTTTAATTACGTTAAATTGCATTTAGACGGCTATAAATTTAAATGGTTAAACTGTTGAGCAAAAGTATATCTAGCTTACAAAATGTGTGAGTACCACCTGGTAGACGCTAGACCAGTAAGTACGTTATCAGCTTATCAGTTACCAGCACTTTGATGGTCTGGTCAAGCCCGAAATGCTTCTGCAGAACCTAACACCGCACATTATCCACCATCAAAAAAAGATTTCGCAAGATTTATTAACTCACATTACGAAACGTAAACCATAGAATAGACCGTCGACTCCTCCCACATAACGGACTTTGCCTACAACTTGTAGGACCCAGGATTTTTCATATATTGGTGCTGTACAAAATCAAAGGAGCGCCATTAACGCACGAATACTTTAATCATCAGGCCCATGGTATATCATGGAATTACAATCACCCCTATTGTCGTTGTCGTTGTCGTTTACGACTCTAAAACGACTGTTTGGTATTGGCGACTAAAAATAAACGACTTTAGTCGCGGCGACGATCGATAAATGGCGTCTTAAATGTTAAAGAATGTGGATGGCTTGGATTTGGTTCGAATTTCCTTCTTCAACTTTACCAGCCCTTTTTTCTTGTTTTCTTTTTCGTCACTGCTTTCAAAAAACATCTCAACACTATTCATTTTTGATTTGTTTTATTAATTAACTAACTTACAAACAAAACACCAGACCACATCATGTGTCATAGTTTGTGGAATGTAAGTGGAATGTGAGAGTTCAGAGAGTCGATCGAGTCGTTTCAGTTGCGCAATACCAAATTCCAAACGACTCGACAAGACATAATGTCGCCAGTCGTTTGTGACAGACGACGACAATAGGGGTGATTGCCGCCATTGACTTTGACATTTCACACGTATTCACAGACAGGGGAAGTAATTCCAGGGAGAATCGGGGGGCTTATTTCCAAATGCGCGGCGGATCGCTTTTCATGGCGGATTGATATTTTTGTATTTCCAAAAGCTGTCAAAAGCGATAGCTATTCAGGAGACGGATTGCTAGCGGATTTATTGCCAGCAATCCTCACAATAGCTATATCGCTTTTGGAAACATAAAAATACCAATCCGGCATGAAAAGCGATCCGCCGCGCATTTGGGAAAAAAGCCCCCGGCTAGGTGCACGGAAGTTGGCGGTCTAGTTCTATGTGGTTTGTGACGTAAACTGAATTGGAATCGATACGCACACCTATACTTCATCTTTAAGGCTGCGGTTCCGGTGAAAGCGAATTTTACTCGTGCGAATTTAGCGAATGTAAGCGAATAAAAATCGCGCACTTCACACATAGGAAATCCGTACTTTGCGAACTCGCGCGAGTGATATTCGCTTACATTCGCTGGCACCGGAACCGCAGCCTAATTCGAATGGTGACCCTGCAATATACAGTGAGCGTCAAAAGTTGGTCAATAATAACGCTGTTTTTACAAATTTGTCTTTGGAGTTCAGAAACAATTTTTTTTAACATCAATAACGTATTTTATGCTATCGAAATGAAATATGTCTTCTTAAGGACCATTCACATGGGAGCGAACGAACGAATTGATGAAATGCGAATAAACCACTTTTTATGCATTTATAAACAGAAAATTCCACATTTTATTATTCCAAGATATCCTCCTCTTGGAATAAGGTTAAGTTCGAACGAATTTTTTATTCGCTACTTTGTGGAATGCGATTTAAACATTGCGAATAGACTAACAATTCGCGCCAGGGTGTTTTCGTTCGCGGCAAAAAATTTGGATTTCGAAATCTCGTTATTTAAACTGTTAATAAATTTGTTTTCTTAATAAATTTCGATGGAATAATTAATTATCCTCATCTTGGAGTCGTAAAATGTTCAATTTTCTGTTTATAAATGCATAAAAGTGGTTTGTTCGCATCAATTCGTTCGTTCGCTCCCATGTGAATGGTCCTTTATTGTTATTTTGCATCGGTGTTCACTCACTTTTGACGCTCACTGTATGTACCCAACAAAAACAATAACGCATAATGGACAGTTGCTTCCTGTCTTCGACACATACAATTCTTCCAAAACTCCTACATACTTAACAAAGAAATCCGTCCAAAGTTCTAGGTAAACTGAGGCCTCTGCAGTTATCCATTGGATAAATAAATATACGGCACAAAAGATCCACAAAGGATCTTAGCTCTATCTTCTCGCAACCATTCGTTTGAGTGAGTTTTCTTTTTGGAACTAATAGAGGACCTTTTTGTCTAACAATACTATCTTCTCTATTCAACAAAAGATTGATTTATAAAAGTCTTTTACAAAGTTTAACTATGAGTATTTTAAAACTATGTACATAATACCTATATGTTTTAATTTTAATCCATTGAGATTATGTCCCATGTGTTTGGAACATTTTTTGTGCACAAATCCAATTGCAGGGTGGCTCCTTCATTCACGTCTGATGCTCTCATACATGTTCCGGTTGCCATATTGTACACGGGACTACTCTCCTAAACGAATCATAAACAACATTTTATTAAATTACATAAATCAAATAGAACAAGTCAAAATTTAAACTTACTGAACTTGTGTGTCTCCATTGTTGGTCTCCCAACATCTCGTGACATTTTCCAAGTACTGGGTATGCATAATTTGAGCTAAGTGAAGCCTCGAGACAGAACAATTTGTCTAAAATAATTTCAGACTTGTCTGTCTCGTACCTAAAATCATTAGAACATTTGTTTATATTAACAATAAGCATTATCTACTTTTAATTATGAAATAATTATATAATAAACTCGATTTCCCTAAGCAAACATTGGGCAATATAAAACCACAATGAGACGCAAAATACATATTTGCTCAAATTGTATTCAGTCGCCAGTAGCCCACTGTGAGAGCTGTTGTTGGACCACAGGAGAAACCGAAGAATATTGTACATATATGTTGGTCGGGTAAAATAATTATGCTCCTAATACATACTTCAATACTACGTAAAACTAGACTTACCATATTTGATTCTTTGTTTTTGTGCAAGCCTGGAGTGATACTGTGCTGCCTTTTTTGTAGAATCCATTTACCTTTGGCCCGACAACTGAAGCACACAAATTTGTGCCTGAAAGTCGCATCAGAAAGCTGCTTATGTATGACCGTTTTCTGTAAAGGCATAAGTATAGTTCGTCTTCACTTTAAATTGGTAACTTTAGGTTTACCGTGAATGCCAAGGTTGAAAAACTGCTTTAGAATTTTTTGCAGATTTCTTATGCTCTCCAGGTAAGTCTAGTTCGGGATATACATTATGCATATACCAGGTAAAGTTAGCGCACTTCAACTTTTCTCTTAGTTCAACGCGATCATCAATGTTGCCGTAGTCGAAAAATCGACTAATCTTTTCATGCTTTATATAATGATCCTAAAATTAGTAATACAAATGTTTGTAACGTAGTTCTCTATACAAATTTTAATTGTAGAAGATCCGTATACCTTGTACTCATCCATCCAAACATTCGCCACTCGCAGCGAATTCTTCAGCATTGTGTTGACACCATCAGGCGAACTGTAAGGGCGTCTCTTTCGAAAAATATGCCCCACCCGAGAGCACGGTAATATTTTGATAGCTCCACCACATTGCCAGACACGAAATGAGATCTCAAGATTTTCTCCACCCCATATATCCATGCCCATGTCATATTCGCCAATGTGAATAAAATACTTCCTATCGACAGCGAACAGCCCTCCAGCCATAGTGGGTGACTTAAATGGTCCAGCAAACGATGTTTCATCCTTCAGCGTACCTATGGGATTAGCATTAATAGAAATTCGATAAATTTGTTACCATTTGGCTACCATCCGGAAGGTTCTCCCACTTAAAATGCAGGCCCCAGTTGAAGCCACCGCGAACAAGAGGACTCGGTGTATACTGAAATGTATCGGCGTTGATTATATCGATTACAGGCACAGCAAGTGTTGAGTTCTCATGTTTAACAATGTGCAAAAGAGGTTGTATCCAGTCTTTGTTGACTTCAATGTGACTGTCCAAGAACACTAGTACGTCGCCAGTGGAATTCCTTGCACCAATAACACGTGCTCTAATCAAACCCTCTCTTCTTATGTTTCTAATGAGTCTAACTTTGAAGTCTGGATCTAATTTAAATACGTCTTCCAAGAGGCCATCAATAAGATCTTCAGAGTCGCTAAAGTCATCTACTAGTATTATTTCTTTGAGATACTTGGAAGGAGTTCTTTCCAAAATGGATTTAATGGAACGCAGAAGTGTCATCTTATGTTCATTGTAATAGCACATAATAATCGATGCGTTCGGAAGATCTTCATCGTAAACTTGCGTTTGGCATCTACAAGAGAGAATAAATAATGTAATGAATGTATTATGAGAAACTCATCAAATTGTACGCAATTAATGCTGGCATAAGTTATTTGAGGTAGTCGCAACAAATTCTATTAGCCAAAGTGCGTTTTCAGACATGGTGTCTAGCTTGGCTTCAATTACTCGCGAATTGTATTGGAGATCATTGTTATGCAATAAAAAACATGTATTTTCACTAAGCTAATAATTATACCCATTACCCATTGTAAGCGATTTACGAAATCCACAAGTAGGTACAGGTATACCCGATTGATAGTTGTATATGCTAGAGTAGATAGATCGATTTTAGTTAATCTAAATTGATGTGTAACTTAATTGATTGGCGATTATATCATATGGGTTGTGCGATTTGCTGACTTGCTCGCGTGCCGTTTGACCTATTAAATTTTAAATCACGCTTTAGATTAAAAATGTTTACTTGCATTTTATGGCGGGTGTCCGGCACATCACGAAAGACTCCAATATTGTTGCTAACCAATGCATTAAACGCATGGTTCTTATAGCCCATGTCACGGACATGTTGATCATCTAAATTATTTATTACCCCATACCTGTTGACATTACCTAAAACAGCAAAAATACGCTTTATTAATATACAGTCAGACGACAATCAAACCGGTTGGCCAGAGGGGCTATCTATTCCTCTCGGTCAGTCGGTTATGTGAAAGTGAAAATTCTTACCTAAGCTTTGCATAAATGCAGATTTAGACACTAATGGATTGAGGGAATGCTTCGAGGAATTCTCCTCCGTTGTACTACCGAATGCACGACTTTGTCGACGATCAATTGGAATGTAATGCTTTGAGGATGCACCAAATGCGTGTGCATTATTTGTATCTGGAGTTATTGTACTGATGAAGGTATCTTTTGTTAAGTGAAAGTATAAAAATATTGTTATCAACCACGTAAACGAGGCCACCATAATGCCCCAGCAAAATGATTTGCACAATAGCCCCTTCGCGAACATTGCGAACTTATTGTTCATCTCATTTTCTGTTGGAGATCTTTTTAGGAATGTAAACAGCTTATGATTAGATGTATCACCGCACCAAAAACAAATAGCAAACACATACGAATATATTTATTTCTATACACAATAGAGCAATTTGTTTCGTTACCTACTGCTTTGTTTAAAGGAATCAGAAGAAGTAGTCACTTTTGACATTTGCATTTGCAACTTGCCATCACGAAGTAGGTAGGGTTTACCGATTTGGTTGCAGGCCACTGATTTGAAGAGACAGATAAAATCAATGCTCCCACTTTTAGTAACTGTAGATACGCAATTTTTAAAAAATGTATCGTTGGTAGGTACCTACGTACTTTTGATCATCCAATTATAAAAATATAGCGATGCATGGCTATGAAACAACTAGATGTAAAGAATGCCTAAAGGGCTCATAAAATCCGTCGTCGCAGTCTGCAATTGAAATCTTTAAAACAATTTGCAATTTATTAAATTCGAAAATATGCACAAAATTAATTTGATTTAACTGTCATCTGCAGCAGTTGATAGTTTCTCTCATTATTTTAATATTTCTACCAATGAAAGTGCTTTCACATACGCTGTGGCAACTGTTAACGGATGGGACGGATAGAAAAGTGGAAAGTAATGGTGGATTTACATTGCCACGCCAAGCAATTTTGCATGACTTCAGAAAGAGAGATCCGTTTTTCCACTGTCAAAATGATATGTAAGAGTGAGCCAACGAGAAGTTGAATTTAGGCCGCCATTTTATGGAGATTTGTGGTCTCACTCTTACCGATCATTAGCCTTGACTGTGGATCTCTCTTTCTGAAGTCATGCAAAATTGCGTGGCGTGGTAATGTAATTCCAGCATAAACCTCCTTTATCCGTCGCATCCGGCACGTACGTATTGCGTAGACCCATTTAACGCGCACCCATTTTTGTCGTACGACACTTCTTATAATTCTCTTTTGGGCACTTATGGTGCATTTATACGTCCACTGTTTTCACTTTAGTGCCTTGATTGTCAAATTATCTTTGTTTCCTTTTTTTTCTCATTCGTCGTTCGTGGTGGTAGCTGCAATTTTTTTTTCGTAAAGCAGACTGCACACAATTCGAAAATAGGGCAAATGCAGACATCTAATCCGACCGAGTACGGTTTAAGAATAAAGCAAACGCGGAAACATACGAAGAGAGCGAAAAGAGAATACAAGAATCGGATGGGAATTCGCGGCTAATCCGTGTTCGGCTATCCCCTGCACTTTTTATCCCCTTTACCATCAAATTTTTGAGTCGTACGACAAAAAACGGGTCATATGGGTCACCTTCCATAAGCTGCTGTGTATTCTATCAACCTGTCAGTTGAATACATTGCCGCAACGGCTGCGACGGATTCTATGGGTCGGGGCCTTAAACAGCCCTTTGCGTAAACGTGGTGTCTAGAGATTCACATAGATTTTGAGTACCAGTAGAAAGGGGAAACTTCGATTTGACAGAAGTGCATCGAAAATCCACTTTGTCGAATAGACATGAATGTTTGCTTTAGATACAAACATATATTTCGTATTTGCATTGAAGGAATGAGGAAAAAAAAACATGTGTCCACTTCGACTTTGCCATACAATTCCTTAGGGTTTTTGGTTTCACTATTCCCACCCGGAAAAAAGTTTGTCTTTCCAATAATGTCTTTTTTTTGTGTATAGCAGCCATGTACATACATGACTTCCATTGCAATGAACGAATTATGGCTACAAACGCACAAGGCCACATTGCAATTAAATACAAGTTGGCTGGTTAATAGTAAAACAAAAAAACACGAACAAATTCTATGGTGAAATCAAAGCGGACAACCGATTTTTACATCCTCATTCTCTCAACGCAAATGTCAAATGAAAATTTGTATCGAACGCGCAATTATAATTCTGTGGCATCACCTTTCTCCTTTCTAATCACTCAAAGTCTCCCTGTCCATACGACTTTCATTTCATTTCATCTACATATTTAACTTTTGCAAACACCTTTAACAAATACTAAATTTCTTTTCACCAATAAACTAGGTAAAAACCTATCTCCCGCCATATAAAATTTTGTTTGTTTTCCTACAATTTTTAAATATTAAAAGGGGGAACACTTAATTAAATGCACCTCTTCTCAAAATGTAGAAATCTACTACAACTGGAATCAGCTGATGCCATATTTTCATCGGCCATATGCTTATGCACTGTGTTTGACGTTTTAATTCTAATTAGTTTTTTTTAACAATGAATTTCGTCCCAAATTTTGTTCGAAGGTAAATTTGTTAAATAAAACATTATAATATTGCATTAACTGGTTATATTTGTTCTATAAAAACTTAGGTGTGCCAACCTTTCAGTGCAACTGATGTTTAGTCGTGAAGCTCATGCTTTCGACAGGGCCATCCTGAAAACCAAGGTTAGGTGTCACTTTCCTAAGCCCAAGGAAGTCAAAAGAATTAAGGTCCATGGATGGGAAACTAGAATGTCCACTGCCGAGGGTCGCCGTGTATTGATGAGAAGAATTCTTAAGGGTCGTCATGTGTTATCTCATTGAGCTGATTTTTTTTTATTATTAATAAAATTATTGAATAAAAATGTACCATAACCATAAGTGATGTGATGTGAGATTCAACCTTAGTTGTATTCTATGAAATATATCTAGTGAATCTGCTGGCTAGTTGGTGGGGTACGTAATCATCGACAAAGTAATGTCTACAGGTTGTGTCAACCAATTTAATGATTGGCTTATTACAATCCGCGAAAGCATTAATATGATTGAGGATGGGTTGCATCAAAGGATAATATGACAGAAAAGTCCATCGCACACTCAATTGCAGTAGCTTCAGCGACAATTTTAAGTATAAAATGCAAAGTATCTGAGCTTTCATAAACCATTGTGCAGACGGTTAAGGAGGAACATTTTTGTAAGTTAGAAGCATACTTACGAAGTTTCATGTTAGTCCCACAAGTACAATACGATTATTTCTAAAGCGATTATCTTCGCTTCTCAGAATGTACGTATTCCGACAAAACAACCTGTTAGTTCAGTTGAATACTACAATTCCCTTTTATAGTCAGAATGTCCTTTAATTTTATTTAAAATAATTATACGTTACACAAAAAGTACAAAAAAAAAACAAGTTATGCGTGTGTGTTATCGTCTTCGACAAAGTCCTTCGCTTGTTCTCTCGTCACGCAATCAATGTGACTGACCTTATTCCTAAAGCGAACACCATAGAATTTATGTGCGTTCTCCAGCAGTTCCGGTCGGAAGGTTGTCGTAATAAACTGCGCCTTATCACTCAACTCATGAATCATATCTGCTACTGCTTTTCGATGCTGCGCATCAAGAGCCTGTAATGCAAAATATTTATAGTGCGGCTAACATTGTGGAAATCGAAACCTCTCGTCCTTACCTGATCGATCTCATCAAACAAATAAAATGGAGCCGGATCACACTTTTGAATTGCGAATATAAGTGCCAACGCCACCAAAGATTTTTGACCGCCAGATAATTGATTCATTTCCCTCATTTCTGCATCGATGCCAGTGAAGGACACCCGAATACCGATCCCGGTAAACTCATCTGAATTGGCAACCTCCTGATCGGGATCTTCACCATCGTTATCTTTTGTTTTTAGAATTAAATAGCCCGCTCCTTGTGGCACCAGTTTTTTAAAAACTTTTGTGAAATTTTGTGCCACTTGTTTAAATGTGAACTGGATAGCTACGATCTTTTCGGTTTCCAGCGAATTCATCAGCTCTCGGATCTTTTGATCGCCGATGTCAAGTTCTTCTTTTCGCTTATAAAGTTTCTCCTTTTGTTCGGAAAAACTCAAAAACTGATCTAGAGCCTTCTTGTTGACATGATTGTATCTTTTCAAATGTTGATTGGCTTTCTCTAGTTCTTTAAAAAGATTCTTCAGCGACATTCGCTGATAGGCCGGATCTACTTGTGGCAGAGCTCCTAAGCTGGCGATCTTCTCAGTGCATTCGTCGATTTTCTGATGGAGTAAGTTTTCTTTGGCTGCCCATTTCTCCATTTTCTTGGAGTCTTCGCCGATTTTATCTTGAGCGTCCTTTTCTTTCTGCGTCCATATCTCTAGGTCCTTTTGGAGGGTTTTCTGTGATTTTACCGCTTCTTGAACTCTGAAATTAATAACAGATGGTTACAATTAAAAAATTATACATGTTTCCAACGGCTTACTTCTTTTCCATCTCCTCTAGGTCCTGGTTGACTTTTTTGATTCTTTTCTCGGTGGCCACCAGTTCGTTCTTGCAATTGTTTAGCTTCCTCTTGCGATCCTCTACCGAAATCTCTTGCAGGGCTTGTATCAACTCATCGCGCCTTCTGAACAAATTGTTCGTCAACAAGTTGTCAAGCTTGTTCTTGATTACTTCCAGCTGCATGCGCTGGGTAAATGCTTCCTTGTTCTCCTGATTCAACCGTCGGATGTCGTCGTTCAGTTGGTCCACCTCGCGCTGATCTTGCGCCGATAAAGTCGACATTAGTTCTTGCTGTATCTCAGACTCCAGCCCCGATTTTGTGTTGTTCATTGCTTCCAAACTGGCTCTGCATTGTGCAGCTGATCTTTCCTTGGGAGCGCGATATTTTTCTATGCGCACCAGTTCCTCTTTCATCAAACGAATGTCGCCCTGCACCTTCTCGAACACGTCCTTGGCCTTGCCTTGCTTTGTTTCGGTTCGTTGCATCTCGGTTACCACTTTGTTAATGCTTGCTTCGGTTTGCTTCAATTCGTTGCGCAGAGTTGTTAGTTCTTCTTCGAAGCTCTTTATGGTTTCCGAGTATTCGGTGCGCTTTTTCTGCATCTCCAAGCGAGAGCGGGATGTATTGAAGTATCCACCGGTGAGAGAACCTTTCGAAGACACTTGATCACCGTCGAGTGTAACACAATCAAGACCTGTGCTTTTTGCCAGCTCTGTTGCGCGTTCCAGATTACGACAGATGAGGGTCTTGCCAAAGATATATCGCAATGCTTTGTCGTACTGCTCCACGTATTTCAATTTGGAAATCATTGGAATCGAGTCCGGATCGTCTGGGTAGTCGTGAACCTTTACTTGCAGACGATTTAGTGGCATGAATGTCACTTCTCCAGGAAGCTTCAATTTGTTCATCTCCTTTAGAATCTGCGTGCCAACACGGTCCGACTCGACGATGTGATGGAAGAGACGATTACCGGCTGTGACCTCAACAGCCGTGTAAATTGTTTTATCGCAACTGAAATTCTCAATCACAGGTCCGTAGTAAGCGCGCGCAATGTCGGCGAATTGTCCACCACGTTCCAAGAAGCTATCAAGCACCTTACGCACAGAGTCACGGCCATTGAGAATAGGTTTGCCAGCCATACTGCGTAACGCTTGATCAGCTTTGGACAGTTCCTCCTTGTGTGCTTGGAGTTGTTGTGTCATCTGTGTTTCCTTGCGCCAGAGCTCATTTCGCGTCGCTTGGTACTGATCCTTTGTCTTCTTCAGCTCGTAATACTGCTTGTTGTGCTCGTCAATCTGCAAACGCAATTGCTCGACTTCCGTCGTTTGCTCTTCGATCTTTTTGCCCAAATCCTTTTCGGCGTTTGCATCGCGCTTCAAGTCATCCAAAAGCTTGTTATTATGATTGATCTTGTCCTTTATTTGCTTGTTCAGCGATTTCAACTCGGTCTGGATCCATTTGTCGCGTTCGTCTCGAGACGAGAATTGCGATCCACGTCCTTGTTTTGCATACAGTTCCTTTCGTTTCTGTTCCTTCAGAGCCAACTCTCTCGAGCACTCTTCTTCTTTTCGCTTCATAGACTCATATTTTGGCTTTACGTCTTCTAGCTCCTTTTCTTTTTCAGCTATTGTAATCTTCAAACGCTTCAACTCGTGGTCAGCTCTCTCCTTAGATTTATTGTCACCCTGAACCTCGTCGTTCAAATCAACTATGGTCAAATCGAGTTTGGTTTTTTCACGCAAAAGCTGCTGCTGTTCAGTCAACAGTACCGAACGATCGTCCTTTGTCGTCGAGACATCTTTCTTTGCGTCCTTTAAAGACTTTTGAATACCCTTGACTTTCTCTTGGGCTTTTTGAATTTCTTGATTATACATTTTCTGCTTGTCACCAGATGACTTGCGTTGTTCTTGAAGTTCTTCCAGTGAACGTCGGGTTTCTTTTAGTTCGGTCTCGTGGATTATATACTCTAATGTACGTCGTGCTTTGTCCCACTTTTGGTACTCCTTTAGTTCTTCTTTTTCTTCTTCGAGCGTTTGCAGACGGTCTTCAATGGTTCGCAGGTACTCGGTGATTTTCTCAACCTTTCCCACAGCATCGCCAAGAATATTGAGCGACTCTTCTTTTCGTTCATCGTAAACTCTGGTACCAGCAACTTCGCGCAGCAGTTTCAAACGGTATGAATCAGCGGCGGTAGCCATTTGATTGATCTTACCCTGTTTGACAATATAGTAGGGGTTTGAGTTGGAGAAACCTGCAGACTCCAGCAGATTGACAACTTCTGTACGTGGCACGACTTTCTTATTCAGGAAATATTGGTCTTTCTTCGCTCCAATAACTCGGCGTAGGTAGATCTCATCTTTGTCAATCTGAAATTTAATGCATTTAATACAGTAGACATGCAGATTAGTTCGAAACTGCATGCATTAGAACCTGATCCCAGAACCATGGTAGAATATATGCGCATGAAAAACATGCTTCAGATATATAGCTAACAATAACAAAGCAGCTTAAATCGATTTTGACAAGGAAACTAACTCAACTTCAGATTGACGAACCAGATCAAGAAAAAAAAAAAAGAGACAAAATGTTGTCGCAACATTGTTCCGTACGTCATCGTTCGTGCACACAGCATCATACTGGTAGCTACTATAAAAAAAATTACATTTAGGTAATTACAAAACACTTACTGGAACACGATTGTCCGAATTATCGAAAATGATTTCAACATATGCAGATATCACTCTGGCTCCAGTACCCTCGTGCAAAAGTGCTTGACGTTGTTCCGGACGTAAATGTGTGAATTCATCACTCAAAACAAATTGAATCGCTACAAATGGAAGATACCTTTTAACATAAAAACAGAAACCCTAGCTACTATGTAAATAAATACTTGCCATAGAAAAAATTACTTTTTCCCGATCCATTGCGTCCAACTACTACATTGTGGCGTTTGTCGAAGGGCTCGACGACAGTTTGATCCTTATAGGACTTAAATCCTTGAATAATAATCTAAAAAAAAATTAACACAATTTTTTCAACAAATTTTAATTGCAAGCGTCCACTGTTTAGGTATGGCGCCCGAATGTTGGGTAAACATCCAGCACTTTTCTCCACTAGTAGATGCCAAGTATTTTACCTGCTTTATATGCATAATTGAAAGCGGTTCCCTTTCATTTGATTGTTACAATAATATTTATTTTTTTCAACTCTAATTTGGTTTAAAACATGAAAATAAAAACGGCAGCAAGGAAATTATTTCGACAGACGAACATTTTTGTTTCTTTTTCATTGCTGTCATTTACCGACATGTAGCTTTGTTACAAATTGTCGGTATTGTCATGTTTATAAATTATAACAGCTTAAGTGTCCAGCCACACTTTTATGAAAGTCCGACTTAGCAAACCACTCGAACTCTTTAAATTAATGGTGGATTTACATTACCACGCCACGCATTTTTGCATGACTTTAGAGAGAGAGATCCGTTTTTCCACAGTCCAGACTAATGATGTGTAAGAGTGAGAGCACAAGCCTTACAGTTGAATTTAGGCCGCCATAACTTTTTTATGGAGATTTGTGGTCTCACTCTTACAGATCATTAGTCTGGACTGGTGCAAACGGATATCTCACTCTGAAGTCATGCAAAATTGCGTGGCGTGGTAATGTAAATCCAGCATAAAGGTTTTAAATACCGATTTCGATTTCTGATTGATGCTTCGTATTGACAAATGTATGTTACATCAAAATTTCTCTCGTAAAAAATTGGTAGAGTGGTAGATACTTACTTTTAATCAAATTAAGGACGGTTTCGGCGTTCACTAAAACTATTGCTTGGACAACTGCCCTCTTTAAGCCATATTCACACACGACCTTACGACCTAAGAACTAATAAGGGTAATCAAATGCAACGTCGTAAGTTAACCATTCGCGTAAAATGGTGAGTTTACGACACACGTTTCATGAAGGTCCCAAATAGCTGCCTTCGTAAATGATGGTACACCAGTCAGCAGTTTTACATGGGAGGCAACGAATGAATTGATAAAATACGAACAAACCACTTCAGATGCAATTAAAAAGAGAAAATTGCACATTTTACTATTCCTAGTGTAGAATAATTGGTTAGTCTACCAAACCGCAAACGAAAACATCCTTTGTTTGGAATTGGAAATTTCTTTATTTAAACTCTTTTAATACTTGTTTTCTTAATACAATTTTAGAGACTAACTAATTATTCTACACTTGGAATAGTAAAATGTGCAATTTCTATTTATGAAAGCATCAAAAGTATAATAAATGCATGCAAAGTTTTTTTTTTCTGATTTCGCGCTTTGATTTCAAGGGTGAAATGTTACAATGAGGTCGTCGTAAGTTTACCATCTCGGTTTTTTACACAAATTCGCGTGGTAAGTTAACAACCTCGTGGTAAATGATTTTCCATAAAAATGTTGACAGTTCATTTACCACGTTAACGTTGCATGAATACCCCTGGTGACTATTCGAGAGTTTTGACAGTCCATGTGCACTTTTCTTGATCGCGGCAGTTCGTGAAATTTGGCCATCAGTTGGCCGTGTGCCAATTGGAATTGACGAATTTTTCAGCTGTCAAAATATAATCCTACAGATAGGCTAAATTGTTGACGTTAGCTTGAGTTTTGCTGGAATGTTGAAGAGGGAATAAAACACAGAATTTCAATTAATGAATGGGGTGAAATACGATAAATCTCCGTTTTAAAATTGGAGTTTGGTGAACTTATCTTTTCAACACTTTCATAAAGGTGCTAGTACACGATATGTAGCACGCCTCATATATATGTGGCTCTGACGTAATTTTGACGTCAGCGTATGGAGCCAATGGCTACATACCGTGTACTAGCCCTCTTTGTGCCACGCACATAAGGTACTCATATGTATGAGGCACGATAATATGAGGCACTCATGTGTGGCTTTTCAACATTCCGTGTACTACCCTAGCACACACGATTTGTGTCAGTACGCTACATAATGTCGAGTTGTTACCTGCACAGTTCGTGTGTATTTTTGAATGTAATTTCAGCATTTCAGTTTGTGTCAGTGTGTTTTGAACGAGCAGCATGGTATTTGGTTTTTTGTGGGTCATAGAAGTAGCGACTGCGACGGGATAACTTAAATATTACCCAAAGCAATAAAACAATTATTACCTACAGTTCTGGTGCAAGACTACACACAGGGCAATAAAACTGCGGATAGCAGATGATGAATAAACGAATAACCAACAGCCAGTGCTACATTCCGTGTACAAGCACAATTTTATGTAGCCACTGCGCTATGTAAATAACGAAATGTGTGCTATATGTGGAGACTATATGGTGACATCAGAGCCACATATATATGTGGCGTGCTACATATCGTGTACTAGCACCTTAAGTGTCAGAAAATAATCCGAGGATAATTATTTAGCCCAATTGACACACGGCCGAAATATCAAATTAGCTTTACTTTGAACTGTTATACATACAAAATACACCAAGCCTGGGAGCACTTTTTGTTATTTACGTTTGACGGTTCTCATCGAATTTGACTGCCCGCCTGGCACACTGGCATTTGTGATTTTTCGTATTATAATTAAAAACAATTTGCATCATCAAGTAGATTTGGATAACAAGTGATATCAATTAGGCAAATTTATAAAACGTGCAGAGTCCATTATTGAAAATGATAACTTACATAAATTCAGTACGACACTTTTTCCAAGCCTACAAGAAGTGGGTTGCAGAGAATCCACAGACAGTATCCGATGTGGAGACAACTGCAAAATGGGTTTCTTATTTCATCGCTGGTATGTTTCGGAAAAATTCCAATGGACAAGTCAGATGTACCAGAATTTGTTGTTTCAGGGCGAATCTCGAAGTCATCGGTTGTAACCGAAATGATATATTCTCTGTCAAACTTGCTTGTTTTGTTTAATGACAGAATAATAGAAAAATCGCACAATATTGCACCAACAATTCTTGAGAAGTCAGCCTACCGGTTAAAGGTCATTCTAACCACATTAGAATATTGTGAAGTGTTTTTGGAAACTGCGGCAAAAAAAGTTTTCGGCGAGAAGGGTCGATGGATCCTCATAGTTGCAGTACAAACAATGAAGTAAGATATTTTGCTAAAATATGAACAATTACAGGTTTATGTGGTTTATGAGTTGTCGAAAAACGACTCTTTTAGTTATAGTTCTAATCGAATTAAATCGAAACTGCACCTTCCTAATCCTATTAGATATGCGAACTGTGTTGCGATGTTGCCTGTGTCGATTGTTGGAGATTATCTTTGTCATCATTAAATTGTTTTTGATTCTGTGAAAAGTTGGTCTGCAACAAATTTATAGGTTCATGTGGTTTTTGTACCTAACCAACGTTTTTATATATTTTCGTGCCATTTCTTCAAGGATACCTACCTTTTGTAAACTTGTAAACAATTTTCTTAGCCATCCCCGCATTCTGGCAACTTTAATGTCTTCATAAGAAAAAGCGCAGTGCAAGCCAGATTCGAAAGCATTTTGAATAGTGGGAAGTTTAATTTCGTTTTTAAAAATTATACTTAACTATCTGGGAAAATTACAAGAGAAGAGATACTCCTTTTTGTGTCTTCCTTGTACGTATACCCATGTGATATATTTTTCCCTATTCAATATTATGTATTATTCATAGTTTTTGATTTGATTCTCATTTTCAGAACAATTGGGCGATTCTTTCTTCTTCGACAGTATTCCGAAACTATAATTCGATCGCCGCCCATTCAGCTATTAAATAGGAAAACAGTTGGACAGGAAAGCCAGGCAAATCAAGGCATTGACAAGGAACTGGTTAATGGAGCCAGCACCGTGTCTTTTAAGCTTAAGCGATCTGGTCGTGTGGTTCGAAAGGTGGAGGGTGCACCACCATTGCACTATAGAAATTGGAAATCGCTGGAAAGTGAAGAGCCTCGAAAAACAAATAACCCGATTTTATTGAAAGCAGAAGCTTTGTATGTTGCCAAGCCTCTCATTCATTTAATTTCAATGGGAATCTTTGGCAGAAAAAGCTGGACGAGTTATAACATTGCCTTAGCGTTGGACCTTATAAGGTAATCGAAAAATAATTTAGTACCAAATTTCTACTAACGCCTGCCTTTGAATTTTGTTATAGCATTCGCACATATTACAAAAATCAACAATTTATGACAAAGGAGCAAAAAGTTGAACTGTCGCGACGATCTGTAAGCCTATTACTGTTCTTAGTGAGATCGCCCTTCTATGAGAACATTAGTAAACATCGTTTGGAAAGTATTCTAGAATCGTTGGGCAATAAGATTCCATTTGCAAAGAACATTTGTAACCCGCTTATTGAGTACATTCCACAGTGGCAAAACACATATTTCTATATGTGGTCAACATAATATGTTTTTTTTTTATTAGGTCGTAAGTTATTTTGTCTTATAGGGTATGGGATAGTTGGTATACTGTAAGTTATATTCTTCCTTCGAGTGGTAAAATATTAAAATTATGTTTTTTATATGTCTGTGAAATAAATGGATTTTTATTGTACAGGTTGCGTTTGTGTATACAATTTACGCTTAACCCATTGGTCCCAATTGCGCGGCGGATTGTATTGAAAGAGATACTTCGATTTCGACCGTCTTCGCTTTTACTTATTCTCAAATGCAAACTGTGCATTCCAGTTTTTTTTTTTCAATTAGACTTCCAATTTTCCATTTATTGTCCCAAAAGTTTGACACCGTCACAAGAATTTAGTTTATTTTTTATCCGCAATAAATCCGCCAGCAATCCGTCACCTAAATAGCTATCGCTTTTGAATGGATCGATTCGCTTTTGGAAATACAAAAATACCAATCCGCCATGATCCGCCGCGCATTTTGGAATTTAGCCCCCAGTTTCGTTCAGTTATCGGATTTGTTATTTGACAGTCAGCTTTTTTTTTTATTGCAATTTGTGTTTACAAACGTCTTTTTTGGCCCAATGGAAAATGAATTTGACAGACATCTGATTTCTAGAGCAGAAAAACTGGTCTGAATCTGAAAAAAGTGTTTTTTCTTACCCAATGGAAATCCAAGGTATATGAATAGAAGGTAATCACCCCTATTCCCGTTGGCGTTTGTCGTAAACGACTCGTATTTCACTTCGTTTTTAAGTCGATTTTCGTAACATTTTTGAGACAAATGAATTAAAATGATGGTGAACACATAGAAAACGAAACAAAATTGTTAACAAATGTTAAAACAAAAATCTGAACATCGTTTTACAACGACACGAAACATGAGTCGTATACGACAAACGCCAACGGGAATAGGGGTGAATATATTGCGCATCCCGCAATGTCGGCCAATTGTGACGTAATCGTATAGAAATAATATCCGCGCACATGAGATATGGCGGACAATTGTGACTATTCGTATGGAAAAGCATGCCTTTTTGACAGATGCGTGCTCGGAATATATTACATTCTATTCATATACCTTGATGGAAATCGACATAAATCTAACGCATTTTCAAAACGCAAGCACAGGGATTAAAATTATATAGGCTCTGCACACCGAGTTGTGAAATAAACGGAATTTATAAGAAAATTAAGTGCAAACAATTGACAGCCATTTTTTCGTTTTTGTTAGGATTACTGTCCGGAAGGCCTATTTTTTAGAATGAGATTTTAATTATTGTAAATAGACAGTCCTATTTAATCTTCTCTCTTCTTCTAAATCTTTCAACCCGACGTTTGTTAGGCTACTTTTAGGTCACACAGAGTTTACCCACCAAGAAGGAAGATCCGCCTACGTGTCGTTCCTGTAAAGGACTATTCACATGAGAGCGACCGACTGTTTTATTTGCTTCTTTGTGGAACGCGAATTAAATGATGTAGATTGCGAATAAACCTCGGAATAAACTTTAATATTCCCGGCAAAAAGTTTGGAATTCGAAATTTCGTTAGTGAAACTGTTTATATTGTTATTATTATGTATTATAATTTATTAACAAGTAATGAATTACTACATTAATATAAATACATATAGCACTAGCTGCCAGGGCTTACGGCTAATGAAACTGTTTATAAACGCATAAAGTTTGTTTGTTTGCTCTCATTTGAATGGTCGGTCCTTAACTCTCCAATCGAGATGTTAAAACAAAAAAACAACTCCGCATAATAATTGCCATCCCTGGTTACCGACAAAACTGCATTGCCTTTACTCAATAAATCAAAATTCTTTTGAACGTACCCGCGAAAAAATAAACATTTGACAGTTTGCTTTATTATTTCTTTTTTTTCACACGTGTGTTTTGAACAAAATATTTTTTTCTTTTCGCTGCGCAGTTAAAAATTAAAAACTATTTAAAATGGGTATGGTACAAAAGCGAAAGAAAATGCATTATGGGGATACCCATTTGCAGAGAAGGTGGCGTGTACGTAACCGCAGAAGAGATCTAGATCAGGTAAGTGAATTGTTTACAAACTTGCCATTCGATATGTTTGCCAACAAATTTGTTTTTGCAGATCGATTCGGATATTCAGACAGGAGCAGAGAAGCTAATAAACCAAGAAGTTGATCTGGATAAGCCGGGATTTGCCCAATTCTATTGCGTTCATTGTGCAAAATATTTCACGGATGACCACGCAATGCAAACGCATTTCAGAACAAAGGTATGAGTTGGTGTGAAGGTGGCTGGTGAAGGGAATCACACATAATCATTACTTTTAAAATGTCAAAATCTAATTTATTATAATGTTTATGCGGGAGACTATTCTCCACTGCCTGTGCATTTGTCACGTTAATGCCAGCACACGCACTATCAAGAATACAAGGTCATTACCTTATCCTTGATCTAAACTATGCCCGTGTGGCAAACCTCCACAGCTTTATTATAAAACCAAACTGTTGCTTTTAAGAACAAACGGCGTATCTGTCTGTTTTTCGCAGCGTCAGCACAGTGGAAATATCTTGGTTTAAGTATACTGTATCCATCAAGGAGCACTTTCAAAATCAAGCACAATTAAGCTTTACGGAATCTTTGAAAAAATATCTTAGCCACTTGTTAGAGTATGGCCTAAAAGAAGAGAAGTTCTTTTCCCCATGCAACAATCCGGAGTGGAGTGACCTAGTGCTGGACACCTTAACACGCCAACTCCACTAGAGATCTGTCTATGTCTGATATCTATCTCATACAATTTTCTTATGTTACTCATTCACTTGGCTATGTGGTCACTGTCACCACTACTTGCGTACATGTAGGTATGTTCAACCTTCGAAAACTTCGAATTGTTTTACTTTTTTGGAAGACTTAGGCGGCTCTCAGATTGAGGCAACAAGCAATAAGCAACTATAGTTGCTATAGCAACTGCCAATAAACAATCAGCAACATTTTTCGTTCGAGCGATATTTAGTTGCTTTGATGTGAGACCTAATTCAAAGTAAAATAATTGTGAGCGATAATATTGCGTGTTTCCTATTGCCAGTTGCTTATTGAATGTTGCCTCAATGTGAGAGCCGACTTAAACTTGATCGTTCAACTCAACCTTGTTCTTAAAATGTCGCAATTAAGCAATTGGTACCTACATTTTCTATAAAACAAATTTGTTATTTCTTCCGTACGTAAACTTTTCCTGTTCAACTTCTCAGTCAATTCCATAGAATTCCTATTATATGCTATGGTTAAATGTTTCAGTTTTGTTCTATTTCCTGATTTTACGGATGCATTTTACTGATGGCTATATCCGACCACTAATTCACTCCCGGTCACCATTTGAGACTGCTTTATGTCAGTATGGGTCTTGCTCTAGTCAACCAGAGTATAATTTTGGGAGATGGTTCCCACGTTTAGTTGACCTCCACAATTTGTACCTTTTTAACCATTTTACATATTTTTTTCAAACGAATATCTCTCTTGACAATTTTAGGTACATAAGCGTCGCATGAAAGCTCTTGAAACAGAACCATACTCAATCGAAGAAGCTGAACGCGCTGCTGGCCATGGTAGCTACGTTAAACCAAAGAAACGTGTTATTACTACTCAGCCAACAAAGGACGAAGTTGCATCAGGAAAAAAAATGAAACTAGAAGAGAAGCCAGAAAAAGCAGAGAAAGTCAAAAAGGTGGAAAAGATGGATCAATAGACTGCATCCTGCGTATTTGTAGTTCATCTGCTGTTTTATTTTGCAATTTTTTTTTCTAAATAAACAAGAAAACAATGAAATTGTTTTTGTATATTGAAGTATATTTCATAATTCCTTAATATTACCGGTATTTAACGTTAATCTTAATGGGTACACTAATATATAATAATTCTAAATACTTTTAATTATATTCTTTGTATGTGTAGCTTCGCCTCACGACTAGTTTTTGTTTTCAGTTTCTTGTATTAATTGTTATTGAATCACGTTATTAAACGAGGCGCATGCAAACCATGTACATTTTCTATAGGGGGACAGTGCGTAGCACCCGGTGGACCCCAGTCGTGGAGACCACGTGAATTTGCTAAACGATGTGTCAGCCGGTGGGCAATACTAAAACCCCCACTTCCTTCCAGTTGGGTCAAAACTATTATCACTTGCCTTGAAGAAATAAATTTAAAAAAATATATATGCTGGTTAAGTGTATGTGCGGTTGGAATTGTAGAATATTACCTTTGCAATGGAGGCACGGAGTCCACAGTCTTCAATTCTCCTCTCGTTGAAACAACATTGTAACTTTCCTGACAATCACATTTCACGTGGATCCATTTATTTTCATGGCGATTTTCGACCATCACAACCAGACCAGCCCAACCCTTGAAAGAAAGTGTATGTGGATAATATTTTATTATAAGCTTTGTATGTTTGAACAGGCTGAGGAGATGAATTGGGAAGTACCTAGCGGAATTTACAGTACATACTAAAAATAGACAGATCATGTAAAGTGTAAAGTGAGAGCCTGGTGAGTGACGTTTGTAATTGATCTGCAGGATTGGTGTCAGAGTATCAGGCACACATGTGGAACCTCAGTATCTTCAGCATCGGACTCGAAACTATGACCTGGATAATTAACCGAGTAACCACTTTTGGCTACTAGAGGACGAAATATCCAACAAACGAAAGGAGAAGAAGATGAAGTAACCCCCAGGGGCCAGTACCACGAAACAACAATTTTTTGTTAAATATGTAGTAGCAATTTATTGGAGCAATATGTTAAAATGCTCCCATTCTACAACACTTGTTGTTTTTTGGTACAGGCCCCAGGTCTGCTAAAAGCCAAACGCTTCGGAACGAGCTGCTAAAGTGACCACATTCCTTAAGCAGACTCATGGCAAATGTTGGAGGACCAAGAGAAAGCAAACGAAGGCTCCCCATGACAATTACACACGCGATACTTCTATATGGATGCGAAATATGGGCAGATGCGCTCAAACAGGAGAAGTACAGGAAACAGATGGCAGCAGTACAGAGACGCGGAGCCCTCCGCATCGCAAGTTCTTACTGCACTGTATCAGAACCAGCCGCTCTTGCCGTTGCAGGAGTGGCACCCATTGACCTCTTAGCCGCAGAGAGAAGGCTAATATATAAGAAGAGAGCGGAAGTAGGAGCAGAAGCGGCAACCACTGAAGCAAAACAGGCCACCAAACATTTATGGCAACTAAGGTGGAACTCTGAAACAAGAGGTAGATGGACCACCAGGCTGATCAGAGACGTCGCTGAATGGACAACGCGAAAGCACTGAGAAATAAATTATTATACGCAGTTTCTAACCGGACATGGATATTTTAATTCATACCTACACAGGATGCGGAAAGTAGACCATCCGACATGCCAGTACGACGACTCACTGGTAGACGACTCTTTTTCATACCTTCTTCAAGTGCAGCAAGTGGACCGTGGAAAGACAGGATTTGGAATCGGGGGGCTTATTCCCAAATGTGCGACGGATCGCTTTTCATGGCGGATTGGTATTTTTGTATTTCCAAAAGCGATTCGGTCCATTCAAAAGCGATAGCTGGCGGATTGTTTGCGGATAAAAAACAAACTAAATTCTTCTGACGGGAAAAAGCTGTCAAAGCGAAGACGGTAGAAATCGAAGTATCGCTTTCAATACGATCCGCCGCGCATTTGGGAATAACCCCCCGGAGATAGGTTATATTTCCCCTGAAAATATGATTGGGAAGATGATCGCAAGCGAACGCAGCTGGAAACGGGTATCAGCCTTTGTCGAAACCGTCAAGAGAAAAGAAAGCCAGAGCACACCCTCAGAGAAGAACATGCAAGTTTATGAGGTAGAAGGAAAATAATGGCCCCCGAAGTAATACGAATAGTGGTTCCAGGGGGCTGTTGAAAAAAGCCAAAGGGAGAGGGGGAATTTAGTCAGTAAGAGTCTGACACACCAAGAACAATTTAAATTTCCTGACGGTGCATGATGCATTCTTCGCCCTCCCTATATATAAAAAAAAAAAAATCAAACACTTGTACATAAGCCGGGCTCTAGTGGACTCCAACTAAAATACATTACTGAGGCGTTGCGTAAGAAAGAATTGATCTTAAAGAGCTCGAGGTCGCCAAAGGACGCCCTTAACTTTCTGAAAAAGCAAAGCCGAGTGAAGAGGTACAACGAGGTGAAAGAGACCGCTCTGTAGCTAGCTGTGGTAGACCAAGTGAGCAGTACACTGTACAAATTGGGGGCAAAGACTGGTGCAAAGGCCTCGCATAGCATACGGCAAGATGAAATTTGCCAAGACCGTGTTAAACGGCACACATTCTTATACTAATTTAAACAGTTAAAAGACAGTCACCTTGAATTGAACCAAAAGAGTGTCCTCAGTATCACGTTTATACATCGCTCTTGAAAATGTGTGTTTTTTTTAAAGAAAAATTAAACTCACCTTCGTCAAGTAATAGGCCGTCATACCCTCTCGACCTTCGTGTCGCTGCCCCTTTGTCAGAGTGAGACTAATAATAGCATCGGCTAGGAGATGTGATGGCGGATTAATTTGTTCGACTAGAAGACGTTTAGAACTATGAATAGCTAATACACATTGAGGATATTGTTGAGGATCTTCGATGCCAGTATGCCAGTGATTAAATGCGAGGCAAACTAGTAAATACATATCGCGTTCGAGCATTTTATGGCAGCCAACAAATCCACGGACCTGCAAAATTATTTCAAGTATGTATGACATGCTACCATATGCATATGAGGTTATCTTACCTGCCGCTTACTATGTTCGACCAGTCTACCAACTTCCGGACTTGCAGGCGAACGAGTTCGAAATATCACCACACACAAATCCAGCTGAGACCGCTGTGATTTTTCTGAATTTCGTTGCCCTTCTTGGAAAAGTGTGAATTCAGCCTCAGTTGGTTCTAGTACTGTCAGCAGGACACATGACAATGAACACAATGGTTGGAGAGTTCCCTATAAGAAAAAAACAACCGATTTCTGTGAGACCTAACGTTTTCATTTCTTTCTTTTAATTTACTCACTTGTAGTCGCACTTCGTTCCATCCTGAACGAACTTTACAAATATCAATGCAATCAAAGTAATTGAGAAGATCCTCAAATGATATCCAGAACACACCTTCGGATGCTCCGTGCGGCATTAGGATTTCTCGTAGCTCATCTGTCCACACATCGGAGTCATCGGACCAATCGCCTCGCCATGAGTAATGACCCCACGGATTCCTTAGCTTCAACAGTCGATGCCCGTGGATATCTTTCACATCAAGAACTGAGTAGGCATGCCTTGGTCTCAGTCCTTTCCTTTGGTATTCGTCCTCATCTACTTTCATGTTGCCACCGCCGCAACTTGCTCCCATGAGGAACTTGACACACCTTGAACTCAAGAGTTGCGCCCAAATAAGGTCTTTATCGAGCTCATCTTCACTTGGCATTGGCAGCGAGCTTGGTTGCAGCGGAATGCTTTCACATGGAGCTCCCGTAAGAGTTGCCAATCCTTCAATAGCACGTCCTGACACCAGCGCTTCATAGCAGCCATGAATTTTCGCAACTGCCTTTTCGATCAGCGGCACCCACAGCTGTTTTCTCTTCGCTTGGGAATAAACTAGATGACCTCTTTTATCACAAGGCAGCAAATCATCTACCAGCACCGTTGTCCACTTGCCATCCTTACACAGCCGCACTTGATAAGCACCTTGAGGACAAATGTCTTTAGTCACTAGCACCTCCTTGACAAGATCTTCACGCTCAGCCAGAACGGCTAAGGCGCTCAGAAGCCAACAGTTCCCAAGAACCCCCTGGCATATGTCCGATGGCAGCGGAGTTCGGAACACAGCCCATGGGGGAAATGCTCCACCGTCACAATTTATCTCATGCGGTCGCCTCCACTGTACAACAGGATTCCCATCACCACCAGTAGCTGGATTGTAGTAGAGACTTTTCGGAGCCGGAGGAAAGGAGTCATCAACGAAGAGCTCATTGTTCTCTCTGCAGTATTGAATAATGTTCTCCCATTTGTTGCGGGCTTCGCTCTCTTCGATCTGGCGCAAGTTCTCCATTAATTTACTCTCTTGTCTATTCATGTCTACTATGATATTACTGGTTGTGCATGGTTCCGTCGTCAATGTGTTGGCCAAGCCGCGTGGACTCGAACATATGTCGCATACAACGCTTGCTGAGGAATTTTCGTACGTACACGCTGGACATTGCCAAGTTTTGATTGACGTCGAAGAACCGCTACTACTATGACGATTTACATTGACCGATGATGATGATGAGGAAGTTGGCCGCGTAACAACAGCCCCAGTACTGTGACGCTAGAAGAGAAGGAAACAAACAAAAATAAATAGTTGGCGCATTAGGTTGGGACAAATGATCAACTTTTGCCACCTGTGGTTTACTTTCAACCACACTTACTTTTGGAATAGCACCTGATGATGTCCTATCGTGTCTCGGGGAAGGGCTCCTTGATGTTCTGGGCGTCGGTGGAACAAGACTTGAGGAAATCCCTGAATTATGTTGTTGCGGCGACAATGCGCCTACTGGATTACTGCTTAAGGAAGGTGATATCGTTGACGGTGATACCGCTCCAATATTGTTAGTACTTAACGATGCTAACACATGCCGATTATGTAGCGAAGCATGTGTTTTATTATTTTGGTGATGATGGCCACTGTTACTATTATTAGCTGGAGTTGATGTGTATGGACGAAAGTTGGTTTGTTGTCCGGATATAATAGGTATGGTTCGTACCGACTTGCATGCAATACAAACATTTGAATTCAACGAGTTTTTCAACGTACACTGGCTACAGGACCAAAACTCGCCTTTTCTCAATGTCATGTCCTCAACGGAGGATATGCTTTTCAGCTTTGATCCACCACATACGACACAGGCCATTGATAAGTGCGAATTAACTAGAGTACATTTTTTACATGTCCACTCCTGTTTGGGATGAGATGATGTGTCTCCTGAAAATGCAAAAAAATAAACTGTCAAATTAAATGCGTAGAAAAAAGAAAAGGAATATTAAAATCAATCATCAAAGTAAATGGAATACCAGCAAAAAAGTACCGTCTATTTTGGTCACCATAGCTGGAATCTACTCAAAAACTAAAAGAGTACTTAGGCGGAAAAGTACCAAACGAAGAAAACTAGATAACAGTAAACTATCATGGAACCTACAAATAGAACGTATCGTAAACAGGGTCATCAGAGCCCTATGGATCTGCCGACGAGTCTGCGGTAACAATTGGGGTCTCAGGCACTGGATGATATTTTGGCAAAACTCAGCTTGTGGTTAGACCAGCGTATAGCTGCAAACTGTATGAAGGGCTGCCTACGCTCTACCCCGACCACTGCACTGAATGTTATCCAAGGTCTTTTACATATTCAACTACACATTCAAATAGAGGCAAAACTGACTATTCATCGTTTGTTCCATTTGAACAACATTGACCTCTATTCCTACCATGGACGTCATCTGTCTTTGCTTGACTTTATGGAGTCTGTCAGCCCATTGAGCATGTTTCTAGACGACATGTTACCGGAATGTGGATTCCATAAAAACCTCTTTATCATCATCCCTCTTGGATAAAGTCCTTGCCATTAACCATTGCGCTAGGAAAAAAATGAAAGTTCTAGTGGACGCGGTAAAACTATATTTATATTCTCATACAGCCAAGTAGCTCTCAAAGCTCTTGAGTCGTCTGTCATAAAATCAAAGCTGTTTCTATAAACATACAAGTTATTCTTTACTGGATTCCAGCCCATAGAGACTTTGCTGGTAACGAATCAGCTGACTCACTGGCTGAATTTCCTTCTGTGGTGTCCGTAAAAAATTGTTCAGGAACCACCCAGAACTTGGTTCAAACGAAATCCAATGAAGTCTGGCTCAAAACATATGGGCAGATCTGCACCAAACAGTTCTTACCTAAATTCTCCTTCAGAAAATCATAGTTTCTTATTAATCTGGTCAAAAATAACCTGACAATCCTGACAGGTATAAATTAGTGGCCACTAAAATAAATAAATAGGTGGCGCAACAGGCGGGTGACACCCAAGGCCACGGATCTCACAACCATTCGTTTGTGTGAGGTTTTATTTTTGGGTCGAATGGAAGGGACTTACAATTTAATGCCGAGCCCGAACGGCTGAATTGAGAAGCTTTTTTCATGACAGTCATACTCTCGGATGCTTGTCAGACGTTCCCGAGAGGTGGCGCACTTAAAAAAAACTTAAGATGTAATTTGTGTTTTTCCGGGGATCGAACCTGGGATCCCTCGCACAGTAGTCCACTGCGCTACTGCGCCCACTATTAGTAGCCACTGCCTCATGAAAAAAAATCTTTACTGAAACCCTACATGTAGGCTATGTCTGGAGAGTGACGAATCCTCTCTACATACTCATGTAATGTCCGGCTCTCTTTCGTCTCAGTATCCTTGGCGAAGAAATCGTTACTTCAGCAAATCTTGTTGACATACCCCAGAGAAGATTTTTGTCTCCGGAAGAAAAAAAAGTTATAGGACCTTAACAGGTAAGCCACAATTAATATAGGTGGCTCTACCTACAGTCAGGTGCGAGTCTCACCCATTATCCTATTGTTGGGATAAATGAAAGGAATCTACAATTTTATGACTTATCCCAGGAGTTCCCAACTATGTGTCGCGACGCCCTGGGGTGTCATGGGGCTAACCTAGGGGCGTCGCAAGACAGTATACGCACAGGTCGCCTGCACAAGACCGACGATCCATCAGCTCCAGGAGCTCAAAGTTAATAATAATGACTAGAGAAAAATCATCTTTAACGACGAGGCGCATTTTTAGATGATTTGCTATGTAAACATGCCAAAATGCCGTATATGGTATGACGCCAACCCACACGAAGTGGCAATGCATCCATAAAAAGCTGTTGGGTGCCGATTTTAGATAGGCGGTGTCATTGCTCTTACTTTTTTTTTGAAAATGACTTTGCTAAGGCAATCAACCGCGAGCGCTACAGAACGATGATAACCGATTTATTTTGGTCCAAATTGAGCGATATGGAAGTAGATTGTGGTTCCAGCAAGACGTGGCTACGTGTCACAGTCGACGCCACAATTGTCGTTCTGCATGAACGATTTGACTGTATGGTTATCTCCAGGTGACGTGAATTAGACACCAAGATCGTGCGATTTAACCCCGCTATATATTTTTTGTGGGGTTGCCTGAAATCGCAGCTCAATACGAATAAACCGCAATCGACCGATGTCCTGCTTAAGCCCAACATAACCAATGCCATCGATCAAATTTAACCGGATCTATGCGGTAGATTGGGCAACATGAGAAGCTGTGGCGGACATTTGGACATGGTATTATATTCCATACCAATAATGCCACGCATGGGCCTTTCAAACGATTTCGTTAGTACCTCGCACACATCTTGTTTTATTCCATTTCAACGTCGACTTCCCTTCCTTATTTTTCAATAAATTAGTGAATCTTCAATAAGCTCAGCTTCTATTCACATAGGTATCTGTGGTTTGATCTGTAGAAGGGCGTCGCAAAAATATTATAACCTGTAGTGTATAGGGAGTCGGAGTATTGAAAACACTGGGAACCCCTGACTTATCCGAAAGGCTTGTTTAGGAAGCTTTTTCAGGACAGGTATAGTCTCAGATGTTTGTCAGGCGTTCGTGAAGGTTGCGCGGTCGAAAAAGGTTGCATTTTCTTTAGACCTTTCGCCTAGTAGTCTAATAAACGAACGAGGGATCACTGTAGGAAACAAATAAACTTATTGGGATACCAACATAATACCTAAGTGCAAAATCCCCAAACCCCAAAATCCCCACCTTTTGAAAAATACCCGAATTGACTATCCCCAAGTACAAAATCCCCAAATCCAAAATCGCCAAATAAACAAATCACTAAAATGATAATTCAAAATATTTAAAGACATTTTCGAATACCTAACCTTGCGTCTACTCCAAATCCAACAGTGACCCCAGGTAGGGGGGTTGCAGGGGGGGTTTGGGGATATTGACTTGGGGATTTCAGTTTGGGGATTTTAATTTTGGGGTTTTCGTACCCAACCCAAACTTATTCGTATGTTGTTGAGTAGGCTCTAGGTCAAAGAAAATAAAATTCTCTTATATTTGCATTTGCGACGTTTCGTGCGTGGTTACGTCCTTCATCAGGCCTTAATTCATATTGAACAATATTATATGTTATTCACAAATAACATGTGAAAAGTCAAGGAAACATTTACATCACAAACAACTAAAATATTCCAAAAAAACTTTGAGACTAATTGACAATAATTATACTTGATTTCCATTTACATTTCGACGATGGGGCAGAACACAAATTACACCACATCAATATTGCACATCGAAAGTTTTACTTTGTGTCAGCTACTGTGCAACGCTCGTTTTATAAGCTGGCTATAAATGTTGCTTTACACATTGGAGTGCAAGTGCAGTTTTTTTGAGAACTTGCACTGTTGATGTCCGACCTATGGCCAGAGAGACGGTTTTTAAGTTTTTGTTTGGATGTGCAAATGTAAACAGCAGAGCATGGTGTCTCCTTCCCACCAAGGCAGTCAGCCCTATCACAGAGTCCATTCCTAAGAAATCCCCGAATGAAAGCTACGATACGAACTACGAAAAATTTACTTCACAAAATCCGAATGGAATCCACAGAAGCATTGTTTCATTAACCGCTCTCACTCCCATTTTCGAAATCAGTTGTCTTGTGTCAAATATCGGTCATGTGTGAAATTTATTGAAATGAATTGTGAGTAAACTTTCCAATATTTTAATAATTCTTCTCTTTTAACAACAAATTACAAATATAAATTGTTTAAAAATGGATTCAATTGCCTTCTCAATATTTAAGAACCAAAAAAAAAATGCTAAATACTTTTTTTTTTTATCGAAAAACACAACCTATTGCTGTCCAAACATAATTTTTTCCAACGTCTCCGACACAAATTACTTGTAGAAAAAGAGGTAAATTTTCCGTTTCATTTCCATTGATTTCCATTTTTCTCATTCGTCATTCGCGGTGGTAGCTGCATTTTCGAAGCGCAGATTGCACACAATTCGAAAATAGAGCAAATGCAGCCGAGTACGGCTTAAAAATAAACAGCCCTATTGCGAAGATCAACTATCAATTGATAGTTGATACTTATCAATTAATTTTTCGAAATGGTATTGCGACGATCAATTGTCAATGAAGTGTTGACCGATTGTGAACGTGCATCAATTAGCGATAGTCGGTTGACAAAACGGTATTGTGAAAGTCAGTCGCGAACAATTTTATTGGTAGCTGTCAATTTTTTAATCAATCGGAATTTCGGTGTTAATAAGGACGAATGCTTAAGAGAAATGGAAGAATTTTTAAAATTGTTGAAGATCAACATTTTTAATTGTTATTTTTTAAGGGGTAAAATAGTTTGCAATAAAAGGCAACTTAATAGATTGGGTGAAGATTTATTTCCAAAACTGGTGCGCAGGCGAAGTGGGAACAATTTGCAATAGAGCTAAATATCTTAGGACCACCTGAACAAGATTGGCAGAAATAGCAAAGGGTACATTGTACAATATTTCCAATAACTTTATGATCAATTTAAATTTCTGCATTTGTATAGGCGCGGATCGAATTAAACTGCAACACAAAAAAGAAAAAGGTTGAAAATAAAGTCGAAATATCTGCGACTGGTGGTGGCCCAAACCGATGTCACCAGTTTAATGATATGGAAAGAGGCTGTGATTCGTATCCTTCAATTGAATACATGCGTGCATTAAGACTATAAAAGCCTTTTCTATTATAATAAAGGTGGCAAACCTCTTTTTTTGGGACCAACGATTTTAATGTGTTTCCCATCCAAGCATCCTATTAGATTTGGAATTACACTTTTCTGAAGAAAAAAACTGAAAACTGAAAAAAAAAAACTACAATGGAGCGCAGAATAAACCAAATTTCATTCCTTGGAAATTAAATTAGCTACCTTCTAGTTTTCCAGCTCCAAAGGATTAGATGCGTCTCGCAAACTCCTCCGTATAGCAGCCAATTCCGCATAATTTGTCTCGCCTTCGTCATCATCAAAAAAGAATTCCACTAATGACATGTTTTCCAATAAATTCCACAATCGCAGATTTGTAACACTCGTAATTTTGTATATTGTTTAAATAATTTGTTTGAAAGTCGTAACATCACTCTTCAAATCAAATATATTTTAGAACTGTCAAAATTGAGTTTTCATTCACAATAACTTTATTTTTTGCGTTATGTTCACAATAGCTTATATTTTTATCAATTATATTTCGCAATACCAATATCAATTGCAATTGATAAATTGTGTCAACCGTCAACCGATTGATAGTTGATCTTCGCAATAGGGCTAAAAGTAAACGCGTAAAATTACGAAAAGAGCGAAAAGAGAATACAAGAATCGGATGGGAATCCGCGGCCCATCCGTGTTCAGCTATCCCCTGCACTTTTCATCCCCTTTATCATCACATTCTCGAGTCGTAAGACAAAAATCGGTGCGTGTAAAACGGGTCTAAGGTATTAATAATAGGGTGGGGAAAGACAGATAAATTCAAAAACGGCAGTATTGGAGTATGAGTGCTTCGGCGGATGTGCCATATTTGTCTTACTTATGTGACTGATATTTATTACCATTACCCCTAGCGCCTAGCCTATCGTTTTCATCTAATGTTGAAAACTATTCAATGTTTACAAAGGCGCTGCAGAAAAAAAGAAACTTACCAGTAATAAATTGAAAATCATCATCCAAATCCTGCTCGAATGTTGCGATTGGCACCTCTACAATCGATGGTACTTCATCAAATGCATGAGACGATTTCGATTGTCCCATTTTGGTACTGCATTTCAGTTCCTTACGTGACTCTGTTAAAAATAAAATAATATAAACCAAAATGTACCAATAGCACAAACTACATACTACAGGCGGAACTTCCATAAGTCGAACTCTCAAAATGAAATAAACTAAATTCGAGTTATAGAAACATCGAGTTATGGAGGCGAAGAGTTTAAAACGCAGAGTTCACTTCGAGTAATAGAGAAATTCGACATAAAGAAGTTCGAGTTATGGAAGTTTAACTGTACATACCTATCGATGGAGCAACTGTATCACCAATTTTTGTAACCGTGATCAGACTCGGTTGGGTCAATGACGGCTGACTCCGTGTCGATTCACATATATCACATTGTTCTACCCAAATACGATTGTATGCGTATGAGCATTTTGTGCATGTCCACATCCTAGGAGGAGTAGTTGATGGATTATTGCCGTTGTTGGAGTTTGTAGAATTTGTGAGAATGCCTTTTGTAGACAGATGTGATGAGGAACTGCAATAATTAAAAATATGTAAGCAAACTTTTGGTCTATATAAAACTTGAAAGAAAAACAAAGTTAACAGCCCATAAAAGAGAAAAAAAAAAAACATTGAAATTAAAAGAAACGTGAACCAATTTTGTTGTTAGATATTCTTTTATTAAATTAAAACGACAATGTTTTGCTTAAATAATATTACCAAAAATAAAAGTGCACAATACTTTATCCAAACAAAGAGGAGATAAAGTAAAGTGTGTCAAATTTTCTGTATCTACTTTGAATAAGTTCTAAGTTCCATCTTGTTTGGATAAAGCATTGCAAACATACCGCCAGACATGCAAACCAAAGTTATTTTATTTCACTTAGAAAAATTTAAAAAGCGCCTAAACACCGTTGCTTCCAGAAATTCAACCAAAAACGTGCAACAACGAAAACAGAAACGAAAATAAATTATTGTTCTAGACTGCAAAAACAAAACCACATACATTTTACATTCGCTCGGTTTCTTTGGACCCTTCCAAACCTTTGCGTATATAGAATACTCTTCGTTCTCGTTGTTTGCATCGGCCCTATCATCGTCCGCCGACTCTATAGATTGTCCACACGAAACCGAGTCCATCGTATCAGCTGCTGTCGCTGAACTATTGTGACTTGTTGTGGTTTTCATATTTCCCATTATTTCGATTGCTGGTAATTTACACGCAAAATTATTATTGTTATTGATATTACAGTTGCTATTGCTGATATTGTTTGCATTGGTATGCTTTCTGGCTGCTGGCGAGCTAGTAAAATCACTCATCGATGCATATAGCGACTCATTTGGCTGCTGTTTCTGTGGATCAGACATTGCGACCATCTGAGCGTGTTGATTCACCTCTTCCATCTGTTGAGAATTTTTTGTCTTGTTCTTCGTTTTATTTAATTTATTCACTACCGCATATATCGGTTCGGAGGATTCAGAACCAGCCGCTGCTGTTGCAGCACTACAACCAGTTACTAATTTGATTTTCTCCAAATTTTGTTTAGCACGTCGAATTATCGAGCTATTCTCATACATGTGCTGAATATGATGTCCTATGGGATGATAATGCTTACCGCGCTCGATATTTGTTGTGCCACCGTGACTGTTTAGCAACGTCTCGTAAATGGTACTATCACCACCGATGGTGATTTTCGCTCGATTATTGTCGTTGGATTTTTTCGACCAATCTTTAACGGCTATCAGAACACCATTACGTGGAAATGTCGAATGTGGCGTATTAGTCGAAGAACGATTCGCGTTGACGCTATACGATCTGGACAATGTTGTTATTGTCAAATTACTATTTTCATTGCTGCGATTGCAAACACCGCAAATATCACATAGGTGCTGATTGGAAATGCTACTGAACGAACTAGTTTGCGAATCAGGAAAAGATGACTGTCGGGGATATTGATGAATGTGTTGTATTGGTTGTTCTCCTAAGATGGATATATTGAATACAATTTATTGAAGTGAAAACAGAAACTACTTGATGAGCGTGTGCGTGTTAGGTGTGTTAAAATGAAAACAGTATTTTACCAAACAAAAAAATTGCGACATTAATGGGTTTTAGTGAAACGATTGCATTTTAATCTAGTTGTTTTATTGCTTTATTTTTGTTTTGCCATATGGAACACTTAACGTAATAGTCTCGGTGGAGTTATTCTTTTTGACTCATATCGAATTCATTATTATTAGTTATTGATAAGATAAATGTATGACGAATAGCATTTTTTTCAGAGTCGTTGAATGTCAAGCCCATCAATTAAGAATATATAAACATTGTCATACATGCCATGAAAACAGATTTTGTGGTCGACTCACATTCTATATGGTGGTGTTTTCTATAGTAGAGATTGCATGTTAAGGCTTTAAGAGTAATTAGGTTAAAAACGGAACACATTCAGTTGTTATTATAAAAAATATTATATGAAAAAGTTATTTAGAGGACACACTGAAGGCTTAGCTTGACAACGAACACTAATGGCATTCAACTGAAACGAATACAATTTTGCTGGGAATTACTCGTCAAGTTTTAATGGACATTGTAGATACCAAAAAACTGACCACCAGTAATAGATTTTTTTCTGTTTATGTTGTGGCTCTTAAAATAGGTCCATTGTGCTGCCACTGGGAGGGATAGGTGGGCCACACTGTCCACTTCTGATCTAATTACTTTTTTGTATGAAGCTTTAAATGTTCGCCACTAGCATTGTTGATCGTTGAGATTGTGGAAAAGTTACCCTTTCGGATACTGGCGAGTGCAGAGCAAGTGCATTAGATGTGCAAAACTGCCTTAGTGTTTTTAGTGTTGCAATTGTACCTCTTTTGTGTCTTAGAAGCCGTTGGACCTTTTAGATGAGAGGTGTTGCATTGATCTAGACGAGTCCATCATGTACCGAAGTGGTTTTTAACTTACTTCCAAGTCAACGCTATACTCAACTATATTTGCCTTTGAGAATAGTAAGTAACAAAATACAGCCTCAAATGTTGTCCACAAGAAAGGACATTCAACAGCGACATCTAAATATAATTTTGAGATAATGAGAGAATTTCTAGAAATGCATTAAAGCTGTACGGCTCATTTATTTCGAGGTTTCAATTTGGTAGCGCTGGCATTTGACACCTATCAAACTCAGCTGTCATTTGAAGTGTCATAAAATTAGTTGAATGTTTGCCATTTATGACAATGAATCGCTTAAGGCTGCAGTTATAGCTATCAGAAAAGTCCATCCGTAAAAACGCGCAACAGAACAAAACTGAAACATTCAACCATAGCATATCATAGGAATTCAGTGGAATACTTCGTGAAACTGGTTGAGAAGGAAAAATAAAGAAATTCTGTTTTTAGAAAATTTAAAGATCAATTGCTTAATTTTTTTTGACGAATTAGTTTTATAATTCAAAAGCAACATTTTAACACCAAGATTGAGTTCAACGATTAAGTTTAAGTGCTCCAAAAAAGTGAAACAATTTTTTTACGGATGCATTTTACTGATAGCAGCCTAACAATCGAACAACGCGTTAAAATTATTAAAACTTGCAACAAAAGTGGTGATTTAAACGAAGCCACTTTTTGAGCATTACGCGATGATTATGGTCTTCATAATCGACCTACAATAATGCCTGTGTATTGCTGCTGCAAATGCAAGTGTTGCTGATGTTTCGAATTTAGCGACTATGGACAAATGATAACAGATTGGACAATATTTGGTTCCAACAAGACGGGCAACAAGCCACACAACACAACCAATTATGGCTTTATTGTGTGAGAAGTTTTCTGGTCGCATAATTTTACGTTTTGGCTACGTCAATTTGCCATAAAGATCATGCGATTTGACACCGCTAAATTTTTTTTCTGTGGGGCTACCCAAAAAAAAACGTGTTTACGCGAATAATCCCCGAACTGCGAATCTTCCCGAGGCGACAATTTGAATGATATTGTTTTTCACACTTAACATTTGTCTGAATGTGATTGTGCGTTTACTTTCAAAACCGAAAAATGAATGACCCTTTATATTTGCTTCGACAAACTTACGTTTGTCAGTATATTTAATCAAAAACTATTATAAACAAGGATTTTGGACGAAATTGCTGTTTGTTTTTTCCACGAATATTGGGTGTTTTCGCAGAAACTCATACGGCGCATCATAAGAAGGCATAATGGGAAAATCTGTCCCTACGAGAGAATGGCGAATCAATCAATCATATTAAATCTTCAAGCTGTCTATGATCTCCGAGGAGCAAGGAACATGTTAGTTTTTTTTTGTGACAAACATACTAAATTTTTCAGCAGACCAAAGTTGGGTTCCGTTGCCGAGACCATGTGGCAGTTTACGCCACAATTTGCTGAGGGTATATAGATAAAATGATGCATGAAACTTTCTGTTTTCTTATTAACTAAGTTATCGTTTCAGTTCCAGCATAGCCCAAAACGATGTTCGATCCCCTGATCGCAATTATCTTGAGTTAAAAGCAGCAAATGTTAAATTAAAACATTTAATACAGCTTTAAAGATTTTTTCGTCGAAAAGCACTCAAGTGCCTTAAAATCTGCACGCATTTAGTGTGCTCTTGAAATTGTAAAACCATTCATTAATTTCCAATGGCCCGCTTACAGATTACATTGTTCCCGGATGTAGGTTGCTCAAGTGAGGGCCTTCCGTCATCGACTCCAAATCATCAAAGGCAATCCCCATACGGATAGAGGAGAGATTATGGAATTGATCTAACCATCTCACCTAGGTCCAGCCACACGACGCCTACCTTATGGTACCGACTACTTAGAACGTCTTGGGTTGAGGACATGCGTTTAACATGACCCAACCATCAAGGCATGGGCTACGGAAAGGTAGCTGCTCGACATTGAGATTCTCGTGTATTCTGGTGTTTCTAATACGATATCTACGGGTCACACCATCAATAGAACGGAGGAATCTCATTTCGGCAGCTTGTATCCGCGATCTTATTCTTTCCGTCGTTACAAAAATCTAGTGACCATAGGTAACACCAAGTTGTACATAACACCCTTACCACTTAAACAAGCTGTGATACCAACCCACTACTGCTTGGGGTAAATACAGTGAGCGTCAAAATAAAGCAAACCGTATGGTGTTTCATTTGTCTCTGGAGTTTTGAAGCATTTTTTTAGTATTGTTACAACCTTATCAAACATTTTGCAGATTTTTTATTTTTTTAGAGCTGTCTCAAGACTCTAAAACACGACTGGGTCGCACGTAAATTGCGAATTTATTTATTGCGAATGTCGCAGAATCTCAGAGTCGTTTAAGCAAATTTTACGTTTATAATCATACCCACTCAAAATGTACTCAGGTAACTGAACCCTTGTTAATTAACAACGTAATACATACTATGTAATAAACTACAATCAGAGTTGCCACTATTTGTATGAATGTAAGGGATGTAAAATTGTATGCCGAATTCGACAGCTGCATTGAGAAGCTTACACAGAACAGCTGTTCTTTCGTATGTTTGTCAGACGTTTAAAAAAGTTAGTTAGCAGCAGAAAATAAATACCTTGTGTCCATTTGTCCCGAAAAATAGAATCTCACGCAAATGAACGTTTGTGAGAACGTAGGCCCATTGTGCCTATGCACCAACTATCCATTTGTTTATTTGAATTATTTTTCCAATGGTTAAACCTAAAACCCTTCGCTCAATACTGAAATACTGCGCCCACATAAGGTCGAAGTCGTTGATTTGGGTTTTATTGGCTTCGACGTAGACAAACGGGTCACCGACAATTCTAGTCAAGGACTAAGTAGTGAGACACGGCTGACATTTAGTTGAAATGTTTCAAGCCACATGATTGCCACTTCATGAAATTGCCACAAATATGAATCAATTTGCAGAATTTCAATTTGAATAACGCCTTGTAATATTTAATTTATAAGAAAGGTTTACTGTTGAGGCATCGCATACATAATAATTGTAAAGAGAATTCAAATGCTGAACCCAAAAAAGTGTTTCCAGAGTTTAGGGGGCCTTCCTCAGAGTTTCATTTCTAAATTTAAATATTTCGAAAGTGATTTTTGGATAGAACTTCAATTAGCACTTCCGAAATAAATAAAAGACAAAATCTAATTTCTCACTTTCGGAATTTTGTTGCGATACTAGCGGAATTGTTCGGATACCAACACAAAATTGGTCAAGAACTTCACATTTCAAACATAGGTATTAACTTCAACATTTTATTACTTTTACATTTCACCCCGAACTGACACTTGAAGGAGGCGATAAATTTCAAATTATATTGCCATTGCCACTGAAGTTTTGGCCTTTACAAAAATATACCGTGTATGAATACAGATCGGGAGATGGGTAGTCATTTTTGAGAAATATTCATAAAACGGCTATATGCGAGATTTCTGAGAAAAATTAAGTACATACGTGATCATGTTTAGAATGCTTATGTTGTCTTAAATATGTATTTCGATCAAAATCGTTTTTTTAAGCATTACCTGCCAGTTACATTTTTTTCATAATCAAATATGGCGTTTTTGAGATATGAGCAGTTTTTTAAAGGACTATTATTAGAGATTTGGGTGGAAATCAAAGGACGCAGTCTTTTTAGAGGAAAACAGAGTTTGCTATCAAGTTAAGAATGACGATAGTTTAGTAAAAATAAGTTTTTGTTAAAATCGTTTGTACTGTTTTCGAGAAAAGCCAATTTTCAAAAGTGCAGTTGCTGAACTTTTTTAGCGAAAAACTGGATATGCAGTCATATTTCTAAGCATGCCTACATTAACTCAACTATCAATTGTGTAATATTTCATAAATTTTTATATGCGAAGTACCGTTAATATTATGGCTAGCATAAAAAAACGGGAAGCCCACAAACTCTAGATATGAAGTTTGAAACAAATCCGTCCAAGCGTTTGTAGCTTTCAGAGCTATGGGACAGACAGACATACGGACGGACAGAATTGCGAGGCACACTCGGCCCTAGCGAGGTATCCGTCGGAACGGAAAATTCTCCGATTTCATACGAATCGGAGGATTTTTGCTGCGAGGTATACTTCGGAACAGCTTTTCGGAACTTTCTTCTTCAAACGAATTTTCTTCCGATATCTCCGACAGGAATTGGTTGCGGAATTTGTTTACGATTTGCAGTGAAGTGTTGATAAATTAAGGCAATAAAGAAAAAAACATTTTAGCAAAGTAATTGGTTGTATTTGTTGCTTTAATTTGTGTTTCCAGGACAAACACAAACGGAAAAACGAGCACTAAGAAAACCCCGATGTACCACGTAACAACATCATGTCAAATCAATGCGTCGTCGCATTTCCGAAGGCGGGTACCTCGAATGTAATTTTAGTCTCCGACGCAGTATGCGTTGCGGAGAATTCTCCGTTCCGACGGATACCTAGCTAGGGCCGACTTTTTTTAGTTCCCCTATCATCGTAATATCAGAATTGATCAGAATCTCGCGTTCGAAATTTTGTACGAAAACAATTTCTCTTACTACGTATACGAGAAAGTTAAAAAGATCATACGATACCTAACGTGAATCCCAGAAGGTAGAAGTAAGGTGTAGTTGTTGTAATTCAGTTTGGAAGATTCTACTTAATTAGCAACAACTTCTCACCATTGAAGATGAACCCCTCTCTAGAAAACATTAGCATGATAGCGCTCGTGAATTGTGGTTTCAAAACGATGCACACGCGTCAATTGAGTCATCTAAACCTATGTATAGATTTACATTTGAACACACCACTTTCTCCGATATAATATGAACGCATTTTCACATCTACCAATTCTAGTTTGATAGCTAGTCTAGTTTGCTTACGAGTGAATTAGTTGGCAGAACATGTTTAAGGGCCTGCGATTAGTCTATTTCCCGTCTTACCGCTAAAAATTGTAGCAACGTAGAAATATATAAATGTAGACGGTTACAACTATTTCACACATTGTTTTATTGGTAAAACACGACAAATTTGCGTTTTTTTATGTTTGATAAAGCGCATGCCGATTTTTCCTCTCCCCTGGTGCAGTAAGAGAATGGAAAAGCCCTTTTCGAATTACTACTTTTGTACGCATTTAAACATGTTACAAAGACTTTAAAGATGACAAAGGAAGAGTAATTTTTCTAATTAATATTTAAATCTTAACCATTGCAGTGGGGGAACATCGATTCTTGGTATTACCTATCTGTAAATTCATTCTATACATACATTATATGCGAGCCCACACTTATTTATAATGAATCTTATTAGACTACACTCGTTCATTTGGGAACAATCCAATTGATTACGAGTATTTCCCATCAATCGGCCTAAAATAATCAATATCGTAGTTACATGTTTTTAGTTTTCCCCGACGACGTCGCGTCTCCTGAAAATCACTTTCCTTTTCCACTCCTTACGTCAACTGAGTCAACTTATGGTATTATCATTTAAAATAGCTAAATTAATAATGAGATCGTTCACCCCATGGATTTCCCCTCCCACCAAAAGAGAAATTCACAGTTTCCAAACATTCCTCAATAAAAAATTATAAAAAAAAAATATTTGTATTGTTTTGCTCATCTATCGATGCAATTGAATTATAAATTAAATAATACATATTAGTTTTTTTTTCTCACCAAATACTGTATCAGAAATGTTGCTCAAAGACTTATTGGTTTTTCGATTGCTATACATTGACAGGTTACCCGGTCGTGTGTTACTCTCATCGTAGTGTACACGTCGAGTGTGTATCTCTGGCGCAGCAGCACCAGTATAAGCTTCGATTGATGGTAGACGTAGATTCGTTGTTGCTCCAGTGATTGTAGCTGTGTTTGGAATTGGTGTTGTCGTTGGATGCTTACACTCCTTGGATTCGGGTAGATTAAATATATTTTTGCAATTATTAACGAAACAAATATGGCAGCTTTTTGTTAATAAATTTCGGCACGACGATCCAGAGTCCATACTCAGACTACGGGTACGTCTCAGCAATTTTGCTTTATTTTTTCGTTCATTTTTGTCCGTTAAATCATCCTCGAAGGAGGCCTGATGTTTATGCGCCCCAGTTGTTGGATTCGTCTGATTTGGTAGTGATTGTTTCTGATGATATTGTTGTTGCAGATGCTTCTGCTGTTGATGTTGTTGCTTGCGATAGACAAGAGTCTCCTTATAGATTGGTGCCAAATAACTAACGCTATCACAAGTTACACAGTGCCATGTCACTGAATTGTTTTCCAATTCACAGTCCTGGCAGATCCATCGACGATTCAGGCTCGGATTTGAAAAGTGATGAAATAATTCTATAGAGTTTTTTATATACTTTCGTGTGTCTTCACAGATAATACAATTGACTTGGGGTACGTTCGGGTGATGTCGTTGTGGTCTCTTCAGGCAACCTCGCAGCAGGGTTTTGTAAACACGACGTGATTCGTTTCTGAAATGTTCAATGGGGATTTCTCTGTCTATTTATATTTATTTTAAGAATTAATTAATATAAATGGATAATGAAACCATAAAGGGAACATAAAAAAAATCGATTGTTATTTTATTATCTCAGGAAACTCACGAAACTGTTTACAGCTATGGCATTACTTATTATGATTTTAGCAACGATTGAATAGCTAAAACTTTAAAGCAACTACACGTGTATTTGGAAAAATTTAAAGCTTTTGACTGTTCCTCGGCTGTTAGTGGCAATCAAATGAAGGTGCACAGTAACTAGTACGTAAAAATGACACAATATAGTAGCTAAACTTGGACTGGTATGTATAACCAAATCCTTCGAATTTCCTCCATTTTCTTGACAACAAAAGTTACTAATCTTTAAAATTTGTAGGTGGAAATTCTGACATTCTCTAGCTCACAGTGTACGCTGGCAAAAAATGTAAGTACATAATCAGTCTTGTTCACTTTATGTCAGCTACAATAATAAATCAAAGTTCAACAACAAGCTTTAAGATTGCATTAGGGAAGTAGTAATCAACAGTAACTAATAATCACAATATGACAAGCAACAGTAATAGCAACGTTTTTCATAATTAGAGCGCGTGAATTGATTTGTAAAGCAAACTTATTGAAAATATATGCGAACGGGTATGAATTATGTTTTCAAATTAGTTACGTATACGCCTGGGTGTATGCTCTGCATTTACAAGAAAATACTCAAGGGATATTTTAACCTTATCTCCCATGTAACCTAAATTCAATTTACCTTTATATGCCTTGTTGTAAGACACAATAGGTACTCTCTATATTTGCTGGGTCCCAGTGTTCTATATATCGCCCAACTGGCTGTTGATTTATGTTTTCATAAAGGTTTTCTCTGCGAAGCGACATATAATGGAGTTAGTGTTGTGAATGAGGGCGAAGGAAAGTAAATGCTATCAACTAGAATCTACGGCCGAATCGGACTGATGTTCCCAATAGACTAATAGTATGTATTACTTTGACGTGGTTAGGATTTTCGTCTATCAGGGGTTTGCTTATATGACAAGTAACACCTACTAGAAGCGTTACACTTTCTAAATCTGAAGAAGACAAGTATTAGAGCATTGTTAAGAAACAGTTAGGATATTCTCGATAGAATTCCTGTTCTATGACGCATAGACGTTAATAAAGATTGATGAAGATATGTACATATCTTTAACCGTTTCGAACGCAAAATTGGAACGATACCCGGTTTCGTTTGCAAGCTGTTGAGTGACTTGACCTGAACAAAGAAGTGCGAATCAGTTGTGTCTAAAATGGCAAGCTGTGCACATTGTTGTTTCGTGGTACAGGCACCAGGTCTGCTAAAAGCTAAACGCTTCCGAACGAGCTGCTAAAGTGACCACACTCCTTAAGCAGACTCATGGCAAATGTTGGAGGACCAAGAGAAAGCAAACGAAGGCTCTCCATGACAATTACACACGCGATACTTCTATATGGATGCGAAATATGGGCAGATGTACAGGAGAAGTACAGGAAACAGATGGCAGCAGTAGAGAGACGCGGAGCCCTCCGCATCGCAAGTTCTTACCGCACTGTATCAAAACCAGCCGCTCTTGTCGTGGCAGGAGTGGCACCCATTGACCTCTTAGCCGCAGAGAGAAGGCTAATCATTTGCATCATTGACATACTTACTATACATGGACTGCTAGTGAAATGGCAGTTTCATTAAAACCTGCCAGGAAAAATAAAACAAACATAAGCACTAGCCCTTTTGGCTCAGTGCGGCGAAAGTAGGAAAGAGATTTCAACCTCTGCGCGCCTTTGCTATTTTTTTTTTACATAGAACACAGTGCCATCCATTGTAGAAACATTGCAACTGCGCAAAAATAACGACTTATTCAAATTATTTCAAACGTTCTATAACAGATGGCAGTATGGCACACTCAGCACACTAACCTCGACACAAACCAAATCGCACGAATTGCTCGATGAAATTTGAGTGTTTTCGTTTCTCTCCGCCGTGAAAGAGCTAGTGCTTATGTTTGCTTCAACGAAAAATTGGCCGCTAACAGTCTTTGTGTAGTATGTCAATGGTTGAATTATGACTCAAACTAAGAGGCGCGGATTTATGCAGATTCTGGAGTGAACCAATACATAGTATAATATACAAATCCATGAGAGTAGCGCGAATCTGCAGAAAGTTCTTTGGAAGATATTCCTTTGAATATTTAGGGGACCTATATGGTGCTATTTAGATTTTACGGTTTTCTTTAATTTCAACTGGTTTTTCAGGGATCTTAGTTGGGCCATTATGGTCTCTAAAATTAGAACTTTAAGATCATATGAAAATTTATCAGTGAAAGGTTCATGGCGTAGCCAAATTGTTCAGATTGAAGTTTTATGATAAGAACTCGTTGTTTTCACTCTTTCATTAATTATCTACAATTCTTGTTCTCACTATAGATAAGAATCGTGCTGTCAATGTAAGTCAGCCCTACCACAATCATTATACAGCAAAGTGTAGGAACTGACTATTCTTCGAACACGTAGAATCAAACACACAATCGATTAGAACTTTTGATATCGAAAAGAATAAAATAACACTTATTCTGTCTCCTTTATTAGAGTACCATTTAGTCGCTACTCAAAACAACAATTGGGAAAATTCCAATAGTTTATGTTCTAAGTAATATTTATCTTTGCTTCAGTTATATTTTTCATATTATTGTGTCCACCGTTTAGCATTAATATTTTAAGAGGTCACATAGTTCAACGAGTTAAAAAAAAGTGCACCAGTTTCAATGGTATTACCGAAACATCAACAGCTAAAACTAATTCAATTCACTTCTCGTTCACATAAACAATATTGTGATTAATTTGCACTGAACTATTCAGTTAACTAACTGAGCTAGCGTAAGAACAACTTTCTAACTACCGATTTAACTGTTTAAAGTATGTAATTGACTTAGTATTGATTAAACGGATCTGTTGAGCGAAAAGAAAATTGACCTTGTGTCACCAGCAATAAAAGATACGTCCGATTCCATAACATATGTACTAATTAGAGGTATATTTGTTTTTTGTATGTCAAATTATAACGATAAAAGTGAAAATCATTGATTGGGGGTTTTCTAATGCCTTTCAACACAAAGCCCTAATTCAATTCGAATAGGATTTCCCAATTAGGCATCAAAATATTGTTGTTTGATTAGCAAAACCGTTGGCTTTGTGGGTATTTCTACAATTTTACATAATTCCTGCAGATATACCTTTTTTTTTAATCTACTTACTCTATCGTGACACAATGACCACAAGTTTTTCACCTAAATATAGAGGACAAACAAGAGATAACATCACAGTAATGGAATGTTTAACCCATTTTGAAAAGCCTTAGCAACAACTGTTCTATTGCACGTTACTGCCATCAATTTAATTATCTTTGATTCAGTTATGTTTCATTTTTACATACCAAAACTGGAAATACTCATTTTACGGAACACAAAACCTAATCCCTTTGCAGCACACACGATTCAATTAAACCAGTCCACCAAAACGATGGTGCTCAATCAATGAATCATTTCATTTAAACAAATTTCTTTTTCTTAGCAAACTATTGTTCGGAAACGTCCAACTATTCAACGGGTACTTAACATTTCTTTTTTCACCAACAAAGCCTAGTACCCAGCACTTTTCGTTTTCCTCTGACAGTTTTATGTGCGATTTGAATAAATCAATATTTTTATAAACAGCAGTTGTCATTTCGTGAATCGATTTTTCACTGCACATAGCACACAAAAAAGAAGACAAAAAAAAAAAAAAAAAAACCGAATGGAAACCAAAGGAAACAAAGAAGTGTAACAACCTACCCATGAGAACTGATTTCAACATATCCTGGTAATGTTGTATTGGAAGATGATATCTGTTGTTGTTCCGAGGTAGAACGAGAAGTTGGAAGACGACAACTACTATTGGCTGAGCCTCCTTCGAGGCATTCACCATTAGAAGTGGCTCCTCCACTGCCACCGGAATCAATTACATTTGACGATGTAGACTTGCCTAACACAGCCGACGATGAATTCGATGGCGTCGATGAGAGAATTCTTCGGATATTACCGCATTTTACACATTTCAAACACTCAGTTGGATTAATTATGTTACAATTTGTGCAGGTCCATTGTAGCACTGAAGCAATTGTACCCATTTTTTTGCGATACAAACATGGCTCTGCGTTTCCAAATTTTGTTTTGCACAATTTCTTTTTTCGATTTTGTTTAACTACGCATAAAGAATGAACGATTTTTATTTTATTTTCGAATTAATGTGATAAATGGCGAGTTAATGAAATGAAATTGTTCATTGTCTGGGGTGATAAGCAGCTTTCGGGAAAAACAATTGCAACCACGACCGTGCAAAATTATCAAAAACATGAAATATTGTGGTAGACATCACTCCTAAAATCGAGATAAAAAAAAAATAGAAGGCAGAAGCAACATATCGAAAATTTATTAAACGAAACTTCGTCGAGTCGGATTGTCAGATTTGAGACACCGTATTCAGTCAGTAATCACTCATCAGTATAGAATGAATTCAGTACCTTACCTATACCAAGAATGAATGAAATCAGTCCTAGAAAAACTGGCGATTACCTATTGGATGGTTTGAGTTCCCCATGTGAATTGGAAAACGATATGCAAATTTACGAGGATAATTCTAGTGGTCACAGCGGAATCACGTGCCATGGAAATTGTTTAAACATGTAGGTACTGAGAAATGCGAACAAACCACTTTTTATGCATTTATAAACAGAAAATTGCGCATTTTATTATTCCCAGATAACCCTCCTCTTGGTTATTTAAACTGTTTATACCTACACTTGTTTTGTTAATACATGCTAAATGATTTAGTTTTAACGACCTTCAATTATATTAATATATAAGTATTGATGGCGGGCTATAGGTCATAATTTGAAAATACTCTTGTTTTGTATTTTAAATTTCTTTATTAGTTTGTCCGATATTTCGACTTTCTTCGAAAGTCATCCAGGTCTGTTTTTTTCCTCACCCATCTCAGTGAAGTAAAGTAAAGTAAGAAAATGTGCAAAAAAACAGTCCCCAACCACTTTTCTGAACAGTCGGTCTTACCCCTGAAAAGTTAACAGCTGGCATTGCTGTCAAAATGGCCATCAATGAAAAATTCAATTTCAAAATCAAAATCCTTCTAGAAAAATGAATAATTAACCTTTTAGCGCAAAAAAAATAATGATTATCAATTTGCACAGAATATTTACTTTTTCTGTTTACTATTTTTCTCTTCCTGGCGTCTTGTATGGTCAAAATAAAATCACAAATTAATTGCCAAAGAAAAAAAAACAAAAACATTCGTGGGTGTGTTTATTAGGTGAGCCCTAAAGTGGAGAACGGGTTAATTCTGAGATTCGATCGAATCGAGTATTCCTCGAATTTAAAACTTTCAATCGAATGAACTTCTCACAATCTAAGTTTTGAAGGAAAGAAGGTCATTACCAAATGATTTAATTGTATGAACTTTATTTTCGAAATCAGCTGTATAAATATTTCACTGTCGATTGCGTTGGTTTTGACTGTAATTTGAGAAAGGATAGGTTTATTTACACATTCTTGGAGGAAGAAAAGATCAAATTGAACAGAAAAAATGCAATAAAAATTAAATAAATGAGCACTTCAAATCGTTTTGGTTTGTTCATTTTGATTGTGACATACGATTATTTACATTTGAAATTTTTTCTCCATAAGACGAACAAATGTTGCTTCCAATTTTATATGTTTTATGTAAATTTCACTATAAACATTGCTTAAATAAAGACTTAGACCACAAATTTGCAGTCAAAAACTCATAACATTTAACTCAATGCAATCGAAAATGAGAATGTGCGAAGAAATGAACAAAAAAAATCCCCATAGAAATCAAAATTTGGAATGTCAGTTGGCTAAGATCGAATGACTTTCACTTAAAAAAAAAGAGTAGCTATGTAAATAATACTTAACCTTTATTACATACTTCAGTTAAAAAATCAACAGGGAAAACAAAATGGGAGGATTTGCTATTTATTATCTACAAAAAATGTATCCCATAATGACATATCAAAGATAGTTTTCAATTATTATAAGTCTATGTGTATATATATGTAATTATATTTTGTAAACAAAATGCAACTTAAATAAAAACGGAAAATATTTAGTATTTTATTACTTTCCGTAATATTCAGTTGTCATTTTTAAAGTTGTTTAAAATATGCAATTCCTTATATGTACATTTACACCCACCACAGCCGACAAAATAGTAGGTATCATAAAAGGAGACACTCTGTGAACAGATCCAAATTACACAAAAATGTGCTCCCCTGGTGTTCAGAATTGAAGAATGCTCCAAAGTTGGTCCTGCTGGAAATGAATAGCTTGTGTGAATCTCAGTGGTGTCAAATTGAGTGCAGTTGTTGTAATTGCGTGCTGAAAATCCTACTTTACTTTACTTCACTGAGAGCGATGAGGAAAAAAACAGACCTATAGTTACTCTATTTCCCGTATGAGGGAGCTGTTGTAAAGTCAAATGGCATTTTGGAATTTGACGAACAGAGCAAGCAAGTGAAAAATGGCGACAATTGTAAAAACTTCGGAAATTCTTTAAACTGAAATAATTCTAAAAAGCGAGAATTATTATTTCAAACTCGCCAATTCAATTGATATTTTGGAGTCATAGACCAACTTACTCAATTTTCACTGTAAGAAATTAACAATTTGTCATGAAAACAGTTTTTCTCGTGTGCCGATCCCAACAAAATTACCATCGTGTTTTTTTTTCCTATCCTTCAGGTTCACTTGAAATATTGGTTTAATTATTCCTGACAGAATTAAGAGCCCGCTTCAGTAACTAACATCAGCGATGTCGTATCCATCTCGTCCGCCTATGGTTCCAAATATGCCGCCGTACATGCCACCACCACCGATTCCACCGCCTGTCATGTCATCCATGGGCACACACGTAGGTCCCAAATCAAAATTATAATAACTTGTATTAATTTCCTTTTAGGATTGCACTTAATTGTGCAAACTAAAACAAAAAAAGATAAATACTAAAATTACGAAAGATAACACCGGCTATCTGAAAACAAAACTAGATATTTATTTTTTTGTTCTTTTAGTGTGAAATCCCTGTTGGGTAAGTTTTAAAAATTATTTTAAGTGTATAATGGATGTAGAGAGAGGGCGTATTAAGCTCGAGGAAAAGTGAGGGTGCTTGTAGAAAGTGTTGAAGTTTATTAAAAATAAAACCGTGAGTCTAAATAAATTTTTACATTATGTGGAAACAATTCTCAGAAAATCCTGCAAACCATTGAACAAATAAAACAAATATCAGAACAGACAAGTATTTAGAATAAATTCATTTGTCATGCATAATTTTTGTTTTGTTATATATACTTTTGAAATTGCAAGCAAACTGCTTAATAGAGATTCTTGTGTTGTATTTCAAGATAATGCCTCCTTTAACAACACCACCTCCGCCAACCAGACCATCGTTCAGGAATGCTGCGACTATAAGTTCGCAACCGACTGTATATTCAAGAATCAACCCAGATCCGCAGACGCAATTCAAGGGTCCTATTATTACCGTCTTTGTGGGTAAGTGATTTGCTATTATAAAAGTTTATCCTAGAAAATCTAATTGTTTGGTGTTTATGCTGACTTTCAGGTAACATTAGTGAGCGCGTGCCAGAGGTATTAATCAAGCGAATTCTCAGCGCATGCGGGCCTGTCGTCAACTGGAAGCGGGTTTCAACATTTGGCTTCTGCGAATACGAGTAAGTATTAGTACAGTCTACAACTAATAGCCCAAAAGAAAAAGTGCTGCTACGATGCCTTGCAAGTCCTATCCAAACACAACAAGGTTAAACTTGGTTGGGTACCTGGTCATCAAGGTATTGAGGGCAACGAATCGGCGGACCAATTAGCTAGGGCTGGTTCGGAATCCGCGTTCTGTGGACCAGAACCTTATTGCAGAGTTAATTGGGCTACTGCTTTAGGTCTAATTAACAATTGGGAACATCAACTTCGTCTAAACCACTGGGAAAATGTTCCGGTCTTAAGACAATCCAAAAGTTTAATTAAACCTTACTCCTACAAGGAAATCCTCAACCTAAATAAGGATAATATCAGAAGGCTGGTGGGCTTTCTCACAGGCCATTGGGGCTTGAGATATCATCTTAACAAAATGAACTTGTGCCCGGAGATAGAATGTATGTTGTGTCTTGAGGATGTAGAATCCTCCGAACACATTCTCTGTGATTGCCCGGCACTTCATTGGTTAAGAAAACGTATCTTCAACAAGGAGATACTTTTACCAGCAGAGCTCAGGAACTCCGCTACTAAGGACATAATGGCCTTCACTAGGGAAGTCACACGTCTCTTAGAATAACCCTATCCCTTCCGATGCAATAGATCTTTTAGGTCGCAGTGTCAGCCAAATAGGCAGGGAATTTAAAAAAAAAAAATAGCCCAAAAGAAAGTGTCGGAAGTGGTAACCTAGTCGATTGAGAGTATCAGAGGTTATCTTTCGACTGTGAGCTATCTCACTATTTTTGATATCATGCCCAAGTTAAGGTATTGCTTAACATTGTTTCTGAAGTGCTGTAAAGCTGCTAATGTCTAACCTTTTTACCGCTATACGCCTTAGCCATCGTCAACATATCTAAAAATTTGCTGTAGTGTGTTTTAAAGATAGCACTGTATTATTAATATGGCTGTAAGTTTACATTGATTGGGCCTCCGCACACGAGATTAATTTTGCCGGCATAAAACGGGTTTTGTTAGCGAGGGGACTGAAGTGAGCAGAAAGAAAGAAACGGAAGAGAAAGTTCTGCCGAGTTTGAGCGGTTGAACAAGGCATACAACTAAAGCATACACAACTTTGAAAATATTGCAATTGTGAAAATAATAAATGAAATGAATGAAAAGGGGTTCATGTAATAACTTGTTCTGCCGGTAGAATCCCGTGTGCGCTTGAAGTATGGTATGGTATAAAATCGGTTTTCTGCCGGCAGAAATCATCTCGTGTGAGGAGACCCAATGGCAAATCTCCATCCAAATAGGCGCTCATTCTGCTCCCAGAACGACCATTATAATAGATGTTGCAATTTTTCATAGTCGATTTATCCGTACCATTCCATTGCAAGATGTCAGCTTCGTAGGTTTTTATTGTCTCTGACAGTTGTTCGGCAGTACATGGCCTATTACTCGTCCTCACGTTCGACGTCATTTATTTGTATGGGTCGTCAGCAGTAAAATCAATCTTATTCGAGTCTGTGTTTGTTTCCCATATGCTTATGAAGCCGGTGGTTATTAAATCTTGAAGTCACTTAGTTTTGTCTATCGGGTTTTTTTGTTAATAAAGCTCACCGCTGCATCCCGCGCTTAGGAACTACTTGGTGCGCATACGCTTTCGATGCGCCCACCATCCAAAGCAGAGCCACTCGAAAACGGTTATTATTGATTGTACTGAAGGCAGTTTGTTGTGCTTTTTAGCTCAATAAACCATGGATGGGTTATTAAAACCTGTCCCAAGAACAGATCCAAATTGAATCAAAAATAGCAAGAGATCGAGACAAAAAAAAAAAGAAATTGGTGGCGAAACGGGTCCGCAAAACAATCTAGGCCTAACTTCTCACAACCATTCGTTTCTGTGAGTTAAGGAATCTGAATTGGCTGGGAATGTAAGACGTATCCTGCTAATCTTCTGTTCTTTAAATTTGTAAATCATATTTACAGTATACACCTCTTACTGCCTTCGCATGGAAAGCCAGTTCTCCATTCGTTCTCTGATAGCTTGACCGGCTGAGGGCCTGGGGCCTGTACCAGAAAACAATAAGTTTAGTTAAACCAGCAAATTTTAACAATTAACAACATTTTCTGTACCACCAAAACATAATTAAACAATCGTCTTAACAAGTGTTAACACAAACTCTAACAAGTGGCAAATTTGATGAATTCCCAGTTTCTGTACCACAAAACTTCAATTATTAAAATTGAATGTTAAATTGTTGCAAAATTCTAACTGATGAATAGGAAATTGTTAGCTCGTAAGACGTTATATGTATTTGTGATTTGCTATTAGAGATTTTCACGTGTTATTTTATTTTTTATTAAATTTGAATCATAATATAAACAGTTAAATGTTTTTAAAATATTGTTCTGGTTTTTATAACCAAATTTATTGCATAATTTACTCGAAAGGGCGCTTTATGGGTTGATGTAGTCCTCAAGACAAAATCCCAGAGACTAAGTCTAAGACTAAACTGCAATTCCCTGCAGTAAAAACTCCAAGGTTGTTCAAGTACTGAATCAAACGACTAGTAATTATTTTATTAAAAAGTACCTATGTTATGTAATTGGCCCGCTTGGTGTGATTAAGGAATTTAAACTCTCTTATCGCATGTCGCAGGCCGTTGCTTCCCTCGGGATATCTATGTGCTTTTCGTCAAGCAGGCGTATTTGACAACAGTTTTTCTATTTGTGCATATAATCTGCATTCTGCTTTGAACTATGTATATAGCCCAAACTAAACTATTCTCCCAACTCGCACACGCTTTGAATCACCATTTACACTCCCGCTCAACTGAATAGGTCCAACATTATTTAAAAAGTAAAATAACGATATCTCTTTAACAAACTTGCCGATTTAGGAAATACCTGCTTATAAAAGGTATTTTTCAATATTTCCAAGTTAAATTGTTGACCCGGTTTTTTTAATGGCGCCAATTAGGCAATAGTCCCCAAACGTTTTCAATAATATTTATGTCCGGTCAATATGGCAACCACTCGAGAAATTTCACATTTTGGTCCTTTATCCACTGTTTAACAACCCTGGCAGAAGGTATGAATGGGCCGTTGTACATGCAATCTGTTCAAAAATATTCGAAAAATTTGGGAAAGCATTTTCTCACAATTCCCATAATATGATATGTGCGGAACACCGTAATGCGCCCTGCACAGGTGTGGTGGATACCTAAACACATTCATCCTTTCGCAGGTCGTGAATGTAATAGTTGTAGCCATCCAGTCCATCCAGGTTGAACAACAGTCTGCCAGTCAATCCTTGTTCCACGTCGTATGCTCTCGAGCAAACTGAAGTCATGCAGCTTTGCGCACGTCATTGAGACGTGTTCTTTTTTTTACGTTCAGTATCTTCAAATGCTTGGAACTCCGAATAATGCGTTTTCCAGATGCCAGACTTGCATTAGCACCGCATTCTTCTCTAATTCTAGCAGCAGAACGTTGGGAATTTGAAGCAGTTCAGATGATAAGTTTTCTGGCTGTTGGTGTGAGCCCCTCTTTCCATATTGATATTATATGTACATAGTATATTATTATATTATATTATTAAATGTTGAACCTATTCAGTTAAGCGGGAGTGTAGTTTTGCAAAATTCTACAACAAGTGTTGAAATGTTCCTTGTTAACTTTCATAGCGAATAATTTAAGGGTACAGAAACTAACTTTGCCTGTTAAATTTATATGTTAAGAAATGACTTGTCAAAAAGTTAATTTGTTGTTTTCTGGTATAGACCCCTGGTCATGACTTATTATGCAGATCAATTTCTTACCAGTTCGTCGGTCATCTCATAACTTAAACCTCTGCAACAGCGGCGAACTGCTTAACAAAAAACCAGATCTTGCGCCAAAGCATTATTTCCTTTTCTATATATATATAAAAATTTGTCGTCGATTCACGCCTAAACGCCTTTACCGATTTTAAGCAAATTTTCACACATCTTTGGAATTGGTCCATACATGATTTGATGAAGTTTGGTCAAAATTAGACAAAGGGGCGTGGCACCGCCCATACAAAAAAAACATTCAAAATCGTATATATCGAAAACCACCAAATCGATTGAGCTCAAACTTACAGAAGATATTAGTTATTGGCTCTGGAGTGGTCCTGTGAAGTTTGGTCAAAATTGAGCAAAGGGGCGTGGCAACGCCGATACAAAAAAACTTTCACAATCGTATATCTTGAAAACCACTAAATTGATTGAGCTCAAACCTACAGAAGATCTTAGTTATTGTCCCTGGAGTGCTCCTGTGAAGATTGGACAAAGGGGAGGGGCACTTTACATACGAAAAAATTATTCAAAATCTTATACCTCCTATACAAAAAAACATGTTCTATGGAGTGAAACTCGATGACGTTATATTTTTCATTATTCTTTTTTTGTTTTGTTCGTATTGCTGTGTTTCAGGTTTAGGTAGAAAGAAAATTCCACCAAGTCGATTTATTAACTTTTCTCGCATTTTCGAAAGAATAGTATTACCTAAGACCTAAGCAATACAATTCCAAAGACGGGCGGGTACAGCTTTTCGATATTCTTGGAATTGAAAGCCAAAGTTTTTAAAATTTGTAACATTGATATAAATAATGAAAGTCAATAATATTGTCTAGGCAATACGATCTCTGAAAAAAAAAAAAACAAAAAATTTCGTTTAAGAACCACTGAGCATTACAATAACAACAGTTTTTCTATTTAACTATTTTGCACTACGAAGTGTGCACGGGCTACGCTAGTAATCGTATAAATCAGTAGAATGATAACGGCTTACGTTTAAAAAGAGAAAACGAGAATAAGACAAGTGACCGATAAAAGTCTGTAAATAATAACAAAATGTCTTATGATTGTGAACCTTTCTTTTGTATTTCAATAATTCGTTGCCTAGGTACTTATCGCACAGTCGGCATAAGTGATGGCCGCTTCGTCAATTGCAAGTCTACTTCCAGACAGGGAAAATTCGTAGCAAAAATGTCCACTACGACGGATTCTGTGATAGTTCTTTCGGGGTTCGTAGCAAAATTCCGAATACGACGGATTCTGTGATCACCCAGAATTTAATTTCAGTGGCAGAAATTGCTTTTTTGGCCACCTGGGACCTGTACCACGAAACAACAAGTATTGTGGAATGGGAGCATTTTAACATATTGCTCAGATGAATTGCTACTGTTTAACAATTATACTTGTGGTACAGGCCCCTGGTAGTTAATAAATATCATTGGGAGGTATTACCATCATTGATAACATGCAGGTCGCTTCCAAGGAAATATGTAGAAAGATATAGATTTTCGTGTGTTCTATTGTGTCCCATGTTTTCTGCTAAAGTGATATCGTTCCTTACATATTTCTTTAGAAATTCTGCGCATCTCCTAAGAGTTGTATAGTCGAGGGACTTTTGACAGCCAACCCTGTCAAAACCTTGTTGGTGCCGCTTTCACTGCACTGATTGTCTCTATACATGCTAGACTGGGTTTTTTGTTTTTGAATTTTATTTTAAGTGTACTGATGGCGGCATGGCATTGGTTTTTCTGTAGGGCGCTTTTGTGTTTCACTTGGTGGTCTCTGTATGCTGTCGAGGACAGAGTTTAAGTTAATGTTTTTGGGGCCGAGCTCCATGTATGGGACAATGTTCGAGCTCTGGCTCTAACCTGTGCTTTAGGCGGCCGGCGGTTATATAGCAACAAGCGCTAGCATGCGCGAGCTCGCACTATTAAGTTAAATGCATTTTATCAGAGGATTGTGGTTATGTAACAACTTTTTATATATAACCGCCGCCTGAGTCGGAGGAGTGGCTTTCAATAGGTGACTAACATTTAAGGACGCTCATATCTTAAGAGGTTCTGCAATCTTATTCCCAAAGTGCCACTGCTCCCGAACATTACTATTAAGGGAAACTTGGTTTTTGGATAAAGCATATTGTTGTAATAGATCTTGTTCATATCCAGTCATCTTTGTGTTAGAGTTATATAAAAAAATGGGTTTCCCGTGTGCCAAAACCTTCCCTAAAACGAAATTGGAATGTCTGCTTGTAGTTTTTCTTTTGTAAATCTTGTTGTGTATCTGGAAAGCTTTAATCCGTTTTCATTATCTGATTTCAATTTTGCTTTTTCTAGTGGTCCAACTGCGGGAATGCGTGCTGTTCGTCTACTCAGCGAATTGGAACTCGATGGTAAAAAGCTAGTGGCAAAAGTTGATGCTAAAAATAAACTCTTATTGGATAATTACAAGGAGGAGGAGTTGAAAAGTGGCAGCAGGAAACTTGACATTGAAAAGGATGACGACGAACACGCTCTCATGCTGATGAGTCGCATTATTGATGATCACAGGCATGAGCTTCCACCAACAAATGACGGTAACTACGATCAGCGAGAGTATTACAATAAAAATTCTATGAACAACTTTACAGGAAGGCAAGACAATTCCGATCTCAAGATGAGCAAAGCTCTCCAAGAGGCTAATCTTGAGGATGAGAAAAGAAATTTGATTAGCAGTGAGATTGGGAAATTTCGAAAGAAGGCCGAAGCGGATGATCATAGAAAGGAGAAAGAGAAGGATCGCAGAAAGTTGCGCGATGAAAAAGATATTAAAAAGGAAATGGACAAAGAGAAAGAGAAAGATAATGACCAAGAGGAGGATTGGGATGAAAGTGACAAAGAAAAAGAGACCAAAATAAAGGACTTATCCCCGCCGATTATAAAAAAGGAAAAAGATCGTGATCGTGACCGTGATCGGGATTCCAAGGATAAGCGGAAGAGAAGCAAGTCTCGTTCGAAAGATCGCGAGAGAGATCGCGATCGTGAGATAAGAGACCGAGAGAGAGAACGTGAACGTGAACGCGAAAGGGAGCGTGAGAAAGAACGTGAACGTGATCGCGAACGAGAACGGGAACGGGAACGCGAACGGGAGCGAGAACGCGAACGGGAGAGGGAACGTGAACGTGAACGGGAACGAGATAGGGAGCGGGAACGTGAACGAGAGAGGTGGGTTAATCTAAAGATTCTACTACAATAAGTGCATGTGATATGTCAGTATTCAGTATAGGCTCTTCTACTTTTACAACACATTGACTTTGGTTTTATCTTTCGATTTTTTTTTTTAATTTTCCTCGCAGGGAAAGAGAGGAAAAAATCATTAAAAATGTCCGAGATATCCAGCGGGAGAAAGAAATCGAAGAGGAGCTGCGCGAACGCAAAAAGGCAGAGAAAAAAGCACGCGAAAAGGAAGCCGCATATCAAGAAAGACTGCACAATTGGGAACTAAGGGAGCGGCGAAAAATTAAAGAATATGAAAAGGTTACAATTGTTATACCCTCGAAACACGCATTCTTATCGTTTTCTTATTTTATTTTTCCAGCAAAAGCTAAAGGAGAATCTGAAACTCGAGGAAAGGGAAAAGGAAGCAAAACGTCTAAAGGAATTCGTCGAAGACTACGACGACGACAGAGATGATCCAAAATATTACAAGTAAAGTAGTTTTATTGAGTTTGCATTGATAAACTTTAACTATGTGCTGGCTTTTTCGTATTCACAGAGGCCGTGAACTTCAAAGGCGACTGGCTGAGCGGGTCCGTGAAGCCGATCTTGACGCCAAGGATCGCAATAGGGAGCAAGAAGAACTTGAAGAGCTGAAAAATAAGATATTCAGTGGAGAATATGAAAATCCAACTCAAGAGTTCGAGCGAGTGAAGAAGGAACGTGAGAACCTATACAAGCCTCAAATTCTAATTGACGTTAATTTAGAATCACAGCAACGTAAGGAGCGTGAACTAGAAAAGGAGAGAGAGCGCGAACTTGAAAAAGCAAAACGTTTAAGAGAGAAGGAAAAACTTGCAGCTGCCAAGGAGAAATATCTGCAGGAGCAGGAGGCACATGCGGCAGCGGTAGCGGCAACTATGATGCATACAGAACCAATTGATTCCGACTCAAATGACGGTACATTGACGTCACATCGTGGATCGAACACAAATGCGATGCCCAGCCGACAGCAATCAGAGTCCAGAGACAGTGTATCCGATCATTTCCAGGATGAAGATTCGCGGGGTTCCATGATATCGTCCAGTCACGGTTTCAGTCCTGTTAATAGTCATAACAATGTAACAACTCCTGGTACTCCTCCTATTTCCGCTCCACTTATAAGTCTCAATTTAGGAGCTAATGCTAAGAAGAAAAAAATCGAGGTTACTTCGGATGTTTTTAATAATGAAGAAGACAACGATGACGCTAGCAATCCGAAAAAGCGGAAGTTAGTTCCACTTGGTAAGTGTGTTCACTAAATTTTAGTAGCTGTGCTTTAAAACTTATTTTGGTCCGTAAAATGTCCATATATGTCTGGTTTGCGGTCAGGATGTAACCAGTGGGGTAGTAGTTTGTGCGTTCGCAGCTTTTTGTAGCTAATTCATTCATTCATTCATTTTCAATGGTCCGCTTGTCCATTAAGTGGGTCGCGGGTGTAGGTTGCTCAAGTGGACCCTCCATAGCTCTCGATTCTCCGCCATCGACTCTAAATCATCAAGGGCAATCCCCATACGGGTAGAGGAGAGATTATGAATTTGATCTAACCATCTCATCCTGGGTCTACCTAGGGGACGCCTGCCCGATGGTACGGATTCCATAGCACGTCGTGGAATCCTGGTCGGGGACATGCGTTTAACATGACCAAACCACCGAAGCATGGATCGCTCCGTCCGGAGAAGTAGCTGCTCGACATTGAGTTCCTCGCGTATTCTGGTATTTCTAATGCGATCTCTACGGGTCACACCAGCAATACAACGGAGAAATCTCATTTCGGCAGCTTGTATTCGCGATCTTATTCTTTCGGTCATTACCCAAACCTCATGACCATAGGTAAGAGTTGGAACAAACACCGAATTAAAGACTGACAACTTAGCTTTGACACCAAGTTCAGTCCTCCTGATAACAGAATGACCAAGCTGTCTCAAAATCGATCCAGCCTGACCAATCCTACAGGAAAACTAGGCATTGCTCCTTCCATCACTCGTGAATAAGACCCCGAGATACTTAAACTTCTCCACCTGTTTCAATGGGACTCCACTAACATGCAGAGTGCATTGAACAGGCGTTCTGGAGACGACCATCACTTCAGATTTGTTCACATTTACCTTCATCTCAGCTTCAACACGAACGGCTACAAACCGATCGAGTGCGCGCTAAAGTTCAGTCTGAGAGGACCCAAGGATGACCAAGTCATCAGCGAAGAGCAAATGACTTATCCTCAGATCTCCCAATTCGAAACGTTCTTCGCCAAGACTGCGCTGTAACATCCAGTCCATATAAGTAATGAAAAGGAGAGGAGACAAGACGCACCCCTGGCGAAGTCCAACGCCCACGGTGAAAGGTATTGATTTAACGCCGTTTACCCGAACACAGCTTTTACAGTTTGTGTAAAGAGATTGAATAGCTCTCAAGAGAGAACCATCAATTCCATACTCCTGTAATACACTCCAGAGTTTCCCTCGAGGGACTCGGTCATATGCTTTCTCCAAATCTACGAAGCAAGCGTAAACAGGTGTAGCATACTCCCAAGCCTTCCCCAGTACCATTCTGAGAGTGAATAACTGGTCGGTTGTGCTTCTGCCGGGACGAAAGCCGCACTGCTCATCTCCTATTCGTGCCTCGACCACAGCTCTGCAACGCGTTTCCAGCACCTTGGCAAAGACTTTTCCGGGGAGACTTAAAAGTGATATACCCCTGTAATTGGAGCAATCCCTTTTATCTCCTTTCTTGAAAAGGGGCACAATCACCCCAATCTGCCAATCGCTGGGAGTTTCGCCGCATTCCCAGGCCACTTTAATGACACGAGCGAGCCATTTGACTCCCTCTTCACCTAAGGCCTTTAGCATTTCTGGCCGGATTTCATCCACTCCGGCAGATTTGCCAGCTTTTAGCGATTTGATCGCAAAAGTGACTTCCTCTACCGTGGGACTATTTTCCGCCCTGCTTAAGGCGATGGATGTGTCATTCCAATGCCCTGGATTGGATTGAGCAATTCGGAAAAGTGCTCGCTCCATCTGCGCAAGATGTCCTCCTCATTAGAAAGAAGTGTACCATCTTTGGATTTGACTCCTTCGATAATGTTTCACTTCCTTCCGGCGGATGGTCTGCCAGAACACCTTGCTTGCAGATCTGTGATCACGGTCCAATTTTTCGCCGAACTCCTTCCAAGACTGTTCTTTGGCTGCTTTAACAGCCAATTTGCAAGTTCTTCGCGCCTCAATGTACCGGTTTCGAGAAGGAGAGTCCCCCAAGTGAATCAACACCTTGAAAGCCTTCTTCTTCTCTCTGATAGCTTCTTGAACTCCGGGGTTTTAAACCACGCAGTTCTTTTCTCACCACCAGCCGCCACACCGAGCCGCTTCACTCCGCAAACATGTCCTGCAGAGGCAATAACTGCTGTGGAAAACAACTGCCATTCTTCCTCTACATTCAATGGAACATTTGGAATTTGTTCAAACCTTGCAGATACCTGCCGTGCAAATTCCTCCCGTATCTCATCGTTCTGCAGCCCCTCCCACCGTATGCGCGTAACCATTCTTGGTTTACGCTTTGGCAGGATAGGTATTTGATCGTTGAGATACAATTTGCACAACACCAGGTGGTGATCAGTTGACAGTTCAGCCCCTCTCAACACACGAACATCACAAACCATCCTTTTAATACACGATGGTACCACAAAGAAATCTATCAGCGATTTCTGCTGAAGACTTCGACGGTACCATGTGTATTTATGGATATCTTTGTGTGGAAAGAAAGTGTTCATAATGGACATTCCATTTGAACAACAAAAGTCCAACAACTTCTCTCCGTTCGCGTTTTAATCGGGGTCACCGTGTTTCCCAATCGCGCTGCCCCATGTCGAGAAATCTATTTATCTGCGCACTCAATTCGTACGAACATATTCACACGTTTACGTACGATGCAAATTCGTATACGATGTGCGGCTAGCCTAAGTCTTTGCGTGGCGGCTTTTCATCGCTCAGATAGGTGGTGGCCTCGGTCTAGCCTGTAGTAGTTATTGTCATTGCTTGTGATGGATACCAAATAAACTTCCTTCGGCTTGTGTTTTCACACATAAGCGATTAATTTAAGACTTTTTCAACCGCTAAAACCTTCTTATTATGTTTTTAAAACCTTATTAACGGACAACCGCTCAGATATTGACTCTGGAAAGTTTTTGATACCACCTTCTCCATCTGCACCGAAGACCTCAACATTGGGGTAAAGGGTGTCATTGCAATGTCTTCCAAGCTTCTAGTGATCGAATCCTATTATCCATAATCCAACTTAAACGGATAATGCGATGAAAGATTGCTGAACATTCCAGGGAATTGTGCATCGCAACAACTGGGTAGTCTAGGTACGTATGGCGTTTACAGTCTGTACAACGTGCATACTATATTTTCCAATGTCAAACGACTTACAAAGAAACTATAGCTAGGATTGTGCGGCTTAAAATGCTAAATTTCTTCAGGGTTGCTAGTGCCGTCACTAGACACTGACACAGCATCGTATACAGAAATTAAAAGATAACACGAGCTGTGCTAAAATTCTTAGCTTTATCGATAGGAGTAAATGGTTTGCTTGAGAAGTCAGCAAGGTATCCATCTCCTACCAGTTTACAGTGGGTCGATCTTCGTTCTAAGTGCTATCTCATCGAGAGCCACTTTAATTTACTCACTAAAAAAATACGTTCCCAATGTTTCTGAAATTGTTCCAAAGATTTTTACAAACCTGCCTACTACCAACCTTATTTAGTTTGCCTCCAGTTTGTTGACCATAGTATCCTCATTAATTTACTTCGAAAAACTAATTCATTATATGGATTTCTAAACTTCCACGTAGATTACGATGAGAATCAATACCCGAACGCCCAATCTCATAATCGTGGATCACAGCAATCCAACACTACCGGTGCAGCACACGCCGCAGCACAACATCAATCCAAGTCCAGCTCGAAAAGGCGAGGAGACAAGCATGATAGCAACAATACTGTTGGCGGCGGCAGCAACAACGTGGAAGACAATTCCTCTAAATTACAAGAGGAAAAACGGCGTCACATCAAGAGCATCATCGATCGAATTCCCACACAGAAGAGCGATCTCTTCAACTACAAGCTGGATCGCAATGAAATCGACAACACCCTAATGGAGAAAAAGATTCGACCTTGGATCAACAAGAAGATAATTGAGTACATTGGCGAACCAGAGCCAACACTTGTTGATTTCATCTGCTCCAAGGTTCTAGCAGGCAGTTCACCTCAAAGTATTTTAGATGACGTCCAAATGGTATGCTAACCCTCATCATAATATCAATCAATCAGTTTTAGTAACGTGTCATTTCCGTTTCCTAATGCAACAGGTACTCGACGAAGAGGCGGAGGTCTTTGTTGTCAAGATGTGGCGGCTGCTCATTTACGAAGTTGACGCGAAGAAGATAGGTCTGGGTAAATAAATTATTTTCTTTGTATGTAATTTCTTTTTAAAAAAAAGCAACTCGAGTATAAATACACAAGTGGTAATACTTAAAAGAGAAACATGTTTTTGACAGAACTGCAACGAAGACCCTAAGCATTGCCAGATATGTTTGTTTTATTAGTACTTTGTTTTTCGTTCCTTTTATTTCTATTTATATATTTCTTTATATTATAAGAATGAATTTAACTATTTTTTTTTAAATACAGCCAATATATATACGAAGAAATAGAAAATAAATAAAATAAAGTGACCAGTTTCTGAAGTGCAAGAACAAAAATCTCTAAAGCAATGTGTTTTACTTATACATATACATACATACTACACAAATGTTATCACAGTGCAACAATTGGTTTGTGAAAAGATCTCACTTCAACTGGATGTCTGCAACGCGGTGAGCTTATCTTAAATTTTAGTTTATTTTTCTTGTGTATATACAGCTGCAGTGATAAGGTTCTAAAGAGACAGTTTGACTGCTTTTCCTTCGTCATTATTTCATCTCGTTATTTTACGAGATATGTACGGTCAACCATTTGATGGGAATTCCTTCTGAGGTGAGTAAAATTGCCGAAATTCTTTTCATGTTTGCTTGCAAAATAATTTTCTCCTCGTTTTGTTAGCAATGAATTTTAAACCCGTTACTGCGTACATTAGTACAGCTCCTTCAGGCCAAATAAATGTTCGGGTCTCCGGTGTAGTACTCTTGATTAAGGCACAGGTGATCGAGAAATAAAATACAGCGGGTGCCCATTGGGCAGTGGTAAAATGTTCGCTTATTGATTGGAAGGCTATTGGAAAACGATCCAATACATTGCATAACTATTACGAAAAAAATAAAGAAAACGTTTAGCTTTGTAATTTAGCAGAATATCACACATAAATCTCTGATGGGCCCATTTACAGGAGAAGTTAGTCATTCTAGTACTTTGAACAATTGACGTAGGCAGCAGTCCATGAATGAGCCAATGGAAGGCAAGGTTCTATCGGCCAATGAGATTGATCGTTATATACAGACCGGTCGGATAGTAAAGAAAAACGTAAAATATAAAATATGTACTTGTAATTTAACAGAAGAAATTAAATAAAAAAAAATTTTAAAACTCAGCTGTGGGTTATATTCACATAAAACGAAAATAAAGTGCTAAGTAAAAAAACATTCAATAGTTTGACAAAGCTGATAAATGCTTGCGGGTATTGTAGTGTATAAGACTGATGTCCTTGAAAATGCCCAATTAATACCACCGAAAACAGAGACGCCATAAATCAAGAAGATAATGCCAACGTATTTACGGAGACCCAACATGCAATAGACAATGAAGATTCCGCTGCCACCGAAGCCGAATTAGACTGCTGTAACATCCTATCCTGACTCGCCTGCTCTCTGCTGTCTCTTTCGATCAAGTCACAATTAATTTTTTTATTATTCATTTTATTGACGTTTTACACTAAGTTGCTAGGATACTACAATTTACAACTGCACATTGGACATATTGCGCAAGCTCCATGAAATGATCAGTCTATAGCAATTAATCGCCAAACTAGAACGAACTGAGTTACAACCCAACCGATGCAAACCGCTGTACAGGCGCCTACAACTTCTGCAATCTCAACGATCCGGCTGACGTTCCGGGATATCGAATATGCCATTGGGATGCAAGACACATCACCAGAATCCCACCTTTTAATAAACTCGCGAACTATGGACCAGTGCAACGCCGTGTAAACTGACTGTGCGTGTGCAGCAAGTGCTACATCAATGCCAACACGAAACAACGAGCGCATTCGACCAAGATCTAGGCACGAGTTCAATAACTGTGGCGCAAAAATTGATAACGGTATTTTGTAGAGGGGTTAATTAAAAGCATTTTTTTACCATTGGAGCGGTGGTCTATCTCGCTTCGTTTAGGCGGGAGGGGTAATTATAAAAAAATTACTTCTCTGACGATGGAGAATGCTCGCTGCTGTATCAAGGTCGGTAGCGACCTCATCAAAACATTTGATGTCAAACGAGGATTTAGACAAGGTGACGCGCTTTCGTGCGAATTTTTTAACATCATACTTGAAAGAATCGTCCGAAACTCACAAGCCAACAAAGGCACGATCTTTTAAAGGTCCGTCCAATTACTTGCATCATCGGCGTATGCATATTGACATAATTGGTAGAACACAGCGAGATGTCACAGGTGCGCTTGCTAGTACGTATAGAAACGGAAGCGGCTAAAATGGGTCTAGCGGTCAACGAGGGCAAAACATCGTAGAATCGGACAAAACGTCACGATCGACAGCTATAACTTTGAGGTAGTGAGGGACTTTGTCTACGTCGGCTCTGCTATAAATTCTGACAGCGGATGAAGATATCCTTGGTCGCTTCGAGAGAGATTCTTCGTAGAATTTTCGGTCCCGTTTGCGTTGGCGGGCTGTGGAGAAGGAGATTTAACGACGAACTACACGAGCTGTACAGCGACATCGACCTGGTCAAAAAACTGCGAGTAAGTCGTTTACGATGGCTAGGACATGTAGAGCGGATGGAAACAAATGCTCCGGCCTGTAGATTCTTCGAGTCTAACACGGAGGGACAACGCAGTAGAGGAAGACCTCGCCTTAAGTGGCGCGCGCCAGTCGAAGGCGACCTCAACCGACTAGGAGTGCGTAACTGGAGGCAGTTAGCTAAGGACCGGGCTAACTGTAGAGGCTTGTTAGCGGAGGCTTCGGTTCACCCCGAACTGTAGAGCCGCCTAAGTAAGTAACTTCAAATGAACTTTTTTTTTTAAGAAGGCAACATTTACAATAAAGTACTTTAGCATTTTTGAAAGCCAGGAATCTGTTCTTTGGTATTATTTTTAAGTCAAGTTAAGGTGCTAGTACACGATATGTAGCACGCCACATATATATGTTGCTCTGACGTCACCAGATAGTATCCACATATAGCACACATTTCGTTATTCGTATGTAGCGCAGTGGCTGTAAAAAATTGTGCTAGTACACGGAATGCAGAAAAGCCACACACGAGTGCCTCATATCTTAGCCATTGGCTCCATACGCTGACGTTTAAATTACGTCAGAGCCACATGTATATGTGGCGTGCACCTTTATGCCGATTTCCATTTGGGCTTTTACCGTTTTGCCTTCGATCTCCGATTTTTCCTGCCCCAATGGAACATGAAGTGAGATTAATTTATTTTTTGCATTTATGTAGGTGTGTGACAGTCAGCTATTTTTTTTATTGCAATTTGCGTTTACAAATGTCTCCTGTTTTGGTATTGGTAGGAGTATCGAGATTCGCAAAAGTGATCTGAATCTGAAAAAAAGTGTTTTTTTTTCTGCCCAATGGAAAACGAATTTGACAGACAGCTGATTTCTAGAGCAGAAAAACTGATCTGAATCTTAAAAAAAGCCACTTTTTGCCCGATGGAAATCGACATTAGTAATTATCGATCGGCGATCGTCACGACAATTATCGATTGTGTCGATTGATTTTAGCTATTGGCATTGTGCAACTTAATCGATGGGGGAATAGATTAATGTGAATATTATGAATACATCATACCTACATACTTTTAAAAAAATTAGTTCGATTGAATTCTAGGGGCTTATTCTCAAATGCGCGGCGGATCGCTTTTCATGGCGGATTGGTATTTTTGTATTTCCAAAAGCTAGCTATTCAGGTGACGGATTGCTGGCGGATTTATTGCCAGCAATCCTCACAATAGCTTTAATAGCTTTAATTAATTTGTCGAGAAAAGTATCTCTTGTGCCTAAAAAACTTGCTATCGCTTTGAGATTTTGCGCGCACTGGTCTTATTGAAACTAGTGTGACGCGCGATTTTTTATTTTTGTTTTTTGATGCGCCAATCTTCTGAAGATGCGGTAGCCCGTGCTACTAACATGCACGATTCGCAAACCCGAATAATCGATGCGGGGAGTGCGTCTAAACGTACTAATCCACACCCCACACACTTCAACCGCTCTTCTCGCAGGACTGCCGTTAGGTATTCACCCCTATCGGGAATAATATTTCCCCCGAAATGTTTCCCTTTTTCACAAAATATATATCGTAAATAATTTTCGAAAGGGAAAATAAAAATTCCGTCGGAAAAAATAGCTATCGGGAATAAATTTCCGATGGAAATATTATCGTAATTTTCCCCGAAATATTCCGCTGGCATTTCGTCAGGGAACTTTAGCTAAAGAGCAGCAATTTAAGTGTTTTTCTGCAAAATATTTAGAAAAAATAATGCATATTGTCAGTTTTAATGAAGGTCAAACACAACAAATACAAAACAGCTACAGATTATTCTAAATCATATGAAAAAATATCCGGATATAGCAAATGAATTTATACAAAGAAAAAAAGCAACGCATTTTGTAAATAGATGATTGGCCTAATCCAACTTCGTGGTCGTTTCTCTCTCCAACCTGGTAGCCGCTTTAGCTTAAGTAATAGGGTTTGGTTTGCGGCAAAGACGGGTAAAGGTGCTAGTACACGGCATGTAGCAAGCCACGTATGTATGTAGCACTGGCGTCAGTGTATGGTCCCAATGGCTACATGCCGTGTACAAGCTCTCTTTGTGCACTCTCTGTTGACGTCAGAGCTACAAACGTATGTGGATTGCTATATGCCGTATACCAGCACCTTAAGTCTTAATCACAAATCCACATTTAACTCCATTTAGACGATCATTTCAGTTTCAGTTGAACTATCAGTTATGCTTTCAGTTAAACTGATGTCCAAATGCAAAAATTGAAGCTTCTAACTGAAACTGAGACTGAAATTCACATAAGTTTTTATTTCAGTTGTCAGTTTTAGTAGAAATAATCTTCTAACCTTCGGCTAATCACGAGTAAATTGAAAGCTTAACTGAATACTAAACTGATGTCTAAATGCACTCTAACTGAACTGTTCAACTGGAAGTTTAATTGATAGCTCAACTGAACCTGAAACTAAAATGACCATCTAAATGGGGCTTTAAATTGACGACTTTCTATATATATATATCAAAGGTCCCACTATTTCTTCACCTATAAGATATCTGGTGCTGGCCTGTTTAAGGTCCGAAGATTCTATGTCTTCCTCTTTACTTCATGCTCTTCCATCGCTAATAAAAAATGCGCACTTCTAAATATATCGAAAATATTATTTTAATTTTTTAAAAACTTTACTCTCTCTCTTGTCAAAACATTCGAACATATTTTCGAAAGTACTTTTCTGATTCCCGGGGAAAAAAATTCAGATGGAAATTCACGATGGGTAGATTTAATTCCCGGGAACAAAAAATATTCGGGGGAAACATTTTTCCCTCGGAATTGCCGATAGGGGTGATTACTTCGCGGGGTTGGTTATCATTCAAGCTAATCGTGTTGTGTCACCTGCATCTGGTGTTTCTGCGGCCTCTGAGGCTCCTGCTGTGGCTTTTCTTAGCCTTTCTATTCTCCGTAGCTCATTTTGTAGGATGGTTATAAAATTGCATAATTCCGCCCAATTCTCTTCAGACTGCAACATGTGGCCGATGATTAGTGACAGGCTGTGCAAAGTATTTCTCCATGCCATGAAGCGTGGGCAATAAAATACTGCGTGCTCCGTGTCTTCATCTTCATTTACGCATTCGGGGCAAGATGGAGAGGTGTCGTGCTCAAAACGGTGCAGATACTGTACACAGTCTCCATGGTTATGTTATATCCATTCCTGGATTGTCGGTATAAGTTTGTATGTCCATCTGCCTTTCGTTGTGGTATTCCAGCGAGCTTGCCACATAGCTATAGACGCTGCCTTTTCTTCAATTTTAATCCTCTTGATTTCACTGGCATCGTATTGGTTTAAGGCTCTTTTGTTATATATCCGCAACATTTCGTCTGCAAAAATGCCGACGGGGACCATTCCAGCTATAACAAAGGCGGCTTCATCCGATATGGTTCGGAAGCCGCTGATTGTCCGTAGCGCGCAGAGCCTGTATGTTGACAATAGTCTCCTTTTGGTCTCCTTCGTCCTTAGTGCTCAGTGTGACAGAGTCACAATAGGGGCCAGTTTTTGAAAAAATGAAGAAAAAAAAAAAAATGATTTCAAACTTCAAATTTAAGGGAAAAAAATAAAAAAAAGGGTTGTACGCTGATTTGTTCAATATTGAAAAAAATAGATACTTAATTTATTTATAGTTTTTACTGCCCAAATCAATTCTTAATTGAACACTGAAAACCGCGCGCGAATTGCTACCCTTGTACCCTGAAATGTGTATCTGCAACCGCAATCCCCCTGCTTGGGGTCACTGTTGGATTATGGGATGGGAGCAAGGTTTAGTATGTGCAAACTTTCTTTAAATTATATTAGTTTACCCAATGTCAACATTATTCTTCAGCTACAGTCTCTGGCCTGAAATTGCACATTATAGACGAAATTTTGCTGATTTGCATTATAGACAAGTTAAAACCATATTCCTGGCTTTTTAAAATTAATGCTATAGCACTATAACAGTGTTTCCAGCCGGGGTAGGTTCAGCGGGAATGTCCGGGTCCTAGAATCTAAAGGCGGGGGAAAATCGAACATACACTTGTGAAACTGAAGAAACTTTACAATTTAAATTTAATAATCTTTATTGACTTTGACTCGTCTAATTCTGATTTATTTAAATATAGCTTTAATTACGTTGCCTGGCGGAGCTCTGGCGACTGTCTCCCAGATCTCTGCTGTTATTGTTCCTGCTGCTTTTGCTGTTGTTGTTGCTGTGCTGATTGTTGACCCCTTTTGGCTGTGGGGTATGCCGTATGCTAATGTCATCATTATACTACCGCTACGACTACTTCTACTTCTACCACTACTACCATTCCAAGGAGTGACGGGTACCTGTTGTAAGTGCTGCCATTGCTTTTTTAAAATATTATATTCTCATTTTAAGTATGTATATATATTTTTTTAAATTACCCCTCCCGTCTAAACGGAGTGAGATATACCTCGCCATCCCATAGTAAAAAATGTTTGTATTTAACTCCTCTACATAAAACCATTAGTTTTCATCGCCAAAGTTATCGTAGGTACTCATCGCAATTTTTATCCTTAAATTTCAAGTTTGAAATTGTTTTTGCAGTATTCGTCAACTAGGTTTAGAGCCATTTTATTCACTTTAAGTTGAACACAACTTGGGGATTTTTATTCTCAACTTGAGAAATTGCTTTTATTCACTCGAAGTTGACTCGCTCAACTTTGGATATTCCGAAGTTGAGAAAACCAAGAGTTGATTAACTTTGGATTCGCTCAACTCCCCGAAAAAGTAGAAGTTATGAAGCAAACTTGGAGTTTTACGTCAAACGTCCGAATTTTTTTATTTGTTACTTCTGTGTTTGGAGTTCAGTTCGTGACGAAAATAATGAATAATTCATTTTTAAAATTGAATAAAATAATGTATCGTGCAAACTATTTCTGGGAGAATTGACCATCGTCTTCGAGCAGCGAAGATAATGAGGACTGAGGAGATAGATAATTTTGTACGTAAGAGGCGGCAATATAAGATGGTATCACGTTTGGACTGGAAAAATGGGATGGCCGTGATTTCAACTATGGTTCTCGTCTCTAAAAGAGTCAATGATGGTGCTCCAGATAATAATAAATTCGTTACTGTCTGATGAGAGAAGGTATTGTACGAATTAGTCGGAATCGATTGAATTATAAATATAGGATTGAGTGATGTTCTTTTTTTCGTATTGCGGAAGGTACTATGCACTTGGTACTCGGATCAATTCAATTGGCGGTTGCCGATTTTATTGGAGTGAGCATTCGCAACCACCACCGGAAGTACTAGGATTCACTGATATGATGGCGGCTACATTATGCTCCTTCGGCTACGCCTTTGTAAGCATCATTAAAATTCACTGACCAGTGACCACGTCTGCTCTCGATTGGTTCGCACTTACTTTCGGTCAATTTTAGATGCTGCTGAAAACAGTTCATTGAATGTTTTAGAGAAGTGAATGAAAAAAATAATAACCAGACAAATTTGTATTGTTATGTTATGCTAGATGTTTATTAAATATGTGGAAACATAAACTTAATCAAACAAATATAATTTTTTTGCTGTTGGTGTTGGAATAGTGGATGTAATTGCGGTTGCAATTCAATGACCGAACGGTCTTTGTCCAGCGCAGTTCAATATCATTCCAACAAAAGCCTCGTGAAAGCAATTACATACTCAGAATCAGAACAAATATGTAGATAATAGACATGGACTTAATTTTGGAGCAATTACTATCATCTTCGTCATCTTCGTCATCTTCATCTATGAATCTCGATTTTTCGTCGATATGATTATCCTTATTAAGTTCTTATGTTTTCATTGACAAACGAAAACAATTTGCACAGATGATGTACTATATAATAACGCACTAATTACTAATATAGCTATTTACAAAAGCAGATCAATCTGCTTTTATTAATCTCACATTGAAATGCACAGATGAAATTACGCGCGAAATGCAAATCTAAGGTTGAACTGACGCATTATGTGTCATTTGCCAGAAATATCCCAGGGATATTTTACAAACTGCAGGTAGGCTAACTTTAGGATTTCAACCTCGGAGTTGCAAAATAATGTAGTGAATAAAAGCAATTTTCAACTTGCCGTTCAACTCTCGATTTAAGATCAACTTCGAAGTTGAACAACTTTGGAGTTTTCGGCAAGTTGAACAATAGTGAATAAAACGGCCCTTAGAGCCTTCGCGTCTTCGAATTCACCTCTGATGATGATTGTTATAACATCTGCATATTCTTGGACATAGAAGCCACCATTACTGAGAAAAATTGGTAGTAGGTAGTAGTAGTAGTAGTAATAGCTGCACTTATAATATGTGCACTTTGTGGTATTAGAAGGAAGGCCTTCTTCAGGAAAGAATTGGTTAGCTTTATTAGGAAAGTATAATCCTTCAAACTACTAGAGAATCCTCCTAAATCGCCTAGAGAAGTGCAAGTTTCAGCAAAAATAGTAGGTATCCACTATTGCATCAAAATTGAAAGTTAACTTCATTATTGTTTACATAAATACTACCTTTTATTTAATCACTTTCTATTTTTAAACAGTAAATATTTAATTATTTATTTTTAATGATTCATACATCTTGCATATTGCTCATTTTGAACTATAAATATTATATTGAAGTATGGTACTATAATGAACTTTTAAAGGTACATTTGAAGTTAACAAATTAACCAATTAACTCGTGAAAATTATTTATTGCATTTGTTCTTTTTAAAGTCCTTTTGAAACCACATCGCAATTTTGTTTATACAAACCAGTCATATCGCCATCGTGTATTAAAGGTTATTCCTTTAAGTTCTTCCTGGAGCACTAGGGACATATTTCTCTGAGGGTTGATATTGCCATTGAGCACATATCTCATCTGAAGTGGTCTTATTGTATCCAGCTCTGCAATAATAATGTTAAGTACTTCCTTTTTTTTTATATCCCTTTTTTATTTAATAATAAACGATCAACGTGCAGATCATGCAACAAATATGCATTTTTAACAAATTATTTATTTAACAACTTAAAAAACTACGACATTAAAAAATAAAACATATAATACTGAATAGCTTTGACAAGAGATACGAATGAAGAGAAAAAAAAACTAACAATAATTTAAAAATTAATACTAGACATACGATTTATGATTGGGGATTAATGAAGTAAAAAGGGGATTTCTATGGGTCCCTGAGAGCTGGTACCTACCTATTAATTATTGGCGTATTTTTTTTGGAAAGTGAGTATAACAAAACCAAAAGTGAGTATACAAGTTTTGCATGTAAAAGTAAAAGTGAGCTAGGTATAGATTCTCAAAAAAATACGCCTTATTTTATTATGATTTGGTTGTTGCCATCTTCTCCAATTGCAAGGATTAGCAACATTTCAGGAAAATGGAAACATTAAGGGGCTCGAGGAAGAATTTTAGTTTAAGAATTTGGAGGTGAAATTGGGTAGGTGCGCGAAAAGGCTGGCGGTATATTTCATGAATAGTTTGTGGTCACGAGATGGTGGGTAGATCAGTTTTGACGAAGTCCTCATGTCACCAAATTCTATAGTTTTAAAGTAGTGTAAAGACCTGTATCGGATGTCCTACCACTATTACTGGAGAGTGACAGAAGAAGTGCTCTATTTTTTCCCTCTTGCCTCGGACGACCTGACAAGTGACAGTTTGAACAGAACGATATTTCTGCAATGCCGAGTAGGTAGGTATATGTTTGGATATTTGTTGTGTTATTGTATCCTTCAAAATTAGAGACACTATACATTTTTCCATTTTATTAAATGGGGTTCTAATAAGGTTTTGTTAATCTGCATGGAAACTCGCAGTCAGAGGTGAGCTAATTTTTGACCAGCTCCTTTCCTTGCTAGTTTATCTGCTCTTTTGTTTCCCGAAATTTCCTTTATATCCTTGACCTCGCCTCGTACCCCAAGTTAGAGAGATTTGTAATTACAAACCCTGATGTTGAATTTATTTTCGTACCTACTCCTTTACCAAGAAAGATTTTGCGTCGGAACGGAATTACTTATTGTATTTCTATTCTATAGTTTTCTGCTTTTTACACTGCTATGAAAGACTCCAAATGTGTCCTAAATTTAATCAGTTGGCTAGTACTATACTAGGTATACATATATGCCTGCTTCTGTGATCCTCCATTATATTGGGACAGTCCATGTACCCCGGGACTGAGCGTGAGAGTTTAGTGCTAGATTTGGCTATCGAATGCACTGTAGAGTTTTGCATTGTCTAAGGCCCTAGTTATAGCTATCATTGAAAATTTTGATTTACAATTTTAAGACGATTGATCAAACAATATTGTGGGCGCAGTAGCGCAGTGGTTAGTGTGCTGGACTACTGTGCGAGGGATCCCAGGTTCGATCCCCGGAAAAACCAAAATTACATCTTAAAGTTTTTTTCTACTGCGCCACCTCTCGCGAACGTCTGACAAACATCCGAGAGTATGACTGTCATGAAAAAGCTTCTCAATTCAGCCGTTCGGACTCGGCATAAAATTGTAGGTCCCTTCCATTCGTCCCAAAAATAGAAACTCACACAAAACGAATGGTTGCGAGAAGCTAGGCCTTGGGTGTCACCCGCCTGTTGCGCCACCTATTTATTTATTTTTTTTATCAAACAATATTGGCTTTAATTGGTATCATTTATGGAATTTTTTTACAAAAGAAATTACTTAATTCTGAATAAAACTTTTCTTTAAATCCACTTTCATTATTTCACTGATTGAAATCGATTTCAATGAACAGCTGAGTTTCGTTTCTCTAATTATTTGGAACCCAATCGTTTCACTGATGTGTTTGATTCTCTTTCTATTCTTAGCTGTCAGTTACTCTTGCAATGATGAACTCTATCCTCAAAACCTAGACATGTTTGTTGCCAACTCACTGACAGGTTCTTCCACTGACAGACATTTTTCAATGATTGCTCTAACTGACTTGTCAAAAAAATTAAACCACCATTCCACTGATTTGTTCCAATAGGCGTTTTTCTTTTTTAGTTCAGAGCAGAGCCTGAACTGTTAAAAAAAAGTTCGTGTTTCTTTTTTAGCTCAGAGACATCAGAGCTCAGAATTTGTGTTTCTTTTTTCGTTCAGAGAATGTTCAGCGCGCGCTCGATGAGCTCAGAATAAATTAACTGAGCACACTGAGTAAAAAGGTGATCACGCACTTTACAGTCACATTTGATAGAAAAAAAACAGGATAAACAAAGTAGTTGAAGTGGCGGACGAGGGTTGTTGTTCTGGCACAGAAGGTAGGTAAACCAAATTAATAAATAACAATTAATAAACAACCATAATGACAGCTATGTGCTCAAGTGTGTTTCATAAACAAATCAGAGCGATCTGAGCACGCTCGGTTCAGAGCCTGCTTAAACTGTTCGAGCTCTGTTCAGAGTTCAGCTCTGAACCAAAAAATAAAAATGCCTAATGTACATTTCAATGATAGCTATAACTGAGGCCCAAGCCAGAAAGTTCTATTTCTTTCGATTTTAATTATTTTTCGTTTCCGGAAACTATTTGCAAGCTCCACAGTACCTCCAACCCTCAATTTGGGTTAGTATAAAATAACTACTATAACTACTCTACCCAGTTTTCTATTTTTACTCTGTTTGTTGTCAAAAATTAATTTTTAATTAAATTAATTATTAAATCGTAAGAACGATCCTTATATTCGGGCCTATCATGGTATCCGTCACAAACCAGTAAGAATAGACCGTCGACTCTTCCCACATAACGGATTTTGCCCACAAGCTGCTGGCGGGCCCAGGATTTTTCATGTATTGGTGCTATACAAAATCAAAGGAGCGCCTTTAACGCACGCATACTTGAAAAATCCTAGGCCCATGGTATAGCATGGAAAATCATTGCCGCCATTAATTTACACGTATTCACAGACAGGGTAACTTTCCGGGAAGAATCGGGTAGGTGCACGGGAAGTCGGCGATCTAGTTCTTACTGGTTTGTGGTATCCGTTCCGAAAGAAATATTCCCAGATTTTTCACGAATCGGAGCATTTTGCTTCATGGTAATTGTTCCGATCAATTGTTATGAACATTTCTTCGACATAACGTAACGGAAATATTTTAGTGAACAAAATGCATTTTCGGAAACGGATGCCAGTAACCAGTCTCCGAACGGATGCCATGATAGCGCCGATTATAAACAAATAATGTAATGAAATCAGAATTATTCATGCTGTACTCACAGAAAAGTGTGAAGAAATTTAGGAACAAAAATGGTAATAATAATTGAATATAATTTTTAGATCTAAGTACTGCATAACCGACATGCTGGATAAGGATACCTTTTGCAGGAATCAGATGACTCAAGCATACAACGCCAGTCAACGATTGACTAAACGTCAAACATATGTCTATCGATGCGGCATTACGCCACGGCTCAGGCTGAAAGCTGATATAGTGCAAAGTGGGCCATCTAGTGGTTTCTTTTTAAAACATAGGTTATTTTGACACTGACAGAGAGTGACAGTTTGGTGAGGATTGTGGAGTGGTGGCATCATTGGACCATTTTTCTTCGAAAATGAGGCTGGGAACAGCATTTCGGTCAACGGTGGGCGTTACAGAGCCGTGTTAACCGACTTTTTTTTTACAGAAATTGAAGACATGGATTTGGACTACTTTTGCAGAATGGCGCGCCATGCCAAATCGTGTTATCAGCCGTTTAGGCGATGCCAATTGGCCGCTTAGGAGCTACTATTTTATCCCTTTTTTGTGGGGAACCGTGAAGGACCGATGTTATGCAAACAATTTGGAAACGATTCAAGCACTTAAGGCCAATATCATCCAAGCAATCCGTGAGCTACAGCCCGAAACTATCAACAAGGTCTTGGAAAATTAGAGTGACAGAATGACCTACTGCAAAGCCAACCGATGCAGCCACTTGAACGACGTTGTGTTCCATAATGAATGGGAATGTTTGCTCTTACTAATAAAGGTGTTAATTATGTTTCGTTAGTCCTGTTACAGTGAGCATCGAAAGTAAGTGAACACCAATGATCTTTTAAGTTTTCCTTAGGGTCTATAATACAAGTCTAAAAATAAACAACCTGTAATAAATCTGATAACAACATAACAACAACAAAACGTACTTATTACATTTTAAAAACAAAAACTACTTTTTAGATATTACAAAAAAATGTTTTTCAAATTCCAAAGACAAATCATTGGAGTTCACTCACTTTTGACCCTCACTGTACATATAATGTGTATGCTACATGGGCATACATTGGAACATTTTCTACCTACATTAAATAACAAATATCACATTTAAATATAAAAATTGCACAGTACTAAATTCTCCTATGCTCATCTACGCCAATAGCTATTGGTATTGTGCCTCTCTGGTGGCGGACTTTGATAATAATTTCCCCCCACATCGTAATTCGTATTTATGCTGATGGCCCTTTCCCCATTTTTATTATTTTGTGATCCTCCCAAAATTTGCGGCCAGTTGTTTTTTAATTCCTTAAATATATTAACTGCCGCTAAACCAACCGAAGCTATTTTAACCCCTATACGCGTGGTAATCGAGTCGAAACTGGAACGATTTGGTTCCTCTTCAATATGCAATGATCGTTGACTAAATCCTTTCAATGGGAACCCATAGTGATGAGATTGTTTCTGAGTGATGCGTGAAATGAGACTACCGGAATTGGGTGGCACATACAAATTGGATGGACGATAATCAATCGGACAGTTTGACTCAAACCTTTGATGGGATGAGCATGGACTACGCTCTTGGAAACATGTCACTTGGACGACGTTGTAGAATATAGCTCCCAGTGTGTTGGCGGTCTCTGCAGAAGAAAATAGTTTATAAATTTATATAAAAGTGTGAATTTATTTCTCACCGGTGTTTAAGGATTGCAAACAACGTCTGAACCTGGCATCACAGTCACAGTGTGATCGTGTAAAGGCTCCAGTATTGCAAAGTCCACGGCGGCACTCTCCGGCGGACAGGACATTTGGGCACAAATCATGTTCGCGACAACAACGATCTTCACCAGCATGGTGACCTAGGTCATTGTAGTCCACTGCAGCTGTTCCTGAATGTTAAGAAATTATTTTGCAATCAAAATAAAGCCACAGACTAATGACTGGTTTTTAAAAAATTCCGACTGATGCTTCATTTCTATCTGAAAGTTATCTGAAATGTAAACGGGAGTCTCAAAAGGGCGGAAAGGACGAAGAATGCAGTGCTAGCCTTTCATGCGTGCACCAGAATATTAAGCAAACCTGATGAAGTGCAGTGGCCCAGAGCGGCGGAGAGAGCTGACCGAGAGCTCAACGGGCTGAGGGATGGAGAAACACCGACTTCGACACCGAAGGAAAAAGAAAGAGCACAAGAAACGGGCGGTCGAATCAATTGAGGGGTGCTACTGCAGTTATACCAGTGGGTAAAACGATCCACCCAAGGATACAGGGCCCTAACAGAAGCCTGCAGAGATGAACATCGGAACACAGTAGTAGATTCACAGTCGCTACTGAGGATTTGGAAAGAACAATTCTGCAGACTGTTAAACGACGAAGACAAATTACCCATTCAGCCTGGACGATGAAAGCCAAGAATAGCGATATCCAAACTAAAGTCGAACAAAACCACCACCGCAGTGAGCTGGTAAGGATCATGTACTAATTCATCTGTGGTCGGACGAAAGCATGCCCGACGAATGGAACCCCATTCACAAGAAAGAAGATGCTCTGAACTGAGCCAACCTGGGAGAGGGGCACAGTAGTCCAGCACACTAACCACTGCGCTACTGCGCCCACAGTGCGGTTTTAGGCAAGGCAAATCTACCACAGACCAAATTTTCACACTCCGACAAATCTGAGAAAAAACTCAGGAATTTCAAATCAAGGTAACATTTTTCAGAAGTCTGTTCAACTGCTTGCGTATGCTGACGATATTGACACTATCACAAGATTGCAGCGAGCGTCAGTGAAACGGAGGCGGCAAGATGGGTCTGGCTGTAAATGATGACAAAACGTTTGCTGTCTCAGCATTGACGACTGGGACAAAACGTCACGAAGGACAGATACAACTTCGAAGTAGTTAAAGACTTTGTCTACCTGGGCTCCATAGTGGAGCCTCGAAAAATGACATCAGCGCAGAGATCAAACGAATAACCACTCTTGCCAATCACTGTTTCTTCGGGCTAAGAGAGCATCTAAGAATTGAAGCCCTCTTTCATAGATCCAAGGAGATAATGTATAAGTCCCTAATCATCCCGGTTCTGCTGTACGGTGCAGAAGCATGCAATTTGTCGAAATCGGATGAAAACCTCCTGTTTTGAGTAAAAGATTCTTCGGACAATATTCGGTCTAATTTGTTTCGATGGAGTGTGGAGGAGAAGATTTAACGAAGAGCTTTATGGGTTTTACAGCGACGTTGACATTATCAAAAAGCTGGAGATACAACGGCTGATATGGCTGGGGCACGTGGAGCGTATGGACAGCAACGCACCAGCCTGACGAGTTTTTGAGTCCAACCCTGAGGGTAACGTAACCAAAAGTAAAGTAAAGTAAGATGGAGTCCTTGTTCTAAATGATCATATCCATCGCTCTACACGGCGTCCCGCCCCGGTTTAAGAGAGATGCAGGCAAACGGCTAAAATGATTTTTAAATTGCCAGCCAATGCAGAGAATGACTGCATTGGCATCACTGGGGCAATGAGGACGATCCGTATACAGCGTGGCTAAATGCAGTGCTCAATAAAAGGACTCTTTTGATAGAATTTTACTTTCTATCTGTCTTTTTATACACTCTATCTATAGAATCTGCATTAAAGAGTGCTCTTTGGATTAGCCAAACTATAAGCTGCGCAAACCTAGTTTGACGGGACATGTAAGGACCATTTCTGTTCATAACACTTCTATGAATTTTTGACACCATTAACAATTTTAGCGCCAGGCCAACTTTTGTGACAGCTAAAAAAGCAAAATGTTACTATTGACAGCAGCAGATCCGGGAAAGAGATCCGATGAAAAATTACCCTAAAAAATTGCTGCCTTTTTTATAAATTTCCTGTTCAAATCTCCAGACTCAAAGGACGAACTCTGCTAATGGCGAGTGGATACTAGGATTTATTTGTCCGTGGCCTGGCGTAGTTTCTATAAACAATTTTTTAAAGTCAAGAATAAATTCAAGAAATGAATAGAGTTTGCGTTGCTGAACGGAACAAGAATGACGAATGAGCGATCACTTAAGGCTTTGACGAGCTTTTACTCCAAACGCGATACGGACCGGTGGATAAATCTTTGTCAACAGGTCCTGTATAATTCATATTATTGCATTGTAGATTATTAGCTGGATGTTATATTCGCTGCATAATCTTGAGCATTAATTGAAAAATTAAGGTTTACGTCGTATATGATGGATTGCGATGCATGCGACGATGTGTGGAAGCACTGAAAGCTGCCAGACGTTGGTTCGGAGCTTTACATTTAACATACATACCAGGGCCACACCATTTTGTTCCAGGGTATATAAATCCAAGACCTCCACGAAATTCCCTTCCATATGAGCCAGCATCTTTGCATACATTTTCCAGTTCCATAACTGATTCTCGTGGCACTTGTCGGATTCGTCTCTGATCAGATTGCAAAAGCATACGTTGAATATCGCCCCTGGAATTAAATGATTCACATAGAATCAGTATCAGATTGTTGTGGTATATGTAAAAGTGTTATTTCTACCTGTCAGTGTGCATTTTACAAAATGGATGACGTGAAGAGAGCTCAACCATTACAGACATTGTCATATCTGCTATTAAAACTGCTGACCCACATGCCAAACGTATAGATCCTGAGAGTAGTACAGCCAATGAGAGCACAGTAAAAAATTGTTTCGTTGTCATCTGAAATAATTGCAAAAAAAATTAGTTTGTACTGTAGATATAAAGTTAACATAGAACCGAGCATAGAACTGACTCAAATTTCGACTCGCTGAGAAATATATATGACACATGAAACCACTTTACTTAAAATAAAAATAATGTTTGCCCAAAACATTCATTTTTATTTTCAGGGCAAATGGAAGAACATTGTTTAGTGGGCTAAGTTAGGCGAAAACAAATTATGGAATTAGAATTCTGCCAATGCAGCCAATGTACTTAATGTATGAGTATGACCCAATCGGAAAGTGTCATACCTACATTATATAAATGCCGTCGAATGTCAATTCGGTTTTGACATTTTTGAAAAAAGAGAATTACAATCAATTTGAGCGGGAAAGTAATGGGACGCTATACTAGATACTAGACCTGAGAAGGCAGAATAATCGTCACGATGCTTTTGGCGGACAATTCGACGGACATTTTATTATTTTGCGTTTATCCGCATGACATGGAACTGACCACTCTCTTATATGCCTTATACCACTTGTTTGGCCGAAAATATCGCTGCTATCATGAGACTTTTTTAATTTCGTTCCAAAATAGACAGAGTCAACACAAAAGGCACTGTCTTTAGCAATATCCGTTAGGCTATTGGTTTATGCGGACGGACGTTACCAACGGCGCTGCAGAGAAGGACCGAGGCAGCTCGTGAACTCTACGAGCAAAAGTGGAGGGAAGAACACCGGCTTCTCCGGAAGAAAAAGAAAGACCATGAGAAGCGCGCCATCGTGGAAATTGGAAGGTTTTACTCCAGGAACAATGTTCGGAAGTTTTACTTAAAGGTAAAAAGAACATAATGTCATGGCAACAAGACCCGAACGGAGACCTATAGAGACGAACAAGAAAACCTTGTAGTAGAGTCGAAGTTGGTGCTGAGGACATGAAAAAAACATTTCTGCAAACTGTTAAACGGCGAAGACGACACAAATTCCGCTGTCAGGCAGAATGAACCATTCAACCTGGGCGATGAAAGCCAAGACTTCCGTCTACCTGACCAAAATTAAGTGAGGATAGCAAAATATATAGCTGAAGTCCAACAATGCTGCTGGACCGGACGGCTTAACTGCCGAGCTTTTCAAGGCAGCAGGAGATGACTTAGTAGAGAGCAAACACCAACTCTTCTCGAAGATTTGGTCAGAGGATAGTATGCCTAATGAATAGAGCCTCAGCAATGTTTGCCCGATCCACAAGAAAGGATACCCACTAAACTGCCCCAACTATAGATGCATCAGTCTCCTTAACATCGCTTACAAGATCCTGTCTATCGTACTATGTAAACGCCCGAAACCATTTGTCAACGCTGCTCCGTAAAGGTTGGAAACAATTTTATCGAGACCTTTGATGTCAATAAAGGATTTAGACAAGGTGATGCGTGTCATGTGAATTTTTTAACACCATTCTTAAGAAAACCAGGGGAACAAGAGTACGCATCAATCGTCTAAGATAGCTGGCACATGTAGCACAAAGCTCCGACCCGAAGAGTCTTCGATTCCAACCCGGAGGGACAACATAGTAGAGGAAGACCTCGCCTTAGGTGGAGAGCGCAAGTTGAAGGGGACCTCAACCAACTTGGAGTGCGCAATCGGAGGCACAGGCAGTTAGCCAATGATCAGACTGTAGCGCCGTCTAAGTAAGCACGGTCGTTCGCAAATGTTCCGTGATAGAGACTTTCAAAACGCCTTGCCCGCTAGCACATAATTATATTTGGTTCATTTAAAATTACACTTTGAGAGTTTCTTTGAAATCTGTCCAGTAGTTTTCGAGCTTTTAGGAAAAAAAGAAAATTCCTCCCTCTCCTAGATCTTGCTACTTATTTGTAAATTGTAATACTGCATTTAGTTTGAAACCTGTTTTGTATTATACGTCTCTTCTCTTATGAAGATGAAGATTATTAATATACCCCATGCCATACTGCAGCACGCACCCCATCACCATCCTGCATCGGACATACGATCATAATCACCCCTATTGTCGTTGTCGACTAAAAATAAACGACTTTTGTAGCGGCGACGATCGACAAATGGCGTCTGAAATGTCAAAAAATGTGGATTGTATTTTTCGACGACGATCATCGGTATTGCTTAAGACGTTTTGTGACGACGTTTGTCGTGGAAATGATACATTTCTGTCGTCGACTATTTTGCGGACGACTGTGTGATAATGTGTTAAAAAAAAGTATGTGTACTTAATTTTTAATTAACTAAAAGACAATTATAGTTATTTTGCAGAATGGAGATAACAAATAAAAGACAATTTCTACATTTAGTGAACGAAATGCAGAAAAATATTCCTTTGGAAAAATCATTCACGAAGACCTAGCATTAACGTCACGTTAATCAGCAATGGGACGACATAACCTTATCTCTGAATAGTCTTTGGCTATCTTCGACTTCGATAGTCTAAAACACAATTTAAATGTGAAAATAATTATTGTTATTAAAACAGTTTGCAATTTAAATTATTTCTATCACTCACTTAACGTCGGGCAAATCCAATGTCTTGGATTTGGTTTGAATTTCCTTCCATAACTTTACCAGTTCTTTTTTCTGGGTTTCTTCTTCGTTACTGCTTTCAAAAAACATCTCAAGACTATTCATTTTTGATGTGTTTTATTAAATAATTAACCAACTCACAAACAACACACCAGACCAAATATAAATTCGTCGACTGAAATGTCAAACCGCATGTGTATAATTTGTGGAATATATGTGGAATGTGAGAGTTCAGAGAGTCGAGTCGTTTCAGTTACGCAATACCAAATTTCAAACGACTCGACACGACAAATGTCGCCAGTCGTTTGCGACAGACGACGACGACAATAGGGGTGAATATTCATACCTTCATACAACTGACCATAGCACTTACTGCGAAAACAAATCAACCCTTTTCGAATGAGAGGTATACGTATGCTAGTGTGTTTTTGTTTTTGTTTGTCTTGTCGCACGATAGAAAAAGTATAAACATCCATTTGTAGCAAGGTATATATGTATTTTCACTTCAAAAAATACATTTTGGCTAAAAACTGTTCCTAAGGACGTGGCTATAAACGACATAGCCTATAGCAGTCTCACAGTCTTAAGGAACATTTAAAAAAAAGTTTCATTGAAATCTGTCCAGTAGTTTTCGAGTTTTTAGCTGACAATGAAAATTCCTACAGTTTTATTATATGTATAGATTGTAATATAATTGAGACACGAGTTAATGTTCTCTGTGTGAATGTTCTTTATTAACTGAACTTAGGATCTAGCTTAGCTTATGGACTAACTCTATGTAGTATATTATAGTATATAACGTGTAAGTGAGAAAGTAAGAAGAGACCGTTATCATATGTAACTAATTGTGTCAGTTAACAAGATAACCATAGGGTGACACTTTACTATGATAACAACCTCTTACATAGATAATTGTACAGACGAGTTCTGCATGGCTTTAAAAAGGACATATAGTGTTTAGATGTCGCTACCCTCACTTCATGATGGTTGGCTGGACAAAAGTTTTAAGTACCGTTTTTCAGGTTGAAAAGATAATTCTGCCTAAGAGTTTATTGTTGCTTGTCTTCGTCGGTTAACAGAGGGGCAGTAACCATTCTCTTCTCGTGTTCTTCTCTTTTCCTTGTCAGAACTCGCAGAAGTCAGTGTTGTTTGTCTCTTCTTTTTTGTTGTTGTTTTCTCAATTTACGGGTCTTACTACATCATTAATATTAAAAACCATATTTATCCATATCCATTCCTTTCTTGTCTACTTCCTATTTATTCATCTATACTCGTGAATGCGGTCAAAAACATAAGAAAAATAATTTCATAACTGAGATATAAATTGTGAGTCACGTCCTAACCTTAAACAACCATTATTTCAGATCAGATAAGAATTTAAGTTTGTCTAAACTAATAAATCACGCATTACTGACGCACAAAAATTTGTTTTTGCTAGTCCATACATATACCACACTCCCTCTAGAATTATAAGAAAGGTCACATTTATGCCAGTTAAATCAATTTGGTGTGGATTAGCTTCAACTTGGTGTGGATTAGCTAAAAAAGTATAAGAAGTACAAGTACATCAGTGCACAGATAAATAATGAACTGCCTTGTGCTATCCAACACGCAGATGATATCGTACAATAAAAAATTCCATAATCGTGATTCAATACCGTCCTACTACTCTCTGTAGTGTTAACAGAGCTATTTCTGATGAATACCTGCCAATTGCCTCATAGTCCATTGTTTTCGCATCATGGCTTCATTAATTTTATGATCTGCAGCACACATCATCAATTTTGCAAAAAAAAAAAACACAAAAAGTGCCGTCTCATTACCATACCAGTGCAAGCCATAAACTCTTTCATTAACACAAGTAACAGGAGTTGCAAGGTTACTTTTACGAATATGTACCGCCAAAAATAACCGTCTGCGATGCTGACATTTTTCACAGTCTCTGGGGTGCAATAACCACAACAGACCACTAGTCATAGACAGTATAACTTCTGCACAACCCCCACTATCTGACCTTCACCTTTCCTCCGAGTGCACATATCAAAACAAAAACATGCAACAACAAACACACATATTTATATCTATTATTACCATAGTGAGCCCGTTTCGCAGATACACACACAATAGACACAAAAGATAGCCGGCGGCAGTAAACTTGGCGGATTAGTTTCCGTGTTGGCTTCGATGATAGATGTAAACCGTTTGCCGTAGACGGTAGTCTTGGAGCATTTTAATTGTATTAACACGTCATAGACAAGTTTGCAGATTAAATTTATTATTGTCGGTCGTCGGATGGCCTGATTTATAAGGTCATTGCCATTAAAAGTGTGATTAAACGGCGCTAACTGATTGTCAGTTTTCAGTTGGCTTTGAAGGTGACCAAGAGCGGATTAGTTTGAAATGTAATTGAAAGTGATATGACTTACTTTAAAAGTCACGCCTATGCATGGATGTAATTGCGGGTCGTGAAAATGTTAATTTATGTCTAGGTTAGATTTGTTTACGTTTATTTTCCGCCACGGGTTAATGGCCTCTTTTGTGAGTAGTTAAAAGATAAGCCGAGAAAATTAAATGCCAACTGTGTGGTGGTTAAAAGAGTTTCTAACATTTATAGGTCTTCAGTTAATTTGACCGAATTAGACTTAAGTTTGTTTTATATCATTTAGGACTTGCGTGTTGAAGGCTGCACTTGAAACCGACCCCGTCTTCAATTAATTTACGGCAGAGATTTTGCATTGCTCGAAAGTGTTAAGGTGACTGTGGCGTATACGTAACCTTTTTTTCAATAAAAAATATTTTTCTTAACGATTTACATTGGTGCAAGGTAATTGCCTATGCAGATGACGTTGCTATCGCTGTCTCAGGGAAACATCTTAATACGCTTAGGACTTGGCGTCAATCCTCAAAAAACTGAATTGGTTCTCTTTACAAGGAAGTACAAAATTCCCGTCTTTGCTCCCCCAAAACTAAATGGCACCCTGCTGGTGCTCTCTAATACGGCTAAGTACTTAGGCCTCACTCTAGTCAACAAAATGAGCTGGAAACCCAATATATTGCAGAGGGTTCGGAAAGCCACCACGGCATTATACTGCTGCAAAAAAGCTATTGGCAGCAAATGGGAACTACTGCCTCGAATCACATATTGGCTTTATGTATCAGTATCCGCCATTAGACCTATACTCGTTGGTCGACTGCGCTTGAAAAGACTATTCACTGAAAGCAACTTAGTCGTGTTCAAAGAACGGCTCGTGTTTGCATCAATGGAGCGCTTAGGACCACTCCAACAGCGGCGATGGACATACTATTCCACCTGATCCCGCTAGACCTCTATTGCAAACAAGTGGCAGCGAATGCAGCCATCCGTATAAAAGCAATCCGTCTGTGGACTAGTCGATGAACTGGTCACTCGTCTATTTGAGATAAAATAGAATGCATCCCTAAAGATACTGATTACACCCTCCCCCAGTTTCAATTCAGTAAGAATTTTGAAACCTGCATACCCTCCAGGACTGATTGGGAGAGTGATGTAGTGTCTCACTGGAGATCCGTCTGCTTTTACACAGATGGGTCAAAAACCGAAACAGGAGCAGGAGGGGGGGGGGGTGTTTCCTTTCCTTTTGACGCTATATTGTGTTTTCATCAGAAAGACAGACAGGCAGACGGACATGGCTGAATCGATTCAGATTCAGAACTTGTTCCTGGTCAAATCCGGTGACTCTTTCTTGAAGTTACAAACGTAATGATAAAGGAAATTATTCTTTCATGTGGAGGGTATACAAAATGTATTAACTTATAAATGAACTTTATATAGCAATCTCTCTGAGCGCTTCAATTGTTTCCTTATCATTTGCATCAACTTACATAATGTCGAATATTTTATTGCTGCTTCTGTAAGTAATATTAGTACCAACCAATTATTTTGTTACTTCGGCCGGTATAGGAAAGTTGAACCTCACACAACAACTGCTAAATTTTCAGTTTCAAATATTTGTTTGCAAGTTGGCAAAGGCAAGTACTTGTGCAAATGCAAACGCATAAATTGGTTCATTGTATGAGTGGGATATGCTTCCAAGCTCAGAGCAACAAACAAAGTGAAATTTAAGCAATATTTGTTCGTTTTTTTTATTTTGTTCTATTTTCACTTTGAATTTAAAAATTTATATTGATAGAAAAGTGATATTACACGAAACATTTAAAAACAGTCAAACAAAATTCGTATCCAGCTAAAAAACCAGCCGGCTGGATTTTAAAAAATCTTCCAGCTAAATGCATATCAATCCAGTCAGATCTGACTGGAAAGCAGTCAAAATGGCAACGCTGCTTTCGCTACGCGTAAACTTTTAATTAAACAAAATGCGTTAAAGCGCCACTAATCGAAGGTGGTCAAACTGCACCACGTGCTCCACCACGAAACAGATATGGCCCATACTGGATCTTTAGCGCTCCAACAAACTTATAAAACTAAAAAGATGCAATATAAGCACACTAGTAGGTGTCATCTCGGGACACTGCATTATTGGGAGATATTCTCTCAGGCTTTGCCTCCTTTCCAATGATTTCTGTAGAAGCTGCATAGACGAGGAGGAGGAAGACACATTTCTTCATCTCCTATGCACTTGCTCGTAGATAACTGAATCTCGGAGACAATCTTGGCGAACTCGCTAATGCAAGCATAAGTTGCTACCAACGCTTCAGTCTCAGCTCCTGCTGGTTCAACGGGTAGTTGTGAGATCATTAGATCCTTTGGTATCACAATGGGCCTCCTTTTGCCTAAGTGATTCTGCACTTACCTACATTGGAATAGAGACTAAGCTTCAAATTAAGCACCTTGATCTCTAATTAAATTAATACGAAAACAGAGCCTTGCAATGGGTTTTTTTTAGAACGTTTCGATTTTGGTCATTTCATTCGTTACCTTCTTACTTTCTTACTTAGATGGCGCTACAGTCCGGGGTGGACCTGGGCCTCAACCAACACGCCTCTCCAATTAGCCCGATCTTTGGCTAACTGCCTCCAGTTGCGTACTCCAAGTCAGGTCCTCTTCCACTTGTGCGCGAGGCGAGGAGATCTTCATCCGCCTTTGACAACGTCCATGATTCTACCCCATAAAGCAGGACTGGGATGATGAGGGTCTTATATAGAGTCTCCTTTGCGTTTCTCGACAAGGCCTTACTAATCAATTGCCTTCTTAGACAGAAGTAACAGCGGTGGGTAAATGTAATTCTTCGGTTAATTTCTGATGTGATGTCATTTTCAAAGTTAATAGCGAAGTCGAGGTAGACAAAGTCCCAAATTTTGTTTTGCCCTCATGCACCACTAAACCCATTTCTGCCGCCTCTGTACTGATACTTGCAAAAGCACCAGTGACAACCCGCTATGTTTTGCCAACGATGTCGATGTCGTCAGCGTCAGACTTTTGGAAATTTGTGTACCTGGTGTTGGGTTGCTAGTTTAGCACAATTTTCTCAAGATTGATGTTGAAAAAGTCACATGACAGCGCATCACATTGTCTAAATCCTTTTTTGACATCAAAGGTCTCGGCGAGATTGTTTCCGACCTTTACGGAGCAGCGAGCGTTCTCCAACGTCATTCTGCAGGGATGCCAAAACTAGACATTGCTCTGTATAGCTCGTCTGTATAAATGCTGTCATATGCGGCCTTAAAGTCGATAAACAGGTGGTGGGTAGGGTATCGATTTGGACTTTTTGAGTTTTCTCCAGGATCTGTCGTAGCATGAATATTTGGTCGGTTGTGGACTTGCGGGGTTTAGGTTTACGGGCTGGTGAAGCTGAGTGGCCTCTTTTTTACGCCACTCAGGTCCTCGTTGACCCATTGAGATACCGGCTGTGGACTTACCGGGCCTAAAACGGTACTAATAGAGTCCAATCAGTTCGTTGACAAATGGTTTCAGGCGTTTACACAATACGACAGACAGGATCTGGTAAGCGATGTTAAGGAGACAAATGTCTCTATGTTTGGCGCAGTTTAGAGGGTCTCCTTTCTTGTGGAAGGGAGGCATACTTTCCTCTGACCAAGTCTTGGAGACGACTTGGTGTATGCTCTATATCGAGCCATCTTCTGCTGCCTTGAAAAGCTCGGCAGTTAAGACGTCCGGTCCAGCAGCCTTGTTGGACTTCAGCTTGGATATTGCTATCTTCACTTCATTTTGGTCAGGTGGACGAAAGTCTTGGTTTTTTCATCGCCCAGGTTCACCGTTTCATTCTGCCTAAGTCCGTTACCAGACGTGGTGTCATGTAGGCTGTGCTTTTCGATCGTGCTACCAAAGATGTGTCCCTTTCCTATTTTGGCGTTAAAATCACTTAAGGCGTTTATAACGCCGTACTTAGAATATTGCTCATATGTTTTATCGAAAGCTGTGGTGGCGTGCGAGCGCATATTAGGGTGATGTTGGCGAATTTAGCCTTGATTTGAATAGTTGTAAGGCTTTCACTAACGTGTCGAAAGCTCAAGACTTCTTGCCCTAAGTCTGCCACTTACAACGAATCTGCATCCAAATAGACGACACTGCTCCTGTTCTCTACAGGATGCAATCACCGTAGTAAATGTCACAGTTTTTCATCTTTCTTTTGTCGGGCCCATCCCACCACACTTCCTGAATGGCGGTGATATCTGCATTGTAGCACTCTAGGGCTTCCGTTAATTGTTCGGCTGCACGCGGTCTGTTTAGTGTTCGAACATTCCACGTGCAGATCCGAAAGTCATTGTCCTTTTTCCGTTTTGCAGGGTCGTCAACGGTAAATCCATCCATACACGAGGCTTTTGATTGCTTCGTAACATATAATTTTTTCCCTGATTGGGTAGTTAACTCTACGCACATCCCACACCCTGAATGACTAAGAACTAAATTGACCCAGCGGGTCGTATACTCCGAGATATCATCCGTCACCATCTCTATTTCAACACCCTGATTAGTGCTGGAAAATCCTTACTGACATTTGCTCCAAATATGTCACAGTAGCTCACGCAAGTTATCTGCGATCTTGACTGTGGAGTCATGTGGATTCATCCGCTGTATGTCCTCTTTCTAAGGGGCTCATGTAAGACCTCTGAGACTAGTTCAGTCAGTCATTCCGATAGAGCATTATAGTGTTGCTATTCTTCGTGTTCAACAATCGCGCTTATAAGTTTAGCAAGCTAAGTCCGGCTGGGCGAAACCAGTGCCCGCCCTAGTCATACAACACCAAACCACCATTCTTTACAACCATTCAAACGAGTCCATATAAAGCTCAATATACGCTACAGCTGCTACTACGGTGGCTGCAGACACTTAATTAAATATTTATTTCTGACCTAGCATATAGTTTACAACTCCACGCGTTTTTTTGTCCCTGTACATCGCATGTCAAGCCTCCAGTGGTTACTTTTTAAAGGGTGCTTGTCATACAAAACTAAATCCAATCGGACAAGTTAATTTTTACAAATGCGCCCTACATAATATATCACACCATAAGTAATTTATTTACACAATCATGCAGACTTAACTTTTAATCTGTACAACTGCTAAAATATCCGCACTTGGACCTTGTGCAAACGCTGCCCCAATTAAATCAATGCATAGCGCTGAGACCTTTGGTCATCCTTCGCCCGGCCGGTTTAAAGTGCAGCCACAGCTCTACAAATTGCTTAGCCTGTCATGGTGGTTGGGGTTCCAAACACAAAAAAGTCTCCTTTTGGTAAAACCAAACGAAACAAAAACTTTTAATTATCGCAACTGACACCGCAAACAAGTATCTGCACGCAAATGAAAAGAAAGAAAACTGGAATACATCGCCCAATGACCGGCATGGCACGCTGTGAGAAGAGGCAGAGGCAGTGCCTTGCTTTGTGTGTACTTTTTTTCCGCTCAAATCCACTAGCCATAGCCACAAGCCAGAGTGCACACGAAACTTGAATGGAACGACTCTTTAAGGCGACATTGAAAAAGGAATTAAGGTTTCCGTTAATTCGAACAGTGTGCGATACTGTCATTAAATTTGAGCGATAATCTGACGCACCTTGCTTGCCTCATACCGCACAAAGTAACCACTTCACACATTCTAACACTAACAGAAACAGATACATCCAAACTGTGCCTTAATAGGCACTCAACCTGAGTGTAGTTAAAGACAATAGTACATTGTCCAAGGCAGGAGGCTCGATGCCACCGTCAAACCGAATGTTTTCACACTTTGGTCAATGGACAATGACCTCAAATGTCTGACGAATTGGCACTTGGAGTGCGCAAATTGATTAGAAACATTATTCTAACCCCATTGGCATTGGGAAATCGTACGCTTCTATAGTATTTACATTTTGGTCCAGAGGTGAGATTTGTTAGCTCAAACAATTTACACGCATTGGCTTACTAGTAACGAAATCTAATTGAAAATGGATGTGCTTGAGTCGAGTCGAGATAGTTTATCTAAGGTAGAAACGACCTCGACTATTGTTGACTTTTGTTTTCGTATGTGAGCACATCTGGTCAAAGTTTATTGACTATGTAGATACAATCATGTTGGTTGGCTGACGAAAGTCAACAATGCGACAGAGAATGCTGTTTCAAGAGAATGTTTTCTAGTTTGTTCTTGATAGCGTGACGTGACGTTGTCGTTGATGGAGAAGGGGCAGTATTTTGGGGAATAACATTTACATTAACAAACGTGTATAATTTTAGGAGAAAAAGCAATAAGATAAAGGTTTGTTTTGATTAGGTATTTTCGTAGAATTATGCAAATCCCTTAGGAGATTTTTCTACAGGCCCGGTTAGTCTGGTGTAGGTTGTTAGATCGACAAGGACACAATTGACGCTCATGCACTGTTTTAATAGCACTTCTTGTTGGTAGATGTCTCAAGTGTGTTCGATGTTAGCATCTAGCTAGTGCCGGGCATTCACAGGCGATATGCATCAGGGTTTCCGCTCTTGTAAGATTTTTCCGACAACGACAGTAGGAGTTAAGAGTTAAGGGCAATTCCTCCTAGCATGTGTTGATGGCTACAATTTTTGCCTTCTCAGAGAGGGTTCCATTTCAGACATCTGTACAAGAGGCAACAACTTTTTGGCTCTTTCTGATTTTCGAAACAAACCTTTGGTAAAGCTAGGATCTGGAACATACCTAATACCTTGCTTAGAACAGTTTTAATTCGGGAAGGGAAATATTCTTTCTTCACTATTTCGTGCTCGCTTGCTTGCTTCTAAATCTTGCGAGGAATTCTTTAAACAAAATTTGGGCACCGTAACATTACGTTTGGTTCATCCCACAGCGCCAGTTCTGCTTACCAAAAGTGGCCCACGGGGCACAATATATCACTTTATATATTCCAATTCTTTGATTTTTAGAAGTTTTTAAATCGTATGTACTTAAACGAACATAGGTAGTAAAATAATTTTTTTACACATATTTTTTCAAAGCAGAAGACGTCTTGATCACCTTATCTGGATCTACATTATCCGAATGAAAAGATATCACAGAAAGTGAGCTTAATCTTGAATTATCTATAACGCTTCGGGACACTGTTTTAATCATTTTCATAGTTGAAAAGGTTCTTTCAACATTAGCTGTGGCCACTGGAAGCGTGGCCAAAACCGTAAGCAAGAAGTTTATAACTCTAAAGTTAGTCTTGTCACATATACTCGTATCAAGCAATTTCAAAACTTCGGTAGAAGGATCACTCGACGATTTTTTTTCGAACAAAAGAATGTACTCAGCTTTCACAGCTGACAACGAAATTGCATTATCAAAGTAACGTGTTAACTTTTCCATTTCGCTCACTCGCTCAACTGCAGCAAAACCTGGGAGAAGAGCTTGAAACGATGGTAGAACGTCTTCGTTGACCATGAATCTGTCCGTAAGACAGTATAGACACTAAAGGCTTAAGTAGAAGAGGTTTCTGGATTGGAACGCGTTATTTGTTTCAATGAAGTTCTTGGAGCTCTTAATTCAACTTTAAATAAGTCTTCGGCAACCGAATGATTGGTTCTGTAGGAAAACTGATAAGGGCAGCGTTAAACTGAATAGTTTTTTCGCATACAATAAGGCTTACTAGGAAATCACTTTTTTGGACCGCTGCCAAAAGTGTTGATGATGTTGAAGACATCGCCCACCTTCTGATCGTTATTTCTTCAAGACTTATTGATATGCATTTAAGCTCTACAAAGGAAATAATACTGTCATGATGCCTTTCAATGAATCTTGTTTCACAAAGTCGAGTTTTTCGGCTCTCTAGTGTGTGTTTTAAAATGAAGGTCTGAAGGGGATACGGCTATCATCATCGAATTCCAGTCTGCACTCAAGGCACTGGAATCTACTAACATCAATTCTAAAAAAATTCAAGAACTATCACACAAAGCTCAAGCCATTATGCAGTCAGAACCGAGTAAGACTATGTTGGGTACCACGACATTACTGCACGCTTACCTACTGTGCGAATGCGAAGTTATCTTGATGGAAGTTTCTAAGAGATTACTTTCTTCCAACATTTAGATAGTGACAACGGCAGCCCGTGAGTCTGTAGTAAGGGCAATACCACCTGGAGGTATTACCTTCTTTATCGACAGCCAGACAGCAATAAAAGCCATAACTACACCCGAAATAAAATCGAAGCTTGTGAAGTGCTGTCGCGAAGAACTCAAGGCTCTTGGTACAAAGCACAAGGTATCGCTCTGCTAGGTTCCGGGACATGAAGGCATTCCAGGAAATGAGAAAGCAGATGAATTAGCAAGACTGCCCTGACTGTCCCTGCCCAGTTCAGTTCTCCAACATACCAGGTATAAATTCCTAGAGAGTCACTTCTTCAACGACGTAGACGAGCTTTCCAGCCCATCAATAGACAAGATAATTAACTTCGTCAAATCAACGAGATGGTTTGTATGTAGCAGCACAGGAAGTAATTTAAATACAGGGTTATAATGGGTGAGGGACAACCTCTTATCCCTACGGGCATCACAATGGGTCAGTATTGACCTGAATGTGGCACGGAGAAATTCCCGCCAGCCCACAAACCTAACCTAACCTTACATTTAGATGAGATAGGCCATACCAACTAAAAAAGGGCTAACCTAACTTAACTTAGTTTATTGTTGTTTTTAGGACAATTATAGTGAGTTGAAGAATTGCAGTTTATTTTCATACCTCAGCGAAGAAAATGTACTATTAAGACGATGTCAAGACGTCGAGAAAGAAATTGTTCATACGATTAATGTTTTAACCTGTACCTGTCTATGCCACATCGAACCGCTTGTGCGGTATTTCGAAACCAGAACTTATGTTATGGTGACGAGCGGTAAGATAAGAACTGCGAAGTATAAACTGCCGGAAGTTGAAGAAATCATCAGAGAAAAAAGAATATAATCTGGATCCACTCGGGGACAAACCTTGTAAAGAGTTCGGCGAAAAGTTAGACAGTGATCAGAGATCTTCCAACGAGGTGTTCTGACAGATAATTGGACGTCTTATAGGAAGCATATGAATGGGAAATCTTACGCAGATAGAAGAAGGTAGATGGCAGACATTGACATTATTGACATTCAAATTGCTAAAAATAGACAAAAATGTTCCGGATATAATCGGACCAAAAATATTTCAGGTTCCAGCTAAACAATGGCCCTCTCGTGTCATTAAAATGGCCTGAAAATGCAAACAAAATACTTTTGGCGACTTAAAAACATATGTATGTCGCCCCTTTACGGGATAATATACAAAAGAGATTTCCCCAATTATGGCCGTATAATCCTTTTTAAACTTCTCTGGAAAAATCCTTGCTATTGTATTGAAAATGCGTTGCAGATCTGTGGTCGAGTCAAGATGGGCGAAGGAGCAGTGCGGTTTTTGTGATGGGAGAAGAACAACATTTCACAATGGGCACCTGACTTTGTCTAACTTCGTTTAGGTCTGGTTTTGGTCTGGATCGTTAGCGCAACATGGCGAAGAAGACGATCTAAGTCGCCGCCGACTTGAGTCATCCTTAAGTCCTCACAGATTGAATGTCAGCTCGCAACGTTTGTAGCCGTCTGTGTTGAATCTTTGATAAAAGTATGTACCTAACCTATTGAATGTATTCTCTATGATAGTGGAGTTCTATTGAATCATGGTGATACTGATAAGTTTGAATATTTTCAGTTCGGTGCTTGATCCAACACTTAGGTAGGTAGGTAGATGTGGCACTATGTGCCGTTTTGTTACCACAACTCATTTGACCTGGTTGTTGAAGTTTATCGAAATGGAGAGTTTAGATCCAGCCTGTGGAATTCAAAAGGGTTATAAGTTCTTTGATGCCATTCTTTAAGACTTCCTCGAGGGATGTGAAGAAGGGTTTACCCAGAGCTCGCTGTATAGTCCTAGCTAGTGCTGGACAAGGGCATAGGCAGTGGATGAGAGTTTCTTTTTCGGTTGCGTCATTACAACTGCGACGGTGTGCATTATGTGGGATGCTTATAGGCCAGTGGCCTTTGGTAATCGCTATTACCCTGACTATATCTTTATGTGTTTTACTCAGGAGGTGGGTTGTTTTTTCCCTACTATAATTTGGCCACATCCCTCTGGATATGACACAATTTGTTAGCCTTCTCCATCTGAAATTGGCTTTCGATAGGGATTGTGCGGAAATGTTTGTTTTGACTGTTCCTATTGGAATTTGGACCGATTTCGCAAGTGAGCAGTGGAGGCTTGAACCTCGCCTGGCTGCTATGGCCTGGAACCCAGATTAGGGTAATCCTGAACTGATCAAGCGAGGCCAACTCCTCTCGACATTCTAATACTAATTTTGAGTTATTATTGACTGAGGCGATAGCCTCGATCGTAGCTTGACTGTCAATGAATATGTCTATTTTTTGCCTCGGAACTATTTCCGTGTTTAGTTTGATTAGGCGACAGGCTTCACGGATAGCAAGTATTTCCGCCTGAAACACACTGGCTGCGTCCGGGAGCCTGAAGGATTTTGAGATGCTCAGAGACTCCGAAAATACACCCGCAACTACTCCACAGTCCATTTTTGAACCGTCGGTGTAGATTGTTATGTTCGAGTCCCTGGCTTACAAAAAAAAAAACACAAAATTCCAGTTCGATATAAGTCACCACTTTATTGTCGAATAATACAATGCCAGGGAAAGTTTCGACATCCCTGCCAAAATAGTTTTTCTGTACGGGATGATGAAGAAATTTCGTCACTCTATCGGTGCGAGTGTGGTTTTGAAAATGAATCTTTAAGCCCATTAATTTGTAATTTCACTTATCTTATCTTATGAACTGTCAAAATCACAAATCCTACTGTCTGAACGCACTCATTTCTCAAAAGCGAAAGCATAAAACTGTTTTGACATTATAATTGAGGCTATGAGAAGTCAAATCGTACCAAATTGGACACATATCTTCCCCTCTCTCACGGAAATGTTATTTCTTTTTAAACAAAAAGTCACAGCAGTGTAAACAAGGAAAACAGAAAACGATTTCTTTTGTCAATTGATTTGATAAATCATTTATACACGTTTATTTGGAATGTCATATGATTTCTATTATCAAGTAAAATGGACCTTTAAACGTGTGAAACTTCCGCAGTTTTGCAATTACGGAGTTGCTAATTTATTCCGACAATTTTATTTTTAACCTTCCGTCACTTACTAATTTATTGTATATCGGTTGTTAGGACTCGAAGTAAATAGCAAAATGTTTTGTCGGAATTGAATGGTTGAATGAACTAAACATATAAGTCCCTCAAAAGGAGGACGTACGTCGACGGATGGATTTATTCGTATAAATCCAGAGTGTCGTCAATAGTCAAAGTGAAATAGGTACCTTAGATGAGCTACTTTGACATATTTGAAGCTAGGGCCCGTGAGGATTTTTCAGCACTTGTCAGGGCGCTGAAAGAGAGCTTTATATGCTTATTGACATTTACGAAGTTGGTTACTGACACCGGAAAATATCCGGCCTGCTGTCATTCGGTTTTAAGCAAGAAACCTTCTGGTATTCGAAGCAAACAAACTAGTCCTGGTTAGACGGCTCTGCCAGGATTGACCACCATTTTCGGTCTCACTCGTGGGAACCAAATCTAAAACAAAACAAACAAAATGGAAAGAAAAGAAGGTAACGATAAAACCAAAAGACCAGCTGCGGCTGCCAGTGGTTGGCCTTGGCACCACATCAGAGGACGAATTGCTGGCCTCCAATCAAGCAGCGAGAGTCCTAAGGCTAGCACCTCGACTGCAAACCGACCGACAACCAAGACGCATATCCAAAACAAACACAAATTCGCAGGGAAAGCAATGCGAAGCAAGTACCAGATGACCCACTTTGTCTCAGGGAAGATTGCAAAAAACGAGGCTGCTGGTCAGGTCCACGATAAGGACCAGGCGGATAAAATAGAATATCAGGCAATCGTTGACGAATTCAGCGAGAGCCTGAAAAACAAACCAAAGCAGGCAGCGAAGCGGGATAGGTCTCTAGATGAGTCCTCCCATCGCCCGGTCTCCAAATAAATCAAGGTTCCCGAAGGTTCGACAGCAACACACAAACCAAGCACGTCGGCGACTACCTATCTACCAACCTACATCCCTCTGGACTAGGTTCCGACAAATCATTAGCGGATTTAGGCTTAGCCCAGCAGTCAAGCACCAATCCCCGAGTGATTTTGAGTCCCCTTTCTCCGTTCGTAGAGTAATTTTCTCCGAAACGCAAATCCAGTCGGATACTGAATTTACGTTCAGTATCTTTCCGCGACGAAAAGGGTGGGCAAAAATCCTCTACTTGTTGTTCCTTCCCGAGGGCGCCCGCCTGAAAATGGCTAATCCAGCCTGTCTGTTTAGTGTCAGCCAAAGGGTCACACTTGCATATCAGCTGTACGCTGTGATTCATTACGACGTACGACTGATGTGAAAGCGTGAATGAGGTATGAGGTGGGAGTGGGAGTAAACCCTAAATCAAGGCCGGACTAAGGCCCATTTCGAGGAATCAACTTATCTTTAAGCATTAACGATTTTAAAATTTTTTTTTGCATTTTCAGACATTTTGACAAATTAACAATCAATAAACACTAAAAATTAATTAAATTAAATTAATATGACACCGAAATATGAAGTATTATGCGAATGTCTTAAGCCGTTTGCTTGCGATGCAATAGGTCCTTATCAATGCGGCTTCAGACCTGGAAAATCTACGACCGACCAAATCTTCACATTACGCCAGATCCTGGAGAAAACCCAAGAAATTACTATCGATACCCACCACCTGTTCATCGATTTTAAGGCAGCCTACGACAGTGTAAATAGGGATGAACTATATCGTGCCATGTCCAGCTTTGGAATTTCTGCTAAACTGATACGATTATCAGGATGACGTTGGAGAACGCTTGCTGCTCCGTCAAAATTGGTAGGGATTATACCGAAACCTTCAACACCACCAGAGGGTTAAGACAAGGTGACGCACTGTCATGCAGTTGTTTCAACATTGTGCTTGAAAAGGTAATACGCAACATCCAGGCAAGTACATCAGGCACTATCGTTAATAAATCAACACAATTACTTGGGTTTGCTGCCGACATTGATGTGATAGGAAGAACAAATCGAGCAGTATAACCGGTCGTTTCACTACAATGGAGTCAGCGGCAATCAGAAAGGGACTGACCATAAACGAGGACAAGATGAAGTATATGCTTTTATCAACAAAAGTCCAATCCCACCACCGACTTGGCCAAAACGTGAGAAATGATAGGTATAACTTCGAGGTAATCCGTGAATTTGTCTACCTGGGCACTACTGTAAATGCGGAAAACAACATCAGCGCGAAAATCAAACGTAGAATAACTCCTGCTAATAGCTGTTTCTTTGGCCTTAGTAAACAATTGAGGACTAAAGCCCTATCGAGAAGAACCAAGGAGACGCCATACCAGAGAGAAGGAGACACCAAGAAGACCTCATCTTCGATGGAGCGACCAGGTAGAAGGAGCCCTCCGACTGCTTGGAGTGCGTAATTGGAGACGGCAGGCTAGAGATCGAGCCGGCTGGAGAGGCATAATAAGTAAGATCCAGGAGCACCACGTGTGGCGTCATCAAAAGTAAGAAATATGAAGTAAGAATCAAGGATATGGTAATGGAATTACGTGGAATTGGGAAATCAACAACAACGTCAAAAATCAATGCTATATGGAAGAGATTTAGAACTCGAAGTAATTTCAAGATTTACAATAAATGGGACCTCCACATCCTATGTTCCTGGTAAATACGGTTATATGTAAGAACCTTGAATATTTACGCCTCTGTAATTATTCAATCGAATTTAGTTTGTCCATTTGTATTGGCGCTTTTCTACGATACCCGGAGGCCCAGAGCATAGCTTCAATAAGGGCCGAGGCCTGTGCTAATATCTCTATTACATACATACATACATTACATACATACATACATACATACATACATATATTCTTTCCGCGACGAACAGATGTCGGAGACCATCGGAGAGAAATTAACGTGTGGCTGTCAAAACCAGGTGCAAAAACCGCAACCCATCGCAATGAAACGTAGACTGCCGGTGTGCGTTATGTTTTGTCGGAGAAATGTTTCGAACAGCTTATCGGAAAGATAACCATGAAGCATACATAATCGGAGAATTTTTCTTTCGAAACGGATACCATGATAGGACCGATTAGGTTTCCCCAAATTAACCATTGGCAATCATTACAAAGCCGCACACAAATACCACTCCCGACGATGCATCATAGCAGCCAGAGCGCTTCCAACAGATTTTAGAAACGTAATCGTGGAAAACCGCCCATATAGAAAGCCCAGCTTAAGGGACTGACAAAAAAGCTGGAATACTTCAGAGAATGGCAGGTGGAAAAACCGACCCATAAAACAAGGGCAAGAAAGGACTGGATACGATGCCAGACGTAAACAGACTTAACTTATACGCTTGGATTCTGCATAGAGCCTCATTAGGCAAGTTACTGTCTTATGGATTACCACAACAACTCTGCGGATTGATGCAAAATGTTCTTCTGGTAAGATCGATCCAAGTTGTAGTAGAAAGGTTAGGTTAGGTAAGGTGGCTGTCCCAGAAAGAAACGGGGACATACCTAGACCAAATCTGTGATACCACAAGTTGTAGTCGATGGTGTATCATCTAATTCGTTTTCTATATAAATGCAGGAGTGCCTCAAGGATCTAATCTTTGTCCAACTCTACTTCTTCTACACATCAACGATTTGCTTGGATCGACAAATAATAAAATCTACAGCTTTGCAGACAACAGCACATTTATATCCTCCATTTCGAACAGTGGGTCTGTGAATGCGGGCTACATCACACAGTCAGAGATGTGAACAAATTAGTTCTCTAAATGATGATCTGGACAACATCTTGAAGTGGGGAAAAGACAAATTTGTTGTATTTAATGCAAACAAGACACAGCTTACAACTTTTTCTAGGAAAAATGCATCAACAGTTCCTCAGATCCAAATGGATGACCTGACCATCCAATCCATCCCAAGGACTCAATGCACCTTCTAGGAGTCCCAGTCATCATATGGCAGGACCATATATCCTATATCGCAAGATCGGCATCCGCTAAGTTGATCTACCTATTTATAGCGAAGAGGTACTTTAACCCCAAGCAACTTCTCCTTCTCTACAAAGCACAGGTTAGACCAGGCCTGGAATTTTGTTCCCATATGGAGCTCGGCCCCAAAACATTCATTTAACTTATTTAAAGCATACAGAGGCTACACTGAGAATAATTTGCAACGAAAAAATCAAAAAGGAACATATTTCATTTTTCCATATTAAAACATGTCGCCTTAACAAAAAATTCAATCCAAAATCTGGTAGAATCAAACTAAAACATGTTCTATATTGAAATAATGGTTATTTTAAATATATTTGTCTTTGGTTTAAGCTCGTTCATGTTTTTACTATTAATAAAACGTAAACGAGCTAACTTGAAAAATAATTCTATTCAAACTAGTTGAAAATGAAATATTCCAATAGATTTGTATTTAATCAAACTTAAACGTGTTTGAATTAAACATAATCGATTAGTTTAAGTCAAACATGTACTGTACATACACGTAACATTTTGAATTAAAGAATATTGTAAATATATTCGTATTTTGTTTAATCTGTTTCATGTTTGATATTATCAATAAAATCACAACCGAGTTTTTTGTGAACAGAGTTCTAGTAAAATCGATTGAAAATGAAAAACTTGAACAGATTTCTATTTAAATTGACTATAAACGCTTAAAGGAAATATATTTTACGCATTACAAAATATGTGCAGTGAGGTAGTGTCACGTGATTACGTTTCGATATATAAAGATTTGCAAGTTCTTCTGGAGAAGTGGAGTTTATCTTCACTCTTTCCTGTAGTTGTCGGTAAGTTAAATCTTCTATATACTAGTTGATACATTTTTTTTAAATTTTATCTTGCTACAGCATGGTACGAGTTCAAGGTGGAATATTATATGTGATGAAGGAGCCTGTATCATCACTGCCAAAAGCAAGGACGCAGACAAAATAGTAAGCAAAGTAATGGGTTTATATTCGGATGTTTTGTTTTGATTAAAGTTGTCCATCTTTCAGTTTGTATACCTAATGTCCTTTACCGATTTTGAAAAATAAAAATATAAATTATTTTCATAGTTTTGTTAATTTCAAATATGTATTATGCTTTAAATAAAAACTGGTTATGCTTTTAAATAAAAAAAAGAGTTTGATTCAAATAGGTTTCTATTTAGCAAAATTTAATCGAACGTATTTATTTCAAAAAAAAAAATGTTTGATTGAAATAGTTCCTATTTAATAAAATTAAATCGAACATTTTCATTTCAAAAAGAAAACAGTTTTATTTAAATAAGTTTCTATTTAGAAAAAATAAAATTAACATCTTCATTTCAAACAGCAAACATTTTGATTTAAATAGGTTCCTATTCCCAGAAATTAAAGTGAACATCTTTATTTCGACTACAAAATACTTCGATGCAATCGAAATCCATGTGAAATCATGTTTCATAAAATTAAATACATTCGTGTTTAAAATAAAGAGAAACCATTTTGGCGCCAAATCATAGGTGTTTATATTTGATTTTAACACGTATGAGTTTAATTTTTTTCTCTGTGAGCAGTTCGACTTATTGGAGACCCTACACTCACATCAAATCTACAACCGTTGGTGCACAGAGGACAAGTCGCTGACCTTTGCTTGTTCTAAAGGTACTTCCATGGTAGATTTTCCAAAGAACCCAAAGACATTATCCTCGAAATGCGACTTTTGGGAGCCCCACAAGACAGGCAGCTAATGCTCATGACCATACAGTACACTTGACAACCGCGAGGACATCAATTTTTTAAAACTCCTTCTGTTACAGGACAAGCAAACTTTGGAACTCGCTTCCTGTAGATATATTTCCAGAAGACTACAATTTGCACCACTTTAAGTGCAGAACAAACATACATTTGCGGGCATCTCGGGAGAAGTATTAAAAAAAAAAAACAAAAAACAATACTGCAGGATTGGGACATTTTCTAAGGTCACCTCTAATAATATATCTAGCGCACCGCAGGCAAACAGACATCTGCTTTCTTCCCACATATTAACGTACCTCTGAGGGATGGAATAAAGTATACAAATGTATAACTAATTCAGCATCAGAACGATGTTTTTGAACACGCAACTGATAAGCTTATTCATAAACAGAAATCTTTACGTGGGTAAATGTTATGCAAAGAATTCGATTCGTCACATTCCATTGAGCATTTGCTGAAATTAAACATTCCACGCGCTCATAAAAATACATTTTAAAGTAATTACCATAATGCACATAGAGTTTCAACTTTTATAATTATCGATAAATTATATAACCCACGGCACTGCCAACCCCCATCCATACACACCTATATAAGGACACCCTCTATCCGCGCGAACCCTTGCACCACGTGAACATTTTAATTACACCAGGACTACCATTGTTTTTTTGTTTGCTTTCAGAATATAATCACGCAAGTCTTCTATTTAAATGAAATACTCAGTGGAATACTCCGTATTATAACATTACATAAAGTTTGAATGGAAAATTATACACAAGTCTCGAAAGTATACTCACCATTGCTGTTTTGAGATTGCAGACAGGTACAAATGTTTAATTGAACGAAATGTTTATTATTTCTTGGCAAATTCCCAAAATCCCATTCACTTCACTTCACTGCTTTGGGAACTTGTCTAATTTTTTTTAGGAGCAGCGTCACCCCAAAGAAACCTCAACAAAACTAACAAATATAAGATTGAC